>CM042687.1:41187042-42469256 GCA_023614405.1 Avena insularis
ATAAATAGTGATGGTGGTGGTGTGTGTATGGGCAGCGGCAGAGCCCGTGTCCTCGTCGGTACACGCGCCGCTAAAAGCGTGGCCTTTGCTCCGGTCTCGTCCGCCCTCGCCGTTGCGCCCTCGTCGGTCTTGAACGGCGATTAAGAGTTGTTGATGTAGATGGATGCAGTCTGCTCGGCTAGGACTTCTCGACGACTATGCGGCTTCGTCGGGGTGCACAAGGGGTATGCCTCGCGAGAGTAATTTATAAGGAGACGGGTGTCGCTCGTATCGGCATGGCCGGTGTGGTCGGTCCTTCGTCTCGGCGTGGCTCCGAGTTTACGGCAGCCCGCGTGACAAAAGGCGACGTCTCACAGGATCACGGAGTTTAATTTGTAATGTTGGAGGCGCCGTCCGGCTTGTACGTGGTGGGTCGCTGCTCCTCCTGTGCATGGGACATGCATGTACGTCTGATGGCTTGACAAAACTATGCACGGGGCACAGCTAGCTAGCCTCCTGCACGCATGATCCAGGTTCGATCAGATCTTCCTCGCTTGCCGTACGCCACGCCTGCATGTCCACCACCGCTGTCCGAGTTGTATATCGGCGACCCCAGCTTCGGTGAGCGGGTCATGATCTTGACTATCTCTCGCCGCCCAGCAGCGGGCGAGCCGACGGCGTGGACTCGCGATCGACCAACGGACTGCTCGCGCTCCAACGGCTGGGAGCATCGGGCGACGTCGTGGCGAGCTCCTACAGCGGGCGGCGTCTTGGCGAGCTCCGACGGCGGACAGCGTCGCGGAGAGCTCCGGTGGCGAGGGGCGTCCTGGCGAGCTTCGACGGTGGCCAGCGTCCTGGCATGGCAAGCTTTATCGGCGCCGAGCAGCATCTTGGAGAGCTTTGTCGACGGCCTGGCGTGGCAAGCTCCGACGGCGGGCGGCGTCTCGGCCAGCTTCCTCGACGCCGCGGACGCATCGGCTTGTGGGCTGCATGTTGGACGAGCTCCGGTGGTGCTATAGAATCCCGGCGAGCTCCGACGGCGGGCGGCATCTTGGCGAGCTCCGACGACGGGCAGGACGAGGCGAGCTCGCGGCGTCCGCATGCTGGACCTTGGCCGTGCTATCTGTGAGAGGAAGAGAAGAAACAATTCAAACACAACCTGTGGGGAAGGTGGTCTTCGCATCCATGGTCGTCCGTCCTTCTCCTCTTGCTTCACGGGTCGCCTGCGGCGATTGGAGGTCAATCGGCGGTTCTTCTTTCCGTCCACGCGAGCTCTGCGTGCGTCCAGATGCGATCTTCGCCGCCTCCTCTTCTCTGGGTCCTCCTCTCCTTTTCTCCCTGCCGCGTCTTCCTTCTACCTGGGTATATATAGGCGGAGGATAGAGCTGCGCATCGCGGTCGTTTGGCTGTTGCCGATTTTCTTGGAATAGATAGCGATGGAAACGTCCGGACTGTTTATCTCCTCCGCTTAACTTCTTGGCGCACACGATCTGCACAGTAAAATAAAAAGGAGAATAAAACAATACGTACCTGGTTGCACGGCTGCCTGTGGGCCCCTGGTCGCCGCGTGATATTCTAGTCGAGCCCAGGCAGTTTAAACGTAGCTAATCTCTTATCTTCGTTGTCCAGCTGGCTGGTTATGCATAAGTATCTGCATGCGTACGTATACACGTACAATCGCCCCGCTGCATCCATGGAGAGTCCAGACGCTAGCTAGCTAGAAAGACTCCTGCAGCTTACGATTTGGCTAGCTATATTTGGAGTCCATCAGCTACCCTGGTTGCAATACCAACATGTGATGCTAGTCCATGAACCTGTAAAATAAAGCAAAGAGAAATACATGTATGCATATAGAAGTAGTATACTTGTATCCACGACTTTCAAATATCATGCAGTGTTTTAACTGGTACAAAATCACGTCAAACAAATGCCCCCCACCAAGTCGAGTCCGAGTGCGAAGTAAATCGAACTTGACTTGGTGAAAAAAAAAAACTTTTTTTTCTCTTGGACGCACCGGCCCGGCTCCTTTTTGAGTCACCGCGTGGAGACCCTGCAATTAGAAAACAGAAAACAACGCATATATTACGGCGTAGGCGCTCCTTCTTGTGACAGCCGTGGTTGTTGTGGTGACAGCCGTTTACCCCGACCCTAGAGTCAGGTCGCGGTTAACGTAATTGATCTTCCAATTTGACGCGACATGTCGCATGTCGCCGAGTGTTAGTGGAAATTAGTGCGGGCATGGACATCCGCGACTCTGAAGAAAGCCGGTTGAGACCGTGTATGGTGCTAGTGAACCAGCTAAACCTCGCTCATCTTCATTCCGTGGCGAAAGAACGTGCCATGTCCTGAAAATAATTTTATCAATCTAGTCGGGACCGCCTAGCCTGAGCGGTGCCGGCCGACTAGGCGAAGGTTTCAGATTCACGCTAAGCGCCTGGCGCGTCACTGCTCCCGTATCTTGACGCATTGATGTAGATGGGCGCTGGTAAGCCATCGGCGTAGAGACTCCATCCTTAAGGCGGAGAGAGCATCGTTCCATGGGCATCGCCATTGATGACGAGGTGCATGTCACCGAGGGCAAGGAACACCACCAGTATTGTTGATGTAGGGCGGCATTGGGCCCTCTCGACGATGTACCTGCTCAAGCTTGATGGACAAAGCATCCAAGGCAAAAAAAAAAAAAAAAAAAAAGCGAGGGACAACATCGACAAAACATGGTTTTGGGTTTGTGTTTTTTAAAATGTTGGCTTTCCCGTTATACACTAGCTATATGTGTGATATCCGAAAAAGCCGCCAAAGGACTTGTCATTGGGAATCGTCGCAAGACCATGACGATCATAACTTTTCCTTCTGTGTGCGTGTGTGGAGACGCCGTCTTCGGAGATGCTCCCGAGAGGCAGCAGATAGTCATGCCCTAGCCCATTGCGGTACCGAGGAACCCCACAGCTCAACCATGCCCCCGGCGCGACGCCCCACGAACGCAGAGACTTGGGAATGGTGGATGATGGTAAATGGTTTTGGGATGAAAATTTGAGGTTTTTCATGCCTTCTTGAGGGGTGGTGAACAGCTACCTTCCTCCTTCTTTCCATGATTTGCTTGATATTCGGAACCATTGGACTTGATTCTTGAACTTCTGGATATTCGCCCTCTTGAGAGGATTGCTTGAATGGACCACTTGGATGGTCACGGACTTCATTAGTTGCTTGAATGTGTGATTTTTTTGCTTGAATTTCCTTTGGATTTCTTGCTTGCTTGCTTGTGGACCTCCTCGAGAATTTGGAAGGCAACCATTCACCTTGGTGGACTACGTCACCCTCTGGCACTTTATCTGGAGCTTTTAACGCCACGTCCCAGAGTTTTCATGCGGCCACGCACCAAATCGGGCAGCCTTTTCATGATCTTTTCCTATGGTCTTCCCTGGGGCGTGAGTCCCTATGAGCGTGTTGCCCGCCTGGAAGCATGAGGGGCGTGGAGCCTCGGTACGTTGAAGTGCCCAAGAATCTTCTCCGCTGCCTCCGGAAGAATACACCTGGTACGTGTCGTGCTTAGTGGGTGTGAGAGCCGCTCCTCCTGCAATTTGACACATTGTGCCACCCTCTAACAAATCCTAGGGTAGCGAGATCTTCTATCACCAGCATGGTATGATGAGGGAAAGCCGTTTTTTTGTTGTTGGGGAAAATGAATATCCATGTTATGCAAAAGAGAATGCATCATGGATCCGAGCCGACCGAAGAATTCTCCATTAAAAACGAGAGAAAAAAAAGGGGCAACAGAAGAGGCAAATATTTTAGCAAAAATACTTTTTGAGAAACCTTCCGTTGATTGGAGGCATAGGCCGGAATCCTTGGGGATCGACCAGTTGGTATGCACCTCCATCATAGACTTGCTCGATGGCGTAAGGTCCTTCCCACTTCGGCTCGAATTTTCCCTTCGTCTTGTGCGTGACGACGATCGGACGCCTTAGCACCAGGACTAGTTCGCCCTTCCGGAAGACACGCTGCTTGACAAGCTTGTCGTAGGCTCTCACCATGTTCCGGCGATAGAGCTCCAGATTTTGCACGGCGTTGAGTCGATCCTCTTCTAGGGCGTCGAGCTCCTGGAAACGCAGTTGTACCTGTTCATCTTTGGTGAGTTCGTCCTGGATGGCCACACGTAGAGAGGGTAGCTCGACCTCCAATGGCAAAACTGATTCACAACCATAGACAAGAGAATACGGAGTAGCTTGAGTTGGGGTACGGATGGTAACGCGGTACGCCCATAGAGACTCGTAGAGACGGTCCGGCCAATCTCTTCTGTGTCTGGTCACCGTCTTCTTGAGTATCTTGCCCAGTGTCTTGTTGAAGGCTTCAATTGATCCGTTGGCTTGAGGATAGTAGCCGGTGGAGTAGTTCCACTTGATCTTGTATTTCGCCATGAACCTATACATCTTATTGGACTTGAATGTCTTGTCGTTGTCGGAGGTGATGTGGTGTGGTATCCCAAAGCGATGGATGATATTTCGCTCTAGGAAGTTGATAACGTTGTCACTCTTCACTTCCCGCAGCGGGACAGCCTCTGCCCACTTGGAGAAGTAGTCCGTCGCTGCAAGGATGAAACGGTGGCCCCTGGAAGATGGTGGGTCAATGGGGCCGATGACGTCTATCCCCAGCCGAACGGCCATGAGGAATGGTAGGGTGTAGAGGAACCGGAGGTTGGTGCTTGAAGTCGCCATGGATTTGGCAACCATGGCATGACACAGCTACCAAGGGTCCCTCATGATAGGGCCAATAGTATCCAAAGCGTATGGCATGGTACATTTGGCTCATACGATGGCCGCCGCAACACCGTGGTGCACCTCTGCAAAACCTTCTCGGCCTCGCTTTGGTTAGCACCTGAAGAAGCTCACATCCATGAGACCGCTTTGTACAAAACACCAGCTTTATAGACATAGAAGGGCAATCGTCGCTGTAGTTGGCGCCGCTTGAGGTCATAGAAGTCTTCCATGCTTGAAGTAGTCGAGGACTGGTTGCAACCATTCGTCTTCATACACGGCATTTGTAGTGATGGTGTTGACTTCATATTCCGTCGGGATGAGCTCCAGCATAGCGGGAAGAAGCCACCTTTCTTCCTTTACTGCATAGATTTATCATTTGGGAGCACTAGTCTTGCCGCCAATTCGCCAAGGCGTCATGGTGCATTCTGCTTCGTGGGGCGTGTAGGACTTCAATTTGTTGGAACTTCTCCATGAGTCTCCGGTCGCTGTAATCGGCACTGATTCAGGCTTGCACCTCGTAGATGCCATTGACCTGCTGACGATGAGCTGAGAATCTCCATAGGCTTGTAAGACACGAATGTCCATGGAAAGGGCCAGGAGCAGGCCGAAGATGAGCGCCTCATACTCGGCCTCGTTGTTGGAGCATTCTTCTTTGAGGAGGGAGAATGAGTGGTACATCACCTCGCCTCGTGGAGCTTTGAACACCAGTCCTGCGCCGGCTCTCTGCCTTGGGGTCCCATCTGGGTTGACCTCCGTCTGGGAAGCACCGTCAGTAGAGCTGCCACGGACCTTGAGCTCGGGTGAATACCTCCTCATCCGGAAGGTTGGTGACGGCGGGAGTCTTGAGGGACGGGATGCCTGCAGAAACTCTGCCAAGGCTTGTCCTTTAATCGCCTTCTGAGGGACAAAGGTGAGGTCGAACTCCATCATGAGCAATGCCCACTTCCCGAGTCGCCCCATTAGTGCAGGCTGACTTAGCACATACCTTATTGGATCCGCTCTTGCTACGAGCTGGATTTGGAGTGCGAGCATGTAGTGCCTCAACTTCTTCAACGCGAAGATTAGCGCCAAGCACAACTTCTCTATTGGAGAGTAGTTTCGCTCGGCACCGACCATCGTCTTGGCTCAAGTAGTAGCAAGCCACCTCCTTCCCTTCATCATTGTGTTGAGCGAGTAAAGGCGCCTATAAGTAGGCTGGCTGCAATGTAAAGAATAAGGCGCCCTTGCATGAGGAGCTGTGTCTGGTGGATTAAGCAAGTACCTCTTGATGGCGTCAAAGCCCTCTTGACATCCTTCATCCCACGTAACAGACTCCTTTCTTCATGAGACTTGAGAAGGGTTGGATGCGTCCGGAGAGGTTGGAGATGAAACGACGGATGTCACGTAACTTCCTTGCAATGCCCTCAACTCCTTGAGGTTAGAAGGGGAGGCATGTTGAGGATCGCCTTGATTTTCTTTGGTTCTATCTCTATGCCTCGATGATGAACCACGAAGCCGAGAAGAGGCCCGATTATGCAGAAAGGCACTTTAGCGGGTTCATCTTGAGCTGGTGTCGACGTAGTCGCTCGAAGACGATCCGAAGGTCCTCCTGATGATCTTGGCGGTCCTTGGTCTTGACCACCATGTCATCAACATAGCACTCCACTGAATGGTGGATGAGGTCTCCGAGGATGTATGTCATGGCGGCTGGTATGTTGCTCGGCATTCTTCAAACCAAAGGGCATGACGGTGTAGTAGAAGTTACCCTTCGGGGTCCTGAACGCAGTGTTGATGGCGTCCTCGGGGTCCATCTTGATTTGATTGTAGCCTGACGAGCCATCCATAAAGGACAGTGCACCATGGCCCGTTGTGGAGTCAACGACCATCTCTGTGATCGGGAGGGGAAAGTCGTCTTTGGCACGACGATTAAGGTCACGGAAGTCCTGGCAAACACGCACTTGGCCAGTCTTCTTCTCCACCGGCACGATGTTGGCGAGCCACGTAGTGTATTTGGCCTCTTTGATGAAATCTGCAATGATTAATTTATCTACCTCGGCGATGACTTGGTCTTCAAACTCCGGTCGCAAGCGTCGTGGAGCTTGCTTGATGGGTTTGTACCGGGTCAATCGCCACTTGTGAGTAGCGACACGGGTCGAGCCGGCATCTCCTTGTAGCTCCAGGCGAAGCAATCCCGGTACTCCATCAGGAATCTTCGATAGCCTTCTCTCTCCTCTTCTGTCAGCGTGGCGCTAACGAAAGTTGGGCGTGGATCATCTTCTGTCCCAAGATTGATTTCAACGAGCTCGTCGATGGTGGGTTGTCCGCCGTCTTCCAGCTCTGGTGGAGCTGATGTAGAACCTATCTCCTCTTCGACCTCGCCGAGCTCGTCGCTTCACGAGAGCGGACGTGGCATGACAAGTGGCTCGTGGGCCATCGCCTTTGCCCTTTGTGTCACCGGCGTCGATGTAGCTTGAGCCCAAATTTGGCGGATCTTGCATTCACTCTTGATGAGATCTTACCTTGTCTCCACCACTCCTCACAGACAGCGGGCGGTGCAGGCATTCTGTTGTTTCGGCGAAGAGCGAAACCAGCCTTCTCTAGGAGACGAGCCATTCTTGGCCCGACCTTCATCGTCGTGGATAGTGCTTCTTCCGCTTCATGGCAAGGTTGAGGAAGTTCAAATATTGAATCGCAGTGTTGTACCTGCGGAACTTTATAGAAAATGGTTTGGGTTCTAGACCCGCATGAACTTGGGATAGCCCAAACCTCCAATGGAGAAGACACGGATACGTAGAGGGATGGGGGCTGCACTCCTTGAGCTCCCCTTGCTACTTCCTCCAACTCTTGTATTCTTCTTTTGACCACTCCTGCTTGTGCGGGCACTTGCTCCTCTTTTGGAGAGTTGCGTACCCGCAATGTGATGGCTGGTGGCGCATCACTGCTGCCGGTCCTCATCTTCGAACTTCCCTGGGCACCTGCAGAGCTTCCAAGTGTTAAACCATCAGGCTCGTGGTGCGCCAAAGTCGATGAAGATGTGGAAGCCTTGGGTGTTGGGGTTGACCTCAGCGTGATTGGTGTTGATGATGGTAATCTAGCTTTCAAAAGCAATGGGGCTGACGGGGTAGGCATAGAAGAGCCTCCTCCCGATGACGTTGGAGTAGAACTCCCCATCGCTACTGGGGAGTAGCGCTTGTTTTCGTGTCGAGTGGTTGAGGAAGATCGTCTTCGCGCAGGGTGCTTGCGACTCCATGAAGAGGAAACCTGTACGTCCTTTGGTGAACCCGGCATGATGAGCCGTCTTGCCTCGACTGCCGGTGTGACACCAGGCTTGACCAAGACATCAACTGCTGGTGTTGTCCGCCCGAGCTTATAATCATTATCTTCAACAGGGAAGTAGTACTTCGCATCCGCATGATGCGACTCTTGGACGGTGTAGGGGTTGGTGTTTCCGTTGATGCGTTGTTGTGTGCCATTGCCGTCAAGGAACTTCAAGCATTGGTGAAGGGTAGAAGGCACCACACGATACTTGTGTATCCATGGCCTTCCTAAGAGGGCTGAGTAGGAGGTGTTCGCTTCAATGACGAAGAAGCGTACCTTGAAGCTAAATGTTGACATTTGGATCTTCACCGTGATGGCACCCAACGTTGGCTTTCCTTGATTGTCGAAGCCGCATATCATAACGTCGGTTGACTCCAAATCATCTACCGTGAAACCAGCCCTTGTCAAACTCCGAAGGGGTAGTATGTTCCTGGCAGATCACAGGTCAATGAGGATTCGGCGAAGGTATGCGGCGATGTTCCCTTCTACATAGAGTGGGCGATTGTGGGCACCATCTTCTATGATATTGTCTTCCTCATCGAACGTAATCTCATTCAAGCAGGGGTTGGTGAAGAGACGGTGTTTTGCCATGCACACCTCATAGAGTTCCGGAGCTTGGAGCGCCTTGACAAGGGCTTCACGGAGGTCTGGCACCATCATGAGGGCATCATGTACACTCAGAAGTGCAGGGATCCTCTTGAGGTGGACGATGATGTTGTAGTCGACTTCGTGTGACTTCGTCTTCCCTTCAGCCTGTCCTTCTGGTGCTTCATCTTGCGCGGGCACCTCCTTTTGGGTTGTTACCTTGTCCCTTCTTGTTTGGTTGGCCTTCGGGAGTTCGGGTAGAACCTTGCCCCCACGCAAGTTCATGTTCACTTCTTCAATTTGCCAATCTTTCATGGCTCCCTCAGTCTGGAATGCCTCTTGCTCTTCGGGGGTGAACACGTCATCTGAATCGGAGCTAGACCTATCCTTGTAGTTGAGGACGACATTGCAACTCTCAAGGGTGGATGGTTGAGGGGTTCCAGCTTCCCCTTTTGCTCCTTTTGTCTCCTCCATTGGCGCTCGCTTCACGTCTCGCGGCATGAACTGCGCCAAAGTGGGTAGCATGCGCCTTGGTCGAGGGAAGGACTCGTCTCCCTCGGATCTTGGGACAAATCTTGGTGGAGGCCGGCGCTGACTTGGATCAAGTCGCTTGAGGATCATTGGGGAAGCACGTGTTGATGATGCCGGACGAGGTGGTCGAGGTGTAGGGTTCCTCGAGTGCGTCCTTCGCTGCACTATGTTCCAAGGATTCTCTTTGTATGAGGTCGAGGTCACCTCCTGATGAAGAGAAGGTCTTGATGTCTTGGCAACGATGAGACTTGATAGTTGATTCTCAACTTCTGAGAACGCCGCCCATGATTCCTCGTCGTCCTTGTCTTGCCTTGATGAAGAGGGTGTAGCTATGCTCACCATGTTCACCGCTTGATAACTGGATTGATGGCTTCGGGTCCAAGTTGATCCTCTTCTCATTGGCGGCTCTTTGGAGCCACTCCTTGAAGGCGTCTGTCCTCAATGACATGTCCCACGTACCTATGATATGGACAAAACAAAGAATTATCCGTCATCCTCATCTGATCGGGTCTTCGAGGTTCTGGGAGGTCCAAGGCTCGATGTTCCATTAGCTGGTTGAACATGTCCTTCACTAGATCCCTGCGAAAGATGTATTGTTTCTTGAGGAGTTCTTGCATCGTTGGTCGTTGCCTTCCTCCAACTTGCTCGCCTCTTGCGCCCAACATTGGGACGTTGCCTTGTGGTGTTGAGGAGAAGACTCTGGCAGCGTTCGCCTCCACCGGTGCCTTCATCTTGGTGCCGGTATTGGTTTGCTTGGATGTCGAGGCAAAGCGCTTGGCCGGGTCGAATGCACTAGCATTCTTGTAAAGCTCCATGATCTGCGGCGATTTCTCGAACTCGAGCTTTGTTGCTGCCACCGCCGTGCTTAGAGCACTAAAGTTTCTAGGCTCGCGCCGAGAGACCTCAAGTGACCAATGCTGTTGCATCCCGTGGACGCACATCTCGATGGCGTCCTCGAGGTGCATCTCTCGAGCGAGCCGCACATAGCTATTGCGAGCGAATAGCGTATTCATCGATGGACTCATCTCGTCATTTGTCGAACTTGTGCGAGCTCCTGGCGAGAAGTCCTTCTTCATGGCGACAAAGTGCTTCTTGAAGACTTCCTTCATGCCTGACCAACTTCCGATGGATGCAACCGGTAGACGACTATACCAATGAAAGGCAGGGTCGGTTAACGATCCTGAAAATTGTCGTAGGAGAAGTGACGAGTTGTTCGCGGTGTCGCCGCATGCACTCAGTATGCCAAGTGCTCCCTTGCGTCGCTTTGTCCCATCGAATTGTGAAACTTTGGTGGATGCCACCTGCGAGAATGACACCAGGTCGTGCCATGCTTCATAGGGCTTCTCCATTTCGCTTCACGTGGTGCGAGGAGCATTATCGACCTTCAATTGCACGAATCTCGTCCACCATGCCTTTAAGCATATCATGGTAGCCTTTTAGCATACTTTCTGTGTCACTTGGTGGTTGGGACGGTGGGTGTAGCCCAATGTCAGTGTGCACTTGTTCCTTCATGTTGCCGTTCTGATTGGGTGGCGCGATGCAGCTAGAGTGCCGACTGTAGCTCCTCCACTTGCGGGTCTACCACTCCTTGTGAATGCGGCAGGGTGGAACACCGTTGTTGTTCTTGTTGTTCATCATGAGCTCGATGAATTGGTCGAGCTTTGGCGTCGATTAGTCAATCTTGGCGTTGCTCTTGAATCTGTTCTTCAAGTGCGGTTTCTCGTCGACCATGCTTGCCGTCGCCCTTTCCACCATCCACCGCCATGCGAGCAGGTGCGTATGAAGGTCTTCAAGGCCATCTTCACAATCGGATGGCACAGACGGTGCAAGCTCATGATATGGAGGAGAGTTTGGAAGCTTCTCCAATGAGGATGAAGAAGAAGAGTCGGATAAGCTCCCCTCATCATCGATGTAGTCCGCCAGTCCGTCCTCTCTAGCTAGTCCATCTGTCACACTTCGAAGTGCAACAGACTTTAGCCGTGTCTTGGCCCCGGGTCGACTCGCCATCTGCAATATCTTATTTGAATTCTGGGGAAGTCGTGAGTTGATGTCGGTGTAGTGACGCGGTGATATGTCCGGATGATACCCCGCATCTCCTTCGGAGAGTGAGCCCTTCCCCGTCATGATAGGAAGGCATGGGGCTTTCGATCTCGCTCCATCTTGAGACGCGGATGTGGTTGGCCTTGATTCTGCATCGGCGCCTTTGAACCATGAGCGTACATGGCCAAGGCGTGGTAGGAATGCCTTCTTGAAGTCCGCCTTCGGATTTGGCACAATCTCCTCATCCGAGGGATAGCCAAATTCGTGAGTGACCTTCGGAGGTTGCCATCCATCGCTTGACTCCATCCCCGGGCGCACCACAAGAGTGCCGCATGGGGCGAGGTTCTTTTCTGTCATCTCTTTCTCCTTGTCTTGTTCTACACCTGCGAGGGAAACAAGAGAAGGTAGCACGTGGAGCGTCGCGCCTTGTCCTGGGGCAACATTAGTTGTAGCCCCGGGCCCTTCTTCGTGGTTTGGGGAAGTCGTGTGGTGAGACTCCTCCACACCCTCCATTGGCGTGGCCGTCGATGCGGGTGTCTTTTGCTTCTCGGAAGATGAGGCTATCACGGCAGCCTTCACATGTTCACCGTCTTGATGTGTGGTTGCTTGAGGGAGCGAGGGTGGAGCCTCTATGTTCTTCTCCCCCGCATGCCGCGATGATGGCTTATGGCCCGGTGTTAAGCGCGAGCAGGTAATTGTACCGCTCGTGTCGCTCCAACTCGGGAGAGATGCAGAAGCCGATCCTGTCGTTTTCTTGCACGACCCCACCATCGGGTCGTACACGGACTTGGGTATACCGAAGTACCAAGTCTTCTAGTTCTTTGTACAGAACTTGTCGGTTCCTTCGACGCCTCTCCCGTTTGCGCTGGTTCTCCGTGGCGGCCTTGGAAGTTACGCGAGGTGTAGGCTGAAGAGGTGGTGCAGCACGAGAAGCGGACGTAGACGTTTCCTGTGGTGGCTGCACTCGGAGTTGATCTCCCCGCCTAGAAGGAGAAGATGGTCGTGGTGGAAGTGGAGCCCGCGGAGGATCCCTTGGTCGCCACACTTGGGTGGGACGAGAGTTCCTCTCATCTCCTTGATGGCGTGACCATTGATTCCATCGTGGGGGCATATTAGGATGCCTCCCACGAATGGGACGAGTTGGTGAAGGCGGACGTCGCGGCGCCAAGGTACGACGCTCATGTTGAGGCCGATAGCTCGGGGCTTGCCGTGTCGTCCTGCCCCCAGCTCGTGTCGGTGATGTACGTGGCGCTTCTTGATGATGGAGCCGCCTCTGGATGTTGTCCATTTGCTCCTGGAGTTGGCGAAATTCACGCCGTAGGTCCTCGTTGCGTGGAGCAGGTGCCTCGTTTCGAAGAACGGCAAACTGTTATCATTTGGAAGGATCGTCCTTCCACCGTTGAAATATGGAGGCATGGTGCCCACATGCCTCCCGAAGCGTTGCGGTTGATGGCGATCGTAGGGCACGGAAGAATGGGCTCCTTGCGTGAGCGCCGCTTCCAGAACTCCTTCATGATGGTGCGTCGTATCATCTGCTTGACCTTCAATGGCTCGTTCGCCCATTCATCAGGGAACAAGTTGTAGGGTGGGGTGATGGTGTTCGCATAGGTGAACACCTTGTCGGCCAGGTCCCCGGCACCAAGGGACCAGTCTTCCTCGGGCACCGCGCATTGAGCGACGCGCGAGCTTATCTGTTGGAGCCGCTGTACCTTGCGGTACTTCCTCCTGTAGTTCGAAGAGGTGCGGGCTATCGACAAGCGTCGCTTGCCATCAGCCTCCGAAGTGATAGGGCGGCCTCCAAACCCTCGATGAGTTCCACCTCGGTGCGCCTAGTGTCGGTTTTGGCAGCGTTGGTGGTGGTGTCGAGGTAGGCGCTAGTGGCCGTCCGTCTGTTGGCAGCCTTGATGCGGAGGCGCTGAGCCGCCTCCCCGTCTCCTTTGATCTCGGCCCTTGTTGACTCCTTCAACAGGGCGCGAGCCTCGAGCATCAGCTCGCGGCGCTCCTTCTTTGCTTTGGCGGCTACCCGCTTTTGCGCCTTCTTGTTCTTCAAGACCTGGAATTGCGCCGGGTCTTGAGCTTCGTGCATGTACACCTTGGCGCCCATCTCAAAGAACACCATGGGCGGCCGCGACCCGAACTGGATCGTCATAGGCTCGGTGTAGTTGTACGGTCCTCCTGCATGAACATGATCATTGATCAGCGGGACTCAATACCTGTGCCTTGTCATGCAGTATGCTGTGCGGATGGATGAACGGGCGAAGACGATTCCGACGACCACGGCGAAGCAAAGATGGGAGGAGAACCTGGTCCCACCGGGCGTGCCAATTTGTTTGACACGAGAAAAACGTGCTAGGACGCCTCCGCGAGTACGTGCGGGAGCGGTAGTTTCTCTCATGTGCACCGGGGTACGGTAAGATAAAGGAAAAGTGCGGGCGTGCCAGTGTATGATAAATACACAAAGAAAACAAAACAGGTGGGAACAGTATTTCATTAATCATTTGAGATAACAAATACAATTCCCGAGGATTTGCGCTCCGTGGCCTACTAGCGCGACCAGCCTGACAACGGCGATTGTGCGATCTCCTGGTTCCCGGGGCCTCGGAAGGCTCCCGGTTAATTACTCCCGCGGGTTACGCCGCGAGACACCTCCGATTAAGCCGCGTGGTCGTCTTCGTCGTCTTCGCTTCACGTCCTGCATAAATAGTGATGGTGGTGGTGTGTGTATGGGCAGCGGCAGAGCCCGTGTCCTCGTCGGTACACGCGCCGCTAAAAGCGTGGCCTTTGCTCCGGTCTCGTCCGCCCTCGCCGTTGCGCCCTCGTCGGTCTTGAACGGCGATTAAGAGTTGTTGAGGTCGATGGATGCGATCGCTTTCGGCTAGGACTTCTCGACGACTATGCGGCTTCGTCGGGGTGCACAAGGGGTATGCCTCGCGAGAGTAATTTATAAGGAGACGGGTGTCGCTCGTATCGGCATGGCCGGTGTGGTCGGTCCTTCGTCTCGGCGTGGCTCCGAGTTTACGGCAGCCCGCGTGACAAAAGGCGACGTCTCACAGGATCACGGAGTTTAATTTGTAATGTTGGAGGCGCCGTCCGGCTTGTACGTGGTGGGTCGCTGCTCCTCCTGTGCATGGGACATGCATGTACGTCTGATGGCTTGACAAAACTATGCACGGGGCACAGCTAACTAGCCTCCTGCACGCATGATCCAGGTTCAGACTCGTATCTTCCTGCTTGCCGTGTACGCCACGCTCTGCATGTCCACCACCGCGCTGTCCGAGTTGTATATCGGCAACGACCCCAGCTTCTGGTGAGCGGGTCATGATCTTGGACTATCCTCTCGTCGCCTCCAGCAGCGGCGAGCCGACGGCGTGGACCTGCGCACTGACCAACGGACTGCTCGCGCTCCAACGGCTGGGAGCATCGGGCGACGTCGTGGCGAGCTCCTACAGCGGGCGGCGTCTTGGCGAGCTCCGACGGCGGACAGCGTCGCGGAGAGCTCCGGTGGCGAGGGGCGTCCTGGCGAGCTTCGACGGTGGCCAGCGTCCTGGCATGGCAAGCTTTATCGGCGCCGAGCAGCATCTTGGAGAGCTTTGTCGACGGCTGGCGTGGCAAGCTCCGGCGGCGGCGTCTCGGCCAGCTTCCTCGACGCCGCGGACGCATCGGCTTGTGGGCTGCATGTTGGACGAGCTCCGGTGGTGCTATAGAATCCCGGCGAGCTCCGGCGGCGGCGGCATCTTGGCGAGCTCCGGCAGGCAGGGCGAAAGCGAGCTTCGCGGCGTCGCATGCTGGACCTTGGCGTGCTATCTGAGAGGAAGAGAAGAAACAATTCAAACACAACCTGTGGGAAGGTGGTCTTCGCATCCATGGTCGTCCGTCCTTCTCCTCTTGCTTCACGGGTCGCTGCGGCGGTGGAGGTCAATCGGCGGTTCTTCTTTCCGTCCACGCGAGCTCTGCGTGCGTCGAATCGATCTTCGCCTCCTCTTCTCTGGGTCCTCCTCTCCTTTTCTCCCGCGTCTTCCTTCTACCTGGGTATATATAGGCGGAGGATAGAGCTGCGTCAGCGTCGTGTGGCTGTTGCCGATTTTCTTGGAATAGATAGCGATGGAAATGTCCGGACTGTTTATCTCCTCCGCTTAACTTCTTGGCGCACACGATCTGCACAGTAAAATAAAAAGGAGAATAAAACAATACGTACCTGGTTGCACGGCTGCCTGTGGGCCCCTGGTCGCCGCGTGATATTCTAGTCGAGCCCAGGCAGTTTAAACGTAGCTAATCTCTTATCTTCGTTGTCCAGCTGGCTGGTTATGCATAAGTATCTGCATGCGTACGTATACACGTACAATCGCCCCGCTGCATCCATGGAGAGTCCAGACGCTAGCTAGCTAGAAAGACTCCTGCAGCTTACGATTTGGCTAGCTATATTTGGAGTCCATCAGCTACCCTGGTTGCAATACCAACATGTGATGCTAGTCCATGAACCTGTAAAATAAAGCAAAGAGAAATACATGTATGCATATAGAAGTAGTATACTTGTATCCACGACTTTCAAATATCATGCAGTGTTTTAACTGGTACAAAATCACGTCAAACAGGCAGTTCTGACCACTATTCTCACCTTCTTTGCTTAACAAAAAACTAAAACATCTTAAATTCAAAATGGGTAATATTGTTTAAAAGTTAGAGAATTTTGTGATTAAACCCAGAATATAGATCATCCTCGAGAGAGAAAGGGCCTTTGCAAAATCAGTGCATCCTTTGCTAACACTGACCCAAGTGTGTGGGGAAGCCGTCAGCGGCAACGCCTTACATGCACCGGAGCTGGTCAATGGTGGAGGTGAAGAGGAGAAAGCGTCTTGTGAACGTGTTGAAGTTGACTAGTTTTTGCGATATGCCGCAGCTTCGATACATATTTTTCTCCCATGTTGCAACGCCTCGTGAACGTGTTACTTTTATCAGGAATATTAAGGTGTGTCATATAATTAATATGAAAATGGACTGAAACGTTTCAGAAAAACTGCAACTTTTATGGTGCTTGTTAGGGAGACAACTAATTATAGTCAGGTGTTGCTTGTTGGAGAGACGACCAATTATAGTCAACTATCATAGCTGACTTATTTTTGCATGTGTAACATTTTGGATTCAACCGTTTAGGCTCATTTTGATATGTGCATGTGTGTGCTTCTGTAATAAATTTCAAAGACGGCGTGTTCGTTGTTCTAGCCCATTTCAAGGTTGTGATCTCTGTATTGTTGGTATTGTTGAGTCGACAGTCATTATCCTTCATGCTTCCGAGGAGAGAACCCTAAGCTTGGTGGAGCAGATCTGGCTATTTGGCAATATTGTATTGAAGATTCTCCAAAAAAAGACAATAGGGGGCAAGAGTGATTCTGCTACGGAAATTTGCTATCATAGTTCTTGTATTGTGTATGAGTATGAAAAGAATCAAGATTTTGCATCACATGCTTCCTCGGTGATTCATCTCTATATGATAGTTGTATGTTTCACATGTTTACAGATCAGTTCGTAAGCTTATAGTAAAACTACATTGGGTGAAACTTAGAATAATCAAGAAGCCATTGATCGGGTGACTTCAAATCTACTAACATCATAACCTTGTTTTCTTGACAGCTAGCTTGCAGCACTATGTTATGTATGCTAAAGTTCAAAAATAATTTCAAAGAAGAATGAGGTTGAAGAGAGAATTGGTCTTTGTCGATGTATGAGTACACACCACATGTCGTCTGACATCTTTTTTGAATTTATGGCAATTGTTTCAGTTATGTGTTTATATAGTTTTACTATCCCGTAGCAACGCACGGACATTCAGCTAGTATCTATTATCTAATTTATACTTAATAATAAAAGATGAAATGTTTCCGGTCAAACATTTTTTTGAACTGTTTTGTCCTCTCACTCAGATGAAAATAACCCACCGCTGCCACCTATAAGTAATCCATGTTGACTTGATCGATCGCTCATAGTGTTGCCCTGCTAGGGCTTTCTTATGGGCCGCACTCTTATGGGCCTGCTAGCAAGACTTTTTTTTTTGAAATACTGATCTTATGAGATTTTTTTACCGGTAAAGATTGTATTGAATAGTCCCACATTGCTACCTTAAACCGAATTTTACCGATTTATATATCCTTGAAAATTGACAGGAATCAGCCTCCTATGGAATAAACGAGCAACAACATCTACAAATCTAATTATCGGATCAGAGACGAGGGGTGCACGAATAGGCGACCGAGGTAGAGGGTGGCGCGACCAAGGGATCGGGAAACACATCGGAACTAAAGAAATTTGGCGGACACCGAGATCTTGCAGAACTTGGTGAGGCGGTATAGTAGGGAGCAGAGGAGGCGGCCCTCGCGGCGGTACATGGCGAGGTCGATGCGGCGGGTGGCCGGAGCAAGTCATGTCGGTGTCGAGCACACGAGACGGCGAGGGCGAGGCCATCCGGGAGAGGCGGCACGACGAGGCACTCAGGAACACGCGGTAGTAGCTTGGCCATGGAAGGGCGGAGCCGTCGTCGGGGTACAGAGGGGGGCGGCGTTGGAGCGGACGGAGGCGAGGTGGAGGCGGCCGTCGGCCTTATAGGAGGAAGACGAGGCGGAGGGGAAGCAGGCGAGAAAGGATGGCGGCGCCAGGTGAGAGATCCCGGCGGGGGTTGGGGATTTTAGCGAGCGATGCGATTTGGGTCTCCCGGGGCACGTGCGTGTAGAGTTGGGTCGCGTCGCGTGTGTGTGGGTTGGTCAGTGTGTGTGTCCCGATGTTTCTTGGGCCGGCTGGTACAAAGAAATTTGCTCGTTTTTCTTTTTTTTTCTCTCTGCAAACAAAGGACGAGGAAAGTTTTGGGGTACAAACAAAATTTGAAATAAGAAATTTGCTCCTTTTTATTTTGTTCTCTCTTTGAAAATAAAGGATGAGGTTTGAAAGTTTCGGGGTACAACAAAATTTGAAATTTTTTGCACTACATTTGAAATATGTACCCCTAATCCATAATTATGCATAAATTAAATTAAAGGCAGTTAGTTCCTTTGTTTTCAACAACTTGCAATTGCATTTGCTTATAATAAATTAATATTTGTTTGAACAAGTTTGCTTCTTCATCGTATAAGGACCATACTTATATTTAATCTTGCAAACATCACTTTAAATTATAGTTGACAATATCAAAACCAGGTGAACCTGAGCTCATACTCTTTTCAAAGAACAATTGTGCAACATTTGTAAATTTTACTCGCAAAAAAACATTTGTATATTTAACTTTAATATTGTGTTAGCAACATATGTGTTGAATGGGATTTTCTATCCCGTTGCAACGCACGAACACATTTCCTAGTAATAATAACGGACGAAGTGTTTCTTCCGATCAAACTCTTTTTTAGACGATTTTACTCTCTAAATTACAAATAATTACCAGGAGGTTTGATCACTTTCCAGGTAGCAAGGGAGAAGCGGCCGGATTTGTTCTGTTCTTTCGTGTAAGTTGTGTCTGCATCGTGACAAGGTACCAAGTGAGTTGTGTGCATGCGTGGCTGCGGGGTGAGCGTGTGAGGCGCTGCTGCGCGTGTGAATTAGGTTGCGCTGACGTTTTTCACCGAAAAGTTGATTTTATTCTTTTTCGTTGAATTACGGACTGTTTTAGTTTACCTTTTACTAAATTGCATTATACTCACCGTGTCACTCGCAATAAATAAAACGTTTCAGTCTTCAAAAATACAAACACATGTGAGTAGCTCTCACATGAAGAATCGAGTATGAGTTTGTGTACAGCCCGAAGATATGTGTAGCTTAGAAATCGTGGGTGCCAAGTTTCGTCCCGATGGCACCTTGCACAATCAATGTCCATCTAGACGGTACGCGTCGACGTTTTTTACCGAAAAGTTGATTTCATTCTCTTTCATTGCATTACAGATTGTTCTAGTCCACCTTCCACTAAATTGTATTATATCCAACGGGCCACCCGCAAGTTATAAAACGTTTCAACATGCAAAAATACAAAACGCACGTGAGTAGCTCGCACACGAAGAATCGAGTATCAGTTTGTGTACAACCCGGAGATATGCGTAGCTTAGAAACCGTGGGTGTCAAATTTCGCCCTGCTGGCACCTCGCACGATCACTGCCCATCTAGACGGTACACACACAATTGCATGGCCGAGATCGATCTGGAAGTAGTCACAACCCCACCGACTCAAACTCTGCATCTATGTCCGGTGCGAACTCCGGACGGTCGATTTCCACCCATATAGACGCCCCGCCGCTGACCCAGAAGCATATGCAAAAGAAAACGAACGCGAATTCCCAGCGATCTCGAGCGCCAGGGCGTCCCGAGCCAACTCCCGCCGTCGCACATGTGTAGTCGCTTTCGGCTTCCCCGATAACCACCCTCGACGTGGCACCACCGAAGTTCGAGCCCAATGCGCCATCCCCGTCCCTGTCGCCGCCCTTCGCATCGGACAAGTGGGCAAACAACACAAGAAAATAGAAACACTCTCTTGTAGCTATCAAATTCGCAATTCACCACAAAAAATCAGAATAATAAAATTTGTAACTATGACAAGGTGTTGCGAGACCTCAAGCGAGAGCTCAGCTGCAACGGCACCGTGGTGGAGGACAAGGAGCTCGGCAACGTCATACAGCTGCAGGGTGACCACCACAAGAAGGTCGCCGCATTCCTTGCCAAGGCGAGGCCACCAAGACGGTGGTATGTGTTCGTTTAGAGAAAAAATATTGTTTCTTCTTTCGCCGCAACGCGCGAGCATTTTACTAGTCTAGTTAAATATTTATACTAGATGCATTCACAAAATTAGAGTTATATCTGGACATTTTCCGAGCTAGACCAGGCTCGGGCCAGGCCTGAAAAAGCCCGTCCATGCATATCCCAGGCCTAAACCCGGCCTGGTTGGCGGGCCTAAAATCTGAGCCCAAGCCTGGCTCATGGTGGGCCATCGGAGTGGGCCTTTCCCTATTTTGTTGTTTTCTCTGGCCCGAGCCAAGCCGTGAGGACATCAGGTCTGAAGCCCAGGCCTGGCCCGCGGGTCTTTAAGGGTGTGTTTGGTTTTTGTCCATGATTGCCCTATCAAATTTTTTGCTAGCCAAAATTTTGGTTGAGTCTTTGCTTGCCCACAAGTTGGCCAACATTGGTTAAAAAAGTGTGATAGTGGAGCATTGGTATGCCAAAAAATTGGCAAGAATTCAAACAAGAGCCAACCTTTTGATTATGACCAAAATATTGGTAGGGTACACTTTGGCCATAATCCAATCATACCCTAAAAGCCCAACCCGTCAGGCTTTTTTCGTGCCGGGCCGAGCTGCCCACGCCTAGTATACTTGAGACCATTAATATAAACCGAAGGGAGTAACTTTTTCGAATGCGTGCAAAATGCACTATTTTGTAAAAGGCGTATGTATTTCTTGAGTTGATGCTAGTCATAGTGGGAGTAACTTCACTAATCACTAAGAGTTCAAGTCAGCATTTTTGCTTATGTGGCAATCATTTAACGAAGAGAGAGATAGATTGACTATACTAGCTATGCTACTATAACATCACACATATCAAGACAAAGTGTGTCTACAAACTAATTAATATGACATTGCATGTTACCACACCTAATACCTAAGTTACTTTCCATTATGAAGATAGTAACTTAGACTAATAACATATGCATGTTATTATTCTAAGTTACTCCTCACTATGACTAGCCTGATGAAGACTTAAGAAAATCCAAGACATATACATGTCCTTTTGTTTAAAATGTCCCTAGCAAAGATTCGAAGACTTAATAAAATCCAAGACATATACATGTCCTTTTGTTTGAAATGTCCCTAGCAAATATTTAGTAAACAAACGAATGAAATAATTGCTTGGAATTTTAGCCATAACATCCATTTTTGGCTAATTTTTCTCTTGAAATAATAATATTTCATATCTCATGTTGCCTCTCATAGTAATAGTCAAGATGGTCACTCGTATAGAGTTTATACATGAAAAAGGAATAAATGATCACTTAGAACCATTCAAAAGCAATAGATGAAACCACACTTAGGGATATTAACCATGCACAGTCATCTCCTTATTCTCAAGCCTCGGCAACAAAAGAATGTCATCAGCGCCAACCTCCAACAACTTGCCTGCCTCCACCATAATCTTCCCTCCACCATAATCTCAACGGATCTAGTTTCTATAATGGTGCCGTCTCATAGCAGCACTGAACATCTGAAGATCACCTACATAGGATGAGAGAAAAGCTGTCAAAATTTACATCATCGAGACAAGACCCCAATAGATTCCATTTAACCATGTCATTATGATATTTGCACATTGGGTTAATTCTGGAAGTTACCATTATTATCACAAGAATTCTTATTTGGGTGGGGGCGTTTGCATTATTTGGTCGCTTTGGCTATTTAGAAATGATAAGATGTTCAATGACAAAAATTCATCTCTTATGCAGGTTATCTACCGGTCCACCAGTATGCTCTGTATATGGTTGTCGTTTCAGTGTGTGGAGAATGAGACCTATTTACGAAGGTGCGTTCACGTTTGGAGGCCACGACGAGGGATATTTTTTCCCAACATGGATGGTAGCACGACTTTCGGGTTGGTCCTACCTCTTCTTAGGCGTTTTACAATTTCCTCTAGTTTTCTTGTATTTCATCTTTTTATATTTACTTTGTTTCTTTTGAACTTGTTGCCGCTGTGTATATCTTAGCTATGCGGAGGTTAGGTGTAAAGCTTAAAACTCTTAAGTAATAAAACATCCTTTTATCAGGAAAAGAAATCCGGAAATTACCGACAATATGATTAATTCATCGATCTCTAGCCGATTCATCTTGACCACATGCAAGGGACTTATTTATCAGTGTCTTTTACCAACTACATTTTCTTGGATTATCTCTAGCAAGAATGACTACTCTGTCCTAGTACAATCATGGGTGTTACAAAAGATGCATACACGTACATAAAAGAACAAGAGTGCAACTCCATAATTCATCCTTCTTATTCGATGTAGTTCAAGGCTTTACCGCCTACCAAACTATTTCGGAATCTTTTGGTTTGATCCAATTTAGACTCTATGTATTTACGATATTGGATACTCAATGGCACTTTTCGTGCTAGTATTTACTATGTGGTGCTAGAAACAAATAACATATATACATATAATTATTCACCAAAAGACCCAAATTGAGATGCGAACAATTCAATGGGAAATAGTAGCAGTAGAAGATACCGTGTGCCCACGAAATTGAAGATTCTAAATATTTCTTAGAATATAAATTCCTTCCACGAGATAAAAAGCATGCAAGAAAATATGCAAGAGACAAAAACAATAGCATTAGTCTAAAAGTTAAACATCATGACACTTTTTTTGTTTTGGAAATGGTCATGACAATTAAATGTGTCAAAATTAAAATCCAATTAAAATGCATTAATGCATATTACATGGTGGATGGTCTCACCATGTTCATATATACAAGATGGTTGTTGGTAGAACAAGCTAGCAAATCCAACAAGTACTATCTTTAATGGCCATTGGTGACTATCGCTCATCTCACTTTGCCTGTTACGGTACAACGAGTTTTTATATTTTGCTCATAAAAGATATAGATCAAAACTATAATGAATTTGTATGTTCGTGCCGGCATGGGAACATGAGAAGCTCAAACTAGAAGATACATTTCAAAGAGGCATTCAAGTATGTAGAAAATTTACCTTGTTAATCGATGATAATGATGCATGAAAATGTATTTTTTTTGTTCTTGTGGTCTAACACAAACAAATCTTACTTTTCATGGATAAATTGGATACTAGACATGAGAATTCCAAATTTCCGATGAATCAGTTTATGAGAAAATCATGCCTCTTGAGATGTGCTAGCCTTGTAATTGTAGAGGTTATTTTCTCTAAATAGAATGCTTTAAGTAATTGTGGGTGGGTGGAATATTGCGATCAATTCGTTGGTACTCCCTTCGTTTCAAAATATAAGATGTTTTAGCTTTGTGAAACAAATGTATCTAGACTTTTTTTTAGTATATATGTTCACTCAACTTTGAAATAAAGCTACACACTAAAAAAATATAGATTCATTTTTTCACAAATCTAAAACATCTTATAAGTTTAAAATAGAGGGAGTCGTATAAATCTATCTATCTACTAATTTACACAGAGTTAGGTTCGTCTGCCTCCAAATTTTTGGTTCCGATTTTTATTGGACGGTTTTGCCCTTTGTAACTTGGAGTTATTACCCGTCCACAAAGTCAAACTGCACGGTTTGGGCGTTTTCTCGATGAGCTCGGTGTCGCTCTGGTGCAGGCGCGGAGGAGGGCGGCGGCCGCAGCATCCAAGCACAAGACAGCAGCGGGCATCTTGGAGGAAGGTGGCCGATCTGATACATGCGCGGAGGAGGGCGGCGGCCGGAGCGCCGAATCGCAGAGCAGTAGAGGACGTCTCCCGAGGAGGGTCGGGGCGGCATCTCGAGAAATAGATGAGGCAGGGGCGTCGAGGTCGAGCCCCCTCCTCCGCGCCCAAGCATAGGGGCAGCAACGGGCGTTGTGGAAGAGGGTCGCTGCTATGGTGAAGGCGCGGAGGAGGGCTGTTGCCGGAGAGGAGCGCCGAAGCACAGGGCGTGGAGGAGGGCCGGGGCGGCGCCTCGTGAAATAGACACGGAAGGGGTGTCGAGGTCGAGTTGGACCCGAAGCAAGGACGGCAGGGCGCACGCTCGGCCGGATTTTATCGCCACGGAACTCGTCGGTCTAGCCCACGAAGATGCATCAATCCCCGCACAAAAACAGATCAAGATTCTGCTCAGCAGCGGCGACACCGCGGCCGCCAGCAGGCCGTTAGACGATATGCCGAGCCAGACTATGGTCACCTAGAACGCCATGGTCGTCGGCCATGCGATGCGTGCAGTAAGGGGCAGGGAGCATACTCGACGTCTACTGATGCACCGCTGTGGGGTGAGCCCGAGCGAGGATGGCCACCTTCGTTGGCCTTCTGTGCTCCATTCTGTTGATATAGTAGTTTTTAATCCCTCGATTTTTCAATCGCTAAGGTAAAATGTCTGTTTCCTGAATTAGTGCGCTTGTCTGTGTGTACATTTTATGTTAGAAAATTGGTGGTGAGTTTAGATGGAGTCTCTGCATTCCACCGTTGTTGTTGGTCCAATGAGATATATATTTTCCTTTGAAATGCTTTTGTTGATAATTCAAAATTGTAAACTGTCCTAAGTGATAATACGATACCCTGAATATCAGAGAGTTTTAAAAGTCATTTGGACTTTTGACAACCTTGGTGATTTCGTGATATGAGAAGCAATGGCCAGTCAGTGTATAAATTATGTCACCGTTCATAACGCTACCATGTGCATATCTCAATGTTAGCCGGTAATGCAAAAGTAACGAAAAGTTATTAGATTTTGGTCCTTGTGATGTTATTGCTCTGAATTCATGTATTCTCGTGTTTTTCTAGAGCTGAAAAGCATCTACCAACTCATTATCACAAACACTAATTTATAAAGTAGTTTCCTTCACTTTTTTTTATTGCCTGTCTAGACTATAGTCTTGACCTTCAAATTGTCCTACTAACCTTAAATGTCTATAGCAATATTATCGGACTTTGTAGGCTCTTGGATTCGCAATGCCTTTATTTGCTCATATCTCACCCCACCAACCTTAGTGATTTGATATGAGAGGCATGTCATCCAACTCAAAGCTATTGCTACAAGTGGGCAAAAAGCAAAACTAATGTACAAACATGTATCTCTTCGGAATTCTAATGCTCAGTAGTGATTAAGTGTTTCTTACTTCTAATAGATTCATGGGCTTCATTTATAGGCTATGATGTCTATATACTAAAACACATAAATGAATAACCAGATAAAGTGTTTATTAGGCGAACTGAGCGGGGTGGCGGCACGGGTGAAGGGTGCCCGTTACGATAGGTATGGGCACGCTTGATGACGGCTGCCAGGTACCCGAGTTAGGCGACACGCGGGAGAATTCATGGAAGATTTGGGGAGGGCGGTGCGTGGCCAGATAGAATTTGGGGAAGAGGTTGGGAGGGCGGCGTGCGGCCAAGTAGAAGGATTTCGTTGAGTGGGGATGTCACGTTGGCATTGCAAAGCTGCTAATGACAAGATTTGTGATATTTGCAACTCATTATCATAAACTATAGTGTTTTGTGAAAAATAGATAATGCTTGTGGTTCCGTGAAAAGCTTCCTTGTAGGTCTCTCCGACAAAGATTTTCTCTCACGAGCACTTGTAAAATAATAGGAATTACACAAATATAATAGTCGTATAATAAACCGTAGCAACGCATGGGCATTCAATTAGTAATAATAAAGAACGAAGTGTTTTTTGTGGTCCAACACGTTTTTAGACAATTTTATCCTTCTACCAAATACTAAATTACCCACCAATGTCACGGGTAAGTGGGAAAAACGTTTTGATTTTTTTATACCAGACTCTCGCACTACCTGGCTCCATCTCCGCCGCCATGGGCACGAACACAGAGTTAAGCTGTTATGATACGCCGCGGCTATTTGGACGAGCCACAAAGTCGCCTCCATGCATCTCGGTTGGCAGGAGACAAGCGGCTGCAGGTACATCTCGGTTGGCAGGAAACAAGCGGTTGCACGTCCAGTTTGCAATCTTTCGGTGTACTACTACTTGGTAGTTTAGAACTGCTCTTTATGTCTCTGCCCGGAGACAATGCTTTGTTAACCTATGAAGTGCCAGCGATCCAAACGCCGAGGTATGCAATCAGTTATCACGACCCTTCCTAGGAACATGCCCACACATGCATAGTTTTCAAAATCTTCATCGGTTGGATGAAGGGGATGGTCCGAGTTAGATTTTGCAAAAAGTGGCTAGGTTTACAATTAATTATAAATTCATAACACGATTAATCGAGTCTCCTGATACATCTCTTGTATGCACGTATCGTGTTATATTATTTGCAAAAAAAGGTTGACTAAGTATTCTTAATCGAATATTTTTTATGTCTGCTTAATTGATCTAATGCATTTTTCTAATTAAGCATCCTGAGTCCGTCGTTGTTCTCAATCATTTCTACTCGTGCTAATTCATATTTTGACACATAAAGTATTATCCATTGGTGGATTTATGTTGGATAAAACACGAGATGAGACATTTTGATCACAACTGAAGTAAATACACATGCATGTTACTACCAAGTAGATTATTTTTCTGAATATGCTAAACTAAACTAAAAATCGTGTGTGAGAGAGTGAGGGGGAGGGGAGATAGGGATTACATGAGCCGGGAAACAACAAGCCGACCCAAGAATCAAATAAGAAGAGCACCCCTATTGATTGATCTGAAATCAAAGAAAAGTGTGTCAACGAGAGAGGGTCACACCACCTATTTGGCCAATTATAGACGACAGGATCCGCAGAGGAGGTGCGCGCTCAACGACACTCCTGGGAGGGAGCTTTGCAGCCAGGGAGGAGGGGCGACACATCTGTAATTGAAGGATTAGCGAAGAGATGAGGCGGCGCATTCCTTGCACTTGGTTGTGGGGATGGGGCCAAGGGTCCACAGCGGCGTTGATACGTCCAATTTGTATCATCATTCTATATTATAATTTGCCTCTATTCATTGATATATGTCTTATTATGAGGTATTACTTATGTCTTTTCCACTGTTTTTGCATGTTGGATGATTCTTGGAGGATGAACTGCCGGAGTCTGGATTCTGATGGAAAAAGAGGTGTTTTGATGCAATTTCGCGAAGATCAAAAAAACACCAGAAAAATATGGGAAAATTATATTTTCCCAGAAGACTGAGGAAGCCAGACGGGGAGGCGATGAAGGGCCACAGGGGGCCCACACCCCCTAGGCGTGGGCCCACCTGGCCCCTCGCCTAGGGCAGGTGTGGCCCACCTACTCGGCCTCCGACTCCACCCTCTCGTCTATATCTTCTTCACGGAACCCTAATACCAGGGGAGCGACCACAAATAGATTTTCACCGCCTCTGCGGGGCAGAAAACACCGAGAGAGAAAGATCTCTCCGGCAGACAGATTTCTGCCGGGGAAATTCCTTCCTAGAGAGAGGAGATCGTCGCTATCAACACTGTCATCAAGCTAGGCTTCATCGGGATCATCATCATCCACACCATCATCTCCACCAACACCATCATCACCACTCCGTCCCGCTATAACAATTGTGTTGGATATAGCTTTAGTTCTTAGGGGAAACTTTCCCGGTGTTAATTACTATTGTAGTTGATACTTGTGAGTGGAACCATTGTATTTTTTTTTTATGTTCAGATTTTTATTCATCACCATATCATCTTTGATCTTGATCCATATGATGTCTTGTGAGTAGTTCATTTAGTTCTTGAGGACATAAGAGAAGTCATGTTGTTATTAGTGGATTTGTATTGAGTTATTCAATGGTTTAGTATTTAAGTTGTGGTGCTATTCTTCTAGTGGTGTCATGTGAACATCGACTATATGATACTTCACCATTTATGGGCCTAGGGGAATGCATTGTGTATTTGGCTACTAATTGTGGGGTTGCTTGAGGATGTGAAACCTGAACCCCCGTTAGGACACCTTTGCACAAGGGAGTGTAGGATCTCAGAGTTTAAGGATGTGGTTAGGTTTATATCTTAATTACTTTCCTGTAGTTGCGGATGCTTGCAGGGGTTTAATCACAAGTATGTATTAGTCCAAGTAAGGTCGATACATTAGCACAGGTTCACCCACACAACACTTACAACACCAAAGAAGAGTACAAGCACTTGACAAAATTCCCATGTGTCCTCGAGAACGTTTGGTCCTTATAAGTATTTCCACTGGCTTGTCCTTTGCTAAGAAAGGATTGAGCCACTTGCTAAGTTTGTTCTTTATTACTTGCTATTTGTTTTGTTGCCTTATTAGAAAACCCCTAAAAATCCGTTTGCTAAGTATTTGCAGAGATTTCCTGCTCCATACCACTAGTCAACACCTTCTGCTCATCGTTGGGATCGACACTCCTATTTATCGAAAGTACTGCGATACACCCCCTATACTTGTGGGTCATCAAGACTATTTTCCGGCGTTGTTGCCGGGGAGTGAAGCGCTATTGAAGAGTGGAACTGGTAAAGGAAACTTCTACTATGAGTATTGCTTTTTGTTTCTTCTTGTTACTTTGTTTCCAATATGGATAACCCACTTGGTTTTCTGTTTGGGAAAACTACTACCATTGCTAGGGTAGTAGATGAACCACCACCTGTTGAGATAGATCCTTTTAAGATACCTACAAGTATTGTTGATCGTGTTATGGATAATTATTATTTTGGGGATGGAACTATCCATCCTGGTGATCATTTGCTTTTTATCCATGAATTATGTAAGTTGTTTAAGTGTGCAGGTATCACAACTGAACAGGTGAAGAAGAAGTTACTCTCTATATCCTTGAAAGGGAGAGCTGAAGAATGGTATAAGCTGCTGAAGAATGGAGAATTCATGGAATGGGAGGAAATGACATCTCTCTTTTATTCTAAATTCTATCCTCCCAATGAGATTCATAAGGATAGAAATCTGATATATATAACTTTTGGCCTCGTGATGGAGAGAGTATAGCTCAAGCTTGGGGGAGATTGAAGTTACTAATGCTTAAATGTCCTATTCATGAACTCGCTAACAATATTATTATCAATAACTTTTATGCTAGGCTTTCTCTTTATGATAAAGATTTACTAGATGCTTCTTGTGCTGTTCACACGTATGAAGGAAGAAGCTAAATGGTATATACTAGACCGTATTCAAGAGAACACTAAATCTTGGGAGAATGAAAAGGGAAGAAAGTCAGGTATAAACTATGATTATGAATGCATTAAATCTTTTATGGGAACTGTTGACTTCCATCATATTAGCAATGAGTTTGGTCTTGATTCCCAAAGTATTGCCAACTGTTTTAAGGCCTTTTCCTCTTACATAGAAATTCCCAAAAAGAAGTGGAATAAGTACCATGCACCTTATAAAGATGTTGTTAGTCATGTTCCTGTTAGAAGCACTGAAGTTTGTACTACTAATCATATTGTGCCTGAACCTTATGTTGAGAAAATACCTTTCCTAGCTAAGGTAAAGGAGTATTCTATGATGATTAGTGCAAATAGCAAAAGTGCAAAGAAAACTGTGGAGCGTGTTGAGCAATTGAATATTGAGCCTGTGGTAGCTATTGTGAAAGATCTTGACGCTAGAAATATAGAGGATGAGCATATTGTCTTCTATAAAGACGCTTCTAATATTATCTCTCATCCTAGTAAACCTAGAAAAGCTAGTGTTCCTGTGCTTTCTGATAAAACTGGTGATCATTGCTACTATGGTTTATGTGATATTGGTGCTAGTTCTAGTGCTATTCCTTATGAGCTTTACAGGGAAATTATGCATGAGATTGGTCCTTGTGAGCTTGAAGACATTGATGTGGTTATTCACCTTGCTAATAAGGAAATCATTTGCCCTATTGGTATTGTAAGAGATGTGAAGGTTCTTTGTGGTAAGGTTAAGTATCCTGTTGATTTTCTAGTGCTTAATTCAGCATCTAGTAAAACTTATCCTATCATTTTTGGTAGACCTTTCTTGAACACTTGTGGAGCTATTATATATTGTAAGAAGGAGAAAGTTTTAACTAAGTTTGATGGATATTCTTATGAGTTTAACTTTTCCAAATTTGCTAAAGCTCCTTGTTTTGGTGACTGTAAGTATGCTCATCCTTGTGATAAAATTGATTCCTTTGATGGTTATATTGTCAACTTTATTCAAAGTGCTATTGAAAGTTATTATGAGAGAGGGAAACATGGTTTTATGCTTCTCAATAACGTTAAGTTTCCCTGTTTTATGTTGAAAGCTTTGAAGTTGCATTTGTTTTGTCTTCCTATGCTAGTGGATTTTTGTTCCAACAATTTGTTTTCTCATGATACCCCCATGCATAGGAAGTGGGTTAGACTCAAATGTGTTGGTTATTTGATTCTTGATGCTCTCTTTCACTTCAAATATTTATCTCCTTTGTGAGCATCTTTGAAAGTTTCAAGCCTAACTTAAAGGAAATAAAGAAAAGTACTTGTTGGGAGATAACCCAAGAGTTTGGTTGAGTCTTGGAAGTTATTACCTAAGTAATAACCGCTCCTTATCCTTTTTGTTTTGGTTTTTGTGTCAAGTTCAACTACTTTTGAGAAGTAGAGGAGTTGTGAAAAGTGGCTGTCCTGGGAAAGATTTTTGTGCTGCACCGTAAAAATTCGTGAGGAAGATCAGTACGTCGGATGGAGCTGTATTTTTCTAAGCTTGTTAACCAAGTTGTTACCCAACTTTCATTAGTTCTGCACTTTTTAATTTGCGCAACAAAAGGTTTTCTAAAAAATCAATCTTTACCTGCTGGTCTATTTTGACAGATTTCTGCTATCATTTTGCATTTGCCTCTTAAAGAAGCCTTTGTTTTGATGGATTTCAGTTGAAGTGTGCACCTAAAGGTTAATTGGTTCTGCTTACACTAATGTTGCCATTGAAGTTTGTGTATTGCCTTGTGATAAAAGAAATTTCCAGGAGAAGGAGAAAAGGGGTCTGCAGAGTTCGTCTTTGAATAGGTAAAAGTGGTGAAAACAGAAGGTTTGTGAAACCCCAATATTTTATATTTTTGATGTTTTTAATACATAGGGGAAGTTACGAGACGGAACAAAGGAGGAACCAGAGGCCAGGGTGGCTAAACCCACCCCAGGCGCGGGCCTCAGCTGCCCCACGTCTGGAGGGGGTGAGACCACCTATCGGGGGGATAACCCCCGGTAGGGTCACGAGAGGTGAACCATAGCACAGCTTGGTTAGCTCCGAGTAAAGAAAGAACCATGCCGGGTAAGAACGGCCAGGTAAGATAAGAATGAGCGGCCGACATATAAACTATGTCGGCCCGCATAAGACAAAGTTGTAATTCTTGCAGGAACCGACGAGCCGAGTCTACCGAGGAAGGGCCGAGTCAAGTAGGACGTGTGGCACCTTTCCGAGTAAAGTTCAAGAGGGACCATGGTAAAGCATGGTCAAAAGAGAAGGGCGACGTCGGGTGACACAAAAGGAGCCGGGTGACGCCCAAAGCATACGCTGACGTACAAAGTTACAGCGTGACGCCAAAAGCAACAGGGAGCAGCGTACCAGAATACCGTTAGCTGTCAAGCTTTATGGACTGGGCCATTGGGGTTAGGGCAATCCCATGACCCGACCCACATTGTAGGGACCAAGATCCAAATAGTAAACCCTAGAACCCAAAGGGGTATAAGCTAGCTAGCACTGCCTATATAAGCAAGGACATAGCTGTAGTAGAAGGAGGTTGGACCAAGTAGGGAACTAGTGCACTAAACCCTAGTTCATACAGCTCTAGGAGCACTTGTAATCTCCGGGTATTAATCAAATCGCCAAGTCTGGAGAGTTCTTGTTGTTCTTCGTGCATGGCTCGACCGTGCACTCCCTCCCCGGTGACCACAAGCACCCATTCGGCCCCTAACTTAAGCCTACCCATGGCATCTGCCGTGCCACCACCACGACAGTTGGCGCCCACCGTGGGGCAGAAGTAGGTGCTTGATGGAGTCTTCATCCGGATGGGCAACATCATCGCCAAGACCGGCAGGCGCGTCTACACCGGCCTCATCCAGAGGTTTGGAGCGCTCAACTTCGTCAGCGAGAACGCGGGCTGCTTCGGGACCATGCCGTTCCCTAGGGACGGTTGCTTCATCAAGTTCGGCGAGCACCAGGTCTACGTCCCGGTGCGCGTGGAGCACGCATATCCTGAGTGCGTCGTCCTGGCGCCGGATCCGCCAGCGATTCCTGTCGCTGGGAAGCTTCACCAACCCGTCTCCATGGAGGTAATGATGACAGCGCCAGATCCCGCGGTTCCGCCAATAGTTCCAGTAGTGAATGAGAATGCTGAGGAAGGAAATCATGAGGAAACACCAAGGGCTGCAAGAACAGCAAAGGCACCACTGGAAAAACTAGAAAACATAGGTAGGAGTAAAAGGGCTAAGGAGCTGCAGGAAGCGATAGACAAGTTGGCAGAGCCGTGCAAAACAAGCGACCCAGACGCGTGTGCAAGCCGAGTTGGAGGAGGCCAGGATAAAAGTTTTGGAGAAAGCTAAGGAATTAGCGCAGTTACAGCAGGATGTGGATATCACGATCTGAGAGCTCAACTCAGCAAATCAAGTCAAGGGCGCAAAGACCCGGCTTGATGCGACGAGGTTGAGAGAAAGAAACCTCAACGAAGAGCTGGCAGATGCAACATCAAAAATAACACCAGAAAATAGCAACGAAACAGTTATGCGACCAACATATAACACAGCAGTAGCTAATCTGCGAGCAGCAGAAGCAGCAGTGGCAGAGTTACCCCATTTGGAGGGAGAAGCAAAGAAAAGACAACAAGAACGAGTCAATGAACTAGTAAGAGCAGCTAGCATGCTGAATGGAGCGTATTACAGAGCAAATCCGAGTATAGTAGGAAGGTCGCAGCTGGTTCACTCGGCGAATCCTGTCCCGAGAAGATCGGCAGGGCACATGGCATCCTCACTCGAAGCGGCACCTAGACCGAGAAAAGAAAAGAGTGTGGATTCTGGAAGAAACAAGCAGACGGTCACCTATGACCCGGCAATGGTTCAGGGAAACCCGGCACATGCACAAGGGGCAAGAAGGAATAACGCCCAAGGAAATGAAAACCAGGAGAACGCAGGCCGAGAAAGGCAAGCAGGGCAAAGAAACGACAACGAAGGGCAAAATTTTGCACCTCGGGCTAGGCGTAGAACTCACTCGGCAGGAGAAGGAAATCCAGCGCCGAATAATGCACCAGCTCAACCCTAAAGAAGACAGCAAAGCGCGGGAAAGGCAGCTCAACAACATGCCGACCCGAACGCAAATAAGTATAATGATGGTTACTCGGCTATGGTGAATGACGAATATGAGTTGCCGGATCACGCATATCAAGCAATGGGAGCTAGAATCGGAGGCAGGAACCTTCAGCCGGATGATGCAAGGCTGAAGCTTGACCAAATAAAGATGATAGAACTGATTGAATCGCAAGGTCCGCAGGGTCCACCATGCTTTGGCCCTAGGATCATGAAGGAGCCACCGGTACCAAATTTCCAGCTGGAAGAGGTACAAAAACATATGATGGAAGTACAAATCTAGAGGACTGGCTCATAGATTATGGAACTGCTGTGAAGATTGTGCAGGGAAATTTGAGATGGGCAGTATGATATGTACCGCAGATGCTAGAAGGAGTAGCTCGGGTATGGCTGAACAATTTGCCACCCGAAAGCATTAACAGCTGGATCGATTTTCAAGACGCTTTTGTGAGCAATTTCACCAGCACTTACAAGAGGCTGAATCGCCCACAGCAGTTGGCGATGTGCAAGCAAAGACTGAATGAGACAGACAGGGAATTCCTTACAAGGTGGTGTACGATGCACAACTCTTGTGAAGGGGTAATCGAGTCACAGGCAATTGCTTAGTTTGCACAAGGATGCAGACATGGAAGTGTGCTATGGCAAAGGTTACAGAGAGATATGTCGGCAAGTCTGGCAGAAACAATAAGAATTGCTGATTCGTATGCGTTAGGAGATCCGACTCGCCGCTGCTTATGTCGGCAGACGAGATGACTGAGACTCAGATCTATGAAGTTGCCGGGTCGCAAAGGCGCTAGGAAAGATCCGAATACAAAAGCAAGAGAAGATATGAAAGGCCAAACTACAGATACGGTTCGACTCAGGTTGTGGCCATAAGTCAGGATCATCCAGATGCTGGAAATAGCCAATGTCAAAGGACAAGTGGGCAACAACAGTGGGTGCCAAAGAATGATGGCAAAAAGCCATATGAACAGAGGAAGCAATATCAAGACTGATAGAAGTATACCTATGAGATGATGCTGGACCAGTCGTGTAAGTTTCACACGCCTAGTCCGAGTAAACCGACCAATCACACAACAAGGCAATGCACTTGGTTTCAGAAAGGAGATAGAGTGGATTCACCGAATAAGAAACTTCCACCACCTCCCCCTCCACCACTTACAGGAGGAAATGCTCAGACAGTGGGAGGAGATAACAGATATGAAAAGAGGCAGCCGAGGTATCACAATCAGGAAAGAAGAGAAACGGTGCACCAGGTGCACAACCCAAGAGGTGACAACGCTCATGTCGGCCACGGAACTAGAAATGAATACAGAGAACATCACCAGAGCTATGTTGTCTTTGTCACAGAGCCGAATGACAAAAAGAGCCAGCAGCGACTAATGATGGAGGTGAATGCCACAATGCCGGCAATTCCCAAGTACATGCATTGGTCTGAGCAAGAAATAACTTGGAGCATAAAAGATCACCCCAAGATCATGCCAACCCCAGGAGGATATGCTCTATTTTTGGATCCAACGTTCATGGGCCCAGATATCAATGTCAAGTTTTCAAAAGTGCTGATTGATGATGGCAGTAGCATCAACATCATGTACAAGGATACTATGCTCAAGATAGGCATTGCCATGAACATGTTGGAGCCGACTAAGACCACTTTCCACGGTATTATGCCAGGATTGTCATGTGAGCCAATTGGCAAGATCTGGGTCAACGTTTTATTCGACAACAGAGAGAACTATCGCACTAAGGCCATAGAGTTCGAGGTAGTGGATTTGGTCAGCTCATATCACGCCTTACTCGGCAGGCCGGCTATAGCGAGATTCATGGCTACTGCCCACATTGCCTACTTAAATATGAAGCTGCCAGGCCCATGTGGGGTAATTACAGTTGAAGAGGATTACAAAAGATCTATTGCTTGTGCCTCAGCCGGATCTCCACTGGCCGAGTCACTCGTCATAGCACAAGAAAAGAATCAAATGTTGGAAGTGGAAGCATTGGCCAAAGCAGCACAAATGTCCATGCCAGCACTCACCAACCCGCATGGCAATGTGTCATTTCAAGCTACCAAAGAAACCAAGAAGGTACAGGTGGATGAGACTTTCCCAGAGAGCACAGTTACCATTGGGGCTGGCCTCACGGACAAATAGGAAAGCGAGCTCGCCAGCTTCCTCCGTGAGAATCGGGACATCTTTGCATGGTCCACTCAAGATCTGCAAGGGGTTCCGAGGGAGCTGGCTAAGCACTCTCTTCATGTAAGACAATATGCCAAGCCGGTGAAGCAACCCCTCCACCGCTTCACCGAAGATAGGAGGAAAGTAATAGCAGCCAAGATTGCCAGACTCCTAGCTGTTGGATTCATCATGGAAGTACTGCACCCGGATTGGTTGTCAAATCCAGTCTTGGCCGAGAAGAAAAAAGATGACCCGAACGTGGCAGTGGTATGGCACATGTGTATTGATTAACGAACCTCAATAAGGCGTGTCCAAAAGATCCATTTCCCCTGCCACGGATCGATCAAGTCATAGATTCTACTGTTGGGCGTGAGTTGTTGTCGTTTGTGGATGCGTATTCAGGATTCCATCAGATACCACTGAATCCAGATGATCAAATAAAGACGGCTTTTATCACCCCGTACGGGGTTTATTGCTATCGTACCATTTGGATTGAGAAATGCAGGTGCAACATATCAAAGATGCATGCAAAAATGCTTACAAGATCAATTAGACAAAAACGTTCAAGTATACATCGATGACGTGGTAATAAAAAACAAGCAAAGTCATACTCTAATTGAGGACTTGCGTCAAACCGTCGCAAACTTAAGAAGATTCCGGATGAAGCTTAACCCGGAAAAATGCACATTTGGTGTCCCGGCCGGCAAGTTACTCGGATTCCTTGTATCCAGTCGAGGAATTGAGGCTAACCCGACAAAAATCAGGGCCATTGAAAGAATGGAATTACCAAAAACCCTCAACGATATCTAGAAGTTTACTGGATGTCTGGCCTCGTTGAGCAGGTTTTTTAGTCGGCTAGGTGAAAAAGCCCTACCACTATATCAACTGGTGAAGAAATCAGACAAATTCACATGGACACAGCAAGTTGATAGTGCTTTCCTTGAATTAAAGAAAATATTGGAAACAACACCAATATTAGCATCACCACTATCCAAAGAGCCAATGTTGCTCTATGTCGCCGCAACCAACAGAGTTGTAAGTGCAGTAATAGCGGTTGAACATGAAGAAGGCGCAAATCAGTCCAAATACCAGTTTATTACTTGAGCGAAGTGCTCTCTGTCTCGAAATAGAATTACCCGCATTATCAGAAGATGACATATGGGGTATATATGGTGGCAAAGAAGCTGAAACATTATTTTCAAGAACACCCAATCCGGGTAATATGCGAGGCACCTATCTCGGATATATTGGGCAGCAAAGATGCCAGCGGCCGAGTCGCAAAATGGGCCATAGAACTGGCACTGTATACTCCACAATATGATAGAAGAGATGCAATAAAGTCTTAGGCTGTAGCAGATTTCTTTGTAGACTGGATGGAAATGCAGTACGAACCACCACTGCCAGATCCAAACTACTGGAAAATGCATTTTGACGGGTCCAAGTCGAAAATGAGTCTGGGCGCCGGAATAGTGCTCACATCTCCAAAGAGGGATCAACTGAGGTACGTGTTACAGATTCATTTTGCTGCTTCTAACAACGTTGCCGAGTATGAAGCACTTGTCCATGGCATCAAAGTAGCCAAGGAAATTGGTATCAAAAGTATCATGTCTGGACATTGGGATGCGCTGGACGCAAACATGGCATTATATCGTTTCCATGTGCAACAAATTTCGGGATACTTTGACGGATGCGAATTCCATCATGTTCCTAGAGCAGAAAATGAGGCAGCTGATGTACTATCCAAATTACAGTCATCTCGGCAAGCAATACCACCAGGGGTAGCGCTGGAGCACCTCAGGAAACCATTGATCAAGCCATCACCAGAGTTCGACTCAATCAGGGTCACCCCGGCGAGTCAGGAGTCAGATGTGGTACCAATGGATATCGACTCAGAGGTAGCTTCGAATCACTTGGGGACTAATCTGTTCAATTCAGGGGCTGCTGAATCACACTCGGGGGCTCCTCAGGTCATGTCGGCAGAGCATATGTTGGCGGAGCCAATGGACATTGATACTGAAGCAGACCCGGAACCACTTATACCAGTATGGGCATAACCAATATTCGATCATTTAAAAGATGGGACCTTGCCGAGTGATGAAACATTGGCAAGGCAAACAGTACGAAGAGCAAAAGCGTACACCATAATCAACAAGGAATTATACAAGCGAAGTGTGACGAGTGTACTGCAGCGTTGTATTAGCCCAGAGAAAGGCCAAGAGATCTTATTGGATATTCATCAAGGAGAATGTGGGCACCATGCGTCATCAAGAGCATTGGTGGCCAAGGCATTTCGACACGGATTCTATTGGCCAAGCGCATTGGCACAAGCGCAAGAGTTAGTCGGAAAATGCAGTGGTTGTCAACACTATATATCCAAGTCACATCTACCAGCGTCTAAATTAAAGACTATACCAATCACTTGGCCTTTTGCAGTGTGGTGCCTAGATATGGTAGGACCATTCAAACCAGCAAGGGGAGGCATGACTCATATTTTGGTCATGATTGATAAGTTCACCAAGTGGATAGAAGTGAAACCGATCAAAAAGTTGGACGGTAAAACAGCTGTCACATTCTTAAGGGATATAATCCTCAGATATGGTTACCCGCACAGTGTAATCACTGATAATGGCACGAACTTTGCCGAAGGAGCTTTTGATCGTTTCTGCAGGAAACACCGAATAAGACTCGATGTAGCATCAGTCGCCCATCCAGAATCAAATGGACAAGTTGAACGGGCTAATGGCTTAGTTCTGTCAGAGATAAAACCCCGCTTAATGGAACCACTCCAGAGGTCACCTGTTTGTTGGATAGAGGAACTACCCTCAGTGCTATGGAGCTTAAGAACAACTCTAAATCGGTCAACGGGTTATACGCCATTTTTCCTCGTGTACGGGGCAGAGGCAGTTCTGCCTGCCAACATAGAGTATGACTCGCCAAGAATAAGGCAATACTCGGAAGCCGAGGTAAAAGAGGCCCGAGAAGATGGAATAGACTTACTCAAATAAGCAAGGGAACTGGCATTATCCAGGTCCGCTATATATCAACAGAATCTCCGACGCTACCATAGCCGGAAAGTGCAACCTCGTGTTTTTCAAGAAGGGGATATGGTGTTAAGGCTGGTGCAGCGCACAGCAGGAATGCATAAATTATCACCTCCATGGGAAGGTCCATTCATTGAAAGCAAAGCATTGCACAATGATTCCTATTATCTCATAGATGCTCGTGAAGCACAAAAGAACAAGGCAGACAGGTCAGGAGATGAGACCAAAAGGCCATGGAATGTGGCGCTACTTCGTCCCTTCTATACTTAGGAGAAGCAATGCATGTATCACTCGAACTCTCATATGTCGGACGTGTGTGCCAGCTATGTGCTGATAATAAAATGGTATGATTCGAAAAACTGACTCGGGGACTACCCCTTAAATTTTCCCTCTCAATTATTTTATGACGGCTGGCGTGACACCCGAAATTTATCTCGGAACAAGTAGTGTTTACTCAGAAGAAATCAACTCTTCGACTATGCTGTTGTCCGAAAACATGGCTTCATGGCAAGCAAGAGAAAAGGATGTATGACGGGTAAACACGAACGCCGGATAAGTACAAAGGAGAAACGTGAGTCGGCTTTAGATTTTTGCCTAACTCTCTGTAGGTCACGTTATACCACGTGTCGAGTAATCTCGGCCAAGTGATCCAAGTTTCATACCCGCTAACTATATCCTTAGTACTTTGAGACTCTAATGTCGAACACCGAAAAAGGTAGACATGGGCCAAAGTCAAGGAAAGGTGACACGACAAAATGAAACTCGGGGACTTGCCCTTGAATGATTCACACTTAGAACATAACGCAAATATATAAAGCCTATCAAAAGTCGCATAATCAAACTTAAAGTGCAATGTATGTTACATCTATACCCGGCATACCAGGGATCTAATCAAAGTTCGAGTATTTGTTAGCCTAAGAAGCAGAAGGACTCGGAGGAGCACTCTTGGAGCCAGGAGCATTGCTTGGAGCATCGGCCGAGTCAGGGGCATCTGTGGCCGGGTCATGCGGACCATCTGACTCAGTTGCTTCGTTGTCGCCACCCTCTTCATCAACAACTTCGACGAGCGGGTTGCCAAGGTCGAGGAAGCTGGGCCCGTCGCACCAAGCGTGCACCATGGTATATTCAATCATGGCGTAAGCTTGCTCCTGGCGCTTCTTGATCAGCTCCGGGTCATTCAGCCATTTGCCATCCCTTCTTATGCGAGCAAGAACATCAAGGTTGATGTCCTCGTACCATGAAAGCACGAAGGAGATAGCCTTGCCCGCTGCAGCTCGGCCGGCCGACTCACGCCATTGGTCCAGCCGGTCTTCAGTAAGGAGCAATCTCTCAGCAAGTGGCTCGATGAGTTCAGGTGGGTCTTCATCCGGCCAGAGCATGCGAAACACATGAATAGCCGACTTAAGCAGGTCCACACCGCAAGGCTTGAGAGTCCTGACCCGTTCGGACACCGCTTCGAGAAGCTCCTCCATGGACACCTCGTCGTCGGCAGGAGCACCAGCTTCGGCCCTCACTTTCTTCATGGCTCGGATGGCAAACATATTGGCCTCAGGAAAATTCTCTGCAAGCAAAAAGAGAAAGTTAGCAAAATAACAAAAGTAGATGGAAGAAGTCCAGAGTGACCTATACAGTGCAAAAAGAGTAAGAACTCACTACCGAGAAAGAAGTTGATGGTGGCGAGCTTGCTATGCCAAGTTTTGGCCTTGGCTTGGAGGGCATCAAAGTTTAGATTTGCTGACTCGACCGATGACTCGGCCTCGTCGAGCAGCCTCTTGGTCTTCTCGGCACTGGCGGCCTGCTGCTCATTCTTCTCGGCAAGCTCCTCCTTCAGCCCTTTCACCTCGGCCAAGTGCTTCTGCTCCGTCTCGGCCATAAGCTTCTTCAGCCGAGTCACCTCATCTCGCTCCTTTTGGAGTTCGGTTTGGTGCTTCTCTGCTTATTCGGAACAAATTACTTGTCAGCACCAACAGAAACCTTCAGCTATCGAATTACTGAGGCAAGAAACTTACTCTCGGCCTCGCTGATCTGCGAGTGAAGAGCATCGATGGTGGACTGAGCAGAGGCTGTGAAAAAAGAGTGAGAAAAAATTGATAAAATGAACCAAAGAAAATTACACCGAATAAGGACGAGTAAGGATATTACCTTGGCCTTGGGTGTCAGTCCGCAGCTTCTCATACGCAAGTTCGAGCTTGCGATGCGCCAGGACGAGAGCTTGGTGCACCTTGGTGCGCTCATTATGCGTGAGCTGGACAAAGAAGACAGACAGTAAGGAAAGGTCAAGTCAAGCAGCCTGCCGGATTAAAAATCTTAAGAGCTTACAGCCGAGTAAGTGTAGAGGTCCCAACCTTTAATAAGGTAGAGATCCCTGTGTTTACAATGCTAGTCCCTGGATCAGTAGCTAGCATCCACAGTTAAGATGTAATATCAAGAAATAAAGGTCATAATACAACTTTATAACTAGGAATAAAATAATTCATTACATCTTACATAGCTCATTTGGCTATCATATTACATTGCAGCAAAATATCTTTAAGCATGGGGTCCTTCATCTTCAAAGTGCCACAGGCATACATGTTGGTTGTAGACTTGTAATCCTAATCAATAAACTTCACTAACATCAAACAAACCTGCAACATTACAAGTTATAGCCACAAGGGTCAATACATTTGAATTGTATTGACAAGTTTCACTACTATGTAGAATATAAGTGGATCCTATCAATACATGCATATTTGGCTAAGTGGGGTTTAGGCTCATTTGCAGAAAGCAATATAGTTTTATCCTATCTTTCAAAATAGTTTTGATCTTTTGTCACATCTTTCTGAACTCCTTGGAAACCTCCAAGTGCTTCAAGTCTCTTGTTGTCACTTTCAAGTTTTACTTTTAGAAATTGGAATGTCGAGATCTCCCATAGCTTCAGGCCTTAGTTGCTCAGTATTGTCCATAACCGGGGACACGGCTAAGTACTTAGAATTTTGATCTTCTGCAGAAGTTGTACACTTTACCCACATGACACACTCTCATCTTGTTGCCACCAGTGGCCGCTGGATAAGTACTCACCAAGATGGAGTACTGGCAGATTGAGAATGTGACGAAGTCTTTCCATAGGGTCCTCCCCATACACAATGCTAGCTTGTCTTCAGGCACCAATGCAGGGTTCCTAGTTCACTCATTCCAGTTAACCTGAAGAGGCCAATGCATGGGTCTTCCACTATGTAGTTGACTAAGCCAGTGCCCATTTAGCATGTGGTTGTACACGGAAGCCTCTGTACGAGAAACATGTTCAATCTCTAAGTCCCTGGGTGGTTTTCATCTGGTGCACAACAAAAAGAGATTGCCATATAAACATGGTTCCTATTGTTGCCACCTTGTCCAAAACTTGAGTATCCTTGTCCACCCAGGTGGGTCATTGAGTACTTGTTTTATTATATAAAACATAAGTCTTTTCCCAACTTCATATAATCTCAACATGTATCTCTTCTCAATATATATAGCAGGGCTAAGCATATTACAACTACATTGTTTTCACTAAGGAATATATAAGGGTATCCTAATAGGATTTAGCATAGCAAAATATAGTAGTCCTTATCATGCATGTTTCAAAAATCCACTAAGTGTAATGAAAAATAGTAGGACTTGGATGATAGTGTCACTTGCCTTTTTGGTAGAGAATGTTGGTTCACTTCTTGATCTTGCTAATATCACACTCTTCTAACTTCACTACAATTCAATCAAGCAAACACAATTTCAACTAGCCTTCCAATTAACAATCAAACAAATTAATCACACATAAAATAATAGAAACCAAGTCATGCATGCAAGCATGCAAAAGGTAGTTTTATTTGCAAAGGTGGTTTCTACTAGGCTCTAAACATTGTAAGGTTCAAAGTGGTCATTTTCTAAAGTGGTAAAACCATTTGCAAAAGGGTTTTATCTATAAGCCATTTCTTAATCAAATCATTATTTTATGTGGTTGAAAATGCTTTTAGCAAGGCAACAATTTTATATTGTTCACCAAACAAGTTGTTAATTCACAAAACTTGGTGTTTAAGGTCAGTAGGTTTGAATCAAATCATTTCCCAAAAGGTTTTACTCAAAAATCATTTCCATAACCAAATCAATATTTTTATTTGACTAGAAATGAGTTAATTCCATTATCTATTCCTAAACTTCACAAAATACATTTCTAAATCCATGAGTTGTTTCCTAGGGTCAGTAGGTTCACAACAAACAATTTTGCAAAGATTTCAACCCCAAAATCATTTTGGTATAAATTTTATATCCTAAACAAGCATACACAAGTTTCTGCAAAAACAAACATTTTACCAGAAACTTTTTACTAAAAAAGTGCATGGTTGGATAGGGCTTGTTTTTCTGAATCCATTGATATAAAATTTGCAAAATTTGGACGTGTGGTTTGAAAGTTATGGATTTTACAAGTTTGCATAACAATCTGATTTCAAATTCTGTTTTAAATCAAAGGCTGGGCCACGCGGCGGCCTGCTATTGGCTGATACCGGTTTGGTTGGATCAACCTCTCTGGTGCGTTAGATCTAAATGAAATCTTGCGGCTCTGATTCAAACTTACCCCTTCGACCTAATCTAATCATAGCCACGGGATTTGGATCCGACGGGCTCAGTGTGTTTGACCACGAACTGGTGGCGCTAGCGGCAGCTGGCGGCGGCGCGTGGTCAGACGGTGGCGTCGCGGCGGTTACAGGAAGCAAGGAGAGAAGTGGAGGTGCTCACCGTGCTCGCAGGGTTGCGGTGAATCTCGAGGCGTGGTCGGTTCGTCGAGGGGCGCTCAGGGACGGAAATAATCGTTCGCCGGAGTTGGTGGTGGCGTCAGGCGGTTCTGTTCGTTGTCGGGGACGAAGCTGCAGATCGCGCCGAGGAAAGTGGGAGGGTGCGTTAGATGCGTACAAGCATAGGTAGTACGGGAGTATCCTCGGGAACGAAAGGGGAGGACGGAGTTCACCTGGGAAGCTCGACGGAGTAATGGCAGACGGCGATGGCTCTCAGATGAAGACGGAGCCGAGGTTGCAGGGCACGCGCGGGCGGGTTGGAGGTACTGGTGGATGCGCCTGGTGCTGGTGAGTAGGTTTGTGTGCAATGGGAGGCGAGGGGCGGCGAGGTGTGGCCGGAATTCGCTGGAGAAGCTCGTCGGAGCAGCGCCGGTGCAAAACCGATTCAAGGCAGCCTGGTGGCTCCCGTGCAGTGGTTTCTGAGGGGAAATGGCGAGGAGTGTCAGGAGATTAAGAGGGCGTAGACGTTGGAGAGATTAACGCCTCCATTGATGCGAATTGATTCGCTGCAATTAAGTCAGAAACAACGAGGAGGAAAGGCGCGGTCACCGCGGGTGAGGACGACGATGAGGTGGCAGTGGGGTCTGGGCGTCAGCGAAGGAGAGAAGGGCGCGGTGGGGTCCGTCTGTCAGTCGCTGAGTGGGTGCATGTCTGAGTGGAAAACGATTCGCGCGTGGGGGGGGGGAAGTTGGGCTGGAGCTGGGCTGTTGGGCCAGGTGGTTGGGCTGCTGTTTGTTTCTCTTTTTTTTGTTCAATAATCTTTTTCTTTTTCTATTTGATTTTCCTGTTTGGAATTTCAAACAACAAATCAAACACTCAAATGATTTCAAATCCTTTCCAAACTTTTCATTGATTTTAGTTCTGTTTAACAACACAAATCAAGGTCCAGAATAGAATAATATTTTTATTCTTTTAGGATCTATTTAATAATTAAATAAAATAGACCTTAGTTATTAATTCAAATAGGATTTGTTTTATTAAAATCTCCATTTGAAATCTAAAATAGTACCAAAATCATTTCAGTAGGTTTTATTTGAAAATATAAAACACTTGGAAAACTCATTTAAAATAAAATAACAAGTTTTAGTGTTTATTTTAAATGGGAAAAGCCTTTACTTTAATAAAATTGGATATTAATATATCCTCATTATATTATTTAAATAGACCTTTATTCTTTTTATCAAAACAAAATATTTTATTTCAAAACTTGTCCAAGATTTAATTTGGCTCTATAAAACAATCCTTATTTATATTTCTACCTTTGCTTTTGGAAACCAAATCTTTTATTAAAAGACCCAAAAATAGTAAATCCAATTATTAAAACTTTCTTTATGAATTGTTTATCTTTATAAATCCTTTTAGGATTCATTTGATCAAAATAGGTTGGGTTTCCAATTGGAATCAAAAAGTTTCTTCTCACCCTGAAAATCAACAAAGTTTTATTTTATTCATTTATTTTTCACATAACAAGATTTGGAAAATCTTGGGATGTGACAGTAAGTTCCTTACTCGACCTAACCTCGAGGGCTAGGGATAGAAGCTCTAACATATGAGTTTGGCATAAGGAAATAAAAAGCTTAAGAGCTTACAGCCGAGTAAGTTCCTTACTCGACAGTAATCTCGAGGGCTAGGGATTGAAGCTCTAGCATGCAAGCTTGATGTGAAAATTTAAAGACTAAGTGATTATTGAGAGCTTACAGACGAGTAAGTTCCTTACTCGACAGTAACCTCGAGGACTAGGTGATATGTATAAAGGAAATACTCAACAATACAAAAGAGTAAGAAGATACTTTACCTCGTTCACTTCGTCGGCGCAGGCCATTAGAGTAATGGCCTGCTGGGTCATGTCAGAGACGGCCTTAGGGCCCAGCTTTAGTTTCTTGCCGGTATGGTCCGACCTCCCGCTCTCCTGCATTCCATGCCACAAAGATAAGGCTCACCAAAGCCTTTTCCCACTGAGCGTCCGAGTGAGAACTTGACCCATTTTCAGGATGGTTCCCACATTGGCACAGGTCGCTGCAGCGGAAGTATGGAGGGTATCAGCCTTAGAGCCATCACCTGACCCGGCAGCCGCGGATTCGCCCCCTTACCCGTTGAAGCGACCATTGTCGCCAACGTCGGAGGTCAGATCTGAGGAGCAGAACCCGGAGCGCAGACCAGCGTTGTCTGCTTGGAGGAGGTGGATTTGCTAGATAAAGGGCGAGCAGAGCCAGAAGCCTTGGGCTGGGTCTGGCCCTTCGATAGAATTGGAGAGCGAGCAGAGGGATTTGGAGAAGAAAGTGGTGTCGGCTGACTGGGCTCAGCAGTTTTGCTAGCTCCAAGATCAGGAAGTTGTTCATTCACACCAGCCTGAGGGCCGATGCCAGAGGAACTGGTGGCGGAAGGTTTCTCGGTGCCAGCATCACTGGCAACAAGATCAGAAAATTGTTCCTGGACAGCGCTAGGGGCGCTAGCCGAATGACCCACCAGGTCTGACTGACACTGAGAGGCGTGAGCCTCAACAGTGGGAGCCTCTACTCGGACGGGACTCGGCGCCGCCAAGTCAGCTGGAGGAGGCGCAGGCCTTAGCGGCGAGGCAATGCTAGAAGCAGCCTGGTTCACCGACAAAGGTTCGGCGCTAAAAACAACGTGACATGTATAAGAGAACATCAATGACAAAAAAGAAAGAACGCAGAAAGCAGAGTATGAAAACTTACCCGGTGACGGCCGGGTCGCGGGTGACTCGGCGTGAGACTCGGTGCCCAGCGGCTTGGCTAGTCTCAGCCAGAGCGGCAGCAGCAGGGGCAGCAGGAGCTGCTGGAGTGGGCTTGCTCTTCTTGGCTGGCTGAGTGCTGGAGGAGGCTCCGTGTCGCTTCGGCTTGTCGACGGGGATCTTGCCGACTCCGCCCATGGCGAGAGGAGGAGTGTCATGTACCTGGCCAACTGCATAAGTAAATAACAGGCTTACTCGGATAAGTTGGGAGACTAAGGTCACAAGGCATATACCTCCAAAAGCGTACAATCATCATCATCATCATCATCATCATCATCATCGTCGTCAAACCAATCTTGTAAGGGATTGCGAGATCGACTCTTACCCAAAGCTGAAGCAGCCGCAACGTGCGGGATGGGCATGAAGCACTCCAGGTCATACTCGACTTCATTCGAGTCGGAGCGATCCCCGTTATAACCCCAGGGAGGGACAATACTGTCATCAACCTGGTGAACGAGATTCTGCGAAAGACAAACAGAATGAGTAACCAAAAAACTAAACTGAAAGTGGCAAAAGAGCTAAAGCCTAATAGGCAAGGAAAACGACTCGGAAAACTTACCCAGGGGACAGGCCTGACCCGGCTAAACGGAGGGCAACTCCAAGCCCAATCATCCGCCAAGTTCAATTTAAAGATTGAGCTTACTCGGCGGGCAATGGAGTCATGGGTGAGCTCCTTAGTGGAGTGCCGAGTGGGATCATGGGAGCCACTCATGAAGCACATCTTGTGGCTCCTCGCTTGGATGGGGCTTACCCGGCGTGAGATGAAGGCGCACATGAGGTCAGTGTCAGTAAGATGAAAGTTTTCATCCGGCGACAACAACCTTTCTAGGATCGTGTTGGCCTCGTTCACCGCGGCGTCTTAGTCGCGCGGGTCATGCTGCCAGAGTTTCTTGCTGGGGACCTCGTCCGAGAAAGGGGGGAGCCGAATGTTATCGATGGACCCGCTGTTTTTGACATAGAAAAAGGTTCTATGCCACTTCTTGCAAGAATCAAGCCCAACAACCCGAGGAAAGATGGAGTCTCTCCTAGGCGTGATGCTAGCAGCACCGCACCGAGTCGGCTTCTTCTCAGCTCGAGGAGCACCGGGCTGGGGAACAACCTGAACCCTAAATCTAAAATATTTGGCCCACAGAAGAACTATAGGCCAAATTCCGAGGTAAGCCTCGCAAGCAGAGATAAAGCAGGAAAGAGAGCCAATCGCATTGGCAGGAAGATGATGGGTTTGCAGATGGAAGGTGGAGAGAAACGAGGAGAATAAGGTGCTCACTGGAAGAGCGAAACCGCGCTCAAAGTGAGAAAGGAAAACCACCCGCTCGTTAGCTTCGGGTTTGGGAGAGATCTCACCAACGGGAACACGGCAATCCACTTGCAGCGGAATGTGCCTAGTGGAGCGGAGCCATTCTACCTCCTCGGTGGAGACCTCCGAGCCTTCCAGATGGCCGGCCACTTAGGAATCTCTGCTCCTCAAGACCATCAGCCGTCATGAAGGCCCATGAGTTCCGCAGATTCAATCTCCTCCGCAGTTGGAAGAGGTTTGGAACAACACGGACCCGTTGTGAATGGAAATAAAAGAGGGGCGATTGCGAGACAAGAACAGGAGGAAGAGGAAACCGCAAAGGGGGCGGTTCGATCTTGCAGGCGCAAGGAAGAAGAAAAGGCAAGGGAAAACTGAACGGGCGTGGGGGAAGTGGAAACCCCCAACCCCTACTTAAGGACAGTAAAAACCCTGGTAGTGGGATCCAGTTGTGCCTTGCGGCCAGCGTGTGGCCGTGTACCAGCCCGAGTAAGCCGATCAGCACGCGCCACGTAGCCAGAGATACACGAAAAATCCCGCGCCACGTCATGAGAGGAAGGACAAGGGGCGCAGACCGATGGGACTGCCATAGTGACAGGGAATAACTGGGCAGTTGTCACTGTGCCGCCACAGCTTGGAACAAAATTTGAGGAAAGTAATCATGATCACCAGCTGTCAGTGACCGAAGGGCGCCGAAAATGACTCGGAATTGGCCAAAATGACTCGAGGCAAAAATGAGCCAAGAAGTCAAAGAGTGGATCTGAAAACTGTCAGACAGACCTGGCAAGGAGCAAGATTGCGACAAATACAGACAAAAACTAAGTTCCAATCACATAAAAGGAACCTGGAGACGCCTAACAGCTTGAACTGCTAGACCTCACCAGCTTCGGGGACTAATGTCGGGGGGGATAACCCCCGGTAGGTTCACGAGAGGTGAAACATAGCACAACTTGGTTAGCTCCGAGTAAAGGAAGAACCAGGACGGGTAAGAACGACCGGGTAAGATAAGCATGAGCGGCCGACATATAAACTATGTCGGCCCGCATAAGACAAAGTTATAATTCATGCAGGAACCGACGAGCCGAGTCTACCGAGGAAGGGCCGAGTCAAGTAGGACGCGTGGCACCTTTCCGAGTAAGGTTCAGGAGGGACCATGGTAAAGCATGGTCAAAAGAGAAGGGCGATGTCGGGTGACACAAAAGGAGCCGGGTGACGCCCAAAGCATACGTTGCCGTACAAAGTTACAGCGTGACGCCAAAAGCAACAGGGAGCAGTGTACCAGAAGACCGTTAGCTGTCAAGCTTTATGGACTGGGCCATTGGGCTTAGGGCAAGTCCATGACCCGGCCCACATTGTAGGGATCAAGATCCAAACAGTAAACCCTAGAACCCAAAGGGGTATAAGCTAGCTAGCACTGCCTATATAAGCAAGGGCATAGCTGTAGTAGAAGGAGGTTGGACCAAGTAGGGAACTAGTGCACTAAACCCTAGTTCATATAGCTCTAGGAGCACTTGTAATCTTCGGGTATCGATCAAATCGCTAAGTCTGGAGAGTTCTTGTTCTTCGTGCATGGCTCGACTGTGCACTCCCTCCCCGGTGACCACAAGCACCCATTCGGCCCCCAACTTAAGCCTACCCATGGCATCTGCCGTGCCACCACCACGACACCACCCCCAACTCCGACTCCGCCTCGTTTTCGTGTCAAAACCTTCCTTATGAATTGAAACTTCATAATATATACCCCCCGGATCCCCCGAGGTTCATGCATCGTGTTCTTGTCGTGTTTTCGTTTCGATCTGTTTCTGTCAGGAAAACTTCTCAAGTTTAGAGCACCATGGTCTCCGCCAACGACAAAGGCAAGAAGCCCGAGGAAGATGACCCTCGCAAACCCAAGGAGGAGGAGATTTTGGTATGTTATGAAGGAGACATGGAGGAGGACAAGCAACCGGACACCCGTGCTGCCGTCGCGAGCATTGGAGTGGTGGCATCCCCTGTCAAGCTTAGGAGGACAACACGGATGTCTACAGGAGGGAAACCTCCGCGCCATATCCTATCTCCACGGTCACCTCCTCCAAGTACCAAGAAACCCTTCCACACTCTTATACATGAGCGTCAATATCAATATGTCCCCAAAGGGAACTTGCCCTCGATGTGGGATATGCCTCGTTCTAACCATGCAGGGGAGGAGCATACTAAGAAGGAAGAGTGGGGAAAGAATAGCAAGGACTGGAATTCTTGGTCTGATATGATCATGAACCGCATTGAGAAAAACTCGGAGTTGATTCATACTCTAACCTTTGAGATAGAGGAGTTGAGGAAGCTTATTGAAGAGCTTATCAAGATAACACCACCACCACCAAAGGAGTAATTCATCATCAGGTTTGGCATCCCCTTGGCTTGTTCCAAGCTTGGGGGGAGTGCCGCGATATCACAACCATTATCTTTTATCTTTTACATTTTTAGTGGATTCATATCTTTGGTAGAAGTGTTATCTTATAGTATAGTTCGCATGTAGAAGTATCTCTCCTTTAGTTGGTTATCTATGTATCCCTTGGTGCGAGTGCCTTTATGGAATATTAATGAGAAGCTTCATCTTTTTACTTTTTACACTTCTTATTTTAGTTTGCAATCTCTATTATATGATGGATCTTGTTGATCAATATTGGCATCACTTTGGGATCATCAAGTGGATCTAAATTAGTTCTGGCAAACCGAGTTCTGGTCAGTAGCAACACTTTTTGAGGTTTGAAAGAAAAAGAGAAAAAGCTTACAGGTATTTTGTATCATATTTTCTTTCTTGTTGGCTCATAAGCTTAGTATTATTTATTTAAGATCTTTTGTGCCTTCAAGGAAGATTGCATGTTTGGCTTTATTACTTGTATGTTTGCTTGTTTCTTTCAACTCTTTTGCTTGCTACCCAGCCTTGCTAGCCAAAAACCGATTTTGAGAAGGCATACTTCTCATGTTTCCAATCCCTTTGAACCAAAACCTTTGCCACTTGTGTCCACCATATCTACCCAGTAGCTTTTGCTATTCCAAGCAAATTCTCAAGCTTCATCTATATTTAAAATTAAAAAGTATTTTGTTATGTGAAAACTAGTTAGTAAAACTCTCACGAACTTGATGGCACACCTTATTTTCTTGCCCCTAATAAACTTGAACCATTGTGTCATTCAAGTTGTATATGCTTGCATCTATACGCTGGAATTAGCAGAACCGTGTTGTCACGGGGAACGCTTTCAACATTGCACTTGTACTCTGTACACCGTTGATATCGTGCTCTTTTGTCTGTGGATGTCAACAGTGTGAAATAAAGAGGGAACTTGTAAGTCCATGGAGTCTGTATTTTGTGTTAGAGAAACGCCTGGGCCGCTAGCCTAAGCCATGCCTAATCATGGTGGAAACTTGCAGCATCACAATAGTGAGCTATCTATGAAGCATCCTCAATAAAAAGCTATGCACATAGTAAATAAAAAGATCGCTGAGATGCTCATAATCTGCTTGTCTTGTCATTTTGGTGATGGGATAGCTCCTATACCATGTGCAAGGGGTACCCCGTTGCTATGATGCGCATGTACTTACAATGACAAGAACTTATCGGTAACTGAAGTTGAGTAGCATGAGATTGCCAACTTATATTTCGCCAATCATATACTCCATCTTTGTGCACTTTAACCTGTGGTTAGGTTTATATCTTAATTACTTTCATGTAGTTGCGGATGCTTGCAGGGGGTTTAATCACAAGTATGTATTAGTCCAAGTAAGGTCGATACATTAGCACAGGTTCACCCACACAACACTTACAACACCAAAGAAAAGTACTCAGCTATTTGAAGCGAAAGCACTTGACAGAATTCCCATGTGTCCTCGAGAACGTTTGGTCCTTATAAGTATTTCCACCGGCTTGTCCTTTGCTAAGAAAGGATTGGGCCACTTGCTGCATTTGTTCTTTATTACTTGCTCTTTGTTTTGTTGCCTTATCAGAAAACCCCTAAAAAATTCGTTTGCTAAGTATCTGCAGAGATTTCTTGCTCCATACCACTAGTCAACACCTTCTTCTCCTTGTTGGGATCGACACTCCTATTTATCAAAAGTACTGCGATACACCCCCTATACTTGTGGGTCAGCGGAGGGTCGGAAGCGAGAGCTTTGCAGCCAGGGAGGAGGGCGGCACATCCTGTAATGGAAGGATTAGCGAAGAGATGGGACAGCGCATTCCTTGCGCTTGGTTGTGGTGGTGGGACCGAGGGTCCACAACGGCGAAGGGTCAGAAGCGAGCCCGTCGGGATGTGGTCAAGCTCCGCTGGTCGCGAACATGGACCCGCCCTCCTCTCCCCCTTCCAAACCGTCCCCAAAGTTTTCCATCCCATCTATTCCTTTTTCTATTGAGGTTTTGATATGCATTTGTTCATTGACACTACATCAGTATGGAAACTACTTCTCTGCAATAGTGGTGAGGAATATGGAAATTGGTTTCCTTAGTAACTTTATGTAACTGAGAAAATGGATATGATCTGATTGTGCATACTTTTTATTTTATTTTTCTCTATTATTGGTGGAAGAGAATTAACTGACACAACTACATTAGAATCTTTACATACCATATCTTAGGACATGTTGTGTAGCAATAGTGGTGATAATTTTGCCATTTTTTCATGGCTTACATGTAGTATATACAGCCTACAGGTCAATACTTGCATCACTTATTGCCCAATATCAATCTATGAAAGTTTGTATTTGCTTATATAGGGAAAATACTCTAGACCAGTGTTTCCATTTTCTGACCTGGTATAATAAGAAATACTAAAACCTGATCATTTGCATTTGATTGAAATTATCGCTATCATGACAATATTTTAGCAATATGCCTCCCGTTGTATACATACATTGTCGCCATCGGCACACCAATGACTAACTTCTTCCGTCGCAAACGCGCGGGTATTTTGCTAGTAAAATTAGAAAAGGATGGATAAACTACGAGTATCTCCGTTCCACAATAAATATTGAGAAAATTCCTTATTTAACACTACTTCTTAATATATTTTCTTAATTAACACTAAAAACTTTTCTTATGTGACCATTTTTGAAATTTATGCCTTATATAACACTACCCTCACTCCAGTTAAATGGTTCCGTTAAATATTGTCCGGCCGGACCCAAATACCCCTGGTTCAGTTGTTCGACTCGTACCTGTCTAACATGTAGTCGACTTGTACCTGTCTAACATGCGTGTGGGATCAGAGTATCATTCGCGCATAAATCTGGCAACGGTTTTTAATTCACTGGAGCGAAGCAGTTTGGTTTCTTGCTCTGGGTTTAAAATTCACCGGGGCACATCAACAGTTCACAATGAATGTCACGCCCTTCAAGACCAGCCGACACCGATGCCTTGTCGACGGCGCACATCGCTTGTGCTCATCCACAGAAATCATATGCCGCGCCGACTATCTCACTCTGGCCGGTGGCATTCCGTGCTTAGCAGTGTTCCACCGGCGGTGCAGAGCCGCAACTGCGGCAGCATGGCGAGCTCTGCTGTGTAGGAATGGTCGTCCATGCATCGTTGCATGAGATACTGTGCTCGAACTGGTGTTGGCGTAACTATTAGTAGATGGGTTTTGTTTAGGTTTGCTTCAATTTAGCCAGATCTTAAATCAATGTTGTAAGATTGCATCTGCGTTGGTTGTCTCGTACAGTCATACGTGTATGAGCCAACTGAAATTGAAACCATCCGCTGTCATAAAAAAATTGAAATCATCCTCCCTTTTTTAAATAGATGGCTGGATGTTTCTAATTATTGTGTGATTTTTTCTAGTTAATTAGCTAAATTATAGTAGACACGTAATGCATTTTTAATATATAATAGATTATATATACATGAACTATGTGTAGGCATATGTCATCAAATTGCAACGAGAGTTCCATCATCATGCGTTGAATTGTTGGTTCCATCACCGTGCAATAACAATTTTTTATAATTTTGTCATACTATGTACCAAGGGCAAAAAATGTCTTTATAGGTCTCTAGTTACCTCCGTTAGCTCTCAAAATACACTGAAGTGTCATATAAGACAAAAAAATTATAAAAGTGTTCAAATAAGGAAATAAAAAGTTTTTAGTATCAAATAAAAAATTATATTAAAAAATAGTGTCAAATAAGAAATTTTCTCATAAATATTTTGGTAGGCACGTAGCCAAAGAGGTAATAGTACAGAAATACGCCTTTCCGTAGGGTTTACGGAACAGCCGCCTTATTTATCTTAGTGGTGTTCCGGTATCCGGCTGGAACAGAAGCCGCCGCGCCTTCTAGAACCTTCCACACCCCCTTCCGCAAAACCCTAAACCCTAGCATCACCCAGCCGGAGCTATGCGCCGGCCGCAGCGCCGCCTCGTGGCTAAGCAAGGCCGCAGTCAGGACGCTGACGAGATCCGCCTCCTCGAGGCCTGGATCGACGCCGGCAAGCCCCTCCGGGGAACCAAACCTCCTCCCCCCCCGGAGTCCTCGTCCGCCGCCGACGCACGGAGAATCGCACGAGCTGTAGCGGCAAAGGCGGCGGCTGGGGAGTACTCGGAGTATGGCGCCTGCACGCGGTTCGACGAATTGCCACTGTCGAAGAAGACCAAGGACGCCCTGCGGAAGGCGGGGTACAAGGAGATGAGCGAGATCCAGCGAGCCGCCATCCCCCACGCGCTCTGCGGCCGCGATATCCTCGGCGCGGCAAAGACCGGGTCAGGCAAGACCCTCGCCTTCGTCATCCCGGTAAGCTTGTGCTTTTAGTCTACTTCCTAAATTCCCCCTATAAGGATGCAGAGTAGAACCGTAGTACGTGTGCTAATTGTTATCACACTTTCGTTTTTTAGCTCTGCAAATTGTGCTCTGGAAAGTGGTATTTGTTGCATCTTGACTGTTTAGCTCATCTTATGATAATGGCAAGCGCCGCTGCAAAGCGGTCTAGTCGGTACAAACAAGGACGGGATTTCAATTCCCTGTGTAGCTTATCTTACAACAATACATTTTGGCAGGTTCTAGAGAAGCTGTACAGAGCAAACTGGAGTAGAGATGATGGTGTGGGTTGCATTATTATCTCTCCCACTAATGATTTAGCTGGTCAAATTTGGGATGTGATCAGGAAGGTGGGGAAGCACCATGGCTTTAGTGGTGGTGCTATTGTTAAGCGCACTGGTATTGATGAAGAAAAAGAACTCATAAACCGTTTGAATATCATTGTGTGCACTCCTGGGCGGTTAGTCCAGCACTTTGATGAGACTCCAAACTTCGATTGCTCACAGCTCCAGGTTACCAGATAAAACTTGATTTATGGTTGACATTATCATGAGATGCATCATGCAGATAATCTAAAATCATGTCTTTTTTGTGTGGAACAGATATTGGTGATTGATGAGGCGGATCAAATGCTTCATCGGGATTTCCAATCCCAAGTTGACATTATCATTTCTCAGATCCCTAAAGTACAAACTTTACTTTTTTCTGCCACACAGACGAAGTCAATTAAGGACCTTGCAAGGGTTAATTTGAAGAATCCTGAATATATAAGTGTGCATGAGCAGGCTAGCACAGCCACCCCAGATAACCTTGAGCAGTGTGCCATGATTGTGCCTCTTGAACAGAAGCTGAATATGCTCTGGAGCTTCATCAAACGGCATTTAAAGTCAAAAATACTAGTCTTCTTATCAAGTGTTAAGCAGGTAATTCCCCTGCATCCTGTAGTATGTAGTGTTGTTAACATCCCAGCATAAAATTTATACTACGTTAAGAAACAACATAGATAGATTGTCTCTGGAAACTGAAAAGTGACATAGATATTTTTATCCTTTCCTGTTGAATTGATTTATCACTTATTGTTACACATAGAATCAATGTCAGCATGAAAATTCGTATGTTGCCATTTTTGTAGTAAGTTGAGAAATATATCTGGGTTTTTCTTGGGGAAAATTCAAATCTATTTTCCTCCTATATCAATGTGGGCATATTTAGAAACAGATTGCTTAAGGATTGGTTTTTTGTTATTCCTTTTTTTATCTAATATAAAAACTTCTTCAGGTCAAATTTGTTTATGAAATTTTCAAGAAACTCCGTCCTGGTATTCCTTTAAAATGTATGCATGGGCGGATGAAATACGAAGTACAGCAGGCCATAGTGGCAGAATTCAACGAAAGCACTTCAGTTATGTTCTCAACTGATATATTTGCTAGAGGACTGGATATAGGGGATGTGGATTGGGTGGTACAGGTATATCTTTATCCCAAAAACTAATATTTTCTTGAAATTCTCGTGCTAACTTATTTTTATGTTTCTGCAGGTTGATTGTCCAGAAAGCGTTGCATTGTACATCCATAGAGTTGGTCGTACAGCTCGCTACAACAAAAGGGGAAAGTCTCTTATATTCTTGTGTCCGGAGGAAGAAAAAATGCTGGAAAGGCTGAAGGCAACCGAAAGTAAAATACCTATAAATGTTAGAAAGGTCAGCAGTAAGCAATAACAGTTAATTTAATGCAGAGTCGGTTGCTTGAGCTATACTTTCTTAAGTTGATTGATCAATTTTTGTTGTGTATGAGGTGATATCTTAGAATGAGTAGGGTAAGGCCCAGTTACAGATTATTCTGGGGTCGTGGCCTCGTGGGGCAGTTCTACCATACTCATCTTGGTCTAGTTAATGTCTATAGTGCATTTCTGATTTTATCTGATTCTTTGCAAATTTTCTTCGTTTTAGCCAAAAGTGGAACAACTGGAACAGATATCTCAGAATATAGCAGCAGTGTTGGTTAAATTCCCCAACCTACAGCAACTGGGTAAAAGGGCATTTGTTACCTATCTCAAGTCAGTGTACCTCCAGAAAGATAAAGAGGTGTTTGATCTGAGCAGGTTCTCTGCGGAGAACTTTGCTGCATATGCTTCTTCGCTTGGTCTTCCTGTTACCCCTAAAATCCGCTTTGTAAGCCACAAGAAGAATGCTTCAAAGAAGGATATGGAGGACACTGATGTGAAACAGAAAGCTAAAGTTATCGAAATAAATCCACAGGCCAATCGTGATATGCTTGCAGATGATGAACTTGACGACGATGATATCCTTAAACCAAAGAAGGCCACAACAGATGCAAATATTTATGGACTTCATGATATCCTTTCTCCCAAAGCCTCCAGTACGGGTACAAATATGGAACCAGAAAAAGTCAAAGAGTATGTCCCTGCAACTTAAAATTTTAATTTTCACACTAGGGCATGTTCCTTGCACCTCCCAGTTTTCATAATTAAGGCTTAGATAAGGCGTTTGTGTGTTGTTTGCTGTTTGGTATGCTAATCTGCCGTCCTTGCCAGGTTGGTAGATAGGCCCTTGAAAAAGAAGAAGTTGAAGATAAACGTGCACAGGCCTGTTGGAACAAGGGTTAAGTACGACGATGAGGGCAACGCGATTGATCCCCTTGCATCTTTAGCGGAAGAAGTGGGCTCAGAAGGCGTGATCCACAAAGATAAAAGTTTGTTTAGTTTCTTTTTTCGTTTCATAGTTACAGTCCCGCGTGTCTATATGACTTGAACATCATGTTACTTTTGGCTTTATTGCTGCAGTTTCCCAGAGGTATGCAGAGATGCTGAGAGAAATGCAGGAGGACGACAAGGAGGACAAGGCCCAGCATAAGAAGAGTTTGCATGAGAAGAAGTTGCAGAAGAAGATGAAGCTGAAGCGAAAGAGACAGGAGGAAACTGATGAGGTATCTGAGGACAGCGGCTCAGAGTCGGACAGAGGAGGCCAGAACATGTCCTACAAGGGCAAAAAGAAGTACTTAAACGCCAGTGACGACGATGAAGGCGGTGATGAGGCGAAGAAGCTTCTCGCGCAGCAGGAGGCACTGGCCCTGAAGCTTCTGGGGAAAATGCACGACTAAACTCCGGGATCTGATGGCGTTGGGTGTTTGTGCTAAATAGCCTTTGCATTTTAGGTTAGTGAGCTCTCCGCACTGGAGAGACTAAATTTTGATGTGCTACTCTGTAGTTTTCTGGCAGTTAATATATATAACTAGACGCTATTCCATTTCTATCCTATCCTGAACGCGATGGTGAGTGGTGTCATCGGGACTTTTTGTTTTTGCTAATTCAGTTTGTTTGAAATGTTTCAACTCTAAAACCGTGTAACCGGTTTCTGGCAAGCTTTCACCGTTGATTTGGTCTCAATGAGATCTTTTAAAATGGTCCACGTGATAATTTGTTCTACTCCTGCTGTCTCGAATTAGATGTTGGGGATTTGTTTAGATTCACATCCCTTTTTTTAACGCATAGATATATGTGAATTTAGATAAATCTTCAATATCTAATTTTGAGATAGGAAGAGATGTCGGATACATGTGGATGAGGAAGGTGAGGGTTTGATCAATGCACCAAAAGGAAGGGCGGACAACTACATCTCGGAGAAAGACGTTTTACTATGCAAGACATGGTGCAATGTAGATCAATGCACAATAAGGAAGGGCGAATTACTATGCAAGGCATCGTGCAATGTAGATCAATGCACCAAAAGGAAGGGCGAACAGCTATACCCTTGGAGGAAAACGTTTTACTATGCAAGCCGTGGTGCAATGTGGGCATGGATCCGGCCATTGTCACGAATCAAACTAGAGACACCAGCTATTGGGTTAGATGGAAGAGTTTTTTGATAAGTACAACAAGAGTGGAGTTTTTTTATAAGTACAACAAGAGTGGAATTGTGCACACTGATAGATCTCTTCTTCCCGTTGGTGGGTTGTATCATCGGATTGTCAACAGTGGGCGGAGGTGTTGGCGACGGTTAACAACATGAATCCAAGTGGCACAAATAATAAAGATAGGATAAGTTGTATTTTTTTGTTCTCTCCTTTTTATTATTATAGCCAGTGGCAGACCTACAGGGTATGCCACGGCAGGGGCAGGCCGGCAGACGGGTATACTCGTTTTGATCAATAGACCGATAAAACAAGCTAATACAAGCGGCCATGCATATCTGCTGGTTCAGCGACGTGGGTTAACAAAAATTGATCAGCTCCGGTAGTACACTAGTACTTGTCCATCCATTAGTAAATGCATTGGCTTTGGCCATCAGATGTGGCTTGATTTAGTCTTCCGTGTAAGCCTCCATGCTAGCTATGGTTATGCACCAGATGATTATTGTCGACCTAACTATCTTGCTAATGGATTAGACCAGCTGATTACTTATGATGACTAAGCAAATCAATATGTAAGATATTGTAGTACATTGGTGCCACTCCATACTGTGTTTTAGTACCCCTCCGACTCATATTAGTTGATTTAGATTTATCTAGATACAAATGTATCTAGTCAAGTTTTAGCGTATTTAGACAAATTTGAATCAATTAATATGGGTCGAAGGGAGTAATATATGGGCTAACTGTGTAGCATCGGTTGATATTTAGTCTACTAATAACTAGTCTTTGGTAGTCAAGTATGTGATTAGTTTTTATACGTTCTATTATAGCTTTTTAAATATATTTTTTACATATTTTCTTGGTTACATATTGAAATGGTAGAATACTTTGAATTTAGGATCAATCGAACCGTTGGAATTTAGTTCAGCGCTAGAAAGCCCTGTTGATGTTTGTGTCCAACAATCCTTTTTTATTAATAGTGCAAAATCTTTTTTTATCTAATCATTTTGACATATTTTGTAATCGTCATTCCTTCTTTATATCCTAGGAAAAAATTCTCGATAGGGACTCAAATTTTTTATGTGGCATACCCTTTGCTAAAATCCTAGGTCCGCCACTGATTGTAGCTTACCATTTTTTTGTTCTTCATGGCTTATTTGTTCTCTTTTTTTGTTAATGTAGCTCACCATTGCCCAAAGTTTATTCAAAGGAGGTGGGAGGAAGAGCAACAAGGGCAAGATGATTCAAGGGAGGTCATTCGTGTTGGCCCATTGTTACAAGGAGCTAGATCATGAAGAGAAATGGAAGAACCGTAATGTCTAAGAAGTACCAAAAAAACTAATAGCAACTATGGAGGCAACAATCCTAGATGATGATGAAGCATCAAGTGATGATGGCAAGAGAAGCCCTACTCCTAACTCAGTTACCAAGACAACAAAAAAACCAATTGGAAAGGGACAAGCAAAGGAAAAGGGGAAGAAGTCTGGAGATGATCACATAAAGAAAGTTATGGAGGCTATCCTGAATGCAAGAAAGGAAGCAAACGAGGAAAGGAAGTCGTCTAGGGACAAAGAATCGGCAGCCGAGGAGAGGATGGCCACGTCCTAGGAGAGGAAGGTGGCGTTGGAGGAGAAGAAAGGTGGCCATTAAAGAAAATCTTCGACTCATAGAGCAAGAGAAACATCTCTTCTTCATGGACATGTCCAACCTCGACGAAAGTCAAAAGGAATACATAAAAAGTCGTGATCAAGTTTTGGCTCAAAAAGAATGATGGCTCAAGTGCACCTATGAGTAGATATGGAGGAACGGGAGGCATGATAGGCATGAGAGCACCTCCAAGTGGCGATGGAGGGCTCGGATCACCTCCAACTAGCTATGGAGGCATGGAAGACCCTTCGATTAGCTATGGAGGCATGGGAGCAACTTCAACTAGATATGGAGGCATTCGAGCAACTTGAAGTGGCTATGGAGGCATGGGTGGGATGAGTGCTCCCCCGGGTGGTTATGGAGGCATGAGTGCCATGGGAGCACCATCGGTGGGCTATGGAGGAATAGATGGCTTCGTACCACCTATGGGTGGATTCATGGCATCCATCGTATCTCACATGCCTACTATGGATGATGGCTTTGGAGATTCTACGGTTTGTCCGAACACCATCCAAGTTTTGAATGATGATGAATAGCAAGATGGAGATGATAAAAAGGATGTTGATTGATGTGTTCATGTGTTCTTTGACCTTGGGACCGATAGGAAGAAGACAAAAAAGCAAGGACGAGTGGATCGGCAAAATGACCCCGTAACTTCGGGAGAAGGGGTGCTCACTCGTTCTAACATTCCTATTTTGGTTGGCTGTTTCTCAAATGAAAGAGCACAACCCTTTCCTGCGCGTCGCCGCCGAGATCGAGCCCTGAGGTGCAAACGCAAGAATTAAAGCAACAAGGACAAGTGCTCTCCCTTGACTCAGTGGCAAACTGCACACTCATGTTTTTTCAGTCCTTTGGAGTTAGTCAACTCAATAATGATACTCTCCCTCTGGGGTCTTGAGCCGAAGCCGAGTCGTCAGGAGAGAATGAGGCAGTCATCAGTCGCCCCCTTTCCTATTAAGGCTTGCTGCCTATTATGAGAATAGGTCCCGGTTCAAGCGGCCCGCCTTTCATCATCATCTATACCAGCTGCCACGCACGATCACTGTTGGCGGAAGCCAATGTCTCGGGGACTCATTCTGACTTAAACAAGGGGTGGGTCTTTACCAACTTTCAAATCCAAGATTTAGGGACAAAAAAGAGGGGCAGGGCACTCTTCATTCTCTGGTATCTGCTGACCCTTCGTTTGTTGAATGAATTCTTTAGAGAAGCCCCTTGCTAGGGGTTTGGGGTAGACCAGCTATCCGAGGGAAAGGTGTTTAAAACTAAGTCCCTTCGGAGCCCCTTGATAGGGGTTGGGGTAGATCAGTTCCAGTTTAAGTAGAAGGCAAAGCTAGTCACTGCTCACCTTGTTGAAACTAGCCCCGTTGCAATAGAGAACTCAATAAATTGGGGGTGGGACCTGCTGGCATAATGCAGGCTGGAACGTGGGAATTCGAGGTCTCATGAACGAGTTTTTTTCGTGCAAAGATTCTGAACGATCTGAGTTCTTTTCAGAGAAAAAACAGCGCTTTTGAGCTTTCTTCAGTATTTGGCCCGAACTGTTCGGCAGATTCCCACGCGTTACGCACCTGTTCGCCACTTTGTTCTCAACTATTCCGATTCTTTTTTCGGAGGCCGTTAGGTCAAAACCGTAGCGCGCGCCCTTCCATTTTGAAGCCAGGCAAAACCTCCCCTTTTAGTGTTCTTTTGCTTGAGACTTTCTTTATAGTTATGCTCGCCTGCGTAAAAACCAATCATTTTCTTTTCGTTCAAAAGCCAGCCAACTAAGTTGGTTACTGATTCACTGAGGTGATTTCATTCTCTTTTTATTCCGAAAACGGATGCGCTAACGCCTTAGTTTCGCGCTCCAAAATCCGTTGCTTGTTTTGCTCTAACCAGCTGAGCTACCAGAACCACTTGGGAACCTAGAAATATTCTCTGATGAGCGGACGGGAAAACCCTCTTTAGATTTGCCCTAACTTTATTTGTATTCAACTTCATTGTGTCAAATTATCCTTTGCTTTTTGAGCTATGTCATGGATTTGAACTATACTATGTTGGTCAAGTGATGATTTTGAATTTGAGATGATGTGTTTGTTCATCAATTGTTTGATATTGGGTTTGTTTGATGTTTGACAAGCCCCAACCATGGTCCCGCGCGCTACATAATACAACGTATAGGGAAGTAGATGTACAACCCAGTCACCTAGGTTTAAGTTTTCAGAAACACAGTTTAGGCTCTTATTATTTCAACACAAACTTTTTATAGGGCTTTCCATACCGTATTTCTTTCAAAAACATTACAGCACCTAGTGCGGTGCAGCATTATAGCGCGCCTAGACTAACTGTAACCTACCGCACGCGCTAAAAACACAAGCTCACGCCCAATACGGAGACCAGAATATGAGCACTCGATCTTTCTCTCTGTATATAGGTTGACACGCCTGACTCCACGAGTGCCCAACAAGCCGTTCGTTCGTTCCTAGCTTGTCCCTCTCATCTTTCCTCCTTATACTCCTTCCGCTTCGTTTCCTAACATAAAACCTTTTGGATACTATTTCAAAGTGGACTATTCCCTCCGTTTGAGAATAGATGTCTTAGATTTTTTAAATTTTGAATCTTAATAAATAGTGTCTAGATTTATTTAAATTTTGACAAATTTAAGACATCTATTTTGAAATGAAGGGAGTAGAATACTAACTCCAAAATGAGTAAATCTACACCAAAACACATCCACGTGCATGTGTTTTAGAAAAAAGACTAAAATATCAATGGAGGGGGTATTTATTAGAATTAGAACCGTGGTTTTTCTTTAGGGGATTAGAACCGTAGTTGTTGGTATATACTCTCCGTTTCAAAATATAAGATGTTTTAACTTCGTGAAGCAAATATATCTAGACTACTTTTAGTATATATTCAAAGTAAATCTACACGCTAAAAGAAGTCTAGATACATTTTCTTCACAAACCTAAAACATTTTATATTTTGAAACAGAGGGAGTAACCGACAAAAACTCAATTCCAATATGGCCTAAATATGCGCACATATTTTTTTTCGAGAAGAACTATAGAATGATTCGATATTTAACCAAACAATACAGAACGAAACTTCCACTCAATTTCCAATGCAACAAACACGATGATCCAAAAGATAAACATTACCAGCAACCACTCGAGTCATGACGGAGTTCGATAATTTAAAACAGCATGAGATGCTGAATAAAACTAGGCTACAGTCAAAGCACTACATACGACCCATTACAAACAAGGACCCTATACCACAACTCATGACGCAGTGCCATCCTGTTCAGGCAGTTCTGATTGCGCTCCATGGCCTCAATGGTCACTGCAAAATGTAATAAATCAATTAAACAAAATCACCTTTGACCAAGTCCTAAGCAGATGAAGCCACTAAGATGTGACAACACACAGTAGGACAGAGTGGGTTCTTGATTTCTTGCCTGCTGTGGGGTGCTGTGGGGGGAGGCATGCTGCTACTGTGGAGGCTGCTGCTGTGGTGGCGGCTGCGGCTGCTGCTGTGGCTGAGATGGCTGCTGCTGCTGCTGCTGAGATGGCTGCTCATAGCTGCCATAAGCAGCGTAACCATAGTTTTGCATGCTAGGATCTTGGGCATTGGGTGCAGCATAGTAAGCATCAGGACCCTGTTGATATCCATAGTAACCATTCCCCTGGCTTGCATCCTGCTGTGGAGGCTGACAGAACGACTTTGGGTTACAATAATGCACACATCGAGATATAAAAGCTGACAGACTGTCTTTGTATACAATATATACCTGTTTGGTACTACGGCCCCATGAAAGACGGACATTTGAACTACCAATCTGAGTCCCATTCAGCGCATTGATGGCTCCCTCAGCGCATGATCTGAAAGTAAAGCAATGACAAGAGAGCAACAATTAGATCATCAATATTAGTTTGGACGACTAGTAAAAATACTGAAGATATTATTAACCTGCTGGTAAATTGGACAAATCCACAACGCTTGCCTACAGGAATCTTCACATAACCAACTTCGCCATATGGAGTAAAAACTTGCCTTAGATAGTTCTCATCTATATTGGAATCTAACCCGCCCACAAAGATCTATCGCACAAGTATGAAAAATAAGGAAATAATAACTCTCAGAATTTAGAATATTAACAAGGGACTCACTGTAGTATTGTTGGGATCATTCGCCGCCTCGTTTCCTTGGGAGCTCTGGTACCCTGCTGCCATAACAAAATACACATCCACCATTAACTTCAGAAGAATCAACATGCAAAACTAAAATAAAGCAGGCAAACCCAGCTGGGTGCTCAGACTAAAAATACCCGTGCACAGAAAACATCTATGCACTTAGCAGTAAATTGATAGATATGTCCTTAATAACCTAGTCATAAAGCACATGCAAATACTAATATGTGCTATTTCAAACCTAAACCTTGTCCATCACACGCACAAAAAAAGAGAACACGACTATCACTTGAGTCTGCAAGTACGGAATAAGTGCAAGGAATAAGAGATTGAAGAGGGGGGGGGGGATTACTAAAGATAGGATACAAACTGTACTGGGTGTTTTGATTCAGACAATTTAAGGTAGAATTGGTAGTACTGGAAAATGACAGATAAAGCTTCAAGAATGTAGCCATCTCAATGTAAAAACAGACAGACGAGCACAATTGCCCCCTAAAGCAATAGGGAACCAAATTCTCGCAAAATTAAAACACTGACCTAACTGAGGCCACAGATTACAGGAGACATTTATCTCAGCTGAAGACATTTCCAGGCCCTAAATGAAGATGGCATGGCATCCTGCTTTGAGAAACATGAATTGTGTTTAGTTTATTCATTATTTAGTTGTGTTTATTTATCCCAATCTTAGGAACGTATAGTATGATGGAAATGTCTGTTTACAGCAACAGATGCAATGACGGCTACCGTGAAGCGAAGTGAGTACAAAGATAAGATGTGCTAACGAAACACTCTCATCAAGCAAGCAAACAGGGACAAATCAGTGTGTAAATAGGTTAAGTTCGCCTACAAAATGATGCATCCACTAGAGACGATCTAAATATTATTATACCCTACAGATTCTACAAAAGCAGGGGATGAAATGGCAGGAAAAAGGTTCAAGTGGTCGCGTACCATTAGACGAGTATGTCTGCTGAGTACCCATATTCTTCTTGTTAGCTGCAGGCCCTATCCTCATACATCTTGTAGACAACGGCACTCCGTTCATTTCAGTCATAGCACGTCCCTGTTCATTTGCATCTCCAAAACGTACAAAACCATATCCTTTGGAGCGACCAGTGGCCCTGTCAGTAACAACATTAGCACCTTTAACTGAAGGGTAGGGGGCTTTGAATATCTCTTCCAACATGGCATCAGTAACATCAGCAGCCAAATCACCAACAAATATGGTGTGATCAGAACCATCATCACCACGCTTGTCACCAGAGCTACAAGAAGCCCAGTTCAGCTTAAAAACTTGGTCAACATTAGGCATCATCTGTCCAGTAAAGGTCAGGGCATATTCTGCAGCAGCTCGAGAGAGAAATTCGATAAAACCATAACCCTCAGGCTGCCCAGTTGATTTGTTGCGGATAATTTTCACGGAGGTGACCTGCAATTTCTAGAGAGCATTAATAGCCATACAGAAAATAGAAGTAGAAACACGCAGGTTGTACAATTAAAAAAATGTTCCCAGAAAATACAGGCACAATACATTAACTGGAATAATTAAAAAAACACATAATTTATTCCAGGGATTACACATCCAGGGTTGCAAAAGACAATTATTAGGGATGGTAAGGGCAAACATATATGAATGAACATACTACCGTATATTTCATGTGTCGCCTTAAATTAGTCTTGATACAGCACATTTTATCTGGTAACACATATTGCATTGAGCAAGTGCGTTCAAGATCAAAAGGTAATTCTTATATAAACAAGAAAAGCGCATCGACCTAGCCTTAGTAACTGCAGCTTGTAACATAACATGTTTCTAGCTGTAACATGCTGACTTAAAATAAGAGCAATACATATGCTAGCCCCTCAAAGCAAGCACTGAGTCACTTCCTAGTTCCTACAGTGGATCACACGAGAAACTATGATAGGAACCGCTTGATATGAGTGTCCCAATTCCTAAAGCTACACGGAACCAAACCAATATAACATAATCCACATTTAAGCATATATAGAACAAAAGGTGTAAATTTGTAATCAAACAATTCCCAGTAGATAGAGGCATCACCTGGTGCTGGCCCACGGGAGCAAAGGCGCTGTAGAGGTAGGTCTCATCCATCCAGTACTGGAGATCTCCGATCCACAGGGTCCTGAGTTCCTCGCCTCCGGGCGCGGCCCCGCCCGTCATCTGCGCGGCGTACTGCGGCGGTGGCGGCGCGTACTGCTGCGGTGGGGGCGCGTACTGGTGAGGGGGCGGAGGCGCGTACTGCTGCGGTGGGGGCGCGTACTGAGGAGGCATGTGCTGCTGCGGATGGCCCCACATCGCCGGCGGCGGTCCCTGCTGGTAGTACTGCGGTGGCGCCTGGTAGTACTGCTGCGGCGGAGGAGGCGGAGCCCCGGAGGCCTGCGGCTGCGGCGCGTGCTGCCCGTTCATCGGCGGCTGGTATGGCGTCTGCATCGCGACGTGTCCCGTCTCCGGCGGCGGCGGATGCGGATGAGAAACCCTAAAAACCTCCGAGAGAAAGAAAAAAAGAGGAGGCGGGTTTGGGGTTTAGATAGATGCGCGGACCGCGGAGACAGGACTCAGGAGGCGACGGAAAGCGTGGGACAGGTCTCGGAGTTTTATGGGCCGTGGCTCGTTGTGTTGGTCTCGGCCACGTTTGGAAGTGTTGTTTTGATTCTCTTCCGCTTTTTGTCGGGCCGAGATAGCTGGGTAGGGTATGGGCGTATCCGAAGTCGAACAGTCAGCTGCCTGTAAAATAACGCTTTGTGAGTTCTCATCAAAAGATTGTCAAAAGATGGATTGATCTCGTTAGAGTGAGATTCATCTAAAAATAAGGAAGGTCTCTCGTGGCGTTGATGGTTTAAAACCACCCCCTCTTCAAACGTAGACGTACTTCCCCTTAAAAGAAAAGAACTACGGAAAACAAATCATTGTGTCTCCGTGTCCACCACTTCTATCCTTTACCGTACTTTACTTACTTGTTTTTGCTTAGTCTTATGTTAGCTAGTGCTTGTTTGACATATAGGTAAATTCATCTTAGTTGCATAATCTAGAGAATTTACCTTTCTTGTCAAACCTTAATTTGAAAAAGAAAAAAATTGAAGTAGCACCTATTCAACCCCCCCCCTCTAGGTGTCCATAGGATCCTTTCAATTGGTATCAGAGCCTCGGCTCTTTATTCGGGCTTTACCGTCTAAGATTATATGGGTAGCAAAGAAGGGAAAGTGGATGGTGAGCATAGCACGGTGACCATGGATGGTCTCAATAACTTGGAAACAAGATTGAGCTCCACCATGGTCAACGAGATCAAACAATTACACAAGTTACTTGAACAACTTGTTAAAGATAAGGTTGGCTCATCATCCCCTTCTCCTCGAGAGGAACTACCGCTTTCATCCAAAGAGAATGCCTCGGCATCTCCCACGGATAAGGTGGTGGGGGATAATCAAGGCAACATTAACTCCTCCACAAAAAGGGTTGGTGAGAAGGGAGAGCATCATGACTCTCATGCATGGTTCTCTCCCGACCCCCCAATTCCTCACTCTCATATAAACAATAGAGGTGACTCACCTAAGCTTCAAGCATCTACTATTTTTGCTCAATGGCAATCTCTAATGAAAACTCATGTGCGCAGTTCTTGCATTGAACTATGGAACATCATTGAACAAGGACTCTTTATCGGGGTTCCAAACAACTTGATAAGAAGAGAAGTTGTCAATAGTCAACTCAATGCCACCGCCTTGCACATGATTCAACAAGGATTGGGTACAAAGGATTACCCACACATTGAGCATCTCAGCACCGCCAAGGAATCCTAGGATGCTCTCACAGTGTTGTTTGTTGGGAATGAGAGCATGAGGAGAAACCGGTATGATGCTCTAAGCAATGAAGCCGAAGGCTTTTACATGAAGGAAGGTGAAGATCATGAAGACATGTACCGTAGGCTCAAGACCACCGCCACCGCTTTTAGAAGTTTGCATTTCATTCATACATTCATAGCATCCTCGACCTACACAAAATATTTCAAACAAAAATCTAAATAAAACCATTTATATGCCTATTATCTATATATCAATAAGACAAGGTTTTATTTTATTTTCAAAGTGACAAAGTACATTTGATTGATCAGTGATGTTTTATACACAAATGGATGCAAGGCTTGCACTACAAAAATCTAGAGTTGATGTGAATTCAAAACCATTTGATTTGGATTTGATTTGGATTCCTGAAAATCAAATTAAAAATAGAAAAAGAGAAAAGAATTGGAAAAGGACCGGCGCCACCTATTCAGCCCAGTAACAGACATAGCCCACTAAGCCCACCCGACCATTCCCCCTCTCCATTCTTTCTCACATGCAAACCAACCCTCACCCCGCTGACACCCAGGCCCCACCAGTGCCACCTCATCATCGTCCCCGCGTGACCCGTTCCCCTCTCCCTCGCTGCAGTTTCCTGCGATGAATTCGCGATGTCAATTCGCGTTGATTGCGCCAGTAATTCGCCACGCGACCATGCCCTACTTAAACTCCCTCCGCTCCTCCCCATTTCCCCTCGCTCGCTCGCACACGAACGCCACCAGGATGCCTCGATTTCACGCTCGAACTGAAGGGAATATACCCTGAGAGGCAATAATAAAGTGTTTATTATGTGTATTCCAAGTATATGATAGATGTTTATTTTGCATGCTATAATTGTATTAATACGGAAACGTTAATACATGTGTGTTTAATAAACAAACAGAAAGTTCCTAGTTATGCCTCTCTCATAAACTAGCTCGTTGATTAACAAGATGATCAAGGTTTCCTGATCATGGACATTGGATGTTGTTAATAACGGGATCACAACATTAGTGTAATGGTGTGATGAACATTCATCCGAAGTATAGCATTATGATCAAAGTCATTGAGTTTATATTGCTATAACAACTTACGAAGTGATCCTAATCCTTAGACCATGAGATCATGTCAATCACTAACACCGGAAGAGTTTCTTGATAACATCAAACGTCACACCGTAACAGGGTGATTATAAAGATGGATTCAGAACTAATAAAGTGTTATGTTGAGGCTCATGGATCGAGAGTGGAATTTGTTCATCCCAATGACGGATAGATATACTATGGGCCCTCTCGGTGATATCACATTGATTAGCTTGCAAGCAAGTGATTTGATCACTAGAATGTTATATCACGGGAACGAGAAAAGAGTGCATGTCAGTAACGAGATCAAACTAGGTATGGAGATACCGATGATCGAATCTCGGATATGTAATATATCGTGAAACAAAGGGATTAAGATACTAGCGTAAAAGGTTCCGACGATCACAAGAAAGTCATCGTTGAATGTGTGGGAGTCAGTATGGGTCTCCAGATCCCGCTTCTGATTATTGATCCGAGAAGGGTCTCGGTCATGTCCGCATTACCGTTCGGTGACACACTTAAGAGACACCGACATCTAATTGGAGCAAAAGTTTCATGCCGAAAGAATAAACAAGCGCAGGAATTTATTTCACTAGATACCGAAACAGGTTTTCGGGTGAAATTGCATAAAGTGGTTATGCATGTGAAATGGAATTCTAGAAAGGGGTTATTTGTGAATGTTTGTCATTAAAGTAATTGACAAAATTCTGAATAAAATAAAAGAGTTTTATTTAATGAGAGTTTGCATTGAATTTGGTGGAAATTTAATGAGAATTTGAGTGGATTTTTGAGTGGAGAAAATTGAAGGGCCATTTTGTGAGTGGAGTGTCCACCCACATGAATGAAGGAGGGGAGGGGGCAGCCCCATGGCCAGCGTCCACCCCCTTGGGTGCCCCCTCCTCCTATAAAAGGAGCCCCTCCTCTCACTTGTCTCTCACACCTCCTCGTGAAGGATCTATCTCCCCCTCTAGAATTTATTCCCCATGGTCTCGGACTAGCGAGATACATGTTCCCGGTGGCTATTCGACAAGAAAGAGTTGTGCTTCCGCTGCATCGCTGGAGCGAGGAGGCGGAGGTTGCTCGGTGCCTCGAACGTGTGTGCGAGCACGGATGCGCTGCTGATTTGCAGCGCTAGGACTTCCTCTCGATCTTGAGATCGGCAAGAGATCGTCTACATCAACCACGAGTTGAACTCGTTAAGCTTTGTCGATCTTCAAGGGTATGTTCTCTACGGATATATATCCGCCCGTTGTTTGTATCTAGTATATAGATCTTGGTACATAGTTCCCATCGTAGGAAAATTTTTGTTTTCTATGCTGCGAACCCTACAGTGGTATCAGAGCCGGATCTATGCGTAGATGCTTTACACGGGTAGTACACATATGAGTATATGGGCGATGATGATCATGTTGTTGCTTCTTAGTTGTAATTTTGGATATTGGAGGCATAGTGGGATGAAGCGGCCCGGACAAACTTTACATGTCCTCGCACATGAGACTTGTTCCACGCTTGACATGCAACTAGTTTGCATAAGTGGCTAGCGGGTGTCTGTCTCTCCTACTATAGTCAATATCTATTTTGCAACGAGTTGTCAACAATTTGGTTATCCTCGTTGTGGTTCATGTTCGTAGGTAAGAACGGTTCTATCTCGAAAGCCCTAAGCCACATAAAACTTGCAATGGATAAATTAGAGGCGTCTAGTTTAGATTGTTGCTGGGCTAGAGTTATGACATGGTGATGTTGTAAGTAGAAGTATGAGATGATACTCTTACAACATACATAACGTGTAAACTCCATAGACCTTGGATTTACACATATAGGTATGATAGTGATCATACCACGGTGCACATGATAGAGATCATATGCGGGAATCATATCATTTCACTAATAAACATGTGATGTTTGATTGCATCTTATATTGCTTGTTTAGCGCTTTGTTAGCATAATAAGATGATCCCTCATTTAAATATCAAAATTGGAATGTGTTCTTCCTTTAGTATGCACCGATTATGTTTCGTCGCTCCAAGACATCACGTGATGATCGGGTGTTCTTGGATCCACGACCATATTTCGGGTGTAAAACAGTTACACACGCGAATACTAAGGTTCTAATTTGGCGAGCCTAGCATGTACAGACATGGCCTCGGAACACAGACCGAAAGGTTAAGCATGAGTCATATAGTTGATATGATGCCCATTTGATGCTCGCCTTTGAAGCTATACCGACTCACGTGATGATCGGACTTGGTATAGTGGATTTGGTTCATGTAATCACCAAAAAGGCACGAGGGATGTCGTTTTTGAGTGGGAGTTCATTCGTAATGTGGATTAGTTGAACTCAATCTATCATACACTTAGTCTAAACTTTACAAATTCTGTTGTAGATGGCACCACCTGCTTTTAATTTCAATGTGTTCATGGAGAAAGAGAAACTAGCAACGAACGGTAGCAACTTTATCGAATGGGCCATGAATTTGAGGATTCTCCTCTCTGCTGCACAAAAGCAATAGGTGCTAGAAGCGCCACTAGGCCCCCCACCTCTTGATGATTCCCCTGACAAGGAGAAGAATGTCTATCAGACTCGTCAGGAGGACCACAACTTAGTTCATTGCGGCATATTGTATGGGCTAGAGCCGAAACTTCGAAAGTGTTTCGAAAACGGCAATGAATTTGATACAATGGGTGAGTTGAAAATGATTTTCGACACACATGATGTTGTAGAGAGCTACAACGCTTCAGAAAAGTTCTTTAGCTGCATGATGGAAGAGCACAACTCCGTTAGTGAGCATGTACTCAAGATGTCGGGTTATGCCGATAAGCTTGTGTCCTTGGGAATATCGATTCCCATTGACTTAGGCATCCATCGTGTTCTGCAGTCTCTGCCACCTAGCTATAAGAGCTTCGTGATGAACTATAATATGCAAGGCATGAAGAAGTCTCTCCCCGAGCTTCTGTCAATGCTTAAAACTGCAAAAGTGGAGATCAAAAAGGAACATCAAGTGTTGATGATCAGTAGGAACACTGGTTTCAAGAAAGACAAGAAGGGAAAACGAAAGGGAAGTAAGGGCGGCAAGCCTGTTGCCGTGCCTGAAAAGAAACCCCGAGTTGGACCTAAGTCTGATACCGAGTGCTACTATTGTAAGGGGACGCCCTTTGGAAGTGCAACGCCCCAAGTATCGCGGAACAAGAAAGCCGGCAAGGCAAACAAAGGTATATATGATATACATGTTATTGATGTGTACTTGACTAGTGCTCGCAGTAGCACCGGGTATTTGATACGGTTCGGTTGCTAATATTTGTAACTCGAATCAGGGGCTGCGAAACAAGCGACCGCTAGCAAGGGGTGAGGTCAAGATGCGTGTCGGCAATGGATCAAGCGTTGATGTGATCGCCGTCGGAACGCTACCTCTCCACTTGCCGTCGGGATTAGTTATAAACTTGAATAATTGTTATCTGGTGCCTTCACTGAGCATGAACATTGTATCTGGATCGTGTTTGATGTGAAGTGGTTATTCATTTAAATCCGAGAACAATGGTTGTTCCATTTATATGAATGAAATCTTTTATGGTCATGCACCGATGATAAATGGTTTATTTCTATTATATCTCGATGATAATGTTACACATATTCATAATGTTGATGCTAAAAGGATTAAACTAAATGATGATATATCCGCATATATGTGGCACTGCCGTCTAGGTCATATTAGCGTTAAACGCATGAAGAAGCTCCATTCGGATGGACTTTTGGAATCACTTGATTATGAATCATTTGATACATGTGAGCCATGCCTTATGGGCAAGATGACTAGAACGCCGTTTTCCGGTTCAATGGAGCAGGCGCGATTTATTGTAAATCATACATTCTGATGTATGTGGTCCAATGAGTGTGTCGGCGCGAGGTGGATATCGTTATTTTGTTACTTTCACGGATGATTTGAGTAGATACGGTTATATCTACTTGATGAAACACAAGTCTGAAACATTTGAAAAGTTCAAGGAATTTCAGAATGAAGTGGAAAATCATCGTAATAGAAAGATCAAATTTCTACGGTCCGACCGTGGAGGTGAGTATCTAAGTTACAAGTTTAGCACTCACATGAAAGAGTGTGGAATTGTTTCACAACTCACACCTGCCGGAACACCACAGAGAAATGATGTGTCGGAACGTCGTAATCGTACTTTATTAGATATGGTTCGATCTATGATGTCTCTGACGGACTTGCCGTTGTCATTTTGGGGTTATGCACTAGAAACTGCTGCATTCACTTTAAATCGGGCACCATCTAAATCCGTTGAAAAGACACCGTATGAATTGTGGTTTGGAAACAAACCTAAGCTGTCATTTCTTAAAGTTTGGGGATGCGATGTTTATGTGAAGAAACTTCAACCGGATAAACTCGAACCCAAAGCGGAAAAATGCGTCTTCATAGGATACCCTAAGGAAACTATTGGGTATTCCTTCTATCATAGATCCGAGGGCAAAGTTTTTTGTTGCCAAGAATGGATCCTTTCTAGAGAAGGAGTTTCTCGCGAAAGGTGTGAGTAGTCGGAAGGTAGAACTCGAAGAGGTTATTGAACCTTCTCTTCAAAGTATGGCGAGTAGCGCTGGAAGTTGTTCCGGAGTTGGCTCCACCTGTTGAAGAGGGAACTAATGATAATGATCATGAAACTCCGAAAGAGAGTACTACCGAACCTCGCAGGTCAAGCAGGACGCGTGCAGCTCCCGAGCTGTATGGAAATCCTGTCATGAATTTCATGGTTGATGAAAATGATGACCCTGCGACGTATGAAGAAGCGATGATGAGCCCGGATTCCAACAAATGGTTAGAAGCCATGAAATCCGAGATGGAATCCATGTATGAAAATCAAGTTTGGAACTTGGTGGAATTACCTCACGACCGAAAGGCCGTGGAGAATAAATGGATTTTCAAAAGAAAAACTGATCGATGGTAATGTATTTGTCTATAAAGCTCGACTTGCAAAGGGTTTCGACAAATTCAAGGAGTTGACTACGATGAGACATTCTCTCCCATAGCGATGCTAAAGTCAGTTAGGATTATGTTAGCAATTGCTGCATATTTCGATTATGAGATATGGCAGATGGATGTCAAAACCGCGTTTCTCAATGGTAATATTGAAGAAGAGTTGTATATGATACAACCAAAGGGTTTTGTCGATCCTAAGGATGCTAACAAGGTGTGCAAGCTTCAGCGATCCATCTATGGATTGAAGCAAGCATCACGAAGTTGGAATCTCCGCTTTGATGAGGTGATCAAAGAGTTTGGATTTATCCAAACTTATGGAGAAGCTTGTATTTACAAGAAAGTGAGTGGGAGCAATGTGGCATTTCTGATATTATATGTGGATGACATATTATTGATCGGAAATGATATAGATCTTTTAAACAGTGTTAAAAGTTATCTAAACGACAAATTTTCAATGAAGGACCTAGGTGAGCGTCATACATATTAGGCATAAAGATCTATAGAGATAGATCTAGGCGCCTAATAGGGCTGTCATAAAGTACATACCTTGATAATATTTTAAAGAAGTTTAAAATGGATGGAAGTAAGAAGGGGTTCTTACCTATGTTGCAAGGCAAGACATTGAGTAAGACTCAAAGTCCGGCTACAGCGGAAGAAAGAGAGATAATGGACAAAGTCCCCTATGTTTCAGCCATAGGCTCTACAATGTACGCCGTGCTCTGTACAAGAGCGGATGTGGCACATGCTATTAGTTTGACTAGTAGGTACCAATCGGATCCAGGTTGAAACATGGATAGCGGTCAACAATATCCTTAAGTACTTACGAAGAACTAAGGATATGTTTCTTGTATCTGAGGTGAAGAAGAGCTCGTCGCTAAGTGTTATGTTGGCGCTAGCTTTGACACCGATCCGGATGACTCTAAGTCTCAATCCGGATACGTTTTTCTCATGAATGGCGGGCGGTTAGTTGGAGGAGCTCCAAACAACATGTGGTAGCGGGATCAACAACGGAGGCGAATATGTTCTTTGCTTGAGCGGCTCAGAAGCGATTTGGATGAAGGAGTTCATATCCGAACTAGGAGTGGTGGCAAACGTTGGACCCAATGGTGATCTATTGTGACAACAATGGTGCCATTGCCAATGCCAAAGAGTCAAGGTCTCACAAGCACTCCAAGCATATTAAGCGCCGGTTTCAATCCATCATCGAGCATGTCAAGGATGTAGATATAAATATTTGTAAAGTACATACGGATCTCAATTTAGCGATCCGTTGACTAAAACTCTCCTAGAGCAAAACATGATCAACACCGAACTCGATGGGTGTTAGATTTATCACCATGTAACTAGATTATTGTCTCTAGTGCAAGTGGGAGATGAAGGAATATGCCACGAGAGGCAATAATAAAGTGTTTATTATGTGTATTCCAAGTATATGATAGATGTTTATTTTGCATGCTATAATTGTATTAATACTGAAGCGTTAATACATATGTGTTTAATAAACAAGCAGAAAGTTCCTAGTTATGCCTCTCTCATAAACTAGCTCGTTGATTAACAAGATGATCAAGGTTTCCTGATCATGGACATTGGATGTTGTTAATAACGGGATCACAACATTAGTGTAATGGTGTGATGAACATTCATCCTAAGTATAGCATTATGATCAAAGTCATTGAGTTTATATTGCTATAACAACTTACGAAGTGATCCTAATCCTTAGACCATGAGATCATGTCAATCACTAACACCGGAAGAGTTTCTTGATAACATCAAATGTCACACTGTAACAGGGTGATTATAAAGATGGATTCAGAACTAATAAAGTGTTATGTTGAGGCTCATGGATCGAGAGTGGAATTTGTTCATCCCAATGACGGATAGATATACTCTGGGCCCTCTCGGTGATATCACATTGATTAGCTTGCAAGCAAGTGATTTGATCACTAGAATGTTATATCACGGGAACGAGAAAAGAGTGCATGTAAGTAACGAGATCAAACTAGGTATGGAGATACCGATGATCGAATCTCGGATATGTAATATATCGTGAAACAAAGGGATTAAGATACTAGCGTAAAAGGTTCCGACGATCACAAGAAAGTCATCGTTGAATGTGTGGGAGTCAGTATGGGTCTCCAGATCCCGCTTCTGATTATTGATCCGAGAAGGGTCTCGGTCATGTTCGCATTATTCACAAACCATAGGGTGACACACTTAAGAGACACCGACATCCAATTGGAGCAAAAGTTTCATGCCGAAAGAATAAACAAGCGCAGGAATTTATTTCACTAGATACCGAAACAGGTTTTCGGGTGAAATTGCATAAAGTGGTTATGCATGTGAAATGGAATTCTAGCAAGGGGTTATTTGTGAATGTTTGTCATTAAAGTAATTGACAAAATTCTGAATAAAATAAAAGAGTTTTATTTAATGAGAGTTTGCATTAAATTTGGTGGAAATTTAATGGGAATTTGAGTGGATTTTTGAGTGGAGAAAATTGAAGGGCCATTTTGTGAGTGGAGTGTCCACCCACATGAATGAAGGAGGGGAGGGGGCATCCCCATGGCCGGCGGCCACCCCCTTGGGTTCCCCCCTCCTCCTATAAAAGGAGCCCCTCCTCTCACTTGTCTCTCACACCTCCTCGTGAAGGATCTATCTCCCCCTCTAGAATTTATTCCCCATGGTCTCGGACTAGCGAGATACATGTTCCCGGTGGCTATTTGGCAAGAAAGAGTTGTGCTTCCGCTGCATCGCTGGAGCGAGGAGGCGGAGGTTGCTCGGTGCCTCGAACGTGTGTTGACGCGGATCTGTTGCTGATTTGCGGCCAGGGACTTCCTCTCGATCTTGAGATCGGCAAGAGATCGTCTACATCAACCACGATTTGAACTCGTTAAGCTTTGTCGGTCTTCAAGGGTATGTTCTCTACGGATATACATCTGCCCATTGTTTGTATCTAGTATATAGATCTTGGTACATAGTTCCCATCGTAGGAAATTTTTTGTTTTCTATGCTGCAAACCCTACACGAACGCCACTGCTCTGACACGCTCCGGCGACCTATTCTGGTGAGCCCTGTGTTGGGCCACATGGAGATAAAACAAAAAATTTCCTCTAACATGGTGATCCCAAGATCTAGATGAGGTAGAAGGCCACGAGGTTTACCACTAGACGCGCGGTTGTAGATTACTGATGAAGCGCGTTAGTTGATGCAGTGCAGTCCTCGCGATCCGATCGTCCTGGTGCTAATCGCACAACACCTCTGCTGGTATCCACACGTACAACGAGGAGCACCGGCGGCGAACTGCTAGGTTCGTTACGGCGGCAGGACTGCTGTGGAGCTAGGGTTTCCAACACATGGAATGACCTAACCGAACAATGATTAACCTTTCTAGGTTACGGTGATCCACTATATATAGGGGGTGAACGTGGGCTCTGCTCGCGCGACCCATTCACTAAAGCCCATATAACACTAGTCACCGTGAGTCCAACTCACTAACTCAATCCTAATCCGGTTTAGGTCCAACCCAACCAGATTACAGGTTCAGATCCAATCCGATCTTGCTCCCGCTCTTAAGTGTGTGACCCCACAGGCTCATGGCTACTTGGACACGATTGGGGTCTGACTCTCAATCGATCAGTCGGTAGCGGCTCCTAGCAGAACGTGCCGACTCCCAAGTACCAAAGAGTCATGATGACTTGCCTTTCCAATGCGACTTACGTCCGAGTCCCTTTTGCCTCACGATATACCTTGTCAGACTATAGGAGAATAATTGTCATCCCTTAAATAGTCCGACTCTCTTCTCGATCCAAGATAAGTGATTCACCCGACTAACTCTTAGTCGATCGCCTCGGTTAACACTTAACCGAGTTGTGCATGGCCATGCTTTCCGAATCATATCTCACGAGAGGGCCCGAAGAATATCTCTCCAAGTGGAGAGGAAAAATCCCATCTTGGTTATTCACATCACACAACTTGATTCTCAGTCGACCCGAACTCTGCCTTTATAACTGCCCAGTTACGGATCAGCGTTTGACAGAACCTAAGTCGGTGATCCTCAACTCGGACTATGCAACAACCTCAGGTCTAAGGATTACATTGATTGAGATATACAAATGACAACTAGTTTGTTGTACCTCAATATGGGTCAATCCGACTCGCTAAACTCTTTAGCCGAAGTGCATGTAAGTTGGAATAGCATCTCCATGCCCATGACAAGTGGAACCGAGTCATCAAGCCAACTTTCACATTGGTCTAAGTTGTGTGTCCAGCACAACCTCAATGACCAAGGATATTTAGTACAAACAACATGAATGCATAGTTCCACAACCGAATCACATATTCAATGATACACATCAGATGTTTATACAAGGACAACTTAATAACTTTATGAATACAATGGGAAATATCATCATACATGATTGCCTCTAGGGCATATTCCCAACAGTCTCCCACTTACACTAGAGTCAATCTTCTGACATCACATGTCTAAGCATCTAATGCCCATAGCTCTCAGGTGCGCCTCATGCTTCGGCTGTGGTAACGGCTTTGTCAACGGATCCGCAATATTTGCATCTGTGTGTACCTTGCATAACTTGATATCACCCTGATCCACAAACTGGCGAATTAGGTGGTACCGCATGAGTATGTGCTTGTTCTTCTGGTGCTGTCTAGGTTCCTTGGCTTGTGCAATAGCACCATTGTTGTCACAATACACGTCCAACGGATTGGACGAGCCCTAAACCACACCAAGATCCATGAGGAAATTCCTCATCCAAACAGCTTCCTTTGCCGCCTCCGAGGCGGCAATATACTCAGCCTCTGTTGTGAAGCCTGAGACGCCTCTTGCTTGGAACTCTTCCAGCTCACAGCACCTCCGTTTATAATAAACACGTATCCGGATTGCGAACGAGAATCATCAGAGTCGGTAAGATAACTCGCATCCGTGTAACCCTTTACACTGAGTTCATCTTCACCACCATAAACCAAGAACATATCCTTAGTCCTTCTCAAGTACTTTAGGATATTTTTATCCGATGTCCAGTGGATCTCTCCAGGATCAGCCTGGTATCTGCTCACAACACTTAGAGCATAGGAAACATCCGGCCTAGTACAAATCATGGCATACATGATGGATCCGACTGTAGAAGCATGTGGAATCGCACCCATCCGACTTCGCTCATCAGTTGTCGAAGGACACTGAGTCTTGCTAAGTTTTACACCATGGGACATCGGTAAGAACCCCTTCTTAGATGATTCCATGTTGAACTTCTTCAACACTTTGTCCAAATAAGTACTCTGACTCAATCCAATGAGCCTCCTTGATCTATCTCTATAGATCCGGATTCTGAGGATGTATGTTGCCTCACCCAAGTCTTTCATTGAGAAACTCCTTTCCAATGATTCCTTGGTTTCTTGCAACATCTAGACATCATTTCCAATCAGTAATATGTCATCCACATATAAGATTAGAAAATTAACTTTGTTCCCACTAAACTTCTTGTATAAACAAGAATCATGATCACTCTTGATGAAGCCAAACGATTTGACTACCTCATCAAAGCGAATATTCCAACTCCGAGATGCTTGCTTCAACCCATAAATGGATTTTTGAAGTTTGCATACCTTGTCAGCATTAGCCAGATCGACAAAACCCTCGGGCTATATCATATACACGTCCTCGGTTAAATTTCCATTAAGGAAAGCCGTTTTGACATCCATCTGCCATATCTCATAGTCGAAATAGGCCGCTATAGCTAACATGATCCGAACTGATTTAAGCATTGCTACGGGCAAGAAAGTCTCATCGTAATCAGAACCCCTTCGTGACAAGGCGTGCTTTATAGACGGAAACATTTCCATCCATATCAGTTTTCTTCTTAAAGACCCATTTTCACTCGACGGGTCTTGCACCGTCTGGCAGATCAACCAAGTTCCAAACTTGATTTTCATCCATGGACTTTAACTCGGATCTCATGGCTCCAAGCCATGACTCGGAATCAGATCCCACCATCGCTTCTGAATAATTTGTCGGCTCATCACTGTCTAACAGTAACACATCACGAACACTTCGTAATCTTGACGATCTTCGTAGTACAGGTGCTGCTGCCGGCTCAGCTGCCACGACCAGCTCAACCTCCAAGGTTTTTGCCGACTTGCTACTAGCCGGTTCCTCTCGAATTTCTTCGAGCTGCACCGTGCTCCCACTTACTCCCCGACTGAGAAAATCTTTCTCAAGGAAGACACCATTCCGAGCGATAAACACTTTGCCCTCTTCTCGGTTGTAGAAGTAGTAACCCAAGGTTTCCCTCGGATACCCCACGAAAATACACTTATCCGACTTGGCTGTAAGCTTGTCCGACTGAAGTCGCTTGACAAATGCTTCACAACCCCAAATCTTAAGAAAAAACAAACTCGGCTTTTTGCCTGTCCACATCTCATGCGGTGTCTTCTCTACCGATTTTGATGGTACTATGTTTAGTGTGAACGCCGCTGTTTCTAGACAATAACCCCAAAATGATAAAGGCAGATCTGTCTGACTCATCATTGATCGTACCATGTCCAACAAGGTCCGATTCTGCCTTTCCGAAACACCATTCCTTTGCGGCGTTCCTGGCGAAGTAAGTTGAGGAACTATTCCACAGCTTTTCAGATGGTCATCAAACTCATGGCTCATGTACTCGCCTCCTCGGTCCGACCGAAGAAACTTTATTTTCTTGCCGAGTTGATTATGTGCTTCATTCTGGAATTCTTTGAACTTTTCAAAAGCTTCCGACTTATGTTTCATCAAGTAGATATATACATACCTACTCAAATCATCAGTTAAGGTAATGAAGTACTCATAACCACCCTTGGCTGTCGTGCTCATTGGTCCACATACATCACTATGTACTAGTCCCAACAAGTCGGACACCCTTTCACAACTCTTTGCAAAAGGTGTCTTGGTCATTTTGCCGAGTAGGCAAGATTCGCATGTCTCAAATGACTCCAAGTCGAACGAAGTTAGGAGTCCATCATCATGGAGCTTCTTCATGAGTTTCCAACTTATATGACCAAGCCGACAGTGCCAAAAGTAAGTCATATTCAGATCATTTGGTTTCAACCTTTTAACATTTATGTTATAAACCGACTCACCATCAAGATTCAAAATAAATAACCCGTCCTGGACGGGTGCAAAGCCGTGAAACATATCATTCAAATACAAAGAACAACCATTATTCTTGATATTCGACTCATAGCCTTGCCTCATCAAACATGAAGCAGAAATAATGTTTCGACTAAGCACTGGAACATAATAACAATTATTTAGTTCCATAATGAATCCGTAAGGTAAATTAAGTTGCATCGTGCCGACTTCCAACGCAACAACTCTTGCTTTATTGCCGACTCAAATATCAACCTCGCCTCTTGCTACGCTCCTAGTTCTTACCAGTCCCTGCAACGAGTTGCAGATGTGAATAACTGATCCGGTATCATATACCCAAGAACTATTAGGTGCATCAGCAAGATATATGTCTATAACATTGCAAACAAGTGTACCTGAGTCGGAAGTCATACCTCCACTCTTGGCTTTGTCGGCCAAGTACTTGCTGCAGTTCCTCTTCCAGTGTCCATCCGCCTTGCAGTAGAAGCAAGTGGATCTGGCTGAAGGAGATGGCTTAGTCCCTGAGGAAGCGCTTGGGACCGGGTCATGAGCCAGCTTTCCTCCTGACTTAGCTTTCCTCTTAGTCCAAGAACTCTTCTTGAACTTAGCCTTATTCTGCACCATCAACACTTGACTGACGCCCTTCTTGAGATTCGCCTCTGCCTGCTTGAGCATCCCATGCAATTCAGTGAGCTTCTTATCCATACCATGCATGTGGTAGTTTGAAATGAACTGCCCATATGCACTAGGAAGAGAGTTTAGAATTATATCCGTAGCGAACTCTTCGCTAATGGGGTATCCAAGCCTCTCCAGAGACTGCACATAACCAACCATTTTGATCACATGCGGACTCAGTGGATCACCATCCTTAAGCTTGCAACTCAGCAAATCCTGAGAGACTTGATACCTCTCAGTCTTACCTTTGAGCACGGAACATACTTTTGAGGCTTTCGATCATATCGTAGGCCTCAACATGCTCGAACTGCTTTTGCAAGTCCGGTTCCATGTGAGCAAGCATAAGACAGCTAATATCCGTGGACTCATCCTTAGCCCGACGGTAGGCATTGGTGGCAGCGACAGTCACATTCTAATTCGGCTCATCTGGAAGTGGGTTTTCTAGGACATGGTCCTTTTTTTCTTGTTTGAGAACAATTCTCAGATTTCGATACCAGTTGGTAAAATTAGTGTCGTTCAGTTTATCTTTCTCAAGAATGGTTCTCAACGCAAAACCGGATATCTGAGAGTGACTGCTACTTGGTGCCATGATCTACAACAGAAAATATGCAAAACACTTAAGACATGTATTCATAAAAGAGCAATCATATTAAACATTTTAATATTTTATGCTCCCACTAGAACCAACACCCCTCCGATGGTTGCTTAGTGATTCAGGATCCTAAATAAGCAAGTCGGCTAGTGAGCTTTAGCATCACCGCTAGCCGCCAAGTGATCTAGGTAGACAACTCCTTGTCAATCGCATCTCATGCGACTCCTGTTGGACGGGTGGCATCACATGCCCGGCTCCTATCCGACCTTTCCCCGAGCCCCACAACCGTTGTGATAGACCCGTCTATCTTACCGAGTGTTTCCGCAGTAAGAGTCTGACTCGAACCCACCTAGTCGGAAAGAATTGGCAGCACCTCAATTTTATGAGCCCACTACCCAAAATGTCCGACTTGTGATGGTGCAAACATCAAGGAAAACCGACTAGACCTTCTTTGAGGGATTAAATTTTACCGACTATCTAACAGAGGTAAAACAGAGACATAACAATAACACAAAATAAAGCAATTATAATGTGAAATGGTATGGCTCTCTTCATGGCGATCTCCATCTCCACAAAGCCTATAATCCGACTCGTGCCAATTCTTGTCACTTGCCGTCTTACTCTATGTCGCCGACATGTACAACGCCTTGCATGCCTTCCGGGTTCTCCAAACAGCTACACTAGCTTAGTAAAGTAAATTACATAGAGAATCCGACACGCAGGTCGTTATACAATAAAATGACAGCACCTAGGCTCCAGCCGGCTGACAAAAACCGTGATTCGCAGATCACGTATGGATTACACACATACATCACATGCACATGAACCATACCATTCACAACTTCCTGCAAAAACAAGTTATGCATAGATACAATATCTACCGGCGTTGTGAAACTCACAACGACATCTAAGGCGCTACGATAGGGCGAAGCCGGTGGATTCCGACCATCGTTCCGATTCGATCAAACTCTTTGATCTTTGATCACCGCTTCTGGATTTACGTGTCACAGTCTACCCCGATGGCGGAAGCCGACCAGTAGGGGTATGTCGTTCCACGACCTCAGCAGAATGATCACGGAAATCAGATCTACCATTCCCCGAGTATAGTTGATCCAATCAACTTCGTACAAAACCGATCTATCTCATAGATCGACCACCAAACAGCACATAGATCTCATCTACAGCCAACAACATATCACATATGCGAGATCTCGAGCCTAAAACCAGAAGCGCTCTGATACCACTATTGGGCCACGCGGAGATAAAACAAAAAATTTCCTCTAACGTGGTGATCCCAAGATCTAGCTGAGGTAGAAGGCCACGAGGTTTACCACTAGACGCGCGGTTGCGGATTACTGATGAAGCGCGTCATTTGATGCAGTGCAGTCCTCACGATCCGATCGTCCTGGTGCTGATAGCACAACACCTCTGCTGGTATCCACACATACAAGGAGGAGCACCGACGGCGAACTGCTAGGTTCGTTACGGCGGCATGACTGCTGTGGAGCTAGGGTTTCCAACACATGGAATGACCTAACCGAACAACGATTAACCTTTCTAGGTTACGGTGCTCCACTATATATAGGGAGTGAACGTGGGCTCTGCTCGCGCAACCCATTCACTAAAGCCCATATAACACTAGTCACCGTGATTCCAACTCACTAATTCAGTCCTAATCCGGTTTAGGTCCAACCCAACCAGATTACAGGTTCAGATCCAATCCAAACTTGCTCCCGCTCTTAAGTGTGTGACCCCGCAGGCTCATGGCTACTTGGACACGATTGGAGTCCGACTCTCAATCGATCAGTCGGTAGCGGCTCCTAGCAGAACGTGCCAACTCCCAAGTACCAAAGAGTCATGAAGACTTGCCTTTCCAATGCGACTTACGTCCGAGTCCCTTTTGCCTCACGATATACCTTGTCAGACTATAGGCGAATAATTGTCATCCCTTAAATAGTCTGGCTCTCTTTTCGATCCGAGATAAGTGATTCACCCAACTAACTCTTAGTCGATCGCCTCGGTTAACACTTAACCGAGTCGTGCATGGCCATGCTTTCCAAATCATATCTCACGAGAGGGCCCAGAGAATATCTCTCCAAGTGGAGGGGCAAAATCCCATCTTGGTTATTCACATCACACAGCTTGATTCTCAGTCGACCCGAACTCTGCCTTTATAAGCGCGATTCACGGATCAGCGTTTGACAGAACCTAAGTCGGTGATCCTCAACTCGGACTATGCAACAACCTCAGGTCTAAGGATTACATTGATTGAGATATACAAATGACAACTAGTGGTGATTGTGAAGATTGTTGCTACTCTCCCAAATACCAAGGCAAGTGATGCTTCATGTATTTGTCCCATTATTTTGAATATGCACTAGTGATATTTTGTATAGGGCTTGCATGAAATTTTGCTAAGTATCTATATGCTATGCTATGGGAAATCCTAGTAGTTGTAGTCTTGGTAGAATTATTCTCTAAGTTAAGATACTTGTTGATATCATGCTTAGCCTAGCTAGTAGTAAACAAGGGTGGATTATATACACATGCTATGGAAATTCTACTAAGTCTTTTGACTTATGTTTTGCTTAATAAAACAACTATGTGAATGAATCACCTGGGTGGAATGGAAAGAATGGTTTGTGTTGAGTGGTTACTCAGGGGTAATACCTGGTGTATTTCACTTGTGAAAAGCCACCCAGGAACAAAGGGATTTGAGATACTTAGTGTTTAGAAGCTTCTAGTGCAGCCACATGGCATATGGGCTCTACCTTGATCATATAGGTTGCAATAACTTAGTCAAATGGACAGATGGTGGTAGGGTGTTAGGATGGAACGTGTCCATTTGGTCTAAGGGAAGGCTTCTGAAAGATCTCATCTCGATGCATGTCGAGTCTTGTGGGGAAAGTGAACCACCTCTCGTGTCCCCGACAATGGACAATTTGAGCATCAAGACATTGAAGCTATCAAGGATCTCCTCATCCAAAATTCTAAGTTAAAAACTTGTGGTTGAACAAGGGTTAAAGGTTCCTCAATATTCATTGGTGGTTCCTTGGGAGTTTTTGACAAACAAAAAATTCGTGTTATCAACTGATAGGAAAAACCTATTTTGAGCAAAGCAAGCCTAAGCTACACTTAGCCAAATTCATATAGAAGTTATAAACTACTATTCTACTATGGTATCACTTGCCAATACAATTCCAATGTATTGACCCACTGTGGTTGTAACTTATGATGTTGCAGGTTACTCTGATGAGGATTAGGGTTATGAGTCTACACTCAACATGCTTGCCTGTGGCACATGAAGATGAAGACTTTACTTTATTTTACTTATGTTATGAACTCTTGTACTAGCCTTTGACTATGGAGTTGTAAAAGACTATGTTATCTCTGGAATGACGATGCAATAAAGACCTTTGTATCTGTGTACTTCATCTTAAACTGTGGATGCTAGCATTTGATCCAGGGACTAGCATTGCAATCACAGGGATCCTTTACCTTATAAATGTAGGGTCTTACAGATGGTATCAGAGCACTATGTTGCCTGTAGGATTATGACCCTAGGTTGGATTGGACTAAGAAAACCATTAAGGAAAAATGCAACACTTTGCAAAATTCCACACTCGTCCTTTTCTTCTCGTAAACCTTTCTAATCTTCTTTCTCATCTCAATTTGTAGATGGCCACCATCAACGAAGCCGTCAAGAAGGGACCACTCATGACCATGACTTTAGAATGTGAGACAGAGTTTCCCAAAGCACTTAAAAACCTTATGGTTAGCTTGGGGATACATGGTGAGGCCGTATACAAAGGATTTCCAGTTATGGATGAAGGAGAAGAATATTGGTGGGTGCAACTTCACTTGTATAAAAACAAGGGAGACAACCACAAAGAGTCGGGATTCTACATGGGCACCAACTCAGAAATGTATACAACATTCTTTGACTCTGCAAGAAATGCAGCTTGGAATGCTATCAAGGAGCTTGGTGAAAGACTCAAGTGTAGAATGATCAACACTAAATGTGATCTTGAAGAGGAGAAGAAGTATACCCAAGTCTTAGAGACCGCCATACAACGTCTAAGGGAGGATATCATAGACTTAGCATATGAGTGAGATTTGTAACGTACTCCATTAGTTGGACCACCACACTTGTTGTATTTTCACAAAAAATTGTCTAAGTTGTGTTGAACCTTAGTGTTGTGATAGACTTTATATGCGATGACTTGTATGTTTTATGGATGATGTATGCTTTTGCTTTCATTCTAATGTCTTGTTTCTTCTACTTGTGTTGTTCTAATATTTTTCTATCTTACCTTAGATGCCTAGCTTTGTGATCAGCACCGCCGAGGAGTTCAATGGAACTCGTTTTGGTTCACACATCGTGCAGTTTACTAGTGTGATCAACCTCCCACTTCCTAGTATCAAGGCACTCCAGCTCACCAAGTTTGAGAGGAAGGACCTTTGGGGCTTTAGAGTCTCGCAGCCGAGACGCCAGGTGGAGCCACTCATGGAGGAGATTTCTTTCAAGCTGATGCACGATGACAAGGAAAAGGGCCTAGATGTATTCATGCATGAGCTACTTGGAAGCCTCTGCAGGCACCACTCCACCGAGCTTAGAGGCCTGTACTTCCACCCGTTCGGGAGACATGACGAGGAGGGAGAGGCATTGGTGTATGAGGGTGAGACTATAGAGACGATAGAGCCAGTTCGTCTGTACCTCCAGGACCTCGAGGGCCTTATTAGACACCTCGACACTGATAGGACCAACGTCATGCTTAGCAATGACGAGCTCCAGGTTTCGTTGAGGGAGAAGGAAAAGCTCTTCGCGGAGCAAGACAAGATCGTCAAGGAGATGGAGGCCAGATTCGAGAGCCAGGACAAGAAGTTCAAGAATCAGGAGAAGAGGGTCCAAGGCAGAAACAAAAAGATCAAGGACATGAAGGCTAAGATAGAGGCCAAGGACTTCGAGCTCGAGACCCAGCAGGGAGTGATTGAGAGGCTTCACTCACAGAAGAGGGCCCTCAGGGCAAAGATCGATGCCTTGACCACTAGTGTAGATGAGTACAAGGCCGCCATGGAGAATGCAGGTCTTGCTCTTGTTGACGTGAAGGTCGACATGGAGGAGTAGTGTAGACTACTCGACTATCTTTTATCTATCATACTTTGATTATTGAGTCGCAATGACCATCCAACATGTGGATGGCTTGCCATTGTGTGTTTACATTTTCAAAACCTGTTGTTTATGTCGTTCAAACTCTATTCTATTTTTGAGCTTGGTTATTGTGATTGTTACTATGTGATGTATTGTGCATGTTAAGAATCTATGGGTATATCATTTATTATCCTTATTGAAACCACAGATGCCTCCCCGCCGTGCCAATCCCAACCAAAACAACAACAATAACGTCACTCCCGAGATGGAGCAGTTGATGACAGCTCAAGCTCAACTGATGCAGATGATGACGCAGTTCATGCAAAATCAGAATCAGAACAACAATAAGAACAATAACAATAACAACAACAATAACAACAATAACAACAACAATCAGAACAATCCTCCAGCATTTGACATGCTCACCAGATTTCTGAGACTGAGGCCTGCAAAGTTCCCAGGAACCACTGATCCAATGGTAGCCAATGATTGGTTACATTCGGTGAACAAGGACTTAGTCACTGTTGGCTGCACCGACGATGAAAAAGTCAGGTTTGCATCACATATGCTCGAAGGACCAGCAGCAACCTGGTGGGACAACTTTCAGATCACCACTCCCCTTGAGGATGTGACTTGGGCTATTTTTGAGGATGGTTTCCGTACAACTCACATCTCATCCGGAGTGATGAACTTGAAGAAGAGGGAGTTCCACAATCTGAAACAGCGTCACCGCAGTGTGGTAGAGTACATTGAGGAGTTCAACAATCTGGCGTGCTATGCACCAGATGAGGTTGATACTGATGCCAAGAGGAAGGAGAAGTTCCTTGAGGGACTTAATGATGAGTTGAATCCGCAGCTATCTATTGCCTATGTCCCAACATATCAATCACTCTGTGACAAGGCCACCATCTTGGAAAACAAGATGAAACAGGTTGTGGGCAGGAAAAGGAAACATAACCTTGATAAGCACAACTCGGGTTCGTCTCACAAGAATTCCCATAATGATGATAGTGTAAGTTCGGGAGTTCACAAGCATGGGAAGTATAAAAGTCACCACAGCCAGAACCGTCATCATGATAACAAGCACCATCGCAGTCATGATAATGACAAGTATAAGAACCACAAGAGTGGACACAAGAGCCACCACAGTAGAAGTGGAAATGGAAGTCAACCTGCAAAGAAAGATCTTAGTCAGGTTGAGGGTTTCAAGTGTAAGAAGATGGGGAAATATGCTAATGATTGCCGAGAAAAGAAAGTTGAAGGAGCCAACAAGCCCAACCCTTTCCAGAAGGGACAAGTGAACCACATCAGTGTGGAAGATATCTATGAGGAGTCTGATGCTATGGCTGGTAAGTTCAAGCTCAATTCTTTTCCAGCACTCGTTCTTTTTGATACTGGCGCATCGCATTCATTCATATCAAGAGCATTTGTGGATAAAAATGGACTTCCAACTGAAACCATTGGGTGTCCTATAAAAGTAAGCTCTCCCAGTGGAGAGATGATAGTGAACCTTGGACGTTATGATCTAGTAATAGAGTTTGGAAGTATAAGTTTCCGGTTAGTTTGATAATCCTAGATTCCTAAGGATTGGATGTAATTTTGGGATTGGATTGGATGACTAAGTATGAAGGGGTACTAGATTGTGCCAATCGTACTATCACACTCACTACACCGGATAAGAACGGATTAGGTTCAAGTCCAACTTTGAATCTAAAGGGAGTAAGCTAAATTCTCTTAAGGGGGTTAGCATAGACAGTGTGCTAATTGTGAGAGAGTATCCAGATGTGTTTCCGGAGGAATTGCCTAGAATGCCACCAGATAGAGATGTAGAGTTTCTGATTGACTTGCTGCCAGGATCTGGACCAATAGCAAAGAGACCCTATAAGATGTCAGTGGATGAGTTAAAATAACTCAAGAAACATCTTGGAGAGCAGTTACAAAAAGGATTTATTCAACCAAGTTCTTCGTCTTGGGGTGCACCAGTTCTATTTGTTGAGAAGAAAGATAGAAGTCAAAGGCTATGCATAGATTACTATTCACTCAATGAGGTGACTATCAAGAACAAATATCCGTTGCCTAGAATCAACGATTTATTTGATTAGCTAGAAGGAGCCCGTGTGTTCTCAAAGATTGATCTCCGATCAGGCTACTTTCAGCTTAAGATTAGAGAGCAAGACATACCTAAGACTGCTTTCACCACTAGGTATGGGTTATATGAGTACACCGTGATGCCATTTGGTTTGACAAATGCACCAGCCTATTTCATGAACATGATGAACAAGGTGTTCATGGAATTTCTTGACAATTTTTTTGTTGGGTTCATCGACGAAATTTTGATCTATTCCAAGAGCAAGGAAGAGCATGAAGAGCATTTGCGTTTGATACTTGAGAAGATCAGGGATCACAAGTTGTACGCCAAATTCAGCAAGTGTGAATTCTGGTTGAATGAAGTGGGATTTCTCGGACATATTGTGTCGGGAGATGGTGTAGCTATCGATCCCGCAAAAGTGTCAGCTGTAACTGAGTGGGAATATCCTAAGTCAGTGAAAGAAGTTCGTAGTTTCCTCGGCTTGGCAGGATACTATAGAAGATTCATTGAGAATTTCTCAAAAGTAGCTAAGCCGATGACGGAGTTACTTAAGAAAGACAAGAAGTTTTACTGGACTGAAGGATGTGAACTTAGTTTCCAAGAATTGAAGAAGAGACTAGTAACAACACCAGTCTTATGTCTGCCAGATTTGGAAAAGGATTTCCAAATTTTTTGTGATGCATCTCACCAAGGATTGGGTGGATTTTTGATGCAAGAAGGGAAAGTTGTAGCTTATGCCTCGAGACAACTCAAAACTCATGAAGTGAATTATCCTACTCATGACTTAGAATTAGCCTCTGTTGTCCATGCACTCAAAACATAGAGGCATTATCTTTTGGGAAAACGTTGTGAAGTGTTCACAGATCACAAAAGTTTGAAGTATATCTTCACTCAAAAAGAAATCAATATGAGACAAAGAAGATGGCTTGAGCTCATCAAGGACTATGACTTGAGTTTGCAATACCATCCCAGAAAAGCAAATGTTGTAGCGGATGCTTTAAGCCGTAAGGTTTATGTGAATGGCCTCACTAAGGGAGAGTTGCCAGATGATCTGTGTGCCCAATTCAAAGATCTTAGATTGGAGATAGTACCTGAAGGACACCTCATGTCATTGGATGTTCAACCCACATTGTTGGATAAGATTAGGGAAGCCCAAAAGATGGACAATGAAATTGAAGAGATCAAAGGAAAAATTAATAAGGGGAAAGCTAAAGGATTCCATGAAGACAAACAGGGTACTTTATGGTATGGAAAACATATCTGTATTCCGCAATATGCGGAACTTTGGAAACTGATTCTGCAAGAAGCACATAACTCACCATATTCCATTCATCCAGGTAACACCAAAATGTACATGGATGTGAAGGAAAGATTCTGGTGGAATAATCTCAAGAAGGACATCGCAGAACATATCGCTTTGTGTGATGTGTGTAGTCGAGTGAAAGCGGAACACCAGAAACCGACAGGATTACTACAACCACTACCTATTACTGATTGGAAGTGGGACAAGATTGGTATGGATTTCATCACCGGACTGCCAAGGACTAGATCGGGATATGACTCTATTTGGGTTGTTGTAGATTGCCTAACTAAGGTGGTTCATTTCATTCCCATGAAGACAACCTACACAAGTGCTAAATTGGCCAAGATCTATATGAACATGATTGTATGTCTACATGGAGGACCCAAGAGTATTGTGTCTGATAGAGGAACTCAGTTCACTTTGCATTTCTAGCGACAACTGCATGAGTCATTGGGAACAAGACTAGAGTTCAACACAACTTTTCACCCTCAAACTGATGGACAGACAGAAAGGACCAATCAGATTCTGGAGGATATGTTGAGGGCATGTGTCCTAGACTATGGTGCTAGCTGGGATGAAAAGTCTGCCTTACGCAGAATTCTCTTATAATAATAGCTATCAAGCCAGTATTGAGATGGCACCATTTGAATTTATCTATGGAAGAAAGTGTACTACACCATTGCTATGGAGTGGTGTTGGAGAAAGAAATTTGTTCGAGCCAGAATTAATCAAGGAGGCTGAAGAGAAAGTTAAATTGGTAAAGGACAAATTGAAGATAGCACAGTCCCGACAGAAGAGCTATGCAGACCCAAAGCATAGAGAAGTCACCTATGATGTAGGTGATAGAGCTTATCTTAGAGTCTCACCACTTCGTGGTGTGAAGAGATTTGGAGTCAAATGAAAGTTGGCACCAAGATATGTTGGACCATTCAAGTTTTTGAGCCGCAAAGGAGAAGTGGCTTATGAGATTGAGTTGCTTGAATCACTGTATTCCATTCACAATGTGTTTCACGTAATTCAGTTGAAGAAATGCCATCCGGAGATGGAAGAAACTTCTTTGAAGGATACTATACCTTTGGAAGAAGTTCAGTTAGTGAGTGATCTCACTTATGAGAAGAAACCTATCAAGATTCTTGAGACTGCAGAAAGAGTTACTTGTACCAAGACTATCAAATTCTGCAAAGTTCAATGGAACCATCATTCCGCAGAGGAAGCAACTTGGGAAAGAGGAGATGACCTTCGGAAAGATCACCCTCACCTATTTGCTAGCCAATTCGAATCTCGAGGGCGAGATTCATCTTAAGGGGGTTAGATTTGTAACATCCCAAAAATCATGATTTGTAAAAGTTTGCATTTCATTCATACATTCATAGCATCCTTGACCTACACAAAAAATTTCAAAACAAAATTCTAAATAAAACCATTTATATGCCTATTATCTATATATCAATAAGGCAAGGTTTTATTTTATTTTCAAAGTGACAAAGTACATTTGATTCATTAGTGCTGTTTTATACACAAATGGATGCAAGGATTGCACTACAAAAATCTAGAGTTGATGTGCATTCAAAACCATTTGATTTGGATTTGATTTGGATTCCTGAAAATCAAATTAAAAATAGAAAAAGAGAAAATAATTGGAAAAGGGCCGACGCCACCTATTCAGCCCATTAACAAACACATCCCACTAAGCCCACCCGGCCATTCCCCCTCTCCACTCTTTCTCACGTGCAAACCAACCCTCACCCCGCTGACAAGCAGGCCCCACTAGCGCCACCTCATCATCATCCCCGCATGACCCGTTCCCCTCTCCCTTGCTACAGTTTCCTGCGATGAATTCACGACATCAATTCGCGTTGAATACGCCAGTAATTCGCCCCGCAACCACGCCCTACTTAAACTCCCTCCTCTTCTCCCCATTTCCCCTTGCTCGCTCGCACATGAACGCCACCAGGCTGCCTTGATTTCACGCTCAAACGCCACTGCTCCGACACGCTCCGGCGACCTATTCCGGTGAGCCCCGTGCTCCCCTTCACCTCTCATTCTTACGAGCATGCTTGTCATACCCGTACGCATCTCCTCACCCCTTTTGTTTGCTCTGAAATGCCCCAGGTCGTCGTCTCTGTCGAGCCCGGCGAACGACCGAAGCGCCGCTCGACTCCGGCGAACAATCACGGTAAAACTAGACCGCCCCTTGACCCCTAGTCCTTATGACTGTGTTCGCCTTGACTTTGTGCATCTCCTAATGCCTTTCGTTCCTCTTATTGTGCCGTAGAATGTCGCCTCCGTCTCAGGCAGTGAACACCCGACACGAGAGCAAACTCCGATGAGGTTTTTCGGCCGTGCCAGTGCGCCCCTGTCCAAGCAAAGACCACGTTGAGCTTCACCATCGTCACGTAAGCTCGGTAAGCATCTGCACGTTCCCCCTAACCCCTAGCCTCACTGGAATTCCACCACCAGTAGCGCCGCCACCGCTGTAGCCTCACGCTCCGCCAGATCTTGGTCAGAGCGTTGTGAGCCATCAGATCCAGATCCAGTGGTCACGATAGAACACTTAAGTGAAGCGTTTTATTTAGATCTGAGCTGTGCAATTCACATTTAATTCTGCGGTCCATAGAGCACGATCCATGCGAATCGGTATCAGCCAATGGAACATTCCACGTGGCCTGACCTGTGTGTTTAAAAATCCAGAAAACGAATTTGAATGATTAAACTTGTAAAATCTATAACTTTTGTTCTGTTTATAAAAAAAATACAAATAAGATATCATTGGATTCAGAAAAATAAATCCTACACTACTATGGGCTTATTTTTGTATTTTGTCTCTGTAAAAATGGAATTTTGTGCAGAAACAAATATGGGCTTATTTTGACTATTTAAATTATTTTGAAAATGTTTATAAGGCTAAATTAAGTTTGTTTAGACTATATTTAATTGATTTTGTGTTCAGTACTATTGGACTTGTCTTGTTTTGTTTACAAAAATCATCACATGGCATTTGCATGCATTCATAATATTTTTGCTTGAAATTGGTGCTATTATTTTATGTGTAGATTTTGGTTCTAGTGGTGATTGTGATTGTGAAGACTGTTGCTACTATCCCAACTACCAAGGCAAGTGATGATTCATGTATTTGTCCCATTATTTTGAATATGCACTAGTGATATTTTGTAGAGGGCTTGCATGAAATTTTGCTAAGTATCTATATGCTATGCTATGGGAAATCCTAGTAGTTGTAGTCTTGGTAGAATTGTTCTCTAAGTTAAGATACTTGTTGATATCATGCTTAGCCTAGCTAGTAGTAAACAAGGGTGGATTATATACACATGCTATGGAAATTTTACTAAGTCTTTTGACTTATGTTTTGCTTAATAAAACAACTATGTGAATGAATCACCTGGGTGGAATGGAAAGAATGGTTTGTGTTGAGTGGTTACCCAGGGGTAATACCTGGTGTATTTCACTTGTGTAAAGATGACATGGTTATACCCTACGGGTACGTGATCTCAGCATACCTGGTCCAGCCCAAGGAAGGCCCACGACAGATGTACGCCGGCCCATGAAGATTTTCAGGTGGCCAAGGCCCATGACGCCTTCGGATCCTTGGAGAGCAAGACTAGCGTAGATAGGAAATTCAAAGGGGTAAAACCCTAGAACTTGTAACCGACTAGGTCTATGCCCGGGACCTGCCTGAGTCTATATAAAGGCTAGGAGGGCACGACCTAGATCTCTCTCTCATACTTTCGCATACACACCTCCACGCCAGATCGAATCTGCGCACCCTTGTAACCTTCGGTTCCGCCGTAATCAAGAGCAGACAAGCAGGAGTAGGGTTTTCCCTCCAGGGGCCTAAACCTGGGTAATCCTCGTGTCCCGTGTTGCTTGTTTGCTAACTGTTCCGCGATCTCCAGCATCCCCATCTTCTCCAAAACCCAAGTCCATAACAATGGGCATTGATGAGATCAAACCTCGTCAATTGGCGCCGTCTGTGGGAACTGGGGACGCTGATTGTGCGATCGTGACGGTCCCAACCCGAACGATCTACAACTCTGCGGCGACAGAGAGCCACCTCCTCTTCGGCGCTTTCGACTTCACCGCCCACTCGCCGGCCACCATGAAAGACTTCGAGCCCATAGGCGACGGACTCGAGATCCTATTCGGGAGCTTCTGCTTCCAGGTGGGTCAGACTGGCACCCTCCGCCTCCCTGAGCGGGTGCCCCTACCATCGATCAGGCCCGCTTCATGGGCTCCACACCCTGTGCTATGCACATCGTCATCAACAGATGAGTCCTACGACAGCAGCAGCTGCAACTCCGATCTGTGCGATCCGCCATCGGATGAAGGGACCTACGGTTCTGGATCCAAAAGTTGCGGCAGCAGCGGACCAATCTATGAGCGCTACCAATGCGCCATAGTCATCCAGAGCGACGTGGATCAGCAACCACCCAACCCGCCGCCCAACTCGAACCCCAACCCACAGGACAGAAACGGCGGAAACAGAAGAAGCCAGTCCCCCCACCCGAAGGAGAGGAAAACGGCCACGTCATCCGCCTCAACAAGGAGGGATGGGCCCAAGCACGTGCCGCCGTGACGGGCAACACAGTCTTGCCTGTAGACACCTCACAAGAACTACTGATGGCATACCACTTCCTCCTTATCCAGGAGCACAAGAAACAAGTCAAGATGCAAGAAACGCTTGACAAACGCAAGCAGCCTCCGAGTCCAGCGCGCGACGAGCTGCGCTCTCCGCCATGGGCCCCGGCTCTAGCACGAATGGCAACCAAGGAAACAAGCACCGCTCTCGGGTGGAGAACATGGATCCCAAGGAGCGCCGTGAGGTGACCTGAACTCTCCACACATCCTTCATGGAGATGGACGCCGATGGCAACGTCACCCCGAAAACGTCGCAAGCTACGATCATGGCAGCCACTGCGTATCTCGCGGCCCACCCACCTCCGGAGGGGGACCCGAAAAGAGCCATGCATAAGTCCGCACTTACCGGACTTGGACTTGTCGAGCAGGCCACCTCCAAGCTCTGCGAAGAAGAAATCTCCGGCCAGGCACGACCGTAGCCCCACCCCTTCATCCGAAGAAGAAGAGGAACACGACCTTCCTCGAAGGAAGAAGAACTCGCGTCATCATAACCGCGACTACGACGCCAGGGACGCGCTCACACAGCGCAAAATAGATAAAGCGCGAGCCAAGCGCGCATGCTCGTCTGAATCCGAGATGGACGAAGACGAAGGAGAACTTTGTGGGGCCCGATGCTTTAGCAGATCTGTTCGACGAACAAAGATGCCGCGTAATTTCAAACTCCCTTCGGATACTCCGAAGTTCGACGGCACGCAAGACCCAAAGGCATGGCTCAGCGACCATCTGTCATCCGTCAAGCTGCACGGCGGCAACAAAGAGACCGCCATGCAATGCCTTCAGCTGCAGCTGACAGGCGTAGCCCGGATCTGGCATAGCAGCCTATCCTCAGGGTCCATATGAAGCTGGGAGGAGCTGGCTTACAGTTTCATCCGAAACTTTAAAGGCACTAGCAATAGGCCCGCCTAAATCGAAGAGTTGCGAGCCTGCACTCAAAGAACGGGCGAATCCATTCTCTCGTACATACTACGCTGGTCCAACACCAAGAACTCCACATCACACATCTCTGAAGAAAGGGCCATCGACGCCTTCAAGGACGGCGTCAAGCACCAGGACTTCAAGGAGGAACTCGGGCACGTCAAGCCCAAAACACGCGACCACCTCATGGATATCGCCAACAGGTGGGCCGACGGCGAAGATTCCGTCCACCGAGCACACTCGAAAGAAGAAGACGACTACGGCAGACGACGTGAGCTCCGTAGCAAGAGAAGATCGTGCGTCTACGACGGTCGCGACGGACCCGACATGGTCGCGGCCGGCTACGCTGGCCGCCGCAACGATGCCAACCACAACAGCGGAGGATACCGCGGAGGAAACTTCCACGATAGTCGACGCCCAAAGACAAGCGGACCCTCGGCATCGACAAACTTTGGGTCCATGCACCATCCACTTCTACATCGACAAGGGATGGCAAAAAGAAGGCGAGCCACATGCTTAAGGATTGCCGCGAGTTCGAAGTCTTCAAAAGCATGGTCCAGATGAGGCAAGAAGCCCCAATTCCTGCGTTGAAGCGCACCGTGCGTGAAATAGCGCATGGAGCTCCCCACCACCACGTGGGAGGTCCGCACCCGACCGCGGAACAACGCCGGAACAGGTATCCCACGAAAGAACGCGATGATCCGGAAGGCGCCTCACGAATAGAGTGCAGAAGAAAATCACTCGCCAGATCAACTTGGCCGTAGCAACTCCACCCGCCATCCCTGAGTACCTCAGCGGATCGGAGTCCTGCATCACGTTCAGCCGTTCAGATCACCCTTGCGGATCTCGCCCGGTCATGCCCTGGTGCTGGAGGTGTAGATCGGAGGTTTCGAGATGAGCCGCGTCTTCATGGACGGCGGAAGCGGCATCAACCTGATGTTCGCAAGCACTCTAGCAGCAATGCGGATCCCGTAGTGCAGCCTGGAGCAATCAGACACAACGTTCCACGGCATCGTTCCAGGGAAGGGCATATTCCCCCTGGGCAAAATTTGGCTTGATGTCATCTTATGCAAGCCGGATAACTTCCGACTCGAGCGGCTCGAATTCGAAGTGGTGGACTGGCCATCACAGTACCACGCCATCCTCGGGCGTGTGGCGTTCGCAAGGTTCTTCGCCGTCCCACATTACGCATACCTACTACTCAAGATGCCAGGACCAAGGGGCGTCATCACAGTCCACGGGAGCTTCACCCGATCGGACCAATGCGACAGGGATTTCAACAGAATCTCCCAGTCCTTCGGCATGCAAGACGAGCTCGTAAAGCTCCATGAGGTGACGGATATGAAGCGGTTTCGCAGCATAGTAAATCAAAATTTTCTACGGAAGCGAACAGAGGGAAAGCCAAGATCTAATCTAGGAGATGCAAACAACGAGAGAGATTGGATTAGATCTTCATACCCTTGAAGATTCGCACAGTGAACATCTGGCTTAACGTGGGTGATGTAGTCGTACTCGCTTCTCCTCCTCGCGATCCGATCCGATCCAGCACCACAAGTGGCGGTACCTCCATGAGATGCACACGTGCGGCACCTCGACGTCTCCTCCTTCCTCGGACCAGCAAGTATGGTGGAGAGATAGATTGGATCTACAACACGACGGCGTGGTGTATATGGTAGAGAATTTCTGCATGAGGCTTCGCCTACAAACAGTCGGGAGGGAGAGAGGAGGGCAGGCAACTAGGGTTTGGAGGAAGGTGTGTGTTGGGAGGCGCACCAGCCTCTATATATATAGGGGGTGCGCCAGCCCTTGCCCATCCTCCAAGCCTATCTCTAGTTTAAACGATTTAAACTCTCCTTATCCGAAACCCTATCTCTAGTTTAAGCGATTTAAACTTATCCCTTATCTAGAAACCTATCTCTAGTTTAAACGAGTTTAAACTTATCTAGGATCGGTTGGGCCCTATGGGGCCTTGTGCCTGGCCCAATGCGCCAGGACACTCCCTCATAGGCCCATGCCTCCTCCCGGAAGGTGGGGCCACGTTGGTCCCCTTCCGGAAGGTTCTAGAAGCTTAGCACAATACCGATTAACCCGAACTATTCGAACTCCAAAACTGCACCTTTATATGAATCTTATTCTCCGGACCATTCCGAACCTCTCGTGATATCCGGATCCCATCCGAGACTCGAACAAAAATTCATAAACCAATTATCCAATCTATCCTAGCGCCGAGACACATTATGTGTGACCTCGGTTCGAGAATATGCAGACATGATCTTCTATCAATAATCAACAGCGGGTGCAGGCACCCATATTGACTCCCACACATTCATCGATGATCATATCAGATGAACCACGATGCGAGATTCAATCAATCCCATATATATATTCCCTTCGTCTCGCGATATTTTACTTGCCCGAGATTCGATCGTCGGTATCGTCATACCTAGTTCAATCTCGTTCACAGCAAGTACTTTACTCGTTCTGTAATCCGATATCACTTTGTGATTAACTCCTTAACCACATGCTTGCAAGCGGTGTTGATATCGACACCGAAAGTGGGCCCAAGTATATCTCCGACTTGGGAGGGACAAATCCCATCTCGATACATACAACCCAACAGATACTTTCCGACACCGAGAGACACCTTTATGATCACCCTCTCATAGGATGACGTTTGATGACCTCAAAGCTTTCTTCCGATACAGGAGTTGTATTATCTCATGGTCTAAGGAATACAATATTTGACATAAGAAAAACTTCGCAAAGACGAACACGATGACACGATCTAATTGCTTTGCTTAGTTTGGGTCTATCCACCATATCATTCTCCAATGATATGATCTCATTATCAATTGACAACTCATGTCTATGGTTAGGAAACCTTAACCATCATTGATCAATGAGCTAGTCCATAGAGGCGTACTAGGGACACGGTGTTGTTCACAAACCACACAAGTATTAAAGTTTCCGCTAATACAATTCTAGCATGGAATATAAACTTTATCATGAACAAGAATTATAATAATAACATCTTTATTATTGCCTCTAGGGCATAATTCCGACAGTCTCCCACTTGCACTAGAGTCAATAATCTAGTTTACATTTGGCAACAATCTCACACCCATGGCACTGAGGTGCTGATCATGTTTTACACGTGGAAGAGGTTTAGTCAATGGATCTGCGACATTCAGATCTGTATGTACTTTGCTGATCTTGATCTCCATACGCTATATAATCTCGGATTATATGAAACTTGCGTTGATATGCTTGGTCTTTGGATGATATCTTGGTTCCTTAGCGAGTGCTATGGCGCGATGTTGTCACACAATATCTCCAGTGGGTCCAATGCACTTGAACCACGCCAAGCTCGGATGAAGTTCTGATCCAAACTCCTTCACTTGACGCTTCGCAGCAGCCATGTATTCCGCTTCTCATCAGATCCCGCGATCACGCTTTGCTTGCAGCTTCTCCAGCTCACAGCTCCTCCATTCAAAATATATACGTATCCTGTCTGAGATTTACAATCATCCTTGTCGGTGTCGAAACTAGCATCGACGTAACCTTTTACGACGAGCTGTTCATCACCCCCATAGACTAAGAACATTTCTTTAGTCCTATTTAGGTACCTTAGGATGTTCTTCACGGCTGTCCAGTGTTCCACTCCTGGATCACTTTGATATCTCGTCAAACTAAGAGCATTGGACACATCCGTCTAGTACACAAAGATGGCATACATGATGGAACCTATGGCCGAGGCATAAGGCACTTTGCTCATAGCTTCCCTATCATTTACCGTAGCTGGACAATGAGCCTTGCTCAAAATCTTCCCTGACAACATAGGCACTGAACCTTTCAATACCTTATCCATCCTGAACCTTTTCAGAACTTTGTCTAGGTATGTACTCTGGCTTAAAGCTATCAGGCGTCTTTGTCTATCTCTATAGATTTTGATGCCCAATATATAAGCAGCTTCACCTAGGTCTTTCATTGAAAACACTTGTTCAAATAACTCTTCACATCGTTAAGCATGTTGATGTCATTTCCAATAATCAATATGTCATCCACATATAGTACCAGAAACGTCACCGAGCTCCCACTCACTTTCTTGTAGATGCAAGCTCAGAGCAATTTGGAACAAATCCAAAGCTCTTGATCACTTGATCAAACGAAGGTTCCAACTCCGAGATGCTTGCTTGATCCATAAATGGAACGCTGAAGTTTGCATACTTTATCGGCATCCTTAGGATCGACAAAACCTTCGGGTTGCATCATATACAACTCTTCATCAATGTTGTCATTGAGGAAAGCAGTCTTGACATCCATTTGCCATATTTCATAATCATGAAACGCAGCAATTGCTAATAAAATCCGAATGGACTTAAACATCGCTACGGGAGAGAAAGTCTCATCGTAGTCAACACCTTGAACTTGTCGAAAACCTTTCGCAACAAGTCGTGCTTTATAGACGGTAACATTACCATCCGCGTCCGTTTTCTTCTTGAAAATCCATTTGCACTCAACGGCCTTTCGGTTGCTAGGAGGGTCCACCAAAGTCCATACTTGGTTTACGCTCATGGATCCCAATTGGATTTCATGGCTTCTAGCCATTTCTCGAGTCTGGGCTCATCATCGCTTCCTCATAGTTCGAGGTCCATGTCTTCTACTAACAAGACAGTCAAGACAGGTTGCTTACCACTCAGAGGGGCACGCGACCTTGTCGACCTGCGACGTTCAAGATGCTTGACATCGTCCGAAGCTTCATGATCCTTGTCATTAGCTTCCTCTATTGTTGGTGCAGGTGGCACTGGAACAATTTCAGGTGCTGCGCTACTCTCCAATTCAAGAGAAGGTTCAATAACCTCGTCTAGCTCTACTTTCCTCCCACTCACTTCTTTCGAGAGAAACTCCTTCTCAAGAAAGGAACCGTTCTTTGCGACAAACACTTTGCCTTCGGTTCTGTGATAGAAGGTATACCCAATAGTTTCCTTAGGGTATCCTATGAAGACGCATTTCTCCGCTTTGGGTTCGAGCTTGTCCGGCATCAACTTCTTGACGTAAGCTTCACATCCCCAAACTTTAAGAAACGACAACTTAGGTTTAGCACCAAACCATAGTTCATACGGTGTCGTCTCAACGGATTTAGATGGAGCCCTATTTAAAGTGAATGCAGCGGTTTCTAATGCATAACCCCAAAATGATAACGGCAAATCAGTAAGAGACATCATTGATTGGACCATATCTAATAAGGTTCGATTCCGGCGTTCAGACACACCATTGCGCTGTGGTGTTCCGGGTGGCGTGAGTTGTGAAACGATTCCACTTGCTTTGAGATGCGTGAGAAAATCATAACTCAAATATTTGCCCCATACGATCGGATCGTAGAAACTTAATCTTTCTGTTACGATGGTTCTCCACTTCATTCTGAAATTCTTTGAACTTTTCAAACGTTTCAGATTTATTATTCATTAAATAGATATACCCATATCTACTTAAGTCATCGGTAAAAGTGAGAAAATAGCGATATCCACCGCGCGTCGAAACACTCATCGGTCCGCATACATCGGTATGTATGATTTCCAACAAGTCCGTTGCTCGCTCCATCATTCCGGAGAACGGGGTTTTGATCATCTTGCCCATGAGGCATGGTTCGCATGTGTCAAATGATTCAAAATCAAGAGACTCCAAAATTCCATCAGAATGGAGTTTCTTCATGCGCTTTACACCAATATGACCTAGACGACAGTGCCACAGATAAGTAGTATTATCACTATCTACTTTGCATCTCTTAGCCTCAATGTTATGGATGTGTGTTTCATCCCTTTCGAGATTTAGAAGAAATAAACCACTCACAAGAGGTGCATGACCATAAAAGATGTTACTCATATAAATAGAACAACCATTATTCTCCGATTTAAATGAATAACCGTCTTGCAATAAACACACGATCCAGAAATAATGTTCATGCTCAACGCAGGCACATAATAACATTTATTAAGGTTTAAAACTAATCCCGAAGGTAAAACTAAGGAGAGCGTATGACGACCATCACATCAACTCTTGATCCGTTGCCAACGCAGATCGTCACCTCATCCCTCGCAAGCCGCTCATTCCGCAGCTCCTGCTTCAAGTTACAAATATTAGCAACCGAACGGTATCAAATACCCGAGCACTACAACGAGGGATAGTAAGGAAAACATCAATAACATGTATATCAAATATACCTTTGATGGTGCCAGCCTTCTTGTCCGCTAAGTACTTGGACGGTTGTGCTTCGATGACCCTTGTCCTTGCAATAGAAGCACTTTCGCTTGGGACCACTGAGCTTCTTCTCGCCAGGGCATTGCTTGCCGCCCTTCTTGAAGGGCTTCTTTGCACCTTTACCTTTCTTAAAGGAGGGCTTGTTGACCATCAACACATGATTATCCTTCTTGATGTCCACCTTCAGCCTTGACTGCGAAGAGCTATGATCGATCGTGGAACCAATCTGATTATGAGTCACTACAAAACTTTTGTAGCTGGGAGGAGTGATTGCAGAACCTGTCAATCTTGAGCTCCTCCGAATCTTGCAGTCCATTTGCTCAAGGCGTTGAGTGTAGCCCGACATCTTAATGGCGTGCTCACTAACGGAACTCCCTTCCTCCATCTTGCAGTTAAAGAACTTCTGGAGATCTCATATCTCTCGAGCAGGCTGAGTCGAAACATGGTTTTCAACTCTTGAGAATCTCAAAGGGCCCGGATAGTTTTCAAAGCGATTTTGAAGTTCGGTTCCATAGCAAACAACATGGTGCTCTTAATCACACCATAATCATCTTTGCGTGGTGATAGAGACAGCTTTCTCATCAGCCGCATTGCAGCAGGGGTTACCTAACGCTTTCTCAAGGACATAGTCCTTTGTCCGCCAGCATGAATGATTCTTAGATTGCGAACCGGTTGGTGAAGTTAGACCCATTGTTTCTAAGCTTTTCTTTCTCAAAGAAAGCGTTGAAGTTGAAGTTGGACTTGGCCATTGGATCTCTGATTTGCAAGTACAATTTAGACTATGTTCATGATAAATAGTTCAACTTAATCAAATTACTAGATGAACTCCCACTAAATTCAACATCCCTCAAGTTGTTTAGTGAACACGATCCAAATTCACCACACCTAATCCGATCATCACGAGAAGAGATGTGGTTTCAATGGTGGACAACAAAGTGTCGATCATATCATTCATATGACTCATGCTTAACCTTTCGATTCTTGCGTTCCGAGGCCATGTCTGTACATGCTAGGCTCGTCAAGTTAGACCCAAGTATTTCCGCGTGTGCAAAACTGGCTTGCACCCGTTGTATGTGAGTGTAGAGTCTATAGCACCCGATCATCACGTGATGCTTGGACACGACGAACTTTCGCAACGGTGCATACTTTGGGGAGAACACAGTTTTTATCTTGATCTTTAAGAGAGGAATCATCTTATAATGCTACCGTCGCGATCTAAGCATAATAAGATACATAAAAGGATAAACATCACATGCATATAACTTTATGTGACATGGTATAGCCAATCTTCGCGCAATGATCTCCATCTTGTGCGTTCCGGCATGATCTCCATCACTTCACCATGATTGCCTCCACCACGAATAGCAACTACAACTATTGCTAACTACTTAGCGATAAAGTAAAGCTATTACATGGCGTATAAGAAGTTGACTACAGGTCATACACAATTATAAAGACAACCATATGGCTCGCCGGTTGTGTACTCATCGACATGCAAGTCGTGAAACATTACAAAACATGATCATCGCATACAATATACACATCACATCTTGGGCCATACCATATCACGAAAACACTCCTGCAAAAACAAGTTAGACGCCTCTACTTTGTTGTTGCATGTTTTACGTGGCTTATGGGAGTAGATGCTAAGAACGATTCTTACCTACGGAAAGCCACAGCGGTGATATTATGGTTGCCAAACTCGGTGTTAATCCCATGACAACTATAGTGAGAGAAACCGACATCCACCACCGCATGTGTGGTACAAGCCACACGTCAAGTGCGAGCCGGTCTCGCGAACGACGTCGCGTAAGGTTGGCTGGACCGCTTCAATCTCACTATCCCGTCATAAGAAGAACACAAACAAGAGGCTTGCAACAGAAAACATCAACACCGCAACAACCATGTTGCGTTCTACTCGTGAATCACATCTACGCATAGATCTAGCTCGATACCCTTCAAGGGTTTCGCAGCATAGTAAATCAAAATTTTCTACTGGAAGCAGAGGGAAAGCCAAGATCTAATCTAGGAGATGCAAACAACGAGAGATTGGATTAGATCTTCATACCCTTGAAGATTCGCGCTGAACGTTAACGTGGGTGATGTGATGTAGTCGCTTCTCCTCCTCGCGATCCGATCCGATCCGGCACCACAAGTGGCGGTACCTCCATGAGATGCACACGCGCGGCACCTCGGCGTCTCCTCCTTCCTCGGACCAGCAAGTATGGTGGAGAGATAGATTGGATCTACAACACGACGCGTGGTGTATATGGTAGAGAATTTACGCAGGCTTCGCCTACAAAAATCGGGAGGGAGAGAGGAGGCGCAGGCAACTAGGGTTTGGAGGAAGGTGTGTGTTGGGAGGCGCACCAGCCCTCTATATATAGAGGGGTGCGGCCAGCCCTGCCCATCCTCCAAGCCTATCTCTAGTTTAAACGATTTAAACTCTCCCTTATCCGAAACCCTATCTCTAGTTTAAGCGATTTAAACTTATCCCTTATCTAGAAACCCTATCTCTAGTTTAAACGAGTTTAAACTTATCTAGATCGGCTGGGCCCTATGGGGCCTTGTGCCCTGGCCCAATGCGCCAGGACACTCCCTCATAGGCCCATGCCCCCTCCTGGAAGGTGGGGCCACGTTGGTACCCTTAGGAAGGTTCTAGAAGCTTCGGTAATACCGATTAACTTGAACTATTCGAACTCCAAAAACTGCAGCCTTATATATGAATCTTATTCTCGGACCATTCGGAACCTCTCGTGATATCCGGATCCCATCCGAGACTCGAACAAAATTCATAAACCAATTATCCAATCTATCCTAGCGTCGAGACACGTTAAGTGTGTGACCCTGCGGGTTCGAGAATATGCAGACATGATCTTCTATCAATAATCAACAGCGGGGTCTGGGCACCCATATTGACTCCCACACATTCATCGATGATCATATCGAATGAACCACGATGCCAGGATTCAATCAATCCCATATATATATTCCCTTCGTCTCGCGATATTTTACTTGCCCGAGATTCGATCGTCGGTATCGTCATACCTAGTTCAATCTCGTTCACAACAAGTACTTTACTCGTTCCGTAATCCGATATCACTTTGTGATTAACTCCTTAACCACATGCTTGCAAGCGGTGTTGATATCGACACGAGTGGGCCCGAAGTATATCTCTCCGACTTGGGAGAGACAAATCCCATCTCGATACATACAACCCAACAGATACTTTCCGATTACCTGAGAGACACCTTTATGATCACCCTCTCATAGGATGACATTTGATGACCTCAAAGCTTTCTTCCGATACCAGGGAGTTGTATTATCTCATGGTCTAAGGAATACAATATTTGACATAAGAAAAACTTCGCAAAGACGAACACGATGACACGATCTAATTGCTTCGCTTAGTTTGGGTCTATCCACCATATCATTCTCCAATGATATGATCTCATTATCAATTGACAACTCATGTCTATGGTTAGGAAACCTTAACCATCATTGATCAATGAGGTAGTCCATAGAGGCGTACTAGGGACACGGTGTTGTTCACAAACCACACAAGTATTAAAGTTTCCGCTTAATACAATTCTAGCATGGAATATAAACTTTATCATGAACAAGAATTATAATAATAACATCTTTATTATTGCCTCTAGGGCATAATTCCAACAGGATAACGGGGCACCCCCAGTTGCAAGGCAAAACGCACCCGACATGTCCTTCGACTCCACCGTTAACAAAAAAAGGTGCAGGTCCATCCGACGGATGCCTCCAAGACGACGCTGATCGCCAACAACCTCAGCCCTGCATAGGAAAGCGCGCTCGTCGAATTCCTCCGTGAGCGCTGGGAAATCTTCGCCTGGTGTCCTGCGGACATGCCAGGAGTTCCCAGGGAATTCGCCGAGCACGCACTCAACGTCTTTCCAGACACCAAGCCCGTCAAGCAGTCCATCCGGAGACTGTCCGAGCCACGGGCCGAAGCTATAGGCAAAGAAATCAACAGACTACTCGCTTTAGACTTCATTAGGGAGATCAAAGAAAGCGAGTGGCTTGCAAATACAGTGATGGTCCCAAAGAAGGACACGGACATCCTACGGATGTGCATGGATTTCACGTCGCTGAACAAGCACTTCCCAAAGGACCACTTCCCTCTTCCTCGGATCGACCAGATCATCGATTCGACTGCAGGATGCGAGAAACTCTCCTTCCTCGATGCCTACTCAGGCTACAACCAGATTCGACTCAAGGTCAAAGATCAGGAGAAAACAGCGTTTATCACACTGTTCGGAGTGTTCTGCTACAACACAATGCCCTTCGGGCTAAAGAACGCAGGTGCCACGTACCAGCGATGCATGCAGGCATGCCTAAAAGACCAGATCGGCCGCAACATGCAAGTCTATGTCGACGACATAGTCATCAAAACCAGGGCGGCGAAAACACTCATCGACGATCTCCGCGAGATGTTCGATAATCTCGACCGCTACAGGATCAAGCTTAACCCTGAAAAGTGCGCCTTCAGCGTCCCATCAGGACAACTCCTTGGCTACTTCATCTCCTAGCGAGGGATCGAGGCGAACCCGAAGAAAATTCGGGCCATCATGGCAATGGAGAAGCCAAAGAACCTCAAGGGTGTCTAGCAGCTCGCAGGGCGAATAGCGGCATTGAGCAGGTTTATCAGCCGCATGGGCGAGAAGGCCCTGCCATTCTACCAGCTGCTACGCAAGGCAGATAAATTCGAATGGACGCCCAAAGCTGACGATGCATTCGAAAGTCTCAAGCGAGTACTCTCTACCTCGCCCGTTTTGGTCACACCAAAGGAGCGCGAGCCTCTGTTGCTATACATAGCATCCACTCATCAGGTGGTAAGCACCGTGCTAGTGGTCGAACAACCCGAAGAAGGCAAAACCCATGGGGTCCAACGCCCAATTTACTACCTCAACGAGGTATTGACGCCAACAAAACAGAGATACCCCCACTACCAAAAACTCGCCTATGGCGTGTTCATGACGGCTCGTCGGTTGATCCATTACTTCCAGGAGCATCAGGTGATGGTGGTCAACGAGGCACCTTTTAACAGCATCCTGAACAACCCAGAGGCCACAGGACGCATGGCCCTGTAGGGAATTGAGCTGTCACCTCTAGACATCGTCTACGAGAAATGACTAGCAATCAAGTCGCAGGTCCTACCGGACTTCCTTGTACACTGGATGGAGCTACAACTACCAGACACCCCAGACATGTCGCAGTGATGGACGATGCACTTCGACGGCTCCAAGCGTGAAGCCGGGGGCAGGAGATGGAGTCATACTGACCTCCCCGCAAGGCGACAAGATGAAGTATGTCCTTTGGATGAAATTCCGAGCTTCCAACAACGAGGCCGAATACGAAGCCCTCATCCATGGCATGAGGATAGCAAAAATCTGCGGCGCAACGCGCCTGGTCATCTACAGTGACTCCAACCTCGTCGTCCAACAGACGATGAATGAGTGCGACGCACACGCTGAAAACATGATCGCGTATCACGCGCTCTACAACGCACTCGGAGGAGAATTCGACGGCTGCGAGCTTTGGCACGTTGGAAGAGAAAGCAATGAGGAGGCCGATAGACTCGCCAACATCGGCTCCACCTGCGCAAAGGTGCCACCAGGTGTGTTCCTCGAACAGATCTGTGTGCCATCCATCAAGCGAAAATTCCCCAAGGGATCACCCGAAGAAGCAGAACACTCGGGGGCTACGCTGCCCGAAGGTCATGAAGGACCCGAAAAACTGGACACGAAAGTCGCTATGGTCAACTTGATGCAGGTGATGGCAGTCGAAGAAACATGGACACGACCATACCTCCAGTTCCTCATCAACGGAGAACTGCCTGACAGCCCGATAGATGCCCGACGCATATCTCGCCGGTCGAAAGCTTTCACCATCATCAATGGCGAGCTGTACAAGCACAGTATTATGGGTGTACTACAAAGATGCGTCACCATCGGTGACGGGAAAACCATCCTCCAAGACATCCACGAGGGCATCTGCAGCCATCACGCAGGCAGCCGCTCCCTTGTCGCCAAAGCTCTACGAGCTGGATTCTATTGGCCAACGGCCATGAGCGATGCAAAGGACATCGTCCGAAGATGCAAGGGGTGCCAAAGGTTCGCCAACAAACCACACACACCCGGATCAGAGCTCAGGCCCATACCTATAGCCTGGCCTTTTGCTCAATGGGGCCTCGACATGATTGGCAAACTGCCAAAGTCTTTGAAAGGGGGGCACGTCTACCTCCTAGTCGCAGTCGACAAATTCACCAAGTGGGTCGAAGCCATGCCGGTCACTAACCAAAAGGGCAAGACCGCCGTAAAATTCTTTGAGTCCATTGTCTGAGTTGGCGTCTGCAGACATCATCACCGACAATGGATCGAACTTTATCTCAAGGAATTCAGGACTTCTGCGAAGGCCTCGGGATCAACATCACGACGCCTCGGTGGCACCCGCATAAGCGAGCGGGCAGGTGGAAAAGGCCAGCGGCCTAATCGGCGGCATCAAGAAGCGCCTCATGAGCCCACTCTCGAAAAGCTGGAGCACGGGCGAAGAAAGAGCTACCATCCGTCCTATGGAGCTTGCGGACCACGCCAAACAGCTCCACCGGCTACACGCCGTTCTTCTTCATGGTGCGGGCCGAGGCGTGCTACCAGCAATCGACACCAGGCCCCCCGGGTCGTCGCTTATAGCGAAGCCGAATCCACGGCTACACTCGAAGACGCCGTCGACACAATCGACGAAGCAAGAGATGTAGCAGCAGCTCGATCAGCGGTGTACCAACAGAGTATCCGCAACTATCACAGCCGCCGGCTACGCCCAAGGTCCTTCGTCGAAGGAGATCTCGTCTTGCAACTCAAGCAAGAGCGACCGAAGAAATTCGAGTCGCCATGGGAAGGACCCTACATCATCACCGAAGTCATCCGAGGTGGCTCCTATCGCCTCAAGCACGTGGAGTCTGGAGTCGCATACTCCAACCCATGGAACATCGCGCACCTGCGACGATTCTACCCCTAGCTATCTACCCCTTTACTTTCAATAAGGCTATTCAGCCAAGGCTACTCAGCCGAACAATGTATTTCCTCCATTACGATATAAATAAAGCTAAGTGTCTCGCCCCAAAAATTTCATTTCACTATTTATACCTTTACTACATGCTACAAAACGCACTCGGGGGCTCCCCCACCTCACGATTTCATCGACTGAGGATAACACGTGTATACCTGAGTAGCTGATCACGTCAGGCTAACGAAAAGGACACGTACGCAAACAAAGCACTACGTGCTCAAATAATAACCGCATCTTTATAGCAAAGGGGCACAAAACGCCCAGACACATACATACAAATTTTACATCTATCTCTTTTACAGGTACTACCTATTTTGAAGAATAACCTGAGCACACTGCTCAAACAAATCTACAACTTGTCCGGCATACTTCCTCACAGCCGCATAATGCGGACGCATATCCCACTCATCACCATCCGGACGAAGAGGTGGCCCAGCAGCTACAGCAGACAAATCCACATCAGGGCGGTGCAGCCTCACAAGGGACAAAGCAACCTTCACTCCTGCGACGAGCTGTTGCCGCACCAACTCCTTAACATTACTCACGTTCCGAAACTTGGACAGAAGACCGACAAGACTTGTTGGCGCGGCATCCAAAGGAAACATGACATGCAGCACTGACGCAAGTGACGTCTGCACCTGACGAAGCACCCGCGAAACTTGGTGCACACGATCCTGTATCGTCGCTAGGACCATAGCGCGGTCACGATCCATCCATAAGAACCCGCCAGCTTCCATGTCTTGTTGAGTCAAGCAATTGACCCGAACAGCGACACGCTCTTTCTCCTCCCTCAGAGCAAGGTTAGCACCTGCGATACTCGCACAAAATAATACGCAAGGTCAGTAGGCGCATCCGAAGAACTGAGCTGCAGCTCGAAACAAAGAACAAATTACATTGAAGCTGCTAAGAACAAGCTGCGGTGAAGCGCTGCCCATCAAGTACTCCTCTCGCTGCACGCGATCCGCCGATTTCCAAACGTCGGAGTGACCACGCACCCCAAGCAACTCCCTCTCAAGACTACGAACATGGTCTCGAAGAAAAGAAAGTTGTGAAGAATCATCCAAAGACGGACGCAGCCGCGCTGCAGGCGAGGCGTCAATGGGATCAGCACCCGAAGAAACCTAGAGCAGCAGAAAAGAAAATGACATAAACATTTAGACGGAGAAGAGCACAACTCAACAAAATTCATTAAGCATATAAAGGCCACTACGTGGCACAATGATTTCGTTCCTCAACATAATTACAGCAAAATAAGACTACAAACTATCCTACAGCTACAATGCCTAAGATGCGGCACCCTGAGTAGCCTAGGAACCGGATTGCCTCGCCTTGGCTTCCCGCTGCTGCCGCAGCGCATACTCGGACAGCAGATCAATGAGCTTCGGCCCATATTGCTTGCAGCGAGCAGAATAGGTAGCAAAAGCTACCTCGGATCCATCCGTAGTCGTCGGCATCCGGGAGGTAACTGGGAAGGTCGGCTCGCTCCACCGCCAAGGCCATCGCCCGACCAGACGGACGCCCGATGCCCTTCTTCGCTTATGCGCGCGCAGCGCCGGTGACAAAGCCTCGCCAGAAGCATCAACATCATCAAGGGCGCCCTTGGGGACAACTCCTTGTAGAAGCGCCAAGGACCTCCTTTGCCTTGGCAAGTGAGTTGACGAGCAGTCTTTGCGGCGATCTTCGATCACGCAAGAGCATCATCTAGAGCACTCCCGTGCTCCAGAGCGCTGCGGTCAAACTCGATGCCTGCGACATCTGAGACAAAAAAGAAAAGGAATGAAGAAAGTAACGCAGAAGAAAGACAAGCAAACAAAAAGAAAGGAGCAAAAATAAGGTACTCACCAAAAGCGACCTTGGCGTGACCATGAGCTTGCACGCCACCTCTCTTTCCTGATGCATGTGGTGGCAAGCTGCTCTCATGTCCGTGGCCTCCTGCATGCGCTCCTTAGCCTCTTTGCCTTGGCCATCTCCAGCTCGGCGCGGCTCTTCGCACTGTGGACCTCGGCCTTCTTCTCCGCTTGACCAAGGCTCTTCTTGAGAGCATCAATCTCACGGAGGGAGGTGTTATGCTCCTCTGCATTCAAATCATATAAGCGTCAGAAAACAAGACAATAATACAAAAAAGAAAGAAGCACCAAGGCATACAGATACCTCGAAGCTGTTGGAGGTTGGCCTCCAGCACCAGGTGCTCCTGCCCCAGCCGCTTGGCATCCTGCACAAAAGGCTGCGGGAAGAAGAACTACCAGTAAGGAAAAGGACTTGGGGGCTGCACCCAATACAAAAGAACAAAATCAAAATTCGCACACGAAAACCCTCGGGGGCTCCCCCCGAAGACTCGAAGAAAGAACAAGACAAGAAAATTTTTCAGACGCTCGGGGGATCCCCCCGTGGCAGGAAACAAAAGTACTTAATGCTCCGATGGCGACTCCGAAGGCCCGCTCGCAGCCTTCTGAGGCGCAACCACCTGAGCCTCCCGCGGAGAAGGGACCGACGCAGCACCCTCAGAGGTAGCCACCATCTGAGGAGGAGGAGACGCAACCTTCGACTCTCCCATCATCTCCCGAGCACCATCGCTGGAGGAGTCGTGGGAGGAATGCCTGCACACGAAATAATTAGCACAAGTACAAAAGTCAACAGCAAAAAGGACAGCAGTATCAAAGAAACTTACGAGTCCAGTGAGCTCAGGTCGAAGACAGGAGGAGTCATTTGGGCTCTCTTCTCCCCCTTCTTCTCTTCCTTCTTCTCTTCCTTCTTTTCTTCCTTCTTCCCATTTGGCGGATCGGCGCTTCCTTCGCACGGGAAGAGCAGGAATAGGAGAGGAAGAACCTCCATGCCCGTCACTGTGACACTCAAGGCACAGAGGGTTTCTGGGAGTCGATGCATCCGAAGACTCGCTGGAGCTCCGCGATCATTTGCGAGTATGGTCCTCGCTCGACTCGTTGGCCTCTTCAGCCGGCGATCGTGCTGAGGGCAGTTCGGACACGGAATCCACCACGTCATTATCCGGAGCATCCAGAAATAATTCGGGCAATGGCAGCACCATGCCCGGCACCTTGAAGCTCTGCAAAAAAGAAGGGACTTTGTTAGCAAACAAAGGAAAATAAATATGCAGTCAACGAAAAGTGCTACGCGCACGAATATACACCTGTGGAACGGCCAGCGTCGAAGAAAACGGCAGAGTCAACGACTTCCCCGGGATATCCTCTCCAGCCTTGTACTTCAACAGCGTACGAAGGGCCCTGTCGAGATCACCACGGAAAGCTTCCGGCGAAACTCGTCGGATCACGACGCCCAGCATAAAGAAACATCGGGTGCGCCCTAGCCTGGAGGGGCTGCACCCGACGCTCGAGAAAGGTGCGGATAATATCCACGCCGTTCACTTCTTTCTCAGGAGTCAACTGGAGATCCTCCACCCGACGGTAAAGGGCCTCTATCTCCGCTGACTCGCCATCCAAGATCTGGTTTTTCCAGGACCTTTTCGGCTCGATTATCTGGGAGGAGTCGAAAGGAGCAAGACCAAAATGCTGCCCAACCACTGTGGAGTCGCGAATGTAAAACCATCGCCTCCGCCAGTACTGGACAAATTCGGACATAGAGAAAGAAAAGAAAAGAATATTGGCCTTGAGGGATTGCCTCTTCACGGAATAGAGTTTCCGGAAGAGGCCAAAGTGTGGCTCGATGCCGAGCCAGCACTCGCAGAAAGTGATAAAACAAGCAATGTGAAGAAGAGAATTGGGGGAAAGATAATGCAGCTGGATGCCGTAGAGAAAGAGCAGCCCACGAAGGAAGTCGGGGACTGGGAAGGAAAACCCACGAATAACGAAGGCGAGAAACATAACCCGATATCCAGCGGGGGGACGGGGGATTACCTCGTTGCCCGGGAGTCTGACGGCCTCCTATCCAAGGGATCAAGCCCGCCATGAAGCTTGTGGAGTCACTCTCCGTGTCTCGGTCCGCCAACCATCCGGTGACACGGGTAGTGGCGGCGCCTTTCTTCCTTCCGGCGGCGCTGGTACCAGCTGCAGATGATGACTTCTTCGGTTTCCCCATCGCGCTACGGCGGCGCCGGCGGTGAGAGCGCAGAAAGGAAGAAGGAAATGTGGAAGGATATTCCAGCGCGCAGCAAAAACTCTTAGAGCACAAGGAGGCAGTGAAAACAAGAATCGATGCGGTGAAAACAAACTGCAGCTTTCCCCAATGATTATAACGACGAAGACGACGCACGACAACCGTCCATCAAGAAGACCTAACACCAACGGCAGATCTGGCCATACACGTGTCAGCATCACAACGAACCATCGTTACCACGCCGTCCACTACGTGCGGAAATCGAGGCGACACCATAATTATCTTCACGCAGCGCGTGACCGGTCAATTCAAGGTCAGCAAGTGGGACCCACATTCGTCCAGTCAAGTCATCTCTGGCACAGCAGACGTTTGAGGTCACTGATCGTCAGCACTGACGTCATCAAAAGCTATACTAGCAACAACTACAAATTCTTCGTCTTCAAAGCTAAGAGTACTAACTCGAATCTACGATTTAACTAAATTACTCGGGAGCTACTCCTATTAGGAGCGCTGGCCGCGCACCCGAAAGATGAATAAAAGCGAACTATTTCTTCGAATCCTACGTCAAGTCTGCGACTCCACTATGGACTCGGGGGCTACTCCCATAGGGAGGATGGAGCTACTCCCATAGGGAGGATGGATTTAAGCATCCGATTTTTTTTGTGTCCTACGGACTTAACACTGAACAACACCTGAATAAAAGTCTCCGCTCGAGTCTACTACTCGAACAGACACTCGGGGGCTACTCCCATAGGGAGCGCTGGTCGCGCACCCTATGAATTCTTCGACTGCGATCTTTGGGATCAACATACAAAAACTTTTCGGCAACTCTGCCCCAACAAGATGCTAAGCGAGCAACGTTCTCCTTGGCCACCCGAAACACCTCCGTGGTGATAAACATCCGGATGCTGTGTCTGCGACACAAAGATAAGACCTACAGATATCATCTGATGGCCTGGCAACGCACACGACTGCGCTCTGCTAGTATAAACCCGTGCCAGCAGGCGCGATGAAAAACTCCCGACGGACGCGTTGGTTACATCAATTAAAATCACTGGAATTCCACTCCTGTAAGTCCTCCGCGGCCTGAGTCGAATTACGCCAGCATATGTTCCGGGTTCGAGTTAAGGGACTCGAATCTGAGGAAGATCGTGTTGTTTCGTCCTAAGACAGTTAACTGACCCTAATCCGTTGGGTGAGTCAGGCACACGCATCAACAATCCCTACACACATAATGTTAATACATAGTTGCACCCAAAGGATTGAAGAGTCCTCAGCCGAATCTACGATTCGACTGATCACTCGGGGGCTAATGACATGGTTATACCCTACGGGTACGTGATCTCAGCATACCTGGTCCAGCCCAAGGAAGGCCCACGACAGATGTACGCCGGCCCATGAAGATTTTCGGGTGGCCAAGGTCCATGACGCCTTCGGATCCTTGGAGAGCAAGACTAGCGTAGATAGGAAATTCAAAGGGGTAAAACCCTAGAACTTGTAACCGACTAGGTCTATGCCCGGGACCTGCCTGAGTCTATATAAAGGCTAGGAGGGCACGACCTAGATCTCTCTCTCTCTCATACTTTCGCATACACACCTCCACGCCAGATCGAATCTGCGCACCCTTGTAACCTTCGGTTCCGCCGTAATCAAGAGCAGACAAGCAGGAGTAGGGTTTCCCCTCCGGGGGTCTGAACCTAGGTAAACCTCGTGTCCCGTGTTGCTTGTTTGCTAACCGTTCCGCGATCTCCAGCATCCCCATCTTCTCCAAAACCCAAGTCCATAACAATGGTCATTGATGAGATCAAACCTCGTCAAAAGCCACCCAGGAACAAAGGGATTTGAGATACTTAGTGTTTAGAAGCTTCTAGTGTAGCCACATGGCATATGGGCTCTGCCTTGATCATATAGGTTGCAATAACTTAGTCAAATGGACAGATGGTGGTAGGGTGTTAGGATGGAACGCATCCATTTGGTCTAAGGGAAGGCTTCTAAAAGATCTCGTCTCGATGCATGTCGAGTCTTGTGGGGAAAGTGCACCACCTCTCGAGAAGGAAAAATCTAAGTACTTAGCCGTGTCCCCGGCAATGGACAATTTGAGCATCAAGACATTGAAGCTATCAAGGATCTCCTCATCCCAAATTCTGAGTTAAAAACTTGTGGTTGAACAAGGGTTAAAGGTTCCTCAATATTCATTGGTGGTTCCTTGGGAGTTTTTGACAAACAAAAACTTAGTGTTTTCAACTGATAGGAAAAACCTATTTTGAGCAAAGCAAGCCTAAGCTACACTTAGACAAATTCATATAGAAGTTAGAAACTACTATTCTACTATGGTATCACTTGCCAATACAATTCCAATGTATTGACCCACTGTGGCTGTAACTTATGATGTTGCAGGTTACTCTGATGAGGATTAGGGTTATGAGTCTACACTCAACATGCTTGCCTGTGGCACATGAAGATGAAGACTTTACTTTATTTTACTTATGTTATGAACTCTTGTACTAGCCTTTGGCTATGGAGTTGTAAAAGACTATGTTATCTCTGGAATGACGATGTAATAAAGACCTTTGTATATGTGTACTTCATCTTAAACTATGGATGCTAGCATTTGATCTAGGGACTAGCATTGCAATCACAGGGATCCTTTACCTTATAAAGGTGGGGTCTTACACTATAAGAGGGCTCAGAAGGGTGTGGGTGCCGCCATGGGGCTGTCGATGGCGGTGGCGTCTAGCGTGCAGCTTGATCTCCCTTAGATCACCTCTAGGATGACAAAGGTAGCAGATGGCACCGAGGTAGATTTTTCTCTGTTCACCTCCCGCTGCAAGCATTTTGGCCTGAAGCTTATTGATCTTCTGGAGACATATCCGCTGGAGCAGCAGCGGGCAACCACGGCTAGGGTCTCGGAGTCCGAAGCTGCTACGGATGCGGTTGCTTAGATCTTCTGCATCATAGTTGTCTTAGTAGTATTTTGATTTTGCTTTGTCAGCGTGCATGTAATTCTTCGAGCTGGAGAAGTTTTAATTTACCACGTATTGGTTGACTGATGTAAATATAAATGTCTCTTTTGACTGCTGTCAATTTCCTTGGTTTTAATACTCTGCTACTTGTGCACCCTTAGGGTCCTTCGAGTGCTAAATCGATGCCCACACCTCCTGCCTTGACTGGTGTCCGTCTGCCGACGAGTGAGACGTCACAGTTTCCTCTACTATGCGATCGCATCCGAAGCCTGGAGAAGTGCTTTGGGTGCTGTAGCGCTCGTCACAGTTTCAATACTGCGTCCACCAAGTGCTTCGGGTGCTGTAGCGCACAAGGTCATCATTCGCGACTGTCTGGACTGCAATGTTTCCTTTGGATGCGGCCCCCTCTAACTTCTTGGGCTTGCTTGCTAAATTCCATGATGTGGACACCGTGAAGGAGCTTGTGCGTCATCAGCTGGTGGTGGCTGTAAAGGTGGATCTAGCACTTGTTCGTCTACATCGTCGCGACGTTGATCTGGCTGAGATAGCAGCTGCTCCACCCACTCCTCCGGATGGTATGGCTTGGGACATGCGTCTGCATTATGCTGTAGTGGCGCAGTATGCTAAGGAAATTGTTGATGTCTTTGAATTGCGAATGAACATCCTGCTCCAACATAGCTGAATCCTACGAATAGTAAATATAACAATGTAAAGTCTGTATATTGGCGAGTGGGATTTGTTGCCATTGTAAAGTTGTATGTTTTGGCATGTAGTGCATTGTTGACTATGTGTTTTTGCATGTTGTTGGGGGGGGGGGGGGATGACCCCAGGTAGGGTCAAGATAGTAGAGAGAGGGGAGGAACCTTTCTTACCCAAGGCCGGGTCTTGAGTTGATTCGGCCGGGGTATATAAGGAACGGCCGAATCAGACATGGCTTACCATGAATCGAGCAGTTGATACCTTACTCGACCGACATATGGACTAGGTCGGCCAAATCATGTTGATTAGATTAAATGCAGGTGAGTGTCGAGCCGACTTATGAGAAGCGAGGCCGAGTTACAAGAAGCTTACAGAAGAAGGAGATGGTTCCAGAAGTCAAACCCTAGCTACTATCTAGGAACCTGCACGGAGCCAAGCGCTAGCGACAAGGAGCAGAGCCGCAGAGGAGCGTCATGGAGGTGACAGTGGGCAGGCCCGAGGCTCACATGTGGGAGAGGGCTCTTGGTCTTTGCCGTCAATAGAAGGGGGACACGGAAATAGGTCCGCCGAGTTACCGCTTTTGGACAAGCATATTCCAAGGATATGCATGTCCACGTCAGCCCTAGAGTGAACCAAGGGACTCCTTTATAAGGAGAGGCAAAGCTTCCTAGAGAGGGGATCGATTCATTTTACACTAGAGGGCTCATGTTGTAATCTTCTTCCTCCTCTCCCTGATACAGCTCAAGAGCACTTGTAGCTTGACAGAGGTGGAATAAAGACCTATGTTCTAAACTTGTTGTGTGTAGAAATCACTACATCTTTCCTCCCCAGATCCCACTAGCATCCATTGGTCACTAACTTCAGCCTACCCATGGCATCTGCCGTGCCACCACAACGACACATGTCCTTTTTGTTAGCCTGACGTGGTCAGCTACTCAGGGTGTATGCATTGTTGTGGTCAATCGACGAAGTCATAAGGTAAGGCGCAACCTCCGAGCGTGTTTAACGATGTGAATATATACAAGAGAGAAAAATTTGGGCCAAGGAACTTAGCTTTTATTCATTGTAATGTAGGAGGTACAGTGTTCGATTGAGTAGCCTGGCTGAATAACCTTATTGAAAGTAAAAGACAACTAGGGGTAGAAGTGTCGCAGTTGTGTGACGTTCCAGGGGTTGGAGTATTCGACTACATACTTGACGCCCTTTAGGAAGTAGGTGCCACCTGGGATTACTTCGGTGACCATGTAGGGTCCTTCCTAGGGTGATTCGAGCTTCAGGTGCCCCTTCTGCTTGAGTCGCAGGATGAGGTCTCCTTCGACGAAGGACCTTGGGCGTAGCCGTCGGCTATGGTAGTTGCAAAGACTCTGCTGGTACACCGTTGATAGGGCTACAGCGATGTCGCGAGCTTCGTCTAGCATGTCAACAACATCTTCGAGTGCAGCCGATGATTCGGCTTTGCTGTAGGTGATGACCCGTGGGGCCTTGTAGCGTACCTCGGCGGGTAGCATGGCTTAGGCTCAGTGCACCATGAAGAATGGCATGTATCCTATTGAGTTGTTTGGTGTTGTGCGCAAGATCCAGAGGACGGAAGTAGCTCGTCCGCCCAGGCTCTCGCCAGCCATTTGAGTGGGCGTAGCAGCCGCTTCTTGATGCCATTGGAGATAAGACCGTTGGCCTTTTCGACCTGCCCGTTGGTCTACGGATGTGACACGGAGGCGTATGTGAGGTTGATGCTGAGATCTTTGAAGAAGTCTTGGAACTCCTTCGAGGTGAAGTTCGAGCCGTTGTCGGTTATGATGTTGTGAGGCACTCCGAGCCTGTAGACAATGGATTCAAAGAACTTGATGGCGGAGGCACCGATTTGGTTAGTGACGGGCATGGCCTCGACCCACTTCGTGAATTTGTCAACTGCCACCAGGAGGAAGACATGTCCTCCGGGCGAGGACTTCGGTAGCTTGCCGACCATGTCGAGCCCCCAATGGGCGAAGGTCCAGGACAATGGTATGGGCCGCAGCTTTGGCCAGTAGAACCCAGCTCGCAGAGCCTTGGCGACGAGAGCGCGGATGCCTGTGTGGTGGCCGCAGATACCTTCATGGATGTCGAGGAGGATGCTCTTCCCGTCACAATTAGTGACGCACCGCTGGAGAACACCCGATATGCTGTGCTTGTACAGCTCGACGTTGATAATGGTGAAGGCCTTTGATCGGCGAGCAACATGCCGGGCGTTCGTTGGGTCCTCTGACAGTTGCTTGTTCACCAGGTACTGGACGTATGGTTGAGTCCATGTATGTTCGACTGCCAGGACTTGCATGAGTCTCACCAGTTTGACCTCCGTCTCAAGCTCTTCGGGTCCTTCGGCTTTCTCGGGTGGCGCATCCCCCGAGTGTCCCATGGCTTCGGTTGTGTCTTTCAGGAATTTTCGCTTGATTGAGGGCACATAGGTTTTCTCGAGGAACACACCCGGTGGCATTGGGGCGCAGGTGGAGCCGATGTTGGCGAGCTTGTCGGCCTCTTTGTTTCTTTCCCTGCCAACGTTCTGGAGTTCGCAGCCATCAAAGTCTCCTTCAAGTGAGTTGTAGAGCACACGATATGTGATCATGTTGGTGCTATGGGCGTCGCATTCATTCATCGTTTGCTGGATGACGAGGTTGGAGTCACCGTAGATAACAAGGCGCGTGGCACCGCAAACTTTGGCCATCCACATGCCATGTAGGAGTTCCCCGTACTCGGTCTCATTATTGGATGCGTGGAACTTCATCCGAATGATGTATTTCATCTTATCCCCTTAAGGGGACATCAGTATCACTCCTACTCCCGCCCCAGCCTCGCGTTTTGAGCCGTCTAAGTGCATTGTCTAGGACTAGGACATGTCCGGAGTGTCCGGTAGCTCGAGCTCCATCCAGTGGACAAAGAAGTCAGGGAGCACCTGGGACTTGATGGCGGTGCGACGCTCGTAGATGATGTCTCGAGAGGACAACTCGATGCCCCACAAGGCTACCTACCCTGTACCTTAGGGATTGTTCAGGATGTTCGATAGTGGTGCGTCATTGACGACCACGATTTGATGCTCCTGAAAGTAGTGGCATAGTCAACGCGCCGTCATGAATACGCCATAGGAAAGCTTTTGGTAGTGGGGATACCTTTGTTTTGTCAGCGTCAGTACCTTGCTGAGGTAGTAGACTCGGCGTTGTACCCCGTGGATTTTACCGTCTTCGGGTCGTTCAACCATGAGGGCAGTGCTTACCACCGGGTGCATGGCTGCAATGTACAGCAGCATGGGCTTCCTCTCCTTTGGCATGACCAGTACTGGAGATGTGGAAAGTAAGCGCTTGAGGTCTTGTCTTCCAATGCCTCATTGGCCTCGGCCGTCCACTCGAATTTCTCAGCCTTGCCCATCAGCCAGCAGAACGGGAGAGCCTTTTCGCCCATGCGGCTGATGGATCTGCTGAGCGCCGCGATTCGCCCAGCTAGCTGTTGGACCCCTTTGACATTCTTGGGCTTCTCCATGGCTAGTATAGCCCTGCTTTTCTTCGGGTTGGCATTGATGCCTCGCTGAGAGATGAAGTACCCGATTAGTTGCCTAGACGGGACACCGAAGGCACACTTGTCCAGGTTCAGCTTGATCTTGTAGCGATCGAGGTTGTCGAACATCTCGTGGAGATCGTTGATAAGTGTTCTGGCTTCCTTGGTCTTGATTACTGTAGGGTTCACATCATATAAAACAAAAAATCCTTACGATGGGAACAACTATGTACCAAGATCTATCTACTAAATACAAGCAACGGGTGGATATACATCCATAGAGAACATACCCTTGTAGACCGACAAAGTTTAACGAGGTTGTACTCATGGATGATGTAGACGAACGCTTGCCGATCTCAAGATCGAGAAGAAGTCCAGCGCCGCAAATCAGCAACGTATCCATGCTCGCACACACGTCCAAGCCACCGAGCAACCTCTGCCTCCTCGCTCCAGCGATGCAGCGGAAGCAACAACTCTTTCTTGCTGAAAATCCACCGGGAACATGTATCTCGCTAGTCCGAGACCATGGGGGATAAACTAGAGGGGGAGAGAGATCCTTCACGAGGAGGTGTCAGTATGAGAGAGGGAGAGGGGGGCACCCCAAGGGGGTGGCCGGCGCATGGGGGCGGCCCCTCCCCTCCTCCATTCATGTGGGTGGAGCTCCCACTCACTTTTTAGCCCCTTCATTTCTCCACTCAAAATCCCACTAAAAAATCCCATTAAATTTCCACCAAATTTAATGCAATCTCTCTTTAAATAAATATCCTTTTATTTATTTATTCAGAATTTTGTCAATTACTTTAATGGACAAACATTCACATAAAACCCCTTGCTAGTATTCTATTTCACGTGCAGAAACACTTTCACCCGAAAAAGTTCTGATGTCTAGTGAAATAAATTCCCGCGCTTTGTAAATCTTTTCGACAAGAAAATATTTTTTCCAAATGGTGTCGGTGTCTCTTTGATTTCTACCTTCCGAATACACACACCTTTCGCGAGAAACTCTTTCTCTAGAATGATCCATTCTTGGTAATGAAAACCTTTCCCTCGAATCTATGATAGAAGGAATACTCAATAGTTTCCTTAGGGTATCCTAAGACGCATTTTTCCGCTTTGGGTTCGAGTTTATCAGGTGGAAGTTTCTTCACATAAACATCGCATCCCCAAAATTTAAGAAATGACATCTTAGGTTTGTTTCCAAACCACAATTCATATTGTGTCTTTTCAACGGATTTAGATGGTGACCGATTTAAAGTGAATGCAGCAGTTTCTAGTGCATAACCCCAAAATAACAGTGGCAAGTCAGTCAGAGACATCATAGATCGAACCATATCTAGTAAAGTACGATTAAAATGTTCCGACACACCATTTTGCTGTGGTGTTCCGGCAGGTGTGAGTTGTGAAACTATTCCACACTCTTTCATATGTGTGCTAAACTTGTAACTTAGATACTCACCTCCACAATCAGTACTCACCTCCACGATCAGACCGTAGATATAACCATATCTAATAAAATCATCCGTGAAAGTAACAAAATAATGATATCCACCTCGCGCCAACACACTCATTGGACCACACACATCAGAGTGTATGATTTCCAATAAATCGGTCACCCGTTCCATTGAACCGGAAAACGGCGTTCTAGTCATTTTGCCCATAAGGCATGGATCACATGTATCAAATGATACGGAATCAAGTGATTCCAAAAGTCCATCTGAATGGAGATTCTTCATGCGTTTACCGCCAATATGACCTAGATGGTAGTGCCACATATATCAGGATATATCATCATTAAGTTTAATCCTTTTAGCATCAACATTATGAATATGTGTAACACCATTATCGAGATCCAACAGAAATAAACCATTCATCACAAGTGCATGACCATAAAAGATATCATTCATATAAATCGAAAAACCATTGTTTTCGGATTTAAATTAATAACCCCTGCGCATCAAACATGATCTGGATACAATGTTCATGCTTAGTACAGGCACCAAATAACAATTATTTAGGTTTATAACTAATCCCGATGGTAAGTGGAGAGATAACGTTCCGACGGCGAACACATCAATGCTTGATATGTTGCTGACACGCATCTTGACCTCACCCCTTGCTAGCGTTCGCTTGTTCTACAGCCCCTGATTCGAGTTATGAATATTAGCAACTGATCCGGTATCAAATACTCAGGTGCTACTGCGAGTACTAGTCAAGTACACATCAATAACATGTATATAGTATATACCTTTGTTTGCCTTGCTGATCTTCTTGTCTGCCAAATACTTATGCAGACAGACACCCGCTAGCCACTTATGCAAAACTAGTTGCATGTCAAGCGTGGAACAGGTCTCATGTGCGAGGACATGTAAAGTTTGTCCAAGCCGCTTCATCCCACTATGCCACCAATATCCAAAGTACAAACAAGAAGCAATAACATGATCATCATCGCCCACATACACATATATGTATGATACGTTGAAAACGTATCTATAATTTTTTATGTTCCATGCTTTAGTATCTACTTTGCTTTGCTTTGTCTATACTTTGAGGTGTTTTTATATGTTTTTATGGACTAACCTATTAACAAGATGCCGCAGTGCGAGTTGCCTATTTTCTTCTGTTTTTGGTTCCAGAAAAGGAAAAAAAATCAACATTCTCAGAATTGGACGGGACAAAAGCCAAAGTCAATATTTTACCATGGGAACACGGAGCCAGAATACGAGACGGAGGGGAGCCTCCAGGGGGCCACACCCCCTAGCCACGCGGCTAACCCTAGCCCGCGCCTAGGGGGTGTGGCCGCCCTGGCTGCCCCCTGCCTCGCCTCTTTGCCTATAAAGACCCCAAATACCAAAACCCTAAGTACCCGATCAATATTCCACAAAACAGTCTGTAGCCGCTGCCACCATCGTCCTCAGATTGGTGGGGATCTGAAGCTCTTCCCAGCACCCTGCTAGAGGGATATCATCTCGGAGGCCTTCTTCTTCATCATGCCAGTCTCCGATATGAAGTGTGAGTAGTTCCACCTTGGACTATGGGTCCATGTAGTAGCTAGATGGTTGTATCTCCTTCTTTGTGCTACCATGTTTAGATCTTGTGATCTCCGTTCATGATCAAGTTCATCTATTTGTAATAATTCATGTTGTGTTTGCGGGGATCCGATGGATATTGAGATTACTATGTCAGATTGATTAATGGTTTTGTCTTATTGATTCTATCATGTCTGTGTTGTTTGAGATCTTGCATGCTCTCCGTTTCTAGTAGCTATATTGGCCAAGTATATGCTAGTGATTCTAAGAGGGAGTATTTATGCTCGATAGTGGGTTCATGCCTCTATTTAATCTAAGGGAAGTGACAGAAATCTCTAAGGTTGTAGATGTGCTATTGCTACTAGGGAGAAAACAATGGTCTCTTGTTCATGGAAAAAGTGGATTGTTTACCTTAAACACTTTGCTTAAAGCAGTTATCCGTTGCTTGCAACTTAATACCGTTGGGGGTTCGGATGATAACTTGAAGGTGGATTACTAGTCATAGATGCAGTTGGATGACGGTCTATGTATCTTGTTGTATTGCCCAATTGAATCTCATAGGATCATGAATGTCTAGTATTGCATTGTTATGCCGTGCTTAGTCCTGTCAATTGCCCTGCTGTAATTTGTTTACCCAGCATGCCATGTTTGTTTATCTTAAGGAGAACACCTCTAGTGAACTATGGACCCCGGTCCAATCTTTACCATTGATACATCTTCCACCGTTACTATTTACTTTCTACAAACCACCATTACCTTCTACACTATACAGTTAATCCTTTGTTTTCAGCAAACCGGTGAGATTGATAACCCCACTGTTCGTTGGGGCAAAGTCTTGAGTTTGTGTTGTGCAGGTTTCCAAGTTGCTAGCAACACCTTCGATTCATTTCCTTCCTCCTACTGGTTCGATAACCTTGGTTTCTTATTGAGGAAAAAATTGTTGTTGTGCTCATGACACCTTCCTCTTGAGGTCTCCCAACGAAGCTCTGTAATCAACTAAGCCATCATCAAAGAATTTTCTGGCGCCGTTGTCGGGGAGGCTAAGGACGTCTTCACAAGGGGAGTCCTTCACAACCTTTCTCTTTACTTTGTTTTTGTTTTGCTTAGTTTCTTCTGCTTGGTTTTGTTTGCCTCTTTCTATTAAAAACTCGAATTTTTTAGTCTAGTTTGGTTTGCTTTTCTCTTCTAAAAAACACAAAAAAAAATTAGTTCCTACTCTAGTTGCTGGTATGTTATTGCCTTGCTTGGTCATGCTTTCTATCAATGGATGGTTTCTTTGAAACTAGTTATTATTGGCAAGGTGGGTTCACAGAAGAACAAAAGAATTATTATAAGGAACACCGGTTGTCACAAAAAGGGAAACACTTATGGGAACAAATTGATAAATTGAATACTATTGCTATAGAGGTGTGCTCTACTTATAATGTTACTTATTGCTTTGATAAATCTTGTTGCTGTAGGAGGTATAAACACCTACCTTTTCAATGTGAGTATAATGATAATGTTACCATATCTTATTATGTTAAAGGAAATTATGAATTTTATGATGTGGAACAAATTGAAGAATTTATTGCTTTCAAGGGTGCATTTGAACTTGCTAGTTTGCTTGAAAATATTGATGATGCACCTTATGAATATGAGGTTTATGATATACTTAAATTTTTCTTTGATAATTACAAGGAAGAAAATGGCTATATTCTTGAATATATTAATAGATGCTTTCCATAAACGGAAGAGACTAATGCCTTGCAGGAGCCTATGCAAGACGAAATTGCTGAACCTGAAAGCTCATTAGATGAAAAAGAGGAGGAGAGTGATGGTCAAGAGGAGAAAGAATGGATCTACCCATGCCTACCTTCTAATGAGAATAACTCTTTACCTCTTACATTATTTGATTGTCCCCCATGCTTACCAAAGGAGGATGAATGTTATGTTCCTGTGGATTCTTTTGAAATATCTGCTATGGGTAAAACTTGTGATAATAGTTATGCTCCTGTTATCTATGATAATCCTATATTTGTGCCTGACTTCAAAATGCATGGTACTAAAGAGTTTTGCTTAGAACATGTTTATGATAAAGCTCTAGATGATGGTCCTCTATTGAATGATCAGTCACCTTGTTATAAAATTGTTAAAAGTGGGTTTGAAGGTTTTAATCCCACTATTTTTGAGCTTGATAAAAATTATGTGTTTGTAGATCATGAAAAGCATACTTTATGTGATAGTTATATTGTTGAGTTTATTCACGAGGCTACTGAAAATTATTATGAGAGAGGAAAATATGGTTGTAGAAGTTTTCATGGTACTAAAACACCTCTCTATGTGGTGAAAGTTTTGAAGTTGCTCTTGTTTTATCTACCCATTCTTGTTACTATGTGCTTCTTTGATTTATTTTCTTACAAGATTCCTATGCATAGGAAGTGGGTTAGACTTAAATGTGTTTTCAATTTGCTTCTTGATGCTCTCTTTTACTTCAATTAATATTTCTTATGTGAGCATCTTCTCAAGCTATCAAGCCTAACTTAAAGGCGTTAAAGAAAAGTACTTATTGGGAGATAACCCAAAAGTTTTCTTGAGTCTTGGAAGTTATTTTCTCAGTAATGACCTATCCTTATCCTTTTTATTTGCTTTTTATGCCAAGAATAACCTCTAATGTGAGGGAAGTAAGATTTGGGGAGTTGCTGTCCCAAAACAGATTTTTATGATCCACCATAAACATTCGTGTAAAATCTCTGTAAGTGGGATTGAGCTGATATTTTCTGAATAAATCCCCCAGTTTGTTATCTAACTTCCGTTAGTTCAAGACTTTTTAATTTGAGCAACAGAAGGTCTTCGAATACTACCTGCTGGTTTGTTTTGACAGATTTCTACCATTATTTGCATTTGCTTCTTATTGATTCCTTTTTGTGTTATTTTTGGGAAATTGAACTTTTTGAGGGAATTGCTATAGTAGCTTGTGTTTTTAGTGAAAGATTTTCTGTTCTAAAATCTAAACCCAAAGGTCTATTATCTTTTGAATAAACTAATGTGCTAATGAAGATTGTGTGAAGTTTTGTATGAAGGAAAATTTTCAGGTGTAGAGGAAGAATGTTGTAATGAGATGAAGAATGGACAAAAGCTCAAGCTTTGGGATGCCACCCCGTGTCACCCCAAGAAATATTCAATAGGTACAAGCGTTAAAGCTTGGGGATGCCCAAGGCATCCAATTCTTCATCAATAAAAAACTCACGTCTTTCTAGACACTTTGTTTTTATTGTTTCATGCACTGTTGTGTTGTTATTGGAGCGTCTTAGTTTTCGTTTAAGTTTGCTTAGTTTGCTTGAATAAAAGTAGTTTGGACCCCCGTTCTTGGTATGTTGTTGCAAATAAGTTGATTGGTGTTGGAAAGGAGTAGAAAGTTCTTGCTTGAATAGTACAAGAGGAGCTTGCTTTGACTTAGACTTAGACTTTATCATGTCATGCTAGTTGTTTGGTTTGACCTTATGCTTAGTGATTATTGCTGTAGCATGACTTGTTCCAGACAATTAGGATTGCTTAATGTGCCTTGAAGGAATCATGCGTTGTTTTAGCATACAAAAGCATAGTATTGTGGCATTCTCCTTTGATGCTTTGTTTGGGTTGACTTGGCACATGCTCACACCATGTTATGACTATGAATCAGTCACCATAGCCTTTATGATCATTTAGTCCTAGACTTGTAGTACCACTTTATGCTTTGATTAGTAATGTTTTGTCGCTCCGCATGATTATGGCCATTATTGCTCTCTTAGTTGGTCGCTCGCAGTCTTTTGCTAGCCTCCACTTGTATGAGTAAGCTCTACTCGTGCATCCAACTCCCAAGAAACCAAGTTATTCCAAAGTGTCCACTATAAAATCCTATGCATGGTGTGTTACACCATTCCAAGTATATTCTTGTTTTCATCTACCTTCCAATTAAAAAGTCTCTTTGTTATGTGAAAACTTAGTGATTAAAGCTCTCACAAACTTGATGGCACACTTTACTTTTCTTGATCCTAATAAACTTGACCATTGTGTCATCTATGTTGTATATGCTTGAACTTATACGTTGGGAATTAGCAAAACCATGTTGTCATGGGGAACACTTTCAACATTACACTTGTACTTTGTACACAGTTGATATCATGCTCTTTTGTCTATAGATGTCGTCGGTGTGAAATAAAAGGGGAGGTTGTAAGTCTATGGAGTTATGTATGTGTGTTAGAGAAACGCCTGGGCCGCTAGCCTAAGCCATGCCTAATCATGGTGGAAACTTGCAGCATCACCATAGTGAGCAATCTATAAAGCTTTCTTCTTATAAAAAAAGAGACATATTGAAAAGAGGAAAGAGAGAGAAAAGCAACATTTTCCCATGGTAAATAAGAAGATTGCTAAGATGCTCATTTTCTACTTGCCTTGTCATTTTGATTATGGGATAGCTCCTGTATCATGTGCAAGGGGTACCCGTTGGCAGTTCTCTATGATACACATGTACTTACTATGACAAGAACTTACAAGTGACTAAAGTTGAGTAGCATGAGGAGCGGCCCTCGTATTCAAGGGACATGAGATTGCCAACTTATACTTTGTGAAGAATATGCTCTACAGTTTTTTCACTTTAACCTTAATCACTTCAAGATGCTTATGATAGGGGCAATGAGAGCTGAAAGCTAACAAGTACCATAATTTTTGGAAGCTCTTTTTGAGACTTGAAATCCCTGCTTCCCTTTTGTGAAGGGCCTTTCTTCCACCATTATATTGAGTCTCCACTTTCTATCCTTAGGCACCAATTAAGAGAGCATAGTTTCCATTCTTAGTTCTATGTGCATTGTCCCAAAACTTATTGATTGATGCATATTGTTGATATTGCTTGTTCTTCTGCTATTTGTATCTAGTCACTCTTATGAAATTTGAAGGTGTCCTATGCATCTATTTGCTACTCCATGAGGGACAAGTTGAATGCCACTGTGCTATGTTTTTTGTATGTGAAACAAACAAACGTATTTCAATGCATGTTGTTCATGATCTTTGTTTGTAACCTTTCATGATGCATGCATAGTTACTTTGTCTTGCTGTTAAACTCCATCTTTAATGCTCATGCTTAGAGTTCTTTGATCCTAGCTTTCAATGCTTGCAAATGGTTTGATCTTGATTTTGATGGTACAGTCACCTCAATTTTTTTTATCACTTACCTACTCGAGGATGAGCAAGAGTTAAGCTTGGAGATGCTTGATACGTCGAAAACGTATCTATAATTTTTTATGTTTCATGCTTGTTTTGTATCTACTTTGCTTTGCTTTGTCTATACTTTGAGGTGTTTTTATATGTTTTTTAGACTAACCTATTAACAAGATGCCACAGTGCCAGTTACCTGTTTTCTTCTGTTTTTGGTTCCAGAAAAGTCAGAAAATTAATATTCTCGAAATTGGACGAGACAAAAGCCAAAGTCAATATTTTACCGTGGGGAACACGGAGCCAGAATACGAGATTGTAATACCCCGTAATTTTTATGACATTTAGTTATACTTATTTAGTTTAACAAAAAAAAATGCACATGACACTATTTAAGTATGATCTAGAAATAATAAGAATTAGAATATGAAAACAAAAGAATAGAAAAAAACATAGATTAGCGTGAGTGCCAAGTATTGAACTCTTTGCCTGTCGTTTGGAAATAAATGAAAGCTACAAACTGATATGTCTAGTCTAGTGTTGTTGGATTAACATTGTTCTCGTCTTTGTAAGATGGACTAGCACGAGAGGAAATTAGAAACTCGGGTTGGGCTAGGCTTCTTGGAATCCAGACGGACCGTACTCTTTGTTCTGCGCTGCCCCGTATACTAGGGTCGAGGTGGACATTGTTGCCACACGACTGCCCTAAAGCTTTTCCAGCGCCAGTGCCCTCAGGCCGCCTCTGTCGCTTCCTCCTGTTTAATGGCGGCACCGCCGTCAGGTCGTTGCGGCTTCTGCGAGGCTGTGCGCCACTTTCCTTGACTGTTGCCGTTGCCGCTGCCGACTCTTGATCTGCTCCTGTTGCCGTGGGGAAACATCTGACCAAGAGTTGCGAGCTGGCCAGGTGAGTCCATGTCGTTGTTGCTGCTTCGTTGCCAAGATCGATTAGTTCAAGTTGTTATTCCTAAAGCCTGGACGATGCTGTATAGGGACTAGTAGAATTGATTTCTGTAGGCAGCTGAGTTACGTAAGTTGCTCCGGTGTGGTTTTTATTCCCTACGTGTACACCATTGGAGAATAAAGTAGCAAGTATTTTTTTGAAGAATCAATATTCTTACATGGAGCATCGAACCAGTATGTGTTTTGCTAGCTGCCTTTGTGCCTGAATCTAGTTCAGTCCCAGGTTGTGTTTTCTGTTCAGGGTAAGTAGATTCAGTTAGAGTATGTATTCTAGCTGACACTTTTAGAGACGGATCTTTGACTTAAAACCTGGTTTGATCTGTCCCTAATTTTGAGGTACTCTCCAAATAAAAGCTGTAGATCTTGTTTATAGCTTTCCACAGAGTATTTGTTTACGTAATTTGATTAGATAGATTGTAATCAGCGATCAAGTTAGTGATCGGTTTAGAACATAGTTTTCTGCATAAAGTGATCTTGTTTGCAACTTTCGGTCCAGCTATGATTGAAATCAAATTATAGGTTCATCATGAATTTTTCTTTGGGAATGTTTTGTAGATTCTGAATCACCTTTTGTTTGCTAATTTTTATGTTGTATATTAATTCCTATGAAAATATTAAGTGGCCTGTCAGGTGCGGGGCACAACTGCAAGTGTGCTCAAAGTTGAGTGATTTGAGTCTATAATTCTTTTATATTGTGAAGACTGAATTTGCGCTTATATGAGACATAAAACCTGATTCTATGTTTGAGCTGGGGATGTTCTTTTTTATGATCGATTTCCAGAAGATTGTGTGTGATATTTGTGGTCTTGTGCGTAGTATTTATTTGTATGCTTATGGGATGATGTTGTGTATCGAGTGTGACATATATGTTTCAATAGCAGGTTGTACCTCTGGTTCAGGATCCTACGATTGACAAAGGCAAGTTCATAATGGGATAATACTTTGCATGATCCCCTCGCTTAACTCTTATTTTATAGAACTTGTTCTTTATTAAGTTCCTATATATTGGTTATATCTATGGGTATAAAGTGGTTACAACAAAGGATAAAAGTAAAGGTTACAGTTGCGCTTGCATTTTGCATATCATGTTAAAGACAGTGCATAGTGTTGTGACCTACTGAGATAGGCACCCTGAGACCGTCGATGTTGGGACGAGTCCCACATTATCGGCAACCTCCACAAGTTGGAGTGAGTGGATATCGACGGATGTTCACTCAAGCGATACCGGTATACGCAAAAGAAAAGAGAAAGCAAAGAACATGTAGGCATATAGAATCATTATCGCGACATGACTAGTGGTACAAGATAATTGTTGGTGTCGTGATTTATGTAATGCTTATTATTTCTTTATGTACTTGTTGAGTACTTTGTACTCACCCTTGTTGCTTCTATGTTTTTAGGTACCATTTGAGGATGACATTCATGGGTTGGGAGTAGTATCTCTACATTTTACACACACAACCTTTCACACATTATAGTACTTTTAGATATAGTAGTTTACCACGCTCAAGATTGCTCCTAAATTATTACTTACTGTACATTTTGGTTTATATTGTGGCTACTGGTGTTATGAGACATTAAGGTTATGAACTTTTAACTCGGTCTTGTTGAACCGTGTGGTTGTTGGTATTGATAAGTTGGATGAGTAGTATTATTCTCTTGTCGTGGATATCCCCATAAACAAAGGAGACTCTGCTGAAATTTATAATTTTAGACCAATATGAGTAGTGTTTATAGTATGTGTAGCATTGCCAGATAGGGTGAATATCTGGGGTGTTACAGAGATGGAGGGGAGAAACTAGGGGGCCACACCCCTGGCCGCGCGGCTAACCCTAGCCCACGCCTGGGGGTGCGGCCGCCCTGGATGCCCCCCATGCCTCGCCTCTTCGCCTATAAAGACCCCCGATACCAAAACCCTAAGTACCCGATCAATATTCCACGAAACAGTCTGTAGCCACCACCACCATCTTCCCTAGATCGGGGGGATCTGAAGCTCTTCCCGGCATCCTGCCGGAGGGGAGATCATCCCGGAGGCCTTCTTCTTCATCATGCCAGCCTTCGGTATGAAGTGTGAGTAGTTCCACCTTGGACTATGGGTCCATGTAGTAGCTAGATGGTTGTATCTCCTCCTTTGTGCTACCATGTTTAGAACTTGTGAGCTCCGTTCATGATCAAGGTCATCTATTTGTAATCATGCATGTTGTGTTTGCGGGGATCCGATGGATATTGATATTACTATGTCAGATTGATTAATGGTTTTGTCTTATTGATTCTATCATGTATATGTTGTTTGAGATCTTGCATGCTCTCCGTTTCTAGTAGTTATCTTGGCCAAGTAGATGCTAGTGACTCCAAGAGGGAGTATTTATGCTCGATAGTGGGTTCATGCCTCTATTTAATCTAAGGGAAGTGACAGAAATCTCTAAGGTTTTAGATGTGTTGTTGCTACTAGGGATAAAACAACGGTCTCTTGTTCATGTAACAAGTGTATTGTTTACCTTACACACTTTGCTTAAAGCAGTTATCCGTTGCTTGCAACTTAATACCATAGGGGGTTCAGATGATAACCTGAAGGTGGATTACTAGTCATAGATGCAGTTGGATGACGGTCTATGTATCTTGTTATATTGCCCAATTGAATCTCATAGGATCATGAATGTCTAGTATTGCATTGTTATGCCTTGCTCAGTACTGTCATTTGCCCTGCTGTAATTTGTTTACCCAGCATGCCATGTTTTTTTTATCTTAAGGAGAACAACTCTAGTGAACTATGGACCCCGGTCCAATATTTACCATTGATACATTTTCTATTGTTACTGTTTACTTTCTGCAAACCACCATTACCTTCCACACCATACAATTAATCCTTTATTTTTAGCAAATCGGTGAGATTGACAACCTCACTGTTCGTTGGGGAAAAGTCTTGAGTTTGTGTTGTGCTTGTTTCCATGTTGCTAGCAACACCTTTGATTCCTTTCCTTTCTCCTACTGGTTCGATAACCTTGGTTTTTTACCGAGGGAAAACTTGCTGCTGTGCTCATCACACCTCCTCTTGGGGTCTCCAACGAATCTCTGTAATCAACTAAGCCATCACCAGTGTACTATCCATGCAAAGCATCTACGCATAGATCCATCTCTCATACCACTGTAGGGTTCGCAACATAGAAAACAAAAAAATTCCTACGATGGGAACAACTATGTACCAAGATCTATCTACTAGATACAAGCAACGGGTGGATATAAATCCATAGAGAACATACCCTTCTAGATCGACAAAGTTTAACGAGGTTGTACTCATGGATGATGTAGACGAATGCTTGCCGATCTCAAGATCGAGAAGAAGTCCAACGCCGCAAATCAGCAGCGCATACGTGCTCGCACAAACGTCCAAGCCACCGAGCAACCTCCGCCTCCTCGCTCTAGCGATGCAGCGGAAGAAACAACTCTTTCTTGCCGAAAATCCACAGGAACATGTATCTCGCTAGTCCGAGACCATGGGGGATAAACTAGAGGGGGAGAGAGATCCTTCACGAGGAGGTGTCAGTATGAGAGAGGGAGAGGGGGGCTTTATATAGGAGGGAGGGGGGCACCCCAAGGGGTAGCCGGCGCATGGGGGCTGCCCCCTCCCATCCTCCATTCATGTGGGTGGAGCTCCCACTCACTTTTTAGCCACTTCATTTCTCCACTCAAAATCCCACTAAAAATACCATTAAATTTCCACCAAATTTAATGCAATCTCTCTTTAAATAAATCTCCTTTTATTTATTTATTCAGAATTTTGTCAATTACTTTAATGGACAAACATTCACATAAAAACCCTTGCTAGTATTCTATTTCACATGCAGAAACACTTTCAACAATTTCACCCAAAACAATTCTGGTGTCTAGTTAAATAAATTCATGCGCTTTGTAAATCTTTTTGACAAGAAAATATTTGTTCCAAATGGTGTCGGTGTCTCTTAAGTGTGTCACCCTATGGTTCGCGAATAATGCAGACATAATCGAGACCCTTCTCGGATCAATAATCATAAGCGGGACATGTAGATCCATATCGACTCCCATACATTCAACGATGACTTCTTGTGATCGTGAGAACCTTTTATGCTAGAATCTTAATCCCTTTGTCTCGCGATATATTACATGTCCGAGATTCGATCATCAGTATCTTCATACCTAGTTTTATGTCGTTACTGGCATGTACTCTTTTCTCGTTCCCGTGATATAACATTCTAGTGATCAAATCACTTGCTTGCAAGCTAACCAATGTGATATCATCGAGAGGGCCCAGCGTATATCTATCCGTCATCGGGATGGACAAATTCCACTCTTGATCCATGGGCCTCAACATAACACCTTAATAGCACTGAACCCATCTTTATAGTCACCCTATTACGGTGTGACGTTTGATGTTATCAAGATACTCTTCTAGTGTTAGTGATTGACATGATCTCATGGTCTAAGGATTAGGATTACTTCATATGATGTTATAGCAATATAAACTCAATGACTTTGATCGTAATGCTATACTTCGGATGAATGTTCATCATACCATTCCAATAATGTTATGACCTCGTTATTAACAGCATCCAATGTCCATGATCAGGAAACCTTGATCATCTTGTTAATCAACAAGCTAGTTTATAAGAGAGGCATAGATAGGAACTTTCTGTTTGTTTATTAAACACACATGTATTAATGTTTCCGTATTAATACAATTATAGCATGGAAAATAAACATATATCATATACTTGGAATATACATAATAAAAACTTTATTATTGCCTCTTAGGGCATATTCCCTTCAATTACTATTTCGCCAACATAGACCTGGACATTGTGACCGATCTGGATCTTCAGGCACGCTTGCATGCACCTCTGGTAGGTGGCGCCTGCTTTCTTCAGCTCGAAGGGCATTGTGTTGTAGAAGAACACCCCGAACGACGTGATGAACGCCATTTCTCCTGATCTTCAACCTTCAGTCGAATTTGATTGTAGCCTGAGTAGGCGTCGAGGAAGGAGAGTCTCCCGCATCCTGTAGTGGAGTCGATGATTTGATCGATCCGTGGTAGAGGGAAGTGGTCCTTAGGATAGTGCTTGTTAAGAGATGTGAAGTACACACACATCCGCAGGATGTCCATGTGCTTCTTAGGGACTAGCACAGGGTTAGCTAACCAGACGCTTTCCTTTATCTCCCTTATGAAGTTGGCATCGAGGAGTCTGTTGACTTCGATGTTGATTGCTTTGGCCCTTTTCTTGGACAGTCGATGCATTGACTACTTCACCGGTTTTGCGTCCGGAAACACATTGAGTGCATGCTCAACGAATTCCCTGGGAACTCCTGGCATGTTCGCAGGACGCCAGGCGAAGATTTCCCAGCGCTCATGGAGGAATTCGACGAGCGCGAGTTCCGATGCGGGACTCAGGTCGTTGGCGATCAATTCCGTCTTGGAGGGGTCCATCGGGTGGACCTGCACCTTTTTAGTGTTGACTGTGGAGTCGAACGACATGTTAGGTGCATTTTGCCTGGTGACGGGGGCCAGACTGATAGTCGGAATTGTATCTATAATTTTTTATGTTCCATGCTTGTTTAGTATCTACTTTGCTTTGCTTTGTCTACACTTTGAGGTGTTTTTATATGTTTTATGGTACTAACCTATTAACAAGATGCCACATTGCCAGTTGCCCATTTTCTTCTGTTTTTGGTTCCAGAAAGGCAGAAAATCAATATTCTCGGAATTGTACGGGACAAAAGCCAAAGTCAATATTTTATCGTGGGGAAAACAGAGCCAGAAGACGAGACAGAGGAGGGCCTCGAGGGGGCCACACCCCCTGGTCACATGGGTGGGCCCACCCCATGCCTAGGGGGGGGGGGGTGCAGCCGCCTTGGGCACCGCCTCAGCCTCCCTCTTTGCCTATAAGAAGCCCCCGATGCCTAAACCCTAAGAAACCAATCAATATTCCACGAAACCGTCTGTAGCCGCCACCACCATCGTCCCTAGATCGGGGGATCTAAAGCTCTTCCCGGCACCCTGCCGGAGGGGAGATCATCCCGGAGGCCTTCTTCTTCATCATGCCAGCCTCCGGTATGAAGCGTGAGTAGTTCCACCTTGAACTACGGGTCCATGTAGTAGCTAGATGGTTGTATCTCCGCCTTTGTGCTTTCATGTCTAGATCTTGTGAGCTCCGTTCATGATCAAGATATCATCTATTTGTAATCATGCATGTTGTGTTTGCGGGGATCCGATGGATATTGAGATTACTATGTCAGATTGATTAATGGTTTTGTCTTATTGATTCTATCATGTCTGTGTTGTTTGTGATCTTGCATGCTCCCCGTTGTTAGTAGCTATCTTGGCCAAGTAGTTGCTAGTGAATCCAAGAGGGGTTATTTATGCTCGATATTGGGTTCGTGCCTCTATTTAATCTAAGGGAAGTGACATAAATCTCTAAGGTTGTAGATGTGTTGTTGCCACTAGGGAGAAACAACGGTCTCTTGTTCATGGAACAAGTGGATTGTTTACCTTACACACTTTGCTTAAAGAAGTTGTCTGTTGCTTGCAACTTAATACTGGAGGGGGTTCGGATGATAACCCAAAGGTGTAGTTATAGTCATAGATGCAGTTGGATGGCGGTCTATGTATCTTGTTGTATTGTGTAAGGTTCCCAACCTTTAATAAGGTAGAGATCCATGTGTTTACAATGCTAGTCCCTGGATCAATAGCTAGCATCCACAGTTAAGATGTAATATCAAGAAACAAAGGTCATAATACAACTTCATAACCAGGAATAAAATAATTCATTACAAATCTTACATAGCTCATTTGGCTATCTCATTACAATGCAGCAGAATGTAACAATAGCATGGGGTCCTTCTCCTTCAAAGTGCCACAGACAGACATGTTGGTTGTAGATTTGTAATCCTAATCATTAAACTTCACTAATATCAAACAAACCTGCAACATAACAAGTTACAGCCACAAGGGTCAATACATTGGAATAGTATTGGCAAGTGATACTATGGTAGTATAGTAGAGTCTATCATCTATATGCATTTGGCTAAGTGGAGCTTAGGCTTGCTTTGCTCAAAATATATTTTCCTTATCATTTGAAAACACTAAGTTTTTGCTTGACAAAAAATCACCCAAGGCATCTCCCAATAGAAATTGGTGATCCTTCAACCCTTGTTCAATCACAAGTTTTTAACTTAGAAATTTGGATGAGGAGATTCTTGATAGCTTCCATGTCTTGATGCTCAAATTGTCCTTTACCAGGGACATGGCTAAGTACTTAGATTTTTTACACTCTGCAGAGGTGGTGCACTTTCCCCACAAGACTTGGTTTCACCAAGACAAGATCTTTCAGAAGCCTTCCCTTAGACCAAAATGGACGCGTTCCAACCTATCAAACCCCTACCACCAACTGTCCATTTGGCTAAGTTATTGCAACCTATATGATCCAGGCAGAGCCCATAATGCCAAGTGGCTGCACTTGAAGCTTCTCAACATTTGACATCTCAAATCTCTTTGTTCCTGGGTGGCCATCCACAAGTGAGACACCAAGTTTTCCCCAGCATACTGGACTTGGTGATGCCCAAGTTTTCCCCAGCATACTGGACTTGCATGACCACTCAACACAAACCATTCTTTCCATTCCACCCAGGTGATTCATTCACTTAGTTGTTTTATTAAACAAAACACAAGTCCTTGACTTAGAAATATTCCATAGCATGAAATATAATCCACCCTTGTTTTCTACTAGCTAAGCTAAGCATGAAAGTAGTAGGAATCTTGACTTTGGAATTTCTACTAAGGTTTCATCTACTAGGATTTCCCATGGCATAGTTTATACTTAGCAAAATTCCATGCAAGTCTTACTTAGAAATATCACTAATGCATAGTGAAAATAATGGGACAAAGTATGAAGCATCACTTGCCTTTTTGGTAGAGAATATAAGTTCACTCCTTGATCTTGAAATGATCACACTCTTCAAATCACTACAATTCAATCAAGCAAGGCACAAATTCAATCTACCATTCAAGCAACCATCACATAAAATAATAAAAACAAAGCAATGCATGCAAGCATGCCAAAGATTGTTTTATTTGGATAAATGGTTTCTAATAGGTTACAAACATTTGAAAACACCTAATGGTCATTTTATAAAGTGGCAAAATCGTTTGCAAAAGATTTCACTTCATAATCTATTTTTAAACCAAGTCATTATTTCATGTGGTTGAAAATCCTTTAGCAAAGCAATAATTTTTATAGGGTTCACAAAATATGTTTTCAAACATAAAACCTTGTGTTTAGGGTCAGAGAGTTTAAATCAAAACATTTCCCAAAAGGTTTTCTCCCAAAACTATTTTTAAACCAAATCAACATTTTTAATTGGCTAGAAATGCTTTTATTTAAAGATTTGTACTTTTGCTTCACCAAATACATTTTTTAAACCACTAATTGATTTCTAGGGTCAGTAGGTTCAAAACAAACCATTTGCCAAAAATTTTATCCCCAAAATCATTTTAGAACACATTTTATATCCTAAACATGCATACACAAGTTTCTGCAAAAACAGTCCATTTAAAAGAGGCTTTTTACAAAACAAAGTGCATGGTCAGAAAGTACTTGTCTTGCTGATTCCATTGATATAAAATTTGCAAAATTTGGACGTGTGGTTTGAAAGTTATGAATTTTTCAAATTGGAACAACACATAGATCATTTCTGTTTTTTAAAACAGACTCTGGGCCACGTTGAGCAATTTGATTGGCTAAAAACGTTTCGCGTGGATCGACAGACATACACTGCAGGATCCAATTTGATCGCACGGCACAGATCGCATACCCCTTCGTTTATAAGTGATTCTATCGTATCCAATAGATCAACATCTAACGGTCCTCAACGCTTTGACCATTTAGCGGCTGGCGTATTTGGGCGGCGATCGGAACGGCCAAGCTGGCGAAATAGGAGGCAAGGGGACAAGGGAAATGGCTCACCAGAATCGCCTTGACGCACTGATGCTCAACTTGGTCTTCTCCGTCGAAGGGGCGCCCGGGGTCGATGGGAATCGCTCGCCGGAGGAGCTTCTAGCGGCGGTGCGCTCGGGCTGTCATCGGGGACGAGGTTACAGGGCGCGCCAATGCAAAAAAAAGGGTGCGTTAGACGCGTAAGAGAATAGGGAGTGTGGGAGCATCAACGAGAGGGGGCGGCGCGGTCAGAGACTACCTGGAGGCTTCGTCGGAGTTGGAGACAGACGGTGGCGGTGACGGTCTTGGTCGTTGTCGAGGCTGAGGGTCAAGCGCGAGCAAGCTGGTGATGCAGACAGAAGCGCCAGGGCCTGGGGGTCACGTTCGTGTGCTCGAGGAGGCGAGGCGGCGACTGGCGGAATCGCTTCAAGCTCGTCAAGCGAAGCGGAGGAAGGAGAGGGAGGAATTGGGGACACAGGGCTCGGTGGGGACGACCGGGGGAAAGAGAGAGGAGAGGGAGGCGTTTAAAGGAGCATGGTCGCGAAGAGGTTTTACTGCGGCGTTAACGCGAATTGATTCGATCCTTAAACGTCTGCAACGGTCGGCGAGGTGAGGGGCGGGGTCAGCGGGGTGATGAAGACGATGACCTGGCGTGGGGTCGCTTGGCAGTGAGAGAGAGAGAGAGGATAGGTGGGGTCTATCTGTCGGTGTCTCTGCGGGTGAAAGGTTGAGTGGAAAAACGATTCGGCAGAGGGGGTGTAGGTGGCTGCGAGTTGGGCTTAGTGGGCTAGCTAGGCTGGTCTGCTCTGTTTCATTTTTTTTGTTCTGAATGTTTTTCCTTTTCCATTTCATTAATTCTGTTTTGATTTTGAATAAACATTTCAAACACTCATTTCAATTCAAACCTTTGCCAAAATTTGTGTAGGTTTAAATATTGATTAGTAATATAATCTGAAGTCAATTTTGGAATAAAATTTTATTCTTTTGGGGTCTTTTAAATATTCCAAAAGGCCCTTGTTTTAAATCATTTAAGATTTAAAAAAATATATTTCCAAACACCATTTGAATTTCCAAAACCTTCTAATTCTTTTCAGTAGGTTTTTATTTGATTATTTGGGTGCCAAATAATTCATCTTGAATTATTTGGAAAAGTTTTTAATAAGATTTATCAATCATTTAAAATTGGATTTGTCTTTATTCCACAAGGATTTGGTTTAAGCTATTTTATTTATTTTGGGAATTCTTTATCCTTTTATTGTATTTAGATTTGGATTAAATTCATTCCATTTGCTTATGGATTAGGCCAAGATTTAATTTGGTCTTTAAATATTCTTTATTTAATAATTCTTTCTTCAACTTATAAAATCCATATCTTTTTATTTAGAGATCCAAACTTGGTGATTCCAATTTGTGAAATCTTATTTAATATTTGTTTATCCTTTTAAATCCCTTTAGGATCATTTGCTCAACAATTGGTATGGATTTTTGATAAGTTCTTTATTAGCTTTGGGAAATTACTTTTCCTTATCTTATTAAATTCATAAGATTTTATCCATGGTTCCAAATTAAATGAAACCAATCTCTATGGTCTTATATTATTTCAATTTGTCCTTCTTGATCATTTGTAAATGTTTGTTGACAAACTTTTATATGGATCAAATCCATAGACTTGGAGATACTTGGAAATGATTTTATTCCATTAGGGTTTAGGGTTTGGATTTATTTTCCAAGTGTTTAAATTTCAAGATACATTCATTGAGGAATGCACTTCTCTTGATTTGGATTTTGTTGGATTCAAACTTTAATTAAAGTTTGTTCAAGATGGGATTTTAAGTTTCCATTTAGAAACAAAAGTTTGTTTTCACCCTGATTTTCAACAAATATTTATTTTGTTTATTTATTTTTCACATTACAAGATTTGGAAAATCTTGGGATGTGACATATTGCCCAATCGAATCTCATAGGATCATGATGTCTAGTATTGCATTGTTATGCCTTGCTCAGTCTTGTCAATTGCCCTGCTGTAATTTGTTTACCCAGCATGCCATGTTTTTTTATCTAAGGAGAACACTTATAGTGAACTATGGACCCCGGTCCAATCTTTACCATTGATACATCTTCCATTGTTTACCGTTTACTTGTTGCAAACCACCATTACCTTCAACACCATACAGTTAATACTTTGTTATAGCAAACCGGTGAGATTGACAACCTCACTGTTTGTTGGGGCAAAGTCTTGAGTTTGTGTTGGGTAGGTCTCCAAGTTGCTAGCAACACCTTTGAGTCATTTCCTTCCTCCTACTGGTTCGATAACCTTGGTTTCTTACCGAGGGAAAACTTGCTGTTGTGCTCATCATACCTGCTCATCATACCTTCCTCTTGGGGTCTCCCAACGAAGTGTTCACGCACTCATCAAGCCTTTTTCGGGCGCTGTTGCCGGGGAGGCTAAGGACGTGTTCACAAGGGTAGTCCTTCTCAACCTTTCTCTTTACTTTGTTTTTGTTTTGCGTGGTTTTGTTTGCCTCTTTTTTATCAAAAACTCCAAAAAAATTAGTTTAGTTTGGTTTGCCTTCTCTTATCAAAAACACAAAAAAATTAGTTCCTACTCTAGTTGTCACCTTGCTCTAGCTCACCATGTTGATCCCCAAGTTCACCCTGAATGACCTTTCAATAGGTAGTGGCTCCATAATTTGGAAGGAAAATATTAAAGAATTCTTTAATCATGTTAGCAAACATGAGGATATTGAGGATAGATCTATAGCAGAACTTGCTCCTAATTATGAAATTGCTGCAGCTTCTTTAGTTCATATGTTGGAGGCTAGATTTGTTAACCTTATCCCCATGATACAAATTTTGTTTCTCAAACTAAAATAAGAAAAGGATCCTGAAAAGAGAGACTTTATCCTTGAAACTTTACTGAAAGAGTTCAATGATGTTGCTAAGGAAGCCAAAAAGGTCTTTGAACATTTTAATATGCTAGGCTCATGTGTAGATGTTATGTGTACTTTGGATAAAACCAAGCCTAGAGAGGAAATTAAGATACCCATACCCTTTAAACTTGTTGGAATGCATGAACCCTGAAAATCCTTTTGATGAAAGTAGTGAACCAAAGAGAGATGAGAAGGGATCCTCCAAAACTCATTTGGATGAGATACCTTTCCTACTTGAAGAGATTGCAAGTATTGATCTTAATTATTCATTTGAAAATATTTGATTCTTGCTTCTTGTGCCTAAATTAAAGGCGTTAAAGAAAAGTACTTGTTGGGAGATAACCCAAGAGTTTTCTTGAGTCTTGGAAGTTATTACTTCTGTAATAATGCTCCTTATCCTTTTTATTTGCTTTTTGTGCCAAGAATGACCTCTAATGAGAGGGAAGTAATATTTGGGGAGTTCCTGTCCCGAAACAGATTTTTGTGCTCCACCGTAAAAAATTCGTGAGGAATATTGATGACCCACAAGTATAGGGGGTGTATTGTAGTACTTTCGATAAATAGGAGTGTCGATCCCAATGAGGAGAAGAAGGTGCTGAAAAGTGGTATGGAGCAGGAAATCCCTGTGAATACTTAGCAAACGGATTTTTAGTGGTTTTCTGATAAGGCAACAAAACAAAGTGCAAGTAATAAAGAACAAACACAAAAAGTGGCCCAATCCTTTCTTAGCAAAGGACAAGCCGGTGGAAATACTTATAAGGACCAAACATTCTCGAGGACACATGGGAATTCTATCAAGTTCTTTCACTTCAAATAGCTGAGTACTCTTCTTTGGTGTTGTAAGTGTTGTGTGGTTGAACCTGTGATAATGTACCGACCGTACTTGGACTAATACATACTTGTGATTAAACCCCCTACAAACATCCATAACTATAGGAAAGTAATTAAGATATAAATCTAACCATAGCCTTAAACTCTGAGATCCTACGCTCCCTTGTGCAAAGGTGTCCTAACGGGGGTTCAGGTTTCTCTCACTCTGGCAACCCAACAATTAGTAGCCAGATACACAATGCACTCCCCTAGGCCCATAAATGGTGAAGTATCATGTAGTCGACGTTCACATGACACCACTAGAAGAATAGCACCACAACTTAAATACTAAACCATTGGATAATAACTCATCACAGATTCACTACTAACAACATGACTTCTCCCATGTCCTCAAGAACTAAACGAACTACTCACGAGACATCATATGGATCAAGATCAAATATGATATGATAACGGATAACAATCTAAACATAAACAATAATCCCATGGTTCCACTCACAAGCATCAACTACAATAGTAATTAACACCGGGAAAGTTTCCCCTAAGAACTAAAGCAATATCCAACACAATTGTTACAGCGGGACGAAGTGGTGATGATGGTGCTGGTGGAGGTGATGGTGTGGATGATGATGATGATCCCGATGAAGCCTAGCTTGATGACGGTGTTGATGGCGACGATCTCCCCTCTCCGGGAAGGCATTTCCCTGGCAGAAATCTGTCTGCTAGAGAGATCTTTCTCTCTCCTTGTTTTCCGCCCCAGAGGCGGCGGAAATCTATCTGTGGTCGCTCCCCGAGGCTTAGGGTTCCGTAGGGAAGATATAGGCGAAGGGGCGGAGTCAGGAGCCGGGCAGGTGGGCCACACCTTCCCTAGGTGCGGGGTCAGGTGGGCCCACACCTAGGGGGGTGGGCCCCTGCGGCCCCTCTTCGCTCCTCCTTCTGGCTTCCTTCATCTTCTAGGAAAATAATATGTTTCCATATTTTTCTGGTATTTTTCTGATCTTTGCAAAATTGCATCGAAACGCCCTCTTTTCCATCAGAATCTAGACTCCGGCAGTCCATCCTCCAAGAATCATCCAACATGCATAAACAGATGAAAAGCCATAAGTAATACCTCATAATAAGACAAATATCAATGAATATAGGTAAGTTATGATATAGAAATGTGATGCAAATTGGGCGTATCAACTCCCCCAAGATTAGACTTCGCTTGTCCCCAAGCGAAAACTAAGCTCAGTAAACATATCAACAGGTTTATGGAGTGAAGTGTCGATAAAAGAATACGAACAAGAAGCATCACACTTACCATTGCACAACTCATAGAAGAAAGCAACTCACCATTATATAACTTAGCTTGCAACCAAGTACAACAGCCACAATATAGATGCATATAGATAAATCATAATTGGAATTGGCAAACTTGTTCTTGGTCAGAGAACACCTGGCAAACAGTTTTTATAAAAAGCTTTTTTTAGAAGTTTTAAAACAGGAGCACTCTTTGCTTAAAAAGGTCTTTCACAAGGTAAGGCTTTCAAAGTAATACTCAATAGATAAGAGTTTTGCGCAAACAAGGAAGATAAAGAACATGATTGAATAAATCACCATATGAATGCTTGAAACACAACAACTCAAATGCTTGCTGGAGATAGAGAGGAAGTAGGTTTACTGACTCAACTTGGAAGTGGGAGAAAGGTCTATTCTTAAAGGGAAGCAGGGATTACAAGTCATAAAGAGCTTCCAAAAGATTATGGTACTTACTAGATTTGAGCCCTCATTTCCCCTATCATAGGCATCTTGAGATGATTAAGGTTAAAGTGCACAAAGATGGAGTATATGCTTGGAATAGCAAAAATGCTACTAAGTAGATATGGTGGACACAAATGGCATATGTTTGGTGCAAAGGATTTGGAAACATGAGAAGTATGCCTTCTCAAAACAGGTTTTTGGCTAGCAAGGCTGGGTAGCAAGCAAGAGAGTTGAAAGAAGCAAGTAAACATACAAGTAATAAATCCAAACAAGCAATCTTCCTTGAAAACACAAAAGATCTTAAATAAAGAATACTAAGCTTATGAGCCAACAAAGAAAGAAAACAAATGATACAAAATACCTGTAAGCTTTTTCTCTTTTTCTTTCAAACTTCAAAAGGCATTGCTACTGACCATAACTTGGTTTGTCAAAACCAATTTAGATCCACTTGATTCTCCCAAAGTGGTGCCAATACTAATCAACAAGATCCATCATATAATAGAGATTGCAAACTAAAATAAGAAGTGCAAAAAGTAAAAGATGAGACTTCTCATTAATATTCCAATAAAGGCACTCACGCCAAGGGATACATAGATAATCAACTAAAGGAGAGATACTTCCACATGCAACCTCTCTACCAAAGATATGAATCCACTAAAAAGGTAAAAGGTAAAAGATAATGGTGGTGATACCACGACACTCCCCCAAGCTTGGAACAAGCCAAGGGGATGCCAAACCTGATGATGAATTACTCCTTTGGTGGTGGTGGTGTTCTCTTGATAAGCTCTTCAATCAGCTTCCTTAACTCCTCGAACTCAAAAGTAAGAGTACGGATTAGCTCCGAGTTTTGCTCATGGATTGTAGAAGAGACGTGGAGGTTTCCCTCCTATAGACAGTAACATCCCTAAAATCATGTTTTCAAAGTTTGCATATCATTCATGCATTCATACTCATTTTAGGATCATTTCTTCAAAAACAGAAACTTTGTGATATATTATTTTATGTAAGCAAGGCAATGGCCATATTGTTACTTTCTAATAAGAAAAATACTTACTTTAACCAGTAAGGATTTGAACATGAACTTGAGTGTTGTTTCTAAGGTTTGGTCAAAGTTTTCAAAAACAAATTATGATTTAGAAACCATTCATATACTAATTATAATCTTTTAATTAAGGCATAGTTTAAATTTCTTTTTCAAACCCATTTTGATTTGAGTGTAAATAGATGTTTTACACACCCCAGGATACCAGAAACACAATACAAAAGTTTGGAGATAATTTCATTTGAAACAGATTTGAATTAGGCATTTGATTTCAAACCAAAAAATCAAATCAGAAAAAGAAATAGAGAAAGAGAGAAAAAAATAAAACAAACTGGCTAACTAGCCCAACCCAGCCCAGCTAGCCCATCTAGCCCAACAGCCCTCCACCCCGCAGAAAACGTTTTGCACGGCGTTGCTAACCCGTGCCGTCGCTGACGATTGGACCCCACTCCTTTTCTCTCTCTCACGCTGACAAAGCTGCCCCACCTGTCAGTCGTCTCTTCAACCCGCCACGACCAGTTCCTCCCTCCCCTCTCTCCCGTTACTGCTTGATTTATGCAGCTTAATTCGACTTAAATCCGCGAGTAATTCGCCGCTGCAATCACGCACGATAAAATGCCCGCGTCTCCTCTACCTTTCCCCCCAGACGCCGCACACCCTCCGCCACCAGGCTGCCTTGATTTTGTGCTGGAGCACCCTCTGCTCCGGCGAATGTCATAAGCAATTCCGGCCAACCACCGTCGCCCTTGCCTTCCAGACACCACGAGCGAGTTCCCCATCACCCTCTGCACCTGCCAGTACCTAGCACTCACCCGCGTGCGCTCTCTTTCGTCGGCAACTTCAACAACAGCAAGCGCCGCCGTCTGCCTCCACTCCGGTGACACCCTCTGGTAGTTCCTAACCGCCCCCTTCTCTCTTTTGGTTACTCACATGTTCACCATACTTGTGCGCATCTAACGACACCGTTATTTTGGCTAGGCGCGATCTGTAACCTCGCCAACAACAACAAGCAGCCGTACCTGACGACCAACGCTTCTTCGACGAGCAATAGACGTCGAGTCCGTGCGCCCCTGTCCCTCCTTCGACCACCTTGAGCACCGCAACGACCCCATGAGCTCGGTAAGCCCCTCCGTTTCTTCCCTTGCTTCCCAGAACCACCAGACCATCACTGACCGAGTGCACCGCCACTCGGCGTTGACTCAGCGCCGCCAGTCTTTGGTCAGGGCAAAGATGCCCGTTAGATCTAGATCCCGCAGCCACGATTAGATCTTAGGTTAAGCGGTACGGGAAGATCTCGGCCGTGCATCGTAGTTAGATCTTGCGGTCCACGAGCGTGATCCAGCCGAACCGGTATCGTCCAATCAGAAGCTGCCGCTTGGCGCTGTTTTATTTAAAAAAGACAGAAACATTTCTATTATGTGTTCAAACTTGCAAAATTCATAACTTTCACACGTCCAAATTTTGCAAATTTTATACCATTGGAATCAGGAGAGAGAATTCTATCCAACCATGCACTTTGTTTAATAAATTGCCTCTGTAAAAATTTGTTGTTTTTACAGAGACATTTGTAGGCTTATTTTGAGTATAGAAATTATTTGAAAAATGTTTTAAAGACTAAATAAATTTTATTTAGTGTATATTTGTTTTGTTTGTGATTCAGTACTGTTCCACTTTTCTTGTTTGATTTAGAAAAAATCATCACATGGCATTTGCATGCATTCATATATTTTTGCTTGTTTATTTTGATATGTGAATTTGGTGCTATCATTTTATGTGTAGATTTTGGTGCTAGTGGTGATTGTGATTGTGAGGATTGTTGCTACTCCCCCAACTACCAAGGCAAGTGGCGCTTCATATTTTTATCCCAATATTTTGACTATGCATTAGAAATATTTTGTATAGGGCTTGCATGATTTTTTTTGCTAAGTATCTATATGCTATGCTTGAGAAATCCTAATAGTTGTAGAATTGTTAGAATTTTTCTCTAAGTTAAGATACTTGCTATTGACATGCTTAGCCTAGCTAGCAGTAACCAAGGGTGGATTATATATACATGCTATGAAAAATATTTCTAAGTCTTTGACTTATGTTTTGCTTAATAAAATAACTAAGTGAATGAAACACCTGGGTGGAATGGAAAGAATGGTTTGTGTTGAGTGGTTACACAAGGCCCATTTATATGGTTTACCTTGTGTATCTCACTTGTGGAATGCCACCCAGGAACAAAGGGATTTGAGATGCCAAATGTTAAGAAGCTTCTAGTGCAGCCACATGGCATTATGGGCTCTGCCTGGATCATATAGGTTGCAATAACTTAGCCATTTGGACAGTTGGTGGTAGTGGGATGATAGGTTGAAACGCATCCATTTGGTCTAAGGGAAGGCTTCTGAAAGGTCCTGTCTTTGTGAAAATCAAGTCTTGTGGGGAAAGTGCACCACATCTGTAGATGGAAGAAACTAAGTACTTAGCCATGTCCCTGGTATTGGACAATTTTGAGCATCAAGACATGGAAGCTATCAAGAATATCCTCATCCCAATTTTCTAAGTTAAAACTTTTGGTTGAACAAGGGTGAAGGTTCACCAATTTCTATTGGTGGTTCCTTGGGAAAGTTTTGCCAAACAAAAACTTAGTCTCATTGAGCTCGTTATTATCAACTCGGCCGAGGAGTTCAAGGGAGCTCGTTTTGGTACTCGTCTCATTGAGCTCACTGGTGTGCTCAACCTTCCACTTCCTAGCATCATGACACTTCCACTCACCAAGTTTGAGAGGAAGGACCTTTGGGGCTTTAGAGTCACTCAGCCCGAACGCCAGACAGAGCCAACCACGGAGACCATCACTTTCAAGCTAATGCATGGTGACAAAGAGAAAGGCGTAGATGTAGTTATGCATGAGTTACTCGGGCGCCTGGTTGGGAGACACTCCATGGATCTTAGAGGTCTTTACTTTCACCCCTTCGGGAGACGCAACGAGGAAGGTGAGGCTATTGAGTACGAGGATGCTGCTAGAGAGACGATGGAGCCGATTCGTCTGTATCTTCAGGACCTAGAGGGTCTTATTAGATACCTAGATACTGATAGGACCAACGTCATGCTTAGCAATGATGAGCTCCAGGTTCAGCTTCATGAGAAGGACAAGCTCTTCGCGGAGCAAGACGAGATAGTCAAGGAAATGGAGGCCAAGTTTGAGAGCCAGGACAGGAAGTTCAAGAGCCAATAGAAAAGAGTCCAAGACAGGAACAAGAGGATCCGGGAGATGAAGGAAGAGTTAGAGGCCAAGGACTTCGAGCTCGAGCATCAACAGGGAGTGATCGAGAGGCTTCGCTCACAGAAGAGAGCTCTTAGGGCCAAGATAGAGGCCTTGTCTACTAGTGTTGATGAGTACAAGACCGCCATGGAGAATGCAGGTCTTACACTTTTTGACGAGGAGATTGATGCAGAGGAGTAGTGAAGACTACTCGATTTACTTTCATCTACCTTACTTTGATTATTGAGTCGCAATGACCATCCAACATGTGGGTGGCTTGCTATGGTGTGTTTTGCATTTTCGAAACTTGTTGTTTATGTCGTTCAAACTTTATGTTATTTTGATGCTTGGTTATTGTGATTGTCTATGTGATGTATTGTGCATGTTAAGCATCTATGGGTATCTCATTCTTATCCTTATGAAAACCACAGATGCCTCCTCGACGTCCCAACCCCAACCCAAACAAAAACAATGTCACTCCCGAGATGCAGCAGTTGATGACAACACAGGCACAACTGATGCAGATGATGACCACTTTCATGCAGAATCAGAATAACAATAACAACAACAACAACAACAACAACCAGAATAATCCGCCAGGATTTGACATGCTCACCATATTCCTAAGACTGAGGCCTGCAAAGTTCTCAGGAACCACTGATCCAATGGTGGCCAATGATTTGCTACGTTCGGTAAACAAGGATTTGGTAACTGTCGGCTGCACCGACGAGGAGAAAGTCAGGTTTGCAGCACATCTGTTGGAAGGACCAGCAGCAACTTGGTGGGATAACTTTCAGATCACCACTCCTATTGAGGATGTGACTTGGTCTATCTTTGAGGATGGATTCCGCATAGCTCACATCTCATCTGTAACATCCCAAAAATACTAAGCTTGGATCATCAAACACTAATCCTCAAAATTAGGGTTAACAAAAACTTTTCTAAATAAAATTATGGAAGCATGCATGTGAGTATGCATTTCATTTTGAATTCTTTTGAACCACCTTGTTTGTGTGTTCCATTGCTTGTAAATGGATGCTTAGGTGAAACAAACATCATCTAAAACATTTCCCACGCTTTTCCCAAAGACAAGTGAATCAAAACAAATAAAATAAGGGAATGGTCATTTTGACCAATTTAACTCCCATGCCTACTTTTGCTGTCTCAAACTTTCAGAACCTAACAGAAACCTTTCTGGATCTTTGCACCCCTTGATTGTACTCATAACAAAGTATCAAGGCCCACCTTGTGACCATCCAGAAACTTTCAAATGCATAGTTTAAATGACAATTCAAAATTGAATCTATATCATATGGGAAGATCCCACTTTTTCAAAAACCACTCAAACAAGCTCAACTTTCAAAACCCAAACATCTGCAGACTCACCAGCACCAACCTAGCACACCCACCAAAAATATTTTCAAAATTCAAAACTTTACTTCTTGCGGCCATTTCATCAAACACTTGGAGGCAATAAATCAATTTGGCCAAACTTCACTGTTTTGAGCAGTAAATTGACTAAGCAATGTTCACCATTGATCACCCTTGTCTCCCTCAGTGCCAACCAGTGCTTGGACCAACTCTATCCCCTACCCTTTGCCCCATGCCATGCCAACCCGAGCACCCCCTTGCCAGCCGACCATGGCTAGCTAGCCAGAGCAAGCACCAAGCCGAAACAACATGTCTAGGATACATCCCACCGTCCACCGCCACCCCCTGTCCAGCGCTTGAACCCTTCCAGCCACTGGACCACACGCACGGACCGCGCCCAGCTCGCCAGCAACCATGCCAAGCATGCGCCAGAGCGCCACCCTCGACCGAAGCCCACAGACCGCGCGCCGCCCTTGCCGCGTGCATACTCGATCACCACCGACCCAGGAGACCGCCAGACATCCCCGTTCGCCGCCCCATGCTGCACAGCCACCGCTCGCCGTCGAAGACGCCACCTCTGCCGTGCAGAGCATCGCCTGCCCGTTCAGACCGCACCGCACTAAGCTTAATTAAAGCCGTAGAGCATCGCCAGGAGACCACCAAGCGATCGCCACCACCGGCCATGCCTCTAGCAGCCCGTAGCCATGTCGCCACCGTCGCCCGCCCATGCCGTTCGGTCTCACTATCGAGACTATAAATAGAGGAATCCCCCGCTCGAATTATTCACACCATTCCACTCCTCTCTCACCTAGAACCACCCCACCTCAGTCCCGGAGCAAGGCGAGCAGCGCATCGCCGGAATTTCATCGGATCCCGCCGCCTCTAGAGAAGAAGGGGGGCATTGATTTCGTCCACCCCAGGAGCTGCCGCGACCACCCCTGAGTTCACCGTCGTCGACTTCGTCGTTCGCCTGCCTCGCTGACCCTCGCCAGCGCCCCGGTGAGCCCCCAGCAACCCCCACTGGCCGCGCTAGGTTCCTATCTCGCCGGTGTTGCTCAACGTCGACGATGACTCTCAGCCGTTGGATTAGAATCAGATCAAACGACCCACATCGTCCCATACCGCTTCGTACCCCCTGTCTCACTGACGTGTGGGGAAAGCCACTTAAGCAGCCCGCGGAAGCGCTACGCTTAGCAGGCCGCCCGATCGCTTGTTGCAGCCCCAGTTATTTGAATTAAACCTTTTTCTTTTTATTTCAAACACACTTCTGTACCCATTTTGAAAAATCAACCCAGGTCGACTCAGTGCACCAAATTGAATGAAACTAATTTTGTTAGAAAGGTATGGCAATGCTGAATCCAAGCCCGTTGGATTCAAGTCATTTGGATCTATAGATCATCCTTAGTAAAAATAACAAGGCAGAAGATTTTCTGCACTCAAACATTTTTCAAATTTAAACCATAATAGCTTTTGAGTTGATTCCAACTCTCAAAAATCACATTTAACAATACCTTTCAGAATATATAAAAATATATAGATTTACTTGCAGAAATAGTGTTCAAGAAATAAAAGAATGCTACATAGGCATTTCTAGCCACTTTAATTAAATAGAATAAAAGGGTAAAACCTTATTAAATTGTGACACCACTTTAAATCACATTCCCATGGACTACAATATGTGGTGATGACATGTGTCAACATGATCCCATGTTTAGTTTGGAGAATATTAAACCTTAAGTAGTTTTTCAATGAGTAGAAATTACTTTTCTAAAAATAAAAGGAATTAAACCAAGCCTTAACCTTGTAATGTTAGAGATGATGCTAGATCATCTATAGGACCCTTGTGTGTGATGATTGCAAGTAGTTAAGTATTGTTTGGTGATTGTGTACCTCGTATTTATTCATAGACGCTAGTACCGACCAAGGATACGAGGAGAAAGGAGGATACTACGAAGAAGAAGCCGAGGAGAAATTCAACCACTGCTCTGCACAAAGCAAGCTAACACTTGCAACCTAGCAAGCTTATACTGATATTGTGCAAGCCTAGTTGACCTATGCAAGCCAATACTTGTTACTATGCCACTATATGCCTTAAGCATATGTGATCATTACCCACTTGACAAACCAATCCTAGTTTTATTTGCAAGCTTCTTATTTTTTCTTTATTAAAGCTTACTTAGAGTCTACCTAAGAGTTTGGTAGATACTAGACATTTGTGTGAAGGTTGCATAAAGAGCATAAAATTTGGCCTAAGTTAGAAACCTTGATATCATCCTAAGATATAAGGTTGTACTTAGTTGAAACTCCACTAGTTTACCACCCCTCCTTAGTACTACCCCCACTTGTAGATGCTAGTGCTAAGCATAAAACTTGATCAACTTTAGATGGGAATACTTGGTGGAAAAATGGTTATGAAAACCTTGGAATGATGGATCATTCTATTGAAATGTTTTGGACAAGTGTTTCCAAACACTTGATGATTTTGGTGATGAAAATGTTGAGGCATGAGCCTTAGCCCTTTATAAAACTGATGGTTGTCGGGATGCGATACCATTCCAATTTTATCGTACAACCACAATACCCGAAGATTGGGTAAGGCTTAACTGGAAACTTATATACCTTAGTATTAGTTCCCTCACGGCCAAGGTCTGAGCTGAGGCTACCTTGTGAAGATTGTCCACCTGTGCAGTACCCAAGATGACAGTTGGTCATGGTTGGGAGGCCAAACTCACAAGAGAGGTACTTATACTAGGGCGTGTAATTGAAAGGTTAGGATTGATTATCCGCATACTGAGTATGGTGAATTCAGGATTTGTTCCTGACGGATGTATCGAATGTTGTGGTGAAAGTGTACAATCTCTGCAGAGTGTCAAACTATTGAATAGTCGCGTCATGATTATGGACAGTTGGAGTGGCCATACTGTTCCCCTGTCAGACTTTTCAAAATGACTTGTGAAATGAATTGAGACTTTGACTTGACCACAACAAAGTTGTGATATGAATTACAAGATCCCACTTAGGAGTTATAAAATTGTGACTAGCTTTGAAACTTAGTAGAGATAAATCTGGCTTTTTGCAAAACAACCTTAGAGCCTAGTGTCCCATTATCCAAAAACCCCTTTACCTGTTAGTATTAGTTTGCGAGTACTTAAAGAGTACTCATGGCTTTGTCCCTGGCTATTCCCATGGCCAGACTATGAAGAGGAGTACCTGGAGGATGTACCCCAGGAAGGTTACGACAACTAGGATCATCTCCCATCGTCAGCATTGCTTGTGACCCCGAAGATGGAGCTTCGCCTACACTACCATTATTATTACGTATTCTGCTGCTTGAAGTTGTATTAAGAACTGGATCATGAGATCCCTATTTGTGTAAGACCTTATATTTGGTTTGTAATGGATGATGTACTATGGTATTCAATTCTGTTATGTCTCGCAAAAATGGTAATCCTGGGATTGCGATGTACGGCATAACAGGCATCTAGGATTGAAAAATCCGGGTGTTGACAAGTTGGTATCAGAGCTATCCTGACCATAAGAGACCCTAGTTAGACTGGACGTTTGAATCAAAAACTTAGTTTCAAAACCAAAGGAAGCAAATATTTACAAAAACTTATTCTCATTCTTACCTCTTGGACTCCTTCATAAAAATTCACGCTACTCCAAAATTATTTCAAAGCTTACATCAAATTTTGCACCTTAGATCACTTTTAGTAAAACTCACAACTACACTAGTGCACAAACGTAGTGAGTAGTATTCGGTCCCACTGTATTGTAGTTCTTAGAATGGTTCTTAAAACCATCTGTTTTTCTTTGTTGTGGTGTGTGTTGTACTGTGTGCTATGAATGAATGAATGAAAAAGCAAGTTGCTGGAAAAATCTGAGTCAAACTTTTAAAAAAATTTCGAAGACCCAAAACTTTAGAAATTTCCCTCTTTTCTCACGATCTATCTCAATCTTCAGATGCCACGTGGAGGAAGTGGTTCATCCCCGGACCCGATGTTGCAGATTCTGCAAATGTTGACTTCTGACCGTGAAGCTGAAAGAGCGGAACGTCAAGCCAACCTAGCCACCCTTCAGCAAATAGCCCAGCTAGCCCATAACAACCAAGGCCACGGAAATCAGGACAACCATGGATCTAAGGTCAAGAATTTCTAGATACCAACCCACCTGTTTTCACTAAGTCCGAAGAGCCCCTAGACGCCGATGATTGGCTGCAAACCATGGAAAATAACCTAGAAGTCACCGGAGTGGAAGCCAATGAGAAAGTCCTGTTTGCCACCCACTATCTAGCCGGAGATGCCAGGGCATGGTGGAACAGTGTTCGCACAATGACCGGAGGCCAGATGATGACCTGGGAGGAATTCAAGGTCAAGTTTAGCAGAACCCATGTGCCACCAGGTTTGATCAAGAGAATGAGAGACGAGTTCAGAGAGCTGAAGCAAGGAAGGATGACTGTAGTGGAATACCGTGACAAATTTTTGTCATTAGCTAGGTATGCCCCGGATGAGATCGACACTGAAGCCAAGAAGAAAGAAAGATTCCTGAATGGTCTGCATGACGAAATGTACACAATGTTAGTAAATATCCCCTTTGCTGATATTGAAGCCCTTGTGGACTCAGCTATCCAGATGGAAGGAAAGATCAACCAAGCCAATGAGAACCACAAGCGTCGTATGATGCATCAACCAGGAACCCATCAGACCCCAAAGTATCGCCCTAACCCATCTCTAGGATTAGCCCCAAGAACCAACATACCCCCGATGAACCGTCCGACCTATCCCAACCGTGGAAACCCTAGACCCGAAGGAAATCACAACAACCCCGGCAACTCTAGCAATTTCAACCATGCCCCACCCAAATTCAACAACAACAATGCTACCGCCAACACCAACACTGCCCCTAGGACTGGAAGCAATGCTGTGCCTGTTGCAGCCAAGGACAAGTCGCAAGTGACTTGTTATGACTGTGGAAATAAAGGCCACTATTCCAACGAGTGCCCCAACAAGAAGAATGCTACAGCCCCCAATACCAATGTCGCAGCTTAGCAACAGCGTCGTGTTCAGCCAGGGAGAAGATTTGCCCTAGGGAATTCGCTCAACCGCAACGGTCGTCTTTTTCTCATGCATGCTGAAGAAGCTCAGGAAGCGCCAGACGTCGTGCTGGGTATGTTTTCTGTTAATTCAGTACTTGCAAGAGTGTTGTTTGACTCTGGTGCATCGCATTCATTTGTCACCAAAGAATTTGCATGCACTAGTAAAATTCAACCAACCAAACTAAAGCATGTTATGATTGTTCAAATTCCCGGATCAACCACCAAGGCTAGGAAAATTTGCAAAGCCGTCCCAATCCGAATCCATGGCATAGATTTTTATGCTAATCTGATAGTACTCGGAACTAAAGGTTTGGAAGTAGTAATAGGAATGGATTGGATGTCCAAGCATAAAGGATTGATTGACTGTGCTAAGAAAGCCATCACCATGACCAGTACAGCCAGAATATCAGTTGAACATATATCTGAAACCTTACCTCGCCAATTAAAATGCAACAAGAGTATAGCCCAACCTACCATTGACCAAGTCCGGATAGTCTGTGAATACCCCGATGTATTTCCAGATGTTTTGCCCGGTATGCCCCCAGATCGGGATATCGAGTTTATCATTGAACTAATCCCCGGAACCAGACCCATAGCCCAGAGACCCTATAGTATGAACCCATCGGAGTTAGAAGAACTAAAGAACTGGATTCCATGTTGGAAATCGGATTGATTCAACCAAGTGCGTCACCATGGAGATCACCTGTCTTGTTTGTGGACAAGAAAGATGGAGGTAACCGTTTGTGTACGGATTATCGGAAGTTGAATGATGTCACCATCAAGAACAAGTACCCCTTGCCCAAGATAGAAGATTTGTTTGATCAGTTGACCGGTGCCCAGGTGTTTTCTAAGATTGATCTTAGAACTGATTATCATCAACTCAAGATTCGTGCGGAGGATATTCCAAAGACTGCCTTTACCACCAGATATGGATTGTACGAGTATACAGTCATGTCTTTTGGATTAACCAATGCCCCCGCTTATTTCATGAATCTCATGAATAAGATTTTTATGGACTTCCTGGATAAGTTTGTCGTTGTTTTCATTGATGACATTCTGATTTATTCCAAATCAGAAGAAGAACATGAGCTACACCTAAGGACCATTCTTGGAACCCTTAGAGAGCATCAGTTGTATGCAAAGTTTAGCAAATGTGAATTCTGGTTACAGGAAGTAGGATTCCTCGGTCACATTGTATCAGCCGGAGAAATTGCCGTTGACCCTGCCAAAGTGAAAGATGTATAAGATTGGCAAGCCCCAACCACTCAAACCCAAGTTCGTGCTTTTCTCGGATTGGCGGGATATTACCGCAAATTCGTAGAAGGATTCTCGAGTATCGCCAGACCAATGACCCAATTGCTGAAGAAGGACAAGAAGTTTGAATGGACCGACAAATGTGAAGTGAGTTTTCAAGAACTCAAGAGGAGATTGATTTCAGCCCCAATCTTGATCATGTCAGATATCACGAAGCCCTTCGATGTGTATTGTGACGCATCCAAGATCGGTCTCGGATGTGTGCTAATGCAAGAAGGCAAAGTTATATCTTATCTATCTCGACAATTGAAGCAACATGAGCAAAACTACCCAACCCATGACCTCGAACTCGTAGCCGTAGTTCTAGCCCTGAAAACATGGAGACATTACCTGATGGGAAATCGTTGTGAAATTTATTCGGATCACAAGAGCCTAAAGTATATATTCACTCAGAAGGAGCTGAATATGAGGCAGAGAAGATGGATTGAGCTAATCAAGGATTATGACCTGGACATTCACTATCACCCTGGTAAAGCCAACGTGGTAGCAGATGCCCTTAGCAGATTGCCATGCCGCTTGAAATCCATGATTTTGAAGGATCAACCAAGTTTGCACAAGGAGATGGAATATTTCCGAATGGAATTAGTAAGTGAACGATTTTTTGGCTAGTATAGAACTCCAGCCCACTTTGATCAGTCAGATTAAAGAGGTGTAGAAGGGAAATGCTAGCATCGACGGAATCAAGCGTCGTATCGGTACAGGCAAGGTACCCGGATTCACAGAAGACGAAGAAGGAGTTTTGTGGTACAAAGGTCGCCTTTGTGTACCATCAGATTCTGAGTTGAAAGAAGTTATTTTGAAGGAGGCTCATGATACTCTTTATTCTATCCATCCCGGAGGAACTAAGATGTATCAAGATTTAAAGGAGCAATTTTGGTGGCATAAGATGAAGAGAGAAATCGGAAGCTATATTGCCAAGTGTGATATATGTCAGCGAGTCAAGGCAGGACATCAAAGACCCGCTGGATTGTTGCAACCTTTGCAGATTCCGGAATGGAAATGGGATTCAGTAGGAATGGACTTTATCACTGGACTGCCTACTTCTAGTAGGGGAAATGACTCTATTTGGGTCATAGTGGACAGATTGTCCAAAGTCGCCCATTTCTTGCCCGTCAAGACCACATATCAGAGTTCGAAACTAGCAGAGTTGTACATAGCTAGAATCGTTAGTTTGCACGGAGTCCCCAAGAACATCGTATCGGATCGAGGAACTCAGTTTACCTCGAGATTCTGGAAGAAAGTCCAAGAAGGTTTAGGAACCCGCCTAGATTTTAGTACCGAGTATCACCCTCAGACCGATGGACAAACGGAGCGAGTAAATCAAATACTCGAAGATATGCTGAGAGCATGTGTGTTAGAATATGGATCCAAGTGGGAAGACTGTCTGCCGTTTGCAGAATTTTCCTACAACAACAGTTATCAAGCCAGTTTGCAAATGGCCCCATTTGAATTCATGTAAGGAAGAAAGTGTCGCACCCCCTTGAACTGGTCGGAAGTAGGAGAGAGTCAGATTTTCGGACCCGACATCCTACGAGAAGCAGAAGAGAAGGTTCACAAGATTCGGGAACACCTCAAGACAGCCCAATCCTGACAGAAGAGTTACGCCGACAAGAGACGTCGAGACCTCACATTCAACATAGGAGATTTTGTTTATCTGAAAGTGTCGCCATTGAAGGGAATGCAGCGTTTCCAACTCAAAGGAAAGTTAGTCCCCAGATATATCGGACCCTTCAAGATTCTGAACCGTCGAGGAGAAGTTTCCTATCAATTGGAACTACCCGAAGAGATGTCAGCCATGCATAATGTGTTCCATATCTTGTTACTTCGCAAGTGTCTCGAAGTTCCAGAGAAGACGGAAGTGTTCAAGAATATCAATCACCGGACCATAAAGATCAACGATGACCTAACCTATCCTGAAGTACCCATCCGTATTTTGGAAGAAGCCTTCAGAACTACCCGAACCCGAAGCATCAAGTTTCTCAAGATTCAGTGGAGCAACCACACAGAAGAGGAAGCTACCTGGGAGCGCGAAGATCACATCAGGACGGAGTTTCCCGATCTCTTCAAATCCTAGGTAATCTTTTTGTCCTTTTTCAAATCTCGGGACGAGATTTTGTTTAAGGGGGGAAGGTTTGTAACATCCCAAAAATACTAAGCTTGGATCATCAAACACTAATCCTCAAAATTAGGGTTAACAAAAACTTTTCTAAATAAAATTATGGAAGCATGCATGTGAGTATGCATTTCATTTTGAATTCTTTTGAACCACCTTGTTTGTGTGTTCCATTGCTTGTAAATGGATGCTTAGGTGAAACAAACATCATCTAAAACATTTCCCACGCTTTTCCCAAAGACAAGTAAATCAAAACAAATAAAATAAGGGAATGGTCATTTTGACCAATTTAACTCCCATGCCTACTTTGGCTGTCTCAAACTTTCAGAACCTAACAGAAACCTTTCTGGATCTTTGCACCCCTTGATTGTACTCATAACAAAGTATCAAGGCCCACCATGTGACCATCCAGAAACTTTCAAATGCATAGTTTAAATGACAATTCAAAATTGAATCTATATCATATGGGAAGATCCCACTTTTTCAAAAACCACTCAAACAAGCTCAACTTTCAAAACCCAAGCATCTGCAGATTCACCAGCACCAACCTAGCACACCCACCAAAAATCTTTTCAAAATTCAAAACTTGACTTCTTGCGGCCATTTCATCAAACACTTGGAGGCAATAAATCAATTTGGCCAAACTTCACTGTTTTGAGTAGTAAATTGACTAAGCAATGTTCACCATTGATCACCCTTGTCTCCCTCAGTTCCAACCAGTGCTTGGACCAACTCTAGCCCCTACCCTTTGCCCCATGCCATGCCAACCCGAGCACCCCCTTGCCAGCCGACCATGGCTAGCTAGCCAGAGCAAGCACCAAGCCGAAACAGCATGTCTAGGATACATCCCACCATCCACCGCCACCCCCTGTCCAGCGCTTGAACCCTTCTAGCCACTGGACCACACGCACGGACCGCGCCCAGCTTGCCAGCAACCATGCCGAGCATGCGCCAGAGCGCCACCCTCGACCAAAGCCCACAGACCGCGCGCCGCCCTCGCCGCGTGCATACTCGATGACCACCGACCTAGGAGACCGCCAGACATCCCCGTTCGCCGCCCCATGCTGCACAACCACCGCTCGCCGTCGAAGACGCCGCCTCTGCCGTGCAGAGCATCGCCCGTTCCAGACCAGACGGCACCGCCCCTACAAGCGAATTAAAGCCGTAGAGCATCGCCAGGAGACCACCAAGCGATCGCCACCACCGGCCATGCCTCTAGCAGCCCGTAGCCATGTTGCCACCTTCGCCCGCCCATGCCGTTCGGTCTCACCGTCGAGACTATAAATAGAGGACTCCCCCGCTCGAATTCTTCACACCATTACACTCCTCTCTCACCTAGAACCACCCCACCTCAGTCCCGGAGCAAGGCGAGCAGCGCATCGCCGGAATTTCACCGGAGCCCGCCGCCTCTGGAGAAGAAGGGGGCCATTGATTTCGTCCACCCCAGGAGCTGCCGCGACCACCCCTGAGTTCACCGTCGTTGACTTCATCGTTCGCCCGCTTCGCTGACCCTCGCCAGCACCCCGGTGAGCCCCCAGCAACCCCCACTGGCCGCGCTAGGTTCCTATCTTGCCGGCGTTGCTCAACGTCGATGATGACTCTCAGCCGTTGGATTAGAATCAGATCGAACGACCCACATCGTCCCATACCGCTTTGCACCCCCTGTCTCACTGACGTGTGGGGACAGCCACTTAAGCAGCCCGCGGAAGCGCTACGCTTAGCAGGCCGGCCCAGTATCATTTCCCGCGCAGCCCAGTTATTTGAATTAAACCTTTTTCTTTTTATTTCAAACACACTTCTGTATCTATTTTGAAAAATCAACCCAGGTCGACTCAGTGCACCAAATTGAATGAAACTAATTTTATTAGAAAGGTATGGGAATGCTGAATCCAAGCCCGTTGGATTCAAGTCATTTGGATCTATAGATCATCCTTAGTAAAAATAACAAGGCAGAAGCTTTTCTGCACTCAAACATTTTTCAAATTAAAACCATAATAGCTTTTGAGTTGATTCCAACTCTCAAAAATCACATTTAACAATACCTTTAAGAATATATAAAAATATATAGGTTTACTTGCAGAAATAGTGTTCAAGAAATAAAAGAATGCTACATAGGCATTTCTAGCCACTTTAATTAAATAGAATAAAAGGGTAAAACCTTATTAAATTGTGACACCACTTTAAATCACATTCCCATGGACTACAATATGTGGTGATGACATGTGTCAACATGATCCCATGTTTAGTTTGGAGAATATTAAATCTTAAGTAGTTTTTCAATGAGTAGAAATTACTTTTCTAAAAATAAAAGGAATTAAACCAAGCCTTAACCTTGTAATGTTAGAGATGATGCTAGATCATCTATAGGACCCTTGTGTGTGATGATTGCAAGTAGTTAAGTATTGTTTGGTGATTGTGTACCTCGTATTTATTCATAGACGCTAGTACCGACCAAGGATACGAGGAGGAAGGAGGATACTACGAAGAATAAGCCGAGGAGAACTTCAACCACTGCTCTGCACAAGGCAAGCTAACACTTGCAACTTAGCAAGCTTATACTGATATTGTTCAAGCCTAGTTGACCTATGCAAGCCAATACTTGTTACTATGCCACTATATGCCTTAAGCATATGTGATCATTACCCACTTGACAAACCAATCCTAGTTTTATTTGCAAGCTTCTTATTTTTTCTTTATCGAAGCTTACTTAGAGTCTACCTAAGAGTTTGGTAGATACTAGACATTTGTGTGAAGGTTGCATAAAGAGCATAAAATTTGGTCTAAGTTAGAAACCTTGATATCATCCTAAGATATAAGGTTGTACTTAGTTGAAACTCCACTAGTTTACCACCCCTCCTTAGTACTACCCCCACTTGTAGATGCTAGTGCTAAGCATAAAACTTGATCAACTTTAGATGGGAATACTTGGTGGAAAAATGGTTATGAAAACCTTGGAATGATGGATCATTCTATTGAAATGTTTTGGACATGTGTTTCCAAACACTTGATGATTTCGGTGATGAAAATGTTGAGGCATGAGCCTTAGCCCTTTATAAAACTGATGGTTGTCGGGATGCGATACCATTCCAATTTTATCGTATAACCACAATACCCGAAGATTGGGTAGGGCTTAACTGGAAACTTATATACCTTAGTATTAGTTCCCTCACGGCCAAGGTCTGAGCTGAGGCTACCTTGTGAAGATTGTCCACCTGTGCAGTACCCAAGATGACAGTTGGTCATGGTTGGGAGGCCAAACTCACAAGAGAGGTACTTATACTAGGGCGTGTAATTGAAAGGTTAGGATTGATTATCCGCATCGAGTATGGTGAATTCAGGATTTGTTCCTGACGGATGTATCGAATGTTGTGGTGAAAGTGTACAATCTCTGCAGAGTGTCAAACTATTCGAATAGCCGCGTCCGCGGTTATGGACAGTTGGAGTGGCCATACTGTTCCCCCGTAAGACTTTTCAAAATGACTTGTGAAATGAATTGAGACTTTGACTTGACCACAACAGAGTTGTGATATGAATTACAAGATCCCACTTAGGAGTTATAAAATTGTGACTAGCTTTGAAACTTAGTAGAGATAAATCTGGCTTTTTGCAAAACAACCTTAGAGCCTAGTGTCCCATTATCCAAAAACCCCTTTACCTGTTAGTATTAGTTTGAGAGTACTTAAAGAGTACTCATGGCTTTGTCCCTGGCTATTCCCATGGCCAGACTATGAAGAGGAGTACCTGGAGGATGTACCCTAGGAAGGTTACGACAACTAGGATCATCTCCCATCGTCAGCATTGCCTGTGACCCCGAAGATGGAGCTTCGCCTACGCTACCATTATTATTACGTATTCCGCTGCTTGAATTTGTATTAAGAACTGGATCATGAGATCCCTATTTGTGTAAGACCTTATATATGGTTTGTAATGGATGATGTACTATGGTATCCAATTCTGTTATGTCTCGCAAAAATGGTAATCCTGGGATTGCGATGTACGGCATAATAGGCATCTAGGATTGAAAAATCCGGGTGTTGACATCATCCGGGGTGATGAATTTGAAGAAGAAGGAGTTCCACAATCTGAAGCAGCGTCACCGCAGTGTGGCTGAATATATTGAGGAGTTCAACAATCTGGCGCGTTATGCACCGGATGAAGTTGATACTGATGCCAAGAGGAAGGAGAAATTCCTCGAAGGACTGAATGATGAACTGAATCTGCGGTATGTCATGCCTATGTCCCAACCTACCAATCACTTTGTGACAAGGCTACCATCTTGGAGAACAAGATGAAGCAGGTTGAAAGCAGAAAGAGGAAGCACAACTCTGACAAGCACAGCTCGGGATCGTCTCACAAACGTTCCCAGCATGATGATAGTGGGAGTTCTGGATCCCACAAACATGGAAAGTACAACAACCACCACAGCCACAACCGCCATCATGACAACAAGCATCACCGTAGTCATGATAATGACAAGTACAAGAACCACAAGAGTCACCACAGTGGAGGTGGAAGTGGAAGTGGTAGTCAGCCTGCAAAAAGAGATATCAGTCAGGTTGAGTGTTTCAAGTGTAAGAAGATGGGGCATTATGCAAATGAGTGCCCAGAGAAGAAAGTTGAAGGAACCACCAAGCCCAACCCTTTCCAGAAGGGACAAGTAAACCACATCAATGTGGAAGAGATTTATGAGGAACCTGATGCTGTGGCTGGTAAGTTCAAACTCAATTCTGTTCCAACACTTGTTCTTTTTGATACTGGCGCATCGCATTCATTCATATCAAGAGCATTTTTTTGATAGAAATTAACTCCCAGTTGAAACTATTGGGTGTCCTATAAAAGTAAGTTCTCCTGGCGGAGAAATGATAGTGAACTCAGGATGTCATGACCTAGTCATAGAGTTTGGGAAGTATAAGTTTCCCGTTAATCTGATAATCCTAAATTCCCAAGGATTGGATGTCATTTTGGGAATGGACTGGATGACTAAGTACAAGGGAGTGCTAGATTGTGCCAATCATACTGTTAGACTCACAACCCCGGATAATAAAAGGATTAGATTCAAGGCTAACTTTGCATCAAAAGGGAGTAAGCTAAATTCTCTTAAGGGGGTTAGCATAAACAGTGTTATAATTGTGAGAGAATATCCAGATGTATTTTCGAAGGAATTACCGGGAATGCCACCAGATAGAGATGTGGAGTTTCTGATTGACTTGCTACCAGGATCTGGACCAATAGCAAAGAGACCTTACAAGATGTCAGTTGATGAGTTGAAAGAACTCAAGAAACAACTTGGAGAACAGTTGCAGAAAGGATTTATTCAACCAAGTTCTTCATCTTGGGGAGCACCAGTCTTGTTTGTGGAAAAGAAAGATAGAAGTCAAAGGTTATGCATCGATTATCGTTCACTCAATGAGGTGACTATCAAGAACAAATATCCTTTGCCCAGAATCAATGATTCGTTTGATCAGTTAGAAGTAGCCTGTGTGTTCTCAAAGATTGATCTCCGATCAGGCTATTTTCAACTTAAGATAAGGGAACAAGACATACCTAAGACAACTTTCACCACTAGGTATGGATTGTATGAGTACACCGTGATGCCATTTGGTTTGACCAATGCACCATCTTACTTCATGAATATGATGAACAAGGTGTTCATGGAGTTCCTTGACAAGTTTGTTGTCGTTTTCATCGATGAAATTTTGATCTACTCCAAGAGCAAAGAAGAGCATGAGGGACATTTGCGTTTGATACTTGAGAAGCTTAGAGAGCATAAACTGTATGCCAAATTCAGCAAGTGTGAATTCTGGTTGAATGAAGTTGGATTTCTTGGACACATTGTGTCAGGAGATGGCGTAGCAGTTGATCCCACAAAAGTGTCAGCTATAACTGAATGGGAATCTCCTAAGTCAGTGAAAGAAGTTCGTAGTTTCCTTAGCTTGGCAGGATACTATAGAAGATTCATTGAAAATTTCTCCAAGGTAGCCAAGCCAATGACGGAGTTACTAAAGAAAGACAAGAAATTTGCTTGGACTGAAGGGTGTGAACTCAGTTTTCAAGAATTGAAGAAGAGACTAGTGACAACATCAGTCCTATGTCTGCTAGATTTGGAGAAGGACTTCCAAGTTTATTGTGATGCATCTCATCATGGATTAGGTGTAGTTCTGATGCAAGAAGGGAAAGTGGTGGCTTATGCCTCGAGACAACTCAAAACTCATGAAGTAAATTATCCTACTCATGATTTATAATTAGCCTTTGTCGTCCATGCACTCAAAACATGGAGACATTATATTTTGGGAAAGCGATGTGAAGTGTTCACAGATCACAAAAGTTTGAAGTATATCTTCACTCAGAAAGAAATCAACATGAGACAAAGAAGATGGCTAGAACTCATCAAGGACTGTGACTTGAGTTTGCAATACCACCCTAGTAAAGCAAATGTTGTAGCGGATGCACTAAGCTGTAAGGTATTTGTGAATGGCCTTACTAAGGGAGAGTTGCCAGAAGATCTGTGTGCCCAATTTAGAGACCTCAGATTGGATATTGTGCCTGAGGGGCATCTCATGTCATTGGATGTTCAACCCAACTTGTTGGACAAAATCAAGGAAGCCCAAAAGACGGACAAGGAAATTAAAGAGATTAAAGAAAATATTGGAAAAGGAAAAGCCAAAGGATTCCATGAAGACGAACAGGGTACTTTATGGTATGGAAAACGTATCTGCGTTCCGCAGGATCCGGAGCTTCGGAAGCTGATTTTACAAGAAGCACACAACTCACCATATTCCATTCATCCAGGTAACGCCAAAATGTACATGGATATGAAGGAAACATTTTGGTGGAATAATCTCAAGAAGGACATCGCCGAACATATTGCTTTGTGCGATGTATGTAGTAGGGTGAAAGCGGAACATCAGAAACCAGCAGGTTTGTTACAACCACTACCTATTCCTGATTGGAAGTGGGACAAAATTGGCATGGATTTCATCACTGGATTGCCAAGGAACAGGCCAGGATATGATTCTATCTGGGTTGTAGTGGATCGCCTAACAAAAGTGGCTCGTTTCATACCCGTGAAGACAACCTATACAAGTGCTAAGTTGGTCAAGATCTATATGAATAGGATTGTGTGTTTGCATGGAGTACCCAAGAGTATTGTATCTGATAGGGGAACTCAATTCACTTCTCATTTTTGGAGGCAACTGCATGAGTCATTGGGAACGAGATTGGAATTCAGTACTGCTTTTCACCCCCAGACCGATGGACAGACATAAAGGACCAACCAGATTCTAGAGGATATGTTGAGGGCATGTGCCCTAGACTATGGAGCTAGTTGGTATGAAAGTCTGCCTTACACAGAATTCTCTTACAACAACAGCTATCAAGCCAGTATTTAGATGGCACCGTTTGAGTTTCTCTATGGGAGAAAGTGTACTACCCCATTGCTATGGAATGGTGTTGGAGAAAGGAACTTGTTTGGGCCAGAATTAATCAAGGAAGCTGAAGAGAAAGTCAAGTTGGTAAAGGACAGATTGAAGATAGCACAGTCCCGACAGAAGAGCTACGCAGATCCAAAGAGTAGAGAAGTCACCTATGAGGTGGGTGATAGAGCATATCGTGGAGTAAAGAGATTTGGAGTCAAAGGAAAATTGGCCCCAAGATATGTTGGACCATTCAAGATTCCGAGTCGTAAAGGAGAAGTAGCTTATGAGATTGAATTGCCAGAATCATTGTCTGCCGTTCACAATGTGTTTCGTGTGAGTCAACTAAAGAAATGCCATCCCGAGATGGAAGAGACTTCTTTGAAGGATACTATACCTTTGGAGGAGGTCCAATTAGAAAGTGATATCACTTATGAGGAAAAACCTATCAAGATTCTTGAGACTGCAGAAAGAGTTACTCGGACAAAGACTATCAAATTGTGCAAGTTTCAATGGAACCATCATTCCGAAGAAGAAGCAACATGGGAAAGAGAAGATGACCTTCGGAAAGACCACCCTCACCTATTTGCTAGCCAATCCGAATCTCGAGGGCGAGATTCACCTTAAGGGGGTTAGATTTGTAACATCCCTAAAATCATGTTTTCAAAGTTTGCATATCATTCATGCATTCATACTCATTTTAGGATCATTTCTTCAAAAACATAAACTTTGTGATCTATTATTTTATGTAAGCAAGGCAATGGCCATATTGTTACTTTCTAATAAGAAAAATAATTACTTTAACCAGTAAGGATTTGAACATGAACTTGAGTGTTGTTTCTAAGGTTTGGTCAAAGTTTTCAAAAACAAATTATGAATTAGAAACCATTCATATACTAATTATAATCTTTTAATTAAGACATAGTTTAAATTTCTTTTTCAAACCCATTTTGATTTGAGTGTAAATAGATGTTTTACACACCCCAGGATACCAGAAACACAATACAAAAGTTTGGAGATAATTTCATTTGAAACAGATTTGAATTAGGCATTTGATTTCAAACCAAAAAATCAAATCAGAAAAATAAATAGAGAAAGAGAGAAAAAATAAAACAAACTGGCTAACTAGCCCAACCCAGCCCAGCTAGCCCATCTAGCCCAACATCCCTCCACCCCGCAGAAAACGTTTCGCACCGCGTTGCTAACCCGTGCCATCGCTGACGATTGGACCCTACTCCTTTTCTCTCTATCACGCTAACAAAGCTGCCCCACCTGTCAGTCGTCTCTTCAACCCGCCACGACCAATTCCTCCCTCCCCTCTCTCCCGTTACTGCTTGATTTATGCAAATTAATTCGACTTAAATCTGTGAGTAATTCGCCGCTGCAATCATGCACGATAAAATGCCCGCGTCTCCTCTACCTTCCCCCCTAGACGCCGCATACCCTCCGCCACTAGGCTGCCTTGATTTTGCGCTTGAGCATCCTCTGCTCTAGCGAACGTCACAAGCAATTCCGGCCAACCACCGTTGCCCCTTGCATTCTAGACACTACGAGCTAGTTCCCCATCACCCTCTGCACCTGCCAGTACCTAGCACTCACCCGCGCGCGCTCCCTTTCGTCGGCAACTTCAACAACAGCAAGCGTCACCGTCTGCCTCCACTCCGGCGACACCCTCTGGTTGTTCCTGACCGCCCCCTTCTCTCTTTTTGTTACTCACATGTTCACCAGACTTGTGCGCATCTAAAGACACTGTTCTTTTGGCTAGGCGCGATCTGTAACCTCGCCAACAACGACGAGCAGCCGTACCTTACGACCGATGCTTCTCCGGCGAGCAATAGACGTCGAGTCCGTGCGCCCCTGTCCCTCCTTTGACCACCTTCAGCACCGCGACGAACCCACGAGCTCGGTAAGCCCCTCCATTTCTTAACTTGCTTCCCAGAACCACCGGACCGTCACTGACCGAGCGCACCGCCGCTCGTCGTTGACTCAGCGCCGCCAGTCTTTGGTCAGGGCAAAGATGCCCGTTAGATCTAGATCCTGCGGACACGATTAGATCTTAGGTAAAGCGGTACGGGCGGATCTAGGCCGTGCATCGTAGTGAGATCTTGCGGTCCACGAGCGTGATCCAGCCGAACCGGTATCGTCCAATCAGAAGCTACCGCGTGGCGCTGTTTTATTTAAAAAAGACAAAAACATTTCTATTATGTGTTCAAACTTGCAAAATTCATAACTTTCACACGTTCAAATTTTGCAAATTTTATACCATTGGAATCAGGAGAGAGAATTCTATCCAACCATGCACTTTGTTTAATAAATTGCCTCTGTAAAATTGGTTGTTTTTGCAGAGACATTTGTAGGCTTATTTTGAGTATAGAAATTATTTGAAAAATGTTTTAAAGACTAAATAAAGTTTATTTAGTGTATATTTGTTTTGTTTGTGATTCAGTACTGTTCCACTTTTCTTGTTTGATTTAGAAAAAATCATCACATGGCATTTGCATGCATTCATATATTTTTGCTTGTTTATTTTGATATGTGAATTTGGTGCTATCATTTTATGTGTAGATTTTGGTGTTAGTGGTGATTGTGATTGTGAGGATTATTGCTACTCCCCCAACTACCAAGGCAAGTGGTGCATCATAGTTTTATCCCAATATTTTTACTATGCATTAGAAATATTTTGTATAGGGCTTGCATGAATATTTTTGCTAAGTATCTATATGCTATGCTTGGGAAATCGTAGTAGTTGTAGAATTGTTATAATTTTTCTCTAAGTTAAGATACTTGCTATTTCCATGCTTATCCTAGCTAGTAGTAACCAAGGGTGGATTATATATACATGCTATGAAAAATATTTCTAAGTCTTTGACTTATGTTTTGCTTAATAAAACAACTAAGTGAATGCAACACCTGGGTATAATGGAAAGAATGGTTTGTGTTGAGTGGTTACACAAGGCCCATTTCTATGGTTTAACTTGTGTATATCACTTGTGGAATGCCACCCAAGAACAAAGGGATTTGAGATGCCAAATGTTAAGAAGCTTCTAGTGCAGCCACATGGCATTATGGGCTCTCCCTGGATCATATAGGTTGCAATAACTTAGCCATTTGGATAGTTGGTGGTAGTGGGATGATACGTTGGAACACGTCCATTTGGTCTAAGGGAAGGCTTCTGAAAGGTCCTGTCTTGGTGAAAATCAAGTCTTGTGGGGAAAGTGCACCACCTCTGTAGATGGAAGAAACTAAGTACTTAGCCATGTCCCTGGTATTGGACAATTTTGAGCATCAAGACTTGGAAGCTATCAAGAATCTCCTCATCCCAATTTTCTAAATTAAGACTTGTGGTTGAACAAGGGTGAAGGTTCACCAATTTCTATTGGTGGTTCCTTGGGAAAGTTTTGCCAAACAAAAACTTAGTGTTTTCAACTGATAGGAAAAACCTATTTTGAGCAAAGCAATCCTAAGCTACACTTATCCAAATTCATGTAGTAACTAGATGCTAATATTCTACAAAGGTATCACTTGCCAATACTATTCCAATGTATTGACCCACTGTGGCTATAACTTGTGATGTTGCAGGTTACTCTGATGATGATTAGGGGTTATGAGTCTACACTCAACATGCTTGCCTGTGGCACATGAAGATAAAGACTTCTATTTTTATATTGTTAAGTTAAACTCTTGTACTAGCCTATGGCTATGGAGTTGTAAAAGACTATGTTATCTCTGGAATGACGATGTAATAATGACCTTTGTTTCTGTGTACTTCATCTTAAACAGTGGATGCTAGCAATTGATCCAGGGACTAGCATTGCAATAACAGGGATCTTTACCTTTATAAAGGTGGGATCTTACATAGACATCTGTGCTGTCCTCTTAAGCTTGATAGGGGTTGCCACCACTCCAATGCTTGCGACAGTAGCGTGAGTGTCCGGTTGCTTGTCCTCCTCCATGTCACCTTCACACCGTACCAAAATCTCCTCCTCCTTGGGGACTTGAGGTTCTTCTTCCTCGGGCTTCTTGCCTTTGTCGTTGGCGGAGGCCATGGTGCTCTAAACTTGAGAAGATTTCCTGACAAAAATAGATCGAAACGAAAACACAATGAGAACATGATGCACGAACCTCGGGGAACCCGGGAGTTATATATTATGGAGTTTCAAAGCATAAGGAAGGTTTTGTCACGGAAACAAAGCGGAGACGGAGTTCAAGGGTGGCACACCCCCTCTAGGCGCGGCCAGGCTGGGCCCGCGCCTGGGGTGGGTTTGTCCACCTCGGACTCTGTTTCCTCTTCAGTTCCATTTCATAGTTTTCCTTATGTATTAAAAACATCAAAAATATAAAAAGATTGGAATTTCACGAACCTTCTGTTTTCACCACTTTTACCTATTCAAAGATGAACTCTGCAGATTCCTTTTCTCTTTCTCCTGAGAACTTCCTTCATACAAAACCCTTGCACAAACTCAATGACAACATTAGTGTAAGCATAAACAATAAACCTTTAGGTACACACTTCAACTGAAAACCCATCAAAACAAAATCTTCCGTAAGAGGCAAATGCAAATGATGGCAGAAATCTGTCAAAAGAGACCATCATGTAAAGATTGATTTTTTTAGAAAACCTTCTGTTGCTCAAATCAAAAAGTGCAGAACTGATGAAAGTTGGGTAACAACTTGAAGAAAAAGCAAAAAAAATGTAGCTCCATCCGAAGTACTGAGATCCCTCACGAATTTTTACAATACAACACAAAAATCTGTCCCAGGACAGCCACTTTTGACAACTCCTCTACTTCACAAAAGTAGTTGAACTTGACACAAAAACCAAAACAAAAAGGATAAGGAGCGGTTATTACAGAGGTAATAATTTCCAAGACTCGACAAAACTCTTGGGTTATCGGGTTATCTCCCAACAAGTACTTTTCTTTAATGCCTTTAAGTTAGGCTTGAAACTTTCAAAGATTCTCACATAGGGAATATATATCTGGAGTGAAAAAGAGCATCAAGAAGCAAATAACCAACACACTTGAGTCTAACCCACTTCCTATGCATGGGGGTATCATGAGAAAACAAATTGTTGAAACAAAAAGCCACAAGCATAGGGAGACAAAACAGATGCAACTTCAAAGCTTTCAACATAAAACGGGGAAACTTAACATCATTGAGATGCATAAAACCATGTTTCCCTCTCTCAAAATAACTTTCAGTAGCACTTTGAATAAGGTTGAAAATATAACTATCATTGGAAACAACTTTATCATTAGAATAAGCGTACTTACAGTCATCAAAAAGTGGTCCAAGGTCATAGACTGGATCAATAGAAGCAAGTTGTTCCTTCCTGAAATCTTTATTAGGCAAGCTATTTTCACAAGGAGCTTTAGCAAATTTGGAAAAGTTAAACTCATAAGAATCTCCATCAAACTTAGTTAAAACTTTTTCCTTCTTACAATCAATAATAGCTCCACAAGTGTTCAAGAAAGGTCTACCAAAAATGATAGGACAAGTTTTGCTAGCTGCTGAATTAAGCACTAGAAAATCAGCAGGATATTTAATCTTACCATAGAGAACCTCCACATCTCTTACAATGCCAATGAGGCAAATGGTTTCCTTATTAGCAAGGTGAATAACCACATCAATGTCCTCAAGCTCACAAGGACCAATCTCATGCATAATTTCCCTGTAAAGCTCATAAGGAATAGCACTAGAACTAGCACCAATATCACATAAACCATAGTAGCAATGATCACCAATTTTAACAGAAAGCACAGAAACACTAGCTTTTCTAGCCTTACTAGGATGAGATATAATATTAGAAGCATCTTCACAGAAGACAATATGCTTATCCTCTATATTTCTAGTGACAGTGTCTTTCACAATAGCTACCACAGGTTCATCACTCAAATGCTTACCAGGATCCACAGTTTTCTTTGTACCTTTGTTATTTGCACTAATAATCATAGAATACTCCTTTACCTTAGCTGTAAAAGGCATTTTCTCAACATGAGGTTCAGACACAATATGATTAGTAGTACAAACTTGAGTACTTCTAGCGGGAGCATGATTAACAACATCTTTATACGAAGCATGGTACTTATTCCACTTCTTCTTGGGAATTTCTATGTAAGAGGCAAAGGCCTTAAAACAATTGGCAATACTTTGGGAATCAAGACCAAACTCATTAATAATATCACGGAAGTCATCAGTTCCCATAAAAGATTTAATGCATTCATAATCATAGTTTATACCTGACTTTCTTACTTTGTCATTCTCCCAAGCTTCAGTGTTTTCTTGAATACGGTCCAGTAGATCCCATTTAGCTTCTTCCTTCATACATGTAAATGATCCAGCACAAGAAGCATCTAGTAAATCTTTATCATGAAGAGAAAGCCTAGCATAAAAGTTATTGAGAATAATATTGTTAGGGAGTTCAAGAATAGGACATTTAAGCATTAGTAACTTCAATCTCCCCCAAGCTTGAGCTGTACTCTCTCCATCAAGAGGCCAAAAGTTATACATAAGATTTCTATCCTTACGAATTTCACTGGGAGGATAAAATTTAGAGTAAAAGAGAGATGTCATCTCTTCCCATTCCATGGATTGTCCATTCTTCAGCAGCTTATACCATTCTTCAGCTCTCCCTTCCAAGGATATGGAGAGTAACTTCTTCTTCACATGTTCAGTTGTGATACCTGCACACTTAAACAACCCGCATAATTCATGGATAAAAAGCAAATGATCACCAGGGTAGACAGTTCCATCCCCAAAATAATAATTATCCATAACTCGATTAACAATACTTGTAGGTATATTAAAAGGATCTATCTCAACTGGTGGTGGTTCATCTACTACCCTAGCAGTGGTAGTATTTTTCCCAAACAGAAAACCAAGTGGGTTATCCATATTGGAAACAAAGTAACAAGCAGTAACAAGAGCAATACTCACAGTAAAATTTTCCCTTACCAGATCCACTCTTCAATAGCGCTTCACTCCCCGGCAAAGGCGCCAGAAAATAGTCTTGATGACCCACAAGTATAGGGGGTGTATCATAGTACTTTTGATAAATAGGAGTGTCGATCCCAACGAGGAGTAGAAGGTGCTGAACAGTGGTATGGGGTAAGAAATCCTTGTGAATACTTAACAAAAAGATTTTTAGTGGTTTTTTGATAAGGCAACAAAACAAAGTGCAACTAATAAAGAGCAAACGCAGCAAGTGGCCCAATCCTTTCTTAGCAAAGAACAAGCCGGTGGAAATACTTATAAGGACCAAACGTTCTCGAGGACACATGGGAGTTCTGTCAAGTGCTTTCACTTAAAATAGCCGAGTACTCTTCTTTGGTGTTGTAAGTGTTGTGTGGGTGAACCTGTGCTAATGTACCGACCGTAATTGGACTAATACATACTTGTGATTAAACCCCCTGCAAACATCCGTAACTACAGGAAAGTAATTAAGATATAAATCTAACCACAACCTTAAACTCTGAGATCCTACGCTCCCTTGTGCAAAGGTGTCCTAACGGGGGTTCAGGTTTCTGTCACTCCGGCAACCCCACAATTAGTAGCCAGATACACAATGCATTCCCCTAGGCCCATAAATGGTGAAGTATCATGTAGTCGACGGTCACAAGACACCACTAGAATAATAGCACCACAACTTAAATACTAAACCATTGAATAATAACTCATCACAGATTCACTACTAACAACATGACTTCTCCCATGTCCTCAAGAACTAAACAAACTACTCACGAGACATCATATGGATCAAGATCAAAGATGATATGATAACGGATAACAATCTAAACATAAACAATAATCCAATGGTTCCACTCACAAGCATCAACTACAATAGTAATTAACACCGGGAGAGTTTCCCCTAAGAACTAAAGCAATATCCAACACAATTGTTACAGCGGGACAGAGTGGTGATGATGGTGCTGGTGGAGATGATGGTGTGGATGATGATGATCCCGATGAAGCCTAGCTTGATGACGGTGTTGATGGCAACGATCTCCCCTCTCCGGGAAGGAATTCCCTCGGTAGAAATCTGTCTGCCAGAGAGATATTTCTCTCTCCTTGTTTTCCGCCCCTAGAGGCGGCGAAAATCTATCTATGGTCGCTCCCCGAGGCTTAGGGTTCCATAGGGAAGATATAGGCGAAGGGGCGGATTCAGGAGCCGGGCAGGTGGGCCACACCTTCCCTAGGCGCAGGGTCAAGTGGGCCCACGCCTAGGGGGTGTGGGCCCCCTGCGGCCCCTCTTCGCTCCTCCTTCTGGCTTCCTTCCTCTTCTGGGAAAATAATGTGTTTCCATATTTTCTGGTATTTTTCTGATCTTCGCGAAATTTCATTGAAACACCCTCTTTTCCATCAGAATCCAGACTCCGGCAGTCCATCCTCCAAGAATCATCCAACATGCATAAACAGATGAAAAGCCATAAGTAATACCTCATAATAAGACAAATATCAATGAATATAGGTAAATTATGATATAGAAAGGTGATGCAAATTGGGCATATCAAATCTTTGTAAGTCGTATTGATATGATATTTTATGATTAAATCCCCCAATATGTTAGCTAACTTTCGTTAGTTAAACACTTTTTGATTTGAGCAACAGAAGGTCTTCGAAAAAATCGGTTTCTACCTGCTGGTCTATTTTGACAGATTTCTGCCATTATTTGCATTTGCTTCTTATTGATTCCTTTTTGGGTTCATTTTGGTAAATTGAGCTTTTTGAGGGAGTTGCTACAGTAGCTTGTGTTTTTAGTGAAAGTTTTTCTGTTCTAAAGCTAAACCCAAGGGTCTATTATCTCTTGAATACACTAATGTTGCTAATGAATATTGTGTGAAGTTTTGTATGAAGGAAAAATTTCAGGTGTAGAGAAAGAATGATGTAATGAGATGAAGAATGGAAAAAAGCTCAAGCTTGGGGATGCCACCCCGGTGTCACCCCAAGAAATATTCAAGAGGTACAAGCGTCAAAGCTTGGGGATGCCCAAGGCATCCCCTTCTTCATCAATAAAAAGCTCAGGTCTTTCTAGACGCTTCGTTTTTATTGTTTCATGCACTATTGTATTGTTCTTGGAGTGTCTTAGTTTTCGTTTGCTTTGCTTAGTTTGCTTGAGTAAAGTAGTTTGGACCCCCGTTCTCGCTGTGATGTTTCAAATAAGTTGATTGGTGTTGGAAAGGAGTAGAAAGTTCTTGCTTGAAATAGTGCAAGAGGAGCTTGCTTTGACCGTGACTTAGACTCTAGCATGTCATGCTAGGTGTTGTTTTGACCTTATGCTTAGTGATTATTGCTGTAGAATGACTTGTTCCAAACAATTGGGATTGCTTAGTGTGCCTTGAAAGAATCATGCGTTGTTTTAGCATGCAAAAGCATGGTATTGTGGTATTCTCCTTTGATGCTTTGTTTGGGTTGACTTGGCACATTCTCACACCATGTTATGACTATGAACAAGTCACCATAGTCTCTATGATCATTTAGTCCTTGACTTGTAGTACCACTCTATGCTTTGATTAGTAATGTTTTGTCTCTCTACATGATTATGGCCATTATTGCTCTCTTAGTTGGTTGCTCCCAGTCTTTTGCTAGCCTCCACTTGTATGAGTAAGCTCTACTCATGCTTCCAACTCCCAAGAAACCAAGTTATTCCAAATTGCCACTATAAATTCCTATCCATGATGTGTTACACCATTCCAAGTATATTCATGTTTTCTTCTATCTTCCAATTAAAAAGTATTTTGATATGTGAAAGTTAGTGATTAAAGCTCTCACAAACTTGATGGCACACTTTATTTTTCTTTCCCCTAATAAACTTGAACCATTGTATCATCTATGTTGTATATGATTGCACTTATACGTTGGAATTAGCAGAACCGTGCTATCACGAGGAACGCTTTAAACATTGCACTTGTACTTTGTACACAGCTGATATCATGCTCTTTTGTCTATGGAGGACGCCGGTGTGAAATAAAAGGGGAGCTTGTAAGTCCATGGAGTTATGTATGTGTGTTAGAGAAACGTCTAGGCCGCTAGCCTAATCCATTCCTAATCATGGTGGAAACTTGTAGCATCACCATAGTGACATCTAGGAAGCATTATTCTTATAAAAAAGAGACATATTGAGAAAAGAGGAAAGAGAGAAAAAGCACCATATTCCCATAGTAAATAAGAAGATTGCTGAGATGCTCATTGTCTGCTTGCCTTGTCATTTTGGTTATGGGATAGCTCCTATACCATGTGTAAGGGGTACCCTATTGGCAGTTCTCTATGATACACATGTACTTACTATGACTAGAACTTACAAGTGACTAAAGTTGAGTAGCATGAGGAGCGGCCCTCGTATTCAAGGGACATGAGATTGCCAACTTATACTTTGTCAAGCATATGCTCCATAGTTTGTTCAATTTAACCTTAATCACTTCAATATGCTTATGATAGGGGCAATGAGGGCTGAAATCTAACAAGTACCTTTGGAAGCTCTTTTTGAGACTTGAAATCCCTGCTTCCCTATATGAGGGGCCTTTCTTACACCATTATATTGAGTCTCCACCTTGTATCCTTTAGGCACCAGTTAATAGAGCATAGTTGCCATTCTTAGTTCTATGTGCATTGTCCCAAAACTTATTGATTGATGCATATTGTTGATATTATTTGTTCTTGTGCTATTTGTATCTAGTCACTCTTATGAACTTTGAAGGTGTCCTATGCATCTATTTGCTACTATATGAGGGACAAGCTGATTCCCACTATGCCATGTTTTCTGTATGTGAAACAAACAAACGTTTTTCAATGGATGTTATTCATGATCTTTGTTTGTAGCCTTTCATGTTGCAGGCATAGTTACTTTGCCTTACTGTTAGAACTCCATATTTCATGCTCATGTTTAGAGTTCTTTGATCCCAATTTTCAATCCTTGCAAATGGTTTGATCTTGATTTTGATGGTGCATGTCACCTAAAAAATTATTCTTTTTATCACTTAGCTACTCGAGGACGAGCAGGAGTTAAGCTTGGGGATGCTTGATACGTCGGAAACGTGTCTATAATTTTTGATGTTCCATGCTTGTTTAGTATCTACTTTGCTTTGCTTTGTCTATAGTTTGAGGTGTTTTTATATGTTTTCTGGTACTAACCTATTAAAACAACGCCACAGTGCCAGTTGCCTGTTTTCTTCTGTTTTTGGTTCCAGAAAGGCAGAAAATCAATATTCTCATAATTGGATGGGACAAAAGCCAAAGTCAATATCATATCAATACGACTTACAAAGATTTGATATGCCCAATTTGCATCACCATTCTATATTATAATTTACCTCTATTCATTGATATATGTCTTATTCTGAGGTATTACTTATGTCTTTTCCACTGTTTATGCATGTTGGATGATTCTTGGAGGATGAACTGTCGGAGTCTGGATTCTGATGGAAAAGAAGGCATTTTGATGCAATTTCACGAAGATCAGAAAAATACCAGAAAAATATGAGAAAATATTATTTTTCTAGAAGATTGAGGAAGCCAGAAGGAGGAGCGAAGAAGGGCCGCAGGGGGTCCACACCCCTAGGCACGGGCCCATCCTGGGCCGCGCCGAGGGAAGGTGTGGCCCACCTGCCCGGATCCCGACTCCGCCCCTTCGCCTATATCTTCCCTATGGAACCCTAATACAAGGGGGCGACCACAGATAGATTTGTGCCGCCTCTGCGGGGCGGAAAACACCAAGAGAGAAAGATCTCTCCGGCAGACAGATTTCTGCCGGGGGAATTCCTTCCCGGAGAGGGGAGATCATCGCCATCAACACCATCATCAAGCTAGGCTTCATCGGTATCATCATCATCATCATCATCCACACCATCATCTCCACCAGCACCATCATCACCACTCCGTCCCGCTGTAACAATTGTGTTGGATATTGCTTTAGTTCTTAGGGGAAACTTTCCCGATGTTAATACTATTGTAGTTGATGCTTGTGAGTGGAACCATTGGATTATTGTTTATGTTCAGATTGTTATCCATTATCATATCATCTTTGATCTTGATCCATATGATGTCTTGTGAGTAGTTCATTTAGTTCTTGAGGACATGGGAGAAGTCATGTTGTTATTAGTGGATTTGTGTTGAGTTATTATTCAATGATTAGTATTTAAGTTGTGGTGCTAATCTTCTAGTGGTGTCATGTGAACATCGACTACATGATACTTCACTATTTATGGGCCTAGGGGAATGCATTGTGTATTTGGCTACTAATTGTGGGGTTGCCAGAGTGACAGAAACCTAAACCCCTGTTAGGACACCTTTGCACAAGTGAGCGTAGGATTTTAGAGTAAGGTTGTGGTTAGGTTTATATCTTAATTACTTTCTTGTAGTTACGGATGTTTGCAGGGGGTTTAATCACAAGTATGTATTAGTCCAAGTAAGGTCGGTACATTAGCAAAGGTTCACCCACACAACACTTACAACACCAAAGAAGAGTACTCAGCTATTTGAAGCGAAAGCACTTGACAGAATTCCCATGTGTGCTCGAGAACGTTTGGTCTTTATAAGTATTTCCACCGGCTTGTCCTTTGCTAAGAAAGGATTGGGCCACTTGCTGCAGTTGTTCTTTGTTACTTGCTCTTTGTTTTGTTGCATTATCAGAAAACCCCTAAAAATCTGTTTGCTAAGTATTCACAGGGATTTCCTGGTCCACACCACTAGTCAACACCTTCTGCTCCTTATTGGGATCGACACTCCTATTTATCAAAAGTACTGCGATACACCCCCTATACTTGTGGGTCATCAGGCACCGATTGGTGGCACCCACGAGGCGGGCCTAATCGATGGAGGTGGAACCTGCTCTAGGAGGCACAGGATGCCGATCTTTCCCACCTGGAAGCAGAAGCTCCCGAACAGCATCTTGACTCTGTCTCCTATGGAATCGGAATCCTTGCGAGTGTTCGGGGAGTGGGCGGTGAAGTCGAGGGCGCCGAAGAGGAGGTGATTCTCCATTGCCGAGGAATCGAAGATCACAGCGGATGGAACCGTCACGACAGCATGACCAGTGTCCCCAATTCCAACAGACATCGCCAATTGACGATGGTTTGACTCATCAATGCCCATCGTTATGGACTTGGGTTTGGAGAATATGGAGATGCTGGAGATTGCGATATGGTTAATAGACACGCACCAAGGGGACACGAGATTTACCCAGGTTCAGGCCCTCAGAGGGAAAACGCTATGCTTGTCTTTTCTTGATTGATGGCAGAACCGAAGGTTACAGGGGGGGGGGGGGTGCATAGATGAAATTTGGAGTGAGGTGTGTGTATGAGTTGGAGATATCCTCCTCGCCGTAGCCTCCTAGCCTTTATATGGGGAGGCCAGGTCTCGGGTAGGTCGAGTCGGTTACAAGTTAGGGTTTCCCCTTCAAAATTCTATCTACAGCTTGGCCGTGTTCTCCAAGGAGTCGAACTTCTACCGGGCTTGGGCTATCCAGAGTCTCCCTGGGATTCACGTTAGTAGCAAGTCGACTTCACTGGGCTGGACCGGGTATACCAATGTAAGGTACCCGTAGGGCATATCCATATCAGTTCCCTTGTAGGATTAACCCTAGGGTGGCCCAATCTTCACGGATTTAAGGCGAGGAGTGAGGGAAAACACGATGAACGCAACACAAACACAAAGTAAAGATACAAATGCATGCAAACACAATCCGATTTGATTTGCTCCCATTGGTTCGAACAACCAATTCAATAGAATCCTCGGCGAGAGACCGTGAGGTAGAATCGCCAAAGGAGAGATCGACAAGAGGATGATAGAATCCAAATGAAAGGAGAGAGTAGAAACAATTAGAATCCCAAAGGGGAGACGCCTAGCACTACTAGAATCCTTGACAAGGAGAGACCAAACACTTGAGGAGGGTCTTGACGACTTGGAGACGAACACCAAACTCCAAGGCCTTGTACAACTCATAGATTAACTATAGAGAGGGGTTCCCATCTAGGGTTAGGCACAAGCCTTCATTCATCTTCAACTCTAAGGTTTCAAGGAGGGGTGGGCGATTATATATAGGCCAGAGGGGTAAAATAGGCATAAATAGGAAGTTCTAGGTGTTACATGTGCCAGGCCCATCTTGAGGCGTGCATGCCCGTGTCACTCGGTCCGGAGATTCTGGTGTAGCGGACCGGAGACTCCGGTGTGGTCCAGAGATTCCGGTCTATCTCCGGTCCATCTCCGGAGGGGGTGTCAGACTGTCCTAGGCCTCGGTTCAGGGGTCGGTCCGGAGATAGGCCAGAGATTCCGGTGTATCAGACCTGAGACTCCGGTGTGCTAGGACCGAGACTCCGGTCTGGCTCCAGCATCTTCTTGCGTCTCCTCTTCCAGGCCTCTTGCTTGGGTGTATTAGCTCCTGGTTCATCCTCGTCGCATCCTGTTGGCATCATGGTCATGGTCCTAGTCATATCATGGGCATTTGTCTCAAGTAGAATTCTATTCTCATGATTATCAAAAGAAGGCAAGGTGTGGAAGGAATTCACATTTGGATTGATGGTTAGTGTAGCATGATGTAGACCAATGGTGAACGCCATGTGTTGGGCTGCATCAGTACCGCTCAAGGTTACCAGCGGAAGTGGCCAGGTAGTGTCGGTCACAGGTTCCGGTCAGGGTTGACCAAAAGTGATGACCGGAACTACCGGACCAACTTCCGATGCTAATTCCTGCAATTAGTACACTTCCATATAGAAGTATACTGATGCTGAACGGAACTAGAGGTGCTACTTGAGCCGAAACTTCCGCCTAGGCCAGCCCCGCAAAGGACTATGGGCGGAACTTCCGACGCATGGCCAAAACTTCTAGCCAGGGCAGGAACAAGCCAAACACCTCCAAGGGACACTCTCTCGCTGTACAATAGGAGGGTTGTGGCGGTGCAAATATGGTTTGTGCATGAGAACATGATTCCACACAACCTTCCAGGATGGACCCCCTCTTGATAGTACGGCGACCTAAAGCAACCCCAAAAGAGAATAGCGAAAACAAAGGGAGCCGTCTTCATGAGACTTCAAGAGAATGGTCCACACAACACATTGCCAATGGATAAACCTGAAACTTAGGCACACAATTAAACCACAATTGAGTTTGTCATTAAAACCAAAATACTTAGAGAAAACAAGGTCCTTTCACATCTTTTGAGTTCAACCGTGCTAATGCAAATAGACAACAAGCATGCACAATTATTGTAAACCTCAAAAGCATGCACCTGGGGAACGAGTCTTTTGTTTAATGTATAAATTCAAGTTAAACTCGGTTACTGTTATGACTATAATTTAGTACCTTACATTTTGGATGGCAGCAAGCAGGTATAACTAGGGCCACGCCGCAAATCTTCATGAAGTTAGCCTGAATTTGTTTTCAACAGGAGAAAAACAGTGCCAAACACTGGCGGCTCAATTGAGAAAGACTTTATGATCAAAGAAAGATAGTGGACTTTGGTGCAAATGATGTTATCGCTTACCACTAAGATCTGAAAGACATTTATCCATTATATATGCAGACAATATCTATGTAGCATCCCAATTGTCTAACAATTGTAATGCTACTTGGTCTAGTAATATAATGGCTACTTCATATATATAATTGTTGCATCATCATTATATCATGCTCATGTCATCATGCCTCCTTGCATTTGAGCATCATATAAAACCCTTTTCCATTTGGTTCTTATCTCATATGCATTATTAATTGTATTTGCCTCTTGATATTGTATTTGGGTCTTGATATATTGTTTAAATGCCCAAGTTGAGTTGGGGGCATATCTCTTATTAACTCCACCACCTTTCTTTCACCACCTTATAATTCCACCATCCAACTAAATATGAGCTTGGCACTTATTGGTTTACCTCTAGCTCATGTGGGTTGGAATGGATCCAATTCTTTTCCACATGCTCTCATCTTGGCATCATGTTGTTTTCGCATTATTGATATATGAGAGCCACATGGCCACCTTTGCATGCCTTGTGAGTGGAACCTTTTCTCCTAGCTTCCATATGGATTATTATGGAATTATGCTCATGTTGGGGTATTTTTGGGACTATGGAGCATCTAGTGGAACATACACACTAGCAAGTCCCATTTCTATTCAAATGTGAGCATTTCCATCTACTCCACTTGGAGCTTACTTTGAAATTCTTTTGCTTGGGCCTTACTCCACACTTTGGAATGCATAAGTATAAATGCTATGGATATTCATTTTTGTTCTCACAAGAGGAAACCTAGCATTTAATGCATTTGCATGGGCCATGCAACCATCACCCTCTTTGGTCCTCTTTTGGTTTTATTTGTTTTTGAGTGAATATTTACCCCTCATCTCTATCCCTTCTTTTGGCTTGATCTATGTGTGATCTTGCTTAAAACCATATCACCACCTCTCCCTCTTTTTGATCTAGCTTGGTTTGGTCTTGTTCTTGCTTGAGCTTGCCAAAAGGAAACCATCTCCCACTCCCTCATCTAATCCTAAATCCTACCACCTTATTCACCATACCCCCCTCTTTAAACCATACCCCCATCTAACCCTAACCCTCACATCCCCTCTCGCCTAAACCCTAAGTCTACCCCCTCTCTCTCGGCCTCTCTCTCTCACCTAGCTAGCCCCACCATGCCACCTAGCTACCCCACCCAAGCAAGCCCTAGCCCGAGCCATACCTCCCTCTACCCCAAACCCTAACCGAGCCTAGCTCCTACCCAAGCTCCATGCCACCCCTATCCCTCTCTCTCTGCCATGCGACCCCACCACACCGAGCCTCCCCCCTGCCTACCTGGCCTCGCCTCTGGTCCCACCTGGAAGCCCCCTTGCGCCTGCCCCTGCCCTGCCGAGCACGTGAGCGAGGGAGGAGAGAAAGGTGGCACCGAGCCACCTTTTTCCACCGTCCACCTCCCCACGGCACCCCTCTCCTCTCCTGTCCTTATCTTCCACGGCTCTGCCTCACCCTGCTACCCCAGATCTACCCCAGGGCCCTGCCCTCTCCCCTTTCTTCTCCATCGCCGCCAGCCACTCCATCGCCGGCCACCGTCGGCATCACCCTACCACCGCCGTAGCAGAAGGAGGGTGCGGTGACTGGACGTTGGGGAAGACCAAGCCGAGCACCAGTGTCGCCCCTGTACCCGGAGCCGAGCAGGAGGAGCACCAGAGCGCCGGTACCAGCGCGAGCCCGACGCCCAAACCCTAGCTCCGGTCCGTCTGCGTCGACGCCGATCAACCGCTCCCCAAGCCGATCCATCTACACCAACGTCTCCTCGGTGAGCCCCTAAGCCCCCTGGACATGTTTCGCCTCGCTGTCGTCAATCAGCTTTCGCCCGTGTCGTCGAACCTCGGTCAAGGCTGGGCCGACGTCGTTCCTGCGTTGCTACGCCGCGCAACGACTTAGCTAGGCCCCGTCCGCCCTCCCTAGCAACTACCTCACCTAGCCGCACTGGCTCGCACCCTAGCATGCACCAGCACGTCCCCAGATCGAATCCCCACCCCGCGCTGGCGCGCACCGATCCGTCCGCGGCGAGAGGAAGAGAAACAGTACCGCGGGCGCTGTTTTGCTAATACCCCCCTACACCTTTTTTCAGATCAACCCAAGGCCCTTTTGGCCCACCAACACCGCCGCTCGATCATGCAAAGAGCCCCCTAGTATCTTAGTCTCAACTCAAGGCCTCAGGTTGCGTGCAGCCCCACACCCGTGCGTCTTGCGTGGCCCCACATGTCATTCGCTTAGGCTAGGTCAGCTCGCAGTGATAAAAGGATTCCTGCGCGCTGTGGCGTCCAGTCAGCGTTGGCCCCACCCGACAGTGGCTGTGGCTAGCTTGAGCCGAGTAATAAAAGTACTTTCTGTTTTCTGGTTTAATTCAAACTTATTTCAAATTATTTCAAATTCAAAATTCAAATCTGTTTTAATATATCTTTTAAAATATAAATCCAATTTAAACAAATAATACATGTTTTCAAATCAGAAAAACGTGAGGAATTCAAATATAGCCTTTAAAATATATTTTGGACACTTTAATTTTCCAAGTTCATTAAAATTACAATAAATTGCCCTTTGCCCTTAATTAATTAATAACTTTTGTTTTATAACTCCAAATTTAACAAATGATATGTCTAAGATGATTAGCTCGACGAGACCTTTCTGTTTATGCATTCCATGTTCTGTTTTGAAGCATGCATCATACAAATTTAATGTGTACAGCAACTAATATGAGGATAAAATGGGGCCAAAACCCAATAAAATGATTTAATCTTGTATCTCACACCTCACCATGCCATGCTACATTAATGCCATGCAAATTGTGCATCATTCATCATGGCATGATTGTTTGCTTGATGCATTTAACTCATATGCTTGCGCACTTTATTTATGTTGGCCCTTGTTTGTTTGGTTCTTCTTCGAATAGACGCTGAGCAGGGGATATATCAAGATACCCAGGAGCACTACCCAGATCCGTCTCTCGCTTCAACTGAGCTGCCAGGCAAGCACTACCACATGCTTGCATACATATAGTACCTACTGCCTCTATCTTATTCTTGCATCATTGAGTCGCGATTGCATTAAATTGAATCCCAAGTATTGCATAGCCTTTACTTTTCAACCCCACCGAAACTTGTTCCTCCATCCTATGAGCCATTACTATAGGAGTTGTTTGAGCCATGCGAGTCGTAGAACAACATGTGTAGGGTATGTGAGTGTCTGATGGATAACGAGGTACCTATACAACTTAACCTGAGTAGTAATGGGATAACTAATGAAAGTGGCATCGGTGAGCCATATTTGCTATTTGGTTTTTCAGGCTCACTTGTGTCCCGTAAGACCCCAAGTACTTGATTCCTGTTCCAAGAATATTCGCGCTATCCACATCCGGGAGGCCTATGACCCCCCTGAGCCAGAGCTTGATTCATTCTTATTTCTTGGGGCCACAAACTAGTTTGAGGTTTTATTTACTATCCTGTACTTATGCCATGCTTTACTGCTTTACTTAAGATTGTGCGAGGAGCACCTGTACTGTTTAGGGCCGTGACCCGTTTTCGCTGTATCGACAAGCCCAGTCACACTTTCGGGTTCCCAGTCGTTTACAGCCGGCTCCACAGACCTTGAGGCCGTCTCGGAGTCAGCTAACTTCGTTGCGGGTAGCTCAATGGGGTGGCCCCCTGAAATATTTCTGAATCCTGCGATCGCTTTGTCGTGACTGCCTCGTCGGGTTTTGATTTGGTTTTTCCGAGGCATATCGAGTGTGTGTTGCTATTTGTGCACCCCTGCAGGGTAAAACTTTCTGAAAGCCGTGTCCGCGGTTATGGACGACTTGGAGCACAGTTTCTCGATCATAGACAAGCATAACTGAAGTACCGCTGTTAAATTGACTAAATAACTGACTAGTAAATAGTGCAACACTCATGGAATGGTTAATAAAACTGCCAACGGATGGGGGGGTTGTTCGTCCGCTTCCTCGTCGGTAAGCGAGGAGGAGGATGGATCTGTTAATATTACCTTTATAACTGTTGTTATTAATTCACGGACATCCGTCTATCTATGGTTAGGCGGATGGTTAGCGAGTATCTATAGAATTGCTAGGGTTTATCTTTTGCTGCAATTGCGTCACCCCAGGTTGTGTCCCCTTTAGAGGCATAAAGACTTGCTGAGTACCCCTAGGGTCTCACATGATAAATTATTGGTTCAGATGAACAGGTACACTCGCAAGATGGATACTGGGTGGAAGAGACGGGCGAAGTGGGCAACGATCATTCGGTGTAGAGATTCCGGGAACGGGGATCCGTGAGATCTGTGGGCGGGACCTGCTTATTTATGGGGCATCTTATGCCGATTTGCTTCTTATCCGTACTCGGATTTTGTCTTCCGCTTCCGCCTGATACTCTGTTGATTGATGTATGAGGAGATATCCTAAACTATTATATCTATCTAGGATATTTGGATCTTGCCGTATGGCGTTGCTATATTTCCTTTATTTTTAGATGAAATGGCTCTGATGTACTGTTGTATGGTGGCTTGCATACATACTCATTTGTGTATGTAGTTGATCCCTTCGCCTGCCGATTACGCCGCCCGTTCTTGTCCCGATGTTTGGAAATGGTTGGGACGGCCGAAAGGTCTATCTGTGAGTGGCATTTGGGCCCCACCGTACTATTTCAACCATTTCTGCTCATCCAGGCTTGTAACTAGGAGCGTAATTCACCGAGGTAGTTACAATCTACAAGAAAACCAACCGTGGTTCAGGTTCTGATAGCTCTTAGCCAAACCCAATCAAGAACAAGGAATACACGATTTAGCAACTACATTGTCCACGCAAGATCAAATATTGTCACCTTCATATTTTAATATATTGATCTCACTTCAAAGTTTAACCAGTAAATATAATATCCATTTTTTCAGTTTAAACTAGCACCTTCCAGTGCCATACATGTTACCATGTAGTATGAAGTATATCAGACTATCAGAGATGTGGACAAGAATTTGAATGCTTCTCACACCTCGCTAAGTAGCAAGGTGTGCATACTGTGTGTTATGAAACTGAGGCCGTAGATATGATGTGTGAATGAAAGCTTGGTGTTGTGGTACTATCTATGTGGCTTGGACCGTTACGCCTGGTAGTGTCACAAAACACAGCCCCATGAGTGTACTGTACCGACCATCCAATGCTAGAACACGGCGTGGCAAAGCGCGCATACCAATCTAGTAAGATTTTAAGTGGTATGGGATTGCCACCTATCCCGCCTCCCATCCCACTGGAAATCCCCTACTAGTCCCAATTAGATTGTACCACATGTCTCGACGGGCCGAAGCGGACTATTCCATGTAGATCCACCGGCAGCCCATTAGTCCGTTAAGCGGTGCCCTTTTTATACCAGACTACTAGTCGTGCTTCTCCTCGTCTTACTGGGAGGCCGTCGCCGCCGCCTTCTACGTCCTTCCAGGTCTAAGCATTGATATGCTTGCAGGATTGGATGCGCCCATCAGGTGTAATTGATGCCACATCAATCTAGTAGATTTGAATAATAATGATGAGATGCTCTGCACAAGTCCATATTTTATTATAAGTTAGGCTTGTGTTTTCTCTTTGGAGATGCCACCAATTCTGTTTTACTTACATGTCCCACTATCACTTCTCAGTTTTCAGATCATATTTGTTGATAAAATACCGTCACAACATTTCAGAGTGGAGAGAAATGAGACCCAAGTGGAGCCTTGATGACAAAGTACATCAACATTCTCATTGAGTCACTGTTAGATATTGTTTCTTATATATATGCAAGCAACACATGTATATTATTTATTATATATATGCAAGCAAGCACTCATTTCTATTTTTGCCCGGTTTGCTTTAGATTACTCTTGAACTCTTACTCCGAATCTTCCATTACTCGATGTTATATTAATATGGACATTTCTACATCTTCCATAGAGCTAGTGTAACAATTTCCTTAACTGCCATAGTATCATATTGTTTTTCTTTTGATGCACTCTTGTTGTTTTTCTTATTATGGTATGTTATTTTATCAGGGCCAGGACTAGTAGATAAATTATGTCGCCCTCTCAAGATTAGGAACATGGTTTTCCTAAAGATCGGGCTATTGCTCAATCTCAGGATCAGGAGCCATGTACTTTGAATTAGACTTGTGTTTTCTCTTTTGAGATGCTAGCAATTCTTGTGAATCTTGCATCGATGCACTATTTTTTCTGAGACACAAACAGACGCTAACAACTTCTGAAACTCGTGAAAGTTACCTTTGCATCTCAACTTTCGAAACTTCTAATTTTTTTTTGGTGATGTAGACTAAGAAATCAATAGAATGTTTGTTGTTTTGTAATTTTTATCAAACTTATGACAGTGACACGAATTTATCGTCCAAAGATTAAGAGAGGTTATATCAACATTTCTATTACTGGTGCTTAAATGTCACCTTGTTTTCTACTTAAATCAATCTAACCCAAGATCTAGCTAGCTATCAAAGCCTAGCTTGGCTGATAGATACAAGAGAGCTAGCTATTCAAGTCTAGCTTGGCTGATCGATACTACTCCCTCCATTTCATAATATAAGATGTTTTACATTATGAAAGGAGTGTATCTATATCTTTTTTAGCGTGCATATTCACTCTGAACCTATACACTAAAAAAAATCTAGATATACTCCTTTCACAAAACTAAAACGTATATTATAAAACAGAGGGAGTACAAGAGAAGAAAAAAGATCTACATGTGAGGTCGTATGTACGTGCCAGCTAGTTTAGACGGGATCCGATGGAACAAGTGGGACATCTCAAAAAGGCCCGCTTAGTTTTTCCAATAATAGGATGTTAGGGTTGTGATTAATAATGGGATAAATGGATGATTAGGCTGGTAGGAGGCGGACGTCCCACTCCCATCCCTGAAATCTTGAAAACAAAGCTTTGCTTTCTGGAAATCAGCAGCAGCACCCGAGCACCATGGCGTTCGTTTTTTCGGAAATTCAAATTTGTATTTCTAGAACTCAAAAAAATCAACGGAAAATATACAAGTCCGTATACACATCCTGAGTGGACGCCGTAATTTTATTAAAAAAATATGTTATATTTTAGGTTACATAAATGTTGGCAAATTTCTGGTAAAAATAAGATTTTTTTATCTCTGTATACATCCACCAATTTGTTTTTTATAGCCCACGTTTTTTTCACTAAAACTTTCACAAAAATATACAACATACAGGGCATTTTTTTAAAATAATATGTTTTATTTATTTATTTTGAATTTTAATATGCGAATTTTAAAATTTGCAAGAATAGCGCCAGTTGGTGTGGCCAAAACCAAGTAGGCCAATCGGTGTGGTCGAAACCAAGTGGGCTGACCATCCGGTGCAGATCGCTGCATGTTGGCGTGGCCGAGACCGACACCGACTGGCCATCCGGTTTGGCCAAAACTAACAATATGCTAGATTTGTAAATTTCCAAATCCATGAATAATATTTCAAAATCAATTTAAAACTATATTATTTTAAAAATTAGCACATACGATGGATATCCTTAGATTATTTAAAAAAAATCAAAAGTATAATTTTTTATTTTTTTAAAATCTAGACATACTCGTGCCTGGGGTGCTGCAAATATGTGTTCTTTGCTTTCACACGATAATATGAGTCGGTTCCACGGCTGTCACCAGTCATATCTCGGTGTATCATCAGTAGGATCGAACAACAATACATACTATAATGTGTTTTGCAATCTAATAATATTATGTAGTAGTATTTCGTACAATAATAACAAACTATATGTGCACATAAAATTTGACTTTAAACGGTCATCCGGACAAGTGCACGTGTTCAGGCATCCGCCTCCCACGTTTTTGTACACCCATCGCTGGAAAAAAACTCATGGGCCCTTCGGTGGCCTTATCCGTTCAAAAAAGAAATGTTTGTTTGATCCACTCTTGCAATGGACCTGTCACTATAGCAAATTTTTGTACTCTGGTAGCATGAATGCAATATTACACCCTGCATAGGTTCAAAATAATACAAAAAATATATCAGCATTTCAAAACACCCATGTAGCAAAAAAATATGGTATGCTGCAAAAATAAAAACGTTTATGTAGCAAAATCCGCAAAAGGTGTAGCAGATCTCCATCATCGTAGTAAAATCGCTCAGAAAAAATCAAAACACATATGCAACATGACAAGCCAACATTTGCAGCACCTCAGAAAATATGTGCAACTTTTGAAACAACGTTCATAGCACTCATAATTGTCACAACATCTCACTCCTACATTCACAACAAAAAAGTGTGTGAGTTTGCAACATTTGAAAATCACTAACATAACATCGAAAAATCATAAACTAACCTCGTGCTCAGGAACCCAGCTCACAGGAGCATCTCACCGCTAGATCTAGTGACCACATATCAGTTCTCCATAGTCTTGTTCCTTTTAGAGCTCCTCAGTGTCATAGTCAATTTTTTAACTTCCACCTCAACCTTCATTGCAGCGAGCTCCCCTTCTAGATGCAAGGGGCTAGGGGAGGAAAGAGAGGTGGGGCAACACAATAGAAGTATCAAAGGGGGGCAGGAGATGCGACAACGAAGGAGCATGGGAGCTACGAGCATTTTGTAAGTGTTGAGAAGAGAGAAGTGAGAGTGGAAGGAAAGACATACATGTTAGAGGGAAAAGTGATGGACACATGCCCGATGAAATGAGATAGAGGGAAAAGAGACAAGCACGCGCCCCTTCGCCTGGCGGAACGACCCTGACATCAATCGTCTGAGTGTAGGGTCATCGATGAAGGAGTGAGAGGTGGGCGACCATAGGTGGGCCCAAATTCCTATAGTTGTAGTTTCCATCATCATGGATCTGAAGTTTTATCCGTGCATTTAGGGTAGATGCAGTGTGGGAGAAAGAAGATGAAAATATATTGTGGGCTCGCCCAACAAAGGTGTAAGTGGCTCGTGGACATGCATGGCTCGTCTAACATGCTTAGGGAATGTGAGAACTACAATATGGCTAGACATAAGCCGTTGCTTCTACATCTAAGGACCATAGCAATTACAACTCAATGACGCGCGAAAAAAATATGCATCAATCACAGTATGCCAAATTTTTTTCTTGCACTCCCACGTCATGGGCTCTAGCAATCCTAAAGGAAGCAATTTCACTATTGGTCGTGTAACACGGTTGCCACAACCGCTTGGTTCTACCTTCATCCAAGTTCACTCGAAAATAACATGAACTTTAAAATATATAGGAAAAAGATTCAAAAGTTCATTGATATCTAGCTGTTGTGGCACCGAGAACTCAATTTTCCGGAGACGTCCTATCTAGGTGAACAATAGGATTTTGCTAAATATTTTACGGATGCGCAAAATCTCAAATGCATTAGAAGAGGAAAAGAGAAAGCTATAATGATTCCTCCATCAAAACTCTGATGTGGTTTACATGTCCACGCAACAACAAGTTTTGGGCAGCCTCATGAGCCAGAAGAACAGCGCCCCAAGCAACTACAACCCTGTCTCCATATGTTTTCTCTAAATATATTGGACAGTTATTTATATGGAATTCGTTTGTAACAAACATGCTGATATAATGCCCAAACATGACAAACAATTTGATGAACTTGTACCGAGAAACACAGTTCCACCACTGATATGCATGCATTATGCAATGTCTCTGTTGGAATACTGAGCATCATCATAGGTCCTCCTCAAGTTCTGAGTTGTGCAGTGCAATCATGCAACAACAAAAATAGTGTTCATATGACTACCTTGTTTTAACTTCGAAACATCACCAGTTTCTTTCCCTATTTTGTTTAGGGGATCATCTAGTTTGTGTTTATCTATGGAGACCTCCGATGTCACCTGACTCGATTCCGCTCGTTCAGCTACAAGAGAGTATTTTTTTCAAAGATATATATTATAAAAGATAGAATTTAGCCGCATGAGATCGACGAGTCTGTGAATAAACTTTGACATCTAATTTTCATATGTCAAGAGTTTTCAGCTTGCTCCATGTGTTATCTGTTCAGTTTGATGTATGTTTTTTTAAATAACAGGCAGAAACTGCCCGAATTTAAATTAATAAAGCCAAGAGTGTTCAACAGGAATTGTTTTACAACCAACCCAAAAGTAAAGTTTAAAGGAAACACTTCCTTAAACAACAAACTAGCTATTGAGTAAAACACAATTTTAGGTATATGATGGCGCATCCCTTGTAGGAGAGATAATTTCTCGATGAAGTTTACAAAGCATCTCCATAAGCAGGAACACATCATCTTTATATTTACTCAAGAACAGAGGCACAAAGATGAATGTTTTGTAAACACATTCATCAGGATGTTTAGGGAACTTTCTTTCAATAGTAAACTTGTTTATAATATGCCAAATCCCCCAACTTTGAGCGGCAAACAAAACCCAAATCAAAAGGCTAGATTTTCCATAGAGTAAAATCATAATGTTGAAGAACTCCTGAAAAGAACTAGGGTTCCATGACACATTGAGCATAGAAAACAAGCCACTTTAGCAAAATTGTGCCAGCACATATGAAAAAAAGATGTGAGAGATAGTTTTAGATTTCGCACATAGGCATCACTTGTAGTCAGTGGGACTGTGGCATGACAAAATTTGTTCATTTGCAGGTAGGTGACCTCTAGCCAATTTCCAAGGGAAAATCGTGATTTTGAGGGGAAGATTGGCCTTCCAAAACACCTTGGTTTGTGGAGATATAGTACCCTGGATCATTTTCCTATACATAGAGGAGAGAGAGGAGACATAGTAGGTGCTAGAGTGCTCTAGAGCCCATTTAATCTAGTCTATTTCATCATAAACTGAGCGCACTAAGTTACAGCACTAGGGAGTTCCACAACTCTAACTCTATAGGCTCAAAGGTTCTTCTAAAAGCAATATTCCACCGGACACACAAAATAGCCCGAGCCACCATAATTTTGGGATCGACACAAATTGCAAACATAGAAAATCTACTAGTTAGAGGGGTATCACCTAGCCACCAATTTGTCCAGGAACAACTCTTGATGCCATCTACAAGCACAAATTTCGTTCCTAGTTTAAAAAGGTGTTTGATTTTGTTCAAACTTCTCCAAAATTGAGAACTACCTTGGCTCTAGGAATTAAGGAGATTTTATATAATATTATATTTTTCGTAGGGGAGTTCATGCAACAAATTATGACTTTATCCCACATCTAGAAGGCTCCAAACCCATTTAAGCATCATAGAAACATTAGGAATTCTAGAATTCAGCACCCAAGGACACCCAAGTCCTTGAGTCTACACATCTCTTGCTAGATAACCCAATGGAATTTATTTTTGTCCCCTACTCCCTCATGGAAGAAACGAGCCAGGCCTTGCCAAAATCTGCATGTGTTCCATCCGCCAGCATGAAAATCCCCATATAGAAGATTGACAAACCAGAAAGAGACGAATTCACAAGTGTAAGGCGAGCAACAAAAGACATAAAACGTCTGACCAATAGTATTGACCAAGCCTTCCCAATCCACCATCATCATGTTCCTATCCGCCATAGGAAAACCTAAGTATGTAAAGGGAAAACTACTTTCTTTAGAGTTCATAAGTCTATCCAATCCGGCTTGTTCAGTTGCTGGTACTCTCATAACCAACACCTCACTATTGAGGAAATTAATTTAAGGCCAAAGTGGAGCTCAAAGAAATTTTTAGATTTTTTAGATATGCATCATCCAGCTCTAAAAGAAAGATCGCATCACCCGCATATTGAAGGTGAGATACCCCTAGGATAAGATGCGAAACCGCCCCTTTGATATGACCAGCAGTGGCAGCTGCATCCAATGTAGTTGCAGAGTGTCAGCCATGAATCAAATAGTAAAGGGGAGATTGGGTAACTCTGACAAGCTCCCCTTTTGTTTCTGAAGTAGGTACCAACTTACTAGTTTATGCTTATCTCCGGTTTGTCCATCAGAAACCAGTTGCATAAGTCCATGAATGATCACTGGTTCGAAATCCTTCCAAAGAAGTGTTGAAGATATGCCCAAGAGGCAATAATAAAAAGGTTATTATTATATCTTTGTGTTTATGATAAATGTTTACATCCCATGCTATAATTATATTAACCGGAAACATTAATATTTGTGTGTTTTGTAAACATAAAAAATTTTCCTAGTAAAGCCTCTTGTTAAACTAGCTTGTTAATTAATAGGTGATCATGGTTTCGTGATCATGAACATTAGATGTTATTAATAACAAGATCATGCCATTAGGAGAATGATATGATGGACACACTCCTATAGTAAGCGTAGCATAAGATCAAGTCAATGAGAGTTCGTTTGCTACAAGCTTTCAAATATGTAGTAAACTAATCCTTCGACCATGAGATCATGTTAATCACCATCAGCGGATGAATGCTTTGATGATATCAAACACCACTTACGTAACTAGGTGGTTATAAAGGTGGCATTAGTGTAGGGGTTCGTAGCATGGAAAACAAAAAAATTCTATTGCATGAACACACACAAGCCAAGATCTATCTACTAGATTGTAGAAACGAGTTGATAGAGTACCAACTCCCGATCTCAAGATCGCAAAGATGATCCTTCCGGCGCCGCGTTCCAGCAGCGCTCCCGTAGTCGGTCACACGTACGGTACTCGATGAAGACCTTCATCTCTCTTGTTTCAGCAGGCAACAGAGGTTGTAGATCTCTCCTCGCGATTCTGGCAGCACGATAGCATGGTGTCGGAAGTAGAGGGGAGATCCCGCAGGGCTTCGCCTAAGCTGAAGTGGGTATCATGGAGTAGAGGGAGCCCTGGCGATCTAGGGTTTAGAGGGCTGAGGTTTATAGGTAGCCAGCGGCTAGGGATTATCTAGACGGCGACTGTTCAGAGGAGATCTAGATGGCTGCAACTAGAGAGGGGGCGGCGGCCGGCCTAGGGTTTCTTGGGGTGCAAGGGGGGCTGATACGTCCAAAACGTATCCACGTTCCCGAACACTTTTGCTATTGTTTCTCCTCTAATTTGTGTGATTTGAATGTAACTAACACGGACTGACGCTGTTTTCAGCAGAATTTATTTGGTGTCTCGTTTTTATGCAGGAAATCAACTTTCAGGAAAAATCCAGGAAAATATTGCAAAACTCCTATTTTACTAGAAGACTCACGGATCCGGAAGACGAGATGGAGAGGGGCCACGAGAGGCAAACACCACCTGGTGGCGCGGGCCAGGCCACGCCACACCAGGGGGTGGTGTGGCTGCCTCGGTCTCCCCCTCGACCCCTCCTTCCGCCTACATAAACCCTCTAACCTAAAAACACCCGGGGGTCGATGTTTTTCCAGATAGAGATCTGTTGCGCCGCCACCACTAGAAACCGCGATTCAGAACGAGAAACTTCGTTCTGGCACCCTGCCGGGACGGGGAATTGGAGGAGATCATCGCCATCATCATCACCATCGCCTCTCCATCAACCATCCATGATTCCGCCATCCATGAGTGAATAATCCCCTGCTGTAGGCAATGGGTATGGTAGGGATTGGATGAGATCTATCATGTAATTGCATAAGATTGTTAGGGTATGGTGCCTAGTATCTATTGTTAGTGCTTTTTGACATTGTTGCAACTTGTTATGCTTAATGCTTGTCACTAGGGCCCGAATTCCATGATCTCAGATCTGAACATGTTATTGATTCATGATGATAGTATTGTTTATGATCTTACCTGCAAGTTGTATACACGTATCATTGTCCGGAACCCGAGGCCCCGAAGTGACAGAAATCGGGATAACCGGAGGGGGTGGCTGTGATGTGAGGATCACGTGTGTTCATAGAGTGTTAATGTTTTGCTCCGGTGCTCTATTAAACGGAGCACCTTAATTGCCAGTAGATTCCCCTGAGACCCCATTGCAATGGGCTAGCATGACAAAAGATGTTGTGCAAGTTCTCATTGCGAGCACGTATGACTATATATGGAACACGTGCCTATGATTATTCAGTACTTCGATGCTTTATTTTCTTTATCTGCAAATTCCCTTGGTCTTAATTATTACATGAATTGTCTTGTCCATGCAACGCCCGTCCATCCATCCCTATGCATACCGCACTTTAAATCCTGCTGTTTACTACAATTGTTACTAATGTCCTTATTTTACTACTGCTGTTACTTTGCTATTGCTACTACAAAACTTTGCTAATGATAATCTATTGCGATCAAGACTATTTCTAGGTGCAGCTAAATTGAAAACTTAGTTGTTAAGGCTTATAAATATTCTTTGGCTCCCCTTGTGTCGAATCAATAAATTGGGTTTTACTTCCCTTGAAGACTGTTGCGACCCCGTATACTGCTGGGTCATCAAGACTATTTTCTGGCGCTGTTGCTAGGGAGCATAACTCTATTTATAAAGTCCACTTGGAATTACTATTGTTCGCTGCTATCCATTCATCATGGGGAAAACTCGCGATGGAAAAGTTCCTATATTACCATCCACTATAGGAAGAGGTACAGTTTGAACACCTCTATTGCTCTATATTCACCATCTGTGATAAGTAAGCTCCTTACACCACCACCACATACACATGTTACACATACTGCTACTTCTGCTGAATCTAAAATTGCTTCTGATACTCATGATGCTACTTCTACTATGCTTGATGAGAGTGGTTCATTAGGTCCTTTCCTAGATGCTACAATTGCTAGAACTACAATGGGAAAAACTGAAACTCCTAATGAATATATTACTACACCTGTTAGTTCACCCGAGTCTAGAGAGAGCTATGATATTAATGACGGGTATATTGAAACGACTAATGAATTTATTGAAGAATGTCGAAACACTCATGGTGCAAGTGCTATTAAGAGTCTTCTTGAGAGACGCACTATTAGACCTAAATTGTCTCCTGATGCTAAGTTTGCCACATCTCCCATAAACATTAAAGATAAGGATTATGATTTCTATCTTGATTTATCTTACATAACCATTGTTGAGAAAGAACCTTTCTGTGGGACTGAAAATGAAAGTGTTGTGGCACACATGACTGAGTTATCTATTATGAGTGGCTTATTTTCTGATGATATTAAGAAACACACCTGCTTTGTTGCTAAAATTTTCCCCTTTTCATTGAAAGGAGAATCTAAAGCTTGGTTTAATAATTTACCTCCTGGATCTATTTATAGTCCTGATTGCTTGGTTGATACTTTCTTTCAGAAATATTTCCCTCCTAGTGCTCGACATGCCATGTTGCAGGAACTTTTTGATTTTAAACAGGGAAAAGAGGAGAAATTGCTTGAGTCTTGGGCAAGGTTTTGTGCTTTAATTCAAGCACAACCTATATGTACAAAACCTAAAAATGAGCTTCTTGATATATACTATAATGGATTAACTGATGAATCTAGGACATACCTAGATAGTTTTGCTGATTGTGTTTTCAGGAAAAGAACTCCCAAAGAAGCTGAGGAATTAATGGCTAAAATAAGCAAGAATTTACACCTGAGCCAATTGTGCCTAAGCCAACCCCAACACCAAAGAAGAGGGGAGTGATTGAATTAAATGATGAAGTGATGAAAGAAGCTAAGAAATGTCTTAAGGAGAAGGGTATTAAATCTGGAGATGAGAAGAATTTACCTCCTATAGAAGAATTATGTAAGCCAACCTCTCACTCATCCACTATTGAGGTACACTCTCTCCAACATTTTGATGAAGGTGATATTCCTTACTCTAAACCTCCTGATCAATGCTTAGAAGAATTTGATATTTATGTTGTTAAGCAAGATAATTTTAATAAGAGAGTGCATAATCATTTAATGGAAAACTCTAGAGCTATTAATGAGTTGAAAGATATTGTGGAAAGAACCTGCAATGATGTTAAAATGCTTGTTAAACATTTCTAAATGGTTCAAACTCAAATTGATCAGCTTACTAAAGTACAAAAAGATTTGCTAGTTAATGCTTCTAAGTAAAAACAAGCTTATGAAATTAGAACTAGGAGTGGTGCTTCCACTCAAGATCCTTTATATCCTGAGGGACATCCTAAAAGAATTGAGCATGATTCTCAACAAATTTAAAATAGTGGTACTTCTTCTAAGAGAAAGAAAAAGAAACACAAAATAGTTGTGGAATCTTCTGAACCTGCTATAGATCCTAATAGTATATCTGTCTCTGATGCTAAATTGAAGGTGGTAATGATAAAAATGATGCTCCTGATAAAGAAGAAATTGAAGAAGAACCTGAAAGGCACACTAAGAATACTAAGTACACTAAAGAAGATTTTGTTGCTAATAAACATGGTAGTAAAAGACAGCCTTGGGTACAAAAACCAATGCCTTTTCCCGATAAAAAACACAAGTCAAAGGAAGAAGAACACTATAACAAGTTTTGTGAGTGGATGAAACCTTTGTTTTTGCAAATTCCTTTGACTGATGCTATTAAATGTCCTCCTTATTCAAAGTATATGAAGGATATTGTCTCTAATAAAAGGAAGATTCCTAATGAAGAAATTTCCACTCTGCTTGCTAATTACTCTTTCAATGGTAAGGTTCCAAAGAAGCTTGGAGACCTAGGGATTCCAACTATTCCTTGTTCTATTAAAAACAATTATGTTAGAACTGCTTTGTGTGATTTGGGAGTAGGAGTTAGTGTTATGCCTTTTTCTCTCTACAAGAGACTTCAACTGGAAAAATTGATACCAACTGATATATCTTTGCAAATGGCTGATAAGTCTACTACTATTCCTGTTGGTATATGTGAGGATGTTCCTGTTCAAGTGACTCATAACTGTTTGATATTAACTAACTTTGTTGTGCTTGAAATGCCTGAAGATGATAATATGTCAATTATTCTTGGGAGACCTTTTCTTAATACTGCAGGTGTTGTCATTAATTGTAATCAAGGAAAAGTAACTTTTAATGTTAATGAAAAGGAGCATACTATCTATTTCCCCAAGAATATTGATAAGAATTATGGCCTAAATTCAATTGGAAACATTGAAGGCATCAGAGTTGGAGAAATATATTGTCCCATTCCACAAGAAAAATATGCAACTATTATGATTGGGACTATTGCTATCAAGATTGAGGTAACATAATCATTTAGTGAAATGCAAAGTTTTGTTTCATATAAAATTGTTTTGGTAACAAGACTCGATCAACCTTGTTAACAAAGGGATTTTAATGAACAAAACAATGTTTGCACCATGAATATCCTTGCTCACTTTTATTTTCTCTATCCCAATCTTTGCTCTTCACCTTGTTCATCTTTGTGTTGCTAGTTGCTTGCATAATAGAGTGTCTTAGAACTTCTGTAGGTTTAGTTTATATTTGTTTTTGCATCATTCCAAAATCATCGTTCTGCAAGGAAATCATTTATCAATACCTAAAAATTGCTCAAAAATAAAGTTTCTCGAAAAATTCTAGAAAATTCATATTAAATTTTTACGCTAAAAGGGGGCAGAGAGGTACCTAGAGTGACCCAGGGGGGCCCACCAGGCAGGCACACCACCTGGTGGCACGGTCAGACCAGGGGTGCACCTAGCCTTGGTGTGGGCTACCCCTGGCCCTCCACTCACTCAGCCACCTCCCACTCCACTCTCTCTCCCGAGAAAACACCAGAAAATTTATCAAAGCTCGAGTTCTGGATGTTCTTGCTCGCAATTTTCAATCTCTTTGCTCAGCCCACCTTTGCTGCTGATATTTGGAGCATTTGTTCTCCGATATGTGACTCCTCCGCTTGTCCAAATAGATTTGTGTTTAGTGGATTATATCTTGAGTATTTTGCTACTGTTGGTGACTGGTTTTCTGAGCTTGCATGCTTGTTCTTTGCTTATAGAAATTATTTTGATGCATGTTTATCCCTCTTGCAAGCTCCCATAGTAGTTCCTTCCATTGTGTAATCATTTTGCAATTACTTTTTGTGATGCTTGTCTAAAAATTTCAGAAATGGACAACCACACTTTTGGAGAAGTGTTTGAGAGAGACACACCCAGGAGGGCAAGGACCTTAAGATAGACCTCTCAATTTAGGCCATCATATAATAAAGATCTTATTGCGCGTGCTTCGGCAATGAGGGGGATGATGGAGATGTGCACCCATCTACCTTCCCTTGTTTTGCCTTCTTGCAAGCTGCAGGGATCCTCGATGATTTCTTACTTCTTGTTCAGAGGGTTGGTCTAACCACTTATATGCAAGATGAGAGTGAGCAATATGCTTTGCTCACCAAAACTTTTGTTGAAAGCTTCACCTTCACCAACACTCCTTATAGGTCAACTGTTTCATTCAAAATTTATGATATGCCTATTACCTTGCCATTGGAAAGATTTTGCATCATTATAGGTATTAGTATGACTGTGAAAGCAAAGAAGATCCAAGGACGACCCGCTGATTTGCTGGAGCTCTATCGAGGGGTAACAAATGATGATGACCACACAACCCAGCGTAGGAAGATAAGAAATATTCAACTCCCAGCTCTTAGATATTTTGTTTACTATCTTGCACTAGCATTCTTGGTAGGGAGAACACTAGCAATATTTCCAACTATCATTTAGATTTTCTTGCTGATGTGCTTAATAATGAAACCAAGTATAATCTTGGTTCTCTCATTGCTTGCGGCCTAGCTGCTAGAGGACCCATTTATGGGGGGTATTATTGTTGCACGCATGGTTGTTGCCTTGGACCTTTATGTTGATCGTAATAATACAGTGTTGGCCCCACAGATACTTGATCTAGATGCTATGAAAGCACATCACTTTGTTACTGCTAACTCTAGTGTAGAGAGTTTAGTTTACCGGATGATCTTTACTAACGAGGATGATAGGTAAATTCCCTTGCCATAGTCTACTTTGTTCAGTATTTGTAGGAGGCCTTGGTCGTGCTCCAAGGAGGAGATGGACGATCATCTCTGCTTGCTTGGTTTCCACGGGCAGCACCAGGGGGATGTGCCCTCTTATGACTACTCCGCGCACTACGTCGGGGCGTCCTCGAGTTTGTATCAGGACGAAGGCACTTCTTTGTCATATTATGGAGGCGCCCCTTCTTGTCCAGCTTGGGAATGATCTCCACTTAGGCCAAAAGCCTAAGCTTGGGGGGAGGTATACCGACATCACACTCATCTACATATCATATTCCGTCGGTACTTTTCATATCCGTGTTTCGCTTTCATTTTAGTTTTTGTTCTTGCTTTGTTTCTACTTTCCAAAACACAAAAAGACCAAAAATATTTTTGTTGTTTCTCTTTGTTTGCTTCTTTATCTTTTAGCTTTAGTTTGCTTGCCCTTTTAGCTTTGGTTTGTTATTCGAAAAAACCAAAAATATTTTGCTTTGTTTTCTTTTTCCTTCAGGTCTTGTCTTTAAAAATCGAAAACCCAAATTTTTTTTTTGTTCTTCTCTGGTTTTGAAAAGTTCGTTGCATGGTTCAGCAATCCTTAGTGACTCCTTTGGAGTTTGGTTTTATCTTATTATTCAAGCCACACAAGTGAAAGGCAATAATGAAGATTTATGACAACTCGAGGTGTGGTAAGAGGCTGGTATGAATGTTATTTGTTTTCATTTTTGTACCTATACTCATCATTGTAGGCATGCTTAGTCTGTTTATGTAAGGTGTATGTTATCTAATGGATGCTTAGTAGTTCTTGGTCTCTTATGATTAGTTCCAACTTGCTAATAGTTTGTAGCATGTCGTATAATTTTTTGCTTGCATTGTTCTATTCATAACTTGGTATGACACTGTGGTATCCTCCTCTGAATGTTCTATTTGAATCGACTTGGCACATGCTCACACATGCATATGACTAAACAAAAGTTAGTTAAGCCTCGATGACTTATTTTGCCTCAGAACTCTTGTGTCACTTTTATGCCATAATTAGTTTTGTTTTGTCGCAAGCATAATTATGACAGTTACTGCTCTCTCGATTGTCGCTCCCTTTCTATTTTCTAGCCTTCACTTGTACTGAGTATGAGATCTACTCATGCATCCAACTCACCAAAACCAAAGTTGTCAAAAGAGTCCACCATACATACCTATTAGCATTACTGCTATTCCTTGCATATTTATTATGCCTTGTTTTCTTTTGAATAAAAATGTTTGCTTGTTATGTGAAAATTAGTTAATATAGCTCTCACGAACTTGATGGCACATTTTATTTCTTGCACTTAATAAACCTGAACCATTGTGACTGTCTATGTAAGTTATATGCTTGCAAATTATAAGTTGGGAGTTAGAAGAACCATGTTTTCAAGGGGAATGCTTTCAACATCGCACTTATTCTATTTAGTTGATATCATGTTCTTTTCTTTATGGATCCCGGTGGTGTGAAATAAAAGGGGAGCTTGTAAGTTCATGGAGTTTGTATATGTGTTATAGAAACACCTGGGAGGCTAGCCTAAGCCATGCCTAATCATGGTGGAAACTTACATCGTAACCATAATGAGCATTCTATGAAGCATCCTCAATAAAAACCTATGCAAATAGAAAATAAAAAGATCACTGAGATGCTCATTGTCTGTTGCCTTGTCATTTTGATATGGGAAAGCTCTTGTGCCCTGGGGCAAGGGGTACCCGGTTGGCGATTCTCTATGATACACATATACTTACAATGACAAGAACTTACTTGTGACTAAAGTTTAGTAGCACGAGGTTCGGTACTCGTATGCAAGGGGCATGAGATTTTCAACTTAGGATCTATGAAGCATATAACTCATATTTGACCTTAATTTAACCTTAACAATTTAAAGATACTTATGATAGGGGCAATGAGAGCTCAAAGCTAATGAGTACCATACTTTCAGCATTTGGAAGCCTTTCAAACTTTTCAAATCTTTTCTTTCACTTTTATATCGAGTCACCATTTATTCTATGAGCACTTTCTCGAGAGCATAGTTGTCATTATTAGTGTAATGTGCTTGTCCTAGAACATGGTTAATTGTGGCATAACTTTGATGCTTGTATCTTTGATATTTTTATTTCTAGTCTTCATTTGAACTTCAGAGGTGCGTTGGAATTTATGTTTTGATCCACAATCAAAGGCAAGCGAGATACCACTTTATCATACATTCTTATGAGCATTAAAATGTTGCATATGCTTATGTTTCATGTTGCTTATTATTATTGTGTTGGAATCTCATCATAGCTTGCATAACTGTTGGGTAGACTTATTTGCATATTACTTATTATGAATTGCCTAAGTATTTGATCATATGCTGAGAATATATACATCTTATGAAGCAAATGTGTTCGTGAAAGTTTCTTTTATTGCACTCAGTTTTCAATTGAATTGCTTGAGGACAAGCAATAAGCTAAGCTTGGGGGGATTTGATACGTCCAAAACATATCTACCTTCCCGAACACTTTTGCTATTGTTTCTCCTCTAATTTGTGTGATTTGAATGTAACTAACATGAACTGACATTGTTTTTAGCAGAATTGCTTTGGTGTCTCGTTTTTGTGAGGGAAATCAACTTTTAGGAAAAATCCCGGAAAATATCGTAAAACTCCTATTTTACGAGAAGACTCACGGAGCCGGAAGACGAGATGGAGAAGGGCCATGAGGGGCCCACACCACCTGGTGGTGCGGGCCAGGCTAGGCCGCGCCAGGGGGTGGTGTGGCCGCCTCGGTCTCCCCCTCAACCTCTCCTTCGGCCTACATAAACCCTCTGACCTAAAAACACCGGGGTTCGACATTTTTCCAGATAGAGTTCCGATGCGCCGCCACCACCAGAAACCGCGATTCAGAACCAGAAACTCCGTTCTGGCACCCTGCCAGGACGCGAAATTGCAAGAGATCATCGCCATCATCATCACCATCGCCTCTCCATCAACCATCCATGATTCCCCCATCCATGAGTGAGTAATCCCCTACTATAGGCAATGTGGATGGTAGTGATTGGATGAGATCTATCATGTAGTTGCATAAGATTGTTAAGGCACGGTGCCTAGTATCTATTGTTAGTGCTTTTTGACATTGTTGCAACTTGTTATGCTTAATTCTTGTCAGTAGGGCCCGAGTGCCATGATCTCAGATCTAAACATGTTATTGATTCATGATGATAGTATTGTTTATGATCTTACCTGCAAGTTGTATACACATATCATTGTCCGGAACCCGAGGCCCCAAAGTGATAGAAATCGGGATAACCGGAGGGGATGCCTATGATGTAAGGATCACGTGTGTTCATGGAGTGTTAATTCTTTTCTCCGGTGCTCTATTAAAGGAGCACCTTAATTGCCAGTAGATTCCCTTGATGCCCCGCTGCAACGGGCTAGCAGGTGATACGACCAAAACGTATCTACTTTCCCGAACACTTTTGCTATTGTTTCTCCTCTAATTTGTGTGATCTGGATACAACTAACACGGACTGACGCTGTTTTTAGCAGAATTGCTTTGGTGTCTAGTTTTTATGCAGGAAATCAACTTTCAGGAAAAAACCCGGAAAATATTTGTGGCATCCCGCAAAACCACTACTGGAAAATCGCGTTGTTTTTGTGCATTGCATCATCATGACCGCATGCTCATGTCATCATGCCACATTGCATTAGAGCATCGTCATCTTCTTGCATGGTTTGTTTAAAAACTATTTTCGAAACGCCTAGTTTTGTTTTCTAAATATTCCCGTCTTTATTCAAATTAAAACCCGGATCTCCGGATTATTTTGTTTTGTCTACCCGCGGTTTGCAAAAGCCCCGTTGTAAATAAATAAAATGTTTAATTATTTTTAGGGGGCAGCCGTACCGGGCCGATCCGACCCAGTCGGCCACCCCCAGTGCAAAACCAGACTACCCAAAATCTTTTTCCTACCCAATCCTAGTCTACCCAAACCCCCTCCACCTCACCCCGTCCAATCGCAAACTGCCACCTCATCCTCTCCCTTCCCCCTATCCTATCCCAAACCGCCACCTCAGCCTCCCCACCTGGTCAAACCCCACGTCAGCACACACAAACCACTTCCCCTTGGACCCAAATCGACCCCCACCGCCACCTGCTCCCGATCCCACCTCCCCCACCCGCGACCCCCCCCCACCTCCCAACAGATCCCTGCCCATCCCACAGACGCCACCACCCGCTCACTGCCCCACCCGCTCCTCCCTCGCCCCGCCTCTCTCCCCCGACCCCGGCCGCATCCCCGTCGCCGCCATCGGCCTCCTCCGCCTCGACCTCGCCGGCCTCCGCGCACTGCCGCCTGCGCCTCCTCGCCTACGCCCGGAGCCCCACCTCCGCCCCACACCGCATCATCGCGGGCCCCCACCTCGCCGCTGCTCGACCTTCCCGTCGTCCTCGACCCGCCCCCCTCGTGCCATCGCCACCTGCTTGGGCCCGTCGAGTGCCTCTCGCCTCTCGCCTATCTCCCGACCAGCCGCCGCCGCAGGGCGCCCTCTCCGCCCGCGTCCCGCTCCTCGTCGCCCGACCGTCCTCCCGAGCCGCTGAGCCGTGTCGCCATCGCCGGTCTCCTCTGCATCGCCCGCGGCAAGCCCGCCCGTCCCCGACGTCATCGACCCTGCCTCCTTCCTCCTCTGCCGCCGTGTCCTCCGCCGCCCCGGCGCCCTCCCTCGCTCCGTCCCTCTCCTCCCCTTCCTCGTGGACCGCCACCGTCGGCCTCGCCATCCCCGACCCCGAGCGTCGCCTCCTTCCCCAGGGCGCCACCGCCACCTGGGGCTCCCTCCTCCACTGTCTCCTCGCGCCTCGCGCGGCCGCCTTAGCCTCGTCGCTACAGCCCCTTCTCCTCTGCCTCCGGAGCGCCGCCTTCGACGTCTCCTCGCTCCTCCCCTCGTCGCCCCGCCGTCGCCTTCCGCGCGGCCCGCCTCGCCGCCTCCGGCCCGGCCCCTACCGCCCTGGTGCCCTTCGCGCGACCCTGCGCCCAGGAACCCTCCGGCCACGCGCGCCCGTCCTCGCAGTGGTCCCGGCCTCCTCGCTAGCCCTAGCGCGCCATCCCTGCCCAGAGTTCAGCTGCCGCCTTGTGTCTGTGCTGCTGTACGAGGGCTCCTGTTTGTTTCCTTGCCTCTGTGCCGTTGCGAGCACCCCGCATGGTCGCGTCTAGCGCCGTGACATGGACATGATACCCCTGTCTCGGCCCAGTTATGTTGATGTGGTGGTAGTGTGAAGATGTCGCGGTCAAAGTCCAAGACGAGTCCTGTTCCGGGCAACGCCTTGATCTTCGAAAGTTTAACCGATGCAAGTTCGGTGCGGCAATGCCTCCTCGTTGACAAGCAACCTCGAGCACGCCATCAAGGAACCCAGAGGCAATGACGCTGGAACATCAAGTACTCCTTCCTGGATCCGATGCCCGAGAACCCGGATGCCAAGGTCGTCGACACAGAACACCGAGTTCTCCATCGAGCACGCCAAGTACGCCGACATGGAAACGACAAGATCTCCGAGTCCGAGCGGCACGATCTCCTACCCGAAGGATCCTGGACGCCAAGTTCTGCATCCCGAACGCCAAGACCGACCCGATACGGGGACCCGACAAGATCTTCGTGACGACAAGATCGGCACCGACCAGGGCGGATCCGATGTGACCCGACGCCAACCAAGTTCTTCTTCTCGGATGCGACAAGATCGACTTCCGTTGTCCGAGACCGATCTCGTTGAGCCGTTCTCCCGTCGAACCCTGAGACCGACCCTGAACCCCTCGGAGCCCAAGTTCGCCGAACCCTAATGTGATTCCCTATCCGAGACCCCATTATTTTTATAATATGACATTATCAACTGATGCATATTAAATGGTTCATGCATGCATACTTGTCTGTGGTTTGGGGGCATTATGCCGATTCACCATATAATTAAATATGGAGACCATATGCGGGCTATTCTAGTCTTAGTTTGTCTCCATTTAAATTTGTGAAGCGAACCGGTAACTTATCTTGCCATGTTAAGACAACAATTAAAATGCGGGGTATCTAAACAACTAGAACCATATATTTAGTTGTCGGGACCCCGGTTCCGCTTAATATCGCCTAATTGCATTGCATCTTTGCCATGCCATACATCATACATGCATCATGCCTGATCTTTTGCCGTAGCATTAAATAGTGCATCCGGTGTTTCTTCTAGTGCTTTGCTTCTTCACGGATTAGGCCGATGAGTTGATGCGAGTGTCGACCCGATCTTCGGATGAACCTTCGGCAATGTTTTCAGGCGAGCATCTCCCCCTTTCTACCTATCTTACTTTTATAGTATTTATTCCCTCCTGTTGATCTATTGCTATCTGTGTTGCGATGCTCTAGTTTTCGTACCCGTGATATCCCTTGCAGCCTTATATTGCCTTGGACACATCCTATTACCTGTGTTTGGTAGATAGTTGGACTTGCGCGTCGTAGTCGCTTGCTCAAGTGCTGTTGCGTGTCATCCAGTACCACAATTGTTGGAGTATTGCCGCATGTTTAAGGTTGAAGTTGATCAAGACTTTAATTACTGTTTAATAACTAAAATTGAAGTAGGTAAATGCAGAGGCACAGGTGGGCAATACATGTTATTTGGTTGTTAACCGTCCACTTGTGTCCCGTAGGACCCCGAGTTCTTGACACCTGTTCCGAGATCGAGCGCGCTAACCACATGTGGGATGTATGGGCACCCCATCGATTAGTACCTGATTTCAAAGTATTGTACTGGGGGCCACAAGTAGTTTGGGGCTTTATTACTATTCTGTACTTATGCCATGCTTTACTGCTTAATTTAAATTGTGCGATGTACTGCACCTGTACTGTTTAGGATCGCGACACGTTTTCGCTGTATCGACAAGCCCAGTCATCTTTTCGGGTTCCCAGTCGTTTACAGCCGTCCACGCAAACCCTAAGTCCGTCTCGGAGACCGGCCGACTTCGTTGCGGGTAGACTTAGTGGGGTGGCCCCCATGTACTTACTTTGGGTCTGGGAAACGTCATGACTTAGGCCCCGCCGACATACCGATGGGTGTATGTTAATTGATCTGGCAAAAAGGGTCGAAGTGCGTGTGGATACTTTGGTGCACCCTAGGTTAAATCTTTTCGAAAAGCCGTGTCCGCGGTTATGGACGACTTGGAGCACAGTTCTCGATCATAGACAACTATAACTAAAGTTTACTGTTATAATTTGACTTGTATCCGATGTGACTAGTAATCAGCTCAACTACAACGGAATGGCTAAATAAAAGTACCAACAACTGCTGGGTTTTGGGATATCTCATGCTAATTGTATCTGACTAGTAAGTGTTGCAACTACAATGGAATGGTTAACTAAAAGTGCCCACTGCTTTCCATATCAGGATGACTGTCTTTACCTGACTAGTAATTGCTGCAACGAATAAATAAAATCGCCAACGGTGTGAGTTCCTCGGTTGACTTCTCGTTTGGTCTCGAGGGGAATACCAGGATGGGTTGTTTGATGGTAGCTTCAGGTTGGTTACGAATAGGTCTTTCTTATCCCTCTCTCGATAGCGGCAGTTATATCGAGTCTCTATAGGTTGTTCGATGCATGCCGCCGCTGCTCGATCCACCATACCTATGTAGGCGAGGACCGCCGAATTCTAGCCTCGCCGTGTACTGGCCTCAGTACTGACCGCTCTCTCTTTTTCCTTTGCCCTTTGTCGGCACCCCTTTTGTTTAAGCAGGTCTTGAGAACGACGTCGTTAGCAGGGTTACCCTTCCGGCTTGGCCTGGGCAGGGTTATGGACGCCATTGGTTATTCTTCAGGGCTCTTAGCCCCATTTGCATCTTGTCCGTAGTCGGACGCTCTATCATTTTCAAGGTGATTTGCATCTTTGTATATTATATCTGTATTCTTGACTCATTGAGTCGCTGTTGTATATATATCTGTTCTGTGGGTCCCATCGAGGACTGTTGTGTAATGTTATTACTTTGTTCTCCACCCGCACGAAAGTGCCTGGTGGGCACCTTTGAATCGTTTCTATGCGGGTTTGGCGGGAAGCGCTAAAACTTGCATAGGGCCGATTATGAGGGTGTTACAGAGTGGTATCAGAGCTCAGCAGTTGCGATACCCCACAAGTCCAGCCTGTAGGATAACCTAGCTAACGGCAGAAGTAGAGTGTCAAAACTATTTCTGAAAAATCGGTTGGATAGTTCTGATTAGGTCTGATTTTACTCCTTACCCCTCTGCTGCTCTCCTCTCACCTCTGCGTGTTTTGAATCCGCTCTCTTCTCCCTCTCCGAGTCCAGGATTTCTCGTGCTTGGGCTCCATCGTACCTTCAGGGTTTCGCTTCCTCTTTCGGTAACGATGCTGCTACATCTGGTCTTCATGCTATCCGAGGAACCCTTCGTCTGGTGGGATTCTCTTTGTTCCTTCTCGTGCCTTCCGGTGTTTTCCGACGCGACGACATCATCTACGCCAGATCCGATGCAGAGTCTGCATCCCTCCTTTGTTTCTGAACCTCGATTGTCGAGATCTTCAGTCTGATTCCGAGAATGGTTGCACGCTTTTCTACTGATTGTGCAGAGTAATAGTTTGGGTGCGTGATGGATTGGCCCCCATGCCGACTACTCACTCTATTCGCTTGTGTACATTGAAGTGGATGAGAATGCATCGATTCTCTCTTTCTATCGAAGTTAGAGGTGGCTTTATTTGTTGATACCTCTACCTTCGACCTTTTGTTCCCGGAGTGTTCTCTCGACGATCACGGACAACGACCTCTTGTTAGTGGTGTCGCGAGGATCTACACGATGCGAGAAGATTCAGATCGCCGCCCTTCTTCCCGGTACCATGAGGCGGATCTCGAGGGCGAGATCCATTGTTAGTGGTGTCGAATTGTGGCATCCCGCAAAACCACTACTGGAAAATCGCGTTGTTTTTGTGCATTGCATCATCATGACCGCATGCTCATGTCATCATGCCACATTGCATTTGAGCATCGTCATCTTCTTGCATGGTTTGTTTAAAAACTATTTTCGAAACGCCTAGTTTTGTTTTCTAAATATTCCCGTCTTTATTCAAATTAAAACCCGGGTCTCCGGATTATTTTGTTTTGTCTACCCGCGGTTTGCAAAAGCCCCGTTGTAAATAAATAAAATGTTTAATTATTTTTAGGGGGCAGCAGACGATCCGACCTCCGGCCACCCCAAAGGCAAAACCAGACTACCCAAAATCTTTTTCCTACCCAATCCTAGTCTACCCAAACCCCCTCCACCTCACCCCGGCCAATCGCAAACTGCCACCTCATCCTCTCCCTTCCCCCTATCCTATCCCAGCCCGCCACCTCAGCCTCCCCACCTGGTCAAACCCCACGTCAGCACACACAAACCACTTCCCCTTGGACCCAAATCGACCCCCACCGCCACCTGCTCCCGATCCCACCTCCCCCACACGCGACCCACCCCCACCACGCCACCACCTCCCAACAGATCCCTGCCCATCCCGCGTACGCCCACGCCACCACCCCGCTCACCTGGCCCCACCCCGACCCCGCTCCCTCCCCACGCGCCTCGCGTCCCCCGTCTCTCCTCCCTCGCCCCGCCTCTCTCCCCCGACCCCGGCCGCATCCCCGTCGCCGCCATCGGCCTCCTCCGCCTCGCCGCTCTGGCCACGCCTTCTCGCCACGCCTGAGCCCCACCACCGCCCCACGCGTCATCATGGGCCCCACTCGCTGCTCGACCTCCCCGTCGTCCTCGACCCGCCCCCCTCGTGCCATCGCCACCTGCTTGGGCTGCGTGAGCGCCTCTCGCCTCTCTCCCGACCAGCCGCCGCCGCAGGGCGCCCGCGTCCCGCTCCTCGTCGCCCGACCGTCCTCCCGAGCCGCTGAGCCGCGTCGCCATTGCCGGTCTCCTCTGCATCGCTCGCGGCAAGCCCGCCCGTCCCCGACGTCATCGACCCCGCCTCCTTCCTCCTCTGCCGCCGTGTCCTCCGCCGCCCCGGCACCCTCCCTCGCTCCGTCCCTCTCCTCCCCTTCCTCGTGGACCGCCACCGTTGGCCTCGCCATCCCCGACCCCGAGCGTCGCCTCCTTCCCCAGGGCACCACCGCCACCTGGGGCTCCCTCCTCCGCTGTCTCCTCGCGCCTCGCGCGGCCGCCTTAGCCTCGTCGCTGCAGCCCCTTCTCCTCTGCCTCCGGAGCGCCGCCTTCGCCGTCTCCTCTGCTCCTCGCCGCCCGCCGCCGCCTTCCCGCCTGCCGCCTCCGGCCCGGCCCCTACCGCCCTGGTGCCCTTCGCGCGACCCTGCGCCCAGAACCTCCGCCACGCGCCCGTCCTCGCAGTGGTCCCGGCCTCCTCGCTAGCCCTAGCGCGCCATCCCTGCCCAGAGTTCAGCTGCCGCCTTGTGTCTGTGCTGCTGTACGAGGGCTCCTGTTTGTTTCCTTGCCTCTGTGCCGTTGCGAGCACCCCGCATGGTCGCGTCTAGCGCCGTGACATGGACATGATACCCCTGTCTCGGCCCAGTTATGTTGATGTGGTGGTATTGTGAAGATGTCGCGGTCAAAGTCCAAGACGAGTCCTGTTCCGGGCAACGCCTTGATCTTCGAAAGTTTAACCGATGCAAGTTCGGTGCGGCAATGCCTCCTCGTTGACAAGCAACCTCGAGCACGCCATCAAGGAACCCAGAGGCAATGACGCTGGAACAACAAGTACTCCTTCACGGATCCGATGCGAGAACCCGGATGCCAAGGTCGTCGACACGTAACACCGAAGTTCTCCATCGAGCACGCCAAGTACGCCGACATGGAAACGATAAGATCTCCGAGTCCGAAAGCACGATCTCCTACCCGAAGGATCCTGGACGCCAAGTTCTGCATCCCGAACGCCAAGACCGACCCGATACGGGGACCCGACAAGATCTTCGTGACGACAAGATCGGCACCGACCAGGGCGGATCCGATGTGACCCGACGCCAACCAAGTTCTTCTTCTCGGATGCGACAAGATCGACTTCCGTTGTCCGAGACCGATCTCGTTGAGCCGTTCTCCCGTCGAACCCTGAGACCGACCCTGAACCCCTCGGAGCCCAAGTTCGCCGAACCCTAATGTGATTCCCTATCCGAGACCCCATTATTTTTATAATATGACATTATCAACTGATGCATATTAAATGGTTCATGCATGCATACTTGTCTGTGGTTTGGGGGCATTATGCCGATTCACCATATAATTAAATATGGAGACCATATGCGGGCTATTCTAGTCTTAGTTTGTCTCCATTTAAATTTGTGAAGCGAACCGGTAACTTATCTTGCCATGTTAAGACAACAATTAAAATGCGGGGTATCTAAACAACTAGAACCATATATTTAGTTGTCGGGACCCCGGTTCCGCTTAATATCGCCTAATTGCATTGCATCTTTGCCATGCCATACATCATACATGCATCATGCCTGATCTTTTGCCGTAGCATTAAATAGTGCATCCGGTGTTTCTTCTAGTGCTTTGCTTCTTCACGGATTAGGCCGATGAGTTGATGCGAGTGTCGACCCGATCTTCGGATGAACCTTCAATGTTTTCAATGAGCATCTCCCCTTGCTACCTCTCTTACTGTGATCGTATTTATTCCCTCCGGTTGATCTATTGCTATCGTATGTTGCGATGCTCTAGTTTTCGTACCGTGATATCCCTTGCAGCCTTATATTGCCTTGGACACATCCTATTACTGTTTGGTAGATAGTTGGACTTATGGCGTCAGAAGTCGCTTGCTCAAGTGCTGTTGCGTGTCGTCCAGTACCACAGTTGTTGGAGTATTGCCGCATGTTTAAGGTTGAAGTTGATCAAGACTTTAATTACTGTTTAATAACTAAAATTGAAGTAGGTAAATGCAGAGGCACAGGTGGGCAATACATGTTATTTGGTTGTTAACGTCCACTTGTGTCCCGTGGGACCCAGTTCTTGACACTGTTCCGAGATCGGTAGCGCTAACCACATGTGGGATGTATGGGCACCCCATCGATTAGTACCTGATTTCAAAGTATTGTCTGGGGCCACAAGTAGTTTGGGGCTTTATTACTATATTCTGTACTTATGCCATGCTTTATCGCTTAATTTAAATTTTATATGTCGCACCTGTCTTGTTTAGGATCACGACGTTTCGTTTGTATCGACAAGCCCAGTCATCTTTTGGGTTCCCAATCGTTACAACCGTCACGCAAAACCCTAAGTCCGTCTCGAGACCGGCCGACGTTGCGGGTAGACTTAGTGGGTGGCCCCCATGTACTTACTTTGGGTCTGGGAAACGTCATGACTTAGGCCCCGCCGACATACCGATGGGTGTATGTTAATTGATCTGGCAAAAAGGGTCGAAGTGCGTGTGGATACTTTGGTGCACCCCTGCAGGGTTAAATCTTTTCGAAAAGCCGTGTCCGCGGTTATGGACGACTTGGAGCACAGTTCTCGATCATAGACAACTATAACTAAAGTTTACTGTTATAATTTGACTTGTATCCGATGTGACTAGTAATCAGCTCAACTACAACGGAATGGCTAAATAAAAGTACCAACAACTGCTGGGTTTTGGGATATCTCATGCTAATTGTATCTGACTAGTAAGTGTTGCAACTACAATGGAATGGTTAACTAAAAGTGCCCACTGCTTTCCATATCAGGATGACTATCTTTACCTGACTAGTAATTGCTGCAACGATAACCGAATAAATAAAACTGCCAACGGTGTGAGTTCCTCGGTTGACTTCCTCGTTTGGTCTCGAGGGGGAATACCAGGATGGGTTGTTTGGTGGTAGCATCAGGTTGGTTCTGAATAGGTCTTTCTTATCCCTCTCTGATAGCGACAGTTATATCGAGTCTCTATAGGTTGTTCAGTGCATGCCGCGCTGCCTCGATCCACCACCATACCTATGTAGGCGAGGACCGCAATTCTAGCCTCGCTGCATCTGGCCTCGATCTTGACCGCTCTCTTTTTCCTTTGCCCTTTGTCGGCACCTTTTGTTTAAGCAGGTCTTGAGAACGACGTCGTTAGGTGGTTACCCTTCCGGCTTGGCCTGGGCAGGGTTATGGACGCCATTGGTTATTCTTCAGGGCTCTTAGCCCCATTTGCATCTTGTCCGTAGTCGGACGCTCTATCATTTTCAAGGTGATTTGCATCTTTGTATATTATATCTGTATTCTTGACTCATTGAGTCGCTGTTGTATATATATCTGTTCTGTGGGTCCCATCGAGGACTGTTGTTTAATGTTATTACTTTGTTCTCCACCCGCACGAAAGTGCCTGGTGGGCACCTTTGAATCGTTTCTATGCGGGTTTGGCGGGAAGCGCTAAAACTTGCATAGGGCCGATTCTGAGGGTGTTACAATATTACAAACTCCTATTTACCAGAAGACTCACGGAGCCAGAAGACGAGACGGAGAAGGGCCACGAGAGGCCCACACCACCTGGTGGCGTGTCCTAGGCCAAGTCGCACCAGGGGGTGGTGTGGCCACCTCGGGCACCCCCTCGGCCTCTCCTTCTGCCTACATAAGCCACCTGACCTAAAAATAGAGGGGGGTTCGACGTTTTTCTAGATAGAGTTCCGTTGCGCCGCCACCACCAGAAACCGTGATTCGGAATCAGAAACTTCGTTCTGACACCCTGCCGGGACGGAGAATTGGAGGAGATCATCGCCATCATCATCACCGACGCCTCTCCATCAACCATCCATGTTTCCCCCATCCATGAGTGAGTAATCCCCCGATGTAGGCTATGGGGATGGTAGGGATTGGATGAGATCTATCATGTAATTGAATAAGATTGTTAGGGCATGGTGCCTAGTATCTATTGTTAGTGATTTTTGACATTGTTGCAACTTGTTATGGTTAATGCTTATCACTAGGCCCCGAGTGCCATGATCTCAGATCTGAACATGTTATTGATTTATGAGGATATTATTGTTTGTGATCTTACCTGCAAGTTGTTTACACATATTAGTGTCCGGAACCAAAGGCCCCGAAGTGACAGAAATCGGGATAACCGGAGGGGATGGATTATATGTGAGGATCACATGTGTTCATGGAGTGTTAATGCTTTGCTCTGGTACTCTATTAAAAGGAGTACTTTGATACGTCGGAAATGTATCTATAATTTTTGATGCTCCATGCTTGTTTAGTATCTACTTTGTTTTGCTTTGTCTACACTTTCAGGTGTTTTTTACATGTTTTCTGGTACTAACCTATTAACAAGTTGCCACAATGCCAGTTTCTTGTTTTCTGCTGTTTTTGGTTCCAGAAAAGTTAGTAAATAAATATTCTCGGAATTGGACGGGACAAACGTCAAAGTCAATAACTTTTAGTGGGGAACAAGAAGTCCAGAGGGGAGCCGGAGAGGCGGTCTAGGGTGCCCAGACCCCCTAGGTGCGGGTGGGCCCTGCCTCGTGCCTAGGCAGGGTGTGGGGCTCCTAGCCACCACCCCGGCCTCCCCCTTCGCCTATAAGAAGCCCCCGATGCAGAAACCCTAAGTACTCGATCAAATCTCCACGAAACCTTCTGTAGCCACCGCCACCGGTGTCCCTAGATCGGGGGGATCTGAAGTTCTTCCCGGCACCCTGCTGGAGGGGAGATCATCCAGGAGGCCTTTGATACGTCCAAAACGTATCTACTTTCTCGAACACTTTGCTATTGTTTCTTCTCTAAACTTGTGTGATTTGGATACAACTAACACGGACTGACGCTGTTTTCAGCAGAATTACCTTGGTGTCTTGTTTTTGTGCAGAAAATGAACTATCAGGAAAAATCCCGGAAAATATGCCAAAAATTATATTTCACCAGAAGATCCACGGAGCCAAAAGAAGAGATGGAGAGGAGGCCTGGGGGCCTACACCCACCCCAGGCACGGGCCCACCACTTGCCGCGCCTGGAGGGGGTGCAGCCACCCCAGGCACCCCCTCGGCCTCCCTCTGTGCCTATAAGTTGCCTTTCGACCTAAAAACCGAGGGGGGTTTGATAGTTTTCCAGAAAGAGTTCCGCTCCGCCGCCACCAGAAACCAATATTCGGATCTAAAAACTCCGTTCTGGCACCCTGCCGGGACGGGGAATTTGGAGAGGATCATCGCCATCGTCATCACCAACGCATCTTCATCAACCACCGATGTTTCCCTCATCCATGAGTGATTAATCCCCCACTGTAGGCTTGGGGATGGTAGAGATTGGATGAGTTCTATCATGTAATCGAATAAGATCTGTTAGGGCATAGTGCCTAGTATATCTATTAGTGCTATTTGACTTTGTTGCAACTTGTTGTGCTTAATGCTTGTCACTAGGGCCCGAGTGCCATGATCTCAGATCTAAACTTATTATTGAATCATTATGATAGTATTGTTTGTGGTCTTATCTGCAAGTTGTGTACACATATCATTGTCCAGATCCAAAGGCCCCAAAGTGACAATAATTGGGACAACCGGAGGGGATGGCTGTGGTGTGAGGATCACATGTGTTCATGGAGTGTTAATGCTTTGCTCCGGTGCTCTATTTAAAGGAGCACCTTAATTTCCCGTAGTTCCCTAGAGGCCCCACTGCCACGAGCTGGCTGGACAGAAGATGTTGTGCAAGTTCTCATTGCGAGCACGTATGACTATATTTGGAGCACATGCCTAGGATTGTTTAGTACTTGGATGCTTGTTATTATTTATCTGCAATGCCCTAGATCTTGAAGTTACATGTTTAGACTCGTCCATGCAATGCCCGTCCATTAATCCCTATGCCTACCACACTTGAATCCTACTGTTACCGTTACTATTACTATTTCTCCGAGTTCACTGTTGATGTTGCTGTTGATGTTGCTTTGATGTTGCTACTGATAAACTTCTGTGAGCAAAAACTATTTCCAGGTGCAGCTGAACTGACAACTAAGTTGTTAAGGCTTGCAAGTATTCTTTGGCTCCCCTTGTGTCGAATTAATAAATTGGGTAATACTACTCGTGAAGACTGTTGCGATCCCCTATACTTGTGGGTCATCAAGACTATTTTCTGGCGCCGTTGCCGAGGAGCATAGCTTTATTTGTAAGTTCACTTGGATCTATTATTGTTCACTGCTACTCCTTTCATCATGGGGAAGTCTCGTGATGGAAAGTTCCCTATTTTACCATCCACTACAAGAAGAGGTACAGTCGTAAACACCTCTGCTGCTCTTGATTCACCGTCTGTTATAGGTAAGCTTGTCACACCACCACCACATACTCATGCTACACACACTGCTACTACTGCTGAGTCTGAAACTTCTTTCGATGCTCATGATGTTAATTCTATTGTGCTTGATGCGAGTGGTTCATTAGGTTCTTTTCTAGATGCTACTATGGCTGGTCTAGGAAATACCGAAACTCCTAGTGAAGACAATGTTACACCTATTAGCTCACCTGAGGCTAGTGAGAGTTATGATATTAATGATGGTTACATTAAGTTCACTGATGATTTTGTTAAAGAGTGCCGAAACACACATGGTACTAGTGCTATTAAGAGTCTCCTTGCTAGACGTACTATTATGCCTAAGTTGTCCTCTGATCCTAAGTTTGCCACCTCTCCCATAGATATTAAAGATGAAGATTATGATTTCTCTCTTGATTTATCTTATTTAGATATTGTTGAGAAAGAACCTTTTTGTGGGACTAAAAATGAGTGTTGTGTCCCATATGAATGAGCTTTCCACTATGAGTGCTTTATTCTCTGATGATTCTAAGATGCGCAAGTACTTTGTTGCTAAGATCTTCCCTTTTTCACTAAAAGGAGAAGCTAGGGCTTGGTTTAATAGATTACCTCCTGGTTTCATTGATAGCCCCGATTGCTTGATTGCTTCTTTCTTCCAGAAATATTTTCCTCCCAGTGCTAGACATGCTGCTTTGTAGAGACTTTTTGATTTTAAACAGGGAGAAGAAGAGAAATTGCCTGAGTCATGGACAAGGTTCTGTGCCTTGATTCATGCACATCCTGGATGTCCATTACCTAAGAATGAGCTTCTTGATATTTATTATAATGGACTAACTGATGATTCTAGGACCTACCTAGATAGCTTTGCTGATTGTGTTTTCAGGAAAAGGACTCCTACAGATGCTGAAGAATTAATGGCTAAGATAAGCAAGAATTATGATGATTGGACTTCAACTGAGCTGAATGCACCTGAGCCTATTACTTCTGAACCAGTTGTTCCTGAACCAGTTCCAACACCAACAACAAAGAAGAGGGGAGTTATTGCATTAAATGATGAAGTGATGAAGGAAGCTAAGAAGTGTCTAAAGGAGAAAGGTATTAGAGCTGAAGATGTAAAGAATCTACCTCCAATAGAAGAATTATGTAAGCCAATTCCCCACTCATCTACTATTGAGGTACACTCTCTCCAACACTTTGATGAAGGTGATATTCCTTATGGTAAGCCTCCTGATCAATGTTTAGAGGAACTTGACACATTTATTATTAAACAAGGGTATTTTAATAAACAAGTTCAGAATCATTTATTGGAAAACTCTAGAGCTATCTATGAGTTGAAAGATATTGTGGAAAGAAATTCTAATGATATTAAAATGCTTTGTAAACACTTTCAAATGGTTCAAACTCAACTTGATCAACTTGCTAAGGTACAAAAGGATATGCTAGTTAATGCTTCAGGAGATAAACATGCTTATGGAATTAGAACTAGGAGTGGTATAGCTACTCAAGATCCTTTATATCCTGAAGGACACGCTAAAAGAATTGAGCAGGATTCTAAACAAGGTGAAGATAGTGGTAGTCCTCGTAAGAGAAAGAAAAATAAACACAAAATAGTTGAGGAACCACTTGAACCTGCTGTAGATCCTAATAGTATATATGTCTCTGATGCTGAAACTGAGAGTGGTAATGATAAAAATGAGTCTCCTGATAAGGAGGAAGGTGAGGAAGAACCTGAGAAGCACACTAAGAACACTAGGTACACTAAGGAAGATTTTATTGCTAATAAACATGGTAAAGAGGGAGAACCTTGGGTGCAGAAACCTATGCTTTTTCCAGGTAAGAAACACAAGTCAAAGGAGGAGGAACACTACAACAAGTTTTGTGAGTGGATGAAACCTTTATTCTTGCAAATTCCTTTGACTGATGCTATTAAGTTGCCTCCTTAATCAAAGTATATGAAGGATATTGTCTCTAATAAAAGGAAGATTCCTAATGAGGAGATTTCTACTCTACTTGCTAATTATTCCTTCAATGGTAAGGTTCCGAAGAAACTTGGTGATCCAGGTATACCAACTATTCCTTGCTCTATCAAGAATAATTATGTTAGAACTGCTTTATGTGATTTGGGAGCTGGAGTTAGTGTTATGCCTTTTTCTCTCTATAAGAGACTCCAGCTAGAAAAATTGATACCAACTGATATTTCTTTGCAAATGGCTAATAAGTCAACTACTATTCATGTTGGTATATGTGAGGATGTTCATGTTCAAGTTGCTCATAATTGCATGGTTTTAACTGATTTTGTTGTTCTTGAAATGCTTGAAGATGATAATATGTCTATTATTCTTGGGAGACCTTTTCTTAATACTGCAGGTGCTATCATCAATTGCAATCAAGGAAAAGTAACATTCAATATTAATGACAAAGAGCACACTGTCTATTTCCCCAAGAAGGTTGTTAAGAGCTATTGCCTGAATTCCATTGAAAATATTGAGAGCATCAAGGTTGGAGAGATATATTGTCCCATTCCACAAGAAATTTTTGAAACTATTATGATTGGGACCATTGCTATCAAGTATGAGGTAACATAATCACCTTGTGGAATGCAAAGTTTTGCTTCATATAAGATTGTTTTGGTAACAAGACTTGATCAACCTTGTTAACAAAAGGATTTTAATGAACAAAATAATGTTTCCACTATGGTTATACTTGCTTTTATTTTTCTTTTCTCCTTCCTAGTCTTTGCTTTAGCTTTAGTTTTGCTAGTTGTTTGCTTGTTTGAGTTTCTTAGAGATCCTGTAGTTTGGCTTTTGGTTTGCTTTTGCTTCTTCTGAAAAAACTGTTTCTGCAAGAAAATCAATTTTCATACCCTAAAAATTGGCCAAAAATAAAGTTTCCCAAAAAATCCCAGAAAATTCAAAATAAAATTTTCCTCGAAAAAAGGGGCAGAGAGGCACCTGAAGTGACCCAGGGGGCACCGCGGACCACCACACCTGTGGTAGGCGCGGCCTACCAGGTGGCGGCGTCTGGGGGGTCTGGCCCACCTAGGCCCCTCCAGGCTGCCTCCTCAAAGCCATCTTCTTTCTCTCTCCCGAAAAACACCGGAAAACTTGCTCAAGCTCGAGTTCTTGCTGTTCTTGCTCGTGATTTTCGATCTCCTTGTTTAGCCCATCTCAAGTGCTGATTTTTGGAGGGATTGCTCCTTGGTATGTGCCTCCTCCACTTGTCCAATTAGATTTGTGATTGGTAGATTGTATCTTGAGTATTTTGCTACTATAGGTGACAGGTTGTTTGAGCTTGCATGCTTGTTCTTTGCTTAGAAACTTTGCTTTGATGCATGTGTAGTCCTCTAGCAAGTTCCTATAGTAGTTGCTCATCATTTATCAACTTAGAAATCACTTTGTTTGATGGTTGTTTAAAATTTCAGAAATGTGAAGTCATGGACCACCACACATTTGGTGATTTATTTGAGAGTGATGCACCTAGAAGGGCAAGGCTTTCAAGGTCATCTACCAGTACTAGACCCTCATACAACGAGGATCTCATCACTCCATGATTTGGTGACAAGGGAGATGAAGGGTATGCGCACCCCTCCACCTTTCCTTGCCAAGTCTTCTTGCAAGCTGCTAGGATTCTTAATTATTTTATGACTTTGGTGCAGATGGCTGGACTAACAAGTTACATGTAGGATGAGAGCGCACAATATGCTTTTCTCACTAAAACATTTATGGAGAGTTTCTCCTTTACTAACAGCATGTTCAAGCCTTCTGTGTCTTTCAAAATTTATGGTAGGACTCATTCTATGACTTTGAAAAAAATTGCAAGGCCCTGGGACTTGGTACAGCTGGGTCATCAAAGAAGATTCCAGCTCTTCCCGCTGATTTGTTAGAGCTTTACCAACGAATAACCAATGATGATGACCGCAGATCTCAACGGGGAAGATAAAAAATATTCAACTTCCAGCCATCAGGTACTTTGCCTACTATCTTGACACCAGTGTTCTTGGTAGGGAGAACAGTAGTAATATTTCCAACTATCAATTGGCCTTCTTAGCTGCTGCGCTCAACAATGAGGATAAGTATTATCTTGGTTCTCTCATTGTTCCTCAGATAGCTTCTAAGGGACCCATTTATGGGGGAATTATTGCTACTCGTGTTGCTGCTGCCTTGAACATTGCTGTTGATCCACATGATATAGTTTTGGCTCCTCAGAGGCTTGATCTTGCTGCCATGAAGGCGCACCACTTTGTCACCACTAGCTCTACTCTTGAGACCTTGGTTTATAGAATGTTGTTTACTGATGGGGAAGAGAGAGATCCCTCTACCCAAAACCACTTTGCTCAGTATTTCTCAGGGACCTTGGTCATGCTCAAAGAAGGAGATGGATGACAAGCTGCACTCTCTTAATTTCCACAGGCACTATAAGGAGGAAGCGCCATCATATGACCCCCCTACGTATTACACAGGGGAGTCCTCGAGCTCATACCAGGACGAGGGAGCTTCCTCGACATACTACGGAGGTTCATCCTCTTGGACACCATGGGATTGAGCCCCGCTTAGGCCAAAAGCCTAAGCTTGGGGGATGTATACTGACATCACACTCATATATATATCATGTTCGGTTGGTTCTTTGTACATCCATTGTTTTCGCTTTCTTTTTGGTTTTTGTTGCTTCTTTCTAAAAACCCAAAAATACCAAAAATATTTTCGTTGTTTCTCTTGGTTTGTTTCTTTGTTTCTTTGCTTTGGTTTGCCTTAAAAGAAAAAGTTCCAAAAAGATTTTTCTTTGTTTGGTTTTCTTTGTTTTTGTTGGGTTTTTCTTTGTTTGCTTGTTTCTAAAAAAATCAAAAACACCAAAAATATTTGTTCTTCTTCTTTGGTTTTGTGAGTTCTTTGCAAGGTTCAGCCGTCCTCAGTGGATTTTGGTTTCATGTTAATTATTCAAGTCACACAAGTGAAGGGCAATAATGAAGATTAAGACAACTCGATGTGTGGTAAGAGGCTGGTAACGAACTCTATTTGTTTCATTTTTGTACATATACTCGTCATTGTGAGCATGCTTAGCTTGTTTGTGTAAGGTGTATGTCATTATGGATGCTTAGTAGTTCTTGATTGTCTATGATTAGCTCTAGCTTGCTAATAGTTTGTAGCATGTCATATGAATGTTTGCTTGCATTGTTCTATTCATACTTTGGTATGATATTGTGGTATCCTCCTCTGACTGTTCATGTGAATCGACTTGGCACATGCTCACGCATGCATATGACTAATTAATAGTCAATAAGCCTCGATGATTTATTTTGCCTCAGAGTTCTTGTATCACTTTCATGCCATAGTTAGTCCTGTTTTGTTGCAAGCATGATTATGACAGCTATTGCTCTCTTGTTTGTCGCTCCCTCTCTATTGCTAGACTTCACTTGCACTGAGTACGTGCTCTACCTGTGCTTCCAACTCCCCAAAACCAATATTGCCAGTTGTGTCCACCATACATACCTATTAGCATCATTTGCTATTTCAGCGCATATTCCATATGTCGTGTTTTCTTCCAAAATAAAATGTTTGTCTGTTTTGAGAAAGTTAGTTAGTAAAGCTCTCACGAACTTGATGGCACACTTTATTCCTTGCACTTAATAATTCTGAACCTTTGTGACTAGTCCATGAAAGTTATATTCTTGCTAATTATATAGTGGGAGTCAGCAGAACCGTGCTATCACGGGGGATGCTTTCAACACTTTTTGGATATCTCATCTAGTTGATTCCTTGCTCTTTTGTTTACAGATGTCGACGATGTGAAATAAAAGGGGAGGTTGTGAGTTCATGGAGTTTATACATTGTGTTAGAGAAACGCCCGGGACGCTAGCCTAAGCCATGCTTAATCATGGTGGAAACTTGCATCATCATCATAACGATCATCTATGAAGTGTCCTCAATAAAAAGCTATGCATATGGTAAATAAAAAGATTGCTGAGATGCTCATTGTCTGCTTTCCTTGTCATTTTGGTTATGGGAAAGCTCCTGTACCATGTGCAAGGGGTACCCCATTGGTGGTTCTCGATGATATGCATGTATTTACAATGACAAGAACTTTAAGGTGACCAAATTTGAGTAGCATGCGGAGCGACCCTCGTACTCAAGGGACTTGGGATTTCCAGTCTATGGTCTGTCAAGCATATGATTCAGAGTGGACCTCACTTTCACCTTAACCACATGAAGATGCCTATGATAGGGGCAATGAGAGCTCAAAGCTAATGAGTACCTTCTTTTCAGCATTGGGAAGCCTTTCAAACCTTCACAAAACCGTTTTCACAACCTTATTGAGTCACCACTTATTCTATGAGCACCTTCTTGAGAGCATAGTTTTCATTCTTGTGTTTGTTCCAAAACTTGGTTAATTATGTCATGACTTTGATGCTTGTATATCTGATATCTTTACTTCTAGTCTTCATGTGAACTTCAGAGGTGCCTTGGCATTTATATTGTGCTCTTCAACCAAAGGCAAGCGAGGTACCGCTCTATCATACCTTATTATGAGCATTGCAATGTTGCTTATGTTTATGTTCTATGCTACTTATTATTATTGAGTTGGTTTCTCTTCATAGCTTGCAATGACTATTGAGTAGACTTAGTTGCATACTCCATATTATGAATTGTCTAAGAATATACTCCTGTGCTGAGAATATATACACCATATGAAGCAAAGTGTTCGTGAAAGTTCTTTTATCGCACTCAGTGTTCAACTGAATTGCTTGGGGACAAGCAATAAGCTAAGCTTGGGGGGAGTTGAACACTTTGCTATTATTTCTTCTCTAAACTTGTGTGATTTGGATACAACTAACACAGACTGACGCTGTTTTCAGCACAATTACCTTGGTGTCTTGTTTTTGTGCAGAAAATGAACTATCAGGAAAAATCCCGGAAAATATGCCAAAAATTATATTTCACCAGAATATCCACGGAGCCAAAAGAAGAGACGGAGAGGAGGCCTGGGGGGCCCACACCCACCCCAGGCGTGGGCCCACCATTGGCCGCGCCTGGAGGGGGTGCAGCCACCCCAGACACCCCCTCGACCCCCTCTGCGCCTACAAGTTGCCTTTCGACCTAAAAACCGAGGGGGATTCGATAGTTTTCTAGAAAGAGTTCCGCTCCGCCGCCGCCACCAGAAACCAATATTCGGATCCAGAAAGTCCGTTCTGGCACCCTGCCGGGACGGGGAATTTGGAGAGGATCATCGCCATCATCATCACCAACGCATCTTCATCAACCACCGATGTTTCCCTCATCCATGAGTGAGTAATCCCCCGTTGTAGGCTTGGGGATGGTAGGGATTCGATGAGTTCTATCATGTAATCGAATAAGATCTGTTAGGGCATAGTGCCTAGTATCTCTATTAGTGCTATTTTACTTTGTTGCAACTTGTTGTGCTTAATGCTTATAACTAGGGCCTGAGTGCCATGATCTCGATCTAAACTTATTATTGAATCACTATGATAGTATTGTTTGTGATCTTATCTGCAAGTTGTGTACACATATCATTGTCTGGATCGAAAGGCCCCAAAGTGACAATAATTGGGACAACCGGAGGGGATGGCTGTGGTGTGAGGATCACATGTGTTCATGGAGTGTTAATGCTTTGCTCCGGTGCTCTATTAAAATGAGCACCTTAATTTCCAGTAGTTCCCTAGAGGCCCCGCTGCCACGAAAGGCTGGATGTAAGATGTTGTGCAAGTTCTCATTGCGAGCATGTATGACTATATTTGGAGCACATGCCTAGGATTGTTTAGTACTTGGATGCTTGTTATTATTTATCTGCAATGCCCTAGATATTGAAGTTACATGTTTAGACTCGTCCATGCAACGCCCGTCCATCCATCACTATGCCTACCGCACTCGAATCCTACTGTTACCGTTACTGTTACTATTGCTCCTGTTTCACTGTTGTTGCTTTTGTTGTTGCTGTTGCTACTAATAAACTTCTATGAGCAAGAACTATTTCCAGGTGCAGCTGAAATGACAACTTAGTTGTTAAGGCTTGCAAGTATTCTTTGGCTCCCCTTGTGTCGAATCAATAAATTGGGTAATACTACCCACGAAGACTGTTGCGATCCCCTATACTTGTGGGTTATCAGCCTTCTCTCTGGTATGATGTGTGAGTAGTTCCACATTGTACTATGGGTCCATGTAGTAGCTAGATGGTTATATCTCCTCCTTGTGCTTTCATGTATAGATCTTGTGAGCTCCGTTCATGATCAAGATCTAATCTATTTGTAATCATGCATGTTGTGTTTGCGGGGATCCGATCTATATTGAGATTATTATGTTGGTTTGATTAATGGTTTTGTCTTTATGATTCTATCATGTATGTGTTGTTTGTGATCTTGCATGCTCTCCATTGTTAGTAGATATCTTGGCCAAGTAGTTGCTAGTGACTCCAAGAGGGGGTATTTATGCTCGATAGTGGGTTCATGCCTCTAGTTTCTAAGGGAAGTGACAGAAATCTCTTCGGTTGTAGATGTGTTGTTGCTACTAGGGAGAAAACAACGGTCTCTTGTTCATGGAACATGTGGACTATTTACCTTACACACTTTTCTTAAAGAAGTTATCTATTGCTTGCAACTTAATACTGGAGGGGGTTCGGATGATAACCTGAAGGTGGACTTCTAGTCATAGATGCAGTTGGATGGCGGTCTATGTATATTGTTGTATTGCCCAATCGAATCTCATAGGATCTTTCTGAATAGTAATTGCATTGTTATGCCTTGCTTAGTTCCTGTCAATTGCATGTTGTAATTTGTTTACCTTTCATGCCATGTTGTTTATCTAACGAGAGCACCTCTAGTGAACTATGGACCCCGGTCCAATCTTTACCATTGATACATCTTCCACTGTTACTTGTTTACTTGCTACAAACCATTACCTTCCACACTATACGTTTAATCCTTTGTGACAGCAAATAGGTGAGCTTGACAACCTCACTGATTCTTTGGGGCAAAGTCTTGAGTTTGTGTTGTGCAGGTCTCCATGTTGCTTGCAACACCTGTGTGACGTTTTCTTCCTCCTACTGGTTCGATAACCTCGGTTTCTTACTGAGGGAAAACCTACTGCTGTGCTGGTTCACACCTTGCTCTTGGGGTTCCCAACTAAGCGCTCCTACATCAACTCAGCGCTGCATCATACGCTAGTAGATTCCCTTGAGGCCCCACTACAACGGGCTGGTAGGACAAAAGATATGCAAGTTCTCATTGTGAGCACGTATGACTATATATGGAACACATGCCTATGATTATTTAGTACTTGGATGATTTATCCTATTTATCTGCAAATGCCCTAGATCTTGATATTACATGAATAGTCTTGTCCATGAAACACCCGTCCATCCATCCCTATGCCTACCGCACTCAAATCCTGCTGTTTTCTATTGTTGTTACTACTGTCCTTATTTTACCGCTCCTGTTACTTTGCTATTGCTACTACAAAAATGTTGCTACTGATAAACTACTGTGATCAAGACTATTTCCAGGTGCATCTGAGTTGACAACTCAGTTGTTAAGGCTTATAAATATTCTTTGGCTCCCCTTGTGTCGAATCAATAAATTGGGTTTTACTACCCTCGAAGACTGTTGCGATCCACTATACTTGTGGGTCATCAAGACTATTTTCTGGCGTCGTTGCCGGGGAGCATAGCTTTATTTGTAAGTTCACTTGGAAATATTATTGTTAGCTGCTATCCTTTTCATCATGGGTAAAACTCGTGATGGAAAAGTTCCTATTTTACCATCCACTACAAGAAGAGGTACAGTTCTAAACACCTCTGCTGCTCTTGACTCACCATCTATTATGAGTAAGCTCCTTACACCACCACCACATACACATACTACACACATTGCTACTACTGCTGAATCTGAAATTGCTTGTGATCTCATGATGTTACTTCTACTATGCTTGATGAAAGTGGTTCATTAGGTCCTTTCCTAGATGCTATAATTGCTAGAACTATAATGGAAAACACTGAAACTCCTAATGAAGACACTACTACACCTGTTAGTTCACCTGAGTCTAGAGCGAGCTATGATATTGAGGATGGTTACATTGAAATGATGTCACATCCCAAAATTCTCCTAATTTGGAATGTGAAATAAATACATAAGTTTGATTGATTGTTTGACTATGTTGAAAATTCTCAATGAGAAGAAACTTTTTGAATAGAAAATCCTCTCAACCTTGAATTCAAAATCTTATATTCTTTTGTTATGACCTAAGTAGCCATATAGGCAAAAGGGCATGGATTGATTATGGATTGTAGAATTGGTGTGCAAGATTTCAAAATGAAAATCATGAAGCATTCATAAGCATTTCATTACATCCATGCAAAGTTCTCACAAACTAAATCCAAATCCTGGTATCTAAATCCTATAGTTGATTCGCCCAAATGTTTCTAAGGGTAATTAAATTGACTTATTAAAACCCATTGTTGCTAAGGCATAAATTATTGATAATTATAGCCTAAAAAGATCCAATTAATATTACAAAATTTTAGAAACAAAATTGAGCTTATTTGGAGCTAGTATGAAAAAGTTATGAAATAAATACAAACACATAAAGATATAAATAAAATGAAATATACAAGGATTTGTAAATCCACTACTTCTAAACTAGTAAAAAGACTACAAATTTGATCCTATAATGATCTATTCAATTTTAGAAAATTTTAGAAACAAGAATCATGTCATTTGGAGTTTGTATTCAAAAGATATGAGGAAAACAAGTAAATAGAAAAAAAAAAGAAAAAAAGGAAAAAAAAACCTAATGGGCCGGCCCACCCGGACCGACCGCAGCACCAGCACGCACCTACACAATGATCGATCCTATCGATCCCCATGGGATCGCTTTAAAAAGCGTGCAATTAGTTTTTAACAAACCTATCTCTACTCAAACTCTTATAACTTTTTATCTATAACTCCAAATTGACTTCTGTTTGTTTCTACTTGTTCCCTACTCCAAGTCCTATCTCTACACCTTCCCAAACCTCCATATAATCTCGTGGAGCCATAGCTGTACGAGTTTTTCTTCTCGAAATCCCGAATCTACATATGTCCGAATCTTATTTCGATTTTTAACCCATCTAGACTTCGTCGTTTGCCTTCGGTCAAAAAACGAAAGTTGTAGGGATCGTCGAAATCTTTCAATCCCGACAAACCTCACCTCTTTTCATCCACCACAGCTGGAGAATTTCGTATCGCAATATTTCAGATCTTACGGTGTAAATCCAAGATCTACTCGCGATCGTTTCTTCAAATCCAAATTCCTTTGGTGAGAAGGTAGGAATAATGATTCCCCACAACTTTCATGTTCTGAGTTTTTCAATTTGACCTACGGATTTGTCTCTCTAACACAGATCTGTTTCTTGTCTATTCTGAGCCAAAATCGGGTCAATCTCTTCTTCTAGCCACCGGATCCTATCCAGACGGTCGAGATCCAATCAAACCGGTGCGTGCCATGTTGTCATCCCGGTCATCTTCCTCATCAACGCCACGTCAACGTAAGGTCAACATCTAGTCCCAGTCAGCATGCAAAGTCAACCTGTCCAGTCAGCGGAATATTCCCTGGAATATTCCGTTCGAATTTAAAATTGCATATTATAGATCTAACTTGTAAAATTCATTAGAAATTCATACCACGTCCAAAAATTGCATATAATATATCAAATTGACGATAATTTCACGTAGAATCATCTTATCAGAATAGATCCAACTTTTACTGTACGTGGTTACTTCAGTAATTTAATTAGTCTTAATGGTCTTTTAAGTTAATAAATTCATAAGAAATTATCTGTAACTCCGAAAAATATGAATAATATATCAAATGGAAGCTACTGTAATGTACTTTAATAATATCTGGTTGGATCTAGCCTTTGCAGATTATTTAACCCGTAGCAATTTAATTAGTTTTAATGGCTTTATAAATCATTAAATTCATAGTAAATTAATTGCTTGTCACAAAAATATAAATGATATACCGATGGAAAGCTGGTTCCATGTAGATCATCAATATGCAATTAGTACAGCATTTTACTGTAAGGTTTTGCCGTGAAGATTTAAATGGTTTAATGGCCTATTTAGAGTAATAAATTCATAAGAAAATAAATACTATTCAGAAAATTACAAATAATATGTCCCTGAAATCACAATTCCGTGGAGATTGCAGATATAATTTTAGTTTGATTTTTAGACAAAAGAAACTATACGAATCATTTAAAGCCCATTAAACACTATTTAAATCATACAAAAAGATCTATAACTCCGATTAGGGTGAATCCAAGTGCTAAGGTTTTGTATTGACATTAGCTATACAGAGAAATTGCATGAAAAATTATTTGGCACTGTTAAAACAGAAACTCATACAGAAATATTTAAACCCATTGAAATGGTGTTTTAATCATAGGAAAATATCTATAACTCCTTTTTAGGTGATTCAAATTGCTACTGTCTCTAAATTGCATTACCTACCCAGTAGCATCTAGTTCACAATTTAATACGACATAAACATCTTTAGTTCAATTAAAGTGGTATACACCATATTAAATCGATACAACTTTAGTAATAAAAGCTTTAGTGCATTAAATGACTTTCCACATGCATCATGTAATCTAATTATGTTCAGAACACTAAATACAACCATTGTGACTCATTAAATCGTCATGCATGCATTTGTTGCATTTGTTTGATCTCTATGTGCTATTGTTTATGTTGTATGCAATTGTTTGATCGATAGATTGCGAGGAGTGCAACGTGTGTGATTGCAACTACTATGATTGCAAGCATTATGGTTATGAAGAGAGCAACCATTATATATATGAGAATTGTGAGGATTATCTAATCGACTACATCTACAACAAAGGCAAGTGGTGCTATCTTGGTCATAAATGTCCTATTGTTTTCCTATGCATTGTAGATGCTTTTGTAGAATTGCATCTATAGGAATTGATGTGTATATGCTATGATATATCCCATATTATTCCCTAGTATTCCTTGTTTATGAGCCATCGTATTGGTAGATTGCTTAGCTATGCTATTTAGACAAGGAAGGGAATCACATCATGAAAAGTTATATGTTTTGAAAGGCTTATGTTTTGCTAAATGACAAACCCAACATGTTTTAATGAACCACGGTGAATGGCATTGATTGGGTCATCGAGTGTGGATTTTGGTGGGGAATGCCGCCTAGGACACTGAGAAATGATTGGTTTCTTTGTTTGGAAGCTTTTGTGTGCAACCATGTGCCAATAATGAAATGGGCGGTTGGCTGAACTCAGTAGGTTGTGGTAACTCGAACCCGCGTATCCAGAGATGTAGATAGTGTAGGTTGGACGGTCTTGGCGTCGGATTGGGGAGCTACTTCCCGAACGGTTCCTTCTTGGACTTCTCCCTATCATCACCCAATATGAGAGTGGTGGTACGAGCTGGGCTGGCCAAGTCACATGGGTAAAGTGTACTAACCCTTGCAGGGTGTATAAACTAATCGATTAGCCGTGTCCCCGGTTATGGACAATTTGAGCGACACGACATCGATGCTATGATATTTCTCACTCATCCTTATTTCTTAATTACTTAAAACTTGTTGGGTGAACATAATTGGGTAGGAGCACCGGGACAGGGTGAACCAGAGTGTCCTATTTATCGTATTGGAAAACTACTTTGTTACAAATGTTAGGATAAAACTGTTGCTTTATGCAAATGAGCCTGAACTCCACTTGGCCAAATAAGCATGTAGTTGATAGATCTGTTGTTAACCACTTTAGCCTACTTCCCATACATTCAATGTATTGACCATTCGTGGCTGCAACGTTTCATGTTGCAGGTTATATCGTATCTGAGTGATCGTTCATAGGTCGCGAGACTCCACTCAACAATTGTTCGCCTGTGGCACATTTGGAGGATGGAGATCTACCTTGTATTCGTTTTCTGCTGTGTACTTGAATAAATAATGTAAATTCTGGATCATATTCTGTCACATCCCAAGATTTTCCAAATCTTGTAATGTGAAAATAAATGAATAAAAATAAAACTTTGTTTGATTTTCAGAGCCAGAAGAAACTTTTGAATTCAATTGGAACTTCAAACCAATTTGGATCAAAGAAATTCCTGAAGAGATTTGAAAAGATAAACATTTAAATAGAGGAAAATAAAATATTATGGATTTACTATTTTGAATCATTTAGATAAAAGGATTTAGTTTCCAAAAGAAAAGGAAAGATTTTAAAATAAGAAATTATTTTATAGAACCAAATTAAAACCTTGGCCAAGCTTTTGAAATAAAACATTTTGTTTTGATAAAAATAGTAAAGGTTTAATTAAAATAAATTAATAAGGATTTAACATCCAAGTTTTGTTAATATAGGTTTTACTATTTCCAAAACATCAAAACTTGTTTATTTATTTAAAATAGGTTTTCCCAAGTATTTAGTGTTGTCAAATAAAACCTACTGATTTGGTTGTGAAAATAATTGGATTTCAAATAGAAATTTTATTAAATAAAACCAAGCCCTATTTGAATAATAAACCATGGTCCATTTTATTAAATAAATAAATGGAACCTAAAAAGATTTAAATATTAGTTTGGTTGGAATTTGGTTTATACTACTGAACAGAACCAAATTCATAGTGCAAGTTTTGGAGATTGGTTGATTTGATTTGAACATTGTTTGGATGTTTGAAATTTCAAAACAGAATTGGAAAATAGAAAAAGGAAAAGGTTCAGGAAAGAAAAAAATAGAGTGCGGACCAGCCCAATGCCAAGCCCACAAGGCCCAGAACCAGCCCAGCTCCCTCCCGAAGAAAAACGATTAACTTTCGATTTTAACCCACAGAGAAGCTGACAGTGGACCCTTCCTCACTCTTTTTCTAGTGGCATGGACCCCACCCTCCTGTTCATCCTCCTCACCCGCGCGACCACCTCTCCCCAAACCTCGCTGCCGTTCACTGTCATTCAACCTGCGCGCTTAATTCCTCTTAATGGCTGCGTTAATCTCGCCCCCGACCATGCGTACATAAGCGCCTCTCCTCCCTCTGTCATTTCCCTCAAACACCAACTCCACATCGCCACCAGGCTGCCTCGAATTGGCCCTGCACCGCCGCTGTTCCGGCGAGCTCCTTCGGTGAAATCCGACAAACCACAGCCACCTCCTGCCTTCCCGAGCACACGAGCACGTTCACCACTCCCTGGCGCATCTGCCGGTACCCTTCGTTCGACCGCGGGCACCCCAGAGTGTCACATTCGACAAGCTCCAGCCTCGCCGTTACATCTTCAACTCCGGCAAGCGCCCAGGTAGTTTCAGACCGCCCCGCGCTTTCTAAATCACGCTCACACATTCGCCTCACTCACCTACGTCTGACCACACCTTCGGTTTGCCTTCTCATGAACCACAGCATCGTCTCCAACCGAGACCAGAGCACGACGTCGCCAGAACGAACTCCGGCGAGCGATTACTCCTACAACCGTACGCCCCCTACCTCATCGACCACACGTTGAGCTTCCCCAGCCTCCTGCGATCTTGGTGAGCACCTTCCCCTCCTCCCTCGCTTCCTGTTTCACCAGCGCTGCCACTATCTGGCCGCTCCGCCGCTCGCCGTTATCCTAGCGCCGCCAGCTTTTGGCAAACCAGTAGGAGTCGTTCGATCTAGATCGGGCGAGCACGATAGAATCACTTAACCGCGAAAGGGTATGCCCTCTAGACCACACGATCTAATTAGATCCAACGCACCGCAGAGCCGATCCGGCCGAACCGGTACCGTCCAATGAGATTGCGACGCGTGGCCAGGTCTGTTTAAAACAGAATTTGGAAATCAGATTTAAGTTGCAATTTCAAACCTTTGTATCTTTCGATCCACACGTCCAAAATTTACAAATTTGATACCGTTGGAATCAGTGGAACAAACCCTAGCCAACCATGCCTTTGGTTTAGCAAATAGTATCTGATAGCTTGTTGGTTTTTGCAGAAACTTTTGAATGCTTGTTAAGACTAGAAAAATGATTCAAAAATGTTTTTGAGTTTGAAACCTTGGAAAAATAGTTTATGGTGAACTTACTGACCCTAGGAACCAACCCATAGTTGGAAAATGAGTTTGATAATATCTAAGATGGATTAATTGATTTAGCCCAATTCTATCCAAATAAAAGAATGGTTTTTGTTATGAAAATGTTTATGGAAAGAAAACTTTGAGAAAATGGTTGGATCAAACCTACTGACCCAAAACACCAAGTTTTGAGAAACAACAACTTATTTGGTGAACCACATAGAGTTGTTGCTATTATAAAAATGTTTTTCCACCACATAAAATAATGAAGGGATTTAAAAAATGGTTCATGGACAAAACCCTTTTGCAAATGACCTTGCCACTTTGGAAAATGACCAATTTGTAACTTACAAAGTTTAGAAGCCTAGTGGAGACCATCTTTGCAATTAGAACCATCTCTTGCATGCTTACATGCATGACTTAGATCCCATAGTATTATGTGTGTGAATTGTTGTTTGGTTGATTATTTGGAATGCTAGTTGATTTGGTGTTTGCTTGATTGATTGTAGTGAATTTAGCAAAGTGTGAGACTAGCAAGATCAAGGAGTGAACCATCATTCCCTACCAAAAAGGCAAGTTACACTATCATCTAAAAGCCTACTATTTTCATTATACTTAGTGGATTTTGAAACATGCATGAAAACAAATTTTATACTTATGCTATGCTAAATCCTAATAGGATACCCTATACATTCCTTAGAGAAAACAATGTAGTTGTTACATGCTTAGCCATGCTATAATTTGAAAAGAGATACATGTTGAGATTTTACAAAGGTTGAGAAAAGGACTTGTTTTTACATAATAAAACAAGGACTCAATGAACCACCTAGGTGGAGGATATTTTAAGTTTTGGAGAAGGTGGCAACAAAAGGAACCATGTCTATGGGAATCACTTTGTGTTGTGCTCCAAAAGGAAACCACCTAGGAAACTTAGAGATTGAACATGTTTCTCCAATTGTGGCTTTGGTGCAACCACATGCTATTATGGCTCTGGCTTAGTCAACTACAATGGGAAGACCCATGCACTGTCTTGATTAACTGGACATGGGGACTGAATCCTACATGGGTCTTTGAAGGCAAGCTAGCAATGGTGTATGGGAGGACCCTTTGGAAAGACTTCGTCACATTTTCAATCTGCTAGTACTCCATCTTGGTGAGCACTAATCCAGTAGGCCACTGATGGCAAAAGGATGGGATTGTGACATGTGGGTAAAGTGTACTCCTTCTGCAGAAGATAATAAAATCTAAGTACTTAGCCGTGTCCCCGGTTATGGACAATACTGAGCAACTAAAGTTTGAACTATGGGAGATCTCGACATTCCAACTTCTAAAATAAAAACTTGATGCACTTGGGGGTACCAAGGAATTCAAAGAGATTTTGTTAAGCTTGATGCACTTGGGGTTACCAAGGTGCTCAAGAGATTTTGCTTAAAGCTTGATGTACTTGGGGTTACCAAGGAACTCATGAGATTTTATAAAACTTGATGCACTTGGGGTTACCAAGATGCTCAAGGGATTTTGACAAGGACTTGAACACTTGAGTTTCTATCAAGGAGTTCAAGGGACTTGGAAAAAGAGATTTGACAATGGACCAAAACCATTTTGAAAAGATAGGATAAAATATTGCTTTGTGCAAATGAGCCTTAAACTCTACTTAGCCAAATATACATGTAATGATAGGATCCACCCATATTATACATATTAGTGAAACTTGCCAATACAATTCAAATGTATTGACCCTTGTGGCTGTAACTTGTAATGTTGCAGGTTTGATTGATTTTAGTGAAGATTGATTGATTAGGATTACAAAGTCTACAACCAACATCTGCCTGTGGCACTTTGAAGATGAAGGACCCCATGACTATAGTTATTCCGCTGCAATGTAATGTAATAGCCAAATGAGCTATGTTTGATGTAATAAAATTATGTTATTCCTGGTTATAAAGTTATATTATGACCTTTGTTTCTTGATATTACATCTAAACTGTGGATGCTAGCTATTGATCCAGGGACTAGCATTGTAAACACAGGGGACACCACCTTATGTTATTTAAAGGTTGGGCCACTCCCTCTACAGATGGTATCAGAGCATTGTGTTGCCTGTAGGATTTGTAAACCTAGGATTGGACAAAAACCCTTATAAAATAGGAGTTGTACTTGTTCCAAAACTTATTTACAAAACAAAACTTGTAAACCCTTTCCTCAACCATTTTGGTTTCAACTCTACATCTCTTCTATTTCAACTTGATGGAAAAACCTACCCATGGCCAAAGACTACATCATGTGCAAAGGACTTCTTCAACTCTAATGACTTCAACTTCTTCAACTCTAATGACTTCAACATCTTCAGCATGTTCACCAAGGACTTCCAACTTGGACACCACTAAGGACTACAAGTGAAACAAGGAAATCTTGCTCAAGATTTAGAGACTGAGAGAATGCAAAAATTAGAAGGAACCCACATCACTTGAAGTTTTGTGACCAAGGAGTTTTTTCTCAAGGAACCATGATCTCATGTAAGAAGAAGCAACCAAGAAGGTTGGAAAGATCACAAGTAAACCATATAGATGGACCACCATATTTTAGCTAAGTTAAACCCACCAACTCATGTGGTGTAACGAAAATATTTTGTTGTCTAAGTGTGTGCTTGAACATTGTTGTTGAGTGAAATGTTTGGTTTGTGATTGCATGCACATTGCTTGTGTGAATTGTGATGTGTGTGATTAGAATTGATTCCTTAGAAAAAAACCTTTGCCTATTTTTATTTTTCCTTCAACCCAAACAGATGACTACTCCAAGAGACTCCAACATCAAGATTGATGACACTAACCCCAACCAAGAGGACAGCATGAAAGAGCTCATAGCAACTCAACACCAGTTAAACCAACTGACAGCTCAGTTCATAGCCAACACTAGTGATAAAGATCCAGCACTGCAAAAGTTTTTGGAGGAACAAACCCAACTGATGCTTAAGGTGACTAATCAAATGATCAACATAGAAGAAAACTATCCCAACAGATTTTATGACAACAAGGATGACAAGAATGTTATTCTAGATGGAGCCCCAGCTTGCATTATTTGTGGAGACAAGGATCATACTTCCAAGGAGCATGAAGATCAAAGCCCGAATTGTGAAGAGGAACATCCTGTTGGACAATGTCCCACTTCTCAAGCTACCTGCTATCTATGTGAAGGAAATAACCATGTCCCTATCCAATGCCCCATATATTCCCTTGTGGAACAAAGGAAGCAAGGTGAATCCAAGTCAACCCAGAAGGGTGATAACAAAGGAAAAGGACCACTTATACCTCCAAACAAGACAACCCAATTCAAAGGACTAAAGAAACCCAAGAAACAAAAGCAGGACATGAGCCTTGTGCAATGTCGTAAATGTAAGGAAATGGGACACTACTCCAGTGGATGCCCAGAGAACAAGAAGAATAAAGAGATTCGCCAAGTGGTGTGCAACAACTGCAAAGAATTAGGCCACTATGTAGCAACTTGTCCACAAGAGCCACGTAAAGAACTCCAAGACATCCATTGTTTCAATTGCAAAAACCCAGGACATTATGCAAGCAACTGTCCAGAAAAGATGAAGAACAAGATCACCAAGCCTATGGAAAAACTCAACCTTGGCCCATGAGTCAAGCATGGAAACTAAGGACTCAAATGTAACTGTTTGCTTAGAGAAAGTTTTCCCAGGATCCCAAGAAGGACAATATGTAATTTTTGTTTGAAAATTTTTAAGGGTGGTAGTACCCTAGTTGTTTTGAGCTGCTTGTAACCCTAACCTTCCCAAATCTCGGGACGAGATTTATTTTAAGTGGAACTGTCACATCCCAAGATTTTCCAAATCTTGTAATGTGAAAATAAATGAATAAAAATAAAACTTTGTTTGATTTTCAGCGAAGAAACTTTTGAATTCAATTGGAACTTCAAACCAATTTGGATCAAAGAAATTCCTGAAGAGATTTGAAAAGATAAACATTTAAATAGAGGAAAATAAAATATTATGGATTTACTATTTTGAATCATTTAGATAAAAGGATTTAGTTTCCAAAGAAAAGGAAAGATTTTAAAATAAGAAATTATTTTATAGAACCAAATTAAAACCTTGGCCAAGCTTTTGAAATAAAACATTTTGTTTTGATAAAAATAGTAAAGGTTTAATTAAAATAAATTAATAAGGATTTAACATCCAAGTTTTGTTAATAAAGGTTTTACTATTTCCAAAACATCAAAACTTGTTTATTTATTTAAAATAGGTTTTCCCAAGTATTTAGTGTTGTCAAATAAAACCTACTGATTTGGTTGTGAAAATAATTGGATTTCAAATAGAAATTTTATTAAATAAAACCAAACCCTATTTGAATAATAAACCATGGTCCATTTTATTAAATATATAAATGGAACCTAAAAAGATTTAAATATTAGTTTGGTTGGAATTTGGTTTATACTACTGAACAGAACCAAATTCATAGTGCAAGGTTTGGAGATTGTTTGATTTGATTTGAACATTGTTTGGATGTTTGAAATTTCAAAATAGAATTGGAAAATAGAAAAAGGAAAAGGTTCAGGAAAGAAAAAAAAATAGAGTCTGGACCAGCCCAGCCGGCCAAGCCCACAAGGCCTAGAACCAGCCCAGCTCCCCTCCCCGAAGAAAAACAATTCGCACTCGATTTTTAACCCACAGAGAAGCTGACCAGTGGACCCTTCCCTCACTCTTTTTCTAGCTGACGACTGGACCCCACCCTCCTGTTCATCCTCCTCACCCGCGCGACCACCTCTCCCCAAACCTCGCTGCCGTTCACTGTCATTCAACCTGCACGCTTAATTCCTCTTAATGGCTGCGTTAATCTCGCCCCCGACCATGCGTACATAAGCGCCTCTCCTCCCTCTGTCATTTCCCTCAAACACCAACTCCACATCGCCACCAGGCTGCCTCGAATTGGCCCTGCACCGCCGCTGTTCCGGCGAGCTCCTCCGGTGAAATCCGACAAACCACAGCCACCTCCTGCCTTCCCGAGCACACGAGCACGTTCACCACTCCCTGGCGCATTTGCCGGTACCCTTCGTTCGACCGCGGGCACTCCAGAGTGTCACATTCGACAAGCTCCAGCCTCGCCGTCGTTCTCTTTTCAACTCCGCAAGCGCCTGTAGTTTCAGACCGCCCCGCGCTTTCTAAATCACGCTCACACATTCGCCTCACTCACCTACGTCTGACCACACCTTAGGTTTGCCTTCTCATGAACCACAACATCGTCTCCAACCGAGACCAGAGCACGCCGTCACCAGAACGAACTCCGGCGAGCGATTACTCCTACAACCGGCGCCTGCCTCATCGACCACACGTTGAGCTTCCCCAGCCTCCTGCGATCTCGGTGAGCACCTTCCTCCTCCTCGCTTCGCTTCACCAGCGCCGCCACTATCCGCGCTCCGCCGTTATCCTAGCGCCGCCGACTTTTGGCAAGCCAAGAGAGCCGTTCGATCTAGATCGAAAGCACGATAGAATCACTTAACCGCGAAAGGGTGCGACCTCTGGACCACACGATCTAATTAGATCCAACGCACCGCAGAGCCGATCCGCCGAACCGGTACTGGCCCAATGAGATTGCGACGGCGTGTGGTCTGTTTAAAACAGAATTTGGAAATCAGATTTAAGTTGCAATTTCAAACCTTTGTAACTTTCGATCAACATGTCCAAAATTTGCAAATTTGATACCGTTGGAATTAGTGGAACAAACCCTAGCCAACCATGCCTTTGGTTTAGCAAATAGTATCTGATAGCTTGTTGGTTTTTGCAGAAACTTTTGAATGCTTGTTAAGACTAGAAAAATGATTCAAAAATGTTTTTGAATTTGAAACCTTGGCAAAATAGTTTATGGTGAACTTAATGACCCTAGGAACCAACCCATAGTTGGAAAATGAGTTTGATAATATCTAAGATGGATTAATTGATTTAGCCCAATTCTAGCCAAATAAAAGAATGGTTTTTGTTATGAAAATTTTTATGGAAAGAAAACTTTGAGAAAATGGTTGGATCAAACCTACTGACCCAAAACACAAAGTTTTGAGAAACAACAACTTATTTGGTGAACTACATAGAGTTGTTGCTATTATAAAAATGTTTTTCCACCACATAAAATAATGAAGGGATTTAAAAATGGTTCATGGACAAAACCCTTTTGCAAATGACCTTGCCACTTTGGAAAATGACCAATTTGGAACTTACAAAGTTTAGAAGCCTAGTGGAGACCATCTTTGCAATTAGAACCATCTCTTGCATGCTTACATGCATGACTTAGATCCCATAGTATTATGTGTGTGAATTGTTGTTTGGTTGATTATTTGGAATGCTAGTTGATTTGGTGTTTGCTTGATTGATTGTAGTGAATTTAGCAAAGTGTGAGACTAGCAAGATCAAGGAGTGAACCATCATTCCCTACCAAAAAGGCAAGTTACACTATCATCTAAAAGCCTACTATTTTCATTATACTTAGTGGATTTTGAAACATGCATGAAAACAAATTTTATACTTATGCTATGCTAAATCCTAATAGGATACCCTATACATTCCTTAGAGAAAACAATGTAGTTGTTACATGCTTAGCCATGCTATAATTTGAAAAGAGATACATGTTGAGATTTTACAAAGGTTGAGAAAAGGACTTGTGTTTTACATAATAAAACAAGGACTCAATGAACCACCTAGGTGGAGGATACTTTAAGTTTTGGAAAAGGTGGCAACAAAAGGAACCATGTCTATGGGAATCACTTTGTGTTGTGCTCCAAAAGGAAACCACCTAGGAAACTTAGAGATTGAACATGTTTCTCCAATTGTGGCTTTCGTGTGCAACCACATGCTATTATGGCTCTGGCTTAGTCAACTACAATGGGAAGACCCATGCACTGTCTTCAGTTAACTGGACATGGGGACCTGGAATCCTACATGGGTGCTGAAGGCAAGCTAGCAATGGTGTATGGGAGGACCCTTTGGAAAGACTTCGTCACATTTTCAATCTGCTAGTACTCCATCTTGGTGAGCACTAATCCAGTAGGCCACTGGTGGCAAAAGGATGGGATTGTGACATGTGGGTAAAGTGTACTCCTTCTGCAGAAGATAATAAAATCTAAGTACTTAGCCGTGTCCCCGGTTATGGACAATACTGAGCAACTAAAGTTTGAACTATGGGAGATCTCGACATTCCAACTTCTAAAATAAAAACTTGATGCACTTGGGGGTACCAAGGAATTCAAAGAGATTTTGTTAAGCTTGATGCACTTGGGGTTACCAAGGTGCTCAAGAGATTTTGCTTAAAGCTTGATGTACTTGGGGTTACCAAGGAACTCATGAGATTTTATAAAACTTGATGCACTTGGGGGTACCAAGATGCTCAAGGGATTTTGACAAGGACTTGAACACTTGAGTTTCTACCAAGGAGTTCAAGGGACTTGGAAAAAGAGATTTGACAAAGGACCAAAACCATTTTGAAAAGATAGGATAAAATATTGCTTTGTGCAAATGAGCCTTAAACTCTACTTAGCCAAATATACATGTAATGATAGGATCCACCCATATTATACATATTAGTGAAACTTGCCAATACAATTCAAATGTATTGACCCTTGTGGCTGTAACTTGTAATGTTGCAGGTTTGATTGATTTTAGTGAAGATTGATTGATTAGGATTACAAAGTCTACAACCAACATCTGCCTGTGGCACTTTGAAGATGAAGGACCCCATGACTATAGTTATTCCGCTGCAATGTAATGTAATAGCCAAATGAGCTATGTTTGATGTAATAAAATTATGTTATTCCTGGTTATAAAGTTATATTATGACCTTTGTTTCTTGATATTATATCTAAACTGTGGATGCTAGCTATTGATCCAGGGACTAGCATTGTAAACACAGGGGACACCACCTTATGTTATTTAAACGTTGGGCCACTACCTCTACATATTCGTTGTATTTATGATGCACAGTTATATTTGGTATCATTTTGTACTGTGTGTGCCAGTGAACCGATCCAGGAATTCGCACTATACAGATGAACTCAGCCTTATCAGGCGAGGGTGTTACAAGATGGTATCAGAGCTATGTGTTGACTGTAGGATCGTGACCTTAGAAATGGATTAGAAATAGAAGACCTATATTAGGAGAACTATCATATTTTATACTTATTAGAGTTCTTATATTCCTTGTCTATCTTTTCTATAACATCTTCTTGTTCAAAATTTGTAGTTGTCCATTCTTACGATACCTATATGAGAGTTAGCCAAGTAAAAGAACAAATAGTATGATATAAATAAACATCTCATCAAGTTTGGTTAGGTCTAGACCACCATGTTCTATCTCTTTAGGAGATCATCGCTATCGTGTTAGCATATTGTTCTTACCAACTTATGTGGTATGACAATATAGGTTGCTTGCTTGTTTGTACTGAACCATATCGTGTGATGCCTTGTTTAGGATTTGTTGTTTTTAAACTCTAAAGTTGCTGGAGTTTTCGTGTGGTTTTAAAATTATTTTAATGGTGTGAATTGATTGAAATTCGTGGGATTACTGCTGCAGTTTTCTGCCTGATCTGTTGTACCGCGTGATTTTTCATATTTTATTGGAAACTCAGAAAAATCTGAAAAAATAGGATCTGGAGCGTAATTACCTGTAGTACATTCACAAAAATTGGCTCAATTTTCTGACGAGTTTAGGTCGGTCAGAAAAATTCGTAAAGTCTGCTGTACCGTTTTGACAGATTTTGTTTATTGCTTATATGTTGCTATGTTTTACTCTAGTATTGTTCCCAATGCTTTCAAACTATTTTGTGGTTATATACTGCTATATTTAGACCCCTGTAATGTTATTATATAAGTGTTTGATTGTGTGTTGACTCCTTATGATTGTTTGCTTGTTTGTGACATTGATTGCTTCATATAGTTATGGGTAGGATTATTTTCTTAGTCGTTTCTTTCCTATAGAATCTATTCTTTCCTATCTTGAACCCATGGAGATATAATGATGTGTTAAGTGGAAGGTTTGACAACACAATGCATTTAGAAAGGAGAATGCTTTACCTAATGGAAAAAAAATGTGGGAGTATGAAGTGTTCAACATGATGTTATGTAGTAGATTACCCAACCTGAAAGTTGAAGTATCGATAGCTTAGTTTTAGTAGTAGCTTTGTTGATTGAATACAAGGGAGTATACATAGAGCATTAGCTCGTGCCCATGGAAACATTCTTCAAGGCAAGTGAGAATGCCCGAGTGATAGAAAAACGTGATTCACCTATCCTCATACAGGGTAATGATTTGGGTGCAGGATGGATTGATCACCATTCCTACTACTCTTATTATTCGCACTTGTACTGTTGGCTTTGCGGATCTTGAGTGTCTTTTCAACCTTAGCAGAGAGTCGACGTTGAGCCTAAACCCTAGAATGGTATATTGTTACACCCTTCTAAAAGCATCCATTGCTAAGCATAGGAATGTACGGTAAGAATGAATCCCAACCGTGAATTATGGGCACCGTGAAGTAAACATCCCCTAATTAACCACCATGAGAGTTTTGCTAGTTTAAGAAGAGCTTTCTCGGAAACTATCAATCATGATGTTTAGAATGTGCTAGAGACATTGTGCCAATAAAGGTCTAAAGGAGAACCAATCTGAACTAAGTGAATCCTCGAGAAATGACCTAGTCAATTTTATTTTAAGGGTGGTAGCATCCTAATGGATCCCGAACCTTTCTTTCTTTCTAGCCTTCCCAAATCTCGGGACGAGATTTCTTTTAAGGGAGGTAGTCTGTCACATCCCAAAATTCTCCTAATTTGGAATGTGAAATAAATAAATAAGTTTGATTGATTGTTTGACTATGTTGAAAATTCTCAATGAGAAGAAACTTTTTGAATAGAAAATCCTCTCAACCTTGAATTCAAAATCTTATATTCTTTTGTTATGACCTAAGTAGCCATATAGGAAAAAGGGCATGGATTGATTATGGATTGTAGAATTGGTGTGCAAGATTTCAAAATGAAAATCATGAAGCATTCATAAGCATTTCATTACATCCATGCAAAGTTCTCACAAACTAAATCCAAATCCTGGTATCTAAATCCTATAGTTGATTCGCCCAAATGTTTCTAAGGGTAATTAAATTGACTTATTAAAACCCACTGTTGCTAAGGCATAAATTATTGATAATTATAGCCTAAAAATATCCAATTAATATTACAAAATTTTAGAAACAAAATTGAGCTTATTTGGAGCTAGTATGAAAAAGTTATGAAATAAATACAAACACATAAAGATATAAATAAAATGAAATATACAAGGATTTGTAAATCCACTACTTCCAAACTAGTAAAAAGACTACAAATTTGATCCTACAATGATCTATTCAATTTTAGAAAATTTTAGAAACAAGAATCATGTCATTTGGAGTTTGTATGCAAAAGATATGAGGAAAACAAGTAAATAGAAAAAAAGAAAAAAAGGAAAAAAACCTAATGGGCCGGCCCACCCGGACCGACCGCAGCACCAGCACGCACCTACACAGCTTTAAAAAGCGTGCAATTAGTTTTTAACAAACCTATCTCTACTCAAACTCTTATAACTTTTTATCTATAACTCTGAATTGACTTCCGTTTGTTTCTACTTGTTCCCTACTCCAAGGCCTATCTCTAGAACGTCCCAAACCTCCATATAATCTCGTGGAGCCATAGCTGTACGAGTTTTTCTTCTCGAAATCCCGAATCTACATATGTCCGAATCTTATTTCGATTTTTAACCCATCTAGACTTCGTCTTTTGCCTTCGGTCAAAAAACGAAAGTTGTAGGGATCGTCGAAATCTTTCAATCCCGACAAACCTCACCTCTTTTCATCCACCACAGCTGGAGAATTTCGTATCGCAATATTTCAGATCTTACGGTGTAAATCCAAGATCTACTCGTGCTCGTTTCTTGAAATCCAAATTCCTTTGGTGAGAAGGTAGGAATAATGATTCCCCATAACTTTCATGTTCTGAGTTTTTCAATTTGACCTACAGATTTGTCTCTCTAACACAGATCTATTTCTTGTCTATTCTGAGCCAAAATCAGGTCAATCTCTTCTTCTAGCCACCGGATCCTATCCGCAGGCCGAGATCCAATCAAACCGGTGCGTGCCATGTCGTCATCCCGGTCATCTTCCTCATCAACGCCACGTCAACGTAAGGTCAACAGCTAGTCTCAGTCAGCATGCAAAGTCAACCTGTCCAGTCAGCGGAATATTCCCTGGAATATTCCGTTCGAATTTAAAATTGCATATTATAGATCTAACTTGTAAAATTCATTAGAAATTCATACCACGTCCAAAAATTGCGTATAATATATCAAATTGACGATAATTTCATGTAGAATCATCTTATCAGAATAGATCCAACTTTTACTGTACGTGGTTACTGCAGTAATTTAATTAGTCTTAATGGTCTTTTAGGTTAATAAATTCATAAGAAATTATCTGTAACTCCAAAAAATATGAATAATCAAATTGAAGCTACTGTAGTGTACTTTAATAATATCTGGTTGGATCTAGCCTTTGCAGATTATTTAACCCGTAGCAATTTAATTAGTTTTAATGGCTTTATAAATCATTAAATTCATAGTAAATTAATTGCTTGTCACAAAAATATAAATGATATACCGATGGAAAGCTAGTTCCATGTAGATCATCAATATGCAATTAGTTCAGCATTTTACTGTAAGGTTTTGCCGTGAAGATTTAAATGGTTTATTGGCCTATTTAGAGTAATAAATTCATAAGAAAATAAATACTATTCAGAAAATTACAAATAATATGTCCCTGAAATCACAATTCCATGGAGATTGCAGATATAATTTTAGTTTGATTTTTAGACAACAGAAACTATACGAATCATTTAAAACCCATTAAACACTATTTAAATCATACAAAAAGATCTATAACTTCGATTAGGGTGAATCCAAGTGCTAAGGTTTTGTATTGACATTAGCTATACAGAGAAATTGCATGACAAATTATTTGGCACTGTTAAAACAGAAACTCATACAGAAATATTTAAACCCATTGAAATAGTGTTTTAATCATAGGAAAATATCTATAACTCCTTTTTAGGTGATTCAAATTGCTACTGTCTCTAAATTGCATTACCTATCCAGTAGCATCTAGTTCACAATTTAATACGACATAAACATCTTTAGTTCAATTAAAGTGGTATACACCATATTAAATCGATACAACTTTAGTAATAAAAGCTTTAGTGCATTAAATGACTTTCCACATGCATCATGTAATCTAATTATGTTCAGAACACTAAATACAACCATTGTGACTCATTAAATCGTCATGCATGCATTTGTTGTATTTGTTTGATCTCTATGTGCTATTGTTTATGTTGTATGCAATTGTTTGATCGATAGATTGCGAGGAGTGCAACGTGTGTGATTGCAACTACTATGATTGCAAGCATTATGGTTATGACGAGAGCAACCATTATATATATGAGAATTATGAGGATTATCTAATCGACTACATCTACAACAAAGGCAAGTGGTGCTATTTTGGTCATAAATGTCCTATTGTTTTCCTATGCATTGTAGATGCTTTTGTAGAATTGCATCTATAGGAATTGATGTGTATATGCTATGATATATCCCATATTATTCCCTAGTATTCCTTGTTTATGAGCCATCGTATTGGTAGATTGCTTAGCTATGCTATTTAGACAAGGAAGGGAATCACATCATGAAAAGTTATATGTTTTGAAAGGCTTATGTTTTGCTAAATGACAAACCCAACATGTTTTAATGAACCACCTGGGCGGAATGGCATTGATTGGGTCATCGAGTGTGGATTTTGGTGGGGAATGCCGCCTAGGACACTGAGAAATGATTGGTTTCTTTGTTTGGAAGCTTTCGTGTGCAACCATGTGCCAATAATGAAATGGGCGGTTGGCTGAACTCAGTAGGTTGTGGTAACTCGAACCCGCGTATCCAGAGATGTAGATAGTGTAGGTTGGACCGGCGCTGTCGGGATTGGGGAGCTACTTCCTAACGGTTCCTTCTTGGACTTCTCCCTATCATCACCCAATATGAGAGTGGTGGTACGAGCTGGGCTGGCCAAGTCACATGGGTAAGTGTACTAACCCTGCAGGTGTATAAACTAATCGATTAGCCGTGTCCCGGTTATGGACAATTTGAGCGACTGACATCGATGCTATGATATTTCTCACTCATCCTTATTTCTTAATTACTTAAAACTTGTTGGGTGAACATAATTGGGTAGGAGCACCGGAGTGAACCAGTGTCCTATTTATCGTATTGGAAAACTACTTTGTTACAAATGTTAGGATAAAACTGTTGCTTTATGCAAATGAGCCTGAACTCCACTTGGCCAAATAAGCATGTAGTTGATAGATCTGTTGTTAACCACTTTAGCCTACTTCCCATACATTCAATGTATTGACCATTCGTGGCTGCAACGTTTCATGTTGCAGGTTATATCGGATCTGAGTGATCGTTCATAGGTCGTGAGACTCCACTCAACAATTGTTCGCCTGTGGCACATTTGGAGGATGGAGATCTACCTTGTATTCGTTTTCCGCTGTGTACTTGAATAAATAATGTAAATTCTGGATCATATTCTGTCACATTGGATCAAAGAAACTTTTGAATTCAATTGGAACTTCAAACCAATTTGGATCAAAGAAATTCCTGAAGAGATTTGAAAAGATAAACATTTAAATAGAGGAAAATAAAATATTATGGATTGACTATTTTGAATCATTTAGATAAAAGGATTTAGTTTCCAAAAGAAAAGGAAAGATTTTAAAATAAGAAATTATTTTATAGAACCAAATTAAAACCTTGGCCAAGCTTTTGAAATAAAACATTTTGTTTTGATAAAAATAGTAAAGGTTTAATTAAAATAAATTAATAAGGATTTAACATCCAAGTTTTGTTAATAAAGGTTTTACTATTTCCAAAACATCAAAACTTGTTTATTTATTTAAAATAGGTTTTCCCAAGTATTTAGTGTTGTCAAATAAAACCTACTGATTTGGTTGTGAAAATAATTGGATTTCAAATAGAAATTTTATTAAATAAAACCAAACCCTATTTGAATAATAAACCATGGTCCATTTTATTAAATAAATAAATGGAACCTAAAAAGATTTAAATATTAGTTTGGTTGGAATTTGGTTTATACTACTGAACAGAACCAAATTCATAGTGCAAGGTTTGGAGATTGTTTGATTTGATTTGAGCATTGTTTGGATGTTTGAAATTTCAAAACAGAATTGGAAAATAGAAAAAGGAAAAGGTTCACGAAAGAAAAAAAAATAGAGTCTGGACAAGCCCAGCCGGCCAAGCCCACAAGGCCCAGAACCAGCCCAGCTCCCCTCCCCGAAGAAAAACGATTCGCACTCGATTTTTAACCCACAGAGAAGCTGACCAGTGGACCCTTCCCTCACTCTTTTTCTAGCTGACGACTGGACCCCACCCTCCTGTTCATCCTCCTCACCCGCGCGACCACCTCTCCCCAAACCTCGCTGCCGTTCACTGTCATTCAACCTGCGCGCTTAATTCCTCTTAATGGCTGCGTTAATCTCGCCCCGACCATGCGTACATAAGCGCCTCTCCTCCCTCTGTCATTTCCCTCAAACACCAACTCCACATCGCCACCAGGCTGCCTCAAATTGGCCCTGCACCGCCGCTGTTCCGGCGAGCTCCTTCGGTGAAAAACGACAAACCACAGCCACCTCCTACCTTCCCGAGCACACGAGCACGTTCACCACTCCCTGGCGCATCTGCCGGTACCCTTCGTTCGACCGCGGGCACCCCAGAGTGTCACTCTCTACAAGCTCCAGCCTCGCCGCCGTGTCTGTCTTCAACTCCGGCAAGTACCCAGGTAGTTTCAGACCGCCCCGCGCTTTCTAAATCACGCTCACACATTCGCCTCACTCACCTACGTCTGACCACACCTTCGGTTTGCCTTCTCATGAACCACAACATCGTCTCCAACCGAGATCAGAGCACGCCGTTGCCAGAACGAACTCCAGCGAGCGATTACTCCTACAACCGTGCGCTCCCTGCCTCATCGACCAAACGTTGAGCTTCCCCAGCCTCCTGCGATCTTGGTGAGCACCTTCCCCTCCTCCCTCGCTTCCTGTTTCACCAGCGCCGCCACTATCTGGCCGCTCCGCCGCTCGCCGTTATCCTAGCGCCGCCAGCTTTTGGCAAACCAGTAGGAGCCGTTCGATCTAGATCGGGCGAGCACGATAGAATCACTTAACCGCGAAAGGGTACGCCCTCTGGACCACACGATCTAATTAGATCCAACGCACCGCAGATCCGATCCGGCCAAACCGGTACCGTCCAATGAGATTGCGACGCGTGGCCAGGTCTGTTTAAAACAGAATTTGGAAATCAGATTTAAGTTGCAATTTCAAACCTTTGTAACTTTCGATCCACACGTCCAAAATTTACAAATTTGATACCGTTGGAATCAGTGGAACAAACCTAGCCAACCATGCCTTTGGTTTAGCAAATAGTATCTGATAGCTTGTTGGTTTTTGCAGAAACTTTTGAATGCTTGTTAAGACTAGAAAAATGATTCAAAAATGTTTTTGAGTTTGAAACCTTGGAAAAATAGTTTATGGTGAACTTACTGACCCTAGGAACCAACCCATAGTTGGAAAATGAGTTTGATAATATCTAAGATGGATTAATTGATTTAGCCCAATTCTAGCCAAATAAAAGAATGGTTTTTGTTATGAAAATGTTTATGGAAAGAAAACTTTGAGAAAATGGTTGGATCAAACCTACTGACCCAAAACACCAAGTTTTGAGAAACAACAACTTATTTGGTGAACCACATAGAGTTGTTGCTATTATAAAAATGCTTTTCCACCACATAAAATAATGAAGGGATTTAAAAATGGTTCATGGATAAAACCCTTTTGCAAATGACCTTGCCACTTTGGGAAATGACCAATTTGGAACTTACAAAGTTTAGAAGCCTAGTGGAGACCATCTTTGCAATTAGAACCATCTCTTGCATGCTTACATGCATGACTTAGATCCCATAGTATTATGTGTGTGAATTGTTGTTTGGTTGATTATTTGGAATGCTAGTTGATTTGGTGTTTGCTTGATTGATTGTAGTGAATTTAGCAAAGTGTGAGACTAGCAAGATCAAGGAGTGAACCATCATTCCCTACCAAAAAGGCAAGTTACACTATCATCTAAAAGCCTACTATTTTCATTATACTTAGTGGATTTTGAAACATGCATGAAAACAAATTTTATACTTATGCTATGCTAAATCCTAATAGGATACCCTATACATTCCTTAGAGAAAACAATGTAGTTGTTACATGCTTAGCCATGCTATAATTTGAAAAGAGATACATGTTGAGATTTTACAAAGGTTGAGAAAAGGACTTGTGTTTTACATAATCAAACAAGGACTCAATGAACCACCTAGGTGGAGGATATTTTAAGTTTTGGAGAAGGTGGCAACAAAAGGAACCATGTCTATGGGAATCACTTTGTGTTGTGCTCCAAAAGGAAACCACCTAGGAAACTTAGAGATTGAACATGTTTCTCCAATTGTGGCTTTCGTGTGCAACCACATGCTATTATGGCTCTGGCTTAGTCAACTACAATGGGAAGACCCATGCACCGCCTTGATTAATCGGACATGGGGACCTGGAATCCTACATGGGTGCTGAAGGCAAGCTAGCAATGGTGTATGGGAGGACCCTTTGGAAAGACTTCGTCACATTTTCAATCTGCCAGTACTCCATCTTGGTGAGCACTAATCCAGTAGGCCACTGGTGGCAAAAGGATGGGATTGTGACATGTGGGTAAAGTGTACTCCTTCTGTAGAAGATAATAAAATCTAAGTACTTACCCGTGTCCCCGGTTATGGACAATACTGAGCAACTAAAGTTTGAACTATGGGAGATCTCGACATTCCAACTTCTAAAATAAAAACTTGATGCACTTGGGGGTACCAAGGAATTCAAAGAGATTTTGTTAAGCTTGATGCACTTGGGGTTACCAAGGTGCTCAAGAGATTTTTCTTAAAGCTTGATGTACTTGGGGTTACCAAGGAACTCATGAGATTTTATAAAACTTGATGCACTTGGGGGTACCAAGATGCTCAAGGGATTTTGATAAGGACTTGAACACTTGAGTTTCTACCAAGGAGTTCAAGGGACTTGGAAAAAGAGATTTGACAAAGGACCAAAACCATTTTGAAAAGATAGGATAAAACATTGCTTTGTGCAAATGAGCATTAAACTCTACTTAGCCAAATATACATGTAATGATAGGATCCACCCATATTATACATATTAGTGAAACTTGCCAATACAATTCAAATGTATTGACCCTTGTGGCTGTAACTTGTAATGTTGCAGGTTTGATTGATTTTAGTGAAGATTGATTGATTAGGATTACAAAGTCTACAACCAACATCTGCCTGTGGCACTTTGAAGATGAAGGACCCCATGACTATAGTTATTCCGCTGCAATGTAATGCAATAGCCAAATGAGCTATGTTTGATGTAATAAAATTATGTTATTCCTGGTTATAAAGTTATATTATGACCTTTGTTTCTTGATATTACATCTAAACTGTGGATGCTAGCTATTGATCCAGGGACTAGCATTGTAAACACAGGGGACACCACCTTATGTTATTTAAAGGTTGGGCCACTCCCTCTACAGATGGTATCAAAGCATTGTGTTGCCTGTAGGATTTGTAAACCTAGGATTGGACAAAAACCCTTAGAAAATAGGAGTTGTACTTGTTCCAAAACTTATTTACAAAACAAAACTTGTAAACCCTTTCCTCAACCATTTTGGTTTCAACTCTACATCTCTTCTATTTCAACTTGATGGAAAAACCTACCCATGGCCAAAGACTACATCATGTGCAAAGGACTTCTTCAACTCTAATGACTTCAACTTCTTCAACTCTAATGACTTCAACATCTTCAGCATGTTCACCAAGGACTTCCAACTTGGACACCACTAAGGACTACAAGTGAAACAAGGAAATCTTGCTCAGGATTTAGAGACTGAGAGAATGCAAAAATTAGAAGGAACCCACATCACTTGAAGTTTTGTGACCAAGGAGTTTTTTTCTCAAGGAACCATGATCTCATGTAAGAAGAAGCAACCAAGAAGGTTGGAAAGATCACAAGTAAACCATATAGATGGACCACCATATTTTAGCTAAGTTAAACCCACCAACTCATGTGGTGTAACAAAAATATTTTGTTGTCTAAGTGTGTGCTTGAACATTGTTGTTGAGTGAAATGTTTGGTTTGTGATTGCATGCACATTGCTTGTGTGAATTGTGATGTGTGTGATTAGAATTGATTCCTTGGAAAAAAAACCTTTGCCTATTCTAATTTTTCCTTCAACCCAAACAGATGACTACTCCAAGAGACTCCAACATCAAGATTGATGACACCAACCCCAACCAAGAGGACAGCATGAAAGAGCTCATAGCAACTCAACACCAGTTAAACCAACTGACAGCTCAGTTCATAGCCAACACTAGTGATAAAGATCCAGCACTGCAAAAGTTTTTGGAGGAACAAACCCAACTGATGCTTAAGGTGACTAATCAAATGATCAGCATAGAAGAAAACTATCCCAACAGAGTTTATGACAACAAGGATGACAAGAATGTTATTCTAGATGGAGCCCCAGCTTGCATTATTTGTGGAGACAAGGATCATACTTCCAAGGAGCATGAAGATCAATGCCCGAATTGTGAAGAGGAACATCCTGTTGGACAATGTCCCACTTCTCAAGCTACCTGCTATCTATGTGAAGGAAATAACCATGTCCCTATCCAATGCCCCATATATTCCCTTGTAGAACAAAAGAAGCAAGGTGAATCCAAGTCAACCCAGAAGGGTGATAACAAAGGAAAAGGACCACTTATACCTCCAAACAAGACAACCCAATTCAAAGGACTAAAGAAACCCAAGAAACAAAAGCAGGACATGAGCCTTGTGCAATGTCGTAAATGTAAGGAAATGGGACACTACTCCAGTGGATGCCCAGAGAACAAGAAGAATAAAGAGATTGGCCAAGTGGTGTGCAACAACTGCAAAGAATTAGGCCACTATGTAGCAACTTGTCCACAAGAGCCACGTAAAGAACTCCAAGACATCCATTGTTTCAATTGCAAAAACCCAGGACATTATGCAAGCAACTGTCCAGAAAAGATGAAGAACAAGATCACCAAGCCTATGGAAAAACTCAACCTTGGCCCATGAGTCAAGCATGGAAACTAAGGACACAAATGTAACTGTTTGCTTAGAGAAAGTTTTCCCAGGATCCCAAGAAGGACAATATGTAATTTTTGTTTGAAATTTTTTAAGGGTGGTAGTACCCTAGTTGTTTTGAGCTGCTTGTAACCCTAACCTTCCCAAATCTCGGGACGAGATTTATTTTAAGGGTGGTAGCCTGTCACATCCCAAGATTTTCCAAATCTTGTAATGTGAAAATAAATGAATAAAAATAAAACTTTGTTTGATTTTCAGAGCCAGAAGAAACTTTTGAATTCAATTGGAACTTCAAACCAATTTGGATCAAAGAAATTCCTGAAGAGATTTGAAAAGATAAACATTCAAATAGAGGAAAATAAAATATTATGGATTTACTATTTTGAATCATTTAGATAAAAGGATTTAGTTTCCAAAAGAAAAGGAAAGATTTTAAAATAAGAAATTATTTTATAGAACCAAATTAAAACCTTGGCCAAGCTTTTGAAATAAAACATTTTGTTTTGATAAAAATAGTAAAGGTTTAATTAAAATAAATTAATAAGGATTTAACATCCAAGTTTTGTTAATAAAGGTTTTACTATTTCCAAAACATCAAAACTTGTTTATTTATTTAAAATAGGTTTTCCCAAGTATTTAGTGTTGTCAAATAAAACCTACTGATTTGGTTGTGAAAATAATTGGATTTCAAATAGAAATTTTATTAAATAAAACCAAACCCTATTTGAATAATAAACCATGGTCCATTTTATTAAACAAATAAATGGAACCTAAAAAGATTTAAATATTAGTTTGGTTGGAATTTGGTTTATACTACTAAACAGAACCAAATTCATAGTGCAAGGTTTGGAGATTGTTTGATTTGATTTGAACATTGTTTGGATGTTTGAAATTTCAAAACAGAATTGGAAAATAGAAAAAGGAAAAGGTTCAGGAAAGAAAAAAAATAGAGTCTGGACCAGCCCAGCCGGCCAAGCCCACAAGGCCCAGAACCAGCCCAGCTCCCCTCCCTGAAGAAAAACGATTCGCACTCGATTTTTAACCCACAGAGAAGCTGACCAGTGGACCCTTCCCTCACTCTTTTTCTAGCTGACGACTGGACCCCACCCTCCTGTTCATCCTCCTCACCCGCGCGACCACCTCTCCCCAAACCTCGCTGCCGTTCACTGTCATTCAACCTGCACGCTTAATTCCTCTTAATGGCTGCGTTAATCTCGCCCCCGACCATGCGTACATAAGCGCCTCTCCTCCCTCTATCATTTCCCTCAAACACCAACTCCACATCGCCACCAGGCTGCCTCGAATTGGCCCTGCACCGCCGCTGTTCCGGCGAGCTCCTCCGGTGAAATCCGACAAACCACAGCCACCTCCTGCCTTCCCGAGCACACGAGCATGTTCACCACTCCCTGGCGCATCTGCCGGTACCCTTCGTTCGACCGCGGGCACCCCAGAGTGTCACTCTCTACAAGCTCCAGCCTCGCCGCCATGTCTGTCTTCAACTCCGGCAAGCACCCAGGTAGTTTCAGACCGCCCCGCGCTTTCTAAATCACGCTCACACATTCGCCTCACTCACCTACGTCTGACCACACCTTAGGTTTGCCTTCTCATGAACCACAACATCGTCTCCAACCGAGACCAGAGCACGCCGTCACCAGAACGAACTCCGGCGAGCGATTACTCCTACAACCGTGCGCCCACTGCCTCATCGACCACACGTTGAGCTTCCCCAGCCTCCTGCGATCTCGGTGAGCACCTTCCCCTCCTCCCTCGCTTCCTGCTTCACCAGCGCCGCCACTATCTGGCTGCTCCGCCGCTCGCTGTTATCCTAGCGCCGCCAGCTTTTGGCAAGCCAGTAGGAGCCGTTCGATCTAGATCGGGCGAGCACGATAGAATCACTTAACCGCGAAAGGGTACGACCTCTGGACCACACGATCTAATTAGATCCAACGCACCGCAGAGCCGATCCGGCCGAACCGGTACCGCCCAATGAGATTGCGACGCGTGGCCAGGTCTGTTTAAAACAGAATTTGGAAATCAGATTTAAGTTGCAATTTCAAACCTTTGTAACTTTCGATCAACATGTCCAAAATTTACAAATTTGATACCGTTGGAATCAGTGGAACAAACCCTAGCCAACCATGCCTTTGGTTTAGCAAATAGTATCTGATAGCTTGTTGGTTTTTGCAGAAACTTTTGAATGCTTATTAAGACTAGAAAAATGATTCAAAAATGTTTTTGAGTTTGAAACATTGGCAAAATAGTTTATGGTGAACTTACTGACCCTAGGAACCAACCCATAGTTGGAAAATGAGTTTGATAATATCTAAGATGGATTAATTGATTTATCCCAATTCTAGCCAAATAAAAGAATGGTTTTTGTTATGAAAATTTTTATGGAAAGAAAACTTTGAGAAAATGGTTGGATCAAACCTACTGACCCAAAACACCAAGTTTTGAGAAACAACAACTTATTTGGTGAACCACATAGAGTTGTTGCTATTATAAAAATGTTTTTCCACCACATAAAATAATGAAGGGATTTAAAAATGGTTCATGGACAAAACCCTTTTGCAAATGACCTTGCCACTTTGGAAAATGACCAATTTGGAACTTACAAAGTTTAGAAGCCTAGTGGAGACCATCTTTGCAATTAGAACCATCTCTTGCATGCTTACATGCATGACTTAGATCCCATAGTATTATGTGTGTGAATTGTTGTTTGGTTGATTATTTGGAATGCTAGTTGATTTGGTGTTTGCTTGATTGATTGTAGTGAATTTAGCAAAGTGTGAGACTAGCAAGATCAAGGAGTGAACCATCATTCCCTACCAAAAAGGCAAGTTACACTATCATCTAAAAGTCCTACTATTTTCATTATACTTAGTGGATTTTGAAACATGCATGAAAACAAATTTTATACTTATGCTATGCTAAATCCTAATAGGATACCCTATACATTCCTTAGAGAAAACAATGTAGTTGTTACATGCTTAGCCATGCTATAATTTGAAAAGAGATACATGTTGAGATTTTACAAAGGTTGAGAAAAGGACTTGTGTTTTACATAATAAAACAAGGACTCAATGAACCACCTAGGTGGAGGATACTTTAAGTTTTGGAGAAGGTGGAAACAAAAGGAACCATGTCTATGGGAATCACTTTGTGTTGTGCTCCAAAAGGAAACCACCTAGGAAACTTAGAGATTGAACATGTTTCTCCAATTGTGGCTTTCGTGTGCAACCACATGCTATTATGGCTCTGGCTTAGTCAACTACAATGGGAAGACCCATGCACTGTCTTCAGTTAACTGGACATGGGGACCTGGAATCCTACATGGGTGCTGAAGGCAAGCTAGCAATGGTGTATGGGAGGACCCTTTGGAAAGACTTCGTCACATTTTCAATCTGCCAGTACTCCATCTTGGTGAGCACTAATCCAAAGAGGGCCACTGGTGGCAAAAGGATGGGATTGTGACATGTGGGTAAAGTGTACTCCTTCTGCAGAAGATAATAAAATCTAAGTACTTAGCCGTGTCCCCGGTTATGGACAATACTGAGCAACTAAAGTTTGAACTATGGGAGATCTCGACATTCCAACTTCTAAAATAAAAACTTGATGCACTTGGGGGTACCAAGGAATTCAAAGAGATTTTGTTAAGCTTGATGCACTTGGGGTTACCAAGGTGCTCAAGAGATTTTGCTTAAAGCTTGATGTACTTGGGGTTACCAAGGAACTCATGAGATTTTATAAAACTTGATGCACTTGGGGGTACCAAGATGCTCAAGGGATTTTGACAAGGACTTGAACACTTGAGTTTCTACCAAGGAGTTCAAGGGACTTGGAAAAAGAGATTTGACAAAGGACCAAAACCATTTTGAAAAGATAGGATAAAATATTGCTTTGTGCAAATGAGCCTTAAACTCTACTTAGCCAAATATACATGTAATGATAGGATCCACCCATATTATACATATTAGTGAAACTTGCCAATACAATTCAAATGTATTGACCCTTGTGGCTGTAACTTGTAATGTTGCAGGTTTGATTGATTTTAGTGAAGATTGATTGATTAGGATTACAAAGTCTACAACCAACATCTGCCTGTGGCACTTTGAAGATGAAGGACCCCATGACTATAGTTATTCTGCTGCAATGTAATATAATAGCCAAATGAGCTATGTTTGATGTAATAAAATTATGTTATTCCTGGTTATAAAGTTATATTATGACCTTTGTTTCTTGATATTATATCTAAACTGTGGATGCTAGCTATTGATCCAGGGACTAGCATTGTAAACACAGGGGACACCACCTTATGTTATTTAAAGGTTGGGCCACTCCCTCTACATATTCGTTGTATTTATGATGCATAGTTATATTTGGTATCATTTTGTACTGTGTGTGCCAGTGAACCGATCCAGGGATTGGCACTATACAGATGAACTCAGCCTTATCAGGCGAGGGTGTTACAAGATGGTATCAGAGCTATGTGTTGACTGTAGGATCGTGACCTTAGAAATGGATTAGAAATAGAAGACCTATATTAGGAGAACTATCATATTTTATACTTATTAGAGTTCTTATATTCCTTGTCTATCTTTTCTATAACCTCTTCTTGTTAAAAATTTGTAGTTGTCCATTTTTATGATACCTATATGAGAGTTAGCCAAGTAAAAGAACAAATAGTATGATATAAATAAACATCTCATCAAGTTTGGTTAGGTCTAGACCACCATGTTCTATCTCTTTAGGAGATCATCGCTATCGTGTTAGCATATTGTTCTTACCAACTTATGTGGTATGACAATATAGGTTGCTTACTTGTTTGTACTGAACCATATCGTGTGATTCCTTGTTTAGGATTTGTTGTTTTGAAACTCTAAAGTTGCTGGAGTTTTCGTGTGGTTTTAAAATTATTTTAATGGTGTGAATTGATTGAAACTCGTGGGATTACTGCTGCAGTTTTCTGCCTGATCTGTTGTACCGCGTGATTTTTCATATTTTATTGGAAACTCAGAAAAATCTGAAAAAATAGGATCTAGAGCGTAATTACCTGTAGTACATTTACAAAAATTGGCTAAATTTTCTGACGAGTTTAGGTCGGTCAGAAAAATTCGTAAAGTCTGCTGTACTGTTTTGACAGATTTTGTTTATTGCTTATATGTTGCTATGTTTTACTCTAGTATTGTTCCCAATGCTTTCAAACTATTTTGTGGTTATATACTGCTATATTTAGACCCCTGTAATGTTATTATATAAGTGTTTGATTGTGTGTTGACTCCTTATGATTGTTTGCTTGTTTGTGACATTGATTGCTTCATATAGTTATGGGTAGGATTATTTTCTTAGTCGTTTCTTTCCTATAGAATCTATTCTTTCCTATCTTGAACCCATGGAGATATAATGATGTGTTAAGTGGAAGGTTTGACAACACAATGCATTTAGAAAGGAGAATGCTTTACCTAATGGAAAAAAAATGTGGGAGTATGAAGTGTTCAACATGATGTTATGTAGTAGATTACCCAACCTGAAAGTTGAAGTATCAATAGCTTAGTTTTAGTAGTAGCTTTGTTGATTGAATACAAGGGAGTATACATAGAGCATTAGCTCGTGCCCATGGAAACATTCTTCAAGGCAAGTGAGAATGCCCGAGTGATAGAAAAACGTGATTCACCTATCCTCATACAGGGTAATGATTTGGGTGCAGGATGGATTGATCACCATTCCTACTACTCTTATTATTCGCACTTGTACTGTTGGCTTTGCGGATCTTGAGTGTCTTTTCAACCTTAGCAGAGAGTCGACGTTGAGCCTAAACCCTAGAATGGTATATTGTTACACCCTTCTAAAAGCATCCATTGCTAAGCATAGGAATGTACGGTAAGAATGAATCCCAACCGTGAATTATGGGCACCGTGAAGTAAACATCCCCTAATTAACCACCATGAGAGTTTTGCTAGTTTAAGAAGAGCTTTCTCGGAAACTATCAATCATGATGTTTAGAATGTGCTAGAGACATTGTGCCAATAAAGGTCTAAAGGAGAACCAATCTGAACTAAGTGAATCCTCGAGAAATGACCTAGTCAATTTTATTTTAAGGGTGGTAGCATCCTAATGGATCCCGAACCTTTCTTTCTTTCTAGCCTTCCCAAATCTCGGGACGAGATTTCTTTTAAGGGAGGTAGTCTGTCACATCCCAAAATTCTCCTAATTTGGAATGTGAAATAAATAAATAAGTTTGATTGATTGTTTGACTATGTTGAAAATTCTCAATGAGAAGAAACTTTTTGAATAGAAAATCCGCTCAACCTTGAATTCAAAATCTTATATTCTTTTGTTATGACCTAAGTAGCCATATAGGCAAAAGGGCATGGATTGATTATGGATTGTAGAATTGGTGTGCAAGATTTCAAAATGAAAATCATGAAGCATTCATAAGCATTTTATTACATCCATGCAAAGTTCTCACAAACTAAATCCAAATCCTGGTATCTAAATCCTATAGTTGATTCGCCCAAATGTTTCTAAGGGTAATTAAAATGACTTATTAAAACCCACTGTTGCTAAGGCATAAATTATTGATAATTATAGCCTAAAAAGATCCAATTAATATTACAAAATTTTAGAAACAAAATTGAGCTTATTTGGAGCTAGTATTAAAAAGTTATAAAATAAATACAAACACATAAAGATATAAATAAAATGAAATATACAAGGATTTGTAAATCCACTACTTCCAAACTAGTAAAAAGACTACAAATTTGATCCTACAATGATCTATTCAATTTTAGAAAATTTTAGAAACAAGAATCATGTCATTTGGAGTTCGTATGCAAAAGATATGAGGAAAACAAGTAAATAGAAAAAAAAAGAAAAAAAAGGAAAAAAAACCTAATGGGCCGGCCCACCCGGACCGACCGCAGCACCAGCACGCACCTACATAGCTTTAAAAAGCGTGCAATTAGTTTTTAACAAACCTATCTCTACTCAAACTCTTATAACTTTTTATCTATAACTCCGAATTGACTTCCGTTTGTTTCTACTTGTTCCCTACTCCAAGGCCTATCTCTACACCGTACCAAACCTCCATATAATCTCGTGGAGCCATAGTTGTACGAGTTTTTCTTCTCGAAATCCCGAATCTACATATGTCCGAATCTTATTTCGATTTTTAACCCATCTAGACTTCGTCTTTTGCCTTCGGTCAAAAAACAAAAGTTGTAGGGATCGTCCAAATCTTTCAATCCCGACAAACCTCACCTCTTTTCATCCACCACAGCTGGAGAATTTCGTATCGCAATATTTCAGATCTTACGGTGTAAATCCAAGATCTACTTGTGCTCGTTTCTTCAAATCCAAATTCCTTTAGTGAGAAGGTAGGAATAATGATTACCCACAACTTTCATGTTCTGAGTTTTTCAATTTGACCTACGGATTTGTCTCTCTAACACAGATCTATTTCTTGTCTATTCTGAGCCAAAATCGGGTCAGTCTCTTCTTCTAGCCACCGGATCCTATCCAGACGGTCGAGATCCAATCAAACCGGTGCGTGCCATGTCGTCATCCCGGTCATCTTCCTCATCAACGCCACGTCAACATAAGGTCAACATCTAGTCTCAGTCAGCATGCAAAGTCAACCTGTCCAGTCAGCGGAATATTCCCTGGAATATTCCGTTCGAATTTAAAATTGCATATTATAGATCTAACTTGTAAAATTCATTAGAAATTCATACCACGTCCAAAAATTGTGTATAATATATCAAATTGACGATAATTTAACGTAGAATCATCTTATCAGAATAGATCCAACTTTTACTGTACGTGGTTACTGCAGTAATTTAATTAGTCTTAATGGTCTTTTAGGTTAATAAATTCATAAGAAATTATCTGTAACTCCGAAAAATATGAATAATCAAATTGAAGCTACTGTAATGTACTTTAATAATATCTGGTTGGATCTAGCCTTTGCAGATTATTTAACCCTTAGCAATTTAATTAGTTTTAATGGCTTTATAAATCATTAAATTCATAGTAAATTAATTGCTTGTCACAAAAATATAAATGATATACCGATGGAAAGCTGGTTCCATGTAGATCATCAATATGCAATTAGTTCAGCATTTTACTGTAAGGTTTTGCCGTGAAGATTTAAATGGTTTAATGGCCTATTTAGAGTAATAAATTCATAAGAAAATAAATACTATTCAGAAAATTACAAATAATATGTCCCTGAAATCACAATTCCGTGGAGATTGCAAATATAATTTTAGTTTGATTTTTAGACAATAGAAACTATACGAATCATTTAAAACCCATTAAACACTATTTAAATCATACAAAAAGATCTATAACTCCGATTAGGGTGAATCCAAGTGCTAAGGTTTTGTATTGACATTAGCCATACAGAGAAATTGCATGACAAATTATTTGGCACTGTTAAAACAGAAACTCATACAGAAATATTTAAACCCATTGAAATAGTGTTTTAATCATAGGAAAATATCTATAACGTCTTTTTAGGTGATTCAAATTGCTACTATCTCTAAATTGCATTACCTATCCAGTAGCATCTAGTTCACAATTCAATACGACATAAACATCTTTAGTTCAATTAAAGTGGTATACACCATATTAAATCGATACAACTTTAGTAATAAAAGCTTTAGTGCATTAAATGACTTTCCACATGCATCATGTAATCTAATTATGTTCAGAACACTAAATACAACCATTGTGACTCATTAAATCGTCATGCATGCATTTGTTGCATTTGTTTGATCTCTATGTGCTATTGTTTATGTTGTATGCAATTGTTTGATCGATAGATTGCGAGGAGTGCAATGTGTGTGATTGCAACTACTATGATTGCAAGCATTATGGTTATGACGAGAGCAACCATTATATATATGAGAATTGTGAGGATTATCTAATCGACTACATCTACAACAAAGGCAAGTGGTGCTATCTTGGTCATAAATGTCCTATTGTTTTCCTATGCATTGTAGATGCTTTTGTAGAATTGCATCTATAGGAATTGATGTGTATATGCTATGATATATCCCATATTATTCCCTAGTATTCCTTGTTTATGAGCCATCGTATTGGTAGATTGCTTAGCTATGCTATTTAGACAAGGAAGGGAATCACATCATGAAAAGTTATATGTTTTGAAAGGCTTATGTTTTGCTAAATGACAAACCAACATGTTTTAATGAACCACCTGGGCGGAATGGCATTGATTGGGTCATCGAGTGTGGATTTTGGTGGGGAATGCCGCCCAGGACACTGAGAAATGATTGGTTTCTTTGTTTGGAAGCTTTCGTGTGCAACCATGTGCCAATAATGAAATGGGCGGTTGGCTGAACTCAGTAGGTTGTGGTAACTCGAACCCGCGTATCCAGAGATGTAGATAGTGTAGGTTGGACCGGTGCGCGTCGGGATTAGGGAGCTACTTCCCGAACGGTTCCTTCTTGGACTTCTCCCTATCATCACCCAATATGAGAGTGGTGGTACGAGCTGGGCTGGCCAAGTCACATGGGTAAAGTGTACTAACCCCTGCAGGGTGTATAAACTAATCGATTAGCCGTGTCCCCAGTTATGGACAATTTGAGCGACCTGATACTGATGCTATGATATTTCTCACTCATCCTTATTTCTTAATTACTTAAAACTTGTTGGGTGAACATAATTGGGTAGGAGCACCTGGGAGTGAACCAGAGTGTCCTATTTATCGTATTGGAAAACTACTTTGTTACAAATGTTAGGATAAAACTGTTGCTTTATGCAAATGAGCCTGAACTCCACTTGGCCAAATAAGCATGTAGTTGATAGATCTGTTGTTAAAACTTTAGCCTACTTCCCATACATTCAATGTATTGACCATTCGTGGCTGCAACGTTTCATGTTGCAGGTTATATCGTATCTGAGTGATCGTTCATAGGTCGCGAGACTCCACTCAACAATTGTTCGCCTGTGGCACATTTGGAGGATGGAGATCTACCTTGTATTCGTTTTCCGCTGTGTACTTGAATAAATAATGTAAATTCTGGATCATATTCGTTGTATTTATGATGCACGGTTATATTTGGTATCATTTTGTACTGTGTGTGCCAGTGAACCAATCCAGGGATTGGCACTATACACATGAACTCAGCCTTATTAGACGAGGGTGTTACAAATGACTAATGAATTTATTGAAGAATGTCGAAACACACATGGTACTAGTGCTATTAACAGTCTTCTTGAGAGACGTACTATGAGATCCAAACTTTTTCCTGATGCTAAGTTTGCCACATCTCACATAAACATTAAAGATAAAGATTATGATTTCTCTCTTGATTTATCCTATATAACTATTGTTGAGAAAGAACCTTTTTGTGGGACTAAAAAGGAAAGTGTTGTGGCTCATATGACTGAGCTTTCTACTATGAGTGGCTTATTTTCTGATGAAATTAAGATGCGCACCTACTTTGTTGCTAAAATTTTCCCCTTTTCACTAAAAGGAGAAGCTAAGGCTTGTTTTAATAATTTACCACATCGATCCATTGATAGCCCTGATTGCTTGATTGCTACTTTCTTTCAGAAATATTTCCCTCCTGGTGCTTGACATGCTGTTTTGCAGAAACTTTTTGATTTTAAACAAGGGGATGAGGAGAAATTGCCTAAATCTTGGGCGAAGTTCTGTGATTTGATTCATGCACATCCTGGATGTCCATTACCTAAAAATGAGCTACTTGATATATATTATAATAGACTAACTGATGAATCTAGGAAATTCCTGGATAGTTGTGTTGATTGTGTTTTCAGGAAAAGAACTCCTGAAGAAGCTGAGGAATTAATGGCTAAAATAAGCAAGAATTATGATGGTTGGACTACATCTGAGGAAACTACACCTGAGCCAACTACACCTGAACCAACTGTGCCCGAGACAACCCCAACACCTACACCAAAGAAGAGGGGAGTGATTGACCTAAATGATGAAGTGATGAAAGAAGCTAAGAAATGTCTTAAGGAGAAGGGTATTAAATCTGAAGATGTGAAGAATTTACCTCCTATAGAAGAACCATGTAAGCCAATTTCCCACTCATCCACTATTGAGGTACACTCTCTCCAACATTTTGATGAAGGTGATATTCCTTATGGTAAACCTCCTGATCAATGCTTAGAAGAATTTGATACCTTTATAGTTAAACAAGATAGTTTTAATAAGCAAGTGCAGAACCATTTAATGGAAAATTCTAGAGCTATTAATGAGCTGAAAGATATTGTTGAAAGAGCATCCAATGATGTTAAAATTCTTATTAAACATTTTCAAATGGTTCAAACTCAAATTGATAAACTTGCTAAAGTACAAAAAGATTTGCTAGTTAATTCTTCTAGAGAAAAACATGCTTATGAAATTAGAACTAGGAGTGGTGCTGCCACTCAGGATCCTTTATATACTGAAGGACATCCTAAAAGAATTGAGCAGGATTCTCAACAAGTTGAAAATAGAGGTACTTCTTCTAAGAGAAAAAAAAGAAACATAGAATAGTTCAAGAATCTTCTGAACCTGCTATAGATTCTTATAGTATATCTGTCTCTGATGTTGAAACTGAAAGTGTTAATGATAAAAATGATGCTCCTGATAAATAAGAAATTGAGGAAGAACCTGAAAAGCACACTAAGAACACCAAGTACACTAAAGAAGATTTTATTGCTAATAAACATGGTAGTGAAAGAGAGCCTTGGATTCAAAAACCAATGTATTTTCCCAATAAGAAACACAAGTCAAAGGAGGAAGAACATTATAATAAGTTTTGTGAGTGGATGAATCCTTTACTTTTGCAAATTCCTTTGACTGATGCTATTAAGTTGCCTCCTTATTGAAAGTATATGAAGGGTATTATCTCTAATAAAATGAAGATTCCTAATGAGGAGATTTCCACTTTGCTTGCTAATTATTCCTTCAATGGTAAGGTTTCAAAGAAACTTGGAGACCCAGGTATCCCAACTATTCCTTGTTCTATAAAAAATAATTATGTTAGAACTTCTTTGTGTGATTTGGGAGCAGGAGTTAGTGTTATGCCTTTTTCTCTCTACAAGAGACTTCAACTAGAAAAAATGATACCAACTGACATATCTTTGCAAATGGCTGATAAGTATACTACTATTCCTATTGGTATATGTGAGGATGTTCCTGTTCAAGTGGCTCATAACTGTTTGATATTAACAGACTTTGTTGTGCTTGAAATGCCCGAAGATGATAAAATGTCTATTATTCTTGGGAAACCTTTTCTTAATACTGCAGGAAAGGTAACTTTTAATATTAATGACAAGGATCATAATGTCTATTTCCCCAAGAATATTGATAAGAGTTATGGCCTAAATTCAATTGAAAATTTTGAGGCCATCAAAGTTGGAGAAATATATTGTCCCATACCACAATAAAATTATGAAACTATTATGATTGGGACTATTGCTATCAAGATTGAGTAACATAATCATTTAGTGAAATCCAAAGTTTTTTTCATATAAAATTGTGTTGGTAACAATATTTGATCAACCTTGTTAACTAAGGGATTTTAATGAACAAAACTATGTTTTCGCCATGATTATCCTTTCTCAAATTTTTTTCTCTACTCCAATCTTTTCTCTTCGTCTTGTTCGTCTTTGTTTTGCTAGTTGCTTGTTTGTTAGAGTGTCTTAGAACTTATGTAGTTTTAGCTTTGGTTTGCTTTTGCTTCTTTCCAAAAAACAATTCTACAAGAAAATAAATTTTCATTACCTAGAAATTTCCCAAAAATAAAGTTTCTCGAAAAATTCCAGAAAGTTCATATTAAATTTTTACGCCTGATGAGTGCAACAGCACTTCGTTGGGAGACCCCGAGAGGAAGGTATGATGAGCACAGCAGCAAGTTTTCCCTCAGTTAGAAACCAAGGTTATCGAACCAGTAGGAGGAAGGAAACGACTCAAAGGTGTTGCTAGAAACTTGGAGACCTGCACATCAGAAACTCAAGACTTTGCCCCAACGAATCGGTGAGGTTGTCAATCTCACCGGTTTGCTGTAACAAAGGATTAACTGTATGGTGTGGAAGGAAATAGTTGTTTGCAACAAGTAAACGGTAAAAAGTGGAAGATGTATCAATGGTAATGATTGGACCGGGGTCCATAGTTCACTAGAGGTGTTCTCCTTAGATAAACAAACATGGCATGCTGGGTAAACAAATTACATAAGGGCAATTGATAGGACTGAGCAAGGCATAACAATGCAATACTAGACATCATGATCCTATGAGATTCGATTGGGCAATACAACAAGATACATAAACCGCCATCCAACTGCATCTATGACTAGAAGTCCACCTTTGGGTTATCATCCTAACCCCCTCCAGTATTAAGTTGCAAGCAATAGAAAACTGATTTAAGCAAAGTGTGTAAGGTAAACAATCCACTTGTTCCATGAACAAGAGACCGTTGTTTTCTCCCTAGTGGCAACAACACATCTACAACCATAGAGATTTCTGTCACTTCCCTTAGATTAAATAAAGGCATGAACCCACTATCTAGCATAAATACCCCCTCTTGGAGTCACTAGCAACTTGTAACATCCCAGATTTTTTATTAGGATGTTATTAGTGTCATGCATCATCCTTGCATCATTGCATCCTACAATTGAAAATTGAAATAAAAATCCTAAACCCCTAAACCTAGAAAAAACCTAATAGTGGTTGCCTTATGTAAGCATTATTGTAGAGGTCAAGTAATGAACCGTCTAAAAACCTTGTAAAACATTAAAACTATGGCCCTATGTTGACCACCTTAATTTTATAAAAATTTAGAAACAATTTTCATCAAGTTTGGGCTTGGTAGGCAAAAGTTATTTAGGTTTTATTAAAACAGAAAAAGGAAAAAAAATGGGCAACCTACCTGGGGCTGCCTGGCATACCAGCAGGCCACCGCTTCAGCTAGCCCGCCCCACGCCCTGCGCCCGCCGCGCCGTGACCGCCGACCGCACGCTGGACCCAGCGCCTCAACAACTCCAGATTTAACACGACGGCACGCTACCGACCGGGGAAATCGGCCGATTACGGATCAAATCCGTGCCCCCTACGTCACGAAATCCCTCTCTCTTATACCACAGCATCGGCCCCCACCGTTTCCCCTCGATTTTCTCAAACCCTAGCCCCGTTTTCGCAGTTCCGAACTCGCCGGAACAGCCGCCGTCGGAGCTCGAGGTTGGTGACCCTCCAGGGCACCTCGATCCTTGCTACACCTTCCACCCTTCTCGCCCCGACCTACCCTAACCGCCCGTCTGTTTCGTTTCTTCCGAAACGTAGGAGATCGTCGGCGATTGCTCGCCGGAGTCGTCGGGTCCGAGAAGAGGAACCGCCGACTCTAGGAGAAGGAGGAGGAGAGGGACCGTGCTGAGGCCATTGGGAGATTCTCCATCGACGTGCGCATCGGGGACCCTCTTCGTCGCCTCCACTAGGGCCACCAGGACCTCCGCCACCGTCGACTCCGCCGCCGCCGCCGTCGCCTCCATCGCCGCCACCACCACAGGTCAGTGAAGTCGCCCCGGCCGTCCGATTGAAATCTTGCAGGCCAGATTAGGAGGGAACGAAGGGGTATCGGCCAACCACGCTGCCACAGGTGGCAAGTCACAGCAGCAAGGCTGTCGCGCCTGCCGCCCGCCTAGCCAGCTGGCCCAACCAGAAGCCGCCACTTGGCGCGATCTGAGCTAGGGTTTAGGCTAGATTGTTTTGATTTTTGCAGATTAAGTTTAATATTGCGAAAATCATAGAAAAATAACTACTTGGCCAATTTTAGCTTATGATATACCGTTGGATTCCTAATTTTGAGTAGAATCGAAATCTGCAATAATATCCCAGGTTCACAGTAAGGTTTTAGGTGTAGATTTTAATCATTAGATTAGAGAGTTTAATCTATAGAAAAATAATTAAAATTCTATTTTAATTGATTCTTGTTGCAATAACTTTGTTTCCACAATACCTACTGGTCCAAATCTTTAAGCTTTGCTTAGGATCATTAGCTCTAACTTGGGGCTAATTAGATGGTTTGAGCTCCTTTAAACCTAGGAATTGTTTTAGTGATTCAATTAGATCTAAATCTTTGGGAAATCAATTCTAGTGACACCCTTACACTATCACGACCCAAACATGCTACCTTGGTCAATTTAGAAGAACCAACCTTGCATAAAATACCATGTGCATGCATGCATGTTTACCTCTGTGATATGTTTTGAGCAAGTTGTGATCAGATCTATGTTTGTGATTCGTTAGATTGTTCGGAGTGCGCTAAGGAGTGATATTGTGTAGAGTGCTGCTCGGATCAAGGCAAGTTACACCACCTGTTCATAATTTTGTCCCAGTTTTGATTCTATGCATGTGATTCTTCAAAATTCTGTAGTATGCATGTGTAGGATGTTCTAGTAGATTTTCCCCTTAGTATTATTTTGCAAGTGCGATGATTTTGTAGTATGCCATGAGTAGCTCTATACTTAGGATTTTCCATCCTAATAGGTTACCCCTGTTTTTGCTAAGTATTGCTTGCTATGCTATATATACAAAGTACTGTTGGGGGGTTCGAAAGACAATGAATTTTTCTAAGTATAAAGGCTCTCTAGAGCAAACTTTTCTTCTCAAACCCACTTCAAAATAAAACTAAGTTTTCTTCTGGGTGGAATGGTTGTCGGGTCAACGAGTGAGATTTTGGTGGAGGACGGCCCAGAATCAAAGAAGTCCGCCATGTTTCGTAATTCAAGCTTCCAAAGGCAACAACAATACATTATGGGCTGTCTTGGCCTAGTACTTAGTGGGAAACTCACCGGTACCAACATTTGGAGGTTCTTGGCACGGTTGGATCCGGAAGGTAGAGGGCTACTAAGTGAAAGACTCGCCATGGTCTTGTCTGTAAAAATGACTTGATCGTTGATTATGGGTAAAGTGCACAAACTCTCTAGAGTATTGCAATCTGATCGATAAGCCGTGTTCACGGTAGAATGTAACAACAATGAGCGTCTGAAGGATGGAGCCTCTGAAGGATCTTCCTCTCTCTTTTCTAAAACAAAGTTTTAAAAACCCCAAGGCGTGAGTAATATCGCCAATGGGTGGGAATTTGGGAACTTGGTGTGTAATATCCAAGTGACGCTTGGTGCGTAATATCCAAGTGTTTGGTTGTTTGGACACTTGGTGCGTAATATCCTCGTGTGCCACTCGACCTTATTTTATCTAAGCAAATGTTTACAAAGTAGGACAATTCTCTCTTCTTCTCTCTACTTAAGAAAACTAGCTTTGAGCAAATGAAATCTATAGCCTATACCAGCCTTGCATGTAGAGATAGTCTTTTCTCTCCTTGGTGTAATTTGCCAATACATTCAAAGTATTGACCCAATTTGTTGGCTGCACGTCTTATGTGCAGAATCCGAAGATTGAAAGGTGCGTAGGGATCGTGGGTCTACACTCGACAAGCCTGGGGCGTTGATGGACTCATGCTTCTTTCATGTTTTCGCTGTTATTTGAGCTAGCATAATGCTAAGCAATTTTTGTAATAAATTCATACTCTGGACTCTCCGTGTAATAAAGACTTTGTGTTTTAATGATATTTCATCGACTGTGAGTGCTAGCTATTGATCCAGGGACTAGCATGTTAATCACAGGGGCTTAGGATCCTTACCGATCCGAGGTCACTACAGATGGTATCAGAGCACATCGTTGCCTGTAGGACGTGACCCTAGGATTGGAACCACCTCTAACTTTTGTGCCTTACCTGTTTTTCTACTAAGTTATTTCCCGCACTTCTAGTATCTGCCTTCCTCTACTTGTTTAAGTATCTAAACTTCATTCTTCTAGCTCAAAGATGACAAGCTTCCTCTACGACACCGTCGCGGACATCGAGCCCCTTCGCTTTGGTGGATGCCTCATGGATCTACTCACACGTTTGGACCTTCCTCTCCCAACCATCCAGGGGTGCACAATGAAGAAACTCCACAAGGACGGCTGTTGGGGAGTCAAGGTCATCCAGCCAGGAAAAGAGCGAGGCAAAAACCCGGAGGAAGACATAGCAATCCACATTGTTAGCGATTCCAAGGAGAAGGCCCTTAGCATCAGCTTGCAGCAACTCATTGGTCGCCTATGTGGACGTCATCATGAAGCTCTCCAAGGACACTGCGGCGGCCTCTTTGGAAGAAGGGATGAGGAAGGAATTCCCATGGAGTTAACCTTTGAGGAAAGAACTTCTACCAAGCACCGAAGAACACAATATCAAGACTTGGAGTGCCACATCCATGACCTTGAAAAGGGTACCTTCCTCGAGATGTTGAAGAACGACGAGCTATGCGCCCTCATCAAGGAGAAGGAAGAAATGATCAAGCAGCAGGAGGAGGCAATGAAGCTCCAAGAGATAAAATTCCAGGACCAAGAGAAGAAGTTCGCTAACCAAGAGAAGAGGGTGATAAATAAAAACAAGAGAATTAGGGAACTCAAACAGCAGATTGATGGAGATGAAGTGCAAACTGAAGGCCTTTGCAAGATAATCAATGATGTGCGTGCTTCCAAGAGGGACTTGGCAAAGCAACTTGAAGCCGCAAAGAAGTCAAGTTTAGTGGAGGAGCGACAAAGCGAGAAGGAAGGACTTCAGGAGCAGCTGGAAGCCACTACCAAGAAGCTACAGGATGAGATAAAGAACCTCCAGGAGAAGCTTGAAGCCACCACAAAGGAGATGGAGTTGTAAAAGACAACTCTAGAGCAGGAAGGCTACTCGTTCGAGGACAAGGAAGAGGAAGGCGTGGAAGATGTGTAATAGTTGGACCACCTTTAATTCTATAGTAGAACGTTATTCGTGAATGTAATAAATACCAAGACAAGTCTGGTTTAGTTAAACTTGGTTGTTTCTGTGTTAAGCTGTGTTGTTATGTCTTGTGTGCCTTGTGTGCTTGGTGTGTTTTTCTTAAGGGTAGGAGTTTACTACTTAGTCTTTCTGTCTATTTCTTAACTATTCTCTTAAACCCCACAGATGCCGCCAAGACGCATAACTCAAATCCCGCTAGAAATAGCACAACTTTTGGCCACTCAGAACCAGCTGATCCAACTACTCACTCAGAACATGCAAAACAACAACAACAACCCGCCGCCACCACCACCTCCGCCACCTCCACAACAGGATCGCTTGACTCGGTTTTTAAGGCTGAACCCACCTACCTTCACTAGCAAAGATCGAACCAATCATCGCTGATGACTGGCTGCGTACGATCAACAAGAAGCTAGACACCGTGCAAGCTGTCGGAGCCGACAGGGTGCGTTATGCCGCACACCAGCTTGAAGGACCTGCTGCAGAATGGTGGGATAATTACCAAGTCACCCACCCGGATATTGATGCTATCACTTGGGAACAGTTTGAGTTAGCTTTTCGCACTCATCATGTGGCTGCTGGTGCCATGACTCTGAAAAGGCGCGAGTTTCGCGACCTACACCAGCTGCACCGTTCTGTCACCGAGTATGGGGAGCTTTTCAATAAGCTAGCCCGTTATGCACCCGATGATGTTTCCACTGATGCCAAGAGACAGGAGGAGTTCTTAAGAGGGCTCAATGATGAGATATCCATTCAGCTTGTGGCTCAGAAATTTGACAACTTTCAGGAACTCCTGGACAGAGCCATTGTGGTTGAATCAAAGAGGAAGAGCATAGAAAACTGCAAGAGGAAATCTAACCCTCACAAACACTGTTCCGCATCGTAAGCGCAATTCCTCACCACCACCTTATAACAATAATGGCCACAACCATAACGGTCATAACCATGGTGGCCACAAACACAATGGGCATAAGAACCGCAATGGGAATGACAGCAATGGAAAGGATCTCAGTGAGGTGACATGCTTTAAGTGCAACAAGATAGGGCACTATGCAACCTCTTGCCCCGAGAGGAAGAATAGCAATGGCAATGGCAATGGGAATGGAAATGGACACAACCATGGCAATGGAAACGGGAAGAAGCCAAATCCGTTTGTCAAAGCCACGGTGAATCATGTTTCTATGGAGGATGCTTGTGATGCGCTGCACTGTGATTGGTAAGTTCAAACTCAATTCTATTCCGCAGCTTGTTCTTTTGATACTGGTGCATCGCATTCATTCATATCAAGGGTATTTGTGGATAGAGGCAAGATACCAACAGAGACTATAAACTTTCCTCTAAGGGTAAGTTCTCCTGGGGGAGAAATAGTGGCAAACTCCGGTTGCCGGGAATTAGAACTAAGGATTGGGACACACATTTTTCCCACCAGTCTAGTGGTTCTAGAATCACAAGGATTAGACATAATCTTGGGCATGAATTGGATGACCGAATATGAAGGAGTCATAGATTGTGCCAAGAGAACTGTCATGCTCACAACACCTAAGGGAAGAGGATTCAGATCAAGTCAATTTCGCACTTAAAGAAGTCATGGTGAACTCTCTTAAGGGGTTAGCTTGGAGGAGGTACCTATTGTAAAGGAATACCCAGATGTTTTCCGGAGGAACTACCAGAATGCCACCCGACCGTGATATCGAGTTCCTCATTGACTTGATGCCAGGCACGGGGCCGATAGCTAAGAGACCATACAAGATGGATGTGGACGAGTTAAAGGAACTCAAGAAACAGCTTAGGGAACAATTGGACAAGGGGTTCATTCAACCCAGCGCGTCATCTTGGGGAGCACCCGTCCTATTTGTGGAAAAGAAGGATAAGACCAAGAGGCTGGTTGTGGACTACCGCTCGTTGAACAAAGTGACGATTAAGAATAAGTATCCTCTGCCCAACATCAATGACCTGTTTGACCAGTTAAAAGGAGCCAGCGTGTTCTCAAAGATCGATCTACGATCAGGCTATTTTCAGCTGAAGATTCGAGAACAGGATGTGCCCAAAACAGCATTCACCACAAGATACGGATTGTATGAGTACACTGTGATGTCTTTTGGTCTAACCAATGCCCCAGCATACTTCATGACCATGATGAACAAGGTGTTCATGGAATATTTGGACAAGTTTATCATGGTATTCATAGATGATATACTCATATACTCTAAGGATGAGAAGGAACATGAGAAACATCTGCGCCTTATTATGGAGAAACTAAGAGAACACAAGTTGTACGCCAAATTCAGCAAGTGCGAGTTCTGGTTAAAGGAAGTGGGGTTCCTTGGTCATGTTGTGTCGGCAAAAGGAGTTGACGTAGATCCTAGTAAGGTAGCTTCCATGACGGAATGGGAGTCACCCAAGAATGTGGGAGATATTAGGAGTTTCTTGGGCCTCGCAGGATATTACCGGAGGTTCATTGAAAACTTTTCCAAGATAGCAAAACCCATGACAGAACTATTAAAGAAGGAAAAGAAATTCCTATGGACCGAGGCATGTGAAGCAAGTTTTCAAGAGTTGAAGAAACGCCTTGTAACGGCGCCTTGGTTCCGCTCGATATCCAGAAGGATTTTCAAGTCTATTGTGACGCTTCTCGGCAAGGACTTGGAAGTGTATTGATGCAGGATGGGAAAGTGGTATCCTATGCCTCCTGGCAACTTAAGAACCACGAACACAACTACCCCACACATGATTTGGAACTCATGCCTGGTTCATGCACTCAAGGTATGGAGACACTACCTCATGGGCAAACATTGTGATGTGTTCACTGATCACAAGAGTTTGAAGTACATCTTCACCCAAAAGGAGTTGAGTATGAGACAAAGAAGATGGCTTGAGTTAATCAAGGATTATGACTTGGATTTACAGTACCATCCCGGAAAGGCAAATGTGGTGGCTGATGCCTTAAGTCATAAGGTGTATGTGAATGGACCTACTGCAGGGGAACTTCCAGAGGATTTAAGCAAACAATTCAGGGATCTCAGGCTAGAGATAGTTCCGAAAGGGCACGTAGCGACTATGGAAATAGTGTCCACCTTCCTAGAGAGAATCAAGGAAGCACAGAAGGGAGATAAAGAGTTGGAAGAAATAAGAATCAGGATAAGTGAAGGAAAGACTAAAGAATTTCGACTGGATGAACAAGGAACCCTCTGGCATGGGAAGCGTTTGTGCGTTCCCAACGACCCCGATATCAGGAAGATGATTTTACAAGAAGCTCATGATTCTCCATACTCAATTCATCCAGGTAACACAAAGATGTACATGGATGTGAAGGATAGATTCTGGTGGAATAACCTAAAGAGAGATATTGCAGAGTATATTTCTCTGTGTGATGTGTGCAACAGAGTTAAAGCCGAGCATCAGAAACCGGCAGGGTTACTTCAACCACTACCCATACCCGACTGGAAGTGGGACAAGGTAGGCATGGATTTCATCACGGGATTGCCCCGGACTCGTTCTGGATTTGATTCTATCTGGGTAGTGGTGGACCACTTTACCAAGGTGGCTCACTTCATCCCTGTAAAGACCACATATACAAGTGCTAAGCTTGCTAAGATATACATGTCAAGAATTGTGTCAGATAGAGGCACCCAGTTTACTTCAAAGTTTTGGCATCAACTACATGAGTCTCTTGGAACCCGACTAGAATTCAGATCGCCTTCCACCCTCGCAGATGGCCAAACAGAAAGGGTGAATCAAATTTTGGAGGATATGTTGAGAGCTTGCGCGCTGGACTATGGGTCTAGTTGGGACGATAACCTGCCGTATGCTGAGTTCTCATATAACAACAGCTACTGCATTTGTATCAAAATGACTCCATTTGAAGTTCTATATGGCACGAAGTGTAGGACTCCATTGCTATGGAATGGAGTTGGTGAACGCAGTCTTTTTGGACCTGACTTGATAAAGGATGCCGAAGAAAAGGTACGACAGGTTCAGGATAGGCTAAAGGTAGCCCAATCCCGACAGAAGATTTACGCTGACTCCAAGCGCAGAGATGTGGCCTATGAAATAGGGGACCGTGCGTATCTCCGAGTTTCACCCCTACGTGGAGTTAAGAGGTTCGGAATCAAGGGCAAGTTAGCCCCACGATTCATAGGACCATATAAGGTTCTGGCCCATAGAGGAGAAGTTGCTTATCAGTTGGAGTTACCGAAAGGACTGGCTGTTCATGATGTGTTTCATGTGTCGCAACTAAAGAAGTGTCACCCGGAGATGGCCGAAACACCGCTAAGAGACACCGTTCCCCTAGACGAGGTTCAATTGGAGAATGACCTTACCTATGAGGAAAAACCCATCAAAATACTGGAAACAGCTGAAAGGATTACCCGCACCAAGACTATAAGATTCTGCAAGGTACAATGGAAGCACCACTCCGAGGAAGAAGCTACGTGGGAGCGTGAGGAAGACTTGAAGGCAGAACACCCACACCTATTTGCTAGCCAACCCGAATCTCGAGGACGAGATTCTTCTTAAGGGGGGTAGGTTTGTAACATCCCAGATTTTTTATTAGGATGTTATTAGTGTCATGCATCATCCTTGCATCATTGCATCCTACAATTGAAAATTGAAATAAAAATCCTAAACCCCTAAACCTAGAAAAACCCTAATAGTGGTTGCCTTATGTAAGCATTATTGTAGAGGTCAAGTAATGACCCTTCTAAAAACCTTGTAAAACATTAAAACTATGGCCCTATGTTGACCACCTTAATTTTATAAAAATTTAGAAACAATTTTCATCAAGTTTAGGCAAAAGTTATTTAGGTTTTATTAAAACAGAAAAAGGAAAATGATAAAAGGAAAAAAAATGGGCAACCTACCTAACTGGGTCACCACCACGCTGACAGCCCACTTTTGTCACAGCCTTGCTACCATTCCGCCATCAGCCCACCATCGCCGCCCCACCCGCTGCCGCCACTGGCCAGACCCACCACGCCACGCCTCAACAACTCCAGATTTAACACGACGGCCTCATTGTATACCGATCGGGAAATCGGCCGACACGGATCAAACTGCGTCTCCCCACGCCACGAAATCCTCTCTTATACCACAAAGATCGGCCCCCACCGCTTTCCTCGATTTTCTCAAACCCTAGCCCTGCTGAAGTTCAACTCGCGGAACAGCCGCCGTCGAGCTCGAGGTTGGTGACCTCCAGGCACCTCGATCTTGCTACACCTTCCACCCTTCTCGCCGACCTACCCTAACCGCCTCATTCTGCTTTGTTTCTTCCAAATGCAGGAGATCGCCGGCGATTGCCACGGAGCCGTCGGGTCCGAGAAGAGGAACCGCCGACGCTGGGAGAAGGAGGAGGAGAGGGACCGTGTTGAGGCCATTGGAAGATTCGCCATCGACGTGCGCATCGGGGACCCTCTTCGTCGCCTCCACTAGGGCCACCAGACCTCCGCCACGACGTCGACGCCGCATTGCCTCCTCCATCGCCGCCACCACCACAGGTCAGTGAAGTCGCCCCGGCCGTCCGATTGAAATCTTGCGGGCCAAATTAGAAGGAGGGAACGAAGGGGTATCGGCCAACCACGCTGAGTCAAGGCGGCAAGTCAAGCGGTGGCCAGCTGCCTTGGGCTCAACCAGAAGCCGCCACTTGGCGATCTCGAGCTAGGGTTTAGGCTAGATTGCTTTGATTTTTGCAGATTAAGTTTAATATTGCGAAAATCATAGAAAAATAACTACTTGGCCAATTTTAGCTTATGATATACCGTTGGATTCCTAATTTTGAGTAGAATCCAAATCTGCAATAATATCCCAGGTTCACAGTAAGGTTTTAGGTGTAGATTTTAATTATTAGATTAGAGAGTTTAATCTATAGAAAAATAATTAAAATTCTGTTTTAATTGATTCTTGTTGCAATAACTTTGTTTCCACAATACCTACTGGTCCAAATCTTTAAGCTTTGCTTAGGATCATTAGCTCTAACTTGGGGCTAATTAGATGGTTTGAGCTCCTTTAAACCTTGGAATTGTTTTAGTGATTCAATTAGATATAAATCTTTGGGAAATCAATTCTAGTGACACCCTTACACTATCACGACCCAAACATGCTACCTTGGTCAATTTAGAAGAACCAACCTTGCATAAAATACCATGTGCATGCATGCATGTTTACCTCTGTGATATGTTTAGAGCAAGTTGTGATCAGATCTATGTTTGTGATTTGTTAGATTGTTCGGAGTGCGCTAAGGAGTGCTATTGTGTAGAGTGCTGCTCGGATCAAGGCAAGTTAGACCACCTGTTCATAATTTTGTCCCAGTTTTGATTCTATGCATGTGATTCTTCAAAATTCTGTAGTATGCATGTGTAGGATGTTCTAGTAGATTTTCCCCTTAGTATTATTTTGCAAGTGCGATGATTTTGTAGTATGCCATGAGTAGCTCTATACTTAGGATTTTCCATCCTGATAGGTTACCCCTGTTTTTGCTAAGTATTGCTTGATATGCTATATATACAAAGTACCGTTGGGGGGTTCGAAAGACAATGAATTTTTCTAAGTATAAAGGCTCTCTAGAGCAAACTTTTCTTCTCAAACCCACTTCAAAATAAAACTAAGTTTTCTTCTGGGCGGAATGGTTGTCGGGTCAACGAGTGAGAGTTTGGTGGAGGACGGCCGCCCAGGAATCCAAGAAGTCTGCCATGTTTCAGAATTCAGAAGCTTCCAGTGCAACCACAATACATGATGGGCTCTGTCTTGGCCTAGTACTTAGTGGGAAACTCACCTGGGTACCAACATTTGGAGGTTCTTGGCACGGTTGGATCCGGAAGGTAGAGGGGCTACTAAGGGAAAGCCTCGCCATGGTCTTGTCTGTAAAAGGACTTGATCGTGGATTGTGGGTAAAGTGCACAAACTCTCGAGAGTATTGCAATATGATCGATCGGCCGTGTTCACGGTAACAGAACAACAATGAGCGTCTGAAGGATGGAGCCTCTGAAGGATCTTCCTCTCTCTTTTCTAAAACAAAGTTTTAAAAACCCCAAGGCGTGAGTAATATCGCCAATGGGTGGGAATTTGGGAACTTGGTGTGTAATATCCAAGTGGCGCTTGGTGCGTAATATCCAAGTGTTTGGTTGTTTGGACACTTGGTGCGTAATATCCTCGTGTGCCACTCGACCTTATTTTATCTAAGCAAATGTTTACAAAGTAGGACAATTCTCTCTTCTTCTCTCTACTTAAGAAAACTAGCTTTGAGCAAATGAACTCTACAGCCTATACCAGCCTTGCATGTAGAGATAGTCCTTTCTCTCCTTGGTGTAATTTGCCAATACATTCAAAGTATTGACCCAACTTGTTGGCTGCATGTCTTATGTGCAGAATCCGAAGATTGAAAGGTGCGTAGGGATCACGGGTCTACACTCGACAAGCCTGGGGTGTTGATGGACTCATGCTGCTTTCATGTTTCCGCTGTTATTTGAGCTAGCATAATGCTAAGCAATTTTTGTAATAAATTCATACTCTGGATTCTCCGTGTAATAAAGACTTTGTGTTTTACATGATATTTCATCGACTGTGAGTGCTAGCTATTGATCCAAGGACTAGCATGTTAATCACAGGGGCTTAGGATCCTTACCGATCCGAGGTCACTACACAACTACTTGGCCAAGATAGCTACTAACAATGGAGAGCATGCAAGATCACAAACAACACAAACATGATAGAATCAAATAGACAAAACCATTAATCAATCTGACATAGTAATCTCAATATCCATCGGATCCCCGCAAACACAACACACATGATTACAAATAGATGAGATCTTGATCATGAAAGGAGCTCACAAGATCTAGACATGAAAGCACAAAGGATGAGATACAACCATCTAGCTACTACATGGACCCGTAGTCCAAGGTGAAACTACTCACGCTTCATACCGGAGGCTGGCATGATGCAGAAGAAGGCCTCTAGGATGATCTCCCCTCCGGCAGGGTGCCGGGAAGAGCTTCAGATCCCCCCGATCTAGGGATGATGGTGGTGGCGGCTATAGACGGTTTCGTGGGATATTGATCGGGTGCTTGCGGTTTGGGCATCGGGGGCTTCTTATAGGCGAAGAGGCGAGGCGAGAGGGCCACCAAGGCGGCTGCACCCCCCCAAGCGTGGGGTGGGCCCACCCGCACGGCCAGGGGGTGTGGCCCCCTGGTGGGTCTCCTCCGTCTCGTATTCAGGCTTCGTGTTCCCCATGATAAAATATTGACTTTGGCTTCTATGTTGAGTCACCACTTATTCTATGAGCACCTTTTTGAGAGCATAGCTGTCATTCTTAGTGTAATGTGCTTGTCCCGGAACACGGTTAATTGTGGCATAAATTTGATGCTTGTATCTTTGATATCTTTATTTCTAGTCTTCACTTGAACTTCAGAGGTGCCTTGGCATTTATGTTTTTCTCCACAATCAAAGGCAAGCGAGATACCACTTTATCATACCTTCTTATGAGCATTACAATGTTGCTCATGCGTGTGTTTCATGTTGCTTATTATTATTGTGTTGGAATCTCTTCATAGCTTGCATGACTATTGAGTAGACTTAGTTGCATACTCCTTATTATGAATTGCATAAGTATTTGATCATATGTTGAGAATATATACATCTTATGAAGCAAATGTGTTTGTGAAAGTTTTTTTTATCGCACATAGTTTTCAACTAAATTGCTTGAGGACAAGCAATAAGCTAAGCTTGGGGGAGTTGATACGTCCAAAACGTATCTACTTTCCTGAACACTTTTGCTATTGTTTCTCCTCTAATTTGTGTGATTTGGATACAACTAACACGGACTGACGCTATTTTCAGCAGAATTTCTTTGGTGTCTAGTTTTTGTGCAGGAAATCAACTTTCAGGAAAAATCCCGGAAAATATCGCAAAACTCCTATTTTACCAGAAGACTCATGGAGCCAGAAGACGAGACAGAGAAAGGCCACGAGGGGCCCACACCACCTGGTGGCGCGGGCCAGGCCGCGCTAGGGGGTGGTGTGGCCACCTCGGGCACCCCCTCGGCCTCTCCTTCCGCCTACATAAGCCCTCTGACCTAAAAACAGAGGGGGTTCGACCTTTTTCCAGATAGAGTTCCGCTGCGCCGCCACCACCATAAACCGCGATTCGGAACCAGAAACTCCGATCTGGCACCCTGTCGGGACGTGGAATTGGAGGAGATCATCGCCATCATCGTCACCAACGCCTCTCCATCAACCATCCATGTTTCCCCCATCCATGTTTCCCCCATCCATGAGTGAGTAATCCCCCAATGTACGCTATGGGGATGGTAGGGATTGGAATAGATCTATCATGTAATCAAATAAGATTGTTACAGCATGGTGCCTAGTATCTATTGTTAGTGCGTTTTGACATTGTTTCAACTTATTATGCTTAATGCTTGTCACTAGGGCCCGAGTGCCATGATCTCAGATCTGAACATGTTATTGATTCATGAGGATATTATTGTTTGTGATCTTACCTGCAAGTTGTTTACACATATTACTATCCGGAACCAAAGGCCCCGAAGTGACAGAAATCGAGATAACTAGAGGGGATGACTGTGATGTGAGGATCACATGTGTTCATGGAGTGTTAATGCTTTTCTCCAGTACTCTATTAAAAGGAGTACATTAATTGCCAGTAGATTCCCTTGAGGCCCCGCTGCAACGGGATGGCAGGACAAAAGATGTTGTGCAAGTTCTCATTGCGAACACGTATGACTATATATGGAACACATGTCTATAATTATTTATTACTTGGATGCTTTATCCTAGTTATCTGCAAATGCCCTAGATCTTGATATTACATGAATAGTCTTATCCGTGCAACGCCCGCCCATCCATCCATATGCCTACCGCACTATAATATTGTTGTTTGCTACTGTTGTTACTACTGTCCTTATTTTACCACTACTGTTACTTTGTTATTCCTACTACAAAACTATTGCTACTGATAAACTACTGTGAGCAAGACTATTTCCAGGTGCAGCTGAATTGACAACTCAGTTATTAAGGCTTATAAATATTCTTTGGATCCCCTTGTGTAGAATCAATAAATTGGGCTTTACTACCCTCGAAGACTGTTGTGATCCCCTATACTTGTGGGTCATCAACAGGACAAAATATGTTGTGCAAGTTCTCATTGCGAGCACGTATGACTATATATGGAACACATGCCTATGATTATTCAGTACTTGGATGCTTTATTTTATTTATCTGCAAATTCCCTTGGTCTTAATTATTACATGAATTGTCTTGTTCATGCAATGCCCCTCCATCCATCCCTATGCCCACCGCACTTAAAATCCTGCTGTTTACTGCAATTGTTACTACTGTTGTTACTTTGCTATTGCTACTACAAAACTGTTGCTACTGATAAACTATTGCGAGCAAGACTATTTCTAGGTGCAGCTGAATTGACAACTTAGTTGTTAAGGCTTATAAATATTCTTTGGCTCCCCTTGTGTCTAATCAACAAATTGGGTTTTACTTCCCTCGAAGACTGTTGCGATCCCCTATACTTGTGGGTCATCAAGGGGCACCCCCCTCTATTTATGAGAGGGAGGGGCGATTTGGGGAGGGGAGTCCACCCCAAACTCCACCTTGTAGACGGCAGCAAGGGATAGGAGGAACCCTCCCTTAGGTAGGATTCCTTCCCTCCCTCCACTAGGAAACCATGTTGGGATTTGACTTTTGAAATTGGCGTTTGACTTTCAAACTAGAGTTTGATTTCTCTCTTCCCATTGGCCAGCCAAGTGACCCACTACATGATTCCACTTTGTCATGACACATCCATGTACCCTTCCCACTCCGGAGTGATGGACCTTCTAGACCCTTCTAGAACATTCCGGTGAAAACACCGAAACCATTCCCGAACTCCGGAATGGGACTTTCCTTATATGAATCTTATTATTTGGACCATTATGGATATCCTCGTGATATCCTGGATCCCATCCGAGACTCCAAACAACATTCAGTCTCTTTACTCACATTCCATATCTACTAAACAACATTGAATGCTTAAGTGTGTCTCCCTACGGTTCATGAATTATGTAGACATGATCGAGACTCTTCTCCGATCAATAACCAATAGAGGAATCTGGAAATTCATATGGCTCCCACATATTTCCACGGTTACTTCATGATCGAATAAACCATTTACATACGATACCAATTTCCCTTTGTCTCGTGATATTTTACTTATCCGAGGTTTGATCATCGGTATCTCTGCATACCTAGCTCAACCTCGTTACTGATAAGTACTCTTTACTCGTTCCTGTGATATGTGATCCCTTGTGAGCCAGTCACATGCTTGCAAACCAATTGGATGACATTCCACCGAGAGGGACCATAGTATATCTATCCATCATATTGATGGACAAATCCCACTCTTGATCCATGTGCCTCAACACATACTTTCCGAACACTCAATGCCACATTTATAACCACCCACTTACGAAGTGGTGTTTTATTTCATCAAAGCATCCATCCGGTGATCGTGATTAACATGATCTCATGGTCGAAGGATTTAGGTTACTATGTATTTGAAAGCTTATAACAAGTGGACTATTTGACTGACTTGAGCTTATGCTATGCTTAATTATAGGAGTATGTCCATCACATCATTATCCTAATGATACGACCTTGTTGTTAATAACATCTCAATGTTCATGATCAGGAAACCATGATCATATATTAACCAACAAGCTAGTTTAATAAGAGGCTTTACTAGGGACTCTTACATGTTTACAAATCACACAAGTATTAATGTTTCTGGTTAATCCAATTATAGCATGAATGTAAAAATTTATCATAAACATAAAGATATAATTATAACCACTTTATTATTGCCTCTTGGGCATATCTCCAACAATCTCCCACTTGCACTAGAGTCAATAATCTAGTTTCAAACCTTTGTGCATTCAATACCTATGGCTTTCCGGTGTTTTATTTACACGATTGTTAGTGGTCAACTGATCTTTGGATCCGACACTTTTAGGTCCATGTATAATTGCATGTCTTTGCATCTCTATGCATCACTCATTCTCCAATGAGATGGCATTGTATAAATTTGGTCCTTTGGTGAGACCTTTAGTTCCTTCGGAATTAAACTATGTCGATAATTGTTGCCTAATATATCTTCATAGTACTAGCCTGTTGTGAACCACACCTAGTTTGATAACAAACTACTTGACTCAAATTCCCTCTTTTGATGCTACAATAACAGTCATATACTTAGCCTTTTGTTGTAGTATCTATCACAATGTCTTAACTTTGGAACTCATCCAAATACATTATGGAACTTTCTTCCCATTACATTGTGCCACTCATAGTTAAATTGAGATAAACTTAATTTCTACTTTGTGACAAAACTAGTATCAATGTAATACTTTACAATGAACTATATATCTATTTATCATCTCTACAAAAAATAATATATTCTTAATTATTCTGGTATATGCTCATAACATTTAGAGCATAGGACATATCTGGATGTGTACATCTCACAGTATGATTGAAAAATACTCTTTGTGATTTCATTCATCAAGTATAAAAAATACTTGAATATTCTTTTCACTCACCAAATGTTGATACACTTGAATTTCGATTTAATCCTTTCTGTGTGGCAAGAAATTTTCTTGTCATTTCCATATTGAACTCATTCAATATCTCATCTATGTACATTTGTCATAACCATATTAGCGTCTCAATCTATCCATATAGACATTGATGCCAAATATTCGGGTTTTGCCTAAGTCTTTCATCGAGATGAAATTCTTAACTTTGTGTCAATAAAAGATACATCATTTCCAATCAAAAATATGTCTTTCACATAATGAATTATAAATATGTCTTAGCGCTCCCACTTAATTTCTTGCAAATGCAAGCATCTTCATCGTCTCCAATGAAATTAAACCTTTTAATAGTTTCATCATGGTGAAGATTCCAACTCCCCGATGCTCATTTCAACCATTGAAGTTTGCATACGCTTTTAGCATCCTTTGAATTGACAAAACCCTTTGGAACGTGTCATGTACACGTCCTAGATAACCATTCTATTAGAAGAACTTGTTTTGTTTATTCAACTATCATATAACAAAATTATATGTAGTGGTTGCTACATTAATTCGTCTAGACTAAATATCGCTATGAAATATCAAACCTTTTCATAGTCAACCTTTTGAATGTTGTCGTAAACTCTTTTCCCGACATGTTTATAATTTCATAGATGTGAAACATCTATGTCTATTTATTTATAGATCCAAATACGACTATAAGGTCTTACACCTTTCCAGAGGGTCTTCCAAGTTCAAAGCTTGATTTCTTGTGTATGGAACTATCACAGATTCTATGGCTTCAAGCCATCTGACGGAGTTAGCGCCCATCATCTCTTCTTTCAATATAGTCGGTTCATCATTGTTAAACAATAATAATTTACTCTCAAATCCTAGTATTTGATTGTTTACCCGACCTACTTGGTTCAATAGAAACTTAGACCTTCGTGACCACAACCTTTGAGGCACATGATCCATGAGCATTATTGATACCTCTAAAATACTTTCTGGTGTTGCGCAACTAAACACATATAGCTAAGGTTATTTTAACCTTATCAAAGTTCTATTGTTCTCTCACTTAACTTTTCATGAAAAAATCCTTCTTAAGAAACTTGACGTTCCAAGTGACAAACAGTTTTATCTTCGGTGTTATGGAGGAATACTTGATATCCCACAAGTATAGGGAATCGTGTGTAGCAGTTTTCATAGGTAAGAGTGTCGAACCCAACGAGGAGCTAAAGGTAGGATAAATATTCTCTCAAGTTCTATCAACCACTGATACAACTCTACGCACACTAAACATTTGCATTATCTAGGAAATAAAACTAGAGCAACAAAACGAGTACTAGAGAAAGCTTTGCAAGATAACAAATAACAAGAAAGTAAAGCTAGTTGCTGCAGCAATAAAATACACTAAACTAACGGAACCATGAGTGTGGAATAGTGGTGGTAATTGTGGTGGCTTTTTCCAAGTTTAATTGGCGAATAAATCGGGTACATCGTCTTCGATGCAGTTTTATAAGTGGGAGAGGCTAAAAATACATGTGCTGCACTGCTTCGAATTACATGTACTATATGATTGGATTGTTAGCAAACATTCATAACAAATTACAATGCATTAATGTTTCCTCAACCATATCCTTAAGTTAATGGTCCTCTTACTCCCATACGTGTAACGTTTCGGTTCGCGTCCTCGGGTTTCTGTCACTCTGGCAAAACTTCCCCTTCCTCTTACACATACTACCAACCCTGTGATGTTTAAACCATGCGCGCACAAATATAATGGACACCAAAGGACTGTACCATATTAACATACAACTCTAATGAACCAAAGACATTCAACCAAGCAATCAAGAGACAAATAAACTACACAAACATGACATAGATCTTAGGATTATAACTTATAGCATCAAACACCATGTTTACATAGGACGGTACAGAGGTGTGTGAGAGGATGAACCACTGTATACAAGGAGGAGTTGGTGATGGAGATGGCGGTGAAGATGGTGAAGAGGGCGGCGGCGGTGCCGGCGGCGGCTCGACGACTCCTTCCTCGCCACCGGTATCGTCGGGGAGCACCGCCCCTTAGCCTCCTTCCTTCATGGCTTATTGAGATCCCTCCCCCATGGAGATGGGATCCATGGGGAGGCAAAAACGTGGCTTTGGTGGCTGCAAATTCATGGGTGGATGTCCCTTGGTTTCCTCCCTTTTATAGCTTCTCGTATTCCATTCACCCCATCTTGGGCTGCAGTAAATCGGGCCTAGCGGGCCCGTACGGATTCGGAATCAACTAAATTTTATGTTCAAAACGATTGTCGCGAAATTTCCTACAACTTTGTAGATAAAGAGTTTTCCGTTTGATGCTGTTCTCGATCCAAAACGTGACCATCTTCAAAAAGAATTCTGAGACAGATTTCTAGAAAATCCGAATTTGACTCCAACAAGAGTTCCACTTGTATTCTTATTAATTCCTACACATCTGTAACACCGCGGTTCTGAAAAGACCGTGGCTTCTATGTGACATGCCAATCCCTGGATCGGTTCATTGGCCCACAATAGAATAAAATGAATAATATAGCAAAATATCCGTGTATCATAAATAACGAAGATCCAGAGTACCATTATTACAATGAAAGCTTAGCTCAAGGCTAGCTCAAATTATTCAGGTAGCAACATAAATAAAGTAAATCCTCCATTCTTCAAATTGCCCACAAGTGAACAAGTGCCAAGTGGAGTACCGTGACCTATATCGATTACTCAGAATCGGAATAACCTGCAACATGAAACGTAGCATCCCTGAAGGGTCAATACATGGAATGTATGGCAAGTAGAGCTAGTAAAGGAGACAATAGTGCTAACATCTACATGCATATTTGGCAATTGGAGCTGTGTCTGGCTTGCATTTGCGAATACATTTGTCCTACTTTCATAAACAGTTTTTTATTTTCTTTGAAAAGATCCCAATTAAGTTAACCCAACAATATTAAAACAATTAAGAAATTGGAATGAGCGAGAAACATGTCATGGAATCAATATCAAGCAACTCAGTTGTCCATAACCGGGGACACGGCTAATCGATTAGATTATACACCCTGCAGGGGTTAGTACACTTTACCCATGTGACTTGGCCAGCCCAGCTCGTACCATCACTCTCATTTTGAGTGGTGATAGGGAGAAGTCCAAGAAGAGACTGTTCGGGAAGTAGCTCCTCAATCCCGACGCGCACCGGTCCAACCTACCAAAATTCTACATCTCTGGATACGCGGGTTCGAGTCACCATAACCTACTAAGTCCAACCAACCGCCCATTTCATTATTGGCACATGGTTGTACACGTAAGCTACGCAATAAAGAAGCCAATCAATTTCTCTCGATACCTGGGTGCCTTTCCGCAATGAAACCACCAAAAATTATCAATCCCATCACACCCAGGAGATTCATTGATTAAGTTGTTTTAGTTTTCACAAACCAATACTTTTAGAAACAAGCTTTAGTGATGTAACCCAGCCCTCGTTCATCATAGCATGGCTAAGCACATCTACCAACGGTGGTTCATCTACAAGGAAGGCCCTACCACATAATAGGACTTAGCATAGCGATAGTATCATCCTACACATGCATCTACAAAATACACGACAATGCATTGAAAATAGTAGGACGATATCATGAACAAAGTAGCATCTACTTGCCTTGGTTGTAGCGGTCGGAAGAACAATCCACACACGAGCAAGCGTTGCACTCGTCACAATCTACACGATACAATTGCAATCATAAACAAACAATCCACAAGCATATGCAACAAAGATGATGCATGAAGGTATGCAAGACAAGTGAATTGGTGCTACAGCTTCACCACATAATCCTATCCAATAAAGCTATTGTTTGCATGCATGGAAAATAGTTTTAGCGCAAGGAAAACTATTATGCAAGATATAATGCTCAAAACTAGAGCTAGAACCCAAATAATTCACTACCGGTAGTATACTGTTTGTAAAATCTTGGAAAAATTCTACGGCATAGGCATCGCTGATTAAAAACAGTACCAATTGGAATTACTCAAAAAGGAATTATAAAACTCCCTGAGTAATTAAGACACTGCAGAAAGCCACTAGACAGTTTATGCAGAAGTTTCCACTGTAAGCCTATCCTTTTTATTCACGATGCGATTCCCCTCGTTCCACTGAATCCAGGGACATATCATACGCGATTTTTGGACCTACAGATCTTTTTCTACGAATTAATTACTCCGAAAAGGCCATTAACCTATTTGATTAAACTGTACTAAATCTTGCTATAAAAGTCTGAACCAAAGGTACAGCAAGATTCTACACGACTTACTGAACCTACACGTATTTTATTTGCAATTTTTGGCCCAGCGGTTTAATTTCTACGCAATTTACAAGTTTCTACCGAAATCTGTCAACTAAAGCGATTAACGAAATTAATCAGTCAACTGTGTCTGTTGACTGGTCAACGCAGCTGCTGACTGGGCGTCTGACTAGTCAACGCCTGGATACTGACCGGTCAACGCCGATCTGAACCGTTGATCTGAGATCTAATGGTGGCTGCAGACTCACCGGAGACAAACGGCGAAACGAACGGCGGCGAGTTCCGGACGGTGGCGGCGGCGAGGGCGCGGCGGCGGAAGAAGCGGCGCGGCAGCGCAGCAGCGGCGGCGCAGCGGCGAAGCGGCGCGCCGCAGAGGCGGCGGGTGCGGGGCGCGATGGCGCGCTGCGAGGCGGGCGGCGAGGCAACGGGCGGCGGTGGCGGGGTGTACCTGGGGCGGTGGCGCGGGCACGGAGTCCGAGGGCGGCGGCGCGGCACGAGGACCGAGGCGGCGGCGGCGGTTCCAGGAGGCGGCGCTGGGTGCGGGATTCGAGGAGGGGGCAGGGTGATCGAGGCGGGCAGGTGCGGGATTCGAGGCAGGGCGGCGGCGGCTGGGTCCTTTTTAAGTGGGGCCCCCTTGCGGGTCCTAGTCCGATACGGCGCGCGGTTGGAAAAGGACTCGGAAAAAAAATCGGGCCGATTTTCTATCTTTTCATAAAACGGTCGCAACTTTTCCGTACGAGCTCCGAATCGAGCGATTCTTGCTCCAACGGTTTTGTAAAATCGAGGGGAACAATCTAGGGTCAATGGTTGAGCGAAACCACTAGGCTACAAGGGTGGCAACACTAGTTCTTCTAATGCCTTTCGTGGGAGCCTCGTAGTAAAATAGAAAAGGGTTTCGAAAATAGCGTTTCGCCGATTCTTTTCAATCGACGGTTTTGCATGGAAAAGCATGATGCAATGATATGAATGATATGCAGAACCAAATCTAAAATTTGGGATGTGACAAAACTAACCCCCTTAAGATGAATCTCGTCCTCGAGATTCGGCGCGGCTAGCAAATAGGTGTGGGTAGTCCTCTCGGATGTCATCCTCACACTCCCAAGTGGCTTCCTCTTCGGTGTGGTGGCTCCACTGTACCTTGCAAAACTTGATCGTCTTGGTACGGGTAGTCCTCTCTTCTGTCTCCAGAATCTTGACCGGCTTCTCCTCATAGGTCAAGTCGTTCTCAAGCTGAACCTCTTCTAGTGGTATAGTGTCTCTCAATGGTGTATCCACCATCTCTGGATGACACTTCTTCAGCTGGGATACGTGGAACACATTATGAACAGCGGACAGAGCCTCTGGCAACTCCAACTGATAAGCAACTTCTGCTTTGCGTGCTAAGACCCGATACGGTCCAATAAACCGAGGTGCCGCCACCTTAATTCCAAATCTCTTGATTCCACGAAGTGGCGACACTGAGGTATGCTCTATCACCTATCTCATACACCACTTCCTTGCGCTACGCCGCCAGAGCTCTTCTCGTCTTGATTGTGCTACCTTTAGTTTGTCCCTAATCAAGGCGACCTTCTCCTCGCTCCTTGATCAAATCAGGTCCAAACAATCGACGTCGCTTACTCCATCCCATAGCAATGGTGTCCAGCACTGCTTCCCATACAAAGACATCGAACGGTGACGTCTTGATGCTGGTTTGATAGCTGTTGTTGTAGGAAAACTCAGATATGGAAAATTCTCATCCCAACTAGAGCCATGAGCCAAAGCGCAAGCTCTCAAAGATGTCCTCCAAAATCTGATTCACCTCTCGGTCCATCACCTGGTGGGTGAAACACTGTGCTAAACTCCAATCTAGTACCAAGTGACTTGTGCAGCTGGCGCCATAAGTGCGAGGTAAATTGGGTGCCTCTATCAGATACGATACTCTTGGGAACTCCATGTAGGCACACTATTCTGTCCATGTAAATCTTGCCTAACTTTGCACTCGTATAGGTCGTCTTTACCGGTATAAAGTGGGCTACCTTGGTCAAATGGTCGACCACTACCCAAATGGAGTCATATCCTGACCTGGTCCTGGGCAATCCTGTGATAAAGTCCATTCCCACTCTATCCCACTTCCAATCCGGCACGGGCAATGGCTGTAGCAATCCTGCTGGCTTCTGGTGTTCCGCCTTTACTCGGCTACATACATCACATAGGGCAATATGCTCTGCGATGTCTCCCTTCATGTTGTTCCACCAGAGTCTGTCCTTTAGGTCCATATACATCTTTGTATTGCCCGAATGTATGGAATATGGCGAGTCATGAGCTTCCTGCAGAATCAACTTCCTTATCTCCGGATCGTTGGGGACACACAAACGATCTCCATACCACAAGGTACCTTGCTCATCCTCGTGGAATTCCCTTGCTCGATCCTCCTTCATCTTTTCCTTAACTTCATCTATCTCTTTGTCTCCCACTTGAGCTTTCCTGATTCTGTCCTGTAGCGTTGGTTGGACTTCCATTGTTGCCAAGTATCCTTCAGATACTACCTCCAGTCTAAGGTCCTTGAATTGCTTGCACAAATCCTCAGGCAATTCACCAATTGTCAGTCCATTGGCATAAACCTTCCGGCTCAGAGCATCTGCTACTACATTGGCCTTTCCTGGGTGGTATTGCAGATTCATATCATAGTCCTTGATAAGTTCCAACCATCTCCTTTGTCTCATGTTCAGTTCCTTCTGTGTGAATATGTACTTCAGGCTCTTGTGGTCGGTGTACACATCGCAGTGTTTTCCCATTAAGTAATGCCTCCATACCTTGAGCGCATGAATCACTGACGCTAACTCCAAGTCGTGTGTGGGGTAATTTTGCTCATGGTGCTTGAGTTGTCGCGAGGCATATGACACTACTCTCCCATCTTGCATCAGCACGCTCCCAAGTCCCTGTCGAGAAGCATCACAGTACACTTGGAAATCCTTCAAGATCCGTAAACATAGAACAAAGCGCAATACTAGTCGACGCTTCAGCCTCGAAGCTGGCTTCACATACGCCCCGACCATTCAAACTTCCTCTCGCTCTTCAGAAGTTCAGTCCATCGGCTTAGCAATCTTGGAAAAGTTTTCAATGAACCTCCTGTAATATCCAGAAGTCCCAAAAAGCTTCAGATCTCTCACGCATTCTTGGGCGCTTCCCACTGCCATCTGCGTCACTTTGCTTGGATCAACAATGACTCCTTCTCCCGACACTACGTGTCCAAGAAACCCAACAAAGTTGTTAAGCCAGAATTCACACTTGCTGAATTTGGCATACAGCTTGTGTTCCTCGCTTCCATAATCAGTCAGATGTTTCTCATGCTCAGCATCATCCTTGGAATATATCAGTATGTCATCAATAAACACCACCACGAACTTGTCCAAGTACTCCATAAATACCTTGTTCATCATGGTCATGAAATATGCCGGGGCATTCATTAGTCCAAAAGACATAACTGTATACTCATATAAACCATACCTAGTGGTGAAGGCGGTTTTTGGTACGTCCTCCTCCCAGATCTTCAATTAAAAGTAGCCTGATCGCAGATCAATCTTGCTGAACACCTTTGCTCCTTCCAGTTGATCAAACAAATCATTTATGTTCGGCAGAGGGTACTTGTTCTTGATGGTTACTTCATTCAGCGAGCGATAGTCCACTACTAATCTCTTGCTGTTGTATTTCTTCTCCACAAACAGAATAGGTGCACCCCATGACGACGAACTAGACTGAATGAATCCCTTTTCCAGCTGCTCTTTCAACTGCTTCTTCAATTCCTTCAGTTCATCCACATCCATCTTATATGGTTTCTTTGCTATTGGTCTTGTTCCCGGCATTAGGTCGATAAGAAACTCTACTTCCCTGTCAGGTGGCATCCCTGGCAGCTCTTCCGGAAACACGTCGGGGTAATCCTTAATCACTGGCACAGTATCCATGCTAACCCCCTTAAGAGAATTCAACTTACAACTTCGCGGTCACGCAGCCGACTTGAATCTAATTCTCTTACCATCCGGGGTTTTGAGTGAAACAGCTCGCTGTGCACAATCTATGTGTCCCCCATGCATAGACATCCAATCCATACCCAGTATAACATCCAACCCTTGTGATTCCAACACTACCAAATGTGCACTGAAGTTATGTGTTCCAATCCTCACAGTTAAATCGCGGCATCCCGCGCTAGCTATCATATCTCCTCCAGGTGAACTCACTCTAATAGACCTTTTCATAGACTCAGTAGGTAACTTATACTTATCCACAAATTCCCTTGATATGAATGAATGCGATGCACCAGTATCGAAAAGTATAAGTGCAGGGTGAGTGTTGACTGGAAACTTGCCAATCACAAGGTCAGGCTCATCTGGAATCTCCTCCACATTCATGTGGTTCACTGTGGCCTTCTCGTTGTTGGTTGGCTTCAGTCCTTTCCTCTCCGGACAGTTGTCAGCATAGTGTCACTTCTGTTTACACTTGAAGCATGTCACCTCACTCAGATCCTTCTTCACAAAGCTGCGATCACGGTTGCGGTCATGTCCACCGTGTCCTCCAGAGTGGTGAGAGTGTCCTCCCTTGTGGGTGTGGTGGCTGCTCCTATGGTTGTCATAACGATGCCCATCGCTTCCATGGTGGTGGCGATCATGGCTCCCATGGTCACTCCCTCCATGCTTGGAGTATCCATCATATGAAGTGCGAGACTTGTGGTGTGAACCAGAGTGATGATTGTTACTCTTTCTCTTGCGGTTCTCCACCTGTTTGTGCTTCCCTTCCAAGATCCTGGCCTTGTCCATAAGCTCCTGGAAAGTGGGGCAATAAACCACCAGTAGCTGCACTGAAATCTCATCACTGAGGCCATCCAGGAATCTCTCCCTCCTTTTTGCATCAGTGTCAACATCCTCAGGTGCATAACGGGACAGGTTGTTGAACTCCTCAATGTACTCCGCCACGGTGCGATTGGTTTGGCGCAAGTTGCGGAACTCCTTCCTCTTCAGGCTCAGAACTCCTGAAGACACGTGGTTGGTCTTGAAACCTTTCTCAAACATTGCCCAAGTCACAGTGTCCAGCGGGTGGGTGATCTGAAAAGTGTCCCACCAAGAAGCGGCTGGTCCCTCCAGTAGGTGAGCGGCAAACCTCACCTTCTCACCATCAGTGCATCCAACGGTTACCAGATCCTTGTTGACTGAACACAACCAGTCGAGAGCGACCATTGGTTCCGTTGCAGTAGAGAACTTAGCTGGCCTTAACCTTAGAAATCTGGTGAGAGCATCTCCCTGAGGCTGATTGTTTCCATTGTTGTTGTTCTGAGCTGCCATGAACTGAGTCATCACTTGGGTCAGATGTGCCTGAGCTGCCATGATTTGCTCCAACTCAGTGGGTTGACGGCGGGGAGGCATCTGCGGTTCAGCACAGGTAAGCTTAGAAAGAATCAACTACGATAATAGGATTCTACCCATGCATATGATCAAACAACAACAAACAATAGCAGACAATCACAAGAAAGCAACACATCAACAAACAAGTGATCCAGCAACATCTCAGGGGTTATCCTAGCAGTATATACCTACTGAAATAGTTTTACAAGAGTTGGCAATGGTTAACTAAACAGTTGATCAACTAAACGACAAAACAGCAATCTGCCAGAACAGTCCAGCAGCGTTCACGAATTTTTCCGCCTGACTTAAACTCGTCAGAAAAATTAGCTGATTTTTGCACATATAGTACAGAGAGTTTCGCATCAGCCCAATTTTTTTCAGATTTTTCCCAGTTACTAGAAAAATATGAAAAATCGTATAGTACTGTTGTATCGGCAGAAAAAAACTGCAGCGAAAATAACACAGATGTTAACCAACTTGCCATATCTCTTTCATAAAATTCGCACAAATAATTTCTGGGATATTGGAGTACACAAATAAGCAACTAATCACTCTTAAAATAACACGAACTAAGCTTCACAACGATCGAGACTAATCCTAACGAATTTGCCTAACGTGGACTAATTGGTGGACTTCTATCTACTCCTTGAAGAGGTTGCGGTAGGTCCTTGCGGTCATGCGTTGACGCTTCGGCTCGCGGTACAACCATGGTGGCGGAGTGTACACCTCTCCTGAATCATCACTTGAGATCTCAAACTCCACCTCTTCTGGATCCGCCTCTTCTTCTTCACTCTCAGCTGCAACTGTAACAGCTTCATCTCCTCCACCATCATCGTCTCCATCATCATCATCGTCGTCCTCATCATCGTCATCGTTCCCACTGTCATCATCATCCCCATTGTTGCCATCATCTCCATTGTCATCATCAGAGGGTGGATTCAGCTGTGCTTGGAGAGCGGCAATCTGGGCTGTCATAGCTTCAATAGTTTGATCCCTTTCCTGGACGGTCCCTTGCAACTGTTGTATGTTCTGGGTGTTCTCCTGCACCGTACCATGAAGATGAGCTATGGTTGCATCTCTGGCTATCAGGGCATTCTCCAGAACTCCCACAACTTCATGCAGGGTGTCAATCTCCTGTCCTTGGACCACCATACCATTGCTAGCAAAGTCTGCAATCTCCTTTATCATCATCACTTTCTCAGCTAGAGCTCCATTCTCCCTTTCCATGTCCTCTATGTGCCTCCGACGGGGCGGCATGTTGTTCCTGTCGCCCGGGGTAACCACAATGTGCCCATCTTCATCACGCCTCACATAGTCACGGTAGGGTGAATCTGCTGGCAGTAGGTGTCGGACATTATGACACTGGCGAGACAGGGCTTCATGCATGGCCAAGTTGATTCCAAGTCCCCAGTTGCAGTATGTCTTGGTGTAGATCAAATGCACTGGATTTGGCAAGGCGGCATCTCTGAATATGAAGGTAGTGATCTCCCATGCATCCTCTCCATATCCATAGGTGTACAACCTTCTTCCCTTGAACATGGGCAGTGGCAATCCCAATGACTACGAGAGCTGAGCTAACTGCCTTGCAAAGGGCCGTGGTGACTCCATGGTGGCATACTCAGTCCTGACTTCTCCCATCTATCAAGTAAAAGAGGAAAGTGTGAGAATAGCATATGGTAAGAATTTTACGAGGGTGAAAGGCATAAGATGAAAGACAGAGTTAATATAGACTTTAATAAATCTAAGGCTTCCTAATCCAATCCTAGGTCACGATCCTACAGTCGACACACGGGCTCTGATACCATCCTATAACACTGCGGTTCTGAAAAGACCGTGGCTTCTATGTGACATGCCAATCCCTGGATCGGTTCATTGGCCCACAATAGAATAAGATGAATAATATAGCAAAATATCCGTGTATCATAAATAACGAAGATCCAGAGTACCATTATTACAATGAAAGCTTAGCTCAAGGCTAGCTCAAATTATTCAGGTAGCAACATAAATAAAGTAAATCCTCCATTCTTCAAATTGCCCACAAGTGAACAAGTGCCGAGTGGAGTACCGTGACCTATATCGATTACTCAGAATCGGAATAACCTGCAACATGAAACGTAGCATCCCTGAAGGGTCAATACATGGAATGTATGGCAAGTAGAGCTAGTAAAGGAGACAATAGTGCTAACATCTACATGCATATTTGGCAATTGGAGCTGTGTCTGGCTTGCATTTGCGAATACATTTGTCCTACTTTCATAAACAGTTTTTTATTTTCTTTGAAAAGATCCCAATTAAGTTAACCCAACAATATTAAAACAATTAAGAAATTGGAATGAGCGAGAAACATGTCATGGAATCAATATCAAGCAACTCAGTTGTCCATAACCGGGGACACGGCTAATCGATTAGATTATACACCCTGCAGGGGTTAGTACACTTTACCCATGTGACTTGGCCAGCCCAGCTCGTACCATCACTCTCATTTTGAGTGGTGATAGGAGAAGTCCAAGAAGAGACTGTTCGGAAGTAGCTCCTCAATCCCGACGCCAAGACCGTCCAACCTACCAAAATTCTACATCTCTGGATACGCGGGTTCGAGTCACCATAACCTACTAAGTCCAACCAACCGCCCATTTCATTATTGGCACATGGTTGTACACGTAAGCTACGCAATAAAGAAGCCAATCAATTTCTCTCGATACCTGGGTGCCTTTCCGCAATGAAACCACCAAAAATTATCAATCCCATCACACCCAGGAGATTCATTGATTAAGTTGTTTTAGTTTTCACAAACCAATACTTTTAGAAACAAGCTTTAGTGATGTAACCCAGCCCTCGTTCATCATAGCATGGCTAAGCACATCTACCAACGGTGGTTCATCTACAAGGAAGGCCCTACCACATAATAGGACTTAGCATAGCGATAGTATCATCCTACACATGCATCTACAAAATACACGACAATGCATTGAAAATAGTAGGACGATATCATGAACAAAGTAGCATCTACTTGCCTTGGTTGTAGCGGTCGGAAGAACAATCCACACATGAGCAAGCGTTGCACTCGTCACAATCTACACGATACAATTGCAATCATAAACAAACAATCCACAAGCATATGCAACAAAGATGATGCATGAAGGTATGCAAGACAAGTGAATTGGTGCTACAGCTGCACCACATAATCCTATCCAATAAAGCTACTGTTTGCATGCATGGAAAATAGTTTTAGCGCAAGGAAAACTATTATGCAAGATATAATGCTCAAAACTAGAGCTAGAACCCAAATAATTCACTACCGGTAGTATACTATTTGTAAAATCTTGGAAAAATTCTACCGCATAGGCATCGCTGATTAAAAACAGTACCAATTGGAATTACTCAAAAAGGAATTACAAAACTCCCTGAGTAATTAAAACACTGCAGAAAGCCACTAGACAGTTTCTGTAGAAGTTTCCACTGTAAGCCTATCCTTTTTATTCACGATGAGATTCCCCTCGTTCCACTGAATCCGGGGACATATCATACGTGATTTTTGGACCTACAGATCTTTTTCTACGAATTAATTACTCCGAAAAGGCCATTAATCTATTTGATTAAACTGTACTAAATCTTGCGGCAAAAGTCTGAACCAAAGGTACAGAAAGATTCTACACGACTTACTGAACCTACACGTATTTTATTTGCAATTTTTGGCCCAGCGGTTTAATTTCTATGCAATTTACTAGTTTCTACCGAAATCTGTCAACTAAAGCGATTAACGAAATTAACCAGTCAACTGTGTCTGTCGACTGGTCAACGCAGCTGCTAACTGGGCGCTGACTGGGCATCTGACTAGTCAACGCCTGGATACTGACCGGTCAACACCGATCTGAATCGTTGATCTGAGATCTAATGGTGGCTGCAGACTCACCGGAGACAAACGGCGAAACGAACGGCGGCGAGTTCCGGACGGTGGCGGCGATCGGTTCCGGCGACGGCGATTGCAAAATAGCGCTGCTGGATCAAACGGTCATTGCAGCGGCGCTTGGCGCGTTGACGGCGCTGGCGAGAAGCAGCGATGGCGCGCAGCGGCAAAGCGAGGCGCTGGCTGGCGCAAGAAGCGGGCGGCGGCGCGCTGGCGTAGGCGGCAGCGTGGCAGCTGGCGGGCAGCGGCGCGTGCAGGGCGGCGATGCGAGGCGCGCAGGGCGGCGAGGCTGCGCAGGCGGCGAAGGCCTTGGTGGCGGGCAGGGCGTGGCGGCGGGCGGCACGGAGTCCGAGGGCGGGGGCGCGGCACGCGTACCGAGGCGGCGGCGGTTCCAGGGAGGCAGCGGAAAGCGGATTCGAGGCGGGGGCGGGGTGATCGAGGCGGGCAGGTGCGGGATTCGAGGCAGGGCGGCGGCGGCTGGGTCCTTTTTAAGTGGGGCCCCCTTGCGGGTCCTAGTCCGATACGGCGCGCGGTTGGAAAAGGACTCGGAAAAAAAATCGGGCCGATTTTCTATCTTTTCATAAAATGGTCGCAACTTTACCGTACGAGCTCTGAATCGAGCGATTCTTGCTCCTACGGTTTTGTAAAATCGAGGAGAACAATCTAGGGTCAATGGTTAAGCGAAACCACTAGGCTACAAGGGTGGCAACACTAGTTCTTCTAATGCCTCCCACGAGATCCTCGTAGTAAAATAGAAAAGGGTTTCGAAAATAGCGTTTCGCCGATTCTTTTCAATCGACGGTTTTGCATGGAAAAGCATGATGCAATGATATGAATGATATGCAGAACCAAATCTAAAATTTGGGATGTGACAACATCAAAGTGTAAAACAAGAACATTGTGCACTTCTGCAACTATTAGTACGTCAGTCCAAATAACTCATGAACTTTATATAAAAAGAAGTGTCAAAAGCATAATTAATAGCATGAAACCATCAAAAATTATGGATACGTTATGAACGTATCAACATCCCCAAGCTTAGGTCCTGCTTGTCCTCGAGTAGGTAAACGATAAAAACAATATAATTTTTGAGATGACATGCACCATCATAATCTTGATCAAACCATTTGCAAAGCATGAATAGCTGGGATCAAAATACTCTAAACATGAGCATAAAAGAAGAAGTTCTAACAATAAGACAAATTAACTATGCATGCAACATGAAAGGATACAAACAAAGATTCATGAATAACAATGCATTGAAAGACGTTTGTTTGTTTAACATATAGAAAACATAGACTATTGGCATTCAGCTTGTCCCTCGTGGAGTAGCAATAAATGCATAGGACACCTTGAAAGTTCATAAGAGTGACTAGATACAAATAGTTCAAAAACAAGCAATATCAACAATATGAATCAATCAATAATTTTTGGGACAATGCACATAGAACTAAGAATGGCAACTATGCTCTCTTAATTGGTGCCTAAGGATAGAAGGTGGAGAATCAATATAAAAGTTGAAGAAAGGCCCTTTAAAGGAAAGAAGGGATTTCAAGTCTCATAAAGAGCTTCCAAAAATTATGGTATTTGTTAGCTTTCAGCTCTCATTTCCCCTATTATAAGCATCTTGAAGTGATTAAGGTTAAAGTGAACAAACTATGGAGTATATGCTTGACAAAGTATAAGTTGGCAATCTCATGTCCCTTGAGTACGAGGGCCGCTCCTCATAGTACTCAACTTTAGTCATCGGTAAGTTCTTGTCATAGTAAGTACATGTGTATCACAGAGAGCCGCCAACGGGGTACCCCTTGCACATGATACATGAGCTATCCCATATCAAAATGACAAGGCAAGCAGACAATGAGCATCTCAGCAATCTTCTTATTTACCATGAAAAAATGGTGCTTTTTCTCTCTTTTCTCTTTTCAATGTCTCTCTTTTTTATAAGAAGAAAGCTTCATAGATTGCTCACTATGGTGATGCTGCAAGTTTCCACCATGATTAGGCATGGCTTAGGCTAGCGGCTCAGGCGTTTATATAACAGACATACATAACTCCATGGACTTACAATCTCCCCTTTTATATCACACCAATGACATCCATAAACAAAAGAGCATGATATCAACTCTGTACAATGTACAAGTGCAATATTGAAAGCATTCCTCATGACAACACAGTTCTGCTAATCCCAGCGTATAAGTGAAATCATATACAACATATATGACACAATGGTTCAAGTTTATTAGGGGCAAGAAAATGAAGTGTGCCATCAAGTTTGTGAGAGCTTTAATCACTAACTTTCACATAACAAGTTTAATTTGGAAGATAGATAAAATAAGAATATACTTGGAATGGTGTAACACACCATGCATAGGAATTTATAGTGGACACTTTGGAATAACTTGGTTTCTTGGGAGTTGGATGCATAAGTAGAGCTTACTCAATACAAGTGGAGGCTAGCAAAAGACTGGGAGCGACCAACTAAGAGAGCAATAATGACCATAATCATGCAGAGCGACAAAACATTAGTAATCAAATCATAAAGTGGTACCACAAGTCAAAAACTAAATGATCATAGAGGCTATGGTGACTGGTTCATAGTCATAACATGGTGTGAGCATGTTCCAAGTCAACCCAAACAAAGCATCAAAGGAGAATATCACAATATTATGCTTTTGTATGCTAAAACAGCGCATGATTCTTTCAAGGCACATTAAGCAATCCCAATTGTTTGGAACAAGTCATGCTACAGGAATAACCACTAAGAATAGGGTCAAAACAACATCGAACATGCCATGATAAGGTCTAGGCCACAGTCAAAACAAACTTCTTTTGTACCACTTATAAGCATGAAGCTTCCTACTCTTTCTCCAACACCAATCAACTTATTTGAAACAACACAGCGAAAACGGGGGTCCAACCAATTTATTCAAGCAAACTAAGCAAACAAAAACCAAAAACAAAAACTAAGACGCTCCAAGAACAACACAATAGTGCATGAAACAATAAAACCGGAGTGTCTAGAAAGACCTGAGATTTTTTATTGATGAAGAAGGGAATGCCTTGGGCATCACCAAGCTTTGATGCTTGTACCTGTTGAATATTTCTTGGGTTGACACGGGGTGGCATCCCCAAGCTTTAGCTTTTGTCCATTCTTCATCTCATTACATCATTCTTTCCTTACACCTGAAATTTTTCCTTCATACAAAACTTCACACAATCTTCATTAGCAACATTAGTGCATTCAAAAGATAATAGACCATTGGGTTTAGTTTCGAAATAGAAAAACTTTCACTAAAGACACAAGCTACTATAGAAATTCCCTCAAAATGCTCAATTTCCCAAAAAGAACCCAAAAAGGAATAAGCAAATGCAAATAATGGCATAAACCTGTCAAAATAGACTAGCAGGTAGAAACCGATATTTTCAAAGATCTTCTGTTGCTCAAATCAAAAAGTGTTGAACTAACAAAAGTTAGCTAACAACCTGGGGATTCATTCATAAAATTATAGCTTAATCCGACTTACAGATATTGCTCAAAATTTTTTACAGTGGAGCGCAAAAATATGTTTCGGGATAGCAACTCCCCAAATCTTACTTCCCTCTCATTAGAGGTTATTCTTGGAACAAAAATCAAATAAAAGGATAAGGAGAGGTTATTACAGAAGTAATAACTTCCAAGACTCAAGAAAGCTATTGTGTTATCTCCCAAGAAGTACTTTTATTTAATGCCTTTAAATTAGGCACAAGAAGCAAGATTCAGTTATTTTCAAATAAAGAAGCATTAAGAGTAACTTTTGTTTTAATAGGAGAGGCAAAAGTTATTCTATACCTTTCTTGAATGGGAATTGATATGTAGAGGTCCCAACCTTTAATAAGGTAGAGACCCCTATGTTTACAATGCTAGTCCCTGTATCAATAGCTAGCATCCACAGTTAAGATGTAATATCAAGAAACAAAGGTCATAATACAACTTTGTAACCAGGAATAAAATAATTCATTACATCTTACATAGCTCATTTGACTATCTCAATACAATGCAGAAGAAAATAACTATAGCATGGAGTCCTTCATCTTCAAAGTGCCACAGACAATCATGTTGGTTGTAGACTTGTAATCCTAATCAACACACTTCACTAACATCAAACAAACCTGCAACATAACAAGTTACAGCCACAAGGGTCAATACATTTGAATTGTATTGGCAAGTGATACTATGGTAGTATAGTGGTAACTATCATCTATATGCATTTGGCTAAGTGGAGCTTAAGCTTGCTTTGCTCAAAATAGATTTTCCTTATCATTTGAAAACACTAAGTTTTTGTTTGTCAAAATCACCCAAGGCATCTTTCCCAACAGAAATTGGTGATCCTTCAACCCTTTTTCAACCACAAGTTTTTAACTTAGAAATTGGGATGAGGAGATTATTGATAGCTTCCATGTCTTGATGCTCAAATTGTCCATTGCCAGGGACATGGCTAAGTACTTAGATTTTTCACTCTGCATAGGTGGTGCACTTTCCCCACAAGACTTGGTTTTCACCAAGACAGGACCTTTCAGAAGCCTTCCCTTAGACCAAAATGGACGCGCTCCAACTATCAAACCCCTACCACCAACTGCCCATTTGGCTAAGTTATTGCAACCTATATGATCCAGGCAGAGCCCATAATGCCAAGTGGCTGCACTTGAAGCTTCTCAACATTTGACATCTCAAATCTCTTTGTTCCTCGGTGGCATTCCACAAGTGACATACACAAGGTAAACCATATAAATGGGCCTTGTGTAACCACTCAACACAAACCATTCTTTCCATTCCACCCAGGTGATACATTCACTTAGTTGTTTTGTTAAACAAAACACAAGTCCTTGACTTACAAATATTCCATAGTATGAATATAATCCACCCTTGTTTTCTACTAGCTAAGCTAAGCATGATAGTAGTAGGAATCTTAACTTAGGAAAGTTCTACTAAGGTTTCATCTACTAGGATTTCCCATGGCATAGTTTATACTCAGCAAAATTCCATGCAAGTCCTACTTAGAAATATCACTAATGCATAGTGAAAATACTAGGACAAAAGTATGAAGCATCACTTGCCTTTTTGGTAGAGAATATAAGTTCACTCCTTGATCTTGAAATAGTCACACTCTTCAAATGTCACTACAATTCAATGAAGCAAGGCACAATTTCAATCTACCATTCAAGCAATCATCACATAGAATGATAAAAACAAAGCAATGCATGCAAGCATGCCAAAGTTTGTTTTATTTGGAAAAGTGGTTTCTAATAGGTTATAAACATTTTAAAACACTTATTGGTCATTTATAAAGGTGGCAAAACCATTGGATATCAAGTTAGTGAAAATGGCCATTTTAAGTCATTTTTGTTTTGCTAGAAATGGTTTAATTTAAAGTAATAATTTCTAGTGTTTGATAAATACATTTTTTTAAACACAAATGTTAGTGTTTTATGGTCAAGTGTTTATCATAAAAACCATTTGTAAAAGGTTTTACTTATAAACCATTTTTATACCAAAGTAATATTTTATGTTGTTGGAAATGCCTTTAGACAAGGCAATATTTTTATAGGGTTCACCAAGTATATTTTTAAATCATAAAACTTGGTGTTTAGGGTTAGAGAGTTTAAATCTAATCATTTTCCAAAGGTTTTACTCAAAAAGTATTTTTTAACACATAAACAATATTTTTATTTGACTAGAAATGTTCTAATTCAAAGATTTATTCTTTGGCTTCACTAAATATGTTTTTCAATCCAAAAGTTGGTTTATAAGGTCAGTAGGTTCAAAACAATCAATTTACCAAAGATTTTACCTTAAAAATATTTCTAGAATAATTTTTATATTCAAATTATGCTTACACAAGTTTCTGTAAAAACAACCCATTTAACAGAAGAATTTTATTAAACAAAGTACATGGTTGGATAGAATTTGTTTTGCTGATTCCATTGATATAAAAGTTTCAAAATTTGGACATGTGGATTAAAAGTTATGAATTTTGCAAGTTTGTATATCTAATAGATCAAAATTTCTGTCTTAAAACAAACCCTGGCCACGTGGCTCTATCTTATTGGACGGTACCCGCTTCGTGCGGATCGCGCTCTGTGGGCTATTGGATTTAAAGTGCATCGCACGGATCAAGATCAAACGTACCCCTTCAATTAAAATCTAATCCTACTCCTTCGATCTAGATCCAACGGACCACAGCAACTTGACCAAGTTCTAGCGGTGGTGGACGGCATCACGGCTCTGTCAGTGAAGTTGCCGGCGATGCAGGATGCGAGAAAGAGAGATAGAGGGGGCTCACCGAGTTCTTAGCACGTTGCTGATGCTCAACATGGTCTTTGTCGGCCAAGGGGTGCACGGGATCCAATGGGATTGCTCACCGGAGCTAGCGGCGGCGTCGGGTTCGTCTGGTCGTCGTTGGAGGCGAGGCTACAGGTCATGCCGAGGCAAACGAAAGGGGGCGTTAGACGCGAGCGAGTGTGGAGATCACGGGAGCATCATCGAGAGGGACAGGGGCGGACAGAAACTACCTGGAGAGTTCACTGGAGTTGAAGACGTTCTCGGTGGCGCTCAGGTAATGTCGAAGCCGAGCTTCTAGCACGCGCGCGAGTGAGCTGAGGCTATGGGTAGGTGTGCCTAGCGATGGGGGATAATCCAGTGGGTGCCAGGGAGTGGGAGGTGGCCGGAGTTGCTGGGATTTCGCCGGAGTAGTTCATCGGAGATAGTGGAGTGCAACGCGAAATTCAGGCAGCCTAGGGGCAGAGGGGGAGTGGCATCTGGGGGATAGGAGAGAGGAGACGCGGGAGTATTAACCACGCATTCAAACGAATTTACGCCTCGAATCAAACGGCAGAAAATGGTTGCGAGGTGAGCGGCGAGGTCGTCGCGGGGTTGAAGACGGTGACGTGGCTATGGGGTAGAGTCGTCAGCGAGTGAGAGAGGGGGAAGGTGGGGTCCAGCGGTCAGTGGGTTTGCGGGTTCGTTCTTTGGTGCGAAGCGTTTTCCTGCGGGGGAGGGGAATGGGATAGCTGGGCTGGACTGGTCTGGCTGGTTTCCATTTTTTTATTCTGAATCCTTGTCTTTTTCTATTTTATTTTTCTGTTTTTAAATTTGTTTAAACATTTCAAACAACCATTTGAATTCAAAACCTTGCCAAACTTTCTGTAAATTTTCCACACTGTTTTAGACATGCATTTTATGTCCATTTTCAGAATAAATATTTCATTTACACATGGTTTGTTATTAATTTAAAAAGACAATTGTTTTTATTCAAACAAAATTTATTTATATTCTCAAACTATTTATTTGAATTCTAATTTTCACTAAACCTTTTCAGTAGGTTTTATTTACTTAATAAGGTGTTAAATAATTCAATTCGAATTATTTAAAGTATTTTAATATGATTATTAATCATTTTAATTTGGGCAAATGTCTTTATTCCAATGAAATCAAATATGGTTCTAATTCCATAAATTTTATTTAAATGATTTCTTTGATTCCATTTAAGTTATTTAAATAACTTTTATTCCACTTGGGTAAATTCCAATTACTTATTTTCCCATGATTTAATTAATCATTTCTATTAGGGATTTTGTCTTTATTCAAATAGAAATAGAATTTTTGTTAATGCCATATTATTTTATTTGAATATTCTTTATCCTTTTATTTTATTTGGATTTGGATTGTCTTCATTCCATTTGCTTATGGATTTGGCCAAGATTTAATTTGGCTTTTTAAAATACTCCTTATTTATTATTTCTTTCTTTATCTTATAAAATCCATATCTTTTTATTTAAAGATCCAAACTTGGTGATTCAAATTGGTAAAATCTTATTTAATATTTGTTTATCATTTTAATCTCTCTAGGATTATTTGCTCACCAAATTGGTATGGATTTTAGATAGGAGCTTTATTAGCATTGGAACTTTAATTTCTTTATCTTACTAAATTCATAAGATTTTATCTATGGCTCGAAATTAAGTGAAACCAATTTCCATGGTTTTATAATATTTCCATTTATCCCTTTTGATCATTTATAAATGTTTGTTGATAAATCTTTATATGGGTCAAATCCATAATCTTAGGGATATCTTTGAAATGATTTTCCTCCATTAGGGTTTTAGAGTTTTGGTTTGTTTTCCAAGTGTTTAATATTTCAAGATGCATTTAAGAAGAATGCATTTCACTTGATTTGAATTTAGTTGGATTCAAACTTTATTCAAAGTTTGTTCAAGATGGGTTTTGATGTTTACACTTTTAAAACAAAAAGTTTCTTTTCACCCTAAATTTCAACAATTATTTATTTTGTTTATTTATTTTTCACATTTCAAAATTTGGAAAATTTTGGGATGTGACATGATATTTAATGGTGCCTTCCTTCAGTTGAAAAGCTTCCATGGGAAGATTTTTTTTGGTTCCATAGGCATGAACACAAGTGTTCAAGGTCGACCCCCACTTAACCATAACTCATCTTTCTAATCACTTTCCTTTTTGAAAATGTTTTTAGGTAATAAGTACAACTTTTTTTGTAATTCACAATCCCTATCCATACCAAGATAGAGACCAACTTAAAACTGAAAAAAACTACTTCGAGATAAAGCAAACAAGTGCACACAACAATATTCACCCACACGCTATTGCTCCCCGGCAACGGCGCCAAAAAAAGTCTTGATATCCCACAAGTATATGGGATCATGTGTAGCCTTTTCAATAAGTAAGAGTGTCGAACCCAACGACAAGCTAAAGGTAGGATAAATATTCTCTCAAGTTCTACCAACCACTAAAACAACTCTACGCACACTAAACATTTGCATTATCTAGGAAAATAAAACTAGAGCAACAAAACAAGTACTAGAGAAAGCTTTGCAAGATAACAAATAACAAGAAAGTAAAGCTAGTTCCTGCAGCAATAAAATACACTAAACTAATACAGCCATGAGTGTGGAATAGTGGTGGTAATTGTGGTGGTTTTTTCCAAGTTTAATTGGCGAATAAATTGGGTTCATCGTCTTCGACGTAGTTTTCTATGTGGGAGAGGCTAAAAATACATGTGTTTCACTACTTGGAATTACATGTACTATATGATTGGATTGTTAGCAAACATCCGTAACTACTAACAATGCATTAAGGTTTCCCCAACCATAGCCTTAAGTTAATGGTTCTCTTACTCTCATACGTGCAATGTTCCGGTTCGCGTCCTCGGGTTTCTGTCACTCCGGCAAAATTTCCCCTTCCTCTTACAGATACTACAAACTCTATGATGTTTAATCCATGCGTGCACAAATATAATGGACACCAAAGGATTGTACCATATCAACATACAACTCTAATGAACCAAAGACATTCAACCAAGCAATCAAGAGACAAATAAACTATACAAACATGACATATATATTAGGATTATAACTTATAGCATTGAACACCATGTTTACAAAGGACGGTACAGAGATGTGTGGGAGGATGAACCACTGTATACAAGGATGAGTTGGTGATGGAGATGGCGGTGAATATGGTGAAGAGGGTGGCGGCAGCGCTAGCGGCGGTGCGGGGGACTCCTTCCCCGCCGCCGGTATCGTGGGGAGCACCGCCCCTTAGCCCCCTTCCTTCATGGCTTCTTGGTAGCCCTCCCCCATGGAGATGGGTTCCATGGGGGAGGAAAAAACATGGCTTTGGTGGCTGCAAATTCGTGGGTGGATGTCCCTTCCACAAATTAGGTTTCCTCCCTTTATATACCTTCTCGGATTCCCGTCACCCCATCTTGGGCTGCTGTAAATCGGGTCTAGCGGGCCCATACAGACTCGGAATCAGCTAAATTTTATGTCCAGAACGATTATCGGAAAATTTCCTACAACTTTGTAGTAAAACAGTTTTCCGTTTAATGTCGTCTTCGACCCGAAACGTGACCATCTTCAAAAAGAGTTCTGAGACAGATTTCTGGAAAATCCCAATTTGACTCCAACAAGGGTTCCACTTGTATTCTTGATAATTCCTACACATCAAAGTGTAAAACAAGAACATTGTGCACTTTTGCAACTATTACTAGGTTAGTCCAATTAACTCATGAACTTTATATAAAAAGAAGTGTCAAAAGCATAATAATAGCATGAAACCATCAAAAATTATGGATACGTTATGAACGTATCAATACTCAATGGTTATTCAAAATAACATACAAAAACATGTTCGTCTGACTTTGGTTGCAAACATCTTTATTACGCATACCATACCAATGTTTAAGAAAGGACAACTGAATTTTATCCCAAACCATAACTTTATATGGTGTCATTTCAACGGATCATGATGGAGCTCTTTTCAGTGAAAAAGCGGTAGTATCTAAAGCTTTTAATCTTTGAAATATAATGGCAGTTTTATAACTCACACACCTTTGATATTACCATGTTAAACAAGGTTTTATTACATATCTCAAACACTCCATACTCATATGGTGTTTCGAGAAATGCAAATCCATGGAACGATTCCTTAAATCTTAGGTGTTTTGCTAAACTTGTAACTCAAATATCTTCCTTTATGATCCTATCATAAATTCTTTATTTGCTTGTTACAATGATTTTCACTTCATATTGAAAGTCTTCGAACTTTTTCAAATGTTTCACACTTCATCCTCATTAACTAAATATTCATATATTCACTCAAATTTTCAGAGAAATCATATGAAGTTGAAATCCATCGCTCTTGACTACACATAATGGGCTTCATACATCTATATGCACAAGTTCCAATAAGCTAGTTATTTGTTCCCTTTTGGCCTATGAACGGAGTTTTAATTATCTCTAGGAAAGTTTCACAAGCGTCATTTGATCAAAAATCAAAAGACTACAAAATTCCATCAAGCATGGAGTTTCTTGATGTTTTCTTTCCATTTTAATTTAAACGGCGATATCACTTCCTAAGTGATCTTTAATCAATTGTCTTTCGACATTTTTAGCACTAGTTTTATGGATGTGATTTCTCCAACGGCATTTGCAAATCATCCATGTTTTATGGATTACGACAATTATTTGAACAGCCCTTTTATTCTCATAATACCTGATTGAAACAAATCTTGAAGGTAAGATTTGATGTTAATGATCAACACAACAACACTTTGTTTGTTTTTTATGAACATTATCACCTATTCTCTTGCTAGTTACTTAGGCCATTGTAGTTCATTAATTGTGCTTTTTTGTATGACTTTTCATACCAACAACTTCGGTATCCAATACTTAAGAACCACATTGTTTAACAAGCACATAATACAACCATAACATGTATATCATCTATATACCTAAGCTGAACAATTCTAGTCTTTTTGTTTTCTGCCAAATATTTCTTAGATTTCTCTTTCAGCATTTCTTTTTTCCTTTCAAAAGAATCTATCAACATCAATAGTGGTGCCATAGACATGACACATAGTCCAAAGTGTGTATAGTCAAATACTAATATCTTTGGACCTGCACTTTGAATTAGAACACCATCATCAAATGGTTGGCGTTCTTTCGAATTATATACTTTAGTAGTCTTTTAGTGTAGTAAACATTTTACCTACATCTTATATTCATCCTTATCATGGCAATTTTCATGATCAAGCTACTTTAGCTTATAACGGTGAATCACGAGTATAATGTTGATCTCTAAATCCTTTTGGAGGATTAGGACGACTAGCGTCTCCAACCTTTTGCAAATTCTCATCAAATATGAGAACATTAATTTTGCCATATTATACGCTATCATGTTGTAACCAAAACATCGTTTCAGATATCGCAATATCTTCCACACATGATGGTTTCTGAAACAATTCTTTCAGCTCCTAGATAACCTTGATATTAAAACAATCTTTTAAATATCAAGAATCATGGAGACAAACATGATACTTTAGATACTAACACTGGAATTGTTACTCTTGATTTAATACTAACTATTAAACTTCATGGAGTAAACAGAGTTTGCTGAAAGTATGCAATAGGACTCTTAAATCTTTAGATTAACACTCAAAATAATACAATACCAGTTCATAAAGTAACTATCCAGAATTCTATAGTTCTATTATCTCAATTATAACTAAGCGTAAGGTGGTGAATGGATGCCAATGACTACAACAACTATGCAAATTCACTTTGATTTAATTTATGATAAATAGTGTTCAACTTTTAATCATATTACTATTGAACTCCCCCTCAAAACAATATCCCTCACATTGTTTTAGTGATCACACGAACCAAATCCACTACATCAATTCCGATCATCACGAGAGATGATGTAGCTTCGAAGGCGAACAATCAACATGTTCTTCATATCATCTATATGACTCATGCTTTACCTTTCGGTATTTTGTGTTCCGAGACCATGTCTGTACATGCTAGGCTCGTCAAGAATAACCTTAGTTTCCGCATGAGAAAATCTGGCTTGCTCCCATTTTTCGCACACACAGAATATATCACACCCGATCATCACGTGGTGCTTCGAAACAACAAGTCTTGGAAACGGTGCTTACTAAGGAACAACACTTTATTTACTTGATATTCTATGAGAGGGATCATCTTATAATGCTACCGTCGCGGTCTAAGCAATACAAGATGCATAAAAGGATTAACATCACATGCAATTCATAATATGTGATATGATATGGCCTTTCTTCTTGTGCTTCCGATCTCCATCTTCAAGGACGAACATGATCTCCATCATCACCGGCGTGGCGTCAAGGTCAATGGCACTGCTCCATGGTTGTCGTCCACCAGCATCAACTATTACAACTACTTTGAATAATAGACACGTAGGTCTTAACGAAATTAAAAGACAACCATAAGGCTCGTACCGGTTGCCGACTTACAATAAGTAACATTGCATACATCATATATAATCACAATCATGGCCATATCACATCACAACACGCCCCTGCAAAACAAAATTAGACGCCTCTAATTTTCTTTGCATGTTTTATGTGGTTTGGGGATTTCCAATAAGTACCGTTCTAACTTATGAATAAGAACCACAACATTGACGCAAGAACTATCAAGTGCCCGTTGTAAATTGAATCTTCACTATGATGGGAGAGACAGACACCCGCAAAGCCACTTATGCAATACAAGTTGCATGTCGAGCGTGGAGCAAGTCTCTTGAAAGATGTCATGTAAGGTTAGCCCGGGCTGCCTCATCCCACCATACCGCAAGATGCAAAGTACATAAGAAGAAATTGATAATAAAAGCACCACCGCTCACATTGACCATTGTGTTCTACTCGTGCAATAGATCTACTTATAGACATGGCTCGGATACCACTGCAGGGGTTCGTAGAATGGAAAACAAAAAATTTCTATCGCATGAACACACACAAGCCAAGATCTATCTACTAGATTGTAGCAACTAGTTGATAGAGTACTAACCCTCGAAGATTCCAAAGTGGTTAACGAGATTGGATTCTCGTGGGTGATGTAGTTGTTCACTTGCCGATCTCAAGATCGTGAAGACGATCCTTCTGGCGCCGCGTTCTGGCAGCGCTCCCGCAGTCGGTCACACTTACGGTACTTGATGAAGACCTTCCTCTCACTTGTTCCAGCAGGCAGCGGAGGTTCTAGATCTCTCCTCGGGATTCCGGCAGCACGCCGACATGGTGTCGGAAGTAGGGGAGATCCCATAGGGCTTCGCCTAAGCCGGAGCGGGTATGATGGAGTAGAGGGAGCCCCGGCGATCTAGGGTTTAGAGGGACAAGGTTTAGAGGTAGCCGGCGTTTAGGGATTAGCTAGACGGTGGCTGTTTAGAGGAGATCTAGATCGCCTGCAACTAGAGAGGGGGCGGCGATCGACCTAGGGTTTCTTGTAGGGTGCAAGGGGGGCGCCCCTCCCCTCTATTATAAGAGGGAGGGGTGATTTGGGGAGGGGAGTCCTCCCCAAACTCCACCTTGTGGCCGGCGGCAAGGGATAGGGAGGAATCCTCCCTTAGGTAGGATTCCTTCCCTCCCTCCACTAGGCAACCATGTTGGTGTTTGACTTTTCAAATTGGCGTTTGACTTTCAAACTAGAGTTTGATTTCTCTCTTCCCATTGCCCAACCAAGTGACCTAGTACATGATGCAACCATTCCACTTTGTCATGACACATCCATGTACCCTTCCCACTCCGGAGTGATGGACCTTCTAGACCCTTCTAGAACATTCCGGTGAAAACACTGAAACTATTCCCGAACTCCGGAATTTGACTTTCCTTATATGAATCTTATTCTCCGGACCATTCCATATCTCCTCGTGATATCCTGGATCCCATCTGAGACTCCGAACAACATTCGATCTCTTTACTCACATTCCATATCTACTAAACAACATCGAATCCTTAAGTGTGTCTCCCTATGGTTCATGAATTATGAAGACATGATCGAGACTCTTCTCCGATCAATAACCAATAGAGGAATCTAGAAATTAATATAGCTCCCACAAATTTCCACGATTACTTCATGATCGAATGAACCATTTACATATGATACCAATTTCCCTTTGTCTCGCGATATTTTACTTATCTGAGGTTTGATCGTCGGTATCTCTACATACCTAGTTTAACCTTGTTACTGATAAGTACTCTTTACTCGTTCCCATGATATATGATCCCTTGTGAGCCAGTCACATGCTTTCAAGACAATTGGATGACATTCGACCGAGAGGGCCCACAGTATATCTATCTGTCATATTGATGGACAAATCCCACTCTTGATCCATGTGCCTCAACACATACTTTCCAAACACTCAATGCCACCTTTATAACCACCCAGTTACGAAGTGGTGTTTGATGTCATCAAAGCATCCATATGGTGATGGTGATTAACATGATTTCATGGTCGAAGCATTTAGGTTACTATGTATTTGAAAGTGTTGGGGGGATAACCCCCGGTAGGGTCACAAGGGGTAAAACATTGCCCAACTTGGCTTACGCCGAGTAAAGAAAGGACCAGGCCGGGTAAGGATGGCCGGATAAGATGGTCATATGCGGCCAACATAGACCCTATGTCGGCCCGTATAAGACAAGTTTGTTGATTTTGCAGGAACCCACGAGCCGAGTCTCACGAGGAAGGGCCAGGTCAGATAGGACGTGTGGCACCTTTCCCAGAGAGGTTCATGAGGAACCAAAGTAAAGCGCGGTCAAAAGAGAAGGGCGACGCCGGGTGACACGAACGGAGCCGGGTGACGCCTAAAGTGAGGGCTGACGTACAAAGTTACTGCATAACGCCAAAGGAACTAGAGGCGACGTACGTGAAGATCGTTAGCTGTCTAGCTTTATGGACTGGGCCACTGGGATTAGTACGAGCCCATGACCCGGCCAGTATAGTAGGGACCAAGATCCAAATAGTAACCCTAGAACCCAAAGGGGTGTAACCTAGCTAGGATCTCCTATATAAGGAAGGGCATAGCTGGAGTTAGACAGAGGTTGGACCTAGTAGGGAACTAGTGCACTGAACCCTAGTTCATACAGCTCGAGGAGCACTTGTAAACCTCGAGCATCAATAAAATCCCTAAGTGTGGAGAGTTCATCTTGTTCTTCGTGCATGGCTAGACCGTGCACTCCCTCCCCGGTGACCACAAGCACCCATTCGGCCCCCAACTTAAGCCCACCCATGGCATCTACCATGACACCACCACGACAGTTGGCGCCCACCTTGGAGCAGAAGTAGGTGTTTGATGGAGTCTTCATATGGACGGGCAACATCATCGCCAAGACCGACGAGCGCGTCTACTCCGGCCTCATCCAGAGGTTTGGAGCTCTCAACTTCGTCAGCGACAACACGGGGTGCTTCGGGACCAAGCTGTTCCCTAGGGGCGATCGCTTCATGAAGTTCGGAGAGCACCAGGTCTATGTCGCGCTGCGCGTGGTGCGTGCGTATCCGGAGTTCGTCATCCTGGCGCCGGATCCACATGTGGTTCCTGCCGCAGGAAAGCTTCATCAGCTCGTCCCCGTTGAGGTAATGATGATAGCTCCTAACCCAGCAGCACCTCTAGTAGCTACCGTAGTGAATGAGGATCCTGAGGGAGGAAATCAAGAGGAAACGCCAAAGGCTGCAAATACAGCAAAGGCACGCTAGAAAAGCCAGAGAACATAGCCAGAAGTAAGAGAGTCAAAGAGCTGCAAGATGCAATAGACAAGTTGGCAGAGCCATTAGCACAAACAGCTGATCCGACACGTGTGTAGGCCGAGTTGGAGGAGGGCATGATAAAGGTCCTGGAGAAAGCAAAGGAGTTAGCACAGTTACAGCAAGATGTGGATATCACAATCCGAGAGCTCAACTCCGCAAATCGAGTCAAGGGCACGAAGACCTGGCTTGATGCAACAAGATTAAGGGGAAGAAACCTCAACGAGGAGCTGGCGGATGCAATGTCAAAGTTGACGCCAGAGAACAACAACAAAATAGCCATGCGGCCTACATACAATACAACAGCAGCTAACCTGAGAGCCGCAGAGGCAGCAATGGCAGAGTTACCCCATTTGACGGGTGAAGCAAAGAAAAGGCAACAAGAGCGAGTCAATGAACTGGTAAGAGCTGCAGGCATGCTGAATGAAGCATACTACAGGGCAACTCCGGGTATAGCAGGAAGGTCACAACTGGTTCACTCGGCAACTCCTATCCCATCTAGATTAGCAGGTCATACAACTTCCTCACCTGGAGTGGCACCGAGGCAGAGAAAGGAAAAGAGTGTGGATTCAGGGAGGAACAAGAAAATAATCACCTATGACCCGATAATGGCTCGGGGAACCCAGCGCATGCACAGGGAACGAGAAGGAACAATATTCAGGGAAATGAGAACCAGGAAAATACGGGTCGAGTGTCACATCCCAAAATTCTCCTAATTTTGGAATGTGAAATAAATAAATAAGTTTGATTGATTGTTTGACTATGTTGAAAATTCTCAAAGAGAAGAAACTTTTTGAATAGAAAATTCTCTCAACCTTGAATTCAAAATCTTATATTCTTTTGTTATGACCTAAGTAGCCATATAGGCAAAAGGGCATGGATTGATTATGGATTGTAGAATTGGTGTGCAAGATTTCAAAATGAAAATCATGAAGCATTCATAAGCATTTCATTACATCCATGCAAAGTTCTCACAAACTGAATCCAAATCCTGGTATCTAAATCCTATAGTTGATTCGCCCAAATGTTCCTAAAGGTAATTAAATTGACTTTATAAAACCCAATATTGCTAAGACAGCGATTATTTCTAAATTATAGCCTAAAAAGATCCAATTAATATTACAAAATTTTAGAAACAAAATTGAGCTCATTTGGAGCTATTATGAAAAAGTTATAGAATAAATACAAACACATAAAGATATAAATAAAATGAAATATACAAGGATTTATAAATCCACTACTTCCAAACTAGTAAAAAGATTACAAATTTGATCCTACAATGATCTATTCAATTTTATAAAAATTTAAAAACAAGAATCATATCATTTGGAGTTCGTATGCAAAATATATGAGGGAAACAAGTAAAAAGAAAAAGAAAAAAAACTAACGGGCCGGCGGCCCAGCTAGCCAGCGACGGAAGCACAGGCACGAGCGCATGTACTTAGATCGGTTGCTTTAAAAACCGTGCGAATCAGTTTTTCTCAAACCTATCTCTATTCAAACTCTCAAAACTTTTTATCTACAGCTCCGAATCGACTTCCGTTTGTTTCTACTTGTTCCCTACTTCAAGGCTTATCTCTACAGCATCATAAATCTGCATATAAACTCGTGGAGCCACGGCTGTACGAGTTTCTCTTCTCGAAATCCCAAATCTACACATGCCTGAATCTTATTTCGCTTTTTAACCCATCTAGACTTTGTTGTTTGCCTTCGGCCAAAAAAAGAAAGTTGTAGAACTCGTCGAAATCTTCCAATCCCAAAAAACCTCACATATTTTCATCTACCACAGCCGGAGAATTTCACATCGCAATATTTCAGATCTGATGGTGTAAATCCAAGATGTACTCGCGCTCGTTCCTTCAAATCCAAATTCCTTTGGTGAGAATGTAGGACTAATGATTCCTCATAACTTTCATATTCTAAGTTTTTCAATTTGACCTACGGATTTGTCTCTCTAACACAGATATCTTTCTTGTCTATTTTGAGCCAAAATCGGGTCGGTCTCTTCTTCTAGCCACCGGATCTTATCCAGACGGTCGAGATCCAATCAAACCGGTGCGTATCATGTCGTCATTCCGGTCAGCTTCCTCATCATTGCCACGTCGTCGTCAGGTCAGCATCTAGTCCCAGTCAGCATGCAAAGTCAACCTGTCCAGTTAGCGGAATATTCTCTGGAATATTTCATTCGAATTTAAAATTGCACATTATAGATCTACCTTGTAAAATTCATTAGAAATTCATACAACGTCTAAAAATTGCGTATAATATATCAAATTGAAGATAATTCTACGTAGAATCATCTTATCAGAATAGATCCAACTTTTACTATACGTGGTTACTGCAGTAATTTAATTAGTTTTAATAGTCTTTTAGGTTAATAAATTCATAGAAAATTATCTGTAACTCCGAAAAATATGAACAATATATCAAATTGAAGCTACTATAATGTAGATTAATTATATCTGGTTGGATCCAGCATTTGCGGATTATTTACCCCGTAGTGATTTAATTAGTTTTAATGGCTTTATAAATCATTAAATTCATAGTAAATTCTTTGATATCACAAAAATATAAATAATATAATGATGGACAGCTGGTTCCATGTAGATCATCAATATGCAATTATTTCAGCCTTTGACTGTAAGGTTTTGCCGTGAAGATTTAAATGGTTTAATGGCTTATTTAGAGTAATAAATTCATAAGAAAATAAATACTGCTCAGAAAATTACAAATAATATGTCCCTGGAATCATAATTCCGTGCAGATTACAGATATAATTTTAATTTGATTTTTAGGCAACAGAAACTGTATGAATTATTTAAAACCCATTAAACACTATTTAAATCATATAAAAAGATCTATAAATCCGATTAGGGTGAATCTAATGCCCACTGGTTCGTATTAACATCCTCTATCTAGTAAACCCAAGAAACAAATTTAATTCTACAGCTAGAACAGTCTTTACAACAGAACTATTAAAAATCCTATATTGACAAGTAATTATTAATAACAAGTACTCTATTGCATTAATTGGCCTCTTGCATGCATCATATACTCCAATATTGTGTAGAGAACTAAAGTAACAACCATTGTGACTTATTAAATTGTTATGCATGCATTTGTTGCATTTGTTTGATCTTTATGTGCTATTGTTTATGATTGTATGCAATTGTTTGCTCGTTAGATTACGAGGAGTGCAACGTGTGTGATTGAAACTACTATGATTGCAAGTATTGTGGTTATGACGAGTGCAACCATTATATCTATGAGGAATTTGAGGATTATCTAATCGACTACATCTACAACAAAGGAAAGTGGTGCTATCTTGGTCATAAATGTCCTACTGTTTTCCTATGCATTGTAGATGTTTTTGTAGAATTGCATATGTAGGAATTGATGTGTATATGCTATGCTATGTCCCATATTATTCCCTAGCATTCCTTGTTTATGAGCCATCGTTGGTAGATGTGCTTAGCCATGCTATGGTGAACGAGGGCTGGGTTACATCACTGATGTTGATTCTAAATGTGTTGGTTTGCGAAAACTAAAACAACTTAATCAATGAATCTCCTGGGTGTAATGGGATTGATAATTTTTTGGTGGTATTATTACGGAAAGGCACCCAGGACACTGAGAAAGGATTGGCTTCTTTGTTTGGTAGCTTTCACGTGCAACCATGTGCCAATAATAAAATGGGCGGTTGGTTGGACTCAGTAGGTTGTGGTAACTCGAACCCACGTATCCAGAGATGTAGAATAGTGTAGGTTGGACCGGTGCGTGTCAGGTTTGGGGAGCTACTTCCGAACGGTTCCTTCTTGGACCTCTCCCTATCATCACCCAATATGAGAGTGGTGGTACGAGCTGGGCTGGCCAAGTCACATGGGTAAAGTGTACTAACCCCTGTAGGGTGTACAAACTAATCGATTAGCCGTGTCCCCGGTTATTGACAATTTGAGCGACCTGATACTAATGCTATGATATTTTTCACTCATCCTTATTTCTTAATTACTTAAAACTTGTTGGGTGAACATAATTGGGTAGGAGCACCTGGGAGTGAACCAGAGTGTCCTATTTATCGTATTGGAAAACTATTTTGTTACAAATATTAGGATAAAATTGTTGCTTTATGCAAATGAGCCTGAACTCCACTTGGCCAAATAAGCATGTAGTTGATAGATCTGTTGATAACCACTTTAGCCTACTTGCCATATATTCAATGTATTAACCATTCGTGGCTGCAACGTTTCATGTTGCAGGTTATATCGTATCTGAGTGATCGTTCATAGGTCGCGAGACTCCAGTCAACAATTGTTCGCCTGTGGCACATTTGAAGGATGGAGATCTACCTTGTATTCGTTTTCCGCTGTGTACTTGAATAAATAATGTAAATTCTGGATCATATTCGTTGTATTTATGATGCACAGTTATATTTGGTATCATTTTGTACTGTGTGTGCCAGTGAACCGATCCAGGGATTGGCACTATACACATAAACTCAGCCTTATTAGGCGAGGGTGTTACAAGATGGTATCAGAGCTGTGTGTTGACTGTAGGATCGTGACCTTAGAAATGGATTAGCAACAAGAGACCTATATTAGGAGAACTATCATATTTTCTACTTATTAGAGTTCTTATATTCCTTGTCAATCTTTTCTAGAATCTCTTGCTATTCAAAACTTGTAGTTGTCCATTCTTATGATACCTATATGAGAGTTAGATAAGTAAAAGAACAAATAGTATGACATAAATAAACATCTCATCAAGTTTGGTTAGGTCTAGACCACCATGTTCTATCTCTTTAGGAGATCATCGCTATCGTGTTAGCATATTATTCTTACCAACTTATGTGGTATGACAATATAGGTTGCTTGCTTGTTTGTACTGAACCATATCGTGTGATGCCTTGTTGAGGATCTGTCGTTTTGAAACTCTAAAGTTGCTGGAGTTTTCGTGTGGTTTTAAAATTATTTTAATGGTGTGAATTGATTGAAATTCGTGGGATTACTGCTGCAGTTTTCTGCCTGACCTGTTGTACCGCGCGATTTGTAATATTTTATTGGTAACTGAGAAAAATCTAAAAAAATAGGATCTGGAGCGTAATTACCTGTAGTACATGCAAGAAAATTGGCTAAAATTACTGACGAGTTTAGGTCGGTCAGAAAAATTCGTGAAGTCTGATGTACCGTTTTGACAGATTTTGTTTATTGCTTATATGTTGCTCTATTTTACTCTAGTATTGTTCCCAATGCTTTCAAACTATTTTGTGGTTATATACTGCTATATTTAGATCCATGTAATGTTATTATACGAGTTTTTGCTTGTGTGTTGATTCCTTATGATTGTTTGCTTGTTTGTGACATTCAATGCTTCATGTAGTTATGGGTAGGATTATTTTCTTAATCGTTTCTTTCCTATAAAATCTATTCTTCCCTATCTTGAACCCTTGGAGATATAATGATGTGTTAAGTGGAAGGTTTGACAACACAATGCATTTAGGAAGGAGAATGCTTTGTCTAATGTAAAAAAAGGAGATGTGGGAGTATAAAGTGTTGAAATAATGTTATGTAGTAGATTACGCAACCTGAAAGTTGAAGTATCGATAGTTTAGTTTTAGTAGTAGCTTTGTTGATTGAATACATGGGAGTATACATAGAGCATTAGTTCGTGCCCATGGAAACATTTTTCAAGGCAAGTGAGAATGCCCGAATGATAGAAAAACGTGATTCACCTATCCTCATACAAGGTAATGATTTGGGTGCAGGATGGATTGATCACCATTCCTACTACTCTTATTATCCGCTCTTATACTGTTGGCTTTGCGAATCTTGAGTGCAATTTTCAACCTTAGCAGAGAGTCGGCGTTGAGCCTAAACCCTAGAATGGTATATTGTTACACCCTTCTAAAAGCATCCATTGCTAATCATAGGAATGTACGGTAAGGATGAATCCCAACCGTGAATTATGGGCACCGTGAAGTAAACGTTCCCTATTTGCCCACCATGAGAGTTTTGCTAGTTTAAGAAGTGCTTTCTCAGAAACTACCAATCATGATGTTTAGAATGTGCTAGAGACATTGAGCCAATAAATGTCTAAAGGAGAACCAATCTGAGCTAAGTGAATCCTCGAGAAATGACCTAGTCAATTTTATTTTAAGGGCGGTAGCATCCTAATGGACCCCGAACCCTTCTTTCTTTCTAGCCTTCCCAAATCTCGGGACGAGATTTCTTTTAAGGGTGGTAGTCTGTCACATCCTAAAATTCTCCTAATTTTGGAATGTGAAATAAATAAATAAGTTTGATTGATTGTTTGACTATGTTGAAAATTCTCAAAGAGAAGAAACTTTTTGAATAGAAAATCCTCTCAACCTTGAATTCAAAATCTTATATTCTTTTGTTATGACCAAGTAGCCATATAGGCAAAAGGGCATGGATTGATTATGGATTGTAGAATTGGTGTGCAAGATTTCAAAATGAAAATCATGAAGCATTCATAAGAATTTCATTACATCCATGCAAAGTTCTCACAAACTAAATCCAAATACTGGTATCTAAATCCTATAGTTGATTCGCCCAAATGTTCCTAAAGATAATTAAATTGAATTTATAAAACCCACTATTGCTAAGACAACGATTATTTCTAAATTATAGCCTAAAAATATCCAATTAATATTACAAAATTTTAGAAACAAAATTGAGCTCATTTCGAGCTATTATGAAAAAGTTATAGAATAAATACAAACACATAAAGATATAAATAAAATGAAATATATAAGGATTTATAAATCCACTACTTCCAAACTAGTAAAAAGATTACAAATTTGATCGTACAATGATCTATTCAATTTTAGAAAAATTTAAAAACAAGAATCATATCATTTGGAGTTCGTATGCAAAATATATGAGGGAAACAAGTAAAAAAGAAAAAGAAAAAAACTGACGGGCCGGCGGCCCAGCTAGCCAGCGACGGAAGCACATGCACGAGCGCATGTACTTAGATCGGTTGCTTTAAAAACCGTGCGAATCAGTTTTTCTCAAACCTATCTTTATTCAAACTCTCAAAACTTTTTATCTACAACTCCGAATCGACTTCCGTTTGTTTCTACTTGTTCCCTACTTCAAGGCCTATCTCTACAGCATCCTAAATCTGTATATAAACTCGTGGAGCCACGGCTGTACGAGTTTCTCTTCTCGAAATCCCGAATCTACACATGCCCGAACCTTATTTCGCTTTTTAACCCATCTAGACTTCGTTGTTTGCCTTCAGCCAAAAAACGAAAGTTGTAGAACTCGTCGAAATCTTTTAATTCCGACAAACCTCACCTCTTTTCATCTATCACAGCAAGAGAATTTCGCATCCCAATATTTCAGATCTGACGGTGTAAATCCAAGATGTACTCGCGCTCGTTCCTTCAAATCCAAATTCCTTTGGTGAGAAGGTAGTACTAATGATTCCTCACAACTTTCATGTTCTAAGTTTTTCAATTTGACCTATGGATTTGTCTCTCTAACACATATATCTTTCTTGTCTATTTTGAGCCAAAATTGGGTCGATCTCTTCTTCTAGCCACCGGATCTTATCCAGATGGTCGAGATCCAATCAAACCGCTGTGTACCATGTCGTCATTCCGGTCAGCTTTCTCATCATCGCCACGTCGTCGTCAGGTCAGCATCTAGTCCCAGTCGTCATGCAAAGTCAACCTGTCCAGTCAGCGGAATATTCTCTGGAATATTCCATTCGAATTTAAAATTGCACATTATAGATCTAACTTGTAAAATTCATTAGAAATTCATACAACGTCCAAAAATTGCGTATAATATATCAAATTGAAGATAATTCTACGTAGAATCATCTTATCAGAATGGATCTACCTTTTACTATACGTGGTTACTGCAGTAATTTAATTAGTTTTAATAGTCTTTTAGGTTAATAAATTCATAGAAAATTATCTGTAACTCCGAAAAATATGAACAATATATCAAATTGAAGCTACTATAATGTAGATTAATAATATCTGGTTGGATCCAGCATTTGCGGATTATTTACCCCGTAGTGATTTAATTAGTTTTAATGGCTTTATAAATCATTAAATTCATAGTAAATTATTTGCATATCACAAAAATATAAATAATATACCGATGGAAAGATGGTTCCATGTAGACCATCAATATGCAATTAGTTCAGCCTTTGACTGTAAGGTTTTGCCGTGAAGATTTAAATGGTTTAATGGCCTATTTAGAGTAATAAATTCATAAGAAAATAAATACTGCTCAGAAAATTACAAATAATATGTCCCTGGAATCACAATGCCGTGCAGATTACAGATATAATTTTAGTTCGATTTTTAGGCAACAGAAACTGTATGAATCATTTAAAACCCATTAAACACTATTTAAATGATATAAAAAGATCTATAACTCCGATTAGGGTGAATTCAACGCCCACTGGTTCGTATTAACATCCTCTATCTAGTAAACCCAAGAAACAAATTTAATTCTACAGTTAGAACAGTCGTTACAACAGAACTATTAAAAACCCTATATTGACAAGTAATTACTAATAACAAGTACTCCATTGCATTAATTGGCCTCTTGCATGCATCATATACTCCAGTATTGTGTAGAGAACTAAAGTAACAACCATTCTGACTTATTGAATTGTCATGCATGCATTTGTTGCATTTGTTTGATCTCTATGTGCTATTGTTTACGATTGTATGCAATTGTTTGCTCGATAGATTGCGAGGAGTGCAACGTGTGTGATTGCAACTACTATGATTGCAAGTATTGTGGTTATGACGAGTGCAACCATTATATCTATGAGGATTGTGAGGATTATCTAATCGACTATATCTACAACAAAGGCAAGTGGTGCTATCTTGGTCATAAATGTCCTACTGTTTTCCTATGCATTGTAGATGTTTTTGTAGAATTGCATATGTAGGAATTGATGTGTATATGTTATGCTATGTCCCATATTATTCCCTAGCATTCCTTGTTTATGAGCCATCGTTGGTAGATGTGCTTAGCCATGCTATGGTGAATGAGGGCTGGGTTATATCACTGATGTTGATTCTAAATGTGTTGGTTTGCAAAAACTAAAACATCTTAATCAATGAATCTCCTGGGTGTGATGGGATTGATAATTTTTTGGTGGCATCATTGCGGAAAGGCACCTAGGACACTGAGAAAGGATTGGCTTCTTTGTTTGGTAGCTTTCATGTGCAACCATGTGCCAATAATGAAATGGGCGGTTGGTTGGACTCAGTAGGTTATGGTAACTCGAACCCACGTATCCAGAGATGTAGAATAGTGTAGGTTGGACCGGTGCGTGTCGGGTTTGGGGAGCTACTTCCCGAACGGTTCCTTCTTGGACTTCTCCCTATCATCACCCAATATGAGAGTGGGGGTATGAGCTGGGCTGGCCAAGTGACATGGGTAAAGTGTACTAACCCCTGCAGGGTGTATAAACTAATCGATTAGCCGTGTCCCCGGTTATGGACAATTTGAGCGACCTGATACTGATGCTATGATATTTCTCACTCATCCTTATTTTTTAATTACTTAAAACTTGTTGGGTGAACATAATTGGGTAGGAGCACCTGGGAGTGAACCAGAGTGTCCTATTTATCGTATTGGAAAACTATTTTGTTACAAATGTTAGGATAAAACTGTTGCTTTATGCAAGTGATCCTGAACTCCACTTGGCCAAATAAGCATGTAGTTGATAGATCTGTTGATAACCACTTTAGCCTACTTGCCATACATTTAATGTATTGACCATTCGTGGCTGCAACGTTTCATGTTGCAGGTTATATCGTATCTGAGTGATCGTTCATAGGTCGTGAGACTCCACTCAATAATTGTTCGCCTGTGGCACATTTGAAGGATGGAGATCTACCTTGTATTCATTTTCCGCTGTATTTATATTTGGTATCATTTTGTAAATTCTAGATCATATTCGTTGTATTTATGATGCACAGTTATATTTGGTATCATTTTGTACTGTGTGTGCCAGTGAACCGATCCAGGGATTGGCACTATACACATGAACTCAGCCTTATCAGGCGAGGGTGTTACACCGAGAGAGGCAAGCAGGACAAAGGAATGACAATGGGGGGGGGAATTTTGTGCCTCAGCCTAGGCATGGAGCTCACTCGGCAGGAGGAGGAAACCTAGTTCCGAATAATGCTCCAGCTCAACCCGAAAGAAGACAGCAAAGCGCGGGAAAATCAGTACAACAACCTGCTGACCCAAACGCAAACATATATAATGATGGTTACTCGACGATGGTGAATGATGGATATGAATTGCCGGATCACGCATACCAAGCAATGGGAGCTAGACTCGGAGGCAGAAACCTTCAGCCGGATGATGCAAGGCTGAAGCTTGACCGTAAAGATGGCAGAACTAATCGAGTCGCAAGGTCCACAGGGTCCACCATGCTTTGGCCCAAGGATCATGAAGGAGCCACCTGTACCAAATTTTCAGCTGGCTAGAGGAACAAAAACTTACGATGGAAGCACAAAGCCGGAAGACTGGCTCATAGATTATGGAACTGCTGTGAAAATCACGCAGGGAAATTTGAGATGGCCAGTATGATATGTGTTGCAAATGTTAGAAGGACCAGCACAGGTGTGGCTAAATAACTTGCCACCCGGAAGCATCAACAGCTAGATCAATTTTTAGGATGCTTTTGTGAGCAATTTCACAAGTACCTACAAGAGGCCGAATCGCCCACAACAGCTAGCAATGTGCAAGCAAAGGACGAATGAGACATACAAAGAATTCCCCACAAGATAGTGTATAATGCATAACTCTTGCGAAGGGGTAATCAAGTCACAGGCTATCGCTTGGTTCGCACAAGGATGCAGACATGGAAGTGTGTTGTGGCAAAGGTTACAGAGAGATATGCCAGCGAGCTTGGTAGAAAAAATAAGGATTGCTAACTCGTATGCGTTAGGAGATCCGACTCAGCCTCTGCTCATGTTGGCAGACAGGATGACCGAGACTCAGATCTATGACGCTGCTGGGTTGCAAAGGCGTCAGGAAAGAGCCGAGTATAGAAGCAAAAGAAGAAATGAAAGGCCAGACTATATATATGGTTCGACTCAGGTTGCGGCCGTGAGTCAGGATCATCCAGATGCTGGAAGTAGCCAACGTCAAAGGACAAGTGGGCAACAACAGTGGATACCAAAAAATGATGGCAAAAAGCCATACGAACAAAGAAAGCCATATCAGGACAGGCAGAAATATACCTATGAGATGATGCTGGATCAGCCATGTAAATTTCACACGCCTAGTCCGAGTAAGCCAGCAAATCACACAACAAGGCAATGTACTTGGTTTCAGAAGGGTGATAGAGTGGATTCGCCGAGTAAGCAGCTACCACCACCTCCCCCTCCACCACTCACAGGAGGAAATGCTCAAGCTGTTGGAGCTGATAATAGATACGAGAACAGGCAGCCGAGGTATCATAATCAAGAAAGAAGAGAAGTTGTGCACTAGGTGCACAATCCAAGTGGTGATGATGCTCATGTCGCCCATGGAACCAGAAATGAGTATAGAGAATATCACCAGAGCTACGTTGTTTTTGTCACAAAGCCGAATGACAAAAAGAGTCAGCAGAGACGAATGATGGAGGTGAATACCACAATGCCGGCAATCCAAAAATACATGCATTGTTCTGAGCAAGAAATAACTTGGAGCATAAAGGATCACCCCAAGATCATGCCAACCCCAGGTGGTTATGCTCTAGTCTTGGATCCAACTTTCATGGGCCCTGATATCAACGTGAAATTTTCCAAGGTACTGATCGATGATGGGAGTAGCATCAACATCATGTACAAGGATACCATGCTCAAGTTAGGCATTACCATGAACATGCTGGAGCCGACTAAGACAACTTTCCATGGCATTGTGTCGGGATTGTCCTATGAGCCAATTGGCAAGATCTGGGTTGACGTCTTATTCGGCAACAGAGAGAATTGTCGCACTGAAGCCATAGAGTTCAAGGTGGTCGACCTGGTCAGCTCATATCATGCCTTACTTGGCAGGCTGGCTATGGCAAAGTTTATGGCTACTCCTCATATTGCTTACTTGAAGATGAAGCTGCCAGGTCCATGTGGAGTTATCACAGTCGAAGGAGACTACAAAAGGTCTATTGCTTGTGCCTCAGCCGGATCTTCGCTGGCCGAGTCACTGGTCATAGCGCAGGAAAAGCATCAAATGATGGAAGTGGCAGCATTGGCCAAAGCAGCACAAATGTCCATGCCGGCACTGACTAACCCGCATGGCGGTGTGTCATTTCAAGCTACGAAGGAAACCAAGAAGGTACAAGTGGAGGAGACTTTCCTAGAGCGCACAGTTACCATTAGGGCTGGGCTGACTGAGAAATAGGAAAGCGAGCTCACCAGCTTCCTCCGTGAGAATCGGGATAACTTTGCACGGTCCACACATGATCTGCAAGGAGTTCCGAGGGAGCTGGCTGAGCACTCTCTTCATGTAATGCCAAATGCCAAGCCGGTGAAGCAACCCCTCTACCGCTTTGCCGAAGATAGGAGGAAAGTGATAGTTGCCGAGATAGCCAGGCTCTTAGCCGCTGGATTCATCATGGAAGTGTTGCACCCGGTTTGGTTGTCAAATCTAGTCTTGGTCGAGATGAAAAAGGATGACCCGAACGTGGCAGTAGTGTGGCGCATGTGTATTGATTATACGAACCTCAATAAGGCGTGTCCAAAAGATCCATTTCCCCTGCCACGGATCGATCAAGTCATAGACTCTACCGTTGGGTGTGAGTTGTTGTCATTTGTGGACGTTTATTCTGGTTTCCACCAGATACCACTGAATCCGAATGATCATATAAAGACAGCTTTTATCACCCTGTATGGGGCTTATTGCTATCGTACCATTCCATTTGGATTGAGAAATGCAGGTGCAACATATCAAAGATGCATGCAAAAATTCTTGCAAGATCAATTGGACAAAAATGTTCAAGTATACGTTGATGTTGTGGTGATAAAAAACAAGCAAAGTCATACTCTAATTGAGGACTTCCGTTAAACATTCGCAAACTTAAGAAGATTCCGGATGAAACTTAACCCGGAAAAATGCACATTTGGTGTCCCGGCTGGAAAGTTACTCGGATTTCTTGTATCCAGCCGATGAATTGAAGCTAACCCGACAAAGATTAGGGCCATCGAAAGAATGGAATTGCCAAAAACCCTCAACGATGTCCAGAAGTTCACAGGATGCCTGGCCTCATTGAGCAGGTTTATTAGTCGGCTAGGTGAAAAAGCCCTACCACTATATCAACTGATGAAAAAATCAGATAAATTCACATGGACACAGCAAGCTGATAGCGCTTTCCATGAACTCAATAAGATGTTGGCAACAATACCAATATTAGCATCACCACTGTCAAAAGAGACAATGTTGATCTATGTCGCCACAACCAACAGAGTTGTAAGTGCAGTGATAGTGGTTGAACGTGAAGAAGAGGGCAAATCAGTCCATAGGCCTGTTTATTACTTGAGCGAAGTGCTCTCTATATCAAAGCAAAATTACCCCCATTACCATAAGATGACATATGGGGTATATATGGCAGCAAAGAAGCTGAAACATCATTTTCAAGAACACCCATTCCGGGTAATATGTGAGGCGCCTATCTCGGATATATTGGGCAGCAAAGATGCCAATGGCCGAGTCGCAAAATGGTCCATAGAACTAGCACCATATACTCCACAATATGATAGGCAAGATGCAATTAAATCTCAAGCCATAGCAGATTTCTTCGTGGATTGGATGGAAATGCAATACGAACCACCACTGCCAGATCCGAATTACTGGAAGATGCATTTTGACGGATCCAAGACAAAAATGGGTCTAGGCACTGGGATAGTGCTCACATCACCAAAGAAGGATAAGCTCAAGTATGTGTTACAAATCCATTTTACTGCTTTCAATAATGTTGCCGAGTATGAAGCACTTGTCCATGGCATCAAAGTGGCCAAAGAGATTGGCATCAAAAGGATCATGTGTTTTCTTGATTCGGATTTGGTGATCTAGAAAGTATTTGGGCATTGGGACGCGTTAGATGCAAACATGGCACTGTATCGTTTTCATGTGCAACAAATTTTGGGATACTTTGACAGGTGTGAGTTCCATCACATACCCAGAGCAGAGAATGAGGCAGCGGATGTACTATCCAAGTTAGGCTCATCTCGGCAAGCAATACCTCTAGGAATAGCATTGGAGCATCTCAGGAAACCATCGATCAAGCCGTCACCAGAATACGAGTCAATATTCATCCCGACAAACCAGGAGTCAGACGTTGTGTCAATGGACATTGACTCAGGGGAAGGTTCGAGTCACTCGGGGACTGTTCCGTTCACATCGGGGGTTGCCGAATAACACTCGGGGACTCCTCAGGTCATGTCGGCAGAACATATGTCGGCTGAACCAATGGAAATTGATGAAGAAACAGATCTGGCACCGGTGATACCAACATGGGCGCAACCAATATTCAACTACTTGAAGGATGGAACTTTGCCAGATGATGAGATATTGGCAAGACAAAATGAAATAAGAGAAAAAGCCTACACCATAATCAACAAGGATCTGTACAAAATAAGTGTAATGAGTGTACTATAGCATTACATAAGCCCAGAGAAAGGACAAGAAATACTGTTGGACATTCACCAAGGAGAATGTGGGCACCATGCATTATCCAGAGCATTGGTAGCCAAAGCATTCCGACATGGATTTTATTGGCCAAGTGCGTTGGCACAAGCACAGGAACTTGTGAGAAAATGCAGTGGTTGCCAGCATTATGCATCAAAATCACACTTACCAGCATCAGAATTGAAAACCATACCAATCACTTGGCCGTTCGCAGTATGGTTCCTGGATATGGTAGGACCATTCAAACCAGTAAGGGGTGGCATGACCCACATACTAGTAATGGTTGACAAATTTACCAAATGGATAAAAGTGAAGCCCATCAAGAAATTGGATGGCAAAACAGCTGTCACATTCCTGAAAGATATAATCTTGAGATATGGCTACCTGCATAGCGTAATCACAGATAATGGAACAAACTTCGCCGAAGGAGCCTTTGCTCAATTTTGTGGAAAAAACCGAATAAGACTCGACGTAGCATCAGTCTCTCATCCAGAATCAAATGGACAAGTTGAACGAGCTAATTGCTTAGTTCTATCTGGGATAAAAACCCGTTTAATGGAACCACTCTAGAGATCACCTGGTTGCTGGATAGAGGAACTACCCTCAGTGCTATGGAGTCTAAGGAAAACTCTGAATCGATCAACAGGCTATATGCCATTCTTCCTCGTGTATGGGGCAGAAGCAGTTTTGCCTACCGACATAGAGTATGACTCGCCAAGAGTAAGGCAATACTCGGAAGCCGAAGTGAAAGAGGCCCGAGAAGATGGAGTTGATTCACTTGAAGAAGCAAGGGAATTGGCATTGTCCAGATCCTCCATATATCAACAAAATATCCGGCGCTATCATAGCCAGAAAGTCCAACCTCGTGTTTTCCAAGAAGGGGATATGGTGCTCAGACTAGTGCAGCGCACAGCTGGAATGCATAAGATATCACCCCCATGGGAAGGTCCATTCATTGTAAGCAAAGCATTGCACAATGATTCATATTATCTAATAGATGCTCATGAAGCACAAAAGAACAAGGCGGACAGATCAGGTGATGAAACCAAAAGGCCATGGAATGTAGCACTACTTCGCCCCTTCTACACTTAGGAGAAGCAGTGTATGTATCATGCAAACTCTCATATGTCGGACGCTTATGCCGGCTATGTGCTGATAATAAAATGGTATGACTCAAAAATATGACTCGGGGACTACCCCTTATATTTAGGCCTTGAACTATTCTATGTCGATTGGCGTAACACCTAAAGCTTATCTCGGAACAAGTAGTGTTTACTCGGAAAAAATCAAATCTTCGACTATGTTGTTGTCCGAAAACACGGCTTCATGGCAAGAAAGAGGAAAGGATGCAGGACGAGTAAACATGAACGCCGAACAAGTAAAAGGAGAAACACGAGTCGACCCTATGTTTTTACCTAACCCACTGCAGGTTATATCGCATTGTATGTTGAATGATCCTGGGTCAAGTGATCTAAGTTTCATACCCGCTAACTAAATCCTTAGTACTTTGAGACTCTAATGTCGAACGCCAAAAAGGTAGACAAGAGCCGAAGTCAAGGAAAGGTGAAACAGCAAAATGAGACTCGAGGACTTGCCCTTGGATGATTCACATTCAAAGTATAACAAGAAGTTTAAGCCTTATAAAAAGGAACATATCAAAAAATAAGTGAACTTTATGTTACATCTGTACCCGGCATACCGAGGATCTCATCAAAGTTCAAGTGTTTTTCTACTCAGCCTAAGAAGCAGCTGGGCTCGGAGGAGCGGTCTTGGAGCTAGGAGCATCACCCGAAGCATCTTTCGAGTCAGGGGCATCGGTCGCCGAGTCTTCCGGGTCATCTGACTTGGTAGCCTCGCTGTTGGCACCTTCCTCATCAGAAACTTCAGCAAGTGGTTCGCCGAGGTCAAGGAAGATGGGCCCATCGCACCAAGCGTGCACCATAGCATACTCGACTATGGCGTAGGCTCGCTCCTGGCGTTTCTTGATCAGCTCAGGCTCATGGAGCCACTTGCCTTCAGCCCTAATGCGTTCAAGAACATCAAGGTTGATGTCCTTGTACCAAGAAAGCACGAAGGAAAGGGCTTTGTTCGCTGCAGCTTGGTCGGCCGACTCGCGCCATTGATCCAGCCTATCTTTGGTAAGAAGAAGCCTTTCAGCCAGGGGCTCGATGAGCGTGGGCGCGTCTTCATCCGACCAGAGCATTTGGAACGCATGAATCGCTGATTTGAGCAAGTCTACGCCACATGACTTGAGGGTCTTGACGCGCTCGGACAATGATTTGAGATGCTCATCAATAGTCACCTCGCCATCAGCTGGAGCGCCAGACTCGGCTCGTACTCTTTTCATGGCCCGAATGGCGAACATATCAGCCTCGGGAAAGTTCTCTGCAAACAAAAGAGAGCATTAGCAAAATAACAAAGAAGATGAAAAAGTCAAGAATAGAAAACACAGTGCAAAAAGGGTAAGAACTCAATACCAAGGAAAGAATTGATAGCGCCGAGCTTGCTTTGCCAAGTCTTGGCCTTGGCTTGGAGGGCATCGAGATCCAGGTTAGCTGACTCAACCGCCGACTCGGCCTCCTTGAGCAGCTCCCTGGTCTTCTCGGTGCTGGCGCCATGCTGGCCGTCTTTCTCGGCAAGCTCCTCCCGTAGTCCCTTCACCTCGGATTGGTGCTTCCGCTCCATGTGGGCCATCTGCTTTTTCAGCCGGATCACCTCGTCTCGCTCCTTCTGGAGTTTGTCTTGGTGCTTCTCTGCTTATTCGGAACAGATTACTCGTCAGCAGCAACAAAGGAAGGAACATGAATGCAAAGCAGCAAAAGGATGGCTAAGGACTTACTTTCCATCTCGCTGATCTATGAGTGCAGCGCGTTGATGGTGGACTAGGTAGAAGCTGTGGGAAAACAGCGAGAAAAGATTTGGGAAATAAAACAGGGAAAGGTGCACCGAATAAAGATATGGTGAGTAAGAAAATTACCTTGTCCTTGAGTCTCGGCTTGCAGCTTTTGATGAGCATGTTCGAGCTTGCGACGCTCTAGGAGGAGAGCTTGATGCACCTTGGTGCACTCATTATGCGTAAGCTGCACAAAGGAAAAAGATAGTGAGCAAATTGTGAAGTCCAGCTTATGGCCGGATAAGGGTTGACTCCTATCTTAGAGCTTACCGCCGAATAAGTTCCTCATTCAGCAGTAACCTCGTGGACTAGGGGATATGTGTAACAAAAATACTCAATACACAAAAGAGTAAGAAGAATATGTACCTCGTTCACTTCATCTGCGCGAGCCATTAAGGAAATGGCCTGCTGGGTCATGTCGGAAACAGCCTTGGGGCCCAGCTTCACCTTCTTGCCAGCACGGGAGTTGACCTCTTGGTCACCAGCTGCGTTCCATGCCACATCATAAGGCTCAGCGGCACCGAGGCCATTCCCGCTGAGCGTCCGAGTGAGAACTTGCCCCTTTCTTAGGGAAGTTCCCACATTGGCGCAGGTCGCAGCGGCACTGGTGTGCAGGGTAACAGCTTTAGAACTGTTGCCCGACCCGACGGTCACAGACCCGCCCGGCTTACCCACTGGAACAAGCATTGTTGTTGGTGTTGTGGGCCGGATCTGAGGAGCGGTGCCTAGATCACAGACCAAGGTCGTCTACTTGGTAGATATAGTCTTGCCGGATGAGGTGCGAGCCAGACCTAAAGCAGAAGGCCGGGTCTGGTTCTTTGACAGAGGAGGAGAGTGAGCAGATCTGGTTGGAGATGAAATGGGAGCCGACTGAGTGGGCTCAGCAATATTGCTGGCACCAAGATCAGGAAGTTGTTCATGAACACCAACTTGTGGGCTGGTGCCAGAGGAACTGGTGGAGAAGATCTTCTCGACGCCAGCATTGCTAGCACCAAGATCAGGAAGTTGTTCCTGGGGTGCAGCAGAGGTGCTGGGCCGAGCCTCCTCCGCCGGGTGTGCCACCAGGTCTGACTGACACTGAGAAGCGTGAGCCTCAACAGTGGGAGCATCGACTCAGACGGGGCTCTACACTGTAGAATCAGCTGGAGGAGGCGCAGGCCTTAGCAGCGAGGCGATTCTAGGAGCAGCCTGGTTGACCGACAAAGGCGCGGCGCTGAAAACAACAAAATGCTCATGAGAAAACAGTAGCAAAACATGAGAAGGAAAAATGCAAAGTAAGCAGATCGCAAAAGCTTACCCGAAAATGGTCGGGTCGCACGGTGGGCGACGTGTGACTCGGCATCCAGCTTCTTTGCGAGTCTCTGCCAGCGTGACAGCAGCAGGAGCGGCAGGAGTAGCCTTGCGCTTCTTAGCCGGCTGAGCACTAGAGGAGGCCCCGCGCCGTTTACCCGGCTTGGCAACAGGGATTTTGCTGACTCCGCCCACAGCAAGAGGGGGAGTGTCATGTACCTGGCCAGCTGCATAAGTAAATGACAGGCTTACTCGAATAAGTTAGAGGACTAAGGTCTAAAGGCAAGTACCTCCAGAATCTCACAATCATCATCATCATCGTTGTTAGACCAATCTCGTAAGGGGTTTCGAGTGTGGCTCTTACCCGGAGTTCAAGCAGCAGCCGCATGCGGAATGGGCATGAAGCACTCTAGATCATACTCGACTTTGTCGGAGTCGGAGCGGTCCTCGTTGTAAGCACTAGGAGGGACAGTGTTGTCATCAACCTGGTGAACAAGATTCTGCGAAAGATAAACAGAATAAGAACGAAGAACAAACGAGATGGCAGATGAACATAAGAAAAGCTATGTCGGATAGAAAGTGATTCGGAAACTTACCCAGGGGATAGGCCTGACCTGGCTAAATGGAGGGCAGCTCCAAGCCCAATCCTCAGCCAAGGTTAGATTGAAGATCGAGCTTACTCGTCGGGCCACAAAATAGTGGGTAAGCTCCTTCATGGAGTGCCGAGTGGGGTCATGCGAGCCGCTCATGAAGCACATCTTGTGGCTCCTGTCTTGGACGGGGCTAACCCGGCGTGCAATGAAAGTGCACATGAGATCCATGTCGGCAAGATGGAAGTTCGCATCTAGTGACAGCAACCTCTCCAGAATTACGTTGGCCTCATTCATCGTAGCGTTTTGGTCGCGCGGGTCAAGCTGCCAGAACTTTTGGCTGGGGACCTCGTCCGAGAAAGGGGGAGACGGATGTAATCAGTGGTCCCGCTGTTTTTGACATAGAAGAAAGTCCTATGCCATTTCTTGCAAGAGTCTAAGCCAGTAACCCGAGGAAAGATGGAATCTCTCCTGGGTGTAATGCTAGCGGTGCCGCACCGGGTCGGCCTCTTCTCGGCTCGGGGAGCGCCAGGCTGAGGAACTACTTGGACCCTAAAACTAAAATATTTGTCCCACAAAAGAACTGTAGGACAAATGCCAAAGTAGGCCTCGCAAGCAGAAATGAAACAAGAAAGGGAGCCAATCGCATTGGCAGGCAAGTGATGGGTCTGAAGATGGAAGGTGGAAAGAAAGTACACGAAGAAATTGCTCACGGGCAAGGCGAAACGTCGCTCTAAATGGGAGAGGAAAACCACCCTCTCATTGGCATCAGGTTTGGGGGAAATCTCATCGACGGGAAGACGGCAGTCCACCTCAAGAGGGATGCGCCTGGTGGAGCGCAGCCACTCAAGCTCCTCGGCGGAGACCTCCGAGCCCTCCCAGCCGCCATGCTCGCTGGCGGGAACCTCTTGTTCTTCAGCTCCCTCAGCAGCGTTGCGTGCGTCCATGATTTCCCTGGAGCCAGTCTCTTCTGTCGTTGGAAGAGGCTTGGAAGAGCAAGGACCCGTAGTGGAATGGAAAGAGGAAAAAAGCAACCGCAAAGCAATGACTGAGGAGAAGAAGAACCGCAGAGGAGGAAGTTGGATTTTGGAGGTGCAAGGAAGAAGAAGAGGCTATGGGGAAACTGAACGGGCGAGGGAAGTTATGATCCCCTCACCCCTACTTAAGGGCAGTAAAAAACCCAATCGTGGGATCCCCCTGCGCCATGCGGCCAGCATGTGTCCGTGTATTCGGCCGAGTAAGCCAGTCAGCGGGCGCCACGTGTAAACAATACACGGAAAATCCGCTGCCATGTCATGCAGAGCAGGACGAGGGGCGCAGAGTGATTGGACAACCACAGTGACGGGGAATTATCGCGGTCAAATCTGGCCATCTGATCGAGCTTGGAACAAAATTTGAGGCAAGTCACCATGATTACCAGCTGTCAGTGATTGAAGCACACCGAAAATGACTCGGAATTGGCCAAAATGACTCGGCACGAGGCAGAAATGAGCCAGAAAGTCAAAGAATAGACCCAAAAACTTTCAGACAGACTCGGAAAGGTGCAAGATTGCGCCAAACAGTGCGCCCTAAGCAGCAAACAAAGACAAAAGAAGAAGTTCCAATCATATTAAAGGAACCTGGAGACGCCTAACAGCTAGAACTGCTAGACCCCACCAGCTTCGGGGACTAATGTCGGGGGGATAACCCCCGATAGGATCACAAGGGGTAAAACATTGCCCAACTTGGCTTACGCCGACTAAAGAAAGGATCAGGCCGGGTAAGGACGACTGGGTAAGATGGTCATATGCGGCCAACATAGACCCTATGTCGGCCCGTATAAGACAAGTTTGTTGATCTTGCAGGAACCCACGAGCCGAGTCTCACGAGGAAGGGCCGAGTCAGATAGGAAGTGTGGCACCTTTCCGAGAGAGGTTCAGGAGGGACCAAAGTAAAGCGCGGTCAAAAGAGAAGGGCGACGCCGGGTGACACGAAAGGAGCCGGGTGACGCCTAAAGCGAGGGCTGACGTACAAAGTTACTGCATAACGCCAAAGGAACTGGAGGCGACGTACGTGAAGACCGTTAGCTGTCTAGCTTTATGGACTAGGCCACTGGGCTTAGTACAAGCCCATGAACCGGCCCGTATAGTAGGGACCAAGATCCAAACAGTAACCCTAGAACCCAAAGGGGTGTAACCTAGCTAGGATTGCCTATATAAGGAAGGGCATAGCTGGAGTTAGATAGAGGTTGGACCTAGTAGGGAACTAGTGCACTGAACCCTAGTTCATACAGCTCGAGGAGCACTTGTAAACCTCGAGCATCAATAAAATCCCTAAGTGTGGAGTGTTCATCTTGTTCTTCGTGCATGGCTAGACCGTGCACTCCCTCCCTGGTGACCACAAGCACCCATTCGGCCCCCAACTTAAGCCTACCCATGGAATCTGCCATGACACCACCACGACAGAAAGCTTATAGCAAGTGAACTATTTGAATGACTTGCTCTTATGCTACACTTAATTATAAGAGTATGTCCATCATATCATTCTCCTAATGATATGACCTTGTTGTTAATAACATCTCAATGTTCATGATCAGGAAACCATGACAATATATTAACCAACAAGCTAGTTTAACAAGAAGCTTTACTAGGGACTCTTACATGTTTACAAATCACACAAGTATTAATGTTTCCGGTTAATACAATTATATCATAAATGTAAACATTTATCATAAACATAAATATATGATAATAACCAGTTTATTATTGCCTCTTGGGCATATATTCAACAATTAGGTATTCTGAAAGTATGTGTTGAGGCACATGGATCAAGAGTGGGATTTGTCCATCCATATGACGGATATATATACTATGGGCTCTCTCAGTGGAATGTCATCCAATTGGCTTGCAAGCATGTGACTAGGTCACAAGGGATCAAATATGACGGAACGAGTAAAGAGTACTTATCGGTAATGAGGTTGAACTAAGTATTAGAGATACCAACGATCAAACCCCGGATAAGTAAACTATCACGAGATAAAGGGGAATTGGTATCGTATGTAAATGGTTTATTCGATCACGAAGTAATCATAGAAATATGTGGGAGACATATGAATTTCCAGATTCCTCTATTGGTTATTGATCGGAGAAGTGTCTCGATCATGTCTGTATAATTCACGAACCGTAGGGAGACACACTTAAGGATTCGATGTTGTTTAGTAGATATAGAAATGAGTTGGAGACCGAATGTTGTTCGGAGTCTTGGATTGGATCCAGGACATCACGAGGAGATCCAGAATGGTCCGGAGAATAAGATTCATATATGGAAAGTCCAATTTCGAGGTTTGGAAATGTTTTCGGTGTTTTCACTGGAATCTTCTAGAAGGTTCTAGAAGGTCCACCACCCTGGAGGGTGGGTACATGAATGTGACATGCCAATGTGGAATGGTTGCATTATACCCTGGTCACTTGGCTGAACAATGTGAAGAGAAATAATCAAACTCTAGTTTGAATAGTTAAACTCAAATTTGAAAAGTCAAATCCCAACTTTAAAAGTCAAAGTCCAAGTGGAGGAAGGAGAAGAGACCTACATGGGAGAGGTTTCCCTCTTCCTCCTTGCCGTCGGCCAACCAAGAGGAGTTGGGGGAGGACTCCCCTTCCCTAGCCGCCTCTCGCACCCATACAAGGAGGGTGAGGCGCCCCCTTGGCCCTCACCCAAACCCTAGGTCGTCGCCTGCTCCCAAGTCGTCGGCGCCCTAAACCCTAGCTCCTCTAAACCGCCGCCGCCTAGCCCTATCTATAGCCGCCGGCGCCACCACCTCCTCTCCTTGGTGTCTAAACCCTAGTCGCTAGGATCTCTCTAATCCACCATACCCGCTCCGGCTTAGGCGAAGCCCTGCGGGATCTACTCCTCCACCTCCACCACCACACTGTCTTGCTGCTGGAATCGCGAGGAGATCTACAACCTCCGCTGCCTGCTGGAACAAGGGAGAGAAAGGTCTTCATCGAGTACCAAACGTGTGACCGACTGCAGAAGCGCTGCTGGAATGCGGCGCCGGAAGGATCGTCTTCGCGAACTTGAGACCGACAAGTGAACTACTATATCAACCACGAAAATCTGATCTCGTTAAATGCTTTGGATCTTCGAGGGTTAGTACTCTGAACTCGTTGCACCGATCTTGTAGATTAGATCTTGGCTTTTGTGTGTTCATGCAATAGAATTTTTTTGTTTTTCATGCTACGAATCCCTACAATAAGAACATCACGAAGAAAAGCCAACTAACCCTGTCATAGGCCTTTTCAAAATCCACTTTAAGAATAACGGCTTGCAAATTCCTAGAGTTAATTTCATGGATAATTTTGTGGAGTGATCCAGAACATCATCATGGTTTAGTCTCCCTTTGATGAAAGTCGTTTGTGATAAGGGAATTGTGTGGCACGCTACTGTTGATAACCTTATCGCATACGCTTTGGAAACAAGTTTGAAAATCACATTAATGAAGTCAATAGGGCAGAACTGCTTAATCGAGTCTGCACCAGTAGCCTTTGAAAGAAGGGAAAGGGATGCCAAAATTTTGCTGAGAAACAAGTTTGATGTACGATTTACGGCAGCTTTCCAAACTTTCCCTCTTCGATATTTTTTAAGGTTATAAAGGGATTTGTATTACTCATCAATCAAAGCATTGTTACATTACACATATCTTTTCCTCTTCTCTAAGCATGCATCGGATACATCTTAATGAGCCCATAATAATCTTGATGGGTTTGTTGCTGAACACGTACATCGCCTCCCTGTTTTCAACATGTACTCCATTCCATGACCGTGGTGGTTGACTTGGTGTTTCCGATTATCAGATTGCGTTGCTATTCAGCATGAGTTAGGTTCCAAACCTACTCTAGACTATAGTGTCTTGAATCATACATGATTCAGACTTAGTGGAACACTATAGATACATGTGAATCTAAATAAACCTAAGTCACTTATTTCTAGAAAGAGGGAGCAGACTAAACAGAAGATGTAAAAATTGTCGTGCTGAAGCGAGCAATAGGGTCGGCTGCACCCAAACGCATATAAAGAGTACAATATCTATGACCATCAATCATGCAGCCCGTGTTAGGATTGTTGTGTCTATGGAAACCTTGCCGCTTTGTCCCCTAAAAAAACACTTCTTTTATCCGTAAGAAAGAAAGTTCTTTGCTTTGACAAGCAATTTCAAATCCTTGTTTTATCCGTAAGAATTCTCTTAAGTTTATATTGACAATAATGTTGACCTTTGGTGGCAGGTTGTGAGTAGATGGTCATTCTTGTTTAGTGCTGGAAGACGCCTCTGACATCACCAGACATTTGATCAATTCTTCGTGACGATGACAAGCCCGTTAACTATATTGACACCTTGATTGATGCCATATGTCAACAATGTACTTACCTCGGCTTTATGATGGTTTGTAGCACAGTTTCTATCGGTCCATTTCCTTTTCTGCGGTTGATGCACGCGGTCAGGGCACAAACCTTCTCTGAAACATTTTCAGTTCCAAGACAATTTTCTTCTTCAAGTCAAGCGTTACAGTTCATGAAGCCTTGGAAGGTTTTTTATTTTTGACGGCCAGCCTTGGATGGTTTAAGTTTAACCTCCATCTTCAACTGCTCTGCATACCTTCTGTGTTTCCTTCGTATAGTTGATGCAATCAGGTTGCATTTTTTTTTTTTTGCCAAAACTTTTTGTGAACGGGGACGCGTGTTCTGCTGCACACGTGGTTCTCGACAGCGAGCAACCCGGCAGCATGAGTTTGACCCCGATTCTGCTTTCTCATCAACCATTAACAATGCCATCTAAATAGAGAACATTAACAATGCTTCGCTTCATCACTCTCTTTTCGTTTTGCCCTGTTTTCTAGGTAGTAGGTAAGGTAATCGTGAACTGATGTAGCCGTTGGTTGGTTTAATAGATCTTGTAGAACAGAACAAAGAAAAAAAAATCTATATTCAGAACTTATTTTCGAAACACGATTCAGAAGTCAGGACTCATCGGCGGCACAAAGATTTCAGTATCTCGATCAACATAGATTGACCAAAGTAACAACACGTACATAACTGAAGGTTTCCATCAGCTGTGAGTGGCTAACAAGGCAGTAACAGATTCCAGAGGGAAACTAAGTAGGCATAAACATAATAAAGCCTGAAACAGGAGCAAGCATTGCTGATCTGCTCCATTTACATACTAATCTATACATCCACACACCAAGCGCTCACGAAAATACTTAGTACTGTATCTTTTTTCGGAAATCAAACGCAGATGCTGTTCTTAGCCATTGCGCTGGGTATCGAAGGCGGCTTAGTTGCCTGGAGACGTAAAAACGAAGCTCTCTCGGAAGGAAGAGATGGAAGGATTCAAGAGCGAGAAGACCCGAGCCTCCTGAGGTTCCTGAGGTGCTTGAGCACGCCCCGGCAGATGCGCAGCTTGAAGCTCCTGACGGCGATCCTGAGCCTCTTGAGCCGGACGCCGATCCTGGCCGCCCGGACGACCCTGCACCCGCTGCCCCTCGCAGAAGGCGCCGACGTGGCTGCCGGCCGGCTCGTCGGCCCGTTCTTCTCGAGCGCCTTCTGGATCAGGAACTGCGCCTTCCAGTGCCGCGCCTCCTCGGCGTCCACCTTGTCCACCTTCGCGTAGCCCATCGGCGCGGCCCTCATCAGCAGCATCCCGGGGAATGGTGGCAATGGAGAGGATTCTTGTGGTGATGTTGGGTACGATATGAGCTTCTTCTCTGCAGCTGTATGTGCTGGAAGCTGGCCTGCGACGTGTGCGCCTGTCTTGTGTTATATAGACAGGCCATGGCCTGTGCAGGCCTCAGGCGGGCAGCCGGGCAGGTAGGCAGCCTGGTTCTACCTAAGGCCTGACATTTTTTCAATGGCATTATTGGTGAGATCACCAGAGTATTAGTTGGACAAGTCGTGTCAATGTTTATGGTTCTTTATCTGCTGATGATTATTTCCAAGCTCATGAAAGAGCCAAAGAAAATGCAGGCCTGGGAGGTCGGCATGCATAGCATCACTGCTACTAGAGCAAAATTAGGTTACAACCTGCCTTCTTTTTTCCCCATCTTGGAGAGAGTGAGAGCACTGGAAATTCCATGCATGAGCTGTGATTCTCTTTTGGGCACAGGCATGGGTTATGAGTAGTGAAGTCAATTGTGAGATACTACTATTTCTTGTACAGTAGTATGAGGCACGAAAATCACACACTTCCATGTGACCTCAATCAAACAAATAATGGATGACATGGCATTTCTCTCCATATGAAGGAGATATATAGAAGGCGAAGGGTGGGCATTTCCCTCAGAATGAGAATACCGCAAATCCATAGATTCGACTTATTCTTATTTCAAACGGAGCAAAATCTTTGACACAATCTATTACTAATTAAAAAGTTCTACAGTACATGAAGATTCATGAAGGTAATTTTTTTTGACATGCCTACTCTCTCGGCATTATTTCACTCAATCGTTCTGCTCCGTGATGACCCAAAGAATAGCATCCTTCTTGATCTTGGCAAGGAGGACAAAAGGCGGTGTGTGCTTGTTACAGAAGACACACACATTTTTTTTATTCCATATCCCCAAGATACGAGGAGGGTGAGTGATGCCACGGCCTTCTTGTTAGTTGTTGACTCGGCCGATATTTTGAGCCACCAACTTTAGAGGAAGAGCGTGCACCATTTGCTGGGGATCAAGGTCATGAAGGCCAAGCCAATCTTTGTTGAGCCGCAAAATCCTAATGGTGAAGTGGCATTTGGAAGGTGAGACCGGATTCTGAGACGTGCTTGCGAATTGGGCATAACCCTATTTGGAAAACACCTCTTCTCCAAATAGTCGGCCTTCGAAATCCGGTTTTGGGTTGCAAGCAAAGCAAATTAATTAATTAAATTAGTTTTTTTGGTGGGTGGGTCGGTGGGTTTCCACACCATCGTGTCCATCTTGGTTAATGTAGTCCCTATGAATTGCACCGTGTAGGCTAAAGCCGCCGAGTATTGCTCGCTTGGCGATAACTTCCAAACGATGTCATCGTATATGCTAGCAGAAAGATGCACTCCCCTTGGTTTTACCGATAGCTCGACAAATTTCCTAGCATGATCCATCGTGAAGTTGTTACCCAAAGTCACTTTTTTGATCCAAGCATTGTTGTCATAGTACTCTTGTCATTCTGTTTTTTTCTTTTAAAAGCCACAAAGATGGAAGAGACTCGGCGATATCTTTTGGTTTCATCCCATCGAGCCATGAAGCCCGTCAAAAAGGACTCTTTTGACCATCTCCCACCATGATGGAAGTGGCGGCATAAACCAACTCCATACCCAACTCGGAGCAAGGGTTGTCCATCCCCACCCAAATTTTTACGGTATCATTCCACTCGATCCATGGCCAAGTAAGCTAAGTGACCTAGCAAATTTGTCGATGATAGCTAGCACTGTGATTTCTATTGGCGCCGGAATTTTATGTGCTTTTATGTGTTTTGCAAAAAAAATGAAACTCTTGATCACATCACGCGTGGAACGGATTCTAAAGAAAAATAACTACATTGCGACATGTATATACAACAACAAGAGGTTAGAGCATGTATAGTGGCGCTCCCAATAGCTCTACCAATAGCCCTCCCAATAGGGCTATTTGGCATCAAACATGAAATGGGCTCCCAGCCACCCTCACAATAGGATTTCAGACAAAGGAGCAACCCAATAAACCGTGCGACATTCCTACGCTGGCCTCGAACCATAGGGACCAGTTTAGGAATGTCAGACACGCCTGAAAAATGTTGCCGCATAGGATATCGACAGACAGGTACCACATGGAAACATTCTCCACCACCCACCTCATCTCTCCCATGCTACCCTCCTCTCCCACCCCCAAGCGAATTGTTATTGCCCTATTTCGACGATGTCTACCTAGCAACAACGTGCAACCCTCCCCCACTTGGTCTGCCACTCTCGTCATCATTTGGAAGCCACCGTTGCTACCTAGATCCGACCGTCGGTAGCTCATACCACACCATTATAAGTGCTGCTTCCGCATGCCATCAAACCTCCTCCTATGTCTCGCACGTTTGAGACGCTTCTTTGACCATCGACACCGAGTTGGGCTGATCCGAATAAAAAAAGGGCTATGGGGCCCAATGAAAGCGGTTTTCGCGTCCGACGCCCCATACGCCGTTTGGGACTGGGGGAGGGAGGGGAGGGGAGGGGCTCTGAAGAGACGGCTGGAGATGTCTGAAGAAAGTTAGCTAAGGATTCTAATCCTACAAAAATCAAAACAACATAGGTAAAAAATAGTTTAAGGATCAAAATCGTGTGATGTTTCTATGGAGTTTCTTGGAATCAAAAGAGCCCCATACATCGTTAATCGGTGCAGAAGTGGTGACTAAACCTATAATTATATGAAAATATTAACACCCAAATTCGTCTTCTCAATGATGCCCAATATTTTAATCCAAATGTCAAATTGTCAATGCCGCTCTAACCACTTAATCAGATGCAAGTCAACTGATTGAGAGAAAGAAAGATGGTTAGGTACAGTTTGGAGGAGATGCTCTAAACAAGTATTGTCAGAGGGAATCGCATCCGGACCTAGGCAAGCCGGCACCAGATGCCTCACTTGGAGCCAGAAAAGAGTTCTTCAGCGTCCTCAGAGGTCAGCTAGCTTCTGACTCTTCCCATCTGTGTGGTCAGTGAAGAACCGGCGGAGGGGGCACTTTAAATATTTTCGAGTTCATTTTCGGCAGGCCCGGGGTTCGTGGAATATTTATACGTGGAACTAGCAGCATCTTTTTGATAAATTGTGGGCAGCTCGATTGCGCTAGCTTTGCGGAGGGAAATAGACGTAATCATTAATCAAGTTCATGATGATTCTTATAATATACTATAGTGTGGTTTTCTCACGATTACGATTACCAGATCAACGTGCCAGCCTGAAGTGCCGGCTCTGTGGATCTGACGGTTTGTGCATCGGAATAGCCGGGATGCAGGAGGAGCATTGGTGTGACCGTTTGATCGGGTCGGAAAAGAAATGTTCTTCTTGGATGTTGATACTGCCTTGATGGGCTAGTTACTGATAAATTTGTCTTTGCATCCTGGCTTCGACAGATGGGACAAGGTCATGAGCTGATCACTTGTCTTTTCGGTTGTTGTCTCTTGCCCACCCAAGGACTTCTCTACTCTATACCATTTTCACCGGACCAACCCGTTTTAGATACAAAATGTATTCGTTTGAATTGGGCCGTACACTACAAACATGCGTGTCCGGCGCTAGCCGGTCTTTTTTTTTCCTCCAGCGGCGTGACCCATTTGGTCCATCTTGACGATTGTGACCAATTATTCCCATATTTCAACCAATTTAACCATTTAAAATAGGAAATAATGATGTAATTTATGATCAATAAATTTAATAGTTCACAAGCAAATAAACAACATCGTTTACCAATCAAACATAATTCACAAACAAACAAACATAGCTTAGAAATAAATAAAATTTGAGGTGATATCTAGAGCGGCTTCCTATGTGAGACCGCGTATGCTCAGTCAAATCCGCTTGAAGTCGACTACGAGTGTTTCGATTATGAATCTCATGATGCACATGGATAATCTCGTGAAATGATGCTGGCCTAGCGCCAGATCAACTAGTTGACCCTCAAATTTCTACTCTTGGTCATAGAGTCTATCATCACGCTCATCCTCCACTAGCATATTGTGCATGATCACAGAATCAGTCATCACTTTCCACATAGTCTCATTGCTTCATGTTCTAGCAGGGTGCCGAACAATAGACCACCGAGATTGGAGCACATCAGATATCCGCTCCACATCCTTCCTACAAGCTTCTTGTGAAGGGTTTCGCAGCATAGTAAATCAAAAAAAAAATCTACGGATGCGAACGGGCAAGCCAAGATCTAATCTAGGAGATGCAAACAACGAGGGGGGATAGATGAGATCTTCATACCCTTGAAGATTCGCACAGCGGAACGTTCAACGGAACGTGGTTGATGTAGTCGTACTAGCCTTCTCCTCCTCGCGATCCGATCCGATCCAACACCGCAAGTGGCGATGCCTCCGAGAGATGCACACGTACGGCACCTCGACGTCTCCTCCTTCCTCGGTCCAGCAAGTGGGGTGGAGAGATAGATTGGATCTACAACACGACAGCGTGGTGCAAAGGTGGAGAGTTTCTGCGGAAGGGCTTCGCCTACGCACAGTCGGGAGAGAGAGAGATAGAGAGAGAGAGGAGGGCAGCAGGTAGGCGGCTAGGGTTGAGGAGGTGTTGGGGGAGGGTGCGCCCCCTGCCCTCTTTATATAGAGGGCTGGCCGGCTGCCCCCTCCTCCAAGCCTATGGCCGGCGGCCACATGGGAGGAGTGGGGGCAAGTTCCCCCCCCTTCTAGAAGCTCTCCCTAGGGTTTCCCCTAGGGCTTGGCCGGCTGGGCCTATGGGGCCTTGTGCCCCTGGCCCAATGCGGCCAGGGCACTCCCTCATAGGCCCACGCCCCTCCCGACAAGTGGGGCCACATTGGTCCCACTCCGGAAGGTTCTAGAAGCTTCCGGTACAATACCGAACAATCCAAAACAATTCCGAAATCCAAAAACTGCTTTCCCTTATATGAATCTTATTCTCCAGACCATTCCGGAACCTCTCGTGATGTCCTGGATCTCATACGATACTCCGAACAAAAACTCATAAACCAATTATCCATTATATCCTAGCGTCGAGACACGTTAAGTGTGTGACCCTACGGGATCAAGAATATGCAGACATGATCTTCTATCAATAATCAATGGATCCGAAACCCATATTGACTCCCATATATTCATCGATGATCATATCGGATGAACCACGATGCCAGGATTCAATTAATCCCATATATATATTCCCTTCATCACGCGATATTTTACTTGCCCGAGATTCGATCGTTGGCATCAGCATACCTAGTTCAATCTCGTTCACAGCAAGTACTTTACTCGTTCCGTAATCCGATATCACTTTGTGATTAACTCCTTAACCACTTTCTTGCAAGCGGTGTTGATATCGATTACCGAGTGGGCCCGAAGTATATCTCTCCGACTTGGGAGGGACAAATCCCATCGCGATACATACAACCCAACAAGTACTTTCCGATCACCTGAGAGACACCTTTATGATCACCCTCTCATAGGATGACGTTTGATGACCTCAAAGCTTTCTTCCGATACCAGGGAGTTGCATTATCTCATGGTCTAAGGAATACAATATTTGACATAAGAAAAAGCTTCGCAAAGATGAACACGATGACACAATCTAATTGCTCTGCTTAATTTGGGTTTGTCCATCATATCATTCTCCCAATGGTATGATCTCATTATTAATCGACAACTCATGTCTACGGTTAGGAAACCTTAACCATCATTAATCAATGAGCTAGTCCATAGAGGCGTACTTGGGACACGGCGTTGTTCATAAACCACACAAGTATCAAAGTTTCCGCTTAATACAATTCTAGCATGGAATATAAACTTCATCATGAACAAGAATTATAATAATAACATCTTTATTATTGCCTCTAGGGCATAATTCCAACAGTCTCCCACTTGCACTAGAGTCAATAATCTAGTTTACATCTGGCAACAATCTAACACTCATGGCACTAAGGTGCTGATCATGTTTTGCTCGTGGAAGAGGTTTAGTCAACGGATCTGCGACATTCAGATCCGTATGTACTTTGCTAATCTTCATATATCCATTTGTTATATAATCTCGAATTATATGAAACTTGCGGTTGATATGCTTGGTCTTTGGATGATATATTGGTTCCTTAGCTAGTGCTATGGCGCCCGTGGTGTCACACAATATCTCCAGTGGGTCCGAGGCACTTGGAACCACACTAAGCTCAGTGATGAAGTTCATGATCCAAACTCCTTCACTTGACGCTTCTGCAGCAGCCATGTATTCCGCTTCTACTGTAGATCCCGCGATCACGCTTTGCTTGCAGCTTCTCCAGCTCACAACTCCTCCATTCAAAATATAAACGTATCATGTCTGAGATTTAGAATCATCCTTGTCGGTGTCGAAACTAGCATCGACGTAACCTTTTACGACGAGCTGTTCATCACCTCCATAGACTAAGAACATTTCTTTAGTCCTATTTAGATACTTTAGGATGTTCTTTACGGCTGTCCAGTGTTCCACTCCTGGATCACTTTGGTATCTGCTTGTCAAACTAAGAGCATTGGACACATCCGGTCTAGTACACAGCATGGCATACATGATAGAACCTATGGCCGAGGCATAAGGCACTTTGCTCATAGCTTCTCTATCATTTACCGTAGCTGGACACTGAGCCTTGCTCAATATCTTACCTGACAACATGGGAACTGAACCTTTCTTTGCCTTATCCATTCTGAACCTTTTCAGAACTTTATCTAGGTATGTACTTTGGCTTAAAGCTATCAGGCGTCTTCGTCTATCTCTATAGATTTTGATGCCCAATATATAAGCAGCTTCCCCTAGGTCTTTCATTGAAAAACATTTGTTCAAATAACTCTTCACATCGTTAAGCATGTCAATGTCATTTCCAATAATCAATATGTCATCCACATATAGTACCAAAAATGTCACTGAGCTCCCACTCACTTTCTTGTAGATACAAGCTTCGTAGAAATTTGGAACAAATCCAAAGATCTTGACCACTTGATCAAAATGAAGGTTCCAACTCCGAGATGCTTGCTTCAGTCCATAAATGGAACGCTGAAGTTTGCACACCTTATCAGCATCCTTAGGATCGACAAAACCTTCGGGTTGCATCATATACAACTCTTCATCAATGTTGCCATTGAGGAACGTAGTCTTGACATCCATCTTCCATATTTCATAATCATGAAACGCAGCAATTGCTAATAAAATCTGAATGGACTTAAACATCGCTACGGGAGAGAAAGTCTCATCGTAGTCAACACCTTGAACTTGTCGAAAACCTTTCACGACAAGCCGTGCTTTATAGATAGTAACATTACCATCCGCGTCCGTTTTCTTCTTGAAAATCCATTTGCACTCAACGGCCTTTCGGTCGCTAGGAGGGTCCGCCAAAGTCCATACTTGGTTTTCGCTCATGGATCCCAATTCGGATTTCATGGCCTCTAGCCATTTCTCAGAGTCTGGGCTCATCATTGCTTCCTCATAGTTCGCAGGTTCACTGTTGTCTACTAACAAGACAGTTAAGACAGGGTTGCCATACCACTCAGGAGGGGCACGTGACCTTGTCGACTCACGACGCTCAAGAGTAGCATCGTCCAAGATTCATGATCCTTGTCATTAGCTTCCTCTATTGTTGGTGCATTTGCACCGAACAATTTCAGGTGCTGCGCTACTCTCCAACTCAAGAGAAGGTTCAATAACCTCGTCTAGCTCTACTTTCCTCCCACTCACTTCTTTCGAGAGAAACTCCTTCTCAAGAAATGATCCGTTCTTTGCGACAAACACTTTGCCTTCGGATCTATGATAGAAGGTATACCCAATCGTTTCCTTAGGGTATCCTATGAAGACGCATTTCTCCGCTTTGGGTTCGAGCTTGTCCAGCATCAACTTCTTGACGTAAGCTACGCATCCCCAAACTTTAAGAAACGACAACTTAGGTTTAGCACCAAACCACAGTTCATACGATGTCGTCTCAACGGATTTAGATGGTGCCCTATTTAAAGTGAATGCAGCGGTTTCTAATGCATAACCCCAAAATGATAACGGCAAATCTGTAAGAGACATCATTGATCGCACCATATCTAATAGAGTTCGATTCCGGCGTTCAGACACACCATTGCGTTGTGGTGTTCCGGGTGGCATGAGTTGCGAAACGATTCCGCTTGCTTTAAGATGCGTGAGAAAATCATAACTCAAATATTCACCTCCACGATCGGATTGGAGAAATTTAATTTTCCTGTTACGATGGTTTTTCCACTTTGTTCTGAAATTCTTTGAACTTTTCAAATGTTTCAGATTTATGTTTCATTAAATAGATATACCCATATCTACTTAAGTCATCAGTAAAAGTGAGAAAATAGTGATAACCACCGCGCGTCGAAACACTCATTGGTCCGCATACATCGGTATGTATGATTTCCAACAAGTCTGTTGCTCGCTCCATTATTCCGGAGAACGGGGTTTTGATCAACTTGCCCATGAGGCATGGCTCGCACGTGTCAAATGATTCAAAATCAAGAGACTCCAAAAGTCCATCAGAATGGAGTTTCTTCATACGTTTTACACCAATATGACCTAGACGACAGTGCCACAAATAAGTAGAATTATCACTATCTACTTTGCATCTCTTAGCCTCAATGTTATGGATGTGTGTTTCATTGCTTTCGAGATTCAGAAGAAATAAACCATTCATAGCAGGTGCATGACCATAAAAGATGTTACTCATATAAATAGAACAACCATTATTCTCCGATTTAAATGAATAACCGTCTTGCAATAAACACGATCCAGATATGATGTTCATGCTCAACAGAGACACATAATAACATTTATTGAGGTATAAAACTAATCCCGAAGGTAAAACTAAGGAGAGTGTGTCGACGGCCATCACATCAACTCTTGATCCGTTGCCAACGCGCATCATCACCTCATCCCTCGCTAGCCGCCGTCTATTCCGTAGCTCCTGTTTCGAGTTACAAATATTAGCAACTGAACCAGTATCAAATACCCAGGCACTACAACGAGGGCTAGTAAGGAAAACATCAACAATATGTATATCAAATATACCTTTGATGGTGCCAGCCTTCTTGTCCGCTAAGTACTTCGGACAGTTGCGCTTCTAGTGACCCTTGTCCTTGCAATAGAAGCACTCAGTGTCCGGCTTACGTCCAGACTTGAGCTTCTTCTCTGCAGGGGCAACGCGCTTGCCGCTGCCTTTCTTGAAGGGCTTGTTTGCACCCTTACCTTTCTTAAAGCTGGGGGCTTGTTGACCATCAACACATGATTATCTTTCTTGATGTCCACCTCCGCAGCTTTCAGCTTAGCGAAGAGCTCAGTGATCGTATCAGTGGAACCAATCTGATTATGAGTAACTACAAAACCTTTGTAGCTAGGAGGGAGTGATTGCAGAACTCATCAATCTTGAGCTCCTCTCGAATCTTGCATCCGGTTGCTCAAGGCGTTGAGTGTAGCCCGACATCTTAATGGCGTGCTCACTAACGGAACTCCCTTCCTCCATCTTGCAGTTAAAGAATTTCTCAGAGATCTCATATCTCTCAGAACGGGCCTGAGTCTGAAACATAGTTTTCAGTTCCTCAAGAATCTCAAAGGGCCCGGGGAACTCCTCAAAACGATTTTGAAGGTCCGATTCCATAGCAAACAACATGGTGCTCTTAATCACACCATAATCATCCTTGCGCGACTCATAAACAGCTTTTTCATCAGCCGGCGCATCTACAGCAGGGGCGTCACCTAGCGCTTTCTCAAGGACATAGTCCTTTTATCCGCCAACGAGAATGATTCTCATATTGCGGAACCAGTTGGTGAAGTTATACCCATTGTTCTTAAGATTTTCTTTCTCAGCAAAAACATTGAAGTTGAAGTTGGACTTAGCCATTTGATCTACAAAATTTGCAAGTACAATTTAGACTATGTTCATGATAACTAGTTCAACTTAATCAAATTACTAGATGAACTCCCACTAAATTCAACATCCCTCAAGTTGTTTAGTGAACATGATCCAAATTCACCACACCTAATCCGATATTCACGAGAAGAGATGTGGTTTCAATGGTGTACAATAAAGTGTCGATCATATCATTCATATGACTCATGCTTAACCTTTCGGTTCATGTGTTCCGAGGCAATGTCTGTACATGCTAGGCTCGTCAAGTCAAACCCAAGTATTTCCGCGTGTGCAAAACTGGCTTGCACCCGTTGTATGTGAACGTAGAGTTTATAGCACCCGATCATCACGTGATGCTTGAACACGACGAACTTCCGCAACGGTGCATACATGGGGAGAACACGGTTTTATCTTGATCTTTAAGTGATGAATCATCTTATAATGCTACTGTCGCGATCTAAGCATAATAAGATACATAAAAGGATAAACATCACATGCATATAATTTTATGTGACATGGTATAGCCAATCTCCGCGCAATGATATCCATCTTGTGCGTGCCAGCATGATCTCCATCACTCCACCATGATTGCCTCCACCACGAATAGCAACTACAACTATTGCTAACTACTTAGCGATAAAGCAAAGCTATTACATGGCATATAAGAAGTTGACACACAGGTCATACACAATTATAAAGACAACCATATGGCTTCTGCCGGTTGTATACTCATCGACATGCAAGTCGTGAAGCATTACAAAACATGATCATTGCATACAACATACGCATAACATCTTGGGCCATACCATATCACAAAACACTCCCTGCAAAAACAAGTTAGACGCCTCTACTTTGTTGTTGCATGTTTTACGTGGCTTATGGGAGTAACAAGCTAAGAACGATTCTTACCTACAGAAAGCCACAATGGTGATATTATGGTTTCCAACATCCGGTGTAAATCCCATGACAACTATAGTGAGAGAAACTGGCATCCACCAGCCGTATGTGTGGAACAAGCCACACGTCAAGTCCGGAGCCGGTCTCGCGAACGAGGTCGCATAAAGTTGGCCTGGACCGCTTCGATCTCACTATCCCGCGTCATAAGAAGTACACAAACAAGAGGCTTGCAACAGAAAACATCAACGCCCGCAACAAGCATGTTGCGTTCTACTCGTGAAACACATCTACGCATAGATCTAGCTCTGATACCACTGAAGGGTTTCACAGCATAGTAAATCAAAAAAAATTCTATGGATGCGAACGGGAAAGCCAAGATCTAATCTAGGAGATGCAAACAACGAGGGGGGATAGATGAGATCTTCATACCCTTGAAGATTCGCATAGCGGAACATTCAACGGAACGTGGTTGATGTAGTCGTACTAGCCTTCTCCTCCTCGCGATCCGATCCGATCCAACACCATAAGTGGCGATGCCTCCGAAAGATGCACACGTACGGCACCTCAACGTCTCCTCCTTCCTCGGTCTAGCAAGTGGGGTGGATAGATAGATTGGATCTACAACACCACGGCATGGTGCAAAGGTGGAGAGTTTCTGCGGCAGGGCTTCGCCTACACGCAGTCGGGAGAGAGAGAGAAGGGAAGCAGGTAGGCGGCTAGGGTTGAGGAGGTGTGGGGGGAGGGTGTGCCCCCTGCCCTATTTATATAGAGGGATGGCTGGCTGCCCCCTTGCCCCTCCTCCAAGCCTAGGGCCGGCGGCCACATGGGAGGATTGGGGGGCAAGTTTCCCCCCCCCCTTCTAGAAGCTCTCCCTAGGGTTTCCCCTAGGGCTTGGCCGGCTGGGCCTATGGGGCCTTGTGCCCCTGGACCAATGCGGCCAGGGCACTCCCTCGTAGGCCCACGCCCCCTCCCGACAAGTGGGACCACGTTGGTCCCACTCTAGAAGGTTCTAGAAGCTTCCGGTACAATACCGAACAATCCGAAACAATTCCGAAATCCAAAAACCGCTTTCCCTTATATGAATCTTATTCTCCGGACCATTCCGGAACCTCTCGTGATGTCCTGGATCTCATCCGAGACTCCGAACAAAAATTCATAAACCAATTATCCATTCTATCCTAGCGTCGAGACACGTTAAGTGTGTGACCCTACAGGTTCGAGAATATGCAGACATGATCTTCTATCAATAATCAACAGCAGGATCTGGAAACCCATATTGACTCCCACATATTCATCGATGATCATATCGGATGAACCACGATGCCAGGATTCAATTAATCCCATATATATATTCCCTTCGTCACGCGATATTTTACTTGCCCGAGATTCGATCATTGGCATCGGCATACCTAGTTCAATCTCGTTCACAGCAAGTACTTTACTCGTTCCGTAATCCGATATCACTTTGTGATTAACTCCTTAACCACTTGCTTGCAAGCGGTGTTGATATCGATTACCGAGTGGGCCCGAAGTATATCTCTCCGACTTGGGAGGGACAAATCTCATCTTGATACATACAACCCAACAAGTACTTTCCGATCACCTGAGAGACACCTTTATGATCACCCTCTCATAGGATGACGTTTGATGACCTCAAAGCTTTCTTCCGATACCAGGGAGTTGCATTATCTCATGGTCTAAGGAATACAATATTTGACATAAGAAAAAGCTTCGCAAAGATGAACACGATGACACAATCTAATTGCTCTGCTTAATTTGGGTCTGTCCATCATATCATTCTCCCAATGGTATGATCTCATTATTAATCGACAAATCATGTCTATGGTTAGGAAACCTTAACCATCATTAATCAATGAGCTAGTCCATAGAGGCGTACTAGGGACACGACGTTGTTCATAAACCACACAAGTATCAAAGTTTCCGCTTAATACAATTCTAGCATGGAATATAAACTTTATCATGAACACGAATTATAATAATAACATCTTTATTATTGCCCTAGGGCATAATTCCAACATCTTGTTCCTTCGCAAACCTCACACATTTATCATCATTAGGTTCGCAGATTGTCTTTACAAGTGTTTCCCAATCATGATAGATGTCATAAACTCGATAATACCCTTTGTAATATGCATGGCCATTGATCTCATAGTGAAGCAGTGCCTTCCACAAGCCTAGAGATCACCTGGGAGCGGTTGGAGCACATTGATGTCATTGATAAAACTTGAGTGCCAAATCCACAAATATTGTGATGCAACAGCCTTAAGTATCACTGTGCATCCATACACATGCCCACCATACTATCCCTACTAAGTAAAAGGACAGTTCTTCCACTCCCAACTCATGCAATCTATGCTTCCTAAGGAACCCGCTTTTCTCGTTGATGGACAAAAGGCGGACAATGTTAGCACATTTGACTCTCCCGGGTAACTTCGTTGAAAGACACAATCACCGCTTGGCAGAACTTGTACATCGACTCAAGGCATGTGCTCTCTCTCTCTCTCTCTCTCATGCACATGTACTCATCTACAAGATCACTAGGAACTTCATATGCAAGCATGCGAATAGATGCGGTACATTTCTTGTAAGAAGTGAAGCCGATCTTATCCATGGCATCGTTCTTCTATTCGAAGTACAGATCCTAGTCCCTCACAACATCGAGAATTTTCAAGAACAACTTCCTTAACATCTGAAAGTGACGCCGGAATATGTACTCCGGGTATAGTGGCTCTGTAGGATGGAAGTAGTCCTTGTAGAGTCACTCATGGCCACCTTATTGATCACGCTTCAAGTTGGCCTTGCATCCCTTCACCGAGCCCCTATGAATGGGTTGTATTCTCTCTGCATGGTCATGGATGAGGGTTGTTGCAACCATCAGCATCTTGGTATCACTGTTGGATTCGTTGCCCGACGACGTGTTCACCATATGCCTGAAGAACTTTAATGGAGCTCGATTATGAGTGCATTTTTGAATCATGTTTACCGTATGTTTTTTGCATGAGTAGTAGTAAGGTTTTTAGTATTTGATGGTGCTCGCGCGCACCTTTTATGCATGTTTCCACAGGATCCCAAAATATTGAAGCATCGATGAATATATCACTTTGAGCTGTCATATAGGACAAAATATGATTTTTCTGATGTGATAAAAGTCATTATTATGATTTACCACACACCTAGGAGGAAAGCCACCATGAAGGGAAGCTCTAGAATGTTTAACGATCATCGGTATGGGAGAGGCCCTCCTGTACCACGCTCTTGTACTATGTGGCGGCCGCTTCACCTCGTCAAATACTTTCACCACGCACAGACGAATCTGACATCTGACATTCAGAGACACCAAAAAACATAGAAACATCACCTCCGGAAGGGATCTGGAGGGGGAACTTGCGGAGGGAATCATCCTTGATACTACACGGATCATCAGAGGCCAAGGAATCATCACCATCATCAACCACTACATCTTCATCACCATTACCATTCCCATCTCATTTACTACATCTTATTGTAATTCCAATTAATATTGTGGATTTGCACTTGATATCATCCATCTACTTGTATCCATTTCATATATCAATTATGATGTTGTTGATTGCCTCCATTAGTGAGTAGTTTACCCTATTCTTAGAGAGATGTAAAAACCCTAGCAATATTATGATATGAAATAATATGATTTATAACTTTGGTTCATGATTATGCGTTGGTTTTATTTCTAGATATTATGTGAAGTCAACCATGTAATATTTACCTTCGGGACTAGAGAGGGAATTACCATTAGTTGTATGGTAGTACGTATGGTGCTAACTGACATAATGTATCCGCATGCTATTCATATGGTCAAGTGGGATAATGAGAGATTTACTAAGCTCATATCAATATTCATGGGTACATTCAGAAAACCTCGGTCCGTTTGGTTATCGCGCTGGAGATGCCCTAATGATTGCTACACAGAAGGTCTTGATGGGTATTAATTTTTTCCTTAAAATAAGGCCCCTAGTATCAACTCATTCCATCCACTGCCCATCTCCAACAGCACCACGTATTCCAGACATGCAAAGTGTCAGAATCCTTCTGTTTAGAGGTGAGTGTGCCCTCGGTTTGTCCAATTGGGACAAGTAGTGTACCCAACGACACCCCATAGAAAATGCACAAAATAAAAACTAAAATGGAAAATAAACTTAATTATACATATGTATTAAAACTTAACATAGGTCAACAATGAAAATAAATAAAAAATACCCAACACTACTAGGGTAGCGTTGGTGGAGGCGGGGGACGCTGCCGATGCGAGTGGCTTGGCGGCCTAGTCTTCGTCCTCGATCTCTATGAAGTTATGGAGTGGTAGACAAACGCTGGCGGACGACGAAAGAGTGGCCGGTGGTGGAGCAGGAGAAGCTGGTGGTGGAGTAGGTGCGACCGCTTGAGCCACCATCCATGAATCTTGGAGAGCCTAGCACATCCCGCTCCACTTCGCCTCCTCCTCTAGATGGGAGGCCACGATGGTGGCCTGGAGCTCTTTCTCAACCACTCCATCGGCTCGGCCTTGACAAAGACCAGTGCTAGAACGATGCGGCCTATGCAAGTGTTGTGCCGTGGTACTGCGACTAGTTCAGCATGCCCATATCAGGTGGGGGTAGATTTACCCACCATACTCCTTCTCCGGCTCAGAAGTCTCGTTGTACTCATCATCGTCATCATCGAGGGTCTCGAGGTGGGTATCCATGGTCTTTCACGAGCATTGTGCTCGTCCTCGAAGCATCAATGGCATATGCTAGGTCGAGCCGTAGATCCATAGGAAGAAAGGCCTAGCGCCGGTCCCGATGGTGGGGCGACTAGCACCAACATGTGGGCCTGGTTGAGGTGCCAGCCATTCGGTAGGTGGACGTCAGGCTATGGGCACGGCATGCGCTCCTCCGTGAGCATGTGCATGACCTTGATGCCGACATTCACCCGCCGCTCCGAGTGGGGCTGGGGCAACATGCATGGGGAGTGTGGGATGCTACCGGGAGGGGAATGAGAGATAGAGCAGCGTAGCAAGTTGTGGCCACCACTGGAGGACGACTCGGCCTCGTGGTCGTTTCGACTAGTCTTGAACTACCACGACTTTGTCATCACTAACGGTGTGGAGTGGGTTGGCTAGGGTTTTACCAAAGTGGGAGTGAAGTCGATGGGGACGATGCGGTCCCTGTTTAGAAGGACCAAGAAGGTTTGTGACGATGGCAACAATTCCCCTCCTTATTTCCTTGACAGGTAGGCCCATAGGAGGACTTAGTGCGGATGTGTGGCCAGTCTATGGATGACGTGGGGTCTCCACGACAATGCCCATGGTTGATGGACTTTGGTTTAGAGGAAGAGAGATGTTCTAGTGAGTTCATAGGCTAACTCTACTCCTACTTGTCTATTCTTGATTGATGATGAAGATTACGTTGGGTTGACCATTGCATTAATGAAGATAGTGCAACACCATCTTCAGTGCAAGTGGTTGAAGACATTGAAGCCATAACAACAGAAGTTGTTGAACGTGGAGCTGTTGAGAGTAGTGTTGAGCATTACATAGCAACAAAAATATTTGGTGAACTTGAAAATCAACCTTTCTTCTATACCATGAAAACTGCGGAGGGTTGGCTTTGTTGGTTGAAGATGCAATATGAGCAGATGAAGAGAAATTAGTGCTACTTTATTTGCATCTCTATGCCCATCTCATAATATACTTTAAGATTGTATACTTATGTTACCATGTTTTGTTAATTACTTTGTTATGTACCCGTAAGATTTGGAATATCATTTATGTATGGAAGTGTTGCCTTTATCGATGATTGTATGTAGCATATGTGTTGTTTTGACCATATATGTTGCTGTTTGGTGTTTTTATCATCATATATGTTGCTATTTGGTGCCGTTTTGATCATATTTGTTGTTGTTTTGACCTTATATGTTGCTGCTTAGTGCTTTTTGATCATATATGTTGTTATTTTGACCCTATATGTTGTCGTTTCGATCATACTTGTTACTAGTTTGACCATATATATGTTGTTGTATGGTGTTGCTCCGATCATATATGTTGTCATTTTGACCATATACATTCTGATCTTATGTATGTTGTTGTTTCTAGATGATCACAAGTCAGAGTAGTGATGAAAGTGACAATGATGATGGCATTGCGTCCGCACTTATAGATTCAAGAAGGCGCCATCAATGACGGAATACACAAATAATGTATCAAGTTCTTACACACTCCGATAAGCATCTTATGAAGAGAAATTGGAAAGAACCAAGATGCACCGAACAACGATGGGTATTTGATAACTTGGGAAACTCAAATGATTGTTATGAGATGTTTAGAATGCATATGCCATGTTTTGATTTTTCGCATGACACTTTGGTTCAAAACTATGGTCTGGAGGGGTTATCCCGCGTGTGTTCCGAGGAGGCACTTGGAATGTTGTTTTGGACTCTTGGTAGTCCACAATCCATGGCTCAAGTTCATAGCCGATTCAAGAGATCCAAGGAGATCATCAATAGGAAGCTTGCCAAGGTTATATACTGTGTGAATTAGTTAGCATGAGATATCATCAAGCCTATTGATTTAGAATTCCTAGCAGTGCATGAAAAGCTATGAGACTCTAGATTTACACCTCATTTCAATGGAACAATTGATGGGACACACATACTAGTTATTGTGATAGGTGCTGATATGGTCAACCATGTTGGACGCCTTGGATATTCCACACAAAATGTTATGGTTGTTTGTGATTTTGACTTGCGGTTCACCTCCATAGTTGAAGGGTGGCCAGGTTCCATGCACGACATACCAATAGTCAAAGATACATTGCTTAAGTTTGAAGCAAATTTTCCTCACCCTCCTCTAGGTATATGTTAGGCGTGTGCACTATTCATTGGGTCATATTTGTTTCATATATGCTATCACTAACTTGTGTTTCTTTCAGGAAGGTACTATCTAGTTGATTCGGATTATCCCGATCAGGATGGGTATCTTTCACCATATATAGGAAGCAAGTATTATCTACCTAAGTTTAGACTAGCTTGAGGGCCTATTGGGAAGCAAGAAATATTCAACCATGCCCATTCATTTTTGTGGAATGATATTGAGAGAGCATTTGGGGTACTGAAGCAGAAATGACGCATCTTGCATGGTATATCGAATTACCCATTAGAGAAGCAGACATGGATTATTGTTGCCTATCTAGCACTCCATAACTTCATTCTTTATAGTCAATTGTTTGATCTACTTATATCCATGCGATAATGATGAGAACTACATGCCTCTAGGGCATGTTATTTCCATGTCAAAGGCAATGTAAGCAATTATTTTGAAGGGGACCATGTTAACATGAACAACACTTGTGAACACATAGCAAATACTTTGTTTGCAGCAAGGGGAGGTGTTTAGACATGACAAAACTTCTATCTCTTTTGGGTTCTGATGGAGAAGTCTTGTAATATATGTCTAGACGTGAGAAATTTGGAGCTCTTTTGGGGTCATACGGAGAAGTCTTGTACTCCCTCCGATCAATATTACTTGTCACAGAAATGGATGTATCTGGACATGTTTTAGTGCTGATACATCCAATCCAGTGAAAATTAATATGGATCGGAGGGAGTAATATGAATGTCACGACAATCTCGTATTATATTTGAATATATATGATGTTCTATGTTTCATATAATACGGCGAAGTCTTGTAAAATAACTGCAGCCATTTTTTTTGACTTACAAGACAAAAGAAAAAGCAAAAATCCTAACAAGCAACACAGAAATTATTTTGGTAAAAAGCCTGTTTTATTTTAGCAAAAAAAAACACACATTATTTGAGGTAATTTAGCTCTTAAGCACGTCCGTTTTGTTAAAAAGTGTCATAATTAGCTAATTCACTTTGAATCATCATTTATACAACTTCCTCAGTATTCAGAGGCATTCCACACATTTTATCCTTAAAACAACAGCAACACTCTAAAAAAGCACTCATGCCACACATCAAATCTCTGCTTCCAGAAGTTCCTACAGCTACTTTCTAAGAACCCACTAGTTACAACTGCTTCTCAGTAGCTGCAGCCCAAACAAACGTACTCTAAGGCCACTTACCGGTTTTCTTGTATTTATGCTCTAGTTGTATCACCAAGAAATAGTAAAGCAGTGTCTAAAGAGAGCATTCCTATGTGAGGAGAATTCAGAATAGAATGTGAATTCTGAAGGTGCATTGGAAGCTGACTCAACAAGAATTGCAGTTAGCAGCGCAGACGAGGTGATACTGATCATTTCCTAAAACCAATGTGAAAACGTAGAGCATAATTTGGTATTTGGATCAAGATCAATCTTCCTGCCTAGTTTAGCAGTGTGTTGAAACTTAATCTTCGCCTGGCATCATCACTGCACGTTAGTGAGAAGAGGCTGCTTTGCATCGTCCCACCTGTCTAATCTTCTCTTTGCTTCCTCGACCTACATTCAGATGCATAATTTTTAGAAATATGCTAATCTATAACGCAAAATTCGGAGAGGATAAACGAAACAGCCTAACCTAGATAATCAAAAAGCATGCACTTGATGGAATAATTGACCAAATTAGTGACTATTATGCCAAATCCAGAGAGGGCAAATTAAACAATCAAAATGATCAGACAAGCATGCGCGCACTTTGCGTGAAATGATTGTCCTATAATAATGAGTTGGTGCATGATTTAGATTCTGCCTTGGCATGTGAGATTCAGAAATCATTTGGCACTGCACACACCGGCGACGGTCGGTAACGTGATAATCAAACGTAAGGCTTGCTCTTACCTCTTTATTCCAATCAGTTCTGTATGTGATCCACAATAGGATAGCTGTTTGGATAAGGGTGCCTCCAATCATGCCTCCCCACAGTCCCTGGATGCAATGCAAGCTCGTTCATAAGTTCATAAGATAAGCCCATCATACATGCAAGAGTAGTTAACTGATATTTTACAAAAGAAAAGATACTCCGGAAGCAGTGCTACTAGCTTGAAACTTAACAGTACCTTGATTCCATAGTCAAATTTGAAGCCGAGGAGCACTCCAAGGGGCACACCAATGAAGTAATAGCATCCAATGTTAATGTATGCCACCAATGCTTGCCACCCACAGCCAACAGCCACACCTTCATCAGCCCAGTGAAAAAAAAAGAACACCAGTCAAGTCAAAAGAAGTCGATCTCTGAGATCCCCATCTAGTAGATCAACATCCCCACTAATTCACCACACATACTTTAATTCTACTGACGGAACTGAAGAAATGACAAAAATGCAGACATATTAACTGAATAACAGGGTTATGCTAACGGCTGAAACTCACAAAGCCTACTAACGAACAGCTGTGTTTTACTCCAAAACTAACTTTCCAATAATTAGGAACCGGACGAAGCAAATCTATTGCAGCACACCAGCTCACCTGACAGCACGGGCTGGATTCCGCAGAGCACAATTGTGGCGAAAAGCAGGGGGCAGAGATCGGCGACCGCTCGGGAGACGGCCTCGCCTCCGGTGAATAGGTAGCTGAGCTTGTGCCTGAGCAGGAAGACCACAACGCCGGCTACAGCTGCTATGAGTGCGGATATGGCGGTGACAATCCACGCGGAGAACGCCGCCGACCTGGGGTTCCCGGCGCCCAGTTCATTGCCCACCCTCACACTGCAGGCGAAAACGTCGACACTCATCAAACTTAATTCTAGAGGCGCACGAATTAATGCGAGCTCGGCTAGCGACAGCACGAGAGGAAACTGTGGAGTGATAGGCCGATGTACCAACCTGGCTGCAGCGTTGAAGCCCACGGAGATCATGAACACCCATGACTGTATTGAGGTACTGCAAAACATGCAGTCGAAACGCATGGTCATATATATAGAAACAAAATCTCCAAAGATAGTATTTAGGATAAAACAATCGATGGATGCGTTCTCATTTAGTACCAGACGGTGAGTGAGTCAAGCGCGATCTGTGGGTCTGGCAGCATGCCGGCGAGGAGGATGAGCACCTGGAAGTACCACACCTCCAGCGCCAGCATCACCGCCGACGCGGCGGACAGCTTGGCGAACCCGGCCAGGTCGGCGAACGCGGCCCACGTGAACCCGGTCCACGTCTCCCTGCACCTCGGGCTCTTCAGGATGTACACGAACTGCGCCGCCACCAGGACCCACCACGTCAGGCTCAGCGTGAGCGACGCGCCCAGCAGGCCTAGCCCCAGCCTATACACGGCCACCCAGCTCATCGCCAGGTGCAGCGCCGTGCTGGCCGCCAGGATGTAGGCGCTGGGCGCCACGATGCTCTGCGCCTGCAGGAACTTCTGGATCGGGAAGTTGGCCGCGTACGCGAAGATCTGCGGGATCAGGCCGTAGGCGAACTCGGCGGCGGCGCCGGCGATCTCCGGAGACTGCCCGAGCAGCAGCAGGATCGGCTCCGAGAAGGCGTACATGACGGCGAGAGGCACGCCGGTGGCCATGAGCAGCACCGTCGAGCGCTGCAGGTACACGCCCAGCATCTCGTGCTTCTCCGCGCCGTACGCCTGCCCGCACAGCGTCTCCACCGCGCTCCCCATCCCGAGCTGCCATGACATGGCTCGTGTATACGTACACTTAGGCACGCGCCACGTACGTACTAGTAGTAGCTAGGGACTGTACATTATAAGACGAAGGAAAGGGAGGGACGACGTACCATTAGGCCGTAGGCGAAGACCTGGATGCCGTTGTTGCCGAGGGAGGCGGCGGCGAGCTGGACGTTGCCGAGCTGGCCGCAGAAGATCTGAGTCGCCGAAGACATCATGATGATCAGCATGTACACCACAACGGCCGGAGCGGCCAGGGGCGCAAGAAGCCGCAGCTCCAGCGCCGCCGCGGACGCCAAGCGTCGTGCCCCGCCGCCGCCACCGGAGAGCAGCGCCTCCAGCCGCCCGTCCACGGCGCCGGCATGATCACCCGGAGCCATTGGTGATTCCTTGAGGGAGATCTTTTTGGCGTTTTACTGAAGCAGCTTCACGTGTGGCGAGTCAGGGACAAAGGTGGGTGGAGTGACACTGTCCTCACTCCTGTCGTGACTCGCGACTCGTTAGTCGTGCCACGCCGGCTACTCCAAAAGTTGCTACTGCCTAGTTCACTGTCCTGACTGCTGTCGTGAGTCGTGCCACGCGGGCTGTTGATTTTTTTACAAATGACCTTCAGATTGGTTATCGCCAAAATACCCTTGCGACGAAAAAAGCCAAAACGCCGCGAAAGCTGAAAGGCGACACGTGTCACCTCCCGCCAGTGGGTGGCGGATGTTCTCCCCACAGGGGTGGCGGATGTTCTTCGCCGCTGGCGGCGAATGACGCTGTGGCCCACCAAGCGCCAAGTCGAACTCTCCCGCCGCCAAGTCGAACCTCCCCGGCTCAGCGTGGGCCCACCTCATTCCGCCATTCCCCCTGGCGGAAGGAACATCCCGCCACCCCCTGTGGCGGGAGGAACATCCCGCCACGCCTCGTGGCGGGAGGTGACACGTGTCGCCTTTTCAGCTTTCCGCCAGGGCATTTTTGGCTTTTGCGGTGTGAAGAGGGTATTTTTAGCGATAGCGAATTGCAGAGGGTCATATTTGTAAAAAAATCGGCTGTCGGAGTACAAAAGTTGCTAGTACTCTAGTGCTCTTCTTGTCACACTACAATGATTTCTATAACGATGGTTGGTGGTTTGGTGGTATGCTGATGGTTCTAGGGTGAAATCAACGCATGCATTTACATCCGGAAAGAAAAAAAACTAAGAGAGCATATCTACCGGTAGTCGCCAACGCCTGACCGGAAACCAGCTGCCTGCCGGCAATTTGGTGGTATGCTGGTGGTTCTAGGGTGAAATCAACGCATGTATTTACCTTCGGAAAGGGAAAACTAACTCAGACATTTCACAGTTATTGTTTGAGATTGTTTAGAGCATCTCCAGCCGTCTCAAACACTGTCCGGCAAAAAAAATGATCAACCTATTAGGGGTGTCGGAACGGGTTGCCGACTTGCCGTGTTTCGAACACGCCAACATCCAGGTGTTACGTGTATTAGCCAATGCGATCAAAAAAATCTAGACCGATGAAAAGGGCTAGACAATTTATTTCAACACTCGCTCTACGTGTTTATCGGCCTATTATGACGTATGTTTGTAAGCTGTAATATCTTTTTTAACTTTCGCGTTGGCCAGGATTTGATCATAGGACGTCCTACTCTGATACCATATTGAATTGTATGCACTAGCCAACGTAATCAAAAAGTTTGAAGTAATGGAAATAACTAGACAATTTATTGTTAGGTTGTTGTCTCCTAGTCGATCCCAACGGATCACCGACCCTTTGACTGCGCCCTGATCGGGGGGCGCCCAACCCTCATATGGTTGGTGGGCCCCTGTGGCAGCGTTATAAAGAGGAGGTGGGGGCCGGGTCACAGGGGACGAGGTTCGACGCTGCCGCCGCTCCTCCCACCTACATCCCTTCCGATCTAGGGTTTCCTAGCGCTAGCCATGGGAAGCTCCACTGCCGCCACCGCTTAGTCACCCTAGCCCCACTCTCGCCGTCGACCGTCATGGCCAACGGGTCATCGAGCTCGTCCACCGGAGAAGGTATCCTCCTCCCCTCTGTCTCTCTCTATAATGGTAAAATCCTAGTACTATGGACTCTACCAAGAGCTACGACATCAACAATGGTATCAGAGCTTTTGGCTCTATATTTTTTAGGTAGAAAGAAATCAAAGAAAACAGAGAAACCCTAGAACCCGAAAAACACAGTGCGCCACCATGAGGCCGCGCCGTTCCGCTCGATCTAGATGGGTATCCCATGGAAAAATCTAGAAGAAGAACCAACCCTTTCGAGGGCAAATGAAGGTAGATCGAATATCCCCAAGAAAAGCCCCATGTTTTTCCCAAAGCAAAAACAGAAAATAAATTCGAGACAGAAAGATCACTCACCGACCACCACCGGGAAAGGGTGCCGCCACTACAACGCTTGACGACGGTGCGCCCACCCTCGGGTGGACGCACAATCGGGAAGGGGGCAGGAGGACGCCACCGCTCCGCCGTCTTCCGCTCGCTGTGGTTCAAAGTGCGAGGTGCGGAATAACCAGGAAAGACGAGAGGAGGGCTCACGACATCGCCCGGGCGGTTAGCCGCTGGGCAGAGAGCGGCGCCGCCGCCAGAGACTGAGAGCTCGTAGGGTGGATTGGATAGAATGGGGGCTAGGGTTTCACGGGGAGAGGCCGCCGGCCGTTTTGTTCCCGCGAGAGAGGCGTGCGACCGTAGGATCTAGGTCGGGCTCATCGGATGGTCCAGATCGAGTGGCGGTGGCTGGGGCACTCGCAGGCTGGGTCGTGGGCCGTTTTTGACCGGCCAGAGAGACTCAGTGCGACGTGGGCTGATTTTGGATATGCGCGCGAGGGATAGAGGCCCTGTGGGCCGTTTTTCCTACAAAATACAGTTTTTATGTTTATTTTTTACAGAAGCTTTTTAGGCAGATTTATTATCTGTTTTTAATAGTTTTTGCAAAGTTTTTTTATAAAAAATTATCCAACAAAATTTTGTTTTGAAAATGGAAAAGTTAAAGAAAAGTTTCTGTAAAGATGTAAAGTTTAATGAATTTTAATTTATTTCTTTCGCTGCAAATAGATAAAGGACTCTTTTAAAATTTAATAAAGATAAAAGAGAATATTAAAATTTGAGAGCCGGTTAAAGTTTCATTCTGGTCATATTTATGTTATTTTTCTAACCAACGTTGTGAATAGCATGATTATTATTAGTATCTTGTTTTAAAGTGTTTAAGTTATATGTTTTTTATTCTATTTTTTTGCCCAACGGTGGTATAGAATTAATTGCATGAAAATTTGTATGTCTTAATTTTGACCAACTTTGGATTAATACATGCAATTTTTATTGTTCTCACTTCTTTGTGGTTTTCAGGAGGGTATTACTTGACGAGTTGTATCAACGATGTCCCCACACTGAGAGGTGACAATTACTCCGAGTGGAGAAAGAAGGTGGATTTTGCTTAATATGTGCTGAGGTGGATTGGGTCCTTGAGACCAAGCCACCCCAAGCCAACAGAGCCAATCCGAGAGGCTATAGATGATTATGCGACATGGGAAAGAAAGAAAAGGGAATATGCTCTGCTGGAGCTGTCCTACACATTAGAGAATAGAAAGTGACAAAATGACAACAAAAAATGCATGGTATTTATAAAGAACACGATCGAGTAAGTTATTGTTGGCTCCATCGTATAGAGTGTACTTACGTTGTGGATAAAGAGCCAGTGATCTGGCTCTTCAAAGACATATGCAACCCAGCTGCTGAAGCAGCTGGTGACAAAAAAGTACACTGGCGGTGGACACGGCATGAGTGAAAGAACATTTTATAACCCCTAGTATTTTGTGTGTTAGATAACAATATCAAGGACTATTTAATGTGTGTTGAAGTGTTGCAGCTCTCTCTCGGGATCAAAGGAAAAGGATTCTGCATTTGGGGGGCGGATAATCCGCCCGTCCCTCTTCCCAAATAGGCGCAAGCCCCAGAAGGAGGGCGGAGTTTCGGCCGGATTTTCTGGCCCTGCCGGATAATCCGCCCCTCGGGAGGGGGGCGGATAGTCCGCCCCTCTTGCTAACGACCAAGGCGCAAGCCCCAGAGAGGGGACGGAGTTTCGGCCGGACTTTCCGGCTTGGCCGGATAATCCGCCCCAGGAGGAGGCCGGATTATCCGCCCCCAAGATCTTCATCAAGTTTCGCAGGCGCCAGCCCCAAAGAGGGGGCGGATTTTCCCTCGGAATATCCGCCCTTGGGTCGGAGTTTTCCCGAAGTTGTTCAACGGCCAGATCTGGGCAAGGGGTATTTAAGCCAGCCTTTCCCCTCCTGCCAGACCTCTTGGTTCATTCGAAAAAGTCAAGATCTGATCTGCAACCTTCATCCAAGAGAGATCCACCTAGATCCACCCAAAGGCCCCGTCCCTTGGGGAATCGAAGGAGGAGAACTCGATCTTCATCATCAGCAATCAAGCGCTTCATCTCCTCTCCATTCATTTGGAGAATCACCGATCTAGTATTTCTTGCAAATACCTAGATCCTTGTTTTGTTTATATTGATAAACCTTGTTCTTGTGACAGCTTGTTGTCATCTCGGGAGCCCCCAATTCAGTTGTGGGTGTGTGCCCCGGTAGCGTTGTAAAAGGCACTGGTTCCCGCCTCGAAGGGTTCCAATAGTGGAGAAGGTGGATCAGGCCTCTCGTGGCGAGATCCATCGGAGAATAGGGTGAGGCCTATTGTGGCGTGGTGGTATTAGAACCGCCCACCCCTCCAACGCAGATGTACTTCCCTTAACAAGGAAGGAACTGCGGTAAAACAAATCTCTGTGTCTCGTGTGCTCCACTATGGTTTCTTCGCTCCTCTCTTTACGTGCTTAGTAGCTAGGGTTGCATATAGGGAAATTCTCGTAGTTACATATCTAGAGAATTTACTTTGTGTCAAGCCTAAAATTTAAAAAGTACTAAAAAGTGGTTAGCACCTATTCACCCCCCCTCTAGGTGCCCATACGATCCATTTCAATTGGTATCAGAGCCCCGACTCTTATTTCGGGCTTAACCGCCTAAGAGAAGTATGGGTTACAAGGTAGATGGGAGTGATGCTCCGGATGTAGTCACCATGAACGATCTCAAGACGTTGGAAACAACCTTGGTGAGTTCAATGGAGGCTAAGATGGAAGAGATGCGTCAATTGATAATGCGTCTATCCACATCCACAACATCACCTCTATCTAACTCTGAGGCTACCACTCCGCAATCCAAGGAAACGGGTAAAACCAATTCCAAAGAGAACGAAGTGGTTGGTGATGACACTAGCAAGAGTTCCTCCTCGAAAAAGGATAGTGGTAAGGATGTATACAATGAGGTTTCTCATGTGTATTCTCCTGATCCACCTATCCCTCACCCACATATACATAATAGGGGTGATCCACCCAAACTTTCAGCATCTACTTTTACTCAATGGCAATTTTTGATGAAGTCTCATGTGTGCAGTTCCTCCATTGAGTTGTGGAAAATCATCGAAAATGGTCTTCATGTTGGAAACCCCAACAATCTCACAAGAAGAGAAGTTGTCAATAGCCAACTCAATGCTACAGCTCTACACATGATACAGCTTGGTGTGGGTGACAAAGATATGCCACATATTCAGCATCTTAGTACAGCTAAGGAAGCTTGGTATGCTCTCACCGAGCTCTTCATCGGAAATGAAAGTATGAGAAGGAATAGATATGATGCTTTGAGCAATGAAGCTGAAGGATTATATATGTTGGATGGAGAAGACCACGAGGACATGTATAGGAGGCTCAAGGCAATAGCCACAACTTTCAGAAACCACGGTGCCGCTCATGTTGATGATGCATGGATCAAGCGCAAGTATGTCAGTGCTCTTATGCCATTTGAGCCCACAGATTTGAAGAGTCTCCAAGGTAGGCATAACTATCACCTCATGACATCCAATGAGGTAATGCAAGAAATGGCCGCTTTCAAAGTGGCTGCCAAGAATGCCGAAGATGCTCGTGCACGAGCTATGGGGATGCAAAAGGGGGTCAACATGGCCTGGAAGGCTAGTGTGATTGATCATGATGAATATGCCATAGAAGGTCTAGACTGTCCCAAGGATATAAAAAGGATCCACATACAATACTTGGCTCTTTATGCTAGAAACTTTTGGAAAGATCCAGCCAAGGCCAAAGCTGAACTAGAACGCAAGAGTGGAGCCTATGGAAGAAAGGAAAATGGTCCCAAGCTGAGAACATGTTTCAACTGTGGTGATCGGCTGCATTTGTAGCTGAGTGTCCTTATCAAAGTAGGGAAGATAATGGAGGAAGACTTATTTTCAAAGACAAGTCAAAGGCTCCACGCAAGAAACAGTTTGTAAATAAGAATGCTCCCTTCAAGAAGCAACCAAAGATTGTTCTAGTGGCTCAAGAAGAATATTCTTCGGGAAGTGAAGATGAGGACGAGGACGATATCTCTCAAGAGATGGCTGCTATAGCCACCACATCTACATCAACATCTCTCTTCGACTCTCCGAACGAAAACATCATCAACAAGAATGCTACTTGTCTCATGGCAAGAAGCTCCAAGATAACTACTTCTAACTCTTCTTTTACTAAGGCTATGATTGACATGGATGATCCTACTAGTCTTAAGGTTAAAGAAGAGATTATTGCTTTGGATTATTTTTACACTAACTTCCAAGGTGAGCACAAAATACGGTTTGAAGCTCTTATGGATCAGCTGGCCCAAAATAAAGCTCTCCTCGAAGAAAAGGGCAGAATTGAAAGGGAGGATGCAATGGAAATTGCATCCTTAAAAAATGCTCTTGAAGAAGAAGAAGCTCGGGTCTCTCTTGAAGAGAGGCTTGAGTCCATTGAGGAGTCACATGAAGAAATTGTGGCTAAACTTGTTAAGGAACGTGACAATGCAGTTACCAGAGCAAAGAAGTTAAAGAAGGAAAAGATTGACTTTGGGGCTGCTCATGATAGACTCTCCAAGGAATTGGAGAAACTTGACAATGCTCACAAGGCATTGAAAAGCGATTTCTCCACTCTCAATGAGTCACATGATCATCTCCAAATTCGATTGGCCAAGTATGATGTTCCTAGCACATCCAATTCAACATATAGTCACAAGGAAAATGCTAGTGTGGAAAAAGAAGTGGTCAAGGACATCACTCCCAAGGATAAGGGTGTTCTTGATGAAGATCTTGGCAAGCAAAGGTCAAATCATGGTAAAGAGGGACTTGGGTATGTCACCAAGTCCAAGAAAAAGAAAAACAAGAAGAACAAGACCAAGAAAGTGCAATCAAAGACAAGCACCGCTGAGAAGATTGTCACAAAAGACAAAACTAACAATATTGGTTTTGCAGGGTCTCACAATCCAAATTATGAACTCTTTTGTGATGATTATGGCGATGTTTATTCTTATTATGTTGGTCCCTTTGATGAATATATTGCTTGGTCTATTTGGGTTCCAAAGACCCTTGTTACTAACATGAAAGGACCCATTGAAAAATGGGTACCTAAAACCAAGAAGTAATTCTCTTGGTGGCTATGCTTCCGGTGGGTCGAAATGGGTGCTGGATAGTGGATGCACTAGTCATATGACCGGAAGCAAGGAGATCATCACGGAGATGCGTCCAAATCATGATAATATCACAGTCTCCTATGGTGATAAGTCCAAATCTCAGGTATTGGGTCTTGGCAAGGTTGTGGTTGCCCATGATATCTCTCTCGTGGACGTCATGCTTGTTGAGACCCTCGGTTACAACCTTCTTTCTGTTCGTGCCCTTGGCAAGATGGGTTTTGCTGTTTTTATCGATGATGATTTGGTGGTACTCTTGTGGAGCAAGTCTCTAAAGGTATTTCGTTGGATACGAAAAATGACCTGTATGTGGTGGACTTCTCGGGGAAAACCACTTCGGGTCCGATGTGTCTATTCGGAAAGGCCGACGTGGGCTAGCTATGGCATCGCCGTTTAGCCCATGTCAACATGAGAACTTTGCAAAGTCTCCACAAGGGTGGCCACATCCTTGGACTAAAAGACAATGTATCCTTTGCCAAAGATCGTGTTTGGAGGGCTTGTGTTGAAGGCAAAATGCATGACTCTCCCCACAAGAGGAAGACTATTGTGTCTTCAAAGAGGATCTTGGAATTACTTCATGTGGTTTTATTTGGTCCTCCTTCTCATGCAAGTCTTGGTGGGAAGAAATATTGATTGGTCATTATCGATGATTACTCAAGGTATACATGGGTATATTTCTTCAAGCTAAAGAGTGAGACTCAACAAACTGTCATTAACTTTGCCAATGAAGTTCAACGTCAACACAATGTTCCTATCTTGGCAATAAGAAGTGACAACGGCTCCGAATTCAAGAACTACACTTTGAATGATTTTCTAAGCAAAGAGGAGATTAGACATTAATATTCCGCTGCGTACACCCCTCAAAAAAATGGTGTAGCCGAGAGGAAGAACTGGACTTTGATGGATATGGCATCAATGTTGGCTGAATTCAAGTCTCCTTACAATTTTTTGGGTTGAAGCCATATCCACTGCTTGTCACTCATCGAACCGGCTCTACCTCAGAAAGATTTTGGACAAGACTCCATATGAAATACTTACCGGTAACAAGCCCAACATCTCATACTTCAGGGTATTTGGGTGTAAGTGTTTCTTTCTTATTAAAGGTGTCCGTTTGTCTAAATTTGAGTCCAAGGATTTAGAAGGTATTTTTGTTGGTTACGGTGCCGAATCCCACACTTATAGAGTCTACAACAAGCTCACTGGGATTGTTGTAGAATCTTGCAGTGTGGAGTTCGATGAAAATAACGGCTCCATTGTAGGGAAAGTTGATGTTTGTGATGCAGATGTTGAAATACCCCAAGATGCCATAAGAAGAATGGGCGTGGGATTTTTCCGCCCCATTGAGGAACCCCTTGTGGCGGATCGGGAAGGACAATGCTCCACTCAAGTGGAGCCCTCATCTACACAAGATCAACAAGCTCCTATTGTTGGAGATAACTCTGCACCGGCACCTCAACCCACTGAAGATCATCAGTCTTCTAGACAAAATGGTAGTCCCAGGCCGGACTATCCGCCCCCTCCAAGGGGCGGACAATCCGCCCCTGGCACTCCAACTTGTTCCAGGGGATCCGAAGAAGAAGACAACAACCAAGAAGTTTCCAGGCCGGATTCTCCGGCCCCCGAGGGCGGATTATCCGCTCGATCTCCCGATCCACAGCATTCTCAGGAAGAAGGAACTGGTGCCACATCTCCCAGGCCGGATAGTCTGGCCCCACCAAGGGGCGGATTATTCGGCCCTGAAGAACAAATTCTGCAGCAAGCTCCTGTTGTTAACTCAGATCAAGATCAAGGGCAAGGCAGTGGTCAAGACAAGGATACAAATATTGAATCAACTCCTTCTAGAAACAATAAGGACATTGAGGCTCGTCGCAAGGCTCGTGTTGATCGGAACCTTGAACTAAGGGGTCACACTCTTGACAAGGTTGTTAGTGATCTACGTAGAAGGGTGTCTACTAGAAGAGAACTTGCAAGCTTCTGTGATCATCAAGCTCACATTTCCATGGTTGAACCGAAGAAGGTCTTTGATGCTCTTGAAGATCCCGATTGGGTTGTTGCAATGCATGAAGAATTAAATAACTTCGAACGCAACAAAGTTTGGAAGCTCGTAGAGAAACCCAAGGATTGCCGCAATGTTATCGGCACCAAGTGGATCTTCAAGAACAAACAAGATGAAAATGGTATTGTTGTGAGGAATAAAGCAAGACTCGTGGCTCAAGGATTCTCTCAAGTGGAAGTAATTGGTTTTGGCGAGACTTTTGCTCTTGTGGCTCGTCTTGAGTCCATCTGTATCCTTCTTGCCTATGCAACCCATCATAATTTTAAATTATAGCAAATGGATGTTAAGAGTGCGTTTCTTAATGGTCCTCTACATGAGTTAGTATACGTCAAGCAGCCCCCGGGTTTTGAGGACCCCAAATTTCTGAACCATGTCTACAAACTCGATAAGGCGCTCTATGGCCTTAAACAAGCCTCACGTGCGTGGTATGAGAACCTTAAAGAGCTTTTGTTAGACCATGGATTCGAAGTTGGGCAAATCGATCCCACTCTTTTTACTAAGAAGGTTAATGGGGAGCTTTTTGTATGCCAAGTTTATGTAGATGACATTATTTTTGGCTCTACTAACCAAGCTTTTAATGATGAATTTTCAAAGCTTATGACTAACAGGTTTGAGATGTCAATGATAGGTGAGTTGAGGTTCTTTCTTGGATTCGAGATCAAACAACTTAGAGAGGGAACCTTTATTAATCAAGCTAAGTACATCCAAGACATGCTCAAAAGGTTCAAGATGACGAATCTCAATGGCGTTGCTACTCCAATGCAAACAAAGTGTCATCTTGAGCTCAATCCCAAGGGTAAAGACGTGGACCAAAAGGTATACCGATCCATGATTGGCTCTCTCCTTTACCTTTGCGCATCTAGGCCCGATATCGTGTTAAGTGTAGGAGTGTGTGCAAGGTACCAAGCCGCTCCTAAAGAAAGCCACTTAGTGGCGGTCAAACGAATCTTCAGATATTTGTTTCATTTCCTGAATTTTGGGTTATGGTATCCCAAGGGTTCAAGTTTCTCTCTATGTGGTTACACTGATTCAGATTGGGCTGGTGACAAAGATGATAGAAAATCAACTTCTGGTGCATGTCAATTCTTGGGCAGGTCTCTAGTGTGTTGGTCTTCAAAGAAATAGAATTGTATTTCACTCTTAATCGCTGAAGCTGAATATGTTGTTGCTGCAAGTGCTTGTACACAGTTATTATGGATGAGGCAAACTTTAAAGGAATACAATGTCAATTGTGACAAAGTTCCTCTATTATGTGACAATGAAAGTGCTATCAAAATTGCTTACAATCCCGTGCAGCATACAAGAACAAAACATATTGAGATTCGCAACCATTTCATTCGGGATCATGTTGCTCGTGGCGATATTGCCCTATCCTTTGTGAGCACGAAGAACCAACTTGCTGATATTTTCACGAAGCCCCTTGATGAAGCAAGATTTTGTTATTTGAGGAATGAGCTAAATATCATAGATTCAAGGAGCTTGGCTTGACTACCCTTGCACACTCACTTGCTCTTATTCATGTATTTGGTTTAGATGCGGGTATATACATAGGGGGAGTGTGGTCCTAATTGATTGGGCTAACCCTCCCCCCATAATGCCGAAAGCAAGAAAAATCATTTCCCTTAATATCATTTTGTGATATGTGGATCATCGATGAGCATTGGTTTTGAACTCAAGATACATCTTCGCGGTGTCATGCCATGCGCTCCAACATGGTGGCTTCGGCCACCGCCCTCTTCCTTGAGAAGAGTTGGTTTCTAATGGCTCCCTTTGGATTTTCTTGCATATTTCTTGTTCTTATGGAAAACACACTCAACTTTGGTTTTTGTTTGATTTGATTCTTGCAAATTTGGGTGTGTAGTACCATCTCAGTTTGTTGCTCTAAACCCAAGCCTTCTTTCCCTCTTTGAACCATCTATTCTTACACACAAGTCCTCTATACACCAGCGAGGGGTTTTGCAAGGTTGCACCAGCCCGAATCTGTACTTAACAGAAATTTCAGAGGGGGGGCGGACTATCCGCCCTAAGTGGGGGGCCGATTATCCGCCCCGGGCGAAAGCTGCCCTTTAAAGGCTGGGTCGGGGAGGCCAGGCTCAAACAGAGCAACCAGCCCTCCCCCAACCCTACCTCAGCCCCCAGCCGCAGCCGGAGCATCCGCCCCTCCCGGAGTCGATTTGACCATCGTATTCTTCGGGCCCTCCCCGGATCTTCTTCACCTCGCCTCCGGGTATCTTCTCCTCTGCGATTTTCCTCCAATGAGTGAGGGTAACTCCCTCATCTCTCTCCTTTTGTATGGGATGCATTTTGTTTGGTGGAAATCTCGTTGTAGAAGATTCTTGGTGTTCTTCCTTACTTTCTAGAATCAGTAGTATTGCAACCCTAGTGACCGATCTGTTTTGCCATGGTAGATCTAGGCCATTCCCCTGCCAGGGCTGGATAATCCGGCCTGGAGATTCACTTCTGGTCTGGTTTGGTCCTGACTCCTGCAATGCACATCATTCACTTATGGATTGTTTTTCTACTCTTTCTATTGTTTCTCCTGGACTTGTGTGTGTGATTATCTCCATGCTATCCCTCTCATGCTTTTCACAGGTGGTTCCAAACCGACCAAGACCTTCTCTCGTCGTTCCCGTGCCCGTTATCTCAAGCCCATTGCAGAAGGAAAGTTCATTGACGAAACCGAAGTCAGCAGAGCAGCAAGAGAGGCTGAACGGATGGCAGAGGCATGAAAGAAACCAAAGAGGACTGCATCTCGCAAGGGCAAACAGTCTCGACCCAACTACAAGTCTATGGACAGTCTTCAGTATGCCTCCATTCGCCAGACTGATTACTATGATGAGGCTGACAGTGATGGTCCCCCTGAGGACTCTATGTTTTGGAATGCCCACTTTCGGGCTATTCATGATGATGTATATGCTACCCTCAAGCTTCGCCCTATGCACCCTATCAATTTGACTAAGGCTCAATCCAAGGCAAGGCTCCTTGAGGCATTAGATGTGACCAACAAGATGGGGCTTCACCACCTTATGACTATCCAATGCAACTATGATTCCTCTGTGGTGCAGCAGTTTTTCTCGACACTTGTGATTTGCGGTGATGAGCGATGTACTATGAAGTGGATGACCGGGACCACAATGATTCAGTCAGACTTCCGCACTTTTGGGCAGGTTCTTGGTTATGCCTTCCATGGTCGTGACACCCCTTCTGGCCACCGTATCATTTCTCCACTGAAGCCATCCAAGGATACTGTGCTTGCTCCTTGCCTTACTCCTGATGGTGTTGCTGGTACTTTTCCTGGTCTCTCTCTCCCTTGTATGCCTCCCTTGTTGGCATATTTAGGGATTGCATTTCTCCGAGTGGTGGCAACAATGACAAGATCTGTGGCCATCTGGTTCCTCTCCTTGCTTTTGCCCACGAGTGTGCCACCAACTCTGGTTCAGCTACAGGTTACAAACTGGATGTCATGGACTACATATATCATGAGATGACGGATGCTATGATCAACATGCTCTCTATTCCTTATGCTCCTTTCATTATGATGCTCATCAAGCATATGTTGCCCCATGAGGACTTTGGCACTGCTTTGGATGGAGTTCACAAGCCCAAGAAAATCTACAACAAGGCTCAGAATATCCATCACCCTTCCACTGCCCATGAGTCCTTCATGCGTGATGCACGGTCTAGTGGTCGTCGTTCTGTGGTGTCCCCAATGGCGCGCGAGGTTAAGCAGCTCACTTGGTTCCAGCGGCACATCCTTTGCATGGGCATTGACACTCACAAGGGCCAATATGAGGCGTACTGCAGGGATCATGAGAGGGATCACACTCAGCAGCTTATTCTTCACCATGTCTCCGGTGCCACTGGCCATCCACCTTGTCCCACTCCTTTGGAACCGTATGCTCAGTGGAACACTTCAGGGATCAACTACGGCGAGCTCGAGAGTTGCCTGTTTCCTCCACCTCCGAGGGCACCCACTCCTCCAGCTGATGACGATGATGATGAGTATGATGAAGAGGAAGGGGACGGGAATTACTACGACGAGGATGAGGAGGAGTGATCTTCAGGGGCGTTAGCATCGCTCTTCTTCCTTTTTGGCGTTTCGATGCCAAAGGGGGAGAAGTAGTTCTATTAGGTCTCGTGGATTTGCAAGGGTTAGGCGCAAGCACCTGTCTTTCAGTCGTTTTATTTGCTTGCTTGTGCCTTTTTAGCGTGAACTTATTTGTTATTTGTGCTTGGTTATGTAAGACTATGTCGTGCTTTACTCTGCATGTTTGGTATTCTGGAATTCCGGATTTATATTGTGGATCTCATGGAATTATGGATTTATCTATGGAGCCTATTTGATGGCATATGGAGTCATGGGATTATCTTATGTATGCATCAATATTGTTTGGGATGTGCTTGGAGGCTATCAATCTCTTTATTTCCTTTGGCTATAATCACATCCCGGTGGTATGACCTTGTTTCCCAACCCACCTTGTTTCAACTATCTTTGCTTTGAAAGTCGTGTTCTCTCCAGTGTGTGTATTTGTATTCAAATGCAAATTGTAAATATGTACACATCTAGGGGGAGCGTCTTTCATTTTTAAGGTGGCGTTAGCCGGTTTCATTGCAAATCATAGTATTGTCATCTAACACCAAAAAGGGGGAGATTGAAAGACCATTTTATAACCCCTAGTGTTTTGTGTGTTAGATAACAATATCAAGGACTATTTAATGTGTGTTGAAGTGTTGCAGCTCTCTCTAGGGATCAAAGGAAAATGATTCTGCATTTGGGGGGCGGATAATCTTCCCCTCCCTCTTCCCAAATAGGCGCAAGCCCCAAAAGGGGGGCGGAGTTTCGGCCGGATTTTCCGGCCCCGCCGGATAATCCGCCCCTCAGGGGGGCCGGATAGTCCGCCCCTCTTGATAACGACCAAGGCACAAGCCCCATAGAGGGGGCGGAGTTTTGGCCGGACTTTCCGGCTTGGCCGGATAATCCGCCCCAGGAGGGGGCCGGATTATCCGCCCCCCCAAGATCTTCATCAAGTTTCGCAGGCGCTAGCCCTAGAGAGGGGGCGGATTTTCTCCCGAAATATCCGCCCTTGGGGCGGAGTTTTCCCAGGGGGCAGATAATCCGTCCCAAGTGGGGGGCGGATAATCCGCCCCCAAAGTTGTTCAACGGCCATATCTGGGCAGGGGGTATTTAAGCCAGCCTTCCCCCTCCTGCCAGACCTCTTGGTTCATTCGAAAAAGTCAAGATCTGATCTGCAACCTTCATCCAAAAGAGCTCCACCTAGATCCACCCAAAGGCCCCGTCCCTTGGGGAATTGAAGGAGGAGAACTCGATCTTCATCATCAGCAATCAAGCGCTTCATATCCTCTCCATTCATTTGGAGAATCATCGATCTAGTATTTCTTGCAAATACCTAGATCCTTGTTTTGTTTATATTGATAAACCTTGTTCTTGTGATAGCTTGTTGTCATCTCGGGAGCCCCCAATTCAGTTGTGGGTGTGTGCCCCGGTAGCGTTGTAAAAGGCACTGGTTCCCACCTCGAAGGGTTCCAATAGTGGAGAAGGTGGATCAGGCCTCTCGTGGCGAGATCCATCGGAGAATAGGGTGAGGCCTATTATGGCGTGGTGGTCTTAGATCCGCCCACCCCTCCAACGCAGATGTACTTCCCTTAACAAGGAAGGAACTGCGGTAAAACAAATCCCTGTGTCTCCACGTGCTCCACTATGGTTTCTTCGCTCCTCTCTTTACGTGCTTAGTAGCTAGGGTTGCATATAGGGAAATTCTCGTAGTTACATATCTAGAGAATTTACTTTGTGTCAAGCCTAAAATTGAAGAAGTACTAAAAATTGGTTAGCACCTATTCCCCCTCTAGGTGCCCATACGATCCATTTCAATGAGGGAGCACATCCTCTGGATGAGAAACATGGCTGCCAAACTAAAGCCCATGGATGATGATCTAGAGATAAAGCCTGCTCTTCTTGTTTACTTGGTCATGGCATCACTGCCTCAACAGTTTGACAACTTCGTTGTCAATTACAACATGGCCCTAGAAAAGTGGGACATAGAAAAGACCATCGCCATGTGTGCCCAAGAAGAGGAGAGGCTCAAAGCCCAGAATGGTGGTTCATTGAACCTAGTGAAGGACAACAAGAAAAGGACCTTCACCTAAAGAAACCATGGCTCTCCTTCTAAGCCACGTGGTAAAGCTCGCATGCGCTATCAGCCTCAGCAAAGGCCTACCCTCCTAGTGAACAGAGATAGAGATGCTTGTCTCCACTGTGGCAAGAAATGGCATTTTATGAAAGATTGCTCTGTCTTTCTAAAGGAACTAATGGCAAGTAAAGGTAACAATATTGTTTCTTTTGTAAATGAATCCTTGTATACATATTTTTCAAAATCTACTTGGTGGATTGACTCAGGGGAAACTTTTCATGTTGCAAATTCTTTACAGGGATTCCATTCGACGAGGACTATGAAAAGAAACGAAGGATGCGTTGAAGTCACAAATGGAGCCCAAGTAGACGTTGAGGCCGTTGGTGACATCTTCTTGGAGCTTGCTGATGGATCAATGATCTTGCTTACGGATGTTCGACTGTTCCTTCTTTGCATACAAATTTAATAAGTGTGTCGGTTTGGACAAAGTAAACTATCAGTGTCATTTTGGATATGGCTAGTGTGCCATTTATTGTAATAAAGATTGTGTGGGTGTTGTTTTCCTTCACAATGAGCTTTATTTATTATCCACTCGTGAATTTTTTTTCTGTGTGTAAAGTGAAAGAGAATGTTTCCTCGTCGAATAAAGATCCAAAGAAAATAAAGAGAACTCAAGACTCATCAAAATTATGCCACCGTCGTTTAGGCCATATTTCAAGGGGATAATAGAAAGACTAGTTAAAAACGATATTCTTCATCCATTAGAGTTATCCGACATAGAGCAATGCATCGATTACATTAAAGAAAAGTATGTAAAGAGAATAAAAAGGATGCAAATCGAAGCGCTGAAACACTAGAAATTATTCACACTGACATTTGTGGACCGTTTCCAGTGAAAAGTGTAGATGGTTATGACTCGTTCATAACATTCACAGATGATTACTCCCGCTATGGTTATATTTATCCAATTAAAGAAAGATCGGAAGTGTTGGATAAATTTAAGATATTCAAAGCCAAAGTTGAGAACCAACATAGTAAAACAATAAAGATAGTAAGGTCCGACCGTGGAGGGGAGTACTACGATCGACACACCCCATATGTCCAAGTCCCTGGACATTTTGCAAGGTTCTTACAGGAGACTAGCATAGTGGCCCAGTATTCGATGTCGGGCGAACCTCAGCAAAATGGAGTAGCGGAAAGGCGTAACCGTACCCTTATGGATATGGTGCGCAACATGATGAGTTACTCCACCTTACCAATGGGATTGTGGATGGAGGCATTAAAAACCTCATTCATATTCTCAATATAGTACCAAGCAAGTCAGTGACCAAAACACTGTATGAGCTATGAGAAGGAAGAGTTCTCGTGCTACAGTACCTAAGGGTGTGGGGGAGCCCGGCTAAGGCCAAAGTGTTCAATCCAAATATAGCAAATCTTGAACCTAAAACAGTCAGTTGCCATTTCATTGGCTATCCTGAAAAGTCAAAAGGTTTTCATTTCTACTGTCCATACAGATACACAAAGTTTGTAGAAATTAGACATGTTGTCTTCTTAGAGGACAAAATGATGAGGGGGAGCATGGTATCTAGGAAAATTGATCTTGAGGAGAAGAGGGTGCATGCACCTAATTCGATGATTCTGTAGCCATTCTTCTCGCTACATGTTGTTCGGGCATTAACAAGCCCAGTGGTTGTGGTGCAAGAACATGTTGCGACTCCACCCATGAAAATAGTAAGTAAGGATCCGGAACCTGTCCGTCAGGAGCTGACTGAACCCACTGTTGAGAATGAAAGGGAGCGGCAATATCCACCTCCAGAGAATACGTCACATGTTGAGACACATGATGAGCCAGTTCATGAGGCCCCTAGAAGGTCTCAAAGAGCTAGAAAGTCAGGATTTCTAAATATTATAAAGTTTATAACATATAAAGAGTTCAAATGAAGAATGATCCCACTTCATTTGAAGACGCCAGGAGTAGCCCTCACTCATCGAATTGGCTAGAAGCCATGGAAGATGAGATGAGGTCAATGAGTTCCAACGAAGTTTGGGACTTAGAGGAAATTCCCAGAGGAGCTAAAATAGTAGGCTGTAAATGGGTCTACAAAACAAAGTATGACTCTAGAGGGAATGTGAAGAAGTACAAAGCACGACTTGTGGAAAAAGGATTCACACAAAGAGAAGGAGTAGATTACAATGTGACTTTTTCTCCAGTCTCATATAAGGATTCCTTCAGAATCATAATGGCACTAATTGCAAATTTTTGATTTAGATCTGCATCAAATGGATGTAAAGACGACATTTCTAAATGGGGATTTAGAAGAAAGAGTCTACATGAAACAGCCTAAGGGTTTTTTCATGCAAGGAAAGGAAAATATGGGATGTCGCCTAAGGAAATACATTTATGGATTAAAGCAAGCTTCGCGATAGTGGTATCTAAAGTTTAATGAGACCATTAATAAATTTGGATTTAAAGAGAATGTTGAGGACAACTGCATTTATGCAAAGTTCAAAAGTGGGAGATATATTTTCCTAATTCTGTATGTGGATGATATCTTGCTTGCTAGCAGCGATGTCAGTCTACTACTAGAAACAAAGAAGTTCTTGTCCTCAAACTTCGACATGAAAGATCTTGGTGAAGCTTCATATGTTTTAGGCATAGAAATTCACCGAGATAGAACAAATTGGGTTCTACGACTGTCACAAAAGGCATACCTAGAGAAGATCCTAAAGAAATATAGTATGCATGCGTGCAATACCACACCTGCTCCTATAGTCAAGGGCGGCAGTTTTGGGAAGTTTCAATGTCCCAAAAGTCAATATGAGATCGATCAAATGAAGTCAGTATCATATGCTTCGATCGTTGGAAGCTTACAGTATGCACAAGTGTGCACTCACCCTGACTTAGCTTTTATCACCGGGGTACTCGGTAAATATCAAGATAATCCAGGCACAGAGCACTAGAAAATGGTAAAGAAAGCTTTGCGTTATGCGCAAGGCTCAAAAGACCTCATGCTAACATATAGAAGGTCTGATTCCCTAGAGATAAGAGGGTATTGAGATGTTGATTTTGCGGGAGACAAATACGATTGAAAGTCCACGACATGATATGTTTTCACTCTCGCGGGAGGGGCTATTTCATGGAGAAGCTCCAAACAGTTAATAGTTGCATCATCTACAATGTGTGCAGAATTTATAGCATGCTATGAGGCCACGGGGCAGGCGATATGGTTAAAGAAATTTATACCCGACTTGAAAGCGGTAGATTGCATTGACAAGCCACTAAAGATGTACTGTGTCAACGGGCCCGCAGTATTTTATGCTCACAACAACAATTCGAGTAATGCTTCCAAACCTATAGAGATAAAGTAGTATGTTGTGAAAGATCCAGGATCACACTATAAGACTCGAGCATTTAAGGACAAAGGATATGCTTGTGAATCTGCTAACGAAAGGCTTACCACCCAATGTGTTCAAGGAGCACTTAGCCGGCATGGGTTTAAGGGAAATCCTATGATTCCTAGATCATAAGAGGCCCAAAAGGAAAGAGTTTCTTGTTTCAAAACAAAAGGTATATTATAGCCATCTGATTTTATCGGCAATTGAGCTGTGATGATGAAACATGCTCTATGTACCAAACAATGATGAAACAAGCAAAGTACAAAGTAAAAAGTAAATTTGAAATCAAGGGGGAGACTGTGTAGGGGTTCGTAGAATGGAAAACAAAAAAATTCTATCGCATGAACACACAAAAGCCAAAATCTAATCTACGAGATTGGTGCAACGAGTTCATAGAGTACTGACCCTCAAAGATCCAAAGCGGTTAACGAGATCGGATTCTCGTGGTTCATGTAGTCTCTCACTTGCCGATCTCAAGATCGCGAAGATGATCCTTCCGGTGTTGTGTTCCAGCAGGGCTTCCGCAGTCGGTCACACGTTCGGTACTCTATGAAGAACTTCCTCTCCCTTGTTCCAGCAGGCAGCAAAGGTTGTAGATCTCTCCTCGTGATTCCAACAGCACGATGGTGTGGTGGTGGAAGTAGAGGGGAAATCTCGTAGGGCTTCACCTAAGCCGGAGTGGGTATGGTGGAGTAGAAGAGGGCCTCGGCGATCTAGGGTTTAGAGGGCCGAGTGTTTAGAGGTGGCCGACGGCTAGGGAAATCCCTAGGCGGCGACTTGGAGGAGCCCTAGGCGGCGGCTAGAGAGGGGGGCGACGGTCGGCTAGGGTTTGGTGTGAGGGGTAGGGGCTCCCCTACCCCTCCTTATATAGGCAGGAGAGGCGGTTTGGGTGGAGGGGAGTCCTCCCCCAACACCTCCTTGTGGCCGGAGGCAAGGGGAGGGAGGAATCCTTCCCTAAGTGGGATTCCTTTCCTCCCTCCACTAGGCAATCATATTGGGATTTGACTTTTTCTAATTGGCGTTTGACTTTTCAAACTAGAATTTGATTTCTCTCTTCCCATTGCCCATCTAAATGACCTAGGACATGATGCAATCATTCCACTTTGTTATGGCACATCCATGTACCCTTCCCACCCCGGGGTAGTGGACCTTCCAGACCCTTCTAGAAGCTTCCGGTGAAAACACTGAAAACATTTCCGAACCCCGGAATTGGACTTTCCTTATATGAATCTTATTCTCTGGACCATTCCAGATCTCCTCGTGATGTCCTGGAAAGTGTGTCTCCCTATGGTTCATGAATTATGCAGACATGATCGAGACACTTCTCTGATCAATAACCAATAGAGGAATATTGAAATTCATATGGCTCCCACATATTTCTACGATTACTTCATGATCGAATGAACCATTTACATACAATACCAATTTCCTTTTGTCTCGCGATACTTTACTTATCCGAGGTTTGATCATCGGTATCTCTGCATACCTAGTTCAACCTCGTTACCAATAAGTACTCTTTACTCGTTCTGTGATATGATATCCCTTGTGATCTAGTCACATGCTTGCAATCCAATTGGATGACATTCCACCGAGAGGGCCTAGAGTATATATATCCGTCATATGGATGGACAAGTCCCACTCTTGATCCATGTGCCTCAACACATACTTTCAGAATACTCAATGCCACCTTTATAACCACCTAGTTATAAAGTGGTGTTTGATGTCATCAAAGCATACATCCGATGATGGTGATTAACATGATCTCATGGTAGAAGGATTTAGGTTACTATGTATTTGAAATCTTATAGCAAACAAATTATTGAATGACTTAATATTATGCTATGCTTAACTATAGGAGTGTGTCCATCACATCATTCTCCTAATGATATGACCTTGTTATTAATAACATCCAATGCTCATGATCAGGAAACTATAATCATCAATTAATCAACAAGATAGTATTACAAGAGGTTTACTAGGGACTCTTACATGTTTACAAAACACACAAGTATTAATGTTTCTAGTTAATACAATTATAGCATGGGATGTAAACATTTATCATAAACATAAAGATATGATAATAACCATTTTATTATTGCCTCTTGGGCATATCTCCAACAGTCTCCCACTTGCCCTAGAGTCAATAATCTAGTTTTCGAAAAACTTGTGCATTCAACACCTATGGCTTTCCGGTGTTGTACATGTCACGCTCCGAGACCGGCCCCAGGAGGATGACAGCCGCCGCGCGCATATAGACCGGGAGGTCTATATACCCGCAAGGCTAAAAAGACAGCTATAAGCTGGCACAGTGGATCAAGAGAAGCCCCAAAACTAACTTTATTACAAGATTATTTTACATTTACACAAGAATACAACTATGTTATCTAATTCGCTTCCCGCCCATCGATCCAGCCTATTCCATGAAACGATGACAACTCCCGCATGTTAGTCTCGACTGCATCCAAAAACATTAGGGAGCAATGGTGAGTACAAAAAGTACTCAGCAAACTAATCATATACACAATCATATAAATTGTAAAATAGAATTTCCTTTTCAAAAACAGATGAATGAACTTGTTAAGCAGATTTAAAAAAAACACATGGTGCCACACATGAAAGTAAGCATTCCTAAACCCGGGAGTCACAGGGGTTAATATTAACGCTTTTACACTCTGCAGAGGAGTACTCCGACGTCGACAACCTCGACTAGCACCACACATGCGCTAGAAGAGCAGAGCTCTTTTACCCACTAGAACCCGGACACCTGAATTTACTTATGCCGGTCGCTCCTACGGATCCATCACCGACACTTCCGTTTCAAGGCCGTCCCCAGCGAAGAACTCAGCCAGTCCCATACCTGGACTGTGACCGGTACAATACGATTACCTTCGTAGCACCAAGTTTTACGTCAGAAAACATTCATATTAATTTTCATGCCATTCCCAAGATCCATATTCATGCTAAATGCCCGGTTCATATCGGTGGCTCCAAATGGATCCATCACCGTATCACAACACCAGCGCATCAGCCATAAGTATTTCAAAGAAATATCCACAACTCTCATATCTCAAATATTATATCATAGTTTTAATAATAAAATGTACTTTACAAAATATACGAGAGTTGTATAACAAGCTTGCTGAATCAAAAATGCAGATCAATATATTATTCGGGAAAAAAAACCCACAGATATAAATAGATATAGATGATATATCTCCACCATGCGAGAAAACCGAGAAAACCGATAATAGAATAAACACCCATCTACTATTCGACTCCCATATCTTCATTTGGGCAGCACCTCTCTCTGTATATTTCACTTCCTCCAAGAAACATGTGCAGATAAATGATTCGAACTCTCTCTAGTCAACCTCTCTCTCTATTAGAGAGATCACTCGTGCTAGCTCTCACTCTCTAAACTAATTGATCAGTGTGTTCTACGTTGAGGCAGGGAGGAAGGGCGTCTATTTATACTACTCCAAGAGGCAACGTCGGCACAACGCTAGCTAAAAATATCTTACTCCGCCGCTTTGCCGCTTGACTCTTCGACACTGCTAAGGAAACATGGGCCAAATGCTATCTAAAATATCTAAATCATGCCGCCTACCTGCTGTCCAACATGCAAGAGTCCACGCAAGGTCAAGAATGACTAAGCTACTATATTTTGCCAACACATCATCTACATCCTCTCACAACAAGTCATGTTGCCTTTTGCTAGACAATATCTCACCGCATGCATGGGTCAATGGACATGCACAAGGACATGCACATACACATACACTATATGGACATACACTAGTAATTTCATACATTTGTACTAGTTGACGTGCACACACACAAAGACTAGTCAGGTTCTAGCCATTTTATTAATTAATCCTCCAAACTTTTATGGTATGCAAAAACTAAAATCCAACTTAAACATTAGAGATTAGCTAAATTACCATAATAAAAAGGCATACATTATTTTTCTCAAATTAATTAATTTCCTAAATTTCCGGGTTATCACAGTACATACACGATTACTAGTGGTTAACTAATCTTCGGATCCAACATTTTCAGGTCCGTGTGTAATTACATGTCTTTGCGTCTCTATGCATCACTCATTCTCTAATGAGATGGCATTGTATAAATTTGGTTCTTTGGTGAGACCTTTAGTTCCTTTGGGATTAAACCATGTCGATACAATTGTTCTACAATATATCTTCATAGTACTAGTCCGATGTGGACCACACCTAGTTTGATAACAAACTACTTGCCACAAATGCCCTCTTTTGCTACTACAATAACAGTCATATACTTAGCCTTTTGTTATAGTATCTGTCACAATGTCTTAACTTTGGAACTCATCCAAATCCGTTATGGAACTTCCTTTCCATTACATTGTGCCACCCTTAGTTTAAATTGAGATGAACTTAATTTTGTATCTTGTGACAGAACTAGTATCAATGTAACACTTTACAATGAACTATATATCTACTTGTCACCTATACATAATTAACATATTCTTAGTTCTTCCAGGGATCATAAGAATATCCTTAGTATCGTCCAATGATCATCTTATGAGTCATTCTGGGATATACTCATAACATTTAGTGACATGGTTATACCCTGCAGGTACACGACCTCAGCATACCTAGTCCAGCCCAAGGATGGCCCACGATAAATATACGTCGGCCCATGAAGATTTTCGGGTGGCCAAGGCCCATGACGCCTTTGGATTCTTGGAGAGCAAGACTAGAGTAGATAGGAAATTCAAAGTGGTAAACCCTAAAACCTGTAACCGACTCGATCTGTTCCTGGGACCTGCCTAACTCTATATAAAGGCTAGGAAGGCACGACGAGGAGGCACCTCATACCACCGCATACACACCTCCACGCCAGATTGCATCTGCGCACCCCTGTACTTTTCGGTTCCGCCGTAATCAAGAGCAGACAAGCAGGAGTAGGGTTTTACCTCCGGGGGCCTGAACCTGGGTAAACCTCGTGTCCCCGTGTTGCTTGTTTGCTAACCGTTTCGCGATCTCCAGCATCCCCATCTTCTCTAAAACCCAAGTCCATAACAATGGGCATTGACGAGATTAAACCTCGTAAATTGGCGCCGTCTGTGGGAACTGGGGACGCTGATTGTGCGATCGTGATGGTCCCAACCCGAGCGATCTACAACTCCACGGCGACGGAGAGTCATCTACTCTTTGGCGCTATCGACTTCACCGCCCACTCACCGGCCACCATGAAGGACTTCGAGCCCGTTGGCGACGGACTCGAGATCCTGTTCGGGAGCTTCTGCTTCTAGGTGGGGCAGACCAGCACTCTCCACCTTCCAGAGCGGGTGCCCCTGCCATCGATCAGGCCCGCTTCATGGGCTCCACACCCTGTGCTACGCACATCATCATCGACAGACGAGTCCTATGACAGCAGCACGCGAGGCCGTAGCAGGCAACAAGATCCTGCCCGCTGATGCTTCACGAGATCTGCTGATGGCATACCACATGCTCCTCATCGAGGAGCACAAGAAGCAGATCAAGATGCAGGAAGTGCTTGACAAGCGCAAGCAAGCAGCTTCGGAGTCCAGTGCGCGACGAGCTGCGCTCTCCGCCATGGTCATTGGCTCCAGCTCGCACGGCAACAATGGCAACAAGCACCGTTCTCGGATGGAGAACATGCACCCCAAAGAGCGCCGCGAGGTGACCCGAGCCCTCAACGCGTCCTTCATGGAGATGGACACCGACGACAACGTCATCCCGAAGACGCCACAAGCTGCGATCATGGCAGCCACCGCGTACCTCGCATCCCACCCACCTCCGGAGGGGGACCCGAAGAGGGCCATGCACAAGTCCGTGCTTACCGGACTTGGACTCGTTGGAGCTGCGCTCCACGGAGAAGCTCCTGTGGAGCCAAAGAAGAAGGTTGCGGTCAGATTCAACCGCAGTCCCACGCCTTCATCAGAAGACGAAGAGCACGACCTTCCTCGAAGGCACAAGAGCTCGCGCCATCGCAGCCGCGATTACGACGCCCGAAGCGAGCTCACCCAGCGCAAAATCGACAAGGCGCGCGCCAAGAGCGCATGCTCTTCTGAATCCGAGATGGATGAAGATGAAGGAGAACTCTGCGGAGCCCGATGCTTCAGCAGATCTGTTCGACGAACAAGGATGCCACGAAACTTCAAGCTTCCTTCGGACACTCCAAAGTTTGATGGCACACTGGACCCCAAGTCATGGCTCAGCGACCACTTGTCGTCCGTCAAGCTGCACGGCGGAAGCAGGGAAACCGCCATGCAATGCCTTCAGCTGCAGCTGACAGGCGCAACTCGGATCTGGCTGAGCAGCCTATCCTCAGGATCCATACGAAGCTGGGAGGAGCTGGCATACAGTTTCGTCCGAAACTTCAAAGGCACCAGCAAGAGGCCTGCCTCGATCGAGGAGTTGCGGGCCTGCACTCAACGAATGGGCGAATCCATTCGCTCGTACATAATGCGCTGGTCCAACACCAAGAACTCCACGGCGCACATCTCCGAAGAGAGGACTATCGACGCCTTCAAGGACGGCATCAAGCGCCAGGACTTCAAAGAAGAACTTGGGCGCGTCAAGCCCAAGACACTCGACCACCTCATGGACATCGCCAACAGTGGGCCCACGGTGAGGACTCCGTCCACCGAGCGCACTCGGAGGAAGAAGACGACTATGGCCGACGACGTGAACGCCGTAGCAAGAGAAGATCGCGCGTCTACGACGATCGCGATGGACCCGACATGGTCGCGGCTGGCTACGCCGACCGCCATAGCGACGGCAACCGCAACAGCGGCGGACACCGCGGAAGCAATTTCCGTGATGGAGGACGCCCAACACAGTCGTGGCAGCGCCGCGGTCGCGACGACGTACCCTCAGCATACGAAAAACTGTCGGGTCCATGCACCATCCACTTCTATATCGACAAGCAGGATGGTAAGAAGAAGGCAAGCCACATGCTCAAGGACTGCCGCGAGTTCCAGAAACTCAGCGAAAGCATGGCTCAGATGAGGCAGCAAGCCCCGAACCCTGGATTCGGGAACGCACCCGCACCAGGCGAGATCGCGCATGGAGCTCCTCCACCACCACCTGCAGGAGGCCCGAACCACCCAATCGCACCCACACAGAATAACGGTGGGCACGGGTATCCCCCGCCAAAAGGAGCGCTAATGATCCAAAAAGGGCGCCCAACGAATAGGGTGCAGAAGAAAACCACCCATTAGATCAATCTGGCCGTGAAAACACCACCCGCCATCCCTGAGTACCTCAGCGGATCGGAATCTTGCATCACGTTCAACCGTTCGGATCACCCTTGCCAGGTCCCTCGCCTAGGTCATGCTGCCCTGGTGCTTGAGGCGCAGATCGGAGGGTTCGAGATGAGCCGCGTCTTCATGGACGGCGGCAGCGGCATCAACCTGATGTTCGCCAGCACCCTAGCAGCAATGCGGATCCCGCTATGCAGCCTGGAACAGTCAGACACAACGTTCCATGGCATCGTCCCAGGAAAGGGAATATTCCCCCTGGGAAAGATATGGCTCGACGTCATCTTCGGCAAGCCGGATAACTTCCGATGCGAGCGACTCGAGTTCGAAGTGGTGGACTGGCCATCACAATACCACACCATCCTCGGGCGTGTGGCATTCGCAAGGTTCCTGGCAGTACCGCACTACGCGTACCTGCTACTCAAGATGCCAGGACCCAGGGGCGTCATCACGGTCCAAGGGAGCTTCACCCGATCGGACCACTGCGAAAGGGACTTCGACAGAATCTCCCAATCATTCGGCATGCAAGAGGAGCTCGTAAGGCTCCGCGAGGTGACGGACAATGGGGCACCCCCAGTCGCAAGACAAAACGCACCTGACATGTCCTTCGACTCCACCGTCAACACAAAGAAGGTGCAGGTCCACCCGACGGATGCCTCCAGGACGGTGCTGATCGCCAACGATCTCAGCTCCGCATAGGAAAGCGCGCTCATCGAATTCCTCCGTGAGCGCTGGGAAATCTTCGCCTGGTGTCCGGCGGACATGCCAGGAGTTCCCAGGGAATTCGCCGAGCACGCACTCAACGTCTTTCTAGACGCCAAGCCCGTCAAGTAGTCTATCCGACGACTGTCTGAGCCCCGAGCATAAGCCATAGGAGTTGAAGTCAACTGACTACTCGCTGCAAACTTCATCAGGGAGATTAAGGAGAGCGAATGGCTCGCCAATACAGTGATGGTCCCCAAAAAGGACACGGACATCCTGCGGATGTGCGTGGACTTCATGTCGCTGAACAAACACTGCCCGAAGGACCACTTCCCTCTCCCTCGGATCGATCAGATCATCGATTCGACTGTAGGATGCGAGAAGCTCTCCTTCCTCGACGCCTACTCATGCTACAACCAGATTCGACTAAAGGTCGAAGATCAGGAGAAAACGGCGTTCATCACGCCATTCGGAGTGTTCTGCTACAACACAATGCCCTTCGGGCTAAAGAACGCGGGTGCCACGTACCAACGGTGCATGCAGGCATGCCTGAAGGACCAGATCGGTCGCAATATCCAAGTCTATGTCGACGACATAGTCATCAAAACCAGGGAGGCGAGAACGCTCATCGACGATCTCCGCGAGACGTTTGATAATCTCGACCGCTACAGGATCAAGCTTAACCCTGAAAAGTGTGCCTTCGGCATCCCATCTGGCCAGCTACTTCGCTATTTCATCTCCCAGCGATGGATAGAGGCGAACCCGAAGAAAATTCGGGCCATAATGGCCATGGAAAAACCAAAGAACCTCAAGGGCGTCCAGCAGCTCGCCGGGCGAATCGCGCATTAAGCAGGTTCATCGGCCGCATGGGCGAAAAGGCTCTGCCATTCTACCAGCTGCTACGCAAAGCAGACAAATTCGAATGGACGCCTGAGGCGGACGACGCATTCGAAGTTCTAAAGCGGCTGCTCTCTACCTCGCCTGTCCTGGTCACGCCAAAGGAACGCGAGCCTTTACTGCTGAACATAGCAGCCACACACCAGGTGGTCAGCACCGTATTGGTGGTCGAGCGACCCGAGGAAGGCAAGACCCATGGGGTCCAACGCCCAATCTACTACCTCAGCGAGGTATTGACGCCGACAAAGAAGAGGTACCCTCACTACCAAAAACTCGCCTACGGCGTGTTCATTACGGCTCGTTGGCTGAGCCACTACTTCCAGGAGCACCAGGTGATGGTCATCAATGAGGCACCCCTGAACAGCATCCTGAACAATCCGGAGGCCACAGGACGCGTGGCCCTGTGGGGCATCGAGCTGTCACCTCTAGACATCGTCTATGAGAAACGCCACGCGATCAAGTCTCAAGTCCTCCCGGACTTCCTTGTACACTGGATGGAGCTGCAGCTGCCAGACACCCCAGACATGACACAGTCATGGATGATGCACTTCGACGGCTCCAAGCATGAAGCCGGAGCAGGAGTCGGGGTCATACTGACCTCCCCGCAGGGCGATAAGATGAAGTACGTCCTCCGGATGAAGTTTCGAGCTTCCAAAAATAAGGCAGAATACGAGGCCCTCATCCACGCCATGTGGATGGCCAAGATCTGTGGCGCAACACGCCTCGTCATCTACGGTGACTCCAACCTCGTCGTCCAGCAGGCGATGAACGAGTGCGATGCGCACGCTGCAAACATGATCGCGTACCGCGCACTCTACAACGCATTCGAAGGAGGCTTCGACGGCTGCGAGCTTCGGCACGTTGGTAGAGAAAGCAATGAAGAGGCCGACAGACTCGCCAATATCGGCTCCACCTGCACACGGGTGCCACCAGGTGTGTTCCTCGAACAGATCTGCGTGCCATCCATAAAACAGAAATTCCCAAAGGGATCACCCGAAGAAGTAGAACACTCGGGGGATGCGCTACCCGAAGGACATGAAGGACCCGAAAAGCTAGACACAGAGGTCGCTGTGGTCAACCTGATGCAGGTCATGGCAGTCGAAGAAACTTGGACACGGCCATACCTCAGGTATCTGATATACGGAGAACTACCTGATAGCCCGACAGATGCCCGACGCATATCTCGCCGGTCCAAGGCCTTTACAATCATCAATGGCGAGTTGTACAAGCGCAGCATTTCGGGTGTACTCCAAAGGTGCGTCACCCTCGGTGACGGCAAAACCATACTCCAAGACATCCATGAGGGCATCTGCGGCCATCATGCAGGCAGCCGCTCCCTTGTCACCAAAGCTCTATGAGCTGGATTCTACTGGCCAACGGCCATGAACGACGCCAAGGACATCGTCCGAAGATGCAAAGGGTGCCAAAGGTTCGCCGATAAACCACACGCACCCGGATCAGAACTCAGGCCCATACCTTTGGCCTGGCCCTTCGCCCAGTGGGGCCTCGACATGATCGGCAAGCTACCAAGGTCCTCGAAAGGAGGTCACGTCTACCTCCTGGTCGCAGTCGACAAATTCACCAAGTGGATTGAGGCCATGCCAGTCACTAACCAAAAGGGAAAAACTGCCGTCAAGTTATCCATTGTCTACAGGTTCGGCATGCCGCACAGCATCATCCCCGACAATGGGTCGAACTTCATCTCCAAAGAATTCCAGAACTTCTGTGAAAACCTCGGAATCAACATCACATACGCCTCCGTGGCGCACGCGCAAACAAACGGACAGGTCGAGAAGGCCAACGGCCTCGTCGGTGCTGGCACCAAGAAGCGCCTAATGAGCCCACTCGAGCGACTTGCGGGTGCCTGGACACAAGAGCTACCTTCGGTCCTGTGGAGCCTGCGCACAATGCCAAACAGCTCAACCGGCTACACACCTTTCTTCATGGTGCACGGAGCCGAAGCCGTACTACCAGCAGAAGTACGCCACAAGGCCCCATGGGTCGTCGCTTACAGCGAAGCCGAATCGACGGCTGCACTCGAAGACGCCATCGATACACTCGACGAAGCGCGCGACATAGCAGCGGCTCAATCAGCGGTGTACCAACAAAGTCTCCGCAACTACCACAGCCGAAGGCTGCGCTCAAGGTCCTTCATCGAAGGAGACCTGGTCCTACGACTCAAGCAAGAGCAACCGAAGAAATTCGAGTCACCATGGGAAGGACCCTACATCGTCACTGAAGTCATCCCAGGTGGCGCCTATCGCCTCAAGCACGTGGAGTCTGGAGTCGCATACTCCAACCCATGGAATGTCACACAGCTGCGATGCTTCTACCCCTAGCTACCCCCCTCTTTTACTTTCAATAAGGCTATTCAGCCAAGGCTACTTAGCCGAACAATGTACCTCCTCCATTACGATATGAATAAAGCTAAGTGTCTCGTCCTAAAATTTTGTTTACTATTTCGCATTTTACTCCATGCTACAAACGCACTCGGGGGCTCCCCCACCTCACGACTTCGTCGACTGAGGATACCACGTGTACACCTGAGTAGCTGACCACGTCAGGCTAACGAAAAGGACACGTATACAAACAAAGCACTACGTGCTAAAACAACAACCAAACCCTTACAACAAAGGGCAAAACACGCCCAGTCAAATATATACAAATTTTACATCTATCTTTTTTACAGGCACTACCTATTCTGAAGGATAACTGAAAGACGCTGCTCAACAGATCTACGATCTGTTCGACATCTTGCCTTCTGACCATAATAATGGGCGATATCCTACTCGCCACCATCTGGCCGAAGAGGCGGCCCAGCCGCTACAACAGACAGATCTACATTAGGACGATGTAACCGCACAAGGGAGAGCGCAGCCTTCACCCCCGCGACGAGCTGATGCCGCACCAGTTCCCTGACACGATGCACACTCCGAAACTTCGACAACAGGCCAGAGAGAGTTGACGGCGCATCATCCAGCGGGAACATTACATGCAGAACCGACGCCAGCGAAGACTTCACTTGACGCAGCACCCGCGATACCTGGTGGACACGATCCTGAACTGTCGCAAGGACCAGGGCACGATCACGGTCCATCCAGAAAAAACTGCCGGCCTCCATGTCCTGTTGAGTCAAGCAATTGATCCGAATAGCAACACGCTCCTTTTCCTCCCTCGGAGCAAGGTTAGCACCTGCAAAACTTGCAAAGAGTAAGGTGAAAGGACAATAGGCGCACCCGAAGTAATGGGCAACAGCTCGAAAAACTCACACTCAAGCTGTTCGGACAAACGAAGCAACTCCGCCATCAAATATTCCTCTCGGGCAGCGCCTCGCTCCGCCTTCGACTTCCAAACATCAGCATGGCCACGCACTCCAAGCAATTCCCTCTCAAGACTATGGATGCGGTCTCGAAGAAACACAAGCTGCGACGCACCATCCAAGGATGGCGGCAGCCGTGGCACAGACGAAGTGTCAACAGGGTCATCACCCGAAGGATCCTAGAGTAAAAGAAGACAAGGATATGAACAAGGAGCACATAACTTGGAAATTCATTACGTACAGCAAAAGCCACTACGTGGCACCAAGATTGTTCATCGAACTAATTACAACAAAAGAAGCTAAAACTATCCTACTACTACAAAGCCTACGAAGCTGCATCCTGAGTAGCCTCGGAGCCGGAATGCCTCGCCTTAGCCTCCCCCTGCTGCCTCAGCGCGTACTCGGCCAGCCGGTCAACCAACTTCGGCCCATAACGCTTACAACGAGCAGCATAGATGGCGAAGGCTATCTCGGATCAGTCAGCAGTTGTCGGCATCTGGGAGGTGATCTGAGGAAGATCCAGCTCAGCTCCAGACGCCAAGGCCATGGCCAGCCCAATAGATGCGCCAATGCCTTTCTGCTTGCGCTTGTATGCCGCAGGAGCTTCGGCTGACAGCGCATCCGCCAAGGCATCGATATCTTCGAGGGCCACGCCCTTGGGGATGAGATCCTTGTAGAAGTGCCCAAGGACCTCCTTGGCCTTGGCAAGCGAGCTGACAACGGTACTGCAGCGGTCTTCGACCACCGCAGCAGCATCATCCAGAGCACTTCCGTTCTCCAGAGCACCGCGATCAAACTCGATGCCCGCGGCATCTAAAGAAACAAAGGAAGCAGCATAAATAAAAGCACTACAAGGAAAGACAAGGAAGACGAAAGGGGAAGGCGAAGAAACTAACCCGAAACAGCCTTGGTAGCTGCCATCATCTTGTCGGCTACCTCTTTCTCGTGCGAAGCCGTGGCGATGGCGAGCTGCTCCTCGTGGTCCGTAGCCTCCTGCTGCAGGAGCTCCTTGGCCTTGGCCGCGTTGGCTAGATCCAGCTCGAGGCGTTCCTTCGCACCAATGGCGACCTCGGCTTTCTTATCCGCCTGCCCAAGGCTCTTTTTGAGAGCATCAAGCTTGCGGAGAGAGGCATTGTGGTCCTCTGCAGTCAGCAACACGCCTATTAGATCGAAGGACAAAAAAATACATAAAGAAGCAAAGAGACCAGGTCGTAAACATACCTTGAAGCTGTTTGAAGCTGGACTCCAACGCCAGGTGCTGCTGCACCAGCTGGTTGGCGCCTTGCACAAAAGGCTGCAAAAGGAACCACTCGTCAAAAGAACGGCTCGGGGTCTACACCCAAAAGAAGGAGCCAAAGCACGTTACACATATGAAAAATGCCCGAGGGCTCCCCCGAGAGAAGAAGCAAAAAACAAGGATCAGCAGATCATCTGAAAAGGCTCGGGGCTCCCCCTGCGGCAGAAAACAAAAATTACTTGCGTGGTTAGACGGCGACTCCGAAGGTCCGCTCGCAGTCTTCTGAGGGACAACCACCCAATCCTCCTGCGGGGAAGGGTTCGGAGCAGCGCCCTCAGAGGTGGCCACCGTCTGAGGAGGAGGAGGCACAACCTTCGACTCCCCCATCATCTCCCGAGTGCCATCACTGGAGGATCCGTCGGAGGAGCGGTTACAAAATAAAAAATCAGCGAAGCTCAACAGCAAACAGACAAGAGAAAGCAAAAATGGACTGAGGAAACTTACGAGTCGAGATCGCTCAAGTCGAAGACAGGAGGGGTTTTCCTGCCCTTCTTCTCTACCTTCTTTTCTTCCTTCTTCTGCTTCGTCGGCGGGTGCGGTGCCATAGCCCACACGAGAACGTCAGGAATTGGAGAAGAAGAGTCCCCATGCCCATCACGGTGACGCACAAGGCACAACGGGTTCCTAGGCGTCGGCGGAGTCGAGGCATCCGACGATTCGCTGGAGCTCCTTGTCCGCTTGCGAGTGTGATCCTCGCTCGACTCGTTGGCCTCTTCAGCCGGAGATCGCGCCGACGGCAACTCGGACATGGAATCCACCACCTCATTGTCCGGAGCATCCGGGAATACTTTGGGCAATGGAGGCGACATGCCTGGAACCTTGAATTCCTGCACAAAAGATAGCAAAAATTTCAGTACAGAAGGTGGAAAGACAAACGCAGTCGAAAAATAGCGCTACGCGCACACCCCAGTTCTACACCTGCGGAACCGGACGGGAAGCAGAGAACGGAGAAGTTAGCGACTTCCCTGGAAGATCCTCTCCAGCCTTGAACTTCAGCAGCGGACGAAGGATCCCGTCGAGATCCCCCTTTGAGAATTCCTCAGCCGAAATCCTAGTCGGATCACGGCGACCCGAATAAAGGAACATCGGGTGCGCCCTATCCTGGAGCGGCTGCACCCGATGTTTGAGAAAAGTGCGGATGATATCCACACCGTTCACCTCCTTATCCGGAATCAGCTGGAGATCCTCCACCCGATGATAGAGCCCCTCTATCTCCGCCACCTCACCATCCAAGATCTGGTTCTTCCAGGACCTCTTCGGCTCAATCTTTTGGGAGGGGTCGAAAGGAGCAAGACCAAAATTTTGCCCAGCCACCGTGGAGTCGCGGATGTAAAACCATCGCCTCCGCCAGTACTGGACAGATTCGGACATAGAAAAGGAGAAGAAAAGAAGATTGGATCGAAGGGAAATGATGCAACCCCCAATGGGATAGACACCATCAGAACCAGATTGCCTCTTCACGGAATAGAGTTTCCGAAATAGGCCAAAGTGCGGCTCGATACCGAGCTAGCACTCGCAGAAAGTGACGAAACAAGCGATATGAAGAGGAGAGTTGGGAGAAATATGATGCAGCTGGATGCCGTAAAGAAAAAGCAATCCACGAAGGAAATTGTGGACTAGGAAGGAAAAGCCCCGAAGAACAAAAGCGAGGAACATAACCCGAAACCCAGCGGGGGGACGGGGAATTACCTCGTTGCCAGGGAGTTTGACGGCCTCCCTATCCTGCGGGATCAAGCCCCACTCACGGAGCTTGCGGAGATCACTCTCCCGCGTCTCCGATCGCCGCCAGCCACCATCGGTAACACGGGTAGCGGTGGAACCTTTCTTGCCACCAGCAGCGCTGGTGCCAACTGCAGAAAAGGACTTCTTCGGCTTCCCCATCACGGTGTGGCGGTGTTGGCGGAGAGAACGTAGGATCAAACAAGGAAATGCTCGAGGATATTCCAGTGCAGCAAGAAAACTCAAAACAGATTGAAGCAGTGAAACAAGAATGACTGCGGTGAAAACAAATTAACTTTTCCCTAATGATTATAAGGATGAAGACGACGCACGATGACCGTCCATCGGGAATACCTAGAGCCAACAGCAAGATCTGTCCGTCCACATGTCAGCACAGCAGCGAACCGTCGCTCACATGCCGTCCACTACGTGCGTAAATCGAGGCAACACCGTAATTATCTCCACGTCGCGCGTGACCGATCAACTCAAGGTCAGAAGGTGGGACCCATGTTCGTCCAGTCACGTCATCTCTGGCGCCACATACGCTTGAGGTCACAGATCGTCAGCACTGACATCATCAAAAGCTATGCTAGCAACGGTTACAATTCTTCGGCTATACAATTAAGAGTACTCACTCGAATCTATGATTCGACTAACTACTCGGGGGCTACTCCTATCAGGAGCGCTGGCCACGCACCCGAAAAGTGAACAAAACACTACATCACTAAAATATTTCTTCGAGTCCTACGTCGAGTCTACGACTCCACTACGGACTCGGGGGCTACTCCCATAGGGAGAATGGATTCAAGCATCTGAAAAATATGTGTCCTACGGACCTGAAGCTGAACAACGGCTGAATTAAAGTCTCTGCTCGAGTCTACGACTCGAACAGACACTCGGGGGCTACTCCCATAGGGAGCGCTGGTCGCGCACCCTATGAATTCTTCGACTGCGATCCTACGGATCAGCATGCAAAACTTTTTCGGCAACTCTGCCCCAATTAACGCTAAGTGAGCAACATTCTCCTTGGCCACCCGAAACACCTCCGCGGTGATAAACATTCGGATGTTGTGTCTGCGACGCAAAGATAAGACCTATAGATATCATCTGATGGCCTGGCAACACACACGACTGCGCTCTACTAGTATGAATCCGTGCCAGCAGGCGCGATGAAAAATCCTGACGGACACGTTGGATACATCATTTAAATTCACTGGAATTCCACTCCTGTAAGTCCTCCACGGCCTGAGTCAAATTACGCCATCATACGTTCCGGGTTCGAGTCGAGGGACTCAGATCTGAAGAAAATCGTGTTGTTTTGTCCTAAGACAGTTAACTGACCCTGATCCGTTTGGAGAGTCAGGCACACGCATCAACAATCCCTACACTTTTCTCTTGGAAGACATAGATAGTTGCACCTGAAGGAATTGAAGAGTCCTTAGCCGAATCTATGATTCGACTGAACACTCGGGGGCTACTGACATGGTTATACACTACAGGTACACGACCTCAGCATACCTAGTCCGGCCCAAGGAAGGCCCATGGCAAATATACGTTGGCCCATGAAGATTTTCGGGTGGCCAAGGCCCATGACGCCTTCGGATCCTTGGAGAGCAAGACTAGAGTAGATAGGAAATTCAAAGGGGTAAACCCTAAAACCTGTAACCGACTCGATCTGTGCCTGGGACCTGCCTAACTCTATATAAAGTCTTGGAAGGCACGGCGAGGAGGCACCTCATACCACCGCATACACACCTCCACGCCAGATTGCATCTGCCCACCCCTGTACTTTTCGGTTCCGCCATAATCAAGAGCAGACAAGCAGGAGTAGGGTTTTCCCTCCAGGGGCCTGAACCTGGGTAAACCTCGTGTTCCCATGTTGCTTGTTTGCTAACCGTTTCGTGATCTCTAGCATCCCCATCTTCTCCAAAACCCAAGTCCATAACAATGGGCATTGACGAGATTAAACCTCGTCATTTAGAGTATAGGACATATCTGGATGTGTTCATATCACAGTATGACTGATCAAAAATACTCTTTGTGATTTCATTCGCCAAGTATCAAAATACTTGAATCTTTGTTTCACTTACTAAGTGTTAATACACTTGAATCTTGATTCAATCCTTTCTGTGCGAAAAGAACCTTTCTTGTAGTTTCTATATTAAACTATTTCAATATATCATCTATGTACTCTCGGCATAACCATATTAGCGTCCCAATCTATTCATATAGATATCGATGCCAAATATTCGGGTCTTGCCTAATTTTTTCATCGATATGAAATTCTTAACTTGTGTCAGCAAAAGATACATCATCTCCAATCAACAATATGTCTTTCACATAATACATTAGAAGTATGTCTCGGTGCTCCCACTTAATTTCTTGCAAATGCAAGCATCTTCATCGTCTTCGATGAAATTAAACTCTTTTAACAGTTTCATCACGGTGAAGATTCCAACTCCGCGATGCTTACTTCAACCATTGAAGTTTGCATGACATGTTAGCATCCTTTGAATAAACAAAACCCTTTGGATTGTGTTAAGTACATGTCCTAGGTAACCATTCTATTAGAAGAACTTGTTTTGTTTGTTCAACCACCATATAACAAAATTATATGTAGTGGTTGCTATATATTAATCAGTCCAGACTAAATATCGCTATGAAAGATCAAGTCTTATCATAATGAACTGCATGAACATTGTTGTGTACACTTTCTCGACATGTCAACTATTTCATAGATGTGAAATATCCATGTCTATTTCTTTATAGATCCAAATATGACTGTAAGGTCTTACACCTTTCCAGAGGGTCTTCCAAGTTCAAAGCTTGATTTCTCATGTATGGAATTATCACGGATTTTATGGCTTCAAGCCATTTGACGGAGTTAAGGCCCATCATTTCTTATTTGCATACAATCGGTTCATCATTGTCAAACAACAATGATTTACTCTCAAATCTTAGTATTTGATTGTTTACCCGACCTCCTTGTTTACCCGACCTCTTTTGTCTTTGGTGTTATGGAAGAATAGCCAATGGTTATTCGAAATAACATACAAAGATATGCTCATCCGACTTTGGTTGTAAACATCTTACTTATGCCCAGCATACCAGAATTTAAGAAAGGACAACTTGGGTTTTATCCCAAACCATAACTTATATGGTGTCATTTCAATGGGTCATGATGGATCCCTTTTCAGTATAAAAGAGGTAGTCACTAAAGTTTTAATCTTTCAAATACAATTGTAGTTTTATAACTGACACCTTTGATTTCACCATGTCAAACAAGGTTTCATTACATATCTCTAACACTCCATACTCTTATGGTGTTTCGAGAAATGCAAATCCATGGAACGATTCCTTAAATCTTAGGTGTTATGCTAAACTTGTAACTCAAATGTCTTCCTTTATGATCCAATCATAAACTCTTTATTTTCTTGTTACAATGATTTTCCACTTCATCTTGAAAGTCTTTGAACTTTTTCAAATATTTCATACTTCTTCCTCATTAAGTAAATATACTTATGTATTTAGTCAAATTTCGAAGAAATCATATGAAGTTGAAATCCACCGCTCACGACTACACATAACGGACTATATACATCAATATGTACAAATTTCAATAAGTTAGTCGTTCGTTCTTCTTTGGCCTTTGAACAAAGTTTCAATTTTCTCTAGGAAAGTCTCTGATACACCGAAAACGTATCTATAATTTTTGATGTTCCATGCTTATTTACTATCTACTTTGCTTTGCTTTGTCCACACTTTGAGGTGTTTTTATATGTTTTCTGGTAGAAAGGCAGAAAATCAATATTCTCGGAATTGGACATGACAAAAGCCAAAGTCAATATTTTACCGTGGGGAACACGAAGCCGGAGTATGAGATAGAGAGGACCCACCAGGGGCCACACCCCTGATCGCGCGGGTGGGCCCACCCCGCGCCTAGGGGGTCCAGCCGCCCTGGTGGCCCCTGCCTCGCCTCTTCGCCTATAAGAAGCCCCCGATGCAGAAACCCTAGACACCTGATCAATATTCCACGAAACCGTCTGTATCCGCCGCCACCATCATCCCTAGATCTAGGGCATCTGAAGCTCTTCCCGGCACCCTGCCTGAGGGGAGATCATCCCGGAGGCCTTCTTCTTCATCATTCCAGCCTCCGATATGAAGCGTGAGTAGTTCAACCTTGGACTACGGGTCCATGTAGTAGCTAGATGGTTGTATCTCCTCCTTGTGCTTTCATGTCTAGATCTTGTGAGCTCCGTTCATGATCAAGATCTAATCTATTTGTAATCATGCATGTTGTGTTTGTGGGGATCCGATGGATATTGAGATTACTATGTCATATTGATTAATGGTTTTGTCTATTTGATTCTATCATGTCTGTGTTGTTTGTGATCTTGCATGCTCTCCGTTGTTAGTAGATATCTGGGCCAAGTAGTTGCTAGTGACTCCAAGAGGGGGTATTTATGCTCGATAGTGGGTTCATGCCTCTACTTAATCAAGATAAGTGACAGAAATCTTTACGGTTGTAGATGTGTTGTTGCCACTAGGGAAAAACAACGGTCTCTTGTTCATGGAACAAGTGGACTGTTTACCTTACACACTTTGCTTAAAGCAGATGTATGTTGCTTGCAACTTAATACTCAAGGGGGTTCGGATGATAACCCAAAGGTGGACGTCTATTCATAGATGCAGTTGGATGGAGGCCTATGTATATTGTTGTATTTCCCAATCAAATCTCATAGGATCTTTTTGTCTAGTATTGCATTGTTATGCCTTGCTCAGTCCTGTCAATTGCACTGTTGTAATTTGTTTACCCAGCATGCCATGTTTGTTTATCTAAGGAGAACACCTCTAGTGAACTATGGACCCCTGTCCAATCTTTACCATTGATGCATCTTCTACTGTTACTGTTTTCTTGCTGCAAACCACCATCACCTTCCACACCATGCAGTTAATCCTTTGTTACAACAACCGGTGAGATTGACAACCTCACTGTTAGTTGGGGAAAAGTCTTGAGTTTGTGTTGTGCAGGTTTCCACGTTGCTTGCAACACCTTTGAGGCGTTTCCTTCCTCCTACTGGTTCGATAAACTCGGTTTCTTACCGAGGGAAAACTTGTTGTTATGCTGCATCATACCTTGCTCTTGGGGTTTCCCAACGGGGCGTCAACACGCATCAAGACTTTTTGGCGCTGTTGCCGGGGAGTCTAAGGACGCCTTCACAAGGGGAGTCCTCCTCAACCTTTCTCTTTACTTTGTTTTTAGTTTGCTTAGTTTCTTTTGCTTGGTTTTGTTTGCCTATTTTTATCAAGAACTCAAAAAAATTAGTTTAGTTTGGTTTGCTTTCTCTTATCAAAAACACAAAAATAAAATTAGTTCCTGCTCTAGCTGTTGCTGTTGTTTTTGGCTTGCTCCACTTTTGCCAAAATGAACTCTGTTGAGAACACCAAGTTGTGTGACTTCACTACTACAAACAGCAATGATTTCCTTAGCACTCCTATTGCTCCACCTGCTCCTGATGCTACCTTTTATGAAATTAAGCCTGCTTTTTTGAATCTTGTGATGAGAGAACAATTTTCTAGTGCTAGTTCTGATGATGCTACTGCCCATATCAATAGCTTTGTTGAACTTTGTGAGAAGCAAAAGTATAAGGATGTAGATGGAGATATTATTAAGCTCAAGCTGTTTCCTTTCTCCTTGAGAGGAAAAGCTAAAGAATGGTTGCTATCTTTGCCTAAAAATAATATTGATTCTTGGATTAAGTGCAAGGATGCTTTTATTGGAAAGTACTACCCTCCTGCTAAGATTATATCTATGAGAAGTGATATTATGAAATTTAAACAACTTGATAATGAACATGTTGCTCAAGCTTGGGAAAGAATGAAATCTTTGGTTAAGAATTGTTCCACTCATGGACTTATTGCTTGGATGATTATCCAGACTTTTATGCAGGTTTGAACTTCTCTTCAAGAAACCTGTTGGATTCAGCTGCTGGAGGTACCTTTATGAGCATCACTTTGGGTGCTGCAACAAAACTCCTTGATAATATGATGGTTAATTACTCTGAATGGCACACTGAGAGAGCTCCACATGGTAAGAAGGTAAATTCTGTTGAAGAAACCTCCTCTTTGAGTGATAAGATAGATGTTATCATGGCTATGCTTGTTAATGGGAAAGCTCCTTTAGATCCAAATAATGTTCCCCTAGCTTCTTTGGTTGCTCAAGAAGAGCAAGTTGATGTAAACTTCATTAGAAACAACAATTTCAACAACAATGCCTATAGGAATAATTTTGGTAGCAACAACAATTATAGGCCTTATCCTCCTAATAATGGTAATTCCTATGAAAACTCCTATAACAATTCTAGAAATGCCCCCTCTGAACTTGAAGTTATGCTCAAAGACTTTATTAGTAAACAAACCGCTTTCAACAAGACTGTGGAGGAAAAGCTTTTAACTGTTGAGAAAAATATTTCCTCTTTGTCTGAAGCATAGTCCTCCTTGATTAATAAAATGGGTGATAAACTTGAAACCATGGAAAGTACCTTTGCTGCTACTCATGCCATACAAGTTACTATTGATGAAAATGTTAAACTGTTAGCCCAACTTCATGCTAAGTGGGAAAGGGAAGCTGAAATTGATAGAAACAATAGTGTGTGCATGATCACTAAAATGGATACCACTAAACCACAAGAAGTCCCTATTCCTCCTTCTACAATGCCTAGGCCTAACGAGTCTACTACTAGTGATGCTAAGTTTGATTTTGATATAGATGGTTGCAATATTTCTGAAGTGATTATGTTCCTGCAAAAACTTGCTAGAAGTCCTGATGCTAGTGATATGCATGTTGCTTTCACCAAACACATTATAGATACTCTTGTAGATTAAGGAAGAAAAGCTAAAACACAAAGCTTTTATTCCTAGGAAAGTAGAAGATAGTTGGGAACCCATTATTAATATGCAAGTGAATGACTTTGATCTCAAAGCTTCATGTGATCTTGGTTCTAGTATCTCTATTATGCCTAGGAAGATTTATGAAATGCTTGATTTGCCACCTTTAGAAGATTGTTATTTGGATGTTCCACTTAACGATAATTCTAAGAAGAAACTCATGGGGAGTATTAATGATGTTCTCATTATGGTTAACAATGCTTATGTCCCTGTTGATTTCTATGTTTCGGATGTTGAATACAATGCTTCTTGTGCTATTACTTTGGGAATACCTTTTCTTAAAACTGTTGGTGCCATCATTGATATGAAAGAAGGCACCATTAAATATCAATTCCCATTAAAGAAAGGTATTGAACACTTCCTATGAGGAGAGATAAGTTGCTTTTTTCTCCTCCTTTGAAAGCAAGGTTTGATGTTAATGCTTCTTCATTTGAAAATACTTGATTTCTTGCTTCTTGTGCCTAACTTAAAGGCGTTAAAGAAAAGTACATGTTGGGAGATAACCCAAGAGTTTCCTTGAGTCTTGGAAGCTATTACTTCAGTAATTACCTCTCCTTATCCTTTTTGTTTTCTTTTTGTGCCAAGAATGACCTCTAATGAGAGGGAAGTAAGATTTGGGGAGTTGCTGTCCCGAAACAGATTTCTGTCCTCCACCATAAAATTCGTGAGGAGTCTCTTTAATTTGGATTGAGCTGAAACTTTATGAATAAATCCCCCAGTATGTTAGATAACTTTCATTAGTTCAACACTTTTTTATTTGAGCAACATAAGATTTTCGAAAAAAACGGTTTCTACCTGCTGGTCTGTTTTGACATATTTCTGCCATTATTTGTATTTGCTTCTTATTCTTTCCTTTTGGGGTTCTTTTTGGGGAAATTGACCTTTTTTAAGGAGTTGCTACAGTATCTTGTGTTTTTAGTGAAAAGTTTTGCTATTCCAAAGCTAAACCCAAGGGTCTATTATCTTTTGAATACACTAATGTTGCTAATGAAGATTATGTGAAGTTCTGTATGAAGGAAAAATTTCAGGTGTAGAGAGAGAATGATGTAATGAGATGAAGAATAGACAAAAGCTCAATCTTGGGGATGCCACCCCGGTGTCACCCCAAGAAATACCCAAGAGGTACAAGCGTCAAAGCTTGGGGATGCCTAAGGCATCCCCTTCTTCATCAATAAAAAGCTCAGGTCTTTCTAGACACTTCGTTTTTATTTTTTGATGCACTATTGTGTTGTTCTTGGAGTGTCTTAGTTTTTGTTTGCGTTGCTTAGTTTGTTTAGTTTGCTTGAATAAAGTAGTTTGGACCCCCGTTCTCGTTGTGTTGTTTCAAATAAGTCGATTGGTGTTGGAAAGGAGTAGAAAGTTCTTACTTGAAAGTGCAAGAGGAGCTTGCATTGAATGTGACTTAGACTTTAGCATGACATGCTAGGTGTTGTTTTGACTTTATGCTTAGTGATTATTGTTGTAGCATGACTTGTTCCAAACAATTGGGATTGCTTAGTGTTCCTTGAAAGAATCATGCGTTGTTTTAGCATACAAAAACATAGTATTGTGGTATTCTCCTTTGATGCTTTGTTTGGGTTGACTTGGCACATGCTCACACCATGTTATGACTATGAACAAGTCACCATAGCCTCTATGATAATTTATTCCTTGACTTGTATTACCACTCTATGCTTTGATTAGTAATGTTTTGTCGCTCTGCATGATTATGACCATTATTGCTCTCTTAGTTGCTTGCTCCTAGTCTTTTGCTAGCCTCCACTTGTATGAGTAAGCTCTACTCATGCTTCCAACTCCCAAGAAACCAAGTTATTCCAAAGTGTCCACTATAAATTCCTATGCATGGTGTATTACACCATTCCAAGTATATTCTTGTTTTTATCTATCTTCCAATTAAAAAGTATTTTGTTATGTGAAAACTTAGTGATTAAAGCCCTCACAAACTTGATGACACACTTTATATTCCTTGCCCCTAAATAAACTTGAACCATTGTGTCATCTATGTTGTATATGCTTGCACTTATACATTGGAATTAGCAGAACCATGCTGTCATGGGGAACGTTTTCAACATTGCACTTATACTTTGTACACAGTTGATATCATGCTCTTTTGTCTATGGATGTTGCCGGTGTGCAATAAAGAGGGAGCTTGTAAGTCCATGGAGTTATGTATTTTGTGTTAGAGAAACGCCTGGGCCACTAGCCTAAGCCATGCCTAATCATGGTGGAAACTTCCAACATCACCATAATGAGCAATCTGTGAATCATCCTCAATAAAAAGCTATGCAAATAGTAAATAAAAAGATCGCTGAGATGCTCATTGTCTACTTTCCTTGTCATTTTGGTTATGGGATAGCTCCTGTACCATGTGCAAGGGGTACACCGTTGGCGGTTCTCTATGATACACATGCACTTACTATGACAAGAACTTACATGTGACTAAAGTTGAGTAGCTTACGGTGCCGCCCTCGTATTCAAGGGACATGAGATTGCCAACTTATACTTTGTCAAGCATATACTCCATCTTTGTTCACTTTAACCTTAATCACTTCAAGATGCTTATGATAGGCGAAATGAGGGCTGAAAGCTAACAAGTACCATAATTTTTGGAAGCTCTTTTTGAAACTTGAAATCCCTGCTTCCCTTAATGAAGGGCCTTTCTTCCACCATTATTGAGTTTCCACCTTATACCTTTAGGCACCAGTAAGAGAGCATAGTTGTCATTCTTAGTTCTATGTGCACTGTCCCAAAACTTATTGATTGATGCATATTGTTGATATTGCTTGTTCTTGTGATATTTGTATCTAGTCACTCTTATGAACTTTGAAGGTTTCCTATGCATCTATTTGCTACTCTATGAGGGACAAGCTAAATGCCACTATGCCATGTTTTTTGTATGTGAAACAAACAAACATTTTTCAATGCATGTTATTTATGATCTTTGTTTGTAGCCTTTCATGTTGCATGCATAGTTACTTTGTCTTATTGTTAGAACTCCATCTTTCATGCACATGTTTAGAGTTCTTTGATCCCAACTTTCAATGCTTGCAAATGGTTTGATCTTGGTTTTGATGGTGCATGTCACCTCAAAAATTATTCTTTTATCACTTACCTACTCGAGGACGAGCAGGAGTTAAGCTTGGGGATGCTTGATACGTCGGAAACGTAACTATAATTTTTGATGTTCCATGCTTGTTTACTATCTACTTTGCTTTGCTTTGTCCACACTTTGAGGTGTTTTTATATGTTTTCTGGTACTAACCTATTAACAAGTTGTTGCAAAGGTTACTGTTTTCTTCTGTTTTGGTTCCGTAAAGCGTAAAATCAATATTCTCGGAATTGACGGACAAAAGCCAAAGTCAATATTTTACCGTGGGGAACACAGCCGAGTACGAGATGAGAGGGACCCACCAGGGGCCACACCCCTGGTCAGCTGGTGGGCCCACCCCATGCCTGGGGGGTGCAGCCGCCCTGGTGCCCCCCTGTCTCGCCTCTTCGCCTATAAGAAGCCCCCGATGCAGAAACCCTAGACACCCGATCAATATTCCACGAAACCATCTGTAGCCACCTCCACCATCGTCCCTAGATCAGAGGGGGTCTGAAGCTCTTCCTGGCACCCTGCCAGAGGAGAGATCATCCCGAAGGCCTTCTTCTTCATCATGCCAGCCTCCGGTATGAAGCGTGAGTAGTTCCACCTTGGACTACAGGTCCATGTAGTAGCTAGATGGTTGTATCTCCTCCTTGTGTTTTCATGTCTAGATCTTGTGAGCTCCGTTCATGATCAAGATCTAATCTATTTGTAATCATGCATGTTGTGTTTGCGGGGATCCGATGGATATTGAGATTACTATGTCAGATTGATTAATGGTTTTGTCTATTTGATTCTATCATGTCTATGTTGTTTGTGATCTTGCATGCTCTCTGTTGTTAGTAGCTATCTTGGCCAAGTAGTTTCTAGTGACTCCAAGAGGGGGTATTTATGCTCGATAGTGGGTTCATGCCTCTACTTAATCAAGGGAAGTGACAAAAATCTCTACGGTTGTAGATGTGATGTCACCACTAGGAAAAAACAACGGTCTCTTGTTCATGGAACAAGTGGACTGTTTACCTTACACACTTTGCTTAAAGCAGTTGTCTGTTGCTTGCAACTTAATACTGGAGGGGGTTCGGATGATAACCCAAAGGTGGACTTCTAGTCATAGATGCAGTTGGATGGAGGTCTATGTATATTGTTGTATTTCCCAATCGAATCTCATAGGATCTTTTTGTCTAGTATTGCATTGTTATGCCTTGCTCAGTCCTGTTAATTGCCCTGCTATAATTTTTTTTCCTAGCATGCCATGTTTGTTTATCTAAGGAGAACACCTCTAGTGAACTATGGACCCCGGTCCAATCTTTACCATTGATACATCTTCCACTGTTACTGTTTTCTTGCTGCAAACCATCATCACCTTCCACACCATACAGTTAATCCTTTGTTACAGCAACCACTGAGATTGACAACCTCACTGTTAGTTGGGGAAAAGTCTTGAGTTTGTATTGTGCAGGTTTCCACGTTGCTTGCAACATCTTTTAGGTGTTTCCTTCCTCCTACTGGTTCGATAACCTGGGTTTCTTACTGAGGGAAAACTTTCTATTGTGATGCATCATACCTTGCTCTTGGGGTTTCCCAACGGGGCGTCAACACGCATCAGTCTCACAAGCGTCATTTGATCAAAATCAAAAGACTTCAAAATTCCATGAACATGGAGTTTCTTCATGTTTTCTTTCCAATATAATTCAAATGGCGATGTCAGTTCTTAAGTGATCTTTCAATCATTTGTATTTCGACATGTTTAGCATTAGTTTTATTGACGTGATTTATCCAACCAGATTTGTAAATCATCCATATTTTATGGATTAAACGACAATTATTTGAACAACCCTTTTGTTCTCATAATACCTGATTGAAATAACAATTATTGAAACAAATCTTGAAGGTAAGCTTTGATGTTAACGAGCAACACAACAACACTTTGTTTGTTTTCAATGAACATTGTCACCTATTCTCTTGCTAGTTACTTAGGCCATTGCAGTTTATGAATTGTGTTATTTTGTATGACATTTCATACCAACAAATTCAGTATCCAATACCTAAGAACCACATTGTTCAACAAGCAAAGAATACAACCATTACATGTATATCATCTATATACCTAAGTTGGACAATTTCCAATTTTTCCTTTTTTTCTGCCAAATATTTCTGAGATTCTCTTTCAGCATTTACTTTTCCGTTTTTAAAGAATCTATCAACATTAATAGTGGCGCCATACACATGACACATAGTCCAAAGCATGTTAGTCAAATACTAATATCTTTGGAATTTGCACTTTGAATTAGATCACCATCATCAAATGTTTGGCGTTCTTTCGAATTCCATTCTTTAGTAATCTTTTAGTGTAGTAAACATTTTATTTACATCTTATATTCATCCTTATCACAACAATTCGCGAGTATAATGTTGCTCTCCAAAATCTTTTGGAGGATTAGGACAACTAGCGTATCCAACCTTTTCAAATTCTCATCAAATATGAGAACATAATTTTTGTCATATTATACTCTATCATGTTGCAACCAAAACATTTTTTCAGATATCGCAATATCTTCCACACATGATGGTTTCTGAAATAATTTTTTTAGCTCCTAGATAACCTTGATGTTAAAACAATCTTTTAAATATCAAGAATCATGGAGACAAACATGATATTTTAGATACGAACACTGGAATTGTTACTCTTGATTTAATACTAACTATTAAACTTCATTGGAGTAAACAGAGTTTGCTCAAAATATGGAATAGGACTTTTAAATCTTTAGATTAACACTCAAAACAATACGATACTAGTTTGTAAAGCAACTATCCAGAATTCTATAGTTTTATTATCTCAATTATAACTAAGCGTAAGGTGGTGAACGGATGCCAATGACTACAACAAATTATGCAAATTCACTTTGATTTAATTTATGATAAATAGTGTTCAACTTTAATCATATTATATTGAACTCCCACTCAAAACAACATCCCTCACATTGTTTTAGTGATCACACGAACCAAATCCACTACACCAAGTCCGATCATCACGAGAGATGATGTAGCTTCAAAGGCAAAAAATCAACATGTTCATCATATCATCTATATGACTCATGCTTTACCTTTCGGTATTCCGTGTTCCGAGACCATGTCTGTACATGCTAGGGTCATCAAGGTTAACCTTGGTATCCGCATGTGCAAATCTAGCTTACGCCCGTTGTATGCACCCGTAGAATATATCACACCCGATCATCACGTGATGCTTCGAAACGACGAGTCTTAGCAACGGTGCCTACTAAGGACGAACACTTTATTACTTGATATTTAGTGAGAGGAGTTATCTTATAATGCTACCGTCGCGATCTAAGCAATACAAGATGCATAAAAGGATTAACATCGCATACAATTCATAATATGTGATATGATATGGCCTTTCTTCTTGTGCCTTCGATCTCCATATAAAGCACAAACATGATCTCCATCATCACGGGCATAGCGTCAAGGTCAATGGCGCCGCTCCATGATTGTTGTCCACCAGCATCAACTATTACAACTACTTTGAATAATATACACGCAAGTCTTAAACAAAATTTAAAGACAACCATAAGGCTCCTGCCGGTTGCCAACTTACAATAAGGATTATTGCATACATCATATATAATCACAATCATGGACATATCACATCACAACATAAACCCTGCAAAACCAAGTTAGACGCTTCTAATCTTCTTTGCAAGTTTTACGTGGCTGGGGCTTTCGCATAAGAACCGTTTCTAACCTATGAACATGAACCACAACGTTGATACAAGTATTGTCAAGTGCCCGTTGTAAATTGAATCTTCACTATGGTGGGAGAGACACACACTTGCAAATGCACTTATGCAATGCAAGTTGCATGTTGAGCATAGAGCAAGTCTCATGAACGCTGTCATGTAAGGTTAGCCCGGGCCTCTTCATCCCACCATCCCGCAAGATGCAAAGTACACAAAAATCAATCGACAACAAAAGCATCAACACCCATAATAACCATTGTGTTCTACTCGTGCAACAGATCTACGCATAGACACGACTCTGATACCACTGTAGGGGTTCGTAGCATGGAAAACAAAAAAAAATATCACATGAATACACAAAAGCCAAGATCTAATCTATGAGATCGGTGCAACGAGTTCATAGAGTACTAACCCTCAAAGATCCAAAGCGGTTAACGCGGTCGAATTCTTGTGGTTGATGTAGTCGTTTACTTGCCAATCTCAAGATCGCGAAGACGATCCTTCCGACGTTTCGTTCTGGCAGCGCTTCTGCAGTCGGTCACACGTTCGATACTCGATGAAGACCTTCCTCTCCCTTGTTCTAGCAGGAATCAGAGGTTGTATATCTCTCCTCTCGATTCCAGCAGCATGATGGCGTGGTGGTGGAAGTAGAGGGGAAATCCCGTAGGGCTTCGAAGCCGAAGCGGGTATGGTGGAGTAGAAGAGGGCCTCGACGATCTAGGGTTTAGAGGTCCGAGGGGTTTAGAGGTGTCCGGCGGCTAGGGAAAGCCCAAGGCGTAGACTTGGAGGAGCCCTAGGCAGCAGCTAGAGAGGGGGGAGGCGGCCGGCTAGGGTTTGGGTGTGAGGGGTAGGGGCGCCCCTACCCCTCCTTATATAGGTAGGAGAGGTGGTTTGGGGGAGGGGAATCCTTTTGGGGGGATGATCCCAGGCAGGGTCAAGATAGATGAGAAAGGGAAAGGAACCCTTCATATCCAGATCCAGATCATGGCGTGATTCGGCCGAGTTATGCAAGGATCGGCCGAATAAGGCATGACCTGTCCTGAATTAGGCAGTTGAAACATGACTCGTCCGACGTATGGTTCATGTCGGCCAGGCGATGTTGATTAACTTAGATGCAAGTGAAGGTCGCGCCGAGTTATGCGAGGCAAGGCCAAGTTACGTGAGGCTTGCGGAAGAAGAAGGAAGTTCCCAAAGTCAAACCTTAGCAGCTGTCGGTGAGGAATCTGCACAGTGCCAAGCACTAGAGACAAGAAGCAAAGCAGCAGAGGAGCGTCACGGAGGTGACAGTCCTTAGGCCCGAGGCTCACATGTGATGGGTTCTGGGTCTTTGCCGTGGATAGAGGGGGGACACGTAAAGAGGTCCGCCGAGTTACCACTTTGGCACAAGCATATTACAAGAATATGCTTGCCACGTCAGCCCTAGGAAGGACCGAGGGACTCCTTTATAAGGAGAGGAGGAGCGTCCTGGAGAGGGGATCGATTCATTTTACTCTTGAGGGCTCATGTTGTAACCTTCACCTCCTCTCTAAAATAAAGCTCGAGGAGCACTTGTAGCTCCATTGAGGTGGAATAAAGATCTGTGTTCTAGCTTACTGTGTGTAGAAATCACTGCATCTTCCCTCCCTAGATCCCACTAGCATCCATTGGCCCCCAACTTAAGACTACCCATGGCATATGTCGTTCCACCACCACGACAGTTGGCACCCACCATGAGGCCAGCAGCAGTGCTAGCTGGAGTCAAGATCCGGACGGGAAACTTCATCGATACAAGCGAGTGAGTCGTTACTAGACTAGTCTAGATATTCGACATCTGGGACTATGTCAGCGACAACGCTGGCAATTTCAGAAGGAAGGCGCCCCCGCGCAACGGCGTCTTCATCAACCTGGGCACTCACAAGATCTACGTCGGCATCGACACTTCCTGCGTCTATCCACGCCGAGTCTTCCTCGCAGGAGATCGTCCCCTCAGCGTTGCTAGCGGTTAGCATGGTACTCGCCCTCGGGTAGTGTTGAGGTGATGATGACGGCTCCAGCGCCAGCGGCAGGAGTAGGAGCCGAGCCAAGCAAAAACCGGCGGCAGCAGGTCAGACAACACTTAAGCCGGCAGCCATGAAACCAGCAGCAAAAGATCCACCAGCAGCTGTGACACCCGAGGTGCAAGAGGTAACTCCAAAAGCACCAAGGGTAAGGTGGCCACCACTGGAGAGGCCAGAGAATATCCTGCAAGCAGCTATAGATAACTTAACAACACCTGTATCACCGATAGTTAACCCGACGAATGCACAAGCAGAATTAGAAGAGACTAGGCTAAAAATGTTAGAAGAGGCAAAGAAAGTGTCGATGCCGTGGGAGCCCTTTAACAGGACTTTGCGAGAATATGCGAGAGCAAAAAAAGCTAGATACGGCCCCAGATCGAGTAGATGATCTGATATTGAGAGGAAAAAACCTCATGGATGACATCAATAAAGAGCATGAAGCTCAGCAGGGCGATTCGGCTGACCCAGGTTTGCCGAGGTATAGCACCCGGCAAAGAACCTCAGGGCAGCAAATGCAGCAGCCTTAGAATTGGAAGGACTGACCGGGGAAGCCCGGCAGAAACAACAAGAATGAGTAATGAGCTGGTACGCATCGCGAACCAGAAAAATGAGGAGATACTCAGGGCTAACCCGGCAAAGCCAGGAGCTTCACGCATGGTTCATTTTGCAGGGGCTGCCCCCGCATTATCTGCGGCATCAGCATCCTCGCCCGGAAACGGTGCACGGAAATATAAAGCAGTAACTTTGGGAAAAAGAAACAAGCAAATTGTGTGGCCGAAAAAGTCAATGAAAATAGGGGTAATGGCAGCCAAGGTAATAGAGGTGAAAGAAACCCCGGCCGTGGCAATAGAGAGCATGGGAATCTCGAAAGGGGAAACCCAGAAAACAATAACCCGGCAGAAGGAAGGAGATACCTTCCGCAAGATCATCAGCCGAGACATGAACCTCGGCAAGACCGAGACGCAAGACAGATTCCGCATAACCAAGCACATGACAGATATAACGATGGTTATTCGAAATGGAAAATGCCGAGCATGGTGGGAAAAATCATTATGGAATGCAGGAGAGAGTTATCTATAGAAACTTGCCGTCAAGTGACGCAAGATTGAAGCTGGATAGGCTATATCGGTCCGAGTTATTGGAAGAGCAGGGTCCACCGGGCCCGGCATGCTTTGGACCACGGATTATGGGCGAACCACCCTTCCCGAACTTCCAGTTAGCAAGAGGCACAAAGACTTACAATGGAAGTACAAAACCACAAGATTGGCTAATTGATTATGCCACCGCTATAAAAATAGCAGGAGGAAATTTGAGATGGGCTGTGAGATACGTGCCCTAGATGTTGGAAGGGCCGGTCAGGGTCTGGCTGAATAATTTGCCAACAGGCAGTATCAACTGCTGGTTGGATTTTGAGGAAATGTTTGTCAGTAACTTCACCAGTACGTACAAGAGGCCGAACCGACCACAACATCTCACCATGTGCAAATAGAAGCCGAATGAGACTGATAGAGAGTTCTTAACTCGGTGGTGTAATCTCAGAAACTCGTGTGAAGGGGTTATAAAATCTCAAGCAATCGCTTGGTTCGCTCAAGGATGCAGATATGGAAGCGTGTTGTGGCAAAGGCTACAAAGAGATATGCCAACCACACTGGCAGAAACTATCAGAGTTGTAGATTCATATGCCTTGGGTGATCCAACTCAACCCGAGCTTATGTCGGCTGAGCATCGTGAGCAGCAGGACCATTACGCCCGAGATGGTGTGGGTTCATCTCAGCGCCATGAATACCGAGGTAGAAGAAGGGATGAGAGGCCAGATTACAGATATAATTCAAATCAGGTTGCAGCAGTTGTGTAGGATCAGCCGAGTCTTGGAAGTAATCAGCATCAGAAGAACGGTTCTCGGCAGTGGACGCTGAGAAACGACGGGAAGAAATAGTGGAAACTAGAGAAGAAAAAACAATGGCAAAAGAGGCCGAAGTACACGTTTGAGTCAATGCTAGATCAGCCGTGTAAGTTTCACACGCCTAACCCGGCCAAGCCAGGTAACCACACAACTCGCCAATGCGCCTGGATGAAGAGCGCAATGGGAATCCCGGCAGCGATGCAGGCGCCACAATAGCAAACGCATCACCAACAGGAGCCACAACTTACGGGAGGAAATGCACAACAGCTGATGTTACCTCCACCACCTCCGTGATATGAGAATCAGGATCGGAGGGATGCAGTTCACCAAGTAGTAAATCAGAATCAAGATAGTAGAGGGAACCCCGGAAATAATGGACGCAATGACTACAAGGAGCATCACCAGTCGTACTGTGTGTTCACTATAGAACAGAAAGATAGGCAGAGCGTACAACGCCGACATATGGAGGTGAATACAGTTATGCCGTCAGTGCCGAGGTACATGCCATGGTCAGATCAGGAGATAACTTGGAGCATCACAGATCACCCGAAAATCATGCCGAGCCCATGGTCATATGCTTTAGTGCTGGATCCGACATTTGTCGGGCCTAGTATTAATGTGAAATTCTCAAAAGTGCTGATAGATAATGGAAGCAGCATCAATATTATGTACAAAGACACAATGCATAATCTCGGAATAACTCCGAATATGCTGCAATCAACTAGGACAACTTTTCATGGGATAGTGCCAGGACTGTCATGCGAACCCATTGGGAAGGTCCGAGTAGATGTATTATTCAGCACGAGGGAAAATTGCAGAGCTGAGAATCTGGAATTTGAGGTAGTGGATCTGCAAAACTGTTATCATGCCTTACACGGACGGCCGGCATTGGCCAAGTTTATGAGCAGCTGCCACATTAGTTACTTAAAAATGAAGATGCGAGGACCACAGGGGTGATAACCATAGCAGGAGACTACAAGAAATCAATGGAATGTGCTTCATCCGGATCAAACCTGGCCGAGTCTTTGGTAATTGCAAGGGAGAAAAGGAGAATTCAAGAGGTCGCGGCTTTAGCTCAGTCAGTGCAGCTTAACATGCCGGCGCTTGCCAATCCACATGGAAGTGTATCCTTCCAGTCGACTAAGGAGACAAAGAAGATCCATATTGACGATCAGTTCCCAAAGTGCACCATCACCATTGGTGCAGGCCTGGATGACAAATAGCAAAGCGAGCTTACCAACTTCCTTCATGAGAATCGAGATATATTTGCATGGTCCACACAAGATCTGCAAGGAGTACCGAGGGAGTTGGCTGAGCACTCTTTGCATGTCAGGCCAGGAGAAAGGCCGGTGAAGCAACCTCTCCGCCTCTTCGCCGAAGACAGGAGAAAAATCATCGTAGATGAGATAGCTCGGCTCCTTGCGGTCGGGTTCATCATGGAAGTACTTCATCAGGATTGGTTATCTAACCCGGTGTTGGTAGAAAAGAAAAAGGATGATCCAAACGTAGCTGTCGTTTGGCGAATGTGTGTCGATTACACGAACCTTAACAAGGCGTGTCCCAAAGATCCCTTTCCTTTACCTAGGATAGATCAGGTCATTGATTCAACCGCAGGTTGTGAGCTATTATCGTTTTTAGACGCGTACTCTGGTTTTCACCAGATACCGTTAAATCCGGCTGATCAAATAAAAACTGAATTTATCACCCCGTACGGGTCTTATTGCTATCGCACCATGCCATTCGGCCTGTGCAATGCAGGAGCCACATACCAAAGATGTATGAAAAAATGTCTGCATGATCAGATTGGAAATTTTTTTCAAGTATATGTTGATGATGTTGTTATAAAAACCAAAGAGAGCCATACGCTCCTGAAAGATATCCGGCATACATTCGCGAATCTGAGAAGATTCCGAATGAAGCTTAACTCGGAAAAATGTACCTTTGGTGTGCCGGCCGGAAAATTACTCGGCTTCCTCATATCCATCCGAGGTATACAGGCGAATCCAACTAAGATCCGTGCGGTTGAAAGAATGGAACTGCCGAGATGCCTAAACGATGTTCAAAAATTTACAGGATGCCTTGCATCCTTAAGTCGGTTCGTGAGTCGGCTAGGTGAAAAAGCATTGCCTTTATATCAATCAATGAAGAAATCCGATAAGTTCAACTGGACACCTCAGGCCAACATCGCTTTTCATGAATTGAAAAATATGCTGGCTACAGCACCCGTCTTAGCTTCTCCATTATCAAAAGAACCTATGTTGCTCTACGTGGCAGCAACAAATAGGGTTGTAAGTGCAGTAATGTTCATGGAACATGATGAGGGAGGTAAGTCGTTCCAAAGACCGGTGTATTACCTAAGTGAAGTGTTATCCGCTTCAAAGGAGAACTATCCACACTACCAAAAAATGGCTTACGGAGTGTATATTTCGGCAAAGAAGTTCAAACATTATTTTGAGGAACATCCCATAAAGGTGATCTGGGAAGCACCTATAGCCGAGATATTGGGCAACAAAGATGCAAGTGGTCGAATAGCAAAATGGGCGATTGAGTTATCCCCTTATGCGCCGCAGTTTGATAGAAGAAATGCAATCAAATCTCAGGCAATCTCCGATTTTTTAGTCAACTGGGCTGAGATACAGTATGAACCACCACTACCCGATCCGAACTATTGGACGATGCATTTTGATGGATCCAAGCTAAGAAATGGGTTAGGAGCAGGAATAGTGTTAACTTCTCCAAAGAAGGATCAACTAAAATATGTGTTGCAGATACATTTTGCAGCATCAAATAATGTAGCTGAATATGAGGCACTTGTTCATGGTTTAAAGATGGCAAAGGAAATTGGCATATGCCAAATTCTATGCTTCGGAGACTCGGACTTGGTGGTCCATCAAGTGTCAGGGAATTGGGACGCGTTGGATGCAAACATGGCCTTATATCGGTTTCATGTATAGAAAATTAGTGGCTATTTTGACGGATGTAAATTTCATCGCATACCTCAGGCAGAAAATAACGCTGCGGATACACAGTCAAAACTCGGATCAACCAGACAATCAATTCCGCCTGGCATCACCCTAGAACACCTGAGAAAGCCATCAATCATACCTTCACCAGAATCCGAATCAATTCGCCTCTCATCGGATCAAAAATCCGAGTGCGTCCCAATGGAAATTGACAAAGTGCATGAGCCGAATTACTCGGGGATTGATTCGCTTAACTCAAAAATGAATGGGGATAAGCCAGTGAATGTTATGTTGGCAGAAGTAATGGAAATTGACAAGACAATTTTCCCGGAAAAAGTCATACCGGAATGGGCACAACCCATATTCTCGTTTCTCAAAAAGAAGGTCCTGCCGGATAATGAGGTCCTTGCTAGGCAAACAATAAGAAGAGCGAAAGCTTACACAATCATAAATAATGAGCTTTATAAGAGAAGCGTGACAAATGTGTTGCAACGATGCGTTGACACGGAAGAAGGACGAGAGATCCTCTTGGATATACATCAAGGAGAATGTGGGCACCATGCCTCGTCCAGAGCCCTTGTGGTCAAAGCATTGAGGCATGGGTTTTACTGGCCAAGTGCGCTGAAGGAAGCAAAAGACTTGGTAACAAAGTGTAATGGCTGCTAGAGGTACGAGCAAAATACATATGCCTTCATCCGAGTTAAAAACAATATTAATCACTTGGCCATTCTCAGTATGGTGTTTAGATATGGTAGGTCCATTTAAGCCGGCTCGCGGCGGCATGACTCATATTTTGGTCATGGTGGACAAATTCACAAAATGGATAGAAGTAAAACCAATAAAAAATGTGACGGGCCACAGCGGTAAAATTCCTCAAGGATATCATTCTGAGATATGGATACCCACACAATATTATCACGGATAATGGCACAAACTTTGCTGAAGGAGCCTTTGCTCGATTCTGCCAGTAAAAGCACATAAGATTCAATATTGCTTCGGTGGCTCACCCGACATCAAATGGGCAAGTAGAAAGATCAAATAGACTAGTACTGACCAGAATAAAACCTCGGCTGATAGAACCACTTCAGAGGTCGGCAGGATGTTGGATTGAGGAACTCACAGCGGTACTTTGGATCCTGAGGACTACCCCGAATTGATCAACGGGATACACCCCGTTCTTTCTCGTATATTGGGCAGAAGTTGTACTTCTAGCCGACATAATTCATGACTCTCCAAGAGTCACCCAATACACGAGCGCCGAAGTAAATGAAGTATCTCGGCAAGATGATGTGGATCTACTAGAAGAAGCAAGAGAATTGGCACTATCAAGATCAGCTATCTATCAACAAGACCTCAGACGGTATCATAGCAAGAAAGTAAATCTAAGAGTTTTCAAGGAAGTAGATCTAATTCTTCGGCTGGTGCAACGCACGGCCGGTATGCATAAAAACTCCCCCCATGGAAAGGGACATTCATCATGAGCAAAGCATTGCACAACGATGCATACTACCTAATCGATGCTCAAGCGCCAGAAAAGAACAAGGCAGATAAATCCGGAGACGAGTCAAAAAGACTGTGGAACGTAGCGTTACTTCGCCCATTTTACACTTAGAGGAAGTATATCGTATCCAGTAATATTATGTATCGAATTGATGTATTAGACATGAATTAATGAAACCTCAGTAGCTCGAGCAGTGACTCGAGGACTGCCTTGTATTGTTTATCATTATGGTTATGTATGAAACCTCGGTAACTCGAGCACTTACTCGGGGACTGCCTTGTATTGTGTGTCATTATGATTATGTATGAAACCTCGGTAGCTCGAGCACTGACTCGGGGACTTCCTTGTATTGTGTGTCATTATGATTATGTATGAAGCCTAGGTAGCTCAAGCACTGACTGGGGGACTGCCTTGTATTGTGTGTCATTATGATTAAGTATGAAACCTCGATAGCCCAAACAGTAGCTCGGGGACTGCCCCGTATTGTCTGTCACTGATTATACGTGTAATATGAATGATCACTTCGGTGACCCGAGCAATAACTCGGGGACTGCCCCATGATTTTCACTATTATCGTACGAATGATAACCTCGGCAATTCGAGAGATAACTCGGGAAATACCCCATTTATCTTATCTTAATATTTGATAACTCGGAAGAGTTGTAATTCCATCCGACTAACCGACATATGGACATAGGAGTCATAGTCCTTGATTCAAACTTATGAGACTAATTTTTTTGCAAATAAGGATGGATGAAAGAAGTAAGATGGACGAAGTAAGAGCTGACCGAAAATCAAACACATGGAAGTTTGATTCAAACGTATGAAACCAAAATTTTGCAAACAAGGATACGCATCACACAAAATAAACTAGAACAATAATCACATAATGATTACTATAACATATGATTCCAAAGTTATACTGATCACATGGTACCAAAAGAGGCAGAATGTCTTAGGACAACATACACCCGACATACCGGGGACTTAAATAAATAGAAGTTTTTTAGCTCAGGTATTAGAGGTTGCTGAATCATCCGTAGGAGGAATAGTAGCACCAGCGGAAGTTTCCGACATTGGTATCTCGGCTACGACAGAAGGTGCCTCGGCTTTCGTAGAATGAACATCTTTAGAAGCAAGGTTTGCCTGAGCCTCCGCAGAAGTTACTTCGGCATCGACCGAGGTAGCAACGTTATCTTGGGCAGGGGATGTTCACTATGAGACTCCACCTTGGGCTTGGGAGGCTTCGGTCCCCTTGGAGGAGAATCGAGCCTCGGCATTCCCTCCCGAACTGCCATTGGACTCATCAGAACTTCCGGAATTTCCATCTGATTCACCTTCATCACCAGAATCTCCGTCGGATTCATCATCATCCACAGCCTCAACATTATCTTCGGCATCGTCAGGGAGGAAACTCGGCCCTTCATTCCAGTGATGAACATCAACATATTCAATAAGCTGATAAGCACGGGCTTAGCAGCGAACAACATAATCCGGATGTTCAACCCAAGGAGAGCCAGTGCGCAAATTCATCAGGGTATCGAGGGAGATATCCTCTTACCATGACAAAACAGCGGTAAGCGCCATATCAGCTCCGGCTCGTCCGGCAGATTCTCTCCAAAGATTCAATCGAGTCTAAGACTCCATCAGCTTCGCCACGAGCACTTCCACTTTCGTAATCTTTGGCTCATTCGGCCAGAGTACATGGTAACCCCGAATAGCCGCTTGCACCAGATCTTTTCTCATAATTTTCATCGGCTCAATAGCAGCAGCCATGGCAATCAAGAAATATTCGAGAGAATATTCCTGACCCGGGATATTGGGACACCTTGGCGGCCACGGGCAACAATCACAGCTTTAGTGCTCACAACTTCGGCTTCTGGGAAATGATCTGTAAGGCAAGTCATCAAATGAGTCATCAGAAATAATGAGCAAAGAATGACTCAGCCAGTAACCAAGAGGAAAAAACACAGACAAGTGAGCGTATGATGGATATATCGCAACATCTTCTGGAGATCCAAGGCCCAGCCAGCCATTTTCTTCTCAAGCTGAGTCATCTCCTCAGTCAGCGCCTAATTTTTTAGCTCGGAAGCATCAAGAAGTTCCTTGTCCTTCTGAAGCTGAAGGCTTAATCGGTTCTTCTCCTCGGAAAATTCTTGATCAACTTTTTCTAGCTCGGATTTCTGAGAAAGTTTCAGGGATTCAACCTCGGCACAGAGCCGGGCTATCTCATCATCCTTTTCCTTAAGCTGCACCGAGTGAGTCCCCGCTTGCTCTAAAAAATGCAGCATCATATCAGGCATGGGTATGCACTCTTGATGCGACGCTACAAATCTTTGTAACTCGGCTGAGCCGAAGATGGATACCATAAGACACTCGAAATTGAACGAAAAGAGACAAATAAAGGATGGAGGGGCAACTAACCTTCAAGGGTGGAAACCTTCTTCGTACCCAGAAATTAGCCGAGAAACAGGGTCTTGTACAAAGACAAAGGGCACTAAAAACCGAATAATTTACCAGTTTTCTTCAAAACAGGAACCATTTTGTCGAATTTATCTTGAAGCTTTCTATGTGAGAAAAGTAACTTCTGGAATTCGGCCGTACGCTGATTATGAGCAACCTAAAATAACACCAAGTTATACAAAGAAAACCATAAGAAAGATCCGAATCAAGTAAAACTTGACTCGGTTCTAGGTAGCTGGATATTCAAAGCTAAAACTAAAAAAGGTCTGGATCAAGAAAAACTTGACTCGGATCTAGGTGGCTGGATATTCAAAGCTAAAACTAAAAAAGATCAGAATCAAGAAAAACTTGACTCGGATCTAGGTGGCTGGATATTCAAAGCTAAAACTAAAAAAGATCCGAATCAAGAAAAACTTGACCCGCATCTAGATGGCCGGATATTCAAAGCTATTACTTAAAAAATATCTAAATCAAGTAAAACTTTACTCGGATCTAGGTGGCTAGATGTGTTTTAATTCAAAACATGCACATCAAAAATTATCTGTTGTGCAAGCAGGTAGCTATATTTTAGGCAAGGGAAGCTTCCAAACGAATAACAAGTTATTCGGTTGCAAGCTCGGGGACTAGTGGGCATATAATATCTTCTAAGTAAAAGACAAAGTGTAAATTGAAGCGCATACCTCGTTCATCTTATCGCTTTCAAGAACAACCTTAGCAGCCATGTGCAATCGACTGCTAATATCGGAAAGTTGAAAGGATTGGTTACTAGGGTTGCCTTCAATCTGATCAACAGCATTCCAATTATTCGCATACTCTATCAATGATCCGAGGCTATTTCCGCTTTCCGTGTGTGTCAATACCTTGCCCTAGGCTTCTCACGCCTGTTGCGCTGCAACCTCGGCCGCCGAACTCTTGTGAAGCACAAGTCGTGTGTTGGCGGTAGAACCGGGCTTGACCGTAGAAGCCCCTTTGCAAAGCATGTCGACAACGGTCGGCTGAGAAGTACCGAGTTTTCCTTTCTGAGACGATGTAAGTTTGGCAACGCCATTCTTCTTGGTCTTAACAGAAACTTCAGTAGCAGGAAAAGCCGTAGGGCAAGAGATTGTACTTAGAACAGTAAGAGCCGCGATAGAGGGGGCATTAGCTTCAACAGAAGCTGAGGCAGGAGCGACTTCGACAGCAGCCGAGGTAGCAGGAACTTTGGCGGAGATGGGTTCAGCCGCGGAAACTCCGGATACCTTGGAAGAAATGGCTGGATCATTGGGACAATCCGGAATAGTCGCAGCAACGTCAACCTCAGGGGGAACTTTTGCCCCATCTCGTCGAGGCGAGTTGTTAGTCGGTGAAGGAGGAGAACTGTCACGAGGAGGACTAGGAACTCGAACATCCTCCGGAGGCGACGATGAAAGTGGCCAAGTAATGTCAGACATCATACTCGGACCACTGGGTTTGACAGAAAGAGGGGCACTGCCAAAGAGAAGATAGAAACTAATTCAGAGAAAGAAAGAGAGAAACAAGAAATATGAGTTAAGACATGCAGGGAAACTTACCCAGAAACTCCCGGCATGGTTCTGCGCTTGGGAATATGCTGGGAGGATTTCTTAGTTCGCTTTTTAGGAGCTGCGTCAGAAGGATCATTTGAGGCAGCACGCTTCTTCGACGGAGCAGGAGCCTCGGAAGCAAGGGGAACGACATCATGGACCTGGCCAGCCGGATTAGCTGGGAAAGAAGGAGCCGGAAATGCATAAGAGATAGGCACCACGGAAACTACCTCGAGAATTTGGACGTCGTCCGAATCACCTTCGTCAGCATGCGCCGAGGTTTTACCCCGAGTACAAGCAGGAGCAGCCTTGGGTTTAGGAATAAATACATCCGGGTCTGGTTCTCCGTTATCTGGGGTGTTGCGATCAGCGGTCCAAGGAAGATCCAACACCTCGGCATCTTCCGTATCCTTCTCGGTAAATCTTTGCAGTAAGAGCAGGAAAAAGTTAGCTGAGTAGACGATGGAAAATGACCCGGATGAAATGAATCATGTCCGAATTACCTGAGGAGGGGGGTTGTTACGAGAAAAGGGTTTCATTCCCCAAACCCGTTCTTCGGGCATCTCGGTTTTAAAGATAGCCCGGACGCGCTTCTGGATCTGGAGATCATCAAGTTCAACCGTGGAAACTCGGTTGGGGTCCAAAGGGCCGCTCATGTAGCAAACCTTATGGGAGCAAAGTTGGAAGGGAAAGATTCGGCTACTGATGAATGCAGCCATCAGATCTTCACCACGAAGTCCGGCCCGAGTTAACTCCTTTAGCCGAAGCTCGAATGCTTCGGCAAGAGCGTGGGTCTTTTTTGGATTATAGAGCTAGTTCTTTTTTTGAAGGAGGACCGATGGAGAAGGCAGGAAGCCAAATCTTGTCCTCTGTTCCAGTATTCTTGACATAGAAAAATGACCTATGCCATTTCTTACAAGACTCTAGACCTGTAACTCGGGGGAACATGGAGTTTTTCCAGGGTGTGATAGAAGCTGCCACACACTGAGTTAAAGACTTCTCGGAAGGATGAAGAGACTTGTCCGACACTACATTAGCTCGGATTTGAAAGAACTTTGACCAAACATCTACTGAAGGCCAAAGGCCGAAGTATCCCTTAGAAGCCGAGATAAATGCTGAGAGAGAGGCTACGGCGTTAGCCGGCAGATGATGCGGCTGAAGGCCAAAGTAATCTAGGAAATTCCTGGCAAAGTCGCTAAGAGGGAGACCGAACCCTCTGGCAAAGTGTGACATAAAAACTACGTATTCACCGTCCTAAGGATGGGGGAAGATTCCTTGCCGGGAAAGCGAAAATGTACCTCAGCGGGAACCCGACGTGTCTTGCGCAACCACTCGATTTCCCGACGAGTGACTGTGGATCCTTGCCACGAACTGCGCTCCGGGCCCACCATGAGTTCTTCTTCCCCGATGACGGCACCACTGAGCGAGCTTGACATGGGATCGTCGAAGGAACCAACTGAGGAGGGGTCGCTGGTGGCGGGGAGCGGCCTCGAGACCCAAGGCCCCGTCGCAACAACGACAAAGGCGATGGTAGAGCAAAAAGGAAACCACCACCGGAGATTAAAACAGAGGTGGAGCGCCTAGGGCGAGGACCAAGCAGCGGCGGCGTGTCACACGAGGGAGAGGCGCAGCAGCGTGGACGCTAGAACAGAAGCACAGCGATGCGCTCACGAGAGTAGAGGAACGGCGTAGTCGTTGAGGCAGAGGTGCAGCGGCAAGAACACCAGAGCGCAAGAACGACTGCGGCGGCGCAAGGAGGAAGACGAAGGAAGTGGGGAAGGGGAAAGTTAACCAACCCATCCCCACTCCCCTACTTATAACCGCGTATAGTGAGAACTAGTGGGATCGCAGATGCACCACGGTGACCGCGAGGAGGTGTGTATCGCACATCTTTTGTCGATGATTGGAGCCACAGCTAGGGTCACACGACACAAGAGGAGATCAGGCCGCAATGACCATTGCGGTGATCGAAGAGTCACTACGGCGATGGGACTGGAGCAGTAATTACTGTAGCATTGTCAGCGTGCGTTGTAGCAATACAGAAAACAAGACAAAAAGTAATGATTGATACGCATAAGTATGAGGCTTGCTGAAGAAGATAAAGGGATACCCCGGACAATGGAGAATGATTCGGAAAAAGGGTAGCACCTTGATAATAGGGGATAGGCAAGAAAGGAAGGAGGTGACGAGAAAGAATTACGTCGAACGGAAGAATAAAAAGAGTGAATATCTGGAAACTGATGTGGCCTGGCCGAGGTATACGGCAGGATCGCACCAGCTTCGGGGACTAATGTTGGGGGGATGACCCCAGGTAGGGTCAAGATAGCCGAGAAAGGGAAAGGAACCCTTCATATCTAGGGCCGAATCATGGCGTGATTCAGCCTAGTTATGCAAGGATCGGCCGAATAAGGCATGACCTCTCCTGAATCAGGCAGTTGAAACATGACTCAGACAACGTATGGGTCATGTCGGCCAGGCACTGTTGATTAACTTAGATGCGGGTGAAGGTCGAGCCGATTTATGCGAGGCGAGGACGAGTTACGCGAGGCTTGCGGAAGAAGAAGGAAGTTCCCAAAGTCAAACCTTAGAAGCTCTCGGTGAGGAATCTGCACAGTGCCAAGCACTAGAGACAAGAAGCAAAGCAGCAGAGGAGCGTCACGGAGGTGACAATCCTCAGGCCCGAGGCTCACATGTGATGGGTTCTGGATCTTTTCCGTGGATAGAGGGGGGACACGGAAATAGGTCCGCCGAGTTACCACTTTGGGACAAGCATATTCCAAGAATATGCTTGCCATGTCAGCCCTAGGAAGGACTGAGGGACTCCTTTATAAGGAGAGGAGGAGCGTCCTGGGGAGGGGATCGATTCATTTTACTCTTGAGGGCTCATGTTGTAACCTTCACCTCCTCTTTCTAATAAAGCTCGAGGAGAACTTGTAGCTCCATTGAGGTGGAATAAAGATCTGTGTTCTAGCTTACTGTGTGTAGAAATCACTGCATCTTCCCTCCCTAGATCCCACTAGCATCCATTGGCCTCCAACTTAAGCCTACCCATGGCATTTGTCGTGCCACCACCATTACAAGTCCTCCCCCAACTCCTCCTTGTGGCCGGCAGCAAGGGAAGGGAGGAATCCTTCCCTAAGTGGGATTCCTTTCCTCCCTCCACTAGGCAACCATATTGGGATTTGACTTTTTCAAATTGGCGTTTTACTTTTCAAACTAGAGTTTGATTTCTCTCTTCCCATTGCTCAGCCAAATGACCTAGGACATGATGCAATCATTTCACTTTGTTATGACACATCCATATACCCTTCCTACTCCGGGGTGGTGGACCTTCCAGACTCTTCTAGAAGCTTCGGGGTGAAAACACCGAAAACATTTCCGAACCACGGAATTGGACTTTCCTTATATGAATCTTATTATCCGGACCATTCTGGATCTCCTCGTGATGTCCTGGATCCAATCCGAGACTCCGAACAACATTCAGTCTCCAACTCATTTCCATATCTACTAAACAACATCGAATCCTTAAGTTTGTCTCCCTACGGTTCGTGAATTATGCAGACATGATCAAGACACTTCTCCGATCAATAACAAATAGAGGAATCTGGAAATTCATATGGCTCCCATATATTTCTACGATTACTTCGTGATCGAACGAACCATTTACATACAATACCAATTTCCTTTTGTCTCGTGATACTTTACTTATCCGAGGTTTGATCATCGGTATCTCTGCATACCAAGGTAAACCTCGTTACCGATAAGTACTCTTTACTCGTTCCGTGATATGTGATCCCTTGTGATCTAATCACATTCTTGCAAGACAATTGGATGACATTCCACCGAGAAGGACCAGAATATATCTATCTGTCATATGGATGGACAAATCCCACTCTTGATCTATGTGTCTCAACACATACTTTTAGAATACTCAATGCCACCTTTATAACCACCCAGTTATGAAGTGGTGTTTGATGTCATCAAAGCATCCATCCGGTGATGGTGATTAACATGATCTCATGGTCGAAGGATTTAGGTTACTATGTATGTGAAAGCTTATAGCAAACGAACTATTGAATGACTTGATCTTATGCTATGCTTAACTATATGAGTGTGTCCATCACATCATTCTCCTAATGATATGACCTTGTTATTAATAACATCCAATGTTCATGATCAGGAAACCATAATCATTAATTAATCAACAAGCTAGTATTACAAGAGGTTTACTAGGGACTCTTACATGTTTATAAAACACACAATTATTAATGTTTCCGGTTAATACACTTATAGCATGGGATGTAAACATTTATCATAAACATAAAGATATGATAATAACCCATTTATTATTGCCTCTTGGGCATATCTCCAACAGACTATTAGGTTGCTCTCTTTCGGTCGATCTCGACGGATCGACCGACCCTTTGACTGCGCCCTGATCGGGGGCGACCAACCCTCATATGGTTGGTGGGCCCCTGTGCCAGTGCTATAAAGAGGAGGTTGGGGCCGGGGCACAGGGGACGAGGTTCGACGCTGCCGCCGCTCCCGCCACCTACATCCCTTCTGATCTAGGGTTTCCTAGCGCTAGCCACGGGAAGCTCCGCCGCCGCCACCTCTTAGTCACCCTAGCCCCGCTCTCGCCGTCGACCGTCATGGCCAACGGGTCATCGAGGTCGTCCACCGGAGAAGGTATCCTCCTCCCCTCGGTCTCTCTCTGTAATGGTAAAACCCTAGTACTATGACCTCTACCGAGAGCTACGAGATCAACATTTATTTCAACATAGTCAAATTTAGTTTTTTGTCCATTGAGGACAAAGACACCAAACTCGTCAAGATGTTGGAGGCACGCAAGGCCAAAGCACCTGCCATCTCTGGAACTTCTTCGGAAGGCAAGGATGCCCAAGTTTCCCCCCAACATTTTGGATGAAATCTTTAGAAGGACAAAGATGACAACAACGTGGAGCTCCTCTCCCCCTTCTCCGACCGACGAGCCGATAGAGGAGGAAGGGAAAGGAGGCGTCAGGGAGTCAAGGTGGAGGAGTGACGACAAGGATAGGGGAGGAGAGGGGAAAAGCAAGCCCCACGCACGCTGTCGTGAGAGAAGGTTAGATACACTAACAAATGTACTTCAACTATAGGTTTGGACAACCACATTCACTCACTTAATGGGTCAACCTGGGCTTTTCACACATACAACCCACTAACCAGCTCACCTCCTGCTAATACTTGTCACACTGAAACTCGGAATATTCAGGTGTCGCTGATAACAGTCCCTAAAAAAAGTGTCGGTGATAACTGACAAGCTATCAGGGTGTGACAATGAGGTTGTAGAGGCAGCGATATCAGTGTGGAATGAAATTTGATCACAATAGTCCTCTATTAGTTTCCACAATAGTCCTCTATTAGTTTCCACAATGAGGTGTGACAATGAGGTCTTACCCAGGGTGTGACAATGAGGTTGTCATGGCTGCAGGTTAATGGAATGAAATTTCCACAATAGTCCTCTATTAGTTTGTGCATCCATAATACAGAGATCGAGAGTAATAAAACTCGGTAACAGCTACTTCAAAAGTAAAAAAACTCGGTAACAGCTGAAACCAGCTATAGTGCTGACGAAACAAAAGATCCCGAATAATTAACACGTCACATTGATCTTGTCAAAGACTGTCTTACCCAGGCCAAACGCGCATATGCTTTGCCAAAACGATGCTGATCGATGCAGTAGTAACATCACCTCGGTGACTTTGTGTAATTGTAGATAAGATTGCATATCCAATCCATTGCCTTGTTAATCTACTATGCTACTGCCATTTTCTTCTTCAGCTTACCGCTACGTAAGCAATTAAGATATAGCAGGTGGCAGCACGCAGGATAAGAATCAGAGCTGCCAATCGACTTGAGCAGATCAGTAACTAGCAGGTGGCAGCACGCAGGATCAATAAGATCACCGCGTACGCATGCGATTATGTCACGTTTGTGCATCCATCGGCGGCTGGACATGTCAACCTGCAGTCGTGACAATCATTTGATCACTTGCCCCCCCAAAAAAAATCAGAAGAATGACTAGTGAAGTTCTTCGCACATCACTAGGTATTATGGGATCAGATGGTTACTGACCAGAAAGATGGCAAACTAATACAGCCTAATTAATTAAAGAAACAAGCAGGGAGTTCCCTCTGGTATTGGCTGAACTTGAAAGTACTCGGTTGCAAAATCCAAGGCTTGTTTTCACTGTTGAAATTCATGATCTGATAAAAGACAATCTAATATCATGTCTTTATGTTTTCTGAACTTAGTACTGCTGGGTTCATGTTGAAAAGCATTTTCTTGTGATTTTTATTTTTGTAAAAAAATATATATTTACAAAAGGAAAAGTAGGGTTGAAGTTCAAAATCAGTTCACATGCGCACCCTGTATTTTACAACGAGAGGAAGTACCTGAGATCAGAAAATAAATATAATAGGTATTATTTTACCATTATTTTTATATATCTTATCATACCCATTACCTCCCCGCCAAAAGTCAGATCATACTCATTCCTTGTTAATTTGAGTTCCCTCGAGGGACATTTTCTGCCGATCCACGTTACTAGTATTTTTCGTAGAAATGTACTAGTTCTATATTGAAGTCAACAACGTTTGGGACAAATCAGTATTCCTGTCTAAAAAAAATCAGTATACATGGAACATACAGAATGTGTTACTAGACAACCAAAAGTCCAGTCTCATGTGCATCAAAGAAAAGGAAATAGAAGTCCACTTCCTAAATATGTTGAAGAACCAGTGTATATTCTCGTAAAAGAGAGGAAATAACAGTGCATCCCCTAAGCACACACGAGTAGCACAATTTAAATTAAAAAAAAATCCGTAGCTGGTCAAAACAGGCAAACCCTGCCTTAAATAACCAAACATATATGTGTAGAAGCAAGTGAACGTGGCGGCAAGAACTCAAGTCAAAACTAATAAAAAAAGGAATTAAGAGGAGAGAATATATACGAGAGAACACACGGGCACAAAAGATCAATAGAAAGCTTGATGGCTAGAGGCGAGATTAATCATCAATAAATGGAACGTTCATAAGGAGTGGAGGATCTTCATCGCAACCACTCCGGTCTCCGGTCTCCACAACCGCAACAGCATAGCAGCCACGCACGTAACAACCACTAGCTAGCTTTCACAATCACAAGTGCTGAATTGCACGACACAAGCATATACGACAGCAAGGATGGAGCAACATCATGTTACTAACTGTTTTTAGCTCAATCCAAAAACAAAAACAAAATCTGCATCTAAAATCAAGGATCTGAATTAACCAGTACTGCTAGTACGCAAATAGTACCCGATACATGGTGTTGGTGTACGTACAAGACCAGGTGTCCCAAACCAAACATGTCTAGCATGCAATGGAAGGAGCACTCCAAGAGAGGCTTCCTAGCTACCAATTCCCCATTTACATCCACTGCACACATTATATATGCCTATGTCTACATCTCGCCTTACTACTCCTACTAATCAAAATGCACATCAAGTATATTTGCTTCAGTTACAAAGGTTATCTCAAGCTCAACAATTGTCAGGCCTACCTGGGGTTACAGGATTATCATCTGTACCAAAACTGTACAGAAATTCCCGCGTTCCAGACAGACCATGCACCTAGCACAACAGTGGCGACTGCACAAATACTACTGTATTAACTAGCAACACATATATATCAGCAGGATATGTGTACCATGCATGGATTGCTTCACTCACTCCGGTATGCTGTGCAGCGCCGGCGTCCGCTGCCCGGCCTGCGCCCTGTGCCGGAAGTTGCAGCTGCTGGTCATGCAGAGGAGCTCGGAGACGACGGCGGCGCCACCCCCGCCACCGTCCTCCTGCTCGAGCCGCCGCAGCAGGTCCTCCAGCTGCTTCCTCGTGATCCTGATCTTCACCTCCTTCGTGGGCCCAGACGATTTCTCCACCTCCACCTCCTCCACCGGTACGGCCGCGCTCTTCGTCTTCTTCTTCGCGTAGTGCATGGCGGCGCCACGGCCATGCGATCTGTCGAGACAATTGCCCATCTTTAGCTGTAGCTACTGGCTAGCCGACGAGCTTCGGTGCGCAGTTTGGGCTTGATCGCGGGGCGGGATGAGAAATGGCGGATCTCTTCGGAAGGCGGCCGAGCTGGGGAGTTTTATAGCCGTGGCGGATGGAGGGAAATACTAAGAGTTGGGGGGCGCCTGTGTTGGGGCCGTCTGATGGACACGTGGGTGGCTCCGATGGAGTCCAAGTTGCTGTGCCCGCCCACGGGCCGACCAGGTAGGCATGACGGTGCGTCCAGATCCGTGCGTGGTTTTTTTTTTCTGACGTCCAGGATGGCACCTGGGCGGTGACGCGGGGTGTGTGAACGGCGGCGAAAGGCCGGATCGTTCGACGGGCCCTGGCGCGCGCCGAAGCGGTAAACCGTAAACGTGGCGTCTTGCTGGTGGCGATTTTTCTTGTCCGTGGACCAAACAGGGGCTGTTAATTAGCCTGGACCGAGACGATGGACCATGAAACTTTCTGTCGGATCACAACAAAAATATCTCGAGGAAAATGTGGATATCTAAATATCTTGGTAGATAAATCAGACCATGTTACTGATCGCAGTATAATAATGGTGGTATGGGCTGTTTACGACTTCATTCACATGACTCGTCTGCAGAAATAAACATGGGGTGGATTAAGCAACAGTTTTTCAATGGCCGGTCAGAAAGTACGTACAGGACAAAGAGAAAATTCAGCGGCGGTGATTAATCTGAAATGTCCCTCATGTGACGGATCGTTTTAGTTTTGCGTTTAGTCGTCGATCGCCACCTGGGTCGCCTTCTCCCAGCTATGTATGATTCGGTTGACCTCCTACTGAACGAAATGATTAGCCGCGTATATTCCCTACCTTCATAATGGTGGTTGTGCGTGTGTACATGCTGACCCCGTCCCGTACGTATAATTAATAGATCACCTTAAACAATTAACCTCTTCTAGAATGATTTTTTTCCATATAGAAATGTTGTAGGTGATCTTGAACAATTGGGGCAACTACGGTACGTAGTTTATCAACCTGGCGGTGCTTAATAAGTGCTCTGCTTTGGAGGTCGAACAAACTAGTAGCATTAATACTGCTTACAGTTGCACCATATTCAGCACCAGCAGCAAGAAAATCATTCTGCAGGTCAGCAATTTCAGTTGGTTGTTGGGGATATATTCCGAGCTGGTCCGATCAGCAGGTGTGTTCGTGTTTGGTCTAAAATGATATACCACCTCTGGGCCCCAGATCGCCTCCGCTCCACCGGCCGGACGTTGGCCGGTGCACCGTCGCGGTCGCCGCCGCAGAACAGGCTGGCTGGCTGGCTTCCCGCGGAGTGGAGGCAACCCAACCGATGGAATTCATTTGACCTGCTCTGCTGCTGCTGCTGCCAGCACTACTAACTGCATTGCGTTCTTTAATCTGGCTGAACAAACTTCAGAACGCAACTGTTCGTATCGTGGATTTGTGGTGTGGTGGGATAGCTATAGCTCCGCTGCGAAACGGCAACTCAATTGTTTTCTCACAAGGAGAAAGAATGCAGCTCAAGGAGCACTTGGATAGGAGTAGTAGTTTAGATTTATTCGTGAGGTGTGTCTATTTGTGCTGCTGCCGCTGTATTATGTAATAAGCAAAGCAGCGAAGGTGGCATTGGCATGGGAACAGAAATGAGACCAAGCCATTAGCTGCTAATATGCTTGTTTTTTTGTTGGCATGGGAGTAGTATTTGCGTAGCTTGTGTTGCGTCGAGAATTCAGACGATTTTATTCCACTCAAAAAAAAAGGAAAGGAAAACTCTGTCTACTGTACTTACCTCTCACCTTGGAGTTAGCAAGACAAAGCATTTTCATCTCTAGAGAAGAGATTAGTTTATTTAACCCCCAAACTAACAAGTTTGGGACAAATCTCTCGCGGTGTTAAAGGGGATAAGTCCCGATTCAGTTACAAGATAAGGTTAAACTACCTTCCAAGATCATGGTGTTCATGTGGAGAATAGCTAAACACTCATTACCCACAGGAGAGTTGTGTCGCACCACCTTCGTCACGGTAGAGGAGAACAAGCGTTCAATATATTCATGGAGACACTCTTGTTGGAGTGGACCGTCTCTTGGTGTGTTTGAGAGCACTAGCTTCTTAGTGACCCAAGATATTTATTTTTTGGAAATAAACGTTTTTATTACTTAAAGTAATGTTTACATCCGGCCTCTATATAGGTAGGATGCACACAGCCGATCAATCCACACGACTAGACAATAAAGTAAGTAGACTAGCATTACATAAAACACTATCAAAATAAACGGCTTCGAGCTATGGAGAATCAATCCACAAATTATGCGGTCATCTATGTCGGGAGAAAATATCTCTCGCCGCGTCCTCCAATCGCGTATACACCTCCACGAACAAGTCGCAAAACTCCACTCGTTGTAGAGTAGTCCATGAGAGGAGAGTAGTCATGGCCTGATAGATGGTCTTTAGGTTAGAAGACACAATGTTATTAAAAACCTTGTTATTTCTACACAATTATAGCGACCAAATAATGGCAAGCGCTCACACCCTAAACCAAGTCATGTATTTATCATCTATCCCATGCAACCAATTATCAAATATATTGGTAACCGAACGTGGAGGAGATAAACCAGAGGCTACTTGGATGATTGACTATATAGAGCGAGCAAATTTACAATAGAAGAATAAATATCAAATTGTCTCGTTTTGATGATAAAAAACGCATTGTGTACTTCCATTCCAATTCCTTTTTACAAGATTATCTTTTATAAGAATTACTCCCTTACAAAGATACATATGAATCTCTTCATATTTAGGGTTATTTTCATCTTGCAAATTTTACAATTACCATCGACCGGAATATCAGGTTGTATCAAAGCTCTATACATTAAGTCAACTAAAAATTTACCACTTTCTGGTATTTTCCATTTGAACTCGTCCGCACCATTCAGCAGCTGTATCATCGATAATCGTAATAAAAGATTGTTCAAGATAACAGTCTAGGACTGATGAGGTTTTTTCTGAAAGACACATTCCCTTTATAGCTAACAATCGAATATAAAGCTAGATATTGTTCGCAAAGAGAAGTTCGGTGAAGCCACTTATCTTCTCAGAATCTAATTTGTGATCCATCCTTGATATTGAAAGCACCAAAATGAAACAAATGCTTTTTTGTCTCTATTAGTCCAGCCCAAAAGGGTGAATCACCGGGTTTCCAAACCACATGAGGCACAACTTATGAGCCATCATATTTCCCCCATAGAATGGTTTGTCAAACATCATCTTCTATAAGTAGTTTGAAAAGCCATTTACCTAAAAGCGCGATATGTTTGACTTGCAAATCGTGTATGCCAAGTCTATCGTATTCTTTCGGTCAGCAAACCACGTTCCATTTGACAAGTCGATTTTTTTCACTATCCCAACAGGGTGAATGTTCGGTTCGTTGCATAGAAAACAAAAAATTCTATCGCAAGAACACATAAAACCAAGATCCAATCTATGGAAAAGCCAAGATCTAATCTACGAGATCGGTGCAACGAGATTGAAGAGAACTGACACTCATAGATCCAAAGCATTAACGATATCAGATCCCGTGATTGATGTAGTCGATCACTTGCCGATCTCAAGATCGCGTAGATGATCCTTCCGGTGCCGCGTTCCGCTAGCGCTTCCGCACTCGGTCACACGTACGGAGTCGATGAATACCTTCCTCTCCCTATTCCAGGGGGAAGTGGAGGTAGTAGATCCCTTCAGAATCCTAGCAGCACAACGACGTGGTGGTGGTGTTGGAGGAGAAAACCCGCAGGGCTTCGCCTAAGCCGGAGCAGGACGATGGAGGAGGGAGGAGGGTGGTGGCTAGGGTTGAGGGAAAGCAGCAAGGGTGCGCCCTCCCCACCCCTCCTTACATATATGGAGGGTGCGGCCAGGGTTCCCAGCCATGGCCGAGTTCTCCTCCAAGTTGGCGGCGCAAGAGGGAGGGAGCAAACTTGCCCCCCAAGTTTCTTCCCCTTTTCCTTATTAGGTTTTGCCCTTTTCCTTATGCTGGCCGGTTGGGCCCTTTGGGTCATGGTGCGGCTAACCCATGGCCCCGGCAGCATACCCTCGTCCCATGTGGCCCCTCCCGGGGTGGTGGGCCTACTGGTGTCCCTTTCTAGAAGCTTCCAGTCAAAACACCGAAAACATTTTCGAACCCCAAAAATTGACTTTCCTTATATGAATCTTATTCTTAGAACCATTCCGGATCTCCTCGTGATGTCCTGGATCCAATTCGGGACTCCGAAAAACATTCGGTCTCCAACTCATTGTCCATATCTACTTAAACAACATAGAAACTTAAGTGTGTCACCCTACGGTTCATGAACTATGCAGACATGATCGAGACACCTCTCTGGTCAATAACCAATAGCGGGATCTGGAGATCCATAATGGCTCCAACATATTCAACGATGACTTCGTGATCGAATGAACCATTAACATACGATACTGATTCCCTTTGTCGAGCGATACTTTACTTATCCGAAGTTCGATTGTCGGTATCTCCATACCTAGATCAACCTCGTTACCGATAAGTACTCTTTACTTGTTCTATGATATGACATCCCTTGTGACCTAGTCACATGCTTGCAAGCCAATTGGATGACATTCCACCGAGAGGGCCCAAAGTATATCTATCCGTCATTTGGATGGAGAAATCCCACTCTTGATCCATGCGCTTCAACACATACTTTCAGGATACCTAATGCCACCTTTATAACCACCCAGTTACGAAAGTGGCGTTTGATGTCATCAAAGTACTCATCCAGTGATGGTGATTAACATGATCTCGTGGTCGAAGGATTAGGTTACTATGTATCTAAAAGCTTGTAGCAAAATGAACTTAATGACTTGATATTATGTTATTCTTACTATGGGTGTGTGTTCATCACATCATTCTCCTAATGATATGATCTTTTTATTAATAACATCCAATGTCCATGATTAGGAAACCATGATCATTTATTAATCAACAAGCTAGTTTCAACAAGAGAATTACTAGGGACTCTTTTATGTTTACAAAACACACAAGTATTAATGTTTCCGGTTAATACAATTATAGCATGGGATGTAAACATTTATCATAAACACAAAGATATAATAATAACAACTTTATTATTGCCTCTTGGGCATATATCCAACAGTCTCCCACTTGCACTAGAGTCAATAATCTAGATTACATGGTAATATACCTAACACTCATGGTGTTCTGGTGTTGGTCATGTTTTTCTCTAGGGAGAGGTTTAGTCAATGGATCTGCCACATTCAGATATGTGTGTACTTTGCAAATCTTTATGTCACCTTCTTGGAATACTCTTCAATCGAATGGAAACGTAGCTTGATGTGCTTCAACTTCTTGTGTGACCTTGGCTCTTGTGCATTAGCTATGGCACCCATGTTATCACAATAAATGGCCATCAGGTCCATTGAACTAGGAACCACACCAAGGTCTGTAATGAACTCCTTCATCCATATCGCTTCTTGTGAAGCCTCTGAAGCAGCTATGTATTCTGATTAAGTTGAAAATTTCTCCATGAGGCTTTGCTTTGCACTCCTCCAGCTCACTGTTGCACCATTCAAAATAAATATGTATCCAGACTATGACTTAGAGTTATCCGGATCGGTTTTTCCAACTAGCATCGGTGTAACCATTTACAATGAGCTCTTCGTCACCTCCATGAGAAAGAACCATATCCTTAGTCCTATTTAGGTACTTTAGGATATTTTTGACCGATGTACAGTGTTCCACTTCTGGATTACTTTGATATTTGTTGGTCAAACTAACATCATGTACAATATCCGGTCTAGTACACATCATGGCATACATGATAGAGCCTATGGCCGAGTCATAGGGGATCTTACTCATCCTTTATCTATCTTGTGTTGTAGAAAAACTTTGAGTTTTACTCAAGGCCTTACCTGGCAACATGGCAATAACCCTTTCTTGCTTTCTTCCATTCTAAACCTCTTTAGAACCTTGTCCAAGTATGTACTTTGTGAAAGCACCATTAAGCGTCTTGATCTATCTCTAAATATTGATGCCTAAGATGTATGCTTCTTCGCCAAGAACCTTCATTGAAAACAATTATTCAAATATCCTTTGACACTTTCAAGAAGTTATATATCATTCCCAATCAACAATATGTCATCCACATATAGTACTAGGAATGCTACAGAGCTCCCACTCACTTTATTTTAAATACAAGCTTCTCCAAAAGTTTGTATAAATCTAAAGTTTTTTATCACCTTATCAAAACATTGATTCTAGCTCTATGATGCTCGCTTCAGTCCATAAATGGCCCGCTGAAGTTTGCATACCTTGTTAACATCTTTAGGATTGACAAAACCTTTGGGTTGTTCCATATACAACTCTTCCTCAATGTCACCATTAAGGCACGCTGTTTTGACATCCATTTGCCAAATCTCATAATCGAAAAATGCAGCGATTGCTAACAAAATACTCACATAGTTTTTTAGGGTTCGTAGCATAGAAAACAAAAAATTTCCTACGATGGGAACATCTATGTACCAAGATCTATCTACTAGATACAAGAAACGGGTGGATATACATCCATAGAATACATACCCTCGAAGACCGAATAGCGTTAACGAGGTTGTACTCGTGGATGATGTAGACGAACGCTTGCCGATATCAAGATCGTGATGAAGTCCATCTGGTCCAGCGGGTCCAGCACGATCAAGTCCAGCACCTCAAAGCAGTGGTGCATCCGTGATCACACACGTACGGGTACCCCGACAACCTCCGCGCCCTCGCTCCAGCGAAGCAGCGGAAGCAACAAATCCTTACAGAAAAAGCCACCGGGAACATGTATCTCGCTGATCCGAGACCATGGGGAAATTCTAAAGGGGGGAGAGAGATCCTTCGCGAGGAGGTGTGAGATGAGAGGAGGAAGTGGGTGCCTTTTATTGGGAGAGGGGGGGCATCCCCCTCCCATGGCGTGGCAGCCATGGAGGTGCCCCACCTCTTCCACATTCATGTGGGTGGAGCTCCCACTCACATAAATAGCCACCCACTCAAAATTCCACTCACCTCCATTAAATTTCCACCAAATTTAATGTAATCCCTCATTAAATAAAACTCTTTTATTTATTTATTCAGAATTTTGTTAATTACTTTAATTAAAAAACATTCACATAAAACCTCTTGCTAGTATTCCATTTCACATGCAGAACCAGTTTCAGCAATTTCAACCGAAACAGTTTCGGTGTCTAGTGAAATAAATTCCCGCGCTTTCCTTTTGTTTTTCTGGCATATCATTTGCTCCGAATGGTGTCGGTATCCCTTAAGTGTGTCACCCTAAGGTTCGTGAATAATGCGGACATGATCGAGACCCTTCTCCGATCAATAATCAGTAGCAGGACCTGGAGATCCATACTGACTCCCACACATTCAACGATGACTTCTGTGATCGTGTGAACCTTTTACGCTAGTATCTTAATCCCTTTGTTTCACTATATATTACATGTCCAAGATTCGATCATCGGTATCTCCATACCTAGTTTGATCTCGTTACCGACATGCACTCTTTTCTCGTTCCCGTGATATAACATTCTAGTGATCAAATAACTTGCTTGCAAGCTAATCAATGTGATATCACCGAGAGGGCCCAGAGCATATCTATCCGTCATCGGGATGAACAAATTCCACTCTCAATCCATGAACCTCAACATAACACTTTAGTAGTTCTGAAGCCATCTTTATAATCACCCAGTTACGATGTGACGTTTGATGTCATCGAGAAACTTTTCTGGTGTTAGTGATTGACATGATCTCATGGTCTAAGGATTAGGATCACTTCGTAAGTTGTTATAGCAATATAAAATCAATGACTTTGATCGTAATGCTATACTTCGGATGAATGTTCATCACATCATTACACTAATGTTGTGACCTCGTTATTAACAACATCCAATGTCCATGATCAGGAAACTTTGATCATCTTGTTAATCAACGAGCTAGTTTGTAAGAGAGGCATAACTAGGAACTTCCTTTTTGTTTATTAAACACACATGTATTAACGTTTCCGTATTAATACAATTATAACATGTAAAATAAACATTTATCATAAACAAGGAATAAGATAATAACCACTTTATTATTGCCTCTCGGGCATATTCCCTTCAACTTTAGCTTCGCCACCAGTAAGAAAATCTCATTGTAGTTAACTCCTTGAATTTGTTGGAACCCTTTCACGACAAGTAGAACTTTATAGACAGTAACATTACCATTAGCGTATGTTTTCTTCTCCATTTGTTCTCGATAGCCTTGCGGCCATCAGGTAAGTCCACCAAAGTCCACACTTGGTTTTCGTACATGGATCCAATCTCGGATTTCATGGCATCTTACCATCTGTTGGAATCTGGGCTCATCATCTCTTCCTCATGCATCATAGGGTCATCGATGTTGTCCACCAACATGACATTCATGACAGGGTCATACCAATCTGGAGTGGTATGAACCCTCGTCGACCTGCGAGGTTCAGTAGCAACTTTGTTTGAAGTTTCATGATCACCATCATTATCTTCCTCTATTATTGGTGTAGGTTGAAGGGAATATGCCCGAGAGGCAATAATAAAGTGGTTATTATCGTATTCCTTGTTTATGATAAAGGTTTATTTTGCATGCTATAATTGTATTAATATGGAAACGTTAATACATGTGTGTTTAATAAACAAACAGAAAGTTCTTAGTTATGCCTCTCTCATAAACTAGCTCGTTGATTAACAAGATGATCAAGGTTTCCTGATCATGGACATTGGATGTTGTTAATAACGGGATCACAACATTAGTGTAATGGTATGATGAACATTCATCCGAAGTATAGCATTACGATCAAAGTCGTTGAGTTTATATTTCTATAACAACTTACGAAGTGATCCTAATCCTTAGACCATGAGATCATGTCAATCACTAACACCGGAAGAGTTTCTTGATAACATCAAACGTCACACCATAACAGGGTGATTATAAAGATGGATTCAGAACTAATAAAGTGTTATGTTGAGGCCCATGGATCGAGAGTGGAATTTGTTCATCCCGATGACGGATAGATATACTCTGGGCCCTCTCGGTGATATCACATTGGTTAGCTTGCAAGCAAGTGATTTGATCACTAGAATGTTCTATCACGGGAACGATAAAAGAGTGCATGTCAGTAAAGAGATCAAACTAGGTATGGAGATACCGATGATCGAATCTCGGACATGTAATATATCGCGAAACAAAGGGACTAAGATACTAGCGTAAAAGGTTCCGACGATCACAAGAAAGTCATCGTTGAATGTGTGGGAGTCAGTATGGGTCTCCAGATCCCGCTTCTGATTATTGATCCGAGAGGGGTCTCGATCATGTCCGCATTATTCGCGAACCATATGGTGACACACTTAAGAGACAACGACATCCATTTGGAGCAAAAGTTTCATGCCGAAAAGAATAACAAGCGCAGGAATTTATTTCACTAGATACCGAAACGGGTTTTCGGGTGAAATTGCAGAAAGTGGTTCTGCATGTGAAATGAAATACTAGCAAGGGGCTATATGTGAATGTTTGTCATTAAAGTAATTGACAAAATTCTGAATAAATAAAAGGAGTTTTATTTAATGAGAGCTTGCATTAAATTTGGTGGAAATTTAATGGGAATTTGAGTGGGTTTTTGAGTGGAGGGAATTGAAAGGCATTTGAGTGAGTGGAGTGTCCACCCACATGAATGTGGAAGAGGTGGGGGAATCCCCATGGCTCGGCGCATGGCCCCTTGGGTTCCCCCTCTCTCCCTATAAAAGGAGCCCCCCTCCCTATCTCTCACTCACACCTCCTCGTGAAGGATCTCTCTCCCCCTCTAGTATTTATTCCCCATGGTATCGGACTAGCGAGATACATGTTCCTGGTGGCTTTTCGGCAAGAAAGAGTTGTGCTTACTCTGCATCGCTGGAACGAGGAGGCGGAGGTTGCTCGGTGCCTCGAACGTGTGTGCGAGCACGGATGTGCTGTTGTTTTGCGGCGCTAGGACTTCCTCTCGATCTTGAGATCGGCAAGAGATCGTCTACATCAACCACGAGTTTGGACTCATTAAGATTTGTCGGTCTTCAAGGGTATGTTCTCTATGGATATACATCCGCCTGTTGTTTGTATCTAGTAGATAGATCTTGGTACATAGTTGTTCCCATCGTAGGAAATTTTTTGTTTTTATGCTACGAACCCGACAGTGGTATCAGAGCCGGATCTATGCGTAGAAGCTTTGCACGGGTAGTACACATATGAGTATGTGGGCGATGATGATCATTTTATTGCTTCTTAGTTGTACTTTGGATATTGGTGGCATAGTGGGATGAAGCGGCCCGGACAAACTTTACATGTCCTCGCACGTGAGACCTGTTCCATGCTTGACATGCAACTAGTTTTGCATAAGTGGCTAGCGGGTGTCTGTCTCTCCTACTATATTCAATATCTAATTTTCAACGAGTTGTCAACAATTTGGTTATCCTCGTTGTGGTTCATGTTTGTAGGTAAGAACAGTTCTATCTTCGAAAGCCCTAAGCCACGTAAAATTTGCAATGGATAAATTAGAGGCGTCTAGTTTAGATTGTTGCTGGGCTAGTGATATGATATGGTGATGTTGTAAGTAGAAGTATGAGATGATACTCTTACAACACACATAACGTGTAATCTCCATAGACCTTGTACTTACACATATAGGTATGATAGTGATCATACCACGGTGCACATGATAGAGATCATATGCGTGAACCATATCATTCCACTAATAAACATGTGATGTTTGATAGCATCTTATATTGCTTGTTTGGCGTTTTATTAGCATAATAAGATGATCCCTCATTTAAATATCAAGATAAGAATGTGTTCTTCCTTTAGTATGTACCGATTATGTTCTCGTCGCTCCAAGACATCACGTGATGATCAGGTGTTTTTGGATCCACGACCATATTTCGGGTGTAAGACAGTTACACACGCGAATACTAAGGTTCTTACTTGGCGAGCCTAGCATGTACAGACATGGCCTCGGAACACGGACCGAAAGGTTAAGCATGAGTCATATAGTAGATATGATGCCCATTTGATGCTCGCCTTTGAAGCTACACCGACTCACGTGATGATCGGACTTGGTGTAGTGGATTTGGTTCATGTAATCACCAAAAAGACATGAGGGATGTCATTTTTGAGTGGGAGTTCATTTCTAATTTGGATTAGTAGAACTCAATTTATCATAAATTAAATCAAAGTGAATTTTCATAATTTGTTGTAGTCATTGGCATTCGTTCACCACCTTATGCATAGTTGTAATTGAGATAATAGAACTATAGAATTCTGGATATATACTTTATGAACTGGTATCATATTGTGTTGAGTGTCAATCTAAAGTTTAAAGTCCTATTGCAAACTTTCAGAAAACTCTATTTACTCCTTGAAATTTAATAGTTGGTATTAAATCGAGAGTAACAATTCCAGTGTTAGTATCTTAAGTATCATGTTTGCCTCCATGATTCTTGATTTAAATATCGACATTATCTAGGAGTTGAAAGAATTGTTTCAGAAACCATCATGTGTGGCAGATATAACGATATCTGAAACAATGTTTTGGTTGCAATATGATAGAGTATAATATATGTTCTCATATTGGATGAGAATTTATGAAGGTTGGAGATGCTAGACATCCTAATCATCCAAAAGGGTTTTGGAAAGTAATGTTATACTCACGATTCACCTTTATAATCTACAGTAGCTTGATCATGAAAGTTGTCATGATAAGGATGTATAGAAGATGTATGTAAAGTGTTTACTACACTAAAAGATTACTAAAGAATAGATTTTGAAAGAATACCGATCATTTTGATGATGGTGATCTACTTCAAAGTGCAAGTCCAAAGGTATTATTATTTGAATATACACGCTTTGGACTATGTGTCATGTATATGGCACCACTTTTGATGTTGATAGATTCTTTTAAAAAGGAAAAGGAAATGCTGAAAGAGAATCTATAAAATATATTTGGCAGAAAAGAAAAGATTGGAAATATCCAATTTAGGTATATAGATGATATACATGTTATGGTTGTATTCTTTGCTTGTTAAACAATGTGGTTCTTGGGTATTGGATACCGAATTGGTTGGTATGAAATTTCATACGGAACAACACAATTCATGAACCACAATGGCCTAAGTAACTAGCAAGAGAATATGTGATGATGTTCATCAAAAACAAACAAACCGTTGTTTGTATTTCTCGTTGACATCAAAGCTTGACTTCAAGATTTGTTTTAATAATTGTTATTTGAATCAGGTATTATGAGAACAAAGGTTGTTCAAATAATTACCGTATTCCATATAAGCTGGATGATTTACAAATCTAGTTGGAGAAATCACATCCATAAAGCCTAATGCTAAAATGTCGCAAGACAAATGATTGGAAGATCACTTACGGAGTGACATCGCCGTTTCAATTATATTGGAAAGAAAACATGAAGAAACTCCATTTTCATGGATTTTTGGAGTCTTTGATTTGATCAAGTGACGCTTGTGAGACTTTCCTCGGGATAATTAAAACTTCGTTCAAAGGCCAAAGAAGAACGACCGACTAAAATATTGGAATTTATACATATCGATGTATGTAGTCCATTATTTATAGTCGTAAGCGATGGGTTTCAACTTCATATACTTTCTCCGGAAATTTGAGTGAATGTTCACTTAATGAGAATGAAGTATGAAATATTTGAAAATGTTTCAAAGACTTTCAAGATGAAGTGAAAAATCATTGTAACAATAAAATAAATAGTTTATGATTTTATCATAAGGGATTTATTTGAGTTACAAGTGTAACAAGAAAATAAATGAATTGTGATTTTATCATAAAGGGATTTATTTGAGTTGCAAGTTTAGCAAAACACCTAGATTTACATATCCCAAAACACCATAGGAATATGGAGTGTTTGAGATTTGTAATGAAACCTTGTTTAACATGGTTGGATCAAAGGTGTTATTTATAAAACTGCCATTATGTTTTATAAGATTAAAGCTTTAGAGACTACCGCTTTTTAACTGAAAAGAGCTCCATCTAGATCCGTTGAAATGACACCATGGAAGTTATGGTTTGGGGTAAAACCTAAATTGTCATTTCTTAAATTTTGGTATGCTAAACATAAGTAAGATGTTTACAACCGAAGTCGGATGAGCATGACTTTGTAGATTATTTGTAATAACAATTGGTTATTCCTCCATAACACCAAGGACAAAAGGGTTTGTCGCTTGAAACATGAAGTTTCTTGAAGAAGGAATTTTTCATGAATGTTAAGTGGGAGGACAATAGAACTTTGATAAGGTTAACGAACCTTAGCTAAATGTGCTGAGTTGCGCAACGCCGGAAATGGTTCCGGAGGCTGCCATAATGCTCATAGCTTATGTGCCTCAAAGGTTGTGGTCACGGAGATCTAAGTTCTTATTGAACCAAGTCGGTCGGATAAACAAATCAAATATTGAGATTTGAGAGTAAATCATTATTGTTTGACAATGATGAACCGACTACATACAAAGAAGCGATGATGGGCCCTGACTCCGTCAAATGGCTTGAAGCCATAAAATCCGTGATAGTTCCATACACGAGAAATCAAGTTTTGAACGTGGAAGACCCTCCGGAAAGGTGTAAAAACCTATCGGTCGTATTTGGATCTATAAAGAAACAGACATGGATGTCTCACATCTATAAAATATTCCACATATCGTAAATTATTTTATGACAATGTTCAAGGAGTTGACTATGACAAGATTTGATCTTTCATAGCGATATTTAGTCTGGACGGATTAAAGTAGCAACCACTACATATAATTTGGTATATGGTAGATGAATAAACAAAACAAAGTTCTTCTAATAGAATGGTTACCTAGGACGTGTACATGACACGGTCCAAAGGGTTTTGTTAAAATTCAAAGGATGCTAAAAAGGGCATGCAAACTTCAATGGTTGAAGTAAGCATCGCGGAGTTGGAATCTTCACCGTGATGAAAAGGAGTTTTTCATCAGGAGACGATGAAGATGCTTGCATTTGCAAGAAATTAAGTGGGAGCGCTGAGACATATTTCTAATACATTATGTGGATGACATCTTGTTGATTAGAAATGATGTATCTTTTATTGACAAAGGTTAAGAATTTCATTTTGATGAAAAACTTAGGCAAAACCCGAATATTTAGCATGAATGTCTATAGTGGATAGACTGTGACGCCAATATGGTTGTGCCAAACGTACATATATGAGATATTGAAGGATTTCAATATAGAAACGACAAGAAACAATTCTTGTTGCATGGAAAGGAATTGAATCAAGATTCAAGTGTATCGACACTTGATAAGTGAAACAAGATTCAAGTGCTTTGACACTTGATGAGTGAAATCACGAGAATGTTTTTGATCAATCATACCATGATATGTACACATCCAGATATGTCCTATGCTCTAAGTGTTATGAGCATATACCAGAATGAATCATAAAATGATCATTGGACGATAGTGAGGATATTCTTATGATCTTTTTGAAAGAACTAAGAATATATTTGTGTAGAGGTGACAAACAATTACAAATAGTTCATTGTAAAGCGTTACATTGATACTAGGTTTGTCACAAGATACAAATTAAGTTTATCTCAATTTAAACTATGGGTGGCACAATGTAATGGAAAGAAGATTCCACGATGGATTTGGATGAAATCCATAGTTAAGACATTGTGATGAATACTACAACAAAAAGGCTAAGTATATGACTGCTATAGTAGCAGCAAAGGAGGGAATTTGTGTCAAGAAATTTGTTATCAAACTAAGGTGTGGTTCGCAACGGGCTAACACTAAAGATATATTGTATGACAATAGTATCGACATGATTTAACCCCAAGGAACTAAAGGTCTCACCAAAAGACCAAATTTATACAATGCCATCTCATTGGAGAATGAGTGATGCGTGAAGACGCAAAGACATGCAAATACACATGGACCTGAAAGCGCAGATCCGTAGATTATGTTAACCACTTGCAATTGCGTATATGGAACACCAGAAAGCCATATGTGTTCAATACGCAAAGTTTTCAAACTAGATTATTGTCTCTAGTGCAAGTGGGAGATCAAGGAATATGCCCGAGAGGCAATAATAAAGTGGTTATTATCGTATTCCTTGTTTATGATAAATGTTTATTTTGCATGCTATAATTGTATTAATACGGAAACGTTAATACATGTGTGTTTAATAAACAAACAGAAAGTTCTTAGTTATGCCTCTCTCATAAACTAGCTCGTTGATTAACAAGATGATCAAGGTTTCCTGATCATGGACATTGGATGTTGTTAATAACGGGATCACAACATTAGTGTAATGGTGTGATGAACATTCATCCGAAGTATAGCATTACGATCAAAGTCATTGAGTTTATATTGCTATAACAACTTACGAAGTGATCCTAATCCTTAGACCATGAGATCATGTCAATCACTAACACCGGAAGAGTTTCTTGATAACATCAAACGTCACACCGTAACGGGGTGATTATAAAGATGGATTTAGAACTAATAAAGTGTTATGTTGAGGCCCATGGATCGAGAGTGGAATTTGTTCATCCCGATGATAGATAGATATACTCTGGGCCCTCTCGGTGATATCACATTGGTTAGCTTGCAAGCAAGTGATTTGATCACTAGAATGTTCTATCACGGGAACGAGAAAAGAGTGCATGTCAGTAACGAGATCAAACTAGGTATGGAGATACCGATGATCGAATCTCGGACATGTAATATATCGCGAAACAAAGGGATTAAGATACTAGCGTAAAAGGTTTCGATGATCACAAGAAAGTCATCGTTGAATGTGTGGGAGTCAGTATGGGTCTCTAGATCCCGCTTCTGATTATTGATCCGAGAGGGGTCTCGATCATGTCCGCATTATTCGCGAACCATAGGGTGACACACTTAAGAGACACCGACATCCATTTGGAGCAAAAGTTTCATGCCGAAAAGAATAACAAGCGCAGGAATTTATTTCACTAGATACCGAAACGGGTTTTCGGGTGAAATTGCAGAAAGTGGTTCTGCATGTGAAATGAAATACTAGCAAGGGGTTATATGTGAATGTTTGTCATTAAAGTAATTGACAAAATTCTGAATAAATAAAAGGAGTTTTATTTAATGAGATCTTGCATTAAATTTGGTGGAAATTTAATGGGAATTTGAGTGGGTTTTTGAGTGGAGGGAATTGAAAGGCATTTGAGTGAGTGTAGTGTCCACCCACATGAATGTGGAAGAGGTGGGGGCAGCCCCATGGCTGGGCGCATGGCCCCTTGGGTGCCCCCCTCTCCCTATAAAAGGATCCCCCTCCCTCTCTCTCTCACTCACACCTCCTCGTGAAGGATCTCTCTCCCCCTCTAGTATTTATTCCCCATGGTCTCGGACTAGCGAGATACATGTTCCTGGTGGCTTTTCGGCAAGAAAGAGTTGTGCTTCCGCTGCATCGCTGGAGCGAGGAGGCGGAGGTTGCTCGGTGCCTCGAACGTGTGTGCGAGCACGGATGCGCTGCTGTTTTGCGGCGCTAGGACTTCCTCTCGATCTTGAGATCAGCAAGAGATCATCTACATCAACCACGAGTTTGGACTCGTTAAGCTTTGTCGGTCTTCAAGGGTATGTTCTCTACGGATATACATCCGCCTGTTGTTTGTATCTAGTAGATAGATCTTGGTACATAGTTGTTCCCATCGTAGGAAATTTTTTGTTTTTATGCTGCGAACCCTACACAGGTGCCATAGGAACTTCTTCCGGTGTTGCTACTCTCAAATCCGAGAGAAGGTTGAAAAACCTCATCGAGTTCTACTTTCCTTCCAGTCACTTCTTTCGAGAGAATCTCCTTTTCAAGAAAGGATCCATTCTTGGCAATGAAAACTTTTCCTTCGGATCTATGATAGAAGGTATACCCAATATATTCTTTAGGGTATCCTATGAAGACGCATTTTTCTGCTTTGGGTTCAATGTTGTCGGGCTATAACTTCTTTACATAAGCTGTGCAACCCCAAACTTTAAGGAATGCCAAATTAGGTTTCTTACCAAACCAAAATTCATACGGTGGCATTTCAACAGATTTGGATGGTGCCCTATTTAAAGTGAATGCGGCTATCTCTAATGCATAAACCCAAAACGATAATCATAAATATGTAAGAGACATTTGATGGCTCAGTTAATGTGGAGCCTGTTGGGAACCCCAAGAGCAAGGTGTGAAGAGCACATCAGCAAGTTTTCCCTCAGTAAGAAACCGAGGTTATCGAATCAGTAGGAGGAAGGAAACGTCACACAGGTGTTGCAAGCAACGTGGAAACCTGCACAACACAAACTCAAGACTTTGCCCCAACAAAACAGTGAGGTTGTCAAGCTCACCGATTTGCTGTAACAAATGATTAACTGTATGGTGTGGAAGGTGTTGATGGTTTGCAGCAAGTAAACAAGTAACAATGGAAGATGTATCAATGTTAAAGATTGGACCGGGGTCCATAGTTCACTAGAGGTGCTCTCCTTAGATAAACAAACATGGCATGAAGGGTAAACAAATTACAGCAGGGCAATTGATAGGAACTGAGCAAGGCATAACAATGCAATACTAGACAAAAATATCCTATGAGATTCGATTGGGCAATACAACAATATACATAGACCGCCATCCAACTGCATCTATGACTAGAAGTCCACCTTCAGGTTATCATCCGAACCCCCTCCAGTATTAAGTTGCAAGCAGCATAACCGCTTTAAGCAAAGTGTGTAAGGTAAACAGTCCACATGTTCCATGAACAAGAGACCGTTGTTTTCTCCCTAGTAGCAACAACACATCTACAACCGAAGAGATTTCTGTCACTTCCCTTGGAAACTAGAGGCATGAACCCACTATCGAGCATAAATACCCCCTCTTGGAGTCACTACCAACTACTTGACCACGATAGCTACTAACAATGGAGAGCATGCAAGATCACAAACAACACAGACATGATAGAATTGTAAATACAAAACCATTAATCAAACCAACATAATAATCTCAATATCCATCGGATCCCCGCAAACACAACATGCATGATTACAAATAGATTAGATCTTGATCATGAACGAAGCTCACAAGATCTATACATGAAAGCACAAGGAGGAGATACTGTAGGGGTTCGTAGCATGGAAAACAAAAAATTCTACCGCATGCATACAAACAAGCCAAGATCTATCTACTAGATTGAAGCAACGAGTCGATTAGAGTACTCACCCTCGAATATTCCAAAGCGGTTAACGAGAGCAGATTCTCGTGGGTGATTTAGTCGTACACTTGCAGATCTCAAGATCACGTAGATGATCCTTCTGGCACTGCTTTCCGGCAGCGCTTCCGCAGTCGGTCACACGTTCGGTACTCGATGAAGACCTTCCTCTCCCTTGTTCCAGCAGACAGTGGGGGCTGTAGTTGAAGGAAATATGCCCTAGAGGCAATCATAGAGATGATTATATTTCTTATGTATCCATAAGTTATTGTAATGTTCCTTGAATATCCATATCAGGCAACTTGTATTGATTGGAAATTATGATTGTATGGTTATTTAAGAGTTGTCCCTAGTTGGAGTTCATGTGAGGACACACATGAATATTAGACTAGCACATCGATTGGTTGATGACTATGTTTTGCAAGTCATAGACATGGAGATGTCAAACCAATGATGTGGACACATGTTATGAACATGGGGTTGGATTGACCCAACTTGAGACTGGCAATTAGTTGCAGCTCTCTATCTACACATAGTGTACGTTTCGTCCTTAGACCTGAGATTGTCGCATGTACTTGAGATGTGGATCGACCTACTTTGAGGCTATCAGACGCTACTCCGTAACTGGGTAGTTATAAAGGTAGCTTTCGGGTTTGTCCTAAAACATGCTGCAAGGCATGGTCAATCAAGATGGGATTTGCCCCTCTCTACTTGAGAGAGATATATCTGGCCCCCTCGAGTGATCGGATCCAGAAATGCATGGTCGTGCTACATATGGTTAAGAGTTAACCTAGTAAAGGGATTCCGAATCACAGTATCGAGAAAGGGAGGTCAGCTTGGAGCTAGACCAAATATCGTGAGGCAAAGGGAAAGACATGTACTAAACCTTGTGATGGTTCGTCCGATATGATCTTTGTATGCGTTTAGGAGTTGGCACGTCTTGCTAGAGGCCGCTACCAACTATTGACAGAATAAGTGTAGTGTCATGTCTATGGGTATATGAACCTATAGGGTCACACACTTAAGGGGCTGGAAGCCTAATGAGGATTAGATCCAAATTGGACCAGGCTTAGGGTTCTAATGGGCTGATAATGTAGAAGCCCACTAGGGACGCCTATATAAGAGAGGGTGGGGCGAGCTGACCAGGGTTAGACCATTCCACCCAGCCGCCACTCCTCACGCCTATGTTGCACGCGCGGACCTAGCAGTCCGGCGTATGACGCTTCCACCCTGTACGTGTGGATACCTCGGAGGCGCTTCATCTGTAGCGCTTGGACGAGTCACGCAAAGGGAGCTGCTCGTGGGACGAGAACAAGGAGGAGACGTAGATCGTCTACACTGCCTCGACGCGCTTCATCAAGTTCCGCAACTGCACGTCTAGTGGTAATCCCATGATCTATGACAACAGTAATCCTAGTATACACGATAGAAAATTTTGATTTGCGCTAGTGTAGTCTACCCATATCCCTTCAGTAGTTCTCCCCTCGTGATTCCGGCAGCACGACGGCGTGGTGTCGGAAGTAGAGGGAAGATCCTGCAGGGCTTCACCTAAGCCGGTGCGAGTTATTGTGGATCTAGGGTTTCCGGCAATCTAGGTTTAGAAGGCCGGAGAGTAGGAGGAGGTGACGGCGGCGGCTAGGGCGACGGTGACGAGCCGCCGGCAGCGGCGGCGGCGCACGGGTGGGACGGCTGGTGTTGTGTGCTTTGGGGCAGCCCTCCCCCTCTATTTATGAGAGGGAGGGCAGCTTGGGAGAGGGTAGTTTGAATCCATACCCAAACCCAAGTTGGATAGAAGGAAGGACTCTTTCCTTCTTACACTAGGAAACTATTGTTCTAGTTTGACTTTTCAAACCTCCCTTTTGACTTTCAATTTAGAGCTTTATTTCTCTCTCGCAAATGCCCAACCAAAGTGACCTATGACATGATCCAATCATTCCACTTAACCATGAAACATTCATGGACCATTCCCCATCCGGTACGGTGAACCTTTTAGACCCTTCTAGAACCTCTCCGATGAAAACATCGAAATCATTCCCGAACTCTAGAATCGGACTTTCCTTATATGTATCTTATTCTCTATACCATTACGGATCTCCTCGTGATATCCCGGATCCCATCCGAGACTCCGAACAACATTCGGTTTCCCTACTTACATTCCATATCTACTAAACAACATCGAATCCTTAAGTGTGTCTCCCTATGGTTCGTGAATTATGCGAACATGACCGAGACACTTCTCCGATCAATAACCAATAGAGGAATCTGGAAATTCATATGGCTCCCACATATTTCTACGATTACTTTGCGATCGAATGAACCACTTACATATGATACCAATTTCCCTTTGTCTCGCGATAGTTTACTTATCCAAGGTTTGATCGTCGGTATCTCTGCATACCTAGTTCAACCTTGTTACCGATAAGTACTCTTTTCTCGTTCCCGTGATATGTGATCCCTCGTGAGCCAGTCACATGCTTGCAAGCTAATTGGATGACATTCCACCGAGAGGGCCCAGAGTATATCTATCCGTCATATGGATGGACAAATCCCACTCTTGATCCATGTGCCTCAACACATACTTTCCGAACACTCAATGCCACCTTTATAGCCACCCAGTTATGGTGTGGTGTTTGATGTCATCAAAGCATCCTTCCGATGATGGTGATTAACATGATCTCATGGTTGAAGGAATTAGGTTACTATGTATCAGAAAGCTTATAGCAAACGAACTATTGAAATGACTCGATCTTTATGCTATGCTTATCTATAGGAGTATGTCCATCATACCATTCTCCTAATGATATGATCTTTTTGTTAATAACATCTCAATGTTCATGATCGAGAAACCACGATCATCTATTAACCAACAAGCTAGTATTGTAAAGAGGCTTTACCAGGGACTCTAATTTAGTTTACAAATCACACAAGTATTAATGTTTTCGGTTAATACTATTATAGCATGAATGTAAACATTTATCATAAACACAAAGATATAATAATAACCACTTTTATTATTGCCTCTAGGGCATATCTCCAACAGTATCCCACTTGCACTAGAGTCAACTAATCTAGATTACATGGTAATATACCGAACACCCATGGCGGTTTGGTGCTGGTCATGTTTTCCCTCGGGAGAGGTTTAGCCAACGGATCCGCCACATTCAGATCTATGTGTACTTTGAAAATCTTTATGTCACCATCTTGGAAATGCTCTCGAATAGCGTGAAAACTTAGCTTGATGTGCTTCAGCTTCTTGTGTGACCTTGGTTCTTGCGCATTGGCTATGGCGCCCATGTTATCACAATAGATAGACATTAGGTCCAGTGCAGTTGGAACCACACCGAGCTCTGTAATTAACTCCTTCATCCATATCGCCTCTTGTGAAGCCTCCGAAGCAGCTATGTATTCCGATTCAGTTGAAGATCTCGCCACAACGCTTTGCTTTGCACTCCTCCAGCTAACTGCTGCACCATTCAAAGTAAATACGTATCCAGATTGAGATTTAGAATCGTCTGAATCGGTGTTCCAACTAGCATAGGTGTAACCATTAACAACGAGGTGTTCATCACCTCCATAAGAAAGAACCATATCCTTAGTTCTTCTCAAGTACTTAAGGATGTTTTTGACCACTGTCCAATGATCCACTCCTGGATCACTTTGATATTTGCTAGTCAAACTAACAACATATGCAATGTCGGGTCTAGTACATAGCATGGCATACATAAGAGATCCTATGGCTGAGGCATAGGGAGCCTTACTCATTATTTCTCTATCTTCTGCCGTAGAAGGACTTTGAGTTTTACTCAAGGTCGTATTGGGCAACATGGGCAAGAACCCTTTCTTGCTATCTTCCATTCCAAACCTCTTTAGAACTTTGTCCAAATATGTACTCTGTGACAATGATATTAGGCGTCTTGATCTATCTCTATAAATCTTTATGCCTAATATGTAAGCTGCTTCGCCAAGATCTTTCATTGAAAAACTATTATTCAAATAATCCTTGACACTATTAAGAAGGTCTACATCATTCCCAATCAACAATACGTCGTCTACATATAGTATTAGGAATGCTACAGAGCTCCCACTCACTTTCTTGTAAATACAAGCTTCTCCATAAGTTTGTATAAAACCAAAGCTTTTGATTACCTTATCAAAACTTTGATTCCAACTCCGGGATGCTTGATTCAATCCATAAATGGACCATTGAAGTTTGCATACCTTGTTAGCATCTTTAGGATCGACAAAACCTTTGGGTTGTACCATATACAACTCCTCATCAATGTCTCCATTGAGGAACGCCTTTTTGACATCCATCTGCCATATCTCATAATCATAATATGCAGCGATTGCTAATAAAATCCCCATAGACTTTAGCTTCGCTACCGGTTATAAAGTCTCATCGTAGTCAACTCCTTGAATTTGTCGAAACCCTTTTGCGACAAGTCGAGCTTTATAGACAGTAACATTACCATCAACATCTATTTTCTTATTGAAAATCCATTTGTTCTCGACAGCCTTTCGGCCATCCGGTAAGTCCACCAAAGTCCATACTTGGTTTTCGTAGATCCAATCTTGTATTTCATGTCTTCTTGCCATTTATTGGAATCTAGGCTCATCATCGCTTCTTCATATGTCGCAGGGTCATCGGTGTTGTCCACCAACATGACATTCATAACGGGATCATACCAATCAGGAGTGGTACGATTTCTCGTTGACCTACGAGGTTCCGTAGTTACTTTAACCGAAGTTTTATGATAAACATCATTAGCTTCCTCTATTATTGGTGTAGGAGCCATAGGAACCACTTCCGGTGCTGCGCTACTCTCAAGTTCGAGATAAGGTCCAACAACCTCGTCGAGTTCTACTTTCCTTCCAGTCACTTCTTTCGAGAGAAACTCCTTCTCTAGAAAGGATCCATTCTAGGCAACGGAGATTTTGCCCTCGGATCGATGATAGAAGGTATACCCAATAGTTTCCTTCGAGTATCCTGTGAAGACGCATTTTTCCGCTTTGGGTTCAAGCTTGTCTGGCTGTAACTTCTTTACATAAGCTTCGCATCCCCAAACTTTAAGGAATGACAATTTAGGTTTCTTCCCAAACCATAATTCATACGGTGTCGTTTCAACGGATTTAGATGGTGCCCTATTTAAAGTGAATGCAACTGTTTCTAATGCATAACCCCAAAACGATAGCGGTAAATCTGTAAGCGACATCATAGAACGAACCATATCTAAGAGAGTTCGATTACGACATTCACACACACCATTACGTTGTGGTGTTCCCGGCGGTGTCAATTGTGAAAGTATTCCGCATTTCTTCAAATGCTCGCCAAACTCGTAACTTAGATATTCACCTCCACGATCAGATCGTAGAAATTTAATCTTCTTGTTACGTTGATTCTCTACTTCACTTTGAAATTCCTTAAACTTCTTGAAAGTTTTGGACTTATGTTTCATGAAATAGATATACTCATATCTACTCAAGTCATCCGTGAAGGTAAGAACATAACGATAACATTGCACGATGCTACACTCATTGGGCCACATACATCGGTATGTATGATTTCCAATAAGTCCATAGCTTGCTCCATCATACTAGAAAATGGAGTTTTAGTCATTTTACCCATCAGACATGCTTCACATCTTTCAAGTGATTCGAAATCAAATGATTCAACAAGTCCATCGGAATGGAGTTTCTTCATACGCTTCACTCCAATATGACCAAGACGACAGTGCCACATATAGGTCGAGTTATCACTCAATTTCAAACGTTTAGCTTCAATGTTATTAATGTGTGTATTTCTATAATCGAGATTCAATAAGAATAGACCATCTATCAAAGGTGCATGTGCATAAAATATATTTCTCATATAAATCGAACAACCATTATTCTCGGACTTAAACAAGTAACCGTATCGCAATAAACATGATCCAAATATAATGTTTATGCTCAACGCATGCACCAAATAACAATTATTTAAGTATAAAACTAATCCCGATGGTAGATGAAGAGGTAGCGTGTCGACCGCGATCACATCAACCTTTGATCCATTTCCAATGTGCATTGTCTCCTCGTTCTTTGCTAGTTTCCATCTATTCTGCAACACCTGTTTCGAGTTACAAATATGAGCAACCGAACCAGTATCAAATACCCAGGCATTACTACGACTACTAGTGAGATACACATCAATAACATGTATATCAGATATACCTTTCTTCTTGATGTTGCCGTTCTTCAAATCCGCTAAGTACTTAGGGCAATTCCGCTTCCAGTGACCCTCTCCCTTGCAGTAAAAGCACTTAGTATCATGCTTAGGCCCAGCTTGGTCTTCTTCGTCGGTGTGGTGACTTTCTTACCGCCCTTCTTGAAGTTACCCTTTTTCTTAGACTTGCCTTGCTTCTTGAATTTGGTGTTCTTATTGACCATCAACACTTGGTGCTCTTTCTTGATATCCACTTCCGCAGACTTTAACATGGAGAAGAGTTCGAGCAACGACTTATCCATGTTTTGCATATTGTAGTTCATCACAAAGTTCTTGTAACTTGGTGGTATTGATTGGAGGACACGGTGAATCCCCAAAGCATTAGGAATCACTATACCCAAGCTTTGAAGCTTGCTTGCGTGCCCAGACATCTTAAGCACGTGCTCACTAATGAAGATGCCCTCTTCCATCTTGCAGTTAAAGAACTTTTCAGAATCCTCATAACTCTCAACTACCGCGTGAGATTCAAATATCATTTTGAGTTGACGGACAATATCATGTGGGTCATGGTTCTCAAACCTTTTCTGAAGCTCCGATTCCAAACCATACAAGATAGCACACTGAACTATGGAGTACTGATTCTTCTGAGCGAGGAAAACATTCTTTACCTCATCGGTAGCATCACCGCAGTGGTCACCCAATGTGCATCCAGCACATAGGTCAAATTACCAGCATTAAGGACAATCCTCAAGTTGCGGAACCAATCAATGAAGTTGCTTCCATTGTTTTTCAACTTTTCTTTCTCTAGGAACGCATTAAAATTGATGGTAGGGGCCGCCATTTATCTACAACATATTTGCAATATTTTAGACTAAGTTTATGACAAATTGGGTTCTAATTAATAGTTAAATTAATCTAGGTGAACTCCCACTCAAAACAATATCCCTCGCATTGTTTTAGTGATCACACGAACCGAATCCACCACATCAAAACCGATCATCACGAGAGTTGATGTAGCTTCAATGGCAAACAATCAACATGTTCATCATATCTACTATATGACTCATGCTTTACCTTTCGGTGATCTGTGTTCTGAGACCATGTCTGTACATGCTAGGCTCGTCAAGATCAAACCTTAGCTTTCGCATGAGAAAATCTGGCTTGCTCCCATTGTATACACTCGCAGAATCTAACACACCCGATCATCACGTGGTGCTTCAAAACAACGAGATTTAGCAACTGTGCATACTAAGGATGAACACTTTATAACTTGATATTTTGTGCGAGAGGGATCATCTTATAATGCTACCGTCGCGAACTAAGCAATATAAGATGCATAAAAGGATTAACATCACATGCAATTCATAATATGTGATATGATATGACCTTTCTTCTTGTGCTTCTGATCTCCATCTTCAAGCACGAACATGATCTCCATCATCACCGACATTGCGTCAAGGTCAATGGCGCCGCTCCATGGTTATCGTCCACCAGTATCAACTATTACAACTAATTTGAATAATAGACACCCGGGTCTTAAGGAATTAAAAAGATAACCATATGGCTCCTGCCGGTTACCAACTTACAATAAGGAACATTGCATACATCATATATAATCACAATCATGGCCATATCACATCACAACACACCCCTGCAAAACAAAGTTAGACGCCTCTAATTTTCTTTGCATATTTTACGTGGTTTGGGGATTTCATTAAGTGTCGTTCTAACTTACGAACAAGAACCACAACGTTGATGCTTGAACTATCAAGTTCCCGTTGTAAATTGAATCTATACTATGATGGGAGAGACAGACACCCGCAAAGCCACTTATGCAATACAAGTTGCATGTTGAGCGTGGAGCAAGTCCCATGAATGATGTCATGTAAGGTTAGCCCAGGCCGCTTCATACCATCATACCGCAAGATGCAAAGTACATAAAAAGCAATTGATAATAAAAGCACCACCGCCCACAATGACCATGTGTTCTACTCGTGCAACAGATCTACATATAGACACGGCTCTGATACCACTATAGGGGTTCGTAGCATGGAAAACAAAAAATTCTACCGCGTACATACAAACAAGCCAAGATCTATCTACTAGATTGAAGCAATGAGTCGATTAGAGTACTCACCCTCGAAGATTCCAAAGCGGTTAACGAGAGCATATTCTCGTGGGTGATGTAGTCATACACTTGCCGATCTCAAGATCGTGTAGACGATCCTTCCCAAGCTCAGTAGTCGGGTCACATCGCTCGTTCGTGTCGATGAAGACCTTCCTCTCCTTGTTCCAAAATCTGAGGTTGTAGTTCAACTCCTCCTCACGATTCACCGCAGACACACGTGGAGTCGGAAGTAGAGGGAAGATCCCACAGGGCTTCGCCTAAGCCAATGCGAGTTATGGTGGATCTAGGGTTTCCCGCAATCTAGGTTTAGAAGGTCGGAGAGGAGGAGGGGGTGTCGGCGGCAGCTAGGGCGACGGTGACGGTGACGGGTCGACGGTGGCGCGAAGCGGCGGCGGCTGGTGGCAGCGTGCGTCATCGGCGGCTTGGGCGGCGACGGCGCACGGGAGGGGAGGACTGGTGTTGTGTGCTTTGGGGCAGCCCTCCCCCTCTATTTATGAGAGGGAGGGCAGCTTGGGAGAGGGGAGTTTAAATCCATACCCAAACCCAAGTTGGATAGAAGGAAGAACTCTTTCCTTCTTCCACTAGGAAACTATTGTTCTATTTTGACTTTTCAAACCTTCCTTTTGACTTTCAATTTAGAGCTTTATTTCTCTCTCGCAAATGCCCAACCAAAGTGACCTATGACATGATCCAATCATTCCACTTAACCATGAAACATTCATGGACCATTCCTCTTTTGGTCCGGTGAACCTTCTAGAGCCTTCTAGAACCTCCGATGAAAACATCGAAATCATTCCCGAACTCCGGAATCAGACTTTCCTTATATGAATCTTATTCTCCAGACCATTCCGGATCTCCTCGTGATATCCCGTATCCCATCCGAGACTCTGAACAACATTCGGTTTCCCTACTTACATTCCATAACTACTCAACAACATCGAATCCTTAAGTGTGTCTCCCTACGGTTTGTGAATTATGCAGACATGACCGAGACACTTCTCCGATCAATAACCAATAGAGGAATCTGGAAATTCATATGGCTCCCACATATTTCTACGATTACTTTGTGATCGAATGAACCACTTACATACGATACCAATTTCCCTTTGTCTCGCGATATTTTACCTATCCGAGGTTATGATCGTCGGTATCTCTGCATACCTAGTTCAACCTCACATCGATAAGTACTTTTCTCGTTCCGTGGTATGTGATCCTCAGAGCCACCACATGCTTGCAAGCTAATTGGATGACATTCCACCGAGAGGGCCTGCAGTATATCTATCCGCCATATGGATGGACAAATCCCACTCTTGATCCATGTGTCTCAACCAATACTTTCCAACACTCAATGCCACCTTTATAGCCACCCTGTTATGGTGGTGTTTGATGTCATCAAAGCATCCTTCCGGTAAAGGTGATATGCATGATCTCATGGTCGAAGGAATTAGGTTACTATGTATCAGAAAGCTTATAGCAAATGAACTATATTAAATGACTTGATCTTTATGCTACGCTTAACTATAGGAGTATGTCCATCACATCATTCTCCTAATGATATGACCATGTTGTTAATAACATCTCTATGTTCATGATCAGAAACCATGATCATATATTAACCAACAAGCTAGTTTAACAAGAGGCTTTACTAGGGACTCTTTTATGTTTACAAATCACACAAGTATTAATGTTTCCGGTTAATACAATTATAGCATGGTATGTAAACATTTATCATAAGTATGAAGATATGATAATAACCACTTTATTATTGCCTCTTGGGCATATCTCCAACATCTCCCACTTGCACTAGAGTCAATAATCTAGTTTCAAACCTTTGTGTATTCAACACCTATGGCTTTCTGGTGTTGTATGTACACGATTGCTAGTGGTCAACTGATCTCCGGATCTGACACTTCCAGGTCCGTGTGTAATTGCATGTCTTTATGCCTCTACGCATCACTCATTCTTTAATGAGATGGCTTTGTATAAATTTGGTCCTTCGATGAGACCTTTAGTTCTTTGGGGTTAAAACATGTTGATAATATTGTCGCACAATATATCTTCATAGTATTATTCCGCTGTGAACTACACCTAGTTTGACAACAAACTACTTGACACAAATGCCCTCTTTAGCTGCTATTATAGCAGTCATATACTTAGCCTTTTGTTGTAGTATCTGTCACAATGTCTTAACTTTGGAACTCATCCAAATCCATTATGTAACTTACTTTCCATTATATTGTGCCACCCTTAGTTTAGATTGAGATAAACTTAATTTGTACTCTGTGACAAAACTAGTATCAATGTAGTACTTTTACAATGAACTAACCATCTATTTGTCACTTCTACAAATAATATACTCTTAGTTCTTCCAAAATATCATAAGAATATCCTTACTATCGTCCAATGATCATCTTATGAATCATTCTGGTATATGCTCATAACATTTAGAGCATAGGACATATCTGGATTTGTACATATCACAATATGATTGATATAAATACTCTTTTTGATTTCATACATCAAGTATCAATCTATACTTGAATCTTTGTTTCACTTACCAAGTGTCAATACACTTGAATATATCATCAATATTGAACTCATTAAATCCTTTCTGTGTGACAAGAACCTTTCTTGTAGTTTCTATATTGAACTCATTCAATACATCATCTATGTACTTTCGGCACAACCATATTAGCGTCTATTGATGCCAAATATTTGGGTTTTGCCTAAGTCTTTCATCAGGATGAAATTCTTAATATGTGTTAATAAAAGATACATCATTTCTAATCAACAATATGTCCTCCACATAATGTATTAGAAATATGTCTTAGCGCTCCCACTTAATTTCTTGCAAATGCAAGCATCTTCATTGTCTCCGATGAAATTAAACTCTTTTAACAGTTTCATCATAGTGAAGATTCCAACTCCGCTATGCTTACTTCAACCATTGAAGTTTGCATATGCATTTAGCATCCTTTGAATTAACAAAACCCTTTGGACCGTGTCATGCACATGTCCTACGTAACCCTTCTTTTAGAAGAACTTGTTTTGTTTATTCAACTACCACATAACAAAAATTATATGTAGTGGTTGCTACATTAATCCGTCTAGACTAAATATCGCTATGAAAGATCAAAATCTTGTCATAGTCAACCTTTGAACATTTTTGTGAACTCTTTCCCAACATGTCGACTATTTCATAGATGTGAAACATCCATGTCTACTTCTTTATAGATCCAAACACAACTGTAAGGTCTTACACCTTTCTCGAGGGTCCTTCAAGTTCAAAACTTGATTTCTCGTGTATGGAACTATCACGGATTTTATGGCTTCAAGCCATTTGACGGAGTCAGGGCCCATCGTCGCTTCTTTGCATGTAGTCAGATCATTATTGTCAAATAATGATTTAACTCTCAAATCTTGGTATTTGATTGTTTACCCGACCTACTTGTTTTAATAGGAACTTAGATCTCCGTGACCACAACCTTTGAGGCACGTGAGCCATGAGCATTAATGCTGCCTCTGGAACACTTTTCGGCGCTGCGCAACTCTGCACATATAGCTAAGGTTCCTTTAACCTTATCAAAGTTCTATTGTCCTCCCACTTATCTTTTCACGAAAATTCCTTCTCAAAGAAACTTGACGTTCTAAGCGACAAACACTTTTGTCTCCGGTGTTTATGGAGGAATACTTAACAGTAATACAAAGACAGGTTTATCCGACTTTGGTTGCAAACATCTTTCTTATGCATAGCATAACAATGTTTAAGAAAGGACTACTTGGGTTTTATCCCAAACCATAACTTTATATGGTGTCATTTCAGCAGATTATGATGGAGCTCTTTTCAGTGGAAAACGGTAGTCTCTAAAGCTTTTAATCTTTAAAATATAATGGCAGTTCTATGAATTACACCTTTGATCTTACCATGTCAAACAAGGTTTTAATTACATATCTCGAACGCTCCATACTCTTATGGTGTTTCGAGAAATGCAAATCCACAGAATGATTCCTTAAATCTTAGGTATTATGCTAAACTTGTAACTCAAATATCTTCCTTTATGATCTTTATCATAAACTATTTATATTCTTATTACAATGATTTTGCACTTCATCTTGAAAGACTTTGAACTTTTTCAAATGTTTCATACTTCATCCTTATTAAGTAAATATTCATATATTCACTCAAATTTTCAGAGAAAGCATATGAAGTTGAAATCCATCGCTCTTGACTACATATAATGGATTTCATACAACAATATGTACAAGTTCCAATAAGCTAGTCATTCGTTCCCTTTTGGCCTATGAACGAAGTTTTAATTATCTCTAGGAAAGTTTCACAAGCGTCATGTGATCAAAAATCAAAAGACTCCAAAATTCCATCCACATGGAGTTTCTTCATGTTTTCTTTCCAATATAATTTAAACGGTGATGTCACTTCCTAAGTGATCTTTCAATCAATTTGTCTTTCGACATTTTTAGCACTAGTTTTATGGATGTGATTTCTCCAACGAGATTTGTGAATCATCCATCTTTATGGATTCGGCAATTATTTGAACAACCCTTTTGTTCTCATAATACCGATAAAACAAATCTTGAAGGCAAGCTTTGATGTTTAACGAGCAACACAATAACCCTTTATTTGTTCTCGATGAACATCATCACATATTCTATTGCTAGTTACTTAGGCCATTGTAGTTCATGAATTGTGTTGTTTCGTATGATGATTCACACCAACAAATTCAGTATCAAATACTTAAGAACCACATTGTTTAATAAGCAAAGAATATAGCCATAACATGTATATCATCTATATACTTAAACTGAACAATTCTAGTCTTTTCTTTTCTGCCATATATTTATGAGATTCTCTTTCAGTATTTATTTTCTGTTTGAAAGAATCTATCAACATCAACAGTGGAGTCATACATATGACACATAGTCCAAAGCGTGTATAATTAAATACCAATGTCTTTGGACTTGCACTTTGAAGTAGATCACCATCATCAAATGTTTGGTGTTCTTTCAAATTCCTTTCTTTAGTAATCTATTGGTGTAGTAAACACTTTACCTACATCAAATATTCACCCTTATCATGGAATTATCCATGATCAAGCTACTTTAGCTTATAACGTGAACTGAAAGTATAATGTTGCTCTCCAAAACATTTTGGAGGATTAGGACAACTAGTGTCTTCAACCTTTTGCAAATTCTCATCAAATACGAGAACATGACTTTTGCCATATTATACTCTATCATGTTGCAACCAAAACTTTGTTTCAGATATCACAATATCTTCCACACATCATGGTTTCTGAAACAACTCTTTCAGATCCTAGATAACCTTGATATTAAGACAATCCTTTGAATATCAAGAATCATGGAGACAAACATGATACTCATACACTAACACTTGGAATTGTCACTCTTGATTTAATACTAATTATTAAACTTCATGGAGTAACCGGAACTTACTGAAAGTTTGCAATAGGACTTTTAAACTTTAGATTAACACTTCAAAACAATACGATACCAGTTCGTAAAGTAACTAACCAGAATTCTATAGTTCTATCATCTCAATTAAAACTAAGCGCAAGGTGGTAAACGGATGCCAATGACTACAACAACTATGCAAATTCACTTTGATTTAATTTATGATAAATAGTGTTCAACTTTTAATCATATTGCCGTTGAACTCCCACTCAAAACAATATCCCTCACATTGTTTTAGTGATCACACGAACCAAATCCACCACATCAAAACCGATCATCACGAGAGTTGATGTAGCTTCAATGGCGAACAATCAACATGTTCATCATATCTACTATATGACTCATGCTTTACCTTTCGGTGATCCGTGTTCCGAGACCATGTCTGTACATGCTAGGCTCACAAGATCAACCTTAGCTTCCGCATGAGCAACCTGGCTTGCTCACGTTGTATACACTAGTATAATCTAACACACCCGATCATCACGTGGTGCTTCGAAACAACGAGCTTTAGCAACGGTGCTTAATAAGGATGAACACTTTAAAACTTGAAATTGTGTGCTTGAGGGATCATCTTATAATGCTACCGTCGTTAACTAAGCAATACAAGATGCATAAAGGATTAACATCACATGCAATTCATAATATGTGATATGATATGGCCTTTTCTTGTGCTTCCGATCTCCATCTTCAAGCACGAACATGATCTCCATCATCACCGCATTGCATCAAGGTCAATGACGCCGCTCCATGGTTGTCGCCCACCAGCTTCAACTATTACAACTACTTTGAATGCATAAGCGGGTCTTAACAGAATTTAAAGACAACCATATGGCTCGCCGGTTGCCAACTTACAATAAGGAACATGTCATACATCAAATATAATCACCATCATCGCCATATCACATCACATCACACCCCTGCATAACAAAGTTAGACGCCTCTAATTTTCTTTTAATGTTTTACGTGGTTTGGGTCTTTCAATAAGTGTCGTTCTAACTTAACAAGAACCACAACATTGATACTAGTATTGTCAATCACCCGTTGTAAATTGAATCTTAACTATGTTGGGAGAAACAGCACCATAAAGCCACATATGCAATACAAGTTGCATGTCAAGTGTGGAGCAAGTCTCATGAACGATGTCATGTAAGGTTAGCCCGAGCCGCTTCATCCCACCATCCCGCAAGATGCAAAGTACACAAGAAGCAATTGACAATAAAACATCAACGCCCACAATGACCATTGTGTTCTACTCAGGCAACAGATCTACATATAGACACGGCTCGATACCCTTTGTTGGGGTTCGTAGCATGGAAAACAAAAATTTTCTACCGCATGCAAACAAACAAGCCAAGATCTATCTACTAGATTGTAGCAACGAGTCGATAGGGAACTCACCTCGAAGATTCCAAAGCGTTAACGAGAGCAGATTCTCGTGGGTGATGTAGTCGATTTGCCGATCTCAAGATCATGTAGACGATCCTTCCTTGCCAGTCGCAGCGCTCCGCAATCGATCACACGTTAGCACTTTTCGATGAAGACCTTCCTCTCCTTGTTCCAAAGAAAATGGAGGTTGTAGCACTCTCCTCGCGATTCCGGCAGCACGACGGCGTGGTACCGGAAGTAGAGGGGAGATCTCGCAGGGCTTCGCCTTAAGCCGGAGCGAGTATGGTGGACTATGAGAGAGCCTTGGTGATCTAGGGTTTAGACACACCAATTAGAAGGGGCTAAACCAGCGGCTAGGGCAATTAGAAGCTCTAACTCGGCGGCTTGGGAGAAATCCCTAGGCTGTGGCTAGGGTTTTGGTTTAGAGAGAGGCAACTTGTGTGTCTAGGAGGGGAGCCCTGCCCCTCCTTATATAGGTGGAGGGAGGCGCCGGCCAAGGGGAGGGAGTCCCTCCCCAACTCGGATCCCTAGTGGGCCGGCGGTGGAGGAGGAACTCCTCCCCAACTCGGTTTCCCACTTCTTCTCCACTTTCCAAAATAGCCGTTTGACTTTTCAAATTGGCGTTTGACTTTTCAAACTAGGATTTGATTAAACCCTTTATTTTGTACAGTGATGACACCTAGTACATGATGCAATCATTCCAACTTGCAATGACACATTCATGTACCCTTCCCTCCGAGTGCGGACATTCCGGAACCTTCTAGAACATTCCTGCTGAAAACACCGGAACCATTCTCCAACCCCGAAACAGGACTTTCCTTATATGAATCTTATTCTCCGGACCATTCCGGATCTCCTCGTGATATCCTGGATCCCATCCGAGACTCCGAACAACATTCGGTGTAACATCCTAAAAATCATATTTCAAAACTCATTCATATCATCCTTGCATTCCTCATTCATTTAGGGTTTTTCTCAAAATCATTTAGATGCATAAGCTTGTGCTATGATTTCATGTGTGCAAATTCAACTCAATTGGCCATCACCCTTTGAGATTGGATTGTTTAGGGACTTGTTTGCTTGCCTCCATTGTTGGAAAGTTTAGGTGTAGCATTTTAACCCAAGTTTCCAATTTAGAAATATTTTCTAAACCCTATTTCAATCATTTTCAAACTAGAGACAAAGTCTCTGTTTATTTCAAAGCCCAAGCTTGACCAAGCCTTGCAAGGTAACCACTTGGTTAAATGACTATATTTGAAACCACAGAACCCTGCAAAGATCCCCTGTTTTGTTTGAATTCAAAAGGATTTGAATTCATATCAAAAATCATTCCAGAAAATAGATTTAGAAAAAGAAAAGACTTAAACAAAGGAAAAAGGCCGAGCGCCAGGTTTCTGGCCCAGCAGCGAATCGAGCCCAACAAGCCCACCCGGGATTTTCTTTTCCCTCTCTCATGCGCGAGAGCACACACCCAGTCGCTGACAGCCAGACCCCACCTTCACCTCGCACACTTCGCTGACGAGCGGGCCCGGTCCACGTCGTCCTCGTCTTTCCCAAACCGCGCCTGCGACCACGTCGCTGCTGTAGTCACTGCCGGTAATGGCGCGGCGTAATTGGCATTAAACCGCGAGTGTTTCCTGTCGAGCCTCTGGCTATAAGACCCCCTCTTCCTCGCGATCTTTTTCCCCCAAAAACCTCGCTCACTCCGCCACCAGGCTGCCCTCAATCAACCTTGCACCGCCGCAGACAGAGCCCACTCCAGCGATCGATTCCGGTGAGCCTCGTGTTCCCCTCTGCCTCTCGTTCTTACAATCTGACTCAGCGTGTCTTTGCGCACCTCCTGACCTCACTAGTCCGTCTCAGACGCCAGTCGCGGTTCCACTCGACACCGCAAGCACCGACGGAAACATCAACTCCGGCGAGCTCTAGTGGTAAGTCCAGACTGCCCCGAACCTTGTCGTTCACGCTCACATGTTCTCCATGATCATCTGCATCTGACCACGCCCTTTGTTTGCATCCTAGTGATCTTCAACGTCGCCTCCGACCTCGAACAGAACCGCCGTTGCCAGATTCAACTCCGGCGAGAAATCTACCGCAGCTCAGTGCGCCCCTTGACAAACCAGAGCCACCTTGAGCTTCAGCAACCTCTTGCGAATCTGGTATGACCCTCCTCCCTCTCGCGGATGACCTGAAACACAAGCGCCGCCGTAGACCGAGCGCTCCGCCGCTCGCTGACACCGCGCGCCGCCAGGACTTGTTCATTTGAACGAGTACCGTTAGATCCAGATCCGAGCGCTAGGATAGATTCACTTAACCCCGAAGCGGTACGCGATCTGGAGCGTACGATCTGTTTAGATCCTGCGGCTGCAGAGCGCGATCCAACCGAAGCGGTACGCGCCAATCACAGCGCGACGCGTGGCTAGGGTTAGATTCAAAAACAGAATTTAAACCAGATTTTGATCTAGATTTCAAATGCCTATAACTTTTGATTGCCACGTTGGAATTTTGCAAACTTTATACCGTTGGATTCACAAAAACAAGACCTTTCTGCCTATCCAATTTGTTTAGCAAATAGTAACCATTAGAATGGTTTAAATTGCAGAAACTTGTTTGAGGCCTTTTTGAGTATAGATTTAGTTTAGTATTTTGTTTTAGGGTTAAGTAAGTTGTCTTGGCTATTTTTGTGACTTGTTAAGTTTCTGTAATCCTGCACTTGCTTGGTAGAATTTTCAAAAATCACCACTTAGTAGATTCATGCATGCATGCATTCATATTATCTTTGTTTGTATATATTTGTGTGTAATTGTGTGCTACAACTTTGTGTGTAGATTTTGCTAGTGATTGTGATTGTGACGAGTGCTACTCTCCACACTACCAAGGCAAGTGATATCTTCATGAATATTCCCTTCCCATATTTTATACTTGCATTAGATATTTTGTTAGGATTTGCATGCTACTTTTGTCAATTGATTTGTTGGGAAATCCTATGTAGATTAGAATGGTAGAATTGCTAGGAAAATTCCCTAAGGATAAGTTGCCATGCCATGCTTAGCCTAGCTACTAGAAAACAAGGGTGGTTTATATATACACACTATGGAAAAATATTCTAAGTCTGAGGACTTGTGTTTTATTTAACAAAACAACTAAGTTAATGAATCACCTGGGTGGAATGGAAGGAATGGTTTATGTTGAGTGGTTCACAAGGCCATGGACTTGGCTTGTGTATCTCACTTGTGGATGGCCACCCAGGAACAAAGAGATTTGAGATGTCAAATGTTGAGAAGCTTCAAGTGCAACCACTTGGCAATATGGGCTCTGCCATGATCTTAGGTTGCTAGAACTTAGTCTCTTGGACAGTTGGTGGTAGTGGGAATGATAGGTTGGAGCGCGTCCATTTGACTAAGGAAAGGCTTCTGAAGGATCTTGTCTTGGGAAACCAAGTCTTGTGGGGAAAGTGCACCACCTCTGCAGAGTGTAAAACCTAAGTACTTAGCCATGTCCCTGGTAAAGGACAATTTGAGCATCAAGACATGGAAGCTTCAAGAATCTCATCACTCCAATTTCTAAATAAAACTTGAGGGTGAACAAGGGTTAAAGGATCTTCAGTCTTGATTGGTAGATGCCCTGAGTGGATCTTCAGTCTTTGATTGGTAGATGCCTTGGGTGTTTTGTGCCAAGCAAAAACTTAGTGTTTTCAAAATGATAAGGAAAAATCTATTTTGAGCAATGCAAGCCTAAGCTCCACCAGCCAAATGCATATAGTATTATAGTCCACTTAAATTATACTAAGGTATCACTTGCCAATACTATTCCAAAGTATTGACCCTCTGTGGTTGTAACTTGTAATGTTGCAGGTTATTCCGATGATGATTAGGAGTCATGAGTCTACACTCAACATGCTTGCCTGTGGCACATGAAGATGAAGACTTATGTTTATTTACTTATTCCATAAACTCTTGTATTAGGCCTTTGGCCATGAGTTGTAAAAGACTATGTTATATCTCTGGAATGACTGTAATAAACGACCTTTGTATCTGTGTACTTCATCTTAAACTGTGGATGCTAGCATTGATCCAGGGACTAGCATTGCAATCACAGGGATCTTTTCCTTTACAAAGGAGGGATCTTACATTCGGTCTCTTACTCATCATTCCATAACTACTCAACAACATCGAATCCTTAAGTGTGTCTCCCTACGGTTCGTTAATTATGCGGACATGATCGAGACACTTCTCCGATCAATAACCAATAGAGGAATCTGGAAATTCATATGGCTCCCACATATTTCTACGATTACTTTGCGATCGAATGAACCACTTACATACGATACCAATTTCCCTTTGTCTCACGATATTTTACCTATCCGAGGTTATGATCGTCGGTATCTCTGCATACCTAGTTCAACCTCATTACTGATAAGTACTCTTTTCTTGTTCCCGTGGTATGTGATCCCTTGTGAGCCAGTCACATGCTTGCAAGCTAATTGGATGACATTCCACCGAGAGGGCCCAGAGTATATCTATCCGTCATATGGATGGACAAATCCCACTCTTGATCCATGTGTCTCAACCAATACTTTCCGAACACTCAATGCCACCTTTATAGCCACCCTGTTACGGTGTGGTGTTTGATGTCATCAAAGCATCCTTCCGGTAAAGGTGATATGCATGATCTCATGGTCGAAGGAATTAGGTTACTATGTATCAGAAAGCTTATAGCAAATGAACTATATTAAATGACTTGATCTTTATGCTACGCTTAACTATAGGAGTATGTCCATCACATCATTCTCCTAATGATATGACCCTGTTGTTAATAACATCTCTATGTTCATGATCAGGAAACCATGATCATATATTAACCAACAAGCTAGTTTAACAATAGGCTTTACTAGGGACTCTTTTATGTTTACAAATCACACAAGTATTAATGTTTCCGGTTAATACAATTATAGCATGGTATGTAAACATTTATCATAAGTATGAAGATATGATAATAACCACTTTATTATTGCCTCTTGGGCATATCTCCAACAAGAACAACTGGCTCGATGGACTTGCTAGAGCAATGCAGGAATCTCTCTCCCGTCTGTGTGGGCAGAGCATCAATCAGATCAAGGGAACCCGCTTTGAGTTTTTCCCAAGGCGTGATGCAAATGGACAACCACTGGAAGCCCCATACCACCCCGAGCTGAAGACTCAATTGGACCACCTTAGCTTCATGATGTATGATCGCAAGAGAGTTGGACAACTGCCGTGACTATTGCAACCACAAGTCTGCCATCATCAAGACGAAGGATCAGACCATAGCCATGCTAGCAAAGGATCGCAAGTCTCGTCGCCGTCAGCTTGACAAGAAGGAGCGCATTATTGCCCGTCTTCGCCACCGCATCTCATCTCTGGAGGAGACCATCCACGAGAGAGACATGCAGTTGGAGGAAAGGGAGAATGCAGGAGAGGATCTTCGTGGAGACCCTTACTCTTATCTCAGTGATGACGATGATTTTCTGGAGGATCAGGCCATGGAATTCTTCACCAATGAAGATGATTTCGCCTTCATCGATGATGATGAAGATGATGAAGCCACAGACTCCGAGGAGTAGTAGCACTTGATCACTAGCGTAGTGAGTAGTATTCGGTCCTCCTGTATCGTAGATTCCAGAATGGTTCTTAAAACCATATGTTTTCCTTGTTGTGGTGTGTGTTGTACTGTATGCTATGAATGAATGAATGAAAAAGCAAGTTGCTAGAAAAATCTGAGTCAAACCTTTAAAACTTTTCAAAGACCCCAAACCTTATAAAATTTCCCTCTTTTCTCATGATTTATCTAAATCTTCAGATGCCACGTGGAGGAAGTGGTTCAGCCCCGGATCCGATGTTGCAGATTCTGCAAATGTTGACCTCTGACCGCGAAGCTGAAAGAGCGGAACGTCAAGCCAACTTAGCCACTCTGCAACAGATAGCCCAGCTAGCCCACAACAACCAAGGCCATGGAAATCAGGACAACCATGGATCTAAGCTCAAGAATTTTCAGAATACCAACCCACCTGTTTTCACCAAGTCAGAAGAACCCTTAGACGCCGACGATTGGCTGCAAACCATGGAAAATAACTTAGAAGTAGCAGGAGTCGAAGCCAACGAGAAAGTCCTGTTTGCCACCCACTATCTATCCGGAGATGCCAGGGCATGGTGGAACAGTGTTTGTGCCATGACCGGAGGCCAGATGATGACCTGGGAGGAATTCAAGGTCAAGTTTAGCAGAACCCATGTTCCACAAGGTTTGATCAAGAGAATGAGAGACGAGTTCAGAGAGCTAAAGCAAGGAAGGATGATCAGAGGAATACCGTGACAAATTTTTGTCATTAGCTAGGTATGCCCGGACGAGATAGACACCGGCCAAGAAGAAAGAAAGATTCTGAATGGTGCATATGACGAGATGCAGACGGTGTTAGTCAATATCCCCTTTGCTGATATTGAAGCCCTTGTCGATTCAGCCATCCAGATGGAAGGAAAGATCAACCAAGCCAATGAGAACCGCAAGCGTCGTATGATGCATCAACCAGGAACCCATCAGACCCCAAAGTATCGCCCCAACCCATCTCCAGGATTTGCCCCAAGAACCAACAGACCCCCTATGACCCGTCCAACCTATCCCAACCGTGGAAACCCTAGAACCGGAGTAAATCACAACAACCCCGGCAACTCTAGCAATTTCACCCGTTCCCCACCCAAGTTCAACACCAACAATGCTACCGGCTAACCCCAACACGCCCCGAGGATCGGAAGCAATGTACTGTCGTAGCCAAGGACAAGTCACAAGTGACCTGTTATGACTGTGGAAATAAAGGCTACTATTCCAACGAGTGCCCCAACAAGAAGAATGCTACAGCCCTAATACCAATCCCCAGCTCAAAGAACAGCGTCGTGTTCACCAGAAGGAGATTTGCCTCAGAAATTCACTCAACCGCAATGGCCTTTTTTCTCATGCATGTCAAGAAGCTCAGAAGCACCAGGCGTCGTGCTGGGTATGTTTTCGGTTAATTCAGTACTTGCAAGAGTGTTGTTTGACTCTGGTGCATCGCATTCATTTGTCACCGAAGAATTTGCATGCACTAGTAAAATTCAACCAACCAAACTGAAGCATGTGATGATTGTGCAAATCCCCGGATCAACCACCAAGGCCAGGCAAATTTGCAAAGCCGCCCCTATCCGAATCCATGGCATAGATTTTTATGCTAATCTAATAGTACTTGGAACTAAAGGTTTGGAAGTAGTACTAGGAATGGATTGGATGTCCAAACATAAGGGATTGATTGACTGTGCTAAGAAAGCCATCACCATGACCAGTATCGCCGGAATATCAGTCGAGCATATATCTGAAACCTTACCTCGCCAATTCAAGTGTAACAAGAGTCTAGCCCAACCTACCATTGACCAAGTCCGGATAGTCTGTGAATACCCCGATGTATTTCCAGATGTTTTGCCCGGTATGCCCCCAGATCAGGATATCGAGTTTATCATTGAACTAATCCCCGGAACAGGACCCATAGCCCAGAGACCCTATAGTATGAACCCATCGGAGTTATAAGAACTGAAGAAGCAACTGGATTCCATGCTAGAAATTGGACTAATTCAACCAAGTGCGTCACCATGGAGATCACCTGTCTTGTTTGTAGACAAGAAAGATGGAGGTAACCGTTTATGTACGGATTATCGAAAGTTGAATGATGTCACCATCAAGAACAAGTACCCCTTGCCCAAGATAGAAGATTTGTTTGATCAGTTGACCGGTGCCCAGGTGTTTTCTAAGATTGATCTTAGAACCGGCTATCATCAACTCAAGATTCGCGAGAGGATATTCCAAAGACGCCTTTACCACCGATATGGATTGTACGAGTATACAGTCATGTCTTTTGGATTAACCAATGCCCCCGCTTATTTCATGAATCTCATGAATAAGATTTTTATGGACTTCCTGGATAAGTTTGTTGTTGTTTTCATCGATGACATTTTGATTTATTCCAAATCAGAAGAAGAACATGAGCTACACCTAAGGACCATTCTTGGAACCCTTAGAGAGCATCAGTTGTATGCAAAGTTTAGCAAATGTGAATTCTGGTTACAGGAGGTAGGATTCCTCGGTCACATTGTATCAGCAGGAGGAATTGCCGTTGACCCTGCCAAAGTGAAAGATGTAGAAGATTGGCAAGCCCCAACCACTCAAACCCAGGTTCGTGCTTTTCTCGGATTGGCGGGATATTACCGCAAATTCGTAGAAGGATTCTCGAGTATCGCCCGACCCATGACCCAATTGCTGAAGAAGGACAAGAAGTTTGAATGGACAGACAAGTGTGAAGCGAGTTTTCAAGAACTCAAGAGGAGATTGATATCAGCCCCAATCTTAATCATGCAGGATATCACGAAGCCCTTCGATGTGTATTGTGACGTATCCAAGACTGGTCTCGGATGTGTGCTCATGCAAGAAGGCAAAGTTATATCTTATCTCTCTCGACAATTGAAGCAACACGAGCAAAACTATCCAACCCATGACCTCGAACTCGCAGCCGTAGTTCTAGCCCTGAAGACATGGAGACATTACCTGATGGGAAATCGTTGTGAGATTTACTCGGATCACAAGATCCTAAAGTATATATTCACTCAGAAAGATTTGAATATGAGGCAGAGAAGATGGATTGAGCTAATCAAGGATTACGACCTGGACATTCACTATCACCCTAGTAAAGCCAATGTGGTAGCCGATGCCCTTAGCAGATTGCCGTGCCGCTTGAACTCCATGATTTTAGAGGAGCAACCAAGTCTGCACAAGGAGATGGAAGATTTTCGAATAGAATTAGTAAGTGAAGGATTTTTGGCTAGCATAGAACTTCAGCTCACTTTGATCAGTCAGATTAAAGAGGCGCAGAAGGGAAATGCTAGTATCGACGGAATCAAGCATCGTATCGGTACGGGCAAAGTACCCGGATTCACCGAGGACGAAGGAGTTCTGTGGTACAAAGGACGCCTTTGTGTACCAGCAGATTCGGAGTTGAAAGAAGTTATCTTGAAGGAGGCTCATGATACTCTTTATTCTATCCATCCCGGAGGAACAAAGATGTATCAAGATTTGAAAGAGCAATTTTGGTGGCATAAGATGAAGAGAGAAATCGGAAGCTATATCGCCAAGTGTGATATATGCCAGCGAGCCAAGGCAGGACATCAAAGACCCGCTGGATTGTTGCAACCTTTGCAAATTCCGGAATGGAAATGGGATTCTGTAGGAATGGACTTTATCACTGGACTACCTACTTCTAGTAGGGGAAATGACTCTATCTGGGTCATAGTGGACAGATTGTCCAAAGTCGCCCATTTCTTGCCCGTCAAAACCACCTATCAGAGTTCGAAGCTAGCGGAGTTGTACATCGCTAGAATAGTTAGTTTGCACGGAGTCCCCAAGAACATAGTATCGGATCAAGGAACTCAGTTTACCTCGAGATTCTGGAAGAAAGTCCAAGAAGGTTTAGGAACCCGCCTAGATTTCAGTACCGCGTATCACCCTCAGACCGATGGACAAACGGAGCGAGTAAACCAAATACTCGAAGATATGCTTAGAGCATGTGTGCTAGAATATGGATCCAAGTGGGAAGACTGTCTGCCGTTTGCAGAATTTTCTTACAACAATAGTTACCAAGCCAGTTTGCAAATGGCCCATTTTGAATTCATGTATGGAAGAAAGTGTCGCACCCCTTGGAACTGGTCGGAAGTAGGAGAGAGTCAGATCTTCGGACCCGACATCCTACGAGAAGCAGAAGAGAAGGTTCACAAATTCGTGAGCACCTCAAGACCGCCCAATCCCGACAGAAGAGTTATGCCGACAAGAGACGTCGAGACCTCGCCTTCAACATCGGAGATTTTGTTTATCTGAAAGTGTCGCCATTGAAGGGAATGCAGCGTTTCCAACTCAAAGGAAAGTTAGCCCCCAGATATATCGGACCTTTCAAAATTTTGAACCGTCGAGGAGAAGTATCTTATTAACTGGAACTACCTGAAGAGATGTCAGCTGTGCACAATGTGTTCCATATCTCGTTACTTCGCAAGTGTCTCGAAGTCCCCGAGAAGACCGAAGTGTTCAAGAATATCGATCATCAGACCATAGAGATCAACGATGACCTGACCTATCCTGAAGTGCCCATCCGCATTTTGGAAGAAGCTCATCGAACTACCCGAACACGAAGCATCAAGTTTCTATTCAGTGGAGCAACCACACAGAAGAGGAAGCTACCTGGGAACGCGAAGATCACATCAGGACGGAGTTTCCCGATCTCTTCAAATCCTAGGTAATCTTTTCGTCCTTTTTCAAATCTCAGGACGAGATTGTGTTTAAGGGGGGAAGGTTTGTAACATCCCAAAAATACCAAACTTAGATCATCAAACACTAATCATCAAGATTAGGGTTAACAAAAACTTTTCTAAATAAACTCATGAATGCATGTATATGTGTATGCATGGATTTTGAATTTCTTTAAAAACCACCTTGTTTGTGTGATCCATTGCTTGTAAAATGTTTCTTAGGTGAAATGAACATCATCTAAAACATTTCCCACACTTTCCTTAAAGACAAGTAAATCAAAACAAATATATTAAGTGAATGGTCATTTTGGCCAATTTAACTCCCATGCCTACTTTGGCTGTCTCAAACTTTCAGAACCTAAAAGAAAATTTTCTGGATCTTTGCACCCCTTGAATGTACTCATAACAGAGTATCAAGGCCCACTTTGTGATCATCCAGAAACTTTCAAATGCATAGTTTAAATGACAATTCAAAATTGAATCTTCTTCATATGGGAAGATCCCACTTTTTCAAAACCCACTCAAACAAGCTCAACTTTCAAAACCCAAGCATCTGCAGACTCACCAGCACCAATCTAGCAAACCCACCAAAAATCATTTCAAAATTCAAAACTTGATTTCATACGGCCATTTCATCAAACAGGTTGCAGACACAAATCAAACAAAACATCAAACACTATAGTGTGCAGTGATTCTTGCCTAACTTGTTCCCTAGTTAGCTCACACACAACTCAGTAGATCATCTAGAAAGATTAGCCCAACACTAGCACCCCTGTGAGCTTGCCATTGCCATTAATGGTGAACAGCCGAGCACCCCAATGTCACCCCATTATGGACAGAGAGCTAGAGGAAGAACTAGCCGTGCCAACCTTGTCTAGGAGGCAGCCCACCGTCCACCGCCACTCACTGTCCCAGCCGCAAGCGTTGCCAAGCCCTGGACCACGCGCACAAGCCGCGCTTGCGCCATACAGCATGCGCCAGAGCGCCACCCTCGACCAGCATCCACAGACCGCGCGCCGCCCTCGCCGCATGCATACATGATCGCCATCAACCCAGGAGACCGCCAGACATCCCCATTTGCTGCCCCGTGCCGCAGAGCCACCGCCCGCTGTCGAAGACGCCGCCTCTGCCGCATAGAGCACCGGCCGTTCCTGACCAAACCACACCGCCCCATGCCTCGCTACCATGTCGTTGAGCATCGCCAGGAGACACAGCACCGTCCCCTACCCTTGCCCATGCCATTAGCCGCCTGTAACGTCGCCCCCGACAAGCTCACCGTGCGCCCCGACGGTCCCATCGCTCGACTATAAATAGAGGCCACCCCAGCACGGATTCTTCACACCATCTCACTCCCCTCTACTCACTGATTGTGCCACACCATTCTTAGAGCAAATCGAGCACCACCTCGCCGGAATTTCACTGGAGCCTGCCGCTGCCGGAGAAGAAAGGAGCCAGCGATTGGAGCTTCCCCAGGAGCTGCCGCGACCATCCCTGAGTTCGCCGTCGTCGACTTCGTCGTTCGCCCGCCTCGCCGACCCTCGCCCGTACCCCGGTGAGCCCCCAGCGACCCTCACTGGCCGCGCTAGGTTTCGTTCTTGCCGGAGTTATCTCGCGTTGACGATGACTCCCAGCCGTTAGATTAGAACTAGATCGAACGATCCACGTTGCCCCATACCGCTTCGCCCAGCCCCGTGTCACTGACGAGTGGGGACACCCACTTAAGCAGCCCGCGGGAGCACTGCGCTTAGCAGGCCGGCCCGTTAGAATTTCCCGCGCAGCCCAGTTATTCAAATTAAATCTTTTTCTATTTCAATTCAAACACACTTCTGTACTCAACTTCAAAAATCAACCCAGATCGATTCAGTGCACCAATTTGAATGAAACCAATTTTGTTGGAAAGGTCTATGAATGCTGAATCCAAGCCCGTTGGATTCAAGTCATTTGGATCTCTAGATCACCCCTGGTAAAAATAACAAGGCAGAAGCTTTTCTGCATTCAAACATTTTTCAAATTTAAACCATAATAGCTTTTGAGTTGATTCCAACTCTCAAAAATCACATTTAACCATACCTTTCAGAATATATAAAAACATATAGGTTTACTTGCAGAAATATTGTTCAAGTAATAAAAGAATGCTACATAAGCATTTCTAGCCACTTTAATTAATTAAAATAAAAGGGTAAAACCTTATTAAATTGTGACACCACTTTAAATCACATTCCCATGGACTACAATATGTGGTGATGACATGTGTCAACATGATCCCATGTTTAGTTTGGAGAATATTAAATCTTAAGTAGTTTTTCAATGAGTAGAAATTACTTTTCTAAAAATAAAAAGATTTAAACCAAGCCTTAACCTTGTAATGTTAGAGATGATGCTAGATCATCTATAGGACCCTTGTGTGTGATGATTGCAAGTAGTTAAGTATTGTTTGGTGATTGTGTACCTCGTATTTATTCATAGACGCTAGTACCGACCAAGGATACGAGGAGGAAGGAGGATACTACGAAGAGGAAGCCGAGGAGAACTTCAACCACTGCTCTGCACAAGGCAAGCTGATACTATACCAATGAAAGCCTAATACTACTAGTTGATTGAGCAAGCTTATATTGACACTGATGCAAGCTAGTAACTATGCAATCTTATACTGATATTGATGCAAGCTAACCCTTGCAAGATACCCTACTGATGCCACAACCCATACTTGTGATATGACTACTATATGCCTTAAGCATATGTGATCATACCCCCTTGATAAACCAAATCCTAGTTTTATGTGCAAGATTCTTACTTTATTTCTTTATCAAAGCTTACTTAGAGTCTACCTAAGAGTTTGGTAGATACTAGACAGTTGTGCTGAAGGTTGCATAAAGAGCATAAAATTTGGCCTAAGATAGAAACCTTGATCTCAGCCTAAGACATGAGATTGAACTTAGTTAAAACCCCACTAGTTACCACCCCTCCTTAGTACTACCCTACCTGTAGATGCTAGTGCTAAGCATAAAACTTGATCAACTTTAGATGGGAATACTTGGTGGAAAAATGGTTATGAAAACCTTGGAATGATGGATCATTCTATTGAAATGTTTTGGACATGTGTTTCCAAACACTTGATGATTTTGGTGATGAAAATGTTGAGGCATGAGCCTTAGCCCCTTTAAAAAACTGATGGTTGTCTGGATGCGATACCATTCCAATTTTCTCGTACAACCACAATACCCGAAGATTGGGTAGGGCTTAACTGGAAACTTATGTACCTTAGTATTAGTTCCCTCACGGACAAGGTCTGAGCTGAGGCTACCTTGTGAAGATTGTCCACCTGTGCAGTACCCAAGATGACAGTTGGTCATGGTTGGGAGGCCATACTCACAGGAGATGTGCTTATACTAGGGCGTGTAATCGAAAGGTTAGGATTGATTATCCGCATACTGAGTATGGTGAATTCAGGATTGTTCCTGACGGATGTACCGAATGTTGTGGTGAAAGTGTACAATCTCTGTAGAGTGTCAAACTATTCGAATAGCCGCGTCCGTGGTTATGGACAGTTGGAGTGGCCATACTGTTCCCCCGTCAGACTTTTCAAAATGACTTGTGAAACGAATTGAGACTTTGACTTGACCATAACAGAGTTATGACCTGAATTACAAGATCCCACTTAGGAGTTATAAAATTGTGACTAGCTTTGGAACTTAGTAGAGATAAACCTGGCTTTTTGCAAAACAACCCTAGAGCCTAGTGTCCTATTATCCAAAAACCCCTTACCTGTTAGTATTAGTTTGCGAGTACTTAAAGAGTACTCATGGCTTTGTCCCTGGCTATTCCCATGGCCATACTATGAAGAGGAGTACCTGGAAGATGGACCCCAGGAAGGTTACGACAACTAGGATCATCTCCCATCGTCGCATTGCTCGTGACCTCAAGATGGAGCTTACCACGCTACCGTTATTACTACGTATTCCGCTGCTTGAAATTGTATTAAGAACTGGATCATGAGATCCCTATTTGTGTAAGAACTTATGTATCATTGTAACGGATGATGTACTATGGTATCCAATTCTGTTATGTCTCGCAAAAATGGTAATCCTGGGATTGCGATGTATGGCATAACAGGCATCTAGGATTGAAAAATCCGGGTGTTGACAGCTTATCTATAGGAGTATGTCCACCATACCATTCTCCTAATGATATGATCTTGTTATTAATAACATCTCAATGTTCATGATCGAGAAACCATGATCATCTATTAACCAACAAGATAGTATTATAAAGAGGCTTTACCAGGGACTCTAATTTAGTTTACAAATCATACAAGTATTAATGTTTCCGATTAATACTATTATAGCATGAATCTAAACATTTATCATAAACACAAAGATATAATAATAACCACTTTTTTTATTGCCTCTAGGGCATATCTCCAACAGATACAACCATCTAGATACTACATGGACCCATAGTCCAAGGTGGAACTACTCACGCATCATACCGGAGAGAAGGCCTCCGGGATGATCTCCCCTCCGGTAGGGTGCCGGGAAGAACTTCAGATCCCCCCGATCTAGGGACGACGGTGGAGGCGTCTACAGAAGGTTTCGTGGAATATTGATTGGGTACTTAGGGTTTCTGTATCGAGGGCTTCTTATAGGCGAAGGGGGAGGCTGGGGCGGTGGCCAAGGGCCCCACACCCTGCCTAGGCGCAGGCCAGGGCCCACCCTCGCCTAGGGGGGTGTGGCCGCCCTGGCACGCCTCTCCGTCTCCCCTCTGGACTTCTTGTTCCCCATGGAAAGTTATTGCCTTTGACGTTTGTCCCGTCCAATTCCGAGAATATTTCCTTACTAGATTTTCTGGAACCAAAAACAGCAGAAAACAAGCAACTAGCACTGTGGCAACTTGTTAATAGGTTAGTACCAGAAAACATGTAAAAAGCACCTCAAAGTGTAGACAAAGCAAAGCAAAGTAGATACTAAACAAGCATGGAGCATCAAAAATTATAGATACGTTTCCCACGTATCAAGCATCCCCAAGCTTAACTCCTACTCGTCCTCGAGTAGGTAAGTGATAAAAAGAATAGTTTTTGAGGTGACATGCACCCTCACAATAAAGATCTAACCATTTGCAAGCATTGAAAGCTGGGATCAAAAAACTCTAAACATGTGCATGAAAGATGGAGTTCTAACAATAGGACATAGTAACTATGCATGTAACATGACAAGCTACAAACAAAGATCATGAATAACATGCATTGAAAAACGTTTGTTTGTTTCACATACAGAAAACATAACATAGTGGGATTCAACTTGTCCCTCATAGAGTAGAAAATAGATGCATAGGACACCTTCAAAGTTCACAAAGGTGACTAGAAACAAATAGCACAAGAACAAGTAATATCACAATATGCATCAATCAATAAGTTTTGGGACACTGCACACATAATGAAAACTATGCTCTCTTAATGGTGCCTAAAGGTAGAAGGTGGAGACTCAAATAATGGTGGAAGAAAAGTCTTTTACAAAGGAATCAGGGATTTCAAGTTTCGAAAAGAGCTTCCAAAAATTATGGTACTTGTTAGCTTTCATACCTCATTGCCCCTATCATAAGCATCTTGAAGTGATTAAGGTTAAAGTGAACAAAGCTGGAGTATATGCTTGACGAAGTATAAGTTGGCAATCTCAAGTCCCTTGAATACGAGGGCCACACCTCATGCTAATCAACTTTAGTCACCTGTAAGTTCTTGTCACTGTAAGTATTTGCATATCATAGAGAACCGCCAACGGGGTACCCCTTGCACATGGTACAGGAGATTTCCCATAACCAAAATGACAAGGCAAGCAGACAATGAGCATCTCAGCGATCTTTTTATTTACTATATGCATAGCTTTTTATCGAGTATGCTTCATAGATAGCTCACTATGGTGATGCTGCAAGTTTCCACCATGATTAGGCATGGCTTAGGCTAGCGGCCCAGGCGTTTATCTAACACAGAATACAAACTCCAAGGACTTACAAGTTCCCTCTTTATTTCACACCGGTGACATCCATAGACAAAAGAGCATGATATCAACTAAGTGCAAAGTACAAGTGCAATGTTGAAAACGTTCCCCGTGACAGCACGGTTCTGCTAGTTCCAACGTATAAGTGCAAGCATATACAACGTAGATAACACAATGGTTCAAGTTTATTAGGGGCAAAGAATATAAAGTGTGCCATCAAGTTTGTGAGGGCTTTAATCACTAAGTTTTTACATAACAAAATAGTTTTTAATTGGAAGATAGCCGAAAACAAGAATATACTTGGAATGGTGTAACACACTATGCATAGGAATTTATAGTGGACACTTTGGAATAACTTGGTTTATTGGGAGTTGGAAGCATGAGTATAGCTTACTCATACAAGTGGAGGCTAGCAAAAGACTGGGAGCAACCAACTAAGAGAGCAATAATGGCCAAAATCATGCAGAGCAACAAAACATTACTAATCAAAGCATAGAGTGGTACTACAAGTCAAGGACTAGATGATCATAGAGGCCAATGGTGACTTATAAGAGTCATAACATGGTGTGATCATGTGCCAAGTCAACCCAAACAAAGCATCAAAGGAGAATGCCATAATACTATGCTTTTGCGTGCTAAAACAGCACATAATTTCTTCAAGGCACACTAAGAAATCCCAATTGTTTGGAACAAGACATGCTACAACAATAATCACTAAGCATAAGGTCAAAACAACACCTAGCATGTCATGCTAAAGTCTAAGTCATAGTCAATGCAAGCTCCTCTTGCACTTCCAAGCAAGAACTTACTACTCCTTTCGAACACCAAGCAACTTATTTGCAAAACAAAACAGCGAGAACAGGGGTCCAAAATACTTTATTCAAGCAAACTAAACAACCTAAGCAAAACAAACGAAAACTAAGACGCTCCAAGAACAACACAACAGTGCATGAAACAGTAAAAACGAAATGTCTAGACAGACCTAAGCTTGGGCATCCCCAAGCTTTGACGCTTGTACCTCTTGGATATTTCTTGGGGTGACACCATGGTGGCATTCCCAAGCTTGAGATTTTGTCCATTCTTCATCGCATTGCATCATTCTCTCTCTACACCTGAAATTTTTACTTCATACAGAACTTCACACAATCTTCATTGGCAACATTAGTTTATTCAATAGATATTAGACCTATGGAAAAGCTTTGGAACAGTAAGGCTTTTCACTAAAAACACAAGCTACTGTATCAACTCCTTCAAAAAGCTCAATTCACCTAAAGAGAACTCAAAAAGGAATCAATAAGAATCAAATGCAAATAATGGCAGAAATCTGTCAAACAGACCAGCAGGTAGAAACCGATTTTTTAGAAAATCTTATGTTGCTCAAATAAAAAAGTGTTGAACTAACTAAAGTTATCTAACATACTGGTGGATTTATTCGTAAATTTTGAGCTCAATCCGAGTTACAGCGACTCCTCACGAATTTTTATGGTGGAGGACAGAAATCTGTTTCGGAACAACAACTCCCCAAATCTTACTTCCCTCTCATTAGAGGTCATTCTTGGCACAAAAAGCAAACAAAAAGGATAAGGATAGGTCATTAATGAAGTAATAACTTCCAAGACTCAAGGAACTCTTGGGTTATCTCCCAACAAGTATTTTTCTTTAACGCCTTTAAGTTAGGCACAAGAAGCAAGAAGAATCAACTATTTTCAAATGAGGAAGCATTACCCTTCTTGTTCTTTCCTTTCTTACCTTTCTTCTTCTCTTTAGAGAAAATATGATTTCTTACCGGAGGAGAAAAATGCATAATGCCTTTTCCCACATCTATTACCACTCCAAGGTGTTTCAGTAAGGATCTTCCAAGTGTGATATGTCCTTAGCCTACACATTCAATAACAAGATAATCAGTAGACACCATTTTCCCTGAGATTTTTGTAAACACACCTTCAGATATTCCAATGGGAAATAAGGTGGCATTATTAGTGAAAGAGATTTCCTCTCCTCCTTCAGAAAGCCCCTAAAGACTCAAAGAATCATAAATATCTTTAGGCATGAGATAAAATTCAGACATGATATCACAACGAGCATAAAAAAGTGTAGTATTTATAGAGACTTTGATTATGGGAAACCACTTTGAAGGCTCGGAATTTATAGGAACATAATCATGGTAAGCCCTAAGCGTGTGATAGCAACTATTCATAGCAGTAATACTGGTCTCAAGAGTGTTCAACCTAGCAAAAATATTTGTGAAGGAGGAATCAGACTTGCCAGGTGTCCCATAGATTATAATCAATTTTTTATGGCATCAAAAGCTTCATACTCATTGCATAGCAAAATATCTTTCTCAACCACAACATCCAAATCATATCTATAACGAAGAGCAATACCGCGGTAGAAACTATCAATAACCAGGCCAAGACTCATCTTAGGCTCAGTTTCCCTCTGTAAAGCGGAGATTCTAGACCAAGCTTCTTTAAAAATCTCTTCACTTTTTTGCTTAAAAGTGGATATCTCTTCCATATGTGAACTAAAGATTGGTCCAAAACCAGACATGGTGGCAACTAGAGTAGGAACTATTTTTTTTTATTTTTGAATAAAGAAAACAAACCAAACTAGACTATTTTTTTGGTTTTTTTTGAAAAGAGGCAAACAAAACCAAGCAAAAGAAACAAAGCAAACTAAAAACAAAATAAAGAGAAAGGAAGTGGAGGACTCCCCTAATGAAGACGTCCTTAGCCTCCCCGGCAACTGCGCCAGAAAACTTGTTGATGGCTCAGTTGATGTGGAGCCTGTTGGGAACCCCAAGAGCAAGGTGTGAAGCAGCACAAGAAGAAGTCTTCCTCAAGAGGAACCGAGGTTATCGAACCAGTAGGAGGAAGGAAACGTCACACAGGTGTTGCAAGCAACGCGGAGACCTGCACAACACAAACTCAAGACTTTGCCCCAACTAATAGTGAGGTTGTCAATCTCACCGGTTGCTGTAACAAAGGATTAAACGTATGGTGTGAAAGGTAATGGTGGTTTGCAGCAAATAAACAAGTAACAGTGGAAGATGTATCAATGGTAAAGATTGGATCAGGGTCCATAGTTCACTAGAGGTGCTCTCCTTTAGATAAACAACATGGCATGAAGGGTAAACAAATTACAACAGGCAATTGACAGGAGCTGAGCAAGGCATAACAATGCAATTACTAGTCAGAAAGATCCTATGAGATTCGATTGGGCAATACAACAATATACATAGACCGCCATCCAACTACATCTATGACTATAAGTCCACCTTCAGGTTATCATCCGAACCCCCTCCAGTATTAAGTTGCAAGCAACATACAACTACTTTAAGCAAAGTGTGTAAGGTAAACAGTCCACATGTTCCATGAACAAGAGACTGTTGTTTTCTCCCTAGTACTAATAGCACATCTACAACCGAAGAGATTGCTGTCACTTCCCTTGGAAACTAGAGCCATGAACCCACTATCGAGCATAAATATCCCCTCTTGGAGTCACTAGCAACTACTTGGCCAAGATAGCTACTAACAACGGAGAGCATGCACGATCACAAACAACACAAACATGATAGAATCATAAAGACAAAACCATTAATCAAACCAACATAATAATCTCAATATCCATCAGATCCCCGCAAACACAACATGCATGATTACAAATAGATTAGATCTTGATCATGAACGGAGCTCACAAGATTTATACATGAAATCACAAGGAGGATATACAACCATCTAGCTACTACATGGACCCATAGTCCAAGGTGGAACTACTCACGCATCATATAGGAGAGAAGGCCTCCGGGATGATCTCCCCTCCGGCAGGGTGCCGGGAATAACTTCAGATCCCCCCGATCTAGGGACGACGGTGGAGGCATCTACAGAAGTTTTCGTGGAATATTGATTGGGTACTTAGGGTTTCTGCATCGGGGGCTTATTATAGGCGAAGGGGGAGGCCGAGGCGGTGGCCAGGGGCCCTACACCCTGCCTAGGCGCGAGGCAGGGCCCACCCACGCCTAGGAGGGTGTGGCTGCCCTGGCACGCCTCTCCGTCTCCCCTCTGGACTTCTTGTTCCCCACGGAAAGTTATTGACTTTGACATTTGTCCTGTCCAATTCCGAGAATATTTCCTTACTAGCTTTTCTGGAACCAAAAACAGCAGAAAACAGGCAACTGACACTGTGGCGACTTGTTAATAGGTAGTACCAGAAAACATGTAAAAAGCATCTCAAAGTATAGAAAAAACAAAGAAAAGTAGATACTAAACAAGCATGGAGCATCAAAAATTATAGATATGTTTCTGACGTATCAACTTCATAGACCGAACCATATCTAAGAGAGTTCGATTACGATATTTGGACACACCATTACACTGTGGTGTTCCCGACGGTGTCAACTATGAAAGTATTCTGTATTTTTTCAAATGCATGTGAAACTCGTAACTTAGAGATTCACCTCCGCGATCAGATCGCATAAACTTAACCTTCTTGTTACGTTGATTTTCTACTTTACTTTGGAATTCGTTAAACTTCTCAAAAAAATTGGACTTATGTTTCATAAAGTAGATATACCCATATCTACTCAAGTCATCCGTGAAAGTAATAACATAACGATATTCACTGCATGATGCTACACTCATTGGACCGCACACTTCAGTATGTATTATTTCCAATAAGTCTGTAGCTCGCTCCATTATACCAGAGAATAGAGTCTTAGTCATGTTTACCATTAGACATGCTTCGCATCTTTCAAGTGATTGAAGAAGTCTATTGGAATAGAGTTTCTTCATGCGCTTCACTCCAATATGACCAAGACGGCAGTGCCATATGTATGTGGAATTATCATTCAATTTCATTCATTTAGCGTCTATGTTATGAACATGTGTATATCTACTATCGAGATTCAATAAGAATAAATCATTCATCTCAGGTGCATGACCATAAAAGATATTACTCATATAAATAGAACAACTATTATTCTCCGACTTAAACAAGTAATTGTCTCACAATAAACAAGATCCAGATATAATCTTCATGCTTAACGCAGGCACCAAATAACAATTATTTAGATTTAAAACTAATACCGACGATAGATGAAGAGGGAGCATGCCGACGGCGATCACATCAACTTTGGAGCCATTTCCAACGCGCATCGTCACATTGTCTCTCTCTAGTCTTCGTTTATTCTGCAGCTTCTGTTTTGAGTTACAAATATGAGCAACCAAACCAATATCAAATACCCAGGCACTACTATAATCTATACCTAATAATAAAGGACGAAGTGTTTCTTCCGGTCCAACTTTTTTTGGGACCATTTTACCCCTTCAATCAGGGTATATTACACCCTTGGCCACCTCCAAGTGAATTATATTCGGGAGCAGCCATGCACTTCGGCCGTGATCTACTTTCATCGTCCTTCCTCTTGGGCCTCCTCATGGACATGTATATGGGCATTGGCCTATTAAGCCTCCGTTAGTAGTTTGTTACATTAATTAAATCAACCATTCTCCGAATCCATCCAAGAAAATAGCTTCGGTACTTTGGGTTGAATAGTCCCACATCGTTCCATTGCAATGGGTCAAACCGGTTTATATACGTTCAGTTGCCTCTAATATCAGCAAGCAATGAGTTCCCCTGGGATCAACAACTGATTGGTTTGATTAAAATCTATTGCCTGTGTGAATTAAAAGAGAGGGTGTTTGCCTGCATTGAATTAAAAGGAGGGGCTTGGTCTGAGGTAAACTAAATCGACAGATTGGGAGCCACGGCCTCCCAGACCGAAAGGTCGGCTAAGCGCGCATGCTGGCGCTAGAAGCGGCGCGGGGTGTTGGAGCTCTACAACGTCGGTCATGAAGAGGGAGAGGGTCTAGGCTACGGGCCTCAGAGGCGTTGGTCGCGAGCTCCTGGACATGTTGTGGTTATCGGGAACAAGAGAGCTACGGGAGGAAGAAGAGGACTCGATTGCTTTGAAACGCTGATGGCAGAGGGGGTCACTACAAAACAGGCAGAGGAGGGAACTCGATGAGGGGTGATTAGGGTTTTGACTTCCCTGTTTGTGTGGTGACGGGTGAAACCTGCATGCAACCACGTCACGTGATACTTACAAGTTACAACTAATCATGCCATATACCCTTATGCGTCCCCCGGGGGATAAAACTTCTGATCCCCAGGGTCCTCATGTTGACACGTGTCCATCCAAATCCCGCTTTTGCTACACTCAGACCCGTTTTTGCTACATAATGCCCCGCTTTTGCTACACTGTAGCAGAAAACAGTTCGGCCCAGAAATAGAAAAATAGATTGGACCTCGTCGGAGATTTCGCTAGAAACCTCGCTGGAGACCGTGTATCAAGAAAGTTGGGCTAACGTAGCATATTCGACCTTGCCGGAAACTTGCCGGAGGCTTTCGCCGGTTAGATCTCACCGAAGACCGTGTAGCAAAAACGTTACGCTATTGTAGCAAAAAAGCAAAACGGTGGTAGAAAAAAAGTTGTGCTAACACTAGTGCAGAGCCCCCCTTTAACTCCGGTTGGGAGGGCCCTCTAACAGCGGTTCCTCAACCGCTGTTGAGGGTTCGGTGTTAGAGGGGGGGCCCCTTTAACACCGGTTCTTATACGAACCGGTGTTAAAGGGTGGCGCACGGGCTGCCGAGGCTCAGCCCTTTAACACCGGTTCGGGCTGGAACCGTGTTAAAGGTTCTTCTGCAGGCGAGATTTAGGCGTTTTCTGCCGCGGCGAACTCGCATGGCAGAAAAACAGCCTAAATCTTTGCCATAGATTTCTGCCTCGCCTGCTCGGGCGTATTTCGGGGAGGGGAGGGGAATCGATCGAGCGGTATACACATAAATCGTCGGTACATACGAGTACATGATCGTCTCGTCGATCTTATACTCATGCAAGGTATAACGGCATGCATCCAAATTCTCGTACTTCTCACCGCGGTAGAGGATGCGATCATTAATGCAGACATTTATCTTCTCGCCTAATCCTAGAGGCGGACAACCTTCTTTGCTTGGTATGTACCTTGTCGGCAACTCATTATTTCTTGGAAGAAGATTCTTCATTTTACCAACAACTTTGAAAATGCGTGTCGGTCACACCATTCTACGCCTTCCATTGCAGCAAATCCAGTGGCACCTAGCTTTTGTGGCAATCTTCGCAAGTTGGATACAACAATGTTTTGTGATCCTTTAACATCTGCTCCAGCTTCTCCTTCTCCTTTTCAGTTTCACATTCTTCCTTTGCATCAAGAATGGCCCGACCAAGATCGTCATCGGGCCCATCCGCTCCCTCTTGATCTTCATTATCTACCCCGTTGCATTATCATCATATTCAGGATACATATTATGATAGTTGTCATCATCCTCTTCTTCTTCGTTGTCTTCCATCACAACCCCTTTTTCTCCGTGCTTGGTCCAACAATTATAGCTGGGCATGAAACCGGATCGAAGCAGGTGGGCGTGAATGGTTCTGGTATTTGAGTAGTCTTTCTTGTTCTGACAGTGAACACACGGACACCACATAAAACCATTGTGACCACGGTTTGCATTAGCCACAACGATGAAATTTTGGAGGCCCGTAATGTACTCGGAAGTGCGGCGGTCACCGTACATCCATTGCCGGTTCATCTGCATTAATATGTAGTATATATCAAAAAAATAGGGAGATGACCATTTATATATATAGTACATCAATGACACATGAAAGGATAGTTGCCGACCTCGACCGAGACGGAAAGAGTAACAAGAAAACTTATTTTGAGCTCTCGGGCATTTCACCGAACACCTCTTGTGCATATGAAAAAAACTAGCACTCTTCACACCCTCTTGCTAGGCTCCAAAATGTGAAAGAATGGAAGAGTGGGGTGTGTGTGGGCTGAGGTGGTGTCTTATATAGCCCCCCCTTTAACACCGATTCATGCCACGAACCGGTGTTAAAGGGGGGCTGCACTAATTATTGTAGGGCCTTTAACACCGTTCGTGGCATGAACCGGTGTTAAAGGGGCTCTTTACGCTTGAGGGCCACGCTGGTAAGACCCCCCTTTAACACCGGTTCGTAGAAGAACCGGTGTTAAAGCCCTTTTTCGGGATCAACAAAAGACCTCGTTTCCACTAGTGTAATATAGCAGATCCGACCTCGCCGAAGACTTATACCTCGCCGGAGATCGTGTAGCAAAAACTCAACGCTATTGTAGCAAAATCACAAAACGGATGTAGCAAAATGTTTTTTCTAATGTAGCAAAGGGAGCATTGCCGGAGACCACATATCAAAACCATAGAGATTGGTTGTAGAAAAAAAATATGCGGAAGTAGCAAAAAATATATGAGTACATGGCAAAAACAATATGTTAAAGTAGCAATGCTCATAGCAAAAATAATATGTTCTAGGGCGCATGGCGACGGAGGCTGGGCTGCGAAGACACGTTCGAGGGCGCATGGTGGCGAAGGCTAGGCTGCGGCGGCCTGATCCGACCGCGGTGGCGGCTCCGCGACAGCATCACAGCAAAGGCCATGGCGGAGGACTACGGTGGCGCGCGCAGCGGCTCGCGCAAAGGGCAGTGGCGCGCGGCGGCGCGACCGGGAAGGCGGGCGGCAGCAGGGTGTGGGAAGGCAGGCCACGCACGGCAAGGACGGTGGCGACGCGGCCGGGAAGGCATGTGCCGGGTAGGGCGCTGGAAGGACATGCGAATGGCGAGCTGCGGAGCATGAGAAACGCTACGGTCGGGGACGCGAGATTCTGTGAAAGAGATAAGGTTTGGACCCCTGGATGCTTCGCACGCGGGAGGACACGTGGCGTACGGAGGAGCCGGGGGATCGGGGGCGCACGATCCCGGAGGAGTAGTATCATTTTCCTATGTTTATTCTCTTGTGATCAAGCGCATGCCGCATGCGGTCATCTGAATGGAGCAAGCGCAAGACCACTACGTGCTATCCATTGAAATCAATTGTTTCTATTGGATCGTTCATGTGCATCAGCTGAGCCTTCTCAAGTTATATTATTTTTATATTTTAGATAGACAATTTAATTGGTTTTTTTAGAATTATCAAAGTAAAAAAGAAAACTTGCAAATAGATGTCGGGCTGGGCATGATTATTTAATAATTGAGTCTCACCTTGGACCCTTACACGAGTTCCACCGGTTTATATATTTTTACAGATTGTCTAAAATTAAGTTGCGGCCTTGCTCCATAATTGGTGTCAACAGGGTCAGCCAAGCTTGAGACCGTTGTCATGAGGCAAGACAAAAATTCTCAATACGGAACTGAATCGATCTTTCCGATGCAACGCACGGACACTTTTGCTAGTTACTAGTAAGATACACATCAATAACATGTATATCAAATATACCTTTCTTCTTGATATTGCCGTTCTTCAGATCTGTCAAGTACTTTGAGCAATTCCGCTTCCAGTGACCACACTCTTTGCAACAAAAGCATTCTGCATCAGGGCTAGGGCCAGCTCGGATCTTCTTCTCAAGTGAAGGAACAATTTTCCCGCTCTTGGTCTTCTCAAAGTTACCCTTGGGCTCACCTTTTTCAATCGCACCACTTATCTTGTAATTCAGCACAAACTCTTTGTAACTGAGTGGGAGCGACTGCAGAACTCTATCTGTCACAAGATCAACTTGGATGACATATCCTAGTGTCTTGATACGTTGAATATAGTGCATCATCATCATGATGTAATCATTCATAGAGTTTTGTTCCTTCGTCTTAACACTAAAGAACCCACTAGAGATCATATATCTCTCAGCACAGTTTTGGCTCTCAAACATGGTTTTGAGTTCCTCCACCATAGAAGCAACGCAGCTAAGTTCAAAGCGTTCTTGGACTTCAGGCTCCATTAACATGAGGATCGCATATTTCATAAGATTATAGTCATCATGCTTTGTGTCATACACATTTCACTCATCCTGAGACACAGTACTTGCAGGTGGGTCACCTAGTGGTGCATCCAGCACATAGGTCAAATTTCCAGCATCGAGGACAATCCTCATATTATGGAACCATTCCGTGTAGTTTCTTCCATTGTATTTCAACTTTTCTTTCTCTAGGAACGCATTAAAAATGTGGTAGGGGTCGCCATGATCTACAACATATTTGCAAAGAGTTTAGACTAAGTTTATGATAAATTGAGTTCAAATTTAATTATTAAATTAACTAGGTGAACTCCCACTCAAAACAACATCACTCATGTTGTCTTAGTGATCACACAAACCAAATCCATTACACCAAGTCCGATCTTCACGAGATAAGATGTAGCTTCAAAGGCGAACAATCAACATGTTCATCATATCATTCATATGACTCATGCTTTACCTTTCGGTATTCCGTGTTCCGAGACCATGTATGTACATGCCAGACTCGTCAAGATTAACCTTAGTATCCGCATGTGCAAATCTGGCTTGCACCCATTGTATGCACACGTAGAATCTATCGCACCCGATCATCATGAGATGCTTCGAAACGACGAGTCTTAGCAATGGTGCCTACTAAGGAAGAACACTTTATTACTTGATATTTAGTTAGAGGGATCATCTTATAATGATACCATCGCGATCACATCAATACAAGATGCATAAAAAGATTAACATCACATGCAATTCATAATATGTGATATGATATGGCCTTTCTCCTTGTGCCTTTAATATTCATCTCCAAAGCACGGACATGATCTCCATCATCACCAGCGCGGCGTCAAGGTCAATGTCGCCGCTTCATGGTTGTCCATCACCAAGAACAACTATTACAACTACTTTGAATAAAGCTATTACATGATCAATAGACACGCAGGTCTTAACGAATTTAAAGACAACCATTAGGCTTCTGCCAGTTGCCATATTACAATAAAGATCATTGCATACATCAAATATAATCACAATCACATCATGGCCATATCACATCACATATTCACATGCCCGTGCAAAAACAAGTTAGATGCCTCTAATTTTATTTGCATGTTTTACGTGGCTTGGGGCTTTCGAACAAGAACCGTTCTTACCTACAAACAAGAACCACAACACTGATACAAGTGTTATCAAGTGCAGATTGTAAATTGAATCTTAACTATGTCCAGAGAGACAAACACCCGTAAAGCCACTTGAGCAATGCAAGTTACACATTGAGCATGGAGCAAGTCTCATGTACGCTGACATGTAAGGTTAGACTGGCCGCTTCATCCCACCATCCCGCAAGATGCAAAGTACACGAAAAGCAAGCGACAACAAAAGCATCAACGCCCACAAAACCATTGTGTTCTACTCATGCAACAGATCTACACATAGATATGGCTCTGATACTGATACGCCCATTTTGCATCACTATTCTATATCATAATTTACTATTATTCATTGATATATTTCATATTAAGAGGAGTTACTTATGTTGTTTCATATATTTTTGCATGTTGGATGACTTTTGGAGGATGAACTACCGGAGTCAGGATTCTGATGGAAAAGCGGTGTTTAGATACAATTTTCGCGAAGATCAGAAAAATCTAGAAAATACACGGAAAATTCTATTTTTCCAGAATATAAAGGATGCCAGAAGGGAAGGCAAAGATGGGCCACATGGGGCCCACACACCCCCATGCACGGGCCACCCTAGGCCGCGCCACCAGGGGGTGTGGCTACCCTGGCCCACCACCTGCTTCTCCCTTTTGCCTATATCTTCTCCTCGAAACCCTAATAACAAAAGAGCGACCATAGAAAGATTCCTCCGCCTCCACGGGGCGGAAACTACAGAGAGAGAAAGAGCTCTCCGGCAGACATATTTCTACCAGAGAAATTCCTTCCCGAAGATGGGAGATCGTCGCCATCAACACGGTCATCAAGCCAGACTTCATCGGGATCATCATCATCCTCAACACCATCTCCACCAGCACCATCATCACCACTCCATCCCGCTGTAACAATTGTGTTGAATCTTGCATAGTTCTTAGTGTAAACTTTCCCGGTGTTGATTACTTTTGTAGTTGATGCTTGTGAGTGGAACCATTAAACTATTGTCTATGTTCAGATTCTTATTCATCATCATATAATCTCTGATCTTGATCCATATGATGTATCGTGAGTAGTTCGTTTAGTTCTTGAGGACATGGGAGAAGTCATGTTGTTAGTAGTGGAATTGTGTTGAGCTATTATTCAATGGTTTGATATTTAAGTTGTGGTGTTATTCTTCTAGTGGTGTCATGTGAACGTCGACTACATGATACTTCATCATTTATGGGCCTAGGGGAATGCATTGTGTATTTGGCTACTAATTGTGGGGTTGCCGGAGTGACAGAAACCTGAACCCCCTTTAGGAAACCTTTGCACAAGGGAGTGTAGGATCTCAGAGTTTAATGTTGTGGTTAGGTTTTTATCTTAATTACTTTCTTGTAGTTGTGGATGCTTGCAAGGGGTTTAATCACAAGTATGTATTAGTCCAAGTAAGGTCAGTACATTAGCATAGGTTCACCCACACAACACTTATCCAACCAAAGAAGATTAATCAACTATATGAAGTGAAAGCACTTGACAATATTCCCATGTGTCCTCGAGAACGATTGGTCCTCATAAGTAATACAACCGGCTTGTCCTTTAGTAAGAAAGTATTGGGCCACTTGCTGCAATTATTTGTTGTCTTTATTTACTTACACTTTATTTCTTTGCTTTATCAAAAATCCGTAAAAATTCGTTTGCTAAGTATTTACAGAGAATTCCTTCTCCAAACCACTAGTCAAGACCTTCTGCTCCTTGTTGGGATCGACACTCCTATTTATCAAAAGTACTACGATACACCCCCGATACTTGTGGGTCATCAATACTATTTTCTGGCGTCGTTGCCGGGGAGTGAAGAGCTATTGAAGAGTGGAACTGGTAAAGGAAACTTCTACTATGAGTATTGCCTTTTATTTTTGTTTGTTACTTTGTTTCCAATATGGATAACCCACTTGGTTTCCTATTTAGGAAAGCTACTACCGCTGCTAGGGTAGTAGATGAACCACCACTTATTGAGATAGATCCTTTTAAGATACCTACAAGAATTGTTGATCGTGTTATGGATAATTATTATTTTGGGGATGGAACTGTCCATCTTGATGATCACTTGCTTTTTATCCATGAATTATGCGGGTTGTTTAAGTGTGCAGGTATCACAGCGGAACAAGTTAAGAAGAATTTACTCTCTATATCATTGAAAGGAAGAGCTAAAGAATGGTATAAGCTGCTGAAGAATGGACAATCTATGGAATGGGAGGAAAATGTACCTCTCTTTTATTCTAAATTTTATCCTCCCAGTGAGATTCATAAGGATAGGTACTAAATATATAACTTGTGGCCTCATGATGGAGAGAGTACAACCCAATCTTGGGGGAGATTGAAGTTACTAATGCTCAAATGTCCTACTCATGAGCTCCCTAATAATATTATTATCAATAACTTTTATGCAAGGCTTTCTCTTCATGATAAAGATTTATTAGATGCTTCTTATGCTGGATCATTCACACGTATTAAATAAGAAGCTAAATGGGATCTTCTAGACCATATTCAAGAAAATACTGAAGCATGACAGAATGACAAAGGAACAAAGTCAGGTATAAATTATGATTATGAATGTATTAATTTTTTTATGGGAACTGATGACTTTCATGATATTAGTACTGAGTATGGTCTTGATTCTCAAAGTATTGCCAAATTGTTTTAAGGCCTTTGCCTCTTATATAGAAATTTTCAAAAAGAAGTGGAACAAGTACCATGCACCTTATAAAGATATTGTTAATCATGCTCCTGCTAGAAACACTGGAGTTTGTACCATTGATCATATTTTGCCTGAACCCTATATTGAGAAAGCCCCTTTTACTGCTAAGGTAAAGGAACATTCTATTATAGCTAATGTGGTTAGAAAAAGTACAAAGAAAGTTGTAGAACTTGATGCACAAATTAATATTGAACCTATAATAGCCATTGTGAAAGACCTTGTCACTAAGAATGTAGAAGATGGGCACATTATATTTTGTGAAGATGCTTCTAATATTGTCTCTCATCCTAGTAAAACTAGGAAAGCTAGTGTCCCTATGCTTTCTGTTAGAATTGGTGATCATTGCTATTATGGTTTATGTGATATTGGTGCAAGTTCTAATGCTATCCCTTATGAGCCTTACCGAGAAATTATGCATGAAATTGGTCCTTGTGAACTTGAGGACATTGATGTGGTTATTCACCTTGATAATAAGGAAACCATTTGCCCTATTGGTATTGTAAGAGATGTGGAAGTTCTTTGTGGTAAGACTAAATACCCTACTGATTTTCTAGTGCATGGTTCAGCAGCTAGTAAAGCTTGTCCTATCATTTTTGGTAGACCTTTCTTAAACACTTGTGGAGCTATTATATATTGTAAGAAGGAGAAAGTTTTAACTAAATTTGATGGATAATCTTATGAGTTTAATTTTTCCAAATTTGCTAAAGCTTCTTATGAAAATGATATGCCTAATGAGGATTTTAGAGTTCAACAACTTGCTTCAATTGATCCAGTTTATGACCTTAGATCTCTTTTTGATGATTGTATGTATGCTCATTCTGGTGATGAAGTTGTTTCTTGTGACAGTTATATTGTCAACTTTATTTAAAGTTCTACTTAAAGTTATTATGAGAGAGGGAAACATGGTTTTATGCATCTCAATAATATTAAGTTCCCTGTTTTATGTTGAGAGCTTTGAGGTTGCACTTGTTTTGTCTTCCTATGCTAGTAGCATTTTGTTTCAATAATTTGTTTTCTCAAAAAACTCCCTTGCATTGGAAGTGGGTTAGACTTAAATGTGTTGGATATTTGCTTCTTGATGCTCTCTTTTACTTCAAATTCATATCTCCTATGAGGGCATCATTGAATTATCATGCCCATCTTAATGGCTATAAAGAAAGAGCTTTGGGGAGACAACCCATTTTAGTTTGCTTTCGATTTTTGTTTCTTTGAGTCTTGGAATTTTTACCTCTGTAATAACCGCCCCTTATCCTTTTTGTTTGGTTTTTGTGTCAATATCAGCCTCTTTTGAGAAGTAGGTGAGTTGTGAGAAGTTGTTGTCTTGGGACAGATTTTTGTGCTGCATTGTAAAACTTCGTGAAAAATCCCAGTATGTCGGTTGGAGCTGTAATTTTCTGTGCTTGTGCCTCAAGTTGTTATCCAACTTTCTTTAGTTTTACACTTTTTGATTTGAGCAACAGAATATTTTCGAAAAAATAATATTTACCTGCTGGTCTATTTTGACAGATTTCTGCCATCATTTGCATTTGCCTCTTAAATCGATTTCCTTTCAGATTCTTTTTGGTCTTTTGAAAGGAGTTGCTATAGTAGCTTATGTTTTGTTTGATTTCAGTTGAAATTTGAACCCAAAGGTTCTTTTTTTGCATATACTAATGTTGCTATTGAAGATTGTGTGAGGCTTTGTATGAAAGGAACTTTCAAGTGTTGGAGAGAACGAATCCGTAGAGTCCATCTTCGAATAGGTAAAAGTGCTGAAAATAGAAGGTTCGTGAAAAACTTTTCTCTTTATATTTTTGCGGTTTTTATTCCATATGGAAGGCAACAAGACAAAATAGGGAAGGAAACAGAGCCCGGGTGGTCCACACCACCTAGTGGCGCAGGCCCTCCCTGGCCGCGCCACCAGGGGGTGAGACCACCCCGGAGCCCGTATCCGCCCCGTTTTCGCCCAGTACCTTCCTTATGTTATAAAACTTTGAAATATATAACCCCCGGATCCCCCGAGGTTCGTATATCGTGTTCTCATCGTGTTTTCTTTTCGATCTGTTTCTGTCATGAAATATTCTCAAGTTTAGAGGCATCATTGTATCCGCCAACGACAAGGGCAAGAAGCCCGTGGAAGATGATCTTCAAGACCCCAAGAAGGAGGAGGAGATCTTGGTTGAGGATGAATAATAAGTGAAGGAATACAAGCATCCAGACACCCGCGCTACCGTTGCGAGCATTGGAGTGGTGGCAAACCCTATAAAGCTCAGGAGGATAGCACAGATGTCTAAAGGAGAGAAACCTCCGCGTCATTGCCTCGCTCCACAGTCACTTCCTCCAAGCGCCAAGAACCCCTTCCATACTCTTATACATGAGAAGCAATTCCAAAAATTTCCCAAAGGGAAGTTTCCCTCTAGTTGGGATATGCCTCGTTCTAACCATGCAGGGAAAGAACACTCTAAGGAGGAAGAGTGTAACATCCTAGCATTAGAGTTTAGAAATAAGCTGAACCCAGATGTGTGCATTGCATTCATGCATAGAAAATCCGAATAATTTTCGCGCTTTTGAACAAAACTTGTCAAAGTGATTGAAGCTTCTCTCAACTTGATGGAATTAAAGTAGATCATCAAGTTGAATGCGATAAGTTTCAATATGACCTTTGCTAAAACCTTATTTTGGGTAAAGGAGATTTGATCTAAGGGTAGATCAAATGTAGTAGAAGTTAAACCCTAGTACATTACTTAATGATTTATATTTGATCCTTAAGTAATCATATCCTAGTATTCATTACACAACTCATGAATACCAAGTTATAAATATAACTTAAGTAATAGGAATGTAACAACTAAATCTTGATCTATCTGAATCTCATCTACTTATACCATTAATATCATGGTAATACCTAACCTTAAATCTTTAGTGAGATTGAGTAGGAAGGAAACCAAGTCAAGACCATTCACCACATATCTTCCTTTCCATATCAATCCTTATCATCTCTTATGAATCTTATCCTAATATCTGTTGAACATCAATGTTGAGTAATCAAGTATTAACCTATTAATTCTTGATCTATCAACTCTTGTTCTTACCATAACAATCACTTTAAGCCTATAAAGAAATAAGTAAGAACATGTAGGTGATAATGCTAGTCCTAGATATCATCTATAGGATGGGATTGTTTGAAGAGAATCAAAGTAATAGGATAATTGATGGAGTTTACTCACTCCTGAATGGATAGAAGAGTTATCTGGAATATATATTCATATGGTAACAAAGAAGATTATAAGGAGGAATTCTGAAGATAGTTACCAAGGAGTAATCTTGTTGGATCAAGAAGTTATAGTCGATGAATAATATATTCTACTCAGTTAGAGATTCGGAGAAGATAATTATAATACGACTGTAATGTTGTATTAATGAAGGCCTTAATTAGCCAACTGTAACATCCCAAAAATCATGATTTCAAAGTTTGCATATCATTCATGCATTCATAATCATTTTAGGATCATTTTCAAATAAGATTTCAAAAACAAAAGCATTTGTTATCTATTATTTTATGTAAGCAAGTCAATGGCCTTATTGCTACCTTCTAATAAGAAAATACTTGTTTTAATCAGTAAAGAATTGAACATAGGTTTGTTTGATATTTCTAAAGCTTGGTCAAAGTTTTCAAAACAAAAATATGATTTCAACCTATTCATATGCCTATTATAAATAAATAATTAAAGCTTGGTTTATTTCTATAATTCAATGGGCCAATATATTTCTAAGTGAACAACTTTGTTTTGTAGTCAAATATGTGTATGGTCCACTTTACAAAAATTCAGAACAAGTTTGAATTCAAACCCATATAAAAGCATTTGAAAATGATTTTAGAAAATCAAAATAGAAATGGAAAAGAATAAAAGAAATCAGAAAGGGTTGGCGCCACCTTTTCAGCCCAGTAACAGAATCGGCCCACCCGGGTTCGCCCTCTTCTCTCTGTTTCTCACTCTGCCCGCGCGCACCCACTCGCTGATGCCTCGGACCCACTTGCCCCGCCACCCTTCGTCCCCAAATCCCGCGACGACCAGCTCGCCGCTGCGGTTTCTTCCCCATTCAAGCCCGACGAAATCGCGATTTATTGCCATTGATTCGCCAAATAAATCCCTCCCCCGCTCTGGCTATTTAAACCTCTCCTTCTCCGCGACATTTTCCCCCACTCAGCACCACCAGAGCGCCGCCAGGCTACCAGTATTGAGCTTCACACCGCCGCTGTTCCGACGAGCTCCGGCAAGCTATTGCGGTGAGCACCGAGCACCCCCAAATTCTATCTGATGAAGCCAAGTCGTGTACATGTCACACTTCATGGCTCCAGTTATTTAGCTAAAATAATAAAACAACTAAAGACTGGGCTAACGGGATTACATGCTAACATTGACGATATCACCAAAAAGGATGGCAAGCAAGGCAAGTAACAGACTGTCTCTAGTTCACGCGCCTGTGTTCGCCAGGTTCCTGCGCACATGTTGATGCTTGCCATTTGTTTCCGTGTGGCCTAGGTCGTCGCCTTCATCTTGAACTTGGAGCACCCGACGACGAGACGGACTCCGGTGAGCGATTCTGTTCGTGTCTGTGCAGCTCCTCCCCAACCGCGACCACGTTGAGCATCTCCACGTCTTCGCGACCTCGGTAAGCACGGGCGCACCTCCCCTGCACCTCTGGCCTCGCTGGCGTGTCACCGCTAGAGGCGTCGCCGCCGCCAGCGCCATTCGTGCCGCTGGTTCTTGGTCAGATGGATCTAATCCATTGGATCTAAATCCAAAGGCCTCGATTAGATCTTTTAGTGAAATGGTACGTTTAGATCTGGGTCATGCATCGTTAGTTAGATCCTACGGTCCGCGAGCATGATCCATCCGAACCGGTACGTACCAATCAGAAGCTGCCGCGTGGCTAGGTTTTAGATTTAAAATCTGAATTTAGATCTATTAGTCATTTAAACTTGCAAAATTCATAACTTTTGATCCACACGTCCAAATTTTGCAAATTTTATATCATTGGAATCAGGAAGAAGAATTATATCCAACCATGTACTTTGTTTAATGAATTGCTTTTATAAAATTAGTTGTTTTTGGAGAGACATTTGTAGGCTTATTTTGTGTATAAAAGTTAATTGGAAAATGTTTTAAAAGACAAATAAAGTTTATTTGAGGTATAAATGTTTAGTTTATTGATTAGTACTGTTTTACTTGTCTTGTTTGGTTTAGAAAAATCATCACATGGCATTTGCATGCATTCATATATTTTTGCTTGTCTATTTGATATGTGAATTTGGTGCTATCATTTTATGTGTAGATTTTGGTGCTAGTGGTGATTGTGACTGTGAGGATTGTTGTTTCTCCCCCAACTACCAAGGCAAGTGGTTCTTCATACTTTTGTCCCAATATTTTGACTATGCATTAGAAATATTTTGTATAGGGCTTGCATGATATTTTTTGCTAAGTATCTATATGCTATGCTTGGGAAATCCTAGTAGTTGTAGAATTGCTAGAATTTTCTCTAAGTTAAGATACTTGCTATTACCATGCTTAGCCTAGATAGTAGCAACCAAGGGTGGATTATATACACATGCTATGGAAAATATTTCTAAGTCTTTGACTTATGATTTGCTTAATAAAACAACTAAGTGAATGAAACACCTGGGTGGAATGGTGGATTGGTTTATGTTGAGTGGTTACACAAGGCCCATTTCTATGGTTTACCTTGTGTATCACACTCGTGGAATGCCACCCAGGAACAAAGGGATTTGAGATGCCAAATGTTAAGAAGCTTCTAGTGCAGCCACATTGCATTATGGGCTCTGCCTGGATCATATAGGTTGCAATAACTTAGCCATTTGGATAGTTGGTGGTAGTGGGTGATAGGTTGGAACGCGTCCATTTGGTCTAAGGGAAGGCTTCTGAAAGGTCCTGTCTTGGTGAAAATCAAGTCTTGTAGGGAAAGTGCACCACCTCTGCATAAGGAAGAAACTAAGTACTTAGCCGTGTCCCCAGCAATGGACAATTTTGAGCATCAAGACATGGAAGCTATCAAGAATCTCCTCATCCCAATTTTCTAAGTTAAAACTCGTGGTTGAACAAGGGTGAGGTTCACCAATGTCTATTGGTGATTCCTTGGGAGTTTTTGCCAAACAAAATCTTAGTGTTTTCAACTAATAGGTAAAACCTATTTTGAGCAAAGCAATCCTAAGCTACACTTAGCAAAATTCATATAGAAGCTAGATACTATTATTCTACTAAGGTATCACTTGCCAATACTATTCCAATGTATTGACCCACTGTGGCTGTAACTTGTGATGTTGCATGTTACTCTGATGAGGATTAGGGTTATGAGTCTACACTCAACATGCTTGCCTGTGGCACATGAAGATGAAGACTTTTATTTATATTGTTAAGTTAAAATCTTGTACTAGCCTACGGCTATGGAGTCGTAAAAGACTATGTTATCTCTGGAATGACGATGTAATAATGATCTTTGTTTTTGTGTACTTCATCTTAAACTGTGGATGCTAGAAATTGATCCAGGGACTAGCATTGCAATCACAGGGACCTTTACCTTTATAAAGGTGGGGTCTTACACCAACTGGAAACCTAAGCCATAAAAGATCAAAGGATTGTAATGATCATGCTCAAGTCACTAAGAGTGAATGATTATATCATTTATAAGTGACATTGGTGGTTATAATATGATTAAACCCTAGTATAGATATGTTATCCTAGGTTAGCCAAGACAAGTCACCATGATATAATGGGAAGTTTGGATATAAGATATTGGAGTAAAGTAGATATAAGATAGTATGACCAAGCTGAAGCTAGATTAGCATGGAACTATTGAAGTAGTGTTATTCCTCTTAAAAGATAGTAAGCTTTTGAGGAAAGTAGAATTGGTTATATAAATCTATTGGAGTAATATTAGTAATGAATGATAAAGGAAGAGTGTGAATGGAGTTAACAGTAACCACTTGTTGGATTGAAGGTTGCCATTAGTAGTTTGATATATTCAAGGGGAGATATGAGAAGGTTATGAAAAGCTTCAGTGCCAAGCTTATGAGATTTATATGTGAAATTACAAAGTAGTTTGTGAAGTAAGAGAGTAGTCATTCAAGTGGAATTGGATTCATTAGAAATATTCTAGAGATAAGAATTATCTCTATAAGGAGTTCATGTGGAGCTTTAGTGTCAAGCCCATTGCATTTACAAATGGATTTAGGAGGACAAATTATTCATAAGAATATTTTTGTGAAGTAGAGCTAACACATGATGATGGACTTAAAGGAGTAGTATATCTGGGAAAGGAATTCTTTAAGTAGAACTCAAGAATTAGGAAATATGGAAGATAGGAATTCTTGATAAACACTAAACTTTAAATCTAGAATCAAACTTAATATATGTTTCATCTATTTGATCAATCATTTTATTTCCACAATGGCTTATAGGAATATTTTCCTATAGCAGATCACTCAATCATATCTTTGTCACTACAAACATTTTAATCATATGTGCCTGGAAATTATAATTATCAATTCTCTCTCATAATTCATTCTAGTTAATAACTTTCTATTTTAAAGGGTGATATCATTAAAGATCACAAACATTAAGACAATATGTTTAGCCATTAATCTTTATTCACATCAACAAAAGAATATAGGTATATTAAGTACCCTAAATCCTAGGGTAAACATTTACAATTGAAACCCTAACTCCTATATTAGTTATAATAAAATATATACCTTACTATGTGATTAAATACATATAAATAAGCTCTATGGCTATCAGTAAACATTTTAAAACTTCATTACTCCAAATAAAAGTGAAAATAATGTTATAAATAATTTTTAAGATCTTAAAGAAATCCTAAAAACCCTAGTTCCTACTTATTCTATTTAATACAAGAATCTCTCTATAATTATAAAATTAGAAAATAATAAATAAAATATGCTATCATAATAATAAACTCATACCAGAATTTGAAATACATTTTTATATGCTTGCATTTATCTAAAGAATGAATTCTATAAAGAAGGATTTAAGACAAACATGAATTACAAAAAACTGAAAACTTAAAATAGAAAGAGGTTTCAGGGAAAAACAAAGAAAGCAGTCAGGCCACAGCCCATTTCCTATTTTCTTTATCTGCTACTCACGCGCAGCACACAGCATCCCAGTAATGGCCCAGCTAGGACAGCTCTTGGCCTTTCTCTTTGGCTGACTGGTGGGACCAACGAGGGACCGCGGGTTGAGCGTAAGTTTGTGCCAGGGGGTTTTCTGCAAGACTGTGCGTCGTTGTCTTCCTCGCCTACTGGAAGCACCTAGGTGGCCGTCTCTTCTCCGTCTGACGTCGCCGCGATGCCCGCAGACGCCAAGATCCACGCCACCGCTGTTCGTTGTCTATAAGAAGACCACCGACGTGCCGGAGAGCCTTATCTTCTTCTTCCTCTCAAATTTCCCGCGGCAACCGAAACCCTAGCCACCACCATCGATGCATGCCAGCATGTGGAGTTCTCCCCGGAGGCCATGGAGTGGACGAGGAGAAGCGTCGTCGCCTGTAGATCATCTAAGAAGAACGCAATACCAAGGGGAGCTCGGAAATGATCGAATTTTGTCGTTCCCTTTTGTCGGTCATCGTCGGAGTCCATGAAGATTAGGTGTAACATCCCTAAATTCATGATTTCAAAGATTGCATCATTCATGCATGCATATAGTTTTGAGATCAATTTCAAACCAATTTTAAGAAAACAGAAGCACATAGTGCTATCATTTTATGTGAGCAAACTTAAATCAAATGACCATCCTCATTTGAGAGCTTAGTGTTTTAAACCAAGTTTGTTTGCTTCATTGTTGATTGGTTTGAGTGTGGAGTTTGAACAAAATTATACAAAATAAAAATGGTTTCAAAAACATTTTCAAATTATTTGCAAATCAAGTGCCATAGCACTGTTTATTTTGTTATTCAAAAGAACCAAGCTTGAACAGAGAGACTACATGCTTTTATGCCCTGAAATGTGAATGTTACACCCTAAAAATCCTGGAAAAAGTTTGAATTCAAAAGCTTTTGAAATCATTTGAAAATCAATCCAGAAATTCAAATCAGAAATAGAAAAGGAATAAAGAAAATAAAAAGGGCCGGCGCCAGACTTTGAGCCCATCAGTGAAACCAGCCCAGCTAGCCCACCCGGGTCCCCTCTCTCTCTCTCACACGCGCAGAAGCACCCCTAGAGTCGCTGACACTCGGACCCTACTCCCTCTCTGTTCTATTCGCTGACAAGCGAGCCCTCTCCACGTCGACAGCATCTTCCCCAAATCGCGCCCACAGACCACGTCGCCGCTGCCGTTGATGCCGCTAATGGCGCGGCGTAATTAGCCTTGATGCTGCGAGCGTTTCCTGTCGCGCTTCGGCCTATTTAAACCACACCCCGCCACGGTCAATTCCCTCCACGTTGCACTCTTTTCTCGCCACCAGGCTGCCCCTAATTCGCGTTGTACCGCCGCAGCCAGAGCTAACTCCGGCGAGGTATTCCGGTAAGACCCCGTCGCCCCTTGCTGTCTAAATTTGCCAGTACAATCTCCACGACCATGCGCATCTCCTGACCCCTCTGGTGCATGCTAGGATCATCCAGAGCCTCGGCAACGTAGGCGACCACACGCGTCAGACGACCCCATCAACTCCGGCGATCAATTGCGGTAAGCACCGAGCGCCCCTTGCCCTCTCTCACATACGAGTTTGTTCGCCACTGTCTTGAGCATCTCCTAAACCACTTGATTCGTGCTAGGGCGACGCGGAACCTCGGCAACGACTTCGACAGCAACCACCCGACACCGTGCACAACTCCGACGAGCTCCCCCAGCCACTACAGCGCGCCCCTTGACCAGCCGACACCACCTTGAGCATCAGCATCGCACGGCGAGCTCGGTAAGCCCCTTCCCCCTCTCCCGTGAGACCTAGAACGCTAGCGCCGGCACTGACAGACGCGCCGCCGCCTGTCGCCGCCGCAAGCGCCGCCACTAGATGGTCAGGCTGCTCAGGATCGTTAGATCCAGATCGTGCGGATAGGATAGAGCATAATGGCGAAAGATTAGATCTGAGCAGCGTTTAAGTTAGATCCAATCTCGAAGTGATCCGGCGAAAGCAGTACGCAGTAATCAGGGCGCGTGACGCGTGGCTAGGGTTTGGTTTTAAAATAGAATTTGAATCTGATTTATATCCAATTTTGAATTAGCTATAACTTTTGATCCCCACGTTGGAATTTAACAAATTTTATACCGTTGGAATCAGGAGAGCAAGCTCTTTCTGATTATGCAATGTGTTTAGTGTTTAGCTTCTGTTAAAAAGGTTTTAATTGCAGAAACATGTGTAGGGCTCATTTGAATATATGAAATGTTTAGGAATTGTTTTAGGGTATAAATATTGGTTATTTGGCAAGTTTTTGACTTGTTTAAGATTCAGTACTATGCACTTGCTTGGTTGATTTCTAAAAATCATCACTTAGCATCTTGCATGCATGCATATATATTTTTGATTGAATATATCTTGTATGTGATTGAGGCTATATTTTGTGTGTAGATTTTGGTGCTAGTGATTGTGATTGTGAAGAGTGCTACTCTCCCAACTACCAAGGCAAGTGGTACATCATGAATATATCTATCCAAATATTTTATACTAAGCATTAGAAATATTCTGCTAAGTCTTGCATGTTAATATTTTGCCTAAATGCCATGTTGGGAAATCCTAAGTAGTTGTAGAATTGCTAGGAAATCTCTAAGTTAAATTACTATCTATGCCATGCTTATCCTAGCTAGTAGCAAACAAGGGTTGGTGAAATATACATGCTATAATGAAAATATTTCTAAGTCTTTGGACTTTTGTTTTGCCTAATAAAACAACTAAGTCAATGAATCACCTGGGTGGAAAGGGACTTGATTGGTGGTTTTTGGTTGAGTGGTTACACAAGGCCCATGGCTATGGTTTACCTTGTGTATCTCACTTGTGGTAAGCCACCCAGGAACAAAGAGATTTTAGAGGCCAAGTGTTAAGAAGCTTCTAGTGCAGCCACTTGGCAATATGGGCTCTGCCTGGATCACATAGGTTGCTAGAACTTAGCCATTTGGACATTTGGTGGTAGTGGGAATGATAGGTTGGAACGCGTCCATTTGGTCTAAGGGAAGGCTTCTGAAAGGTCCTGTCTTGGTGAAACCAAGTCTGGTGGGGAAAGTGCACAACCTCTGCAGATGGAAAAATCTAAGTACTTAGCCAAGTCCATGGCAATGGACAACTTGAGCATCAAGACATGGAAGCTATCAAGAATCTCATCATTCCAACTTCTAAGTAAAAACTTGTGGGTGAACAAGGGTGAAGGACCTCAATGTCTATTGATGGATCCTTGGGTAAAGTTTTGACAAAGAAAAACTTAGTGATTTCAACTAATAGGCAAAACCTATTTTGAGCAAAGCAAGCCAAGCTACACTTAGCCAAATTGCATATAGTATTATAGTCCACCTAAATTTTACTAAGGTATCACTTGCCAATACTATTCCAAAGTATTGACCCACTGTGGCTGTAACTTGTGATGTTGCAGGTTACTCTGATGAAGATTAGGTGTCATGAGTCTACACTCAACATGTTTGACTGTGGCACATGAAGATGAAGACTTATATTTATTTACTTATTCAAACTCTTGTATTAGGCCTGTGGCCTTGAGTTGTAAAGACTATGTTTATCTCTGGAATGGATGTAATAAATGACCTTTGTTTCTGTGTACTTCATCTTAAACTGTGGATGCTAGCATTGATCCAGGGACTAGCATTGCAATCACAGGGATCCTTTTCCTTTATAAAGGACGGATCTTACATATGGTATCAGAGCACTGTGTTGCCTGTAGGATTATGACCCTAGGATTGGAAACCACTAAGGAAAAAATTTCAACTACTTCTACACTTGTCTATTCTTCTCGTAAACTTTTCTAATCTTCTCTCTCATATCTATTTGTAGATGAACTCCATCAACGAAGCTGTGAGGAAAGGACCACTCATGACAATGACTTTGGAGTGTGAGGCAGAATTCCCCAAGGCTCTCAAGGACCTCATGGTTGCATAAGAGATACAAGGTGCAGCTGTGTACAAGGGTTTTCCTGTGATGGATGAAGGAGTGGAATACTGGTGGGTGCAACTTCACTTGTATAAAAACAAGGAAGACAACCATCAGGAAAAAGGATTCTGCATGTTCACCAATTCAGTGGTGCACCCTACATTCTTTGAGTCAGCAAGGATGCAGCTTGGAAGACCATCAAGGAACTTGGTGATAGAGTCAAGTGCAGAATGATCAACCTCCAAAATGATCTAAGGAAAGAGAAGGAACATACCCAAGAGTTGGAAGCTACCAACCAAACCTTAAGAGGAGACATTATAGACTTAGTGATGGAATCATGTGAGCAAGATAGGTTGATTGCTTCTAGAAACATTGTGTTAGCCAACAGATCCGGTGAGATAGGATTGTAAACGTACTTCATTAGTTGGACCACCATCTATCACCTTATTTTCCAAAATGTTGCTTTAAAATAAGATTGAACCTTGGTTGTTGTAATGGTTTCATGTATGCATGACTTGTGTGTTTTGCTTCCCAAGGATATGTATGTGATGTTATGTCTTTTGTTTTATCTTGATTTGTGTTGTTCTAACTTTTCTATCTTATAAATAGATGCCTATTACCATCAGCACTGTTGAGGAGTTCCAGGTTACCCGCTTTGGTCCTCGTATTGTTGAGCTTACCACTTTGCTCAATCTCCCTCTTCCCACCATCATGGTGCATCCCCTCACCAAGTTTGAGAGGAAGGACCTATGGGGCTTCAAGGTCAACCAGCCCGGACGCCAGACAGAGCCTACCACGGAGGCCATTGTCTTCAAGCTCATGCACGATGACAGGGAGAGAGGCCTTGAGGTAGTTATCACGAGGATCGATGGGGCGTCGCTAGGCGACACTCCCGACAGGTTAGAGGTACCCACTTCCACGTCTTCGGAAGACGTGATGAGGATGGAGAGTCCATCGACTTCGAGGATGATTTGAGGGACGCAGCAGAGCGGATACGCCTGTATCTTCAGGACTTGGAGTCTCTCATTAGGCACGTGGACACTTACAGGACCAATGTCATGCTCAGCAATGACGAGCTCCAGGTGCAGCTTCGCGAGAAGGACAAGCTCTTCGCGCAGCAAGACGAGATATTCAAGGAAATGGAGGCGAAGTTCGAGACCCAGGACAGGAAGTTCAAGAGTCAGGAGAAGCATGTCCATAATAGGAACAAGAAGATCTGGGACATGACTGAAGAACTACAGTCCAAGGACTTTGAGCTAGAGCAGCAGCAGACGGTGATTGAGAGGCTTCGTTACCAGAAGAGGGATCTCAAGGCCAAGATAGAGACTTTGACCACTAGCATCGAGGAAAACAAGACCGCGATGGAGAACGCGGGTCTTACCTTTGTCGAGGAGGAGATTGATGCCGAGGAGTAGATTTGACTACTCGTTTATCTCTTGTTATCATACTTGTTATTTGAGAACTTGTTATTGGACCATCCGATATGTGGATGGCTTGCTACTTGTGTGTTTTACTTTGTGAACTTGTTATCTTGTTGTTGAACTTTTATCTTTGTGTTGCATACTTTGTGTTTGCTTATGTGATGTAATGTGCATGAAAGCATCTATGGGTATCTCATTCTTATCTCTATTTGAACAAACCACAGATGCCTCCCCGTCGTGCAAACCCCAACCCCAATAACAACAACAACAACATCACTCCAGAAATGCAACAAATGATGACTGCCCAAACTCAGCTGATGCAGATGATGACAACATTCATCCAAAACCAAAACAACAACAACAACAACAACAACAACAACAATAACAACAACAACAATAACAACAATAACAACAACAACAACCCTCTAGGTTTTGACATGCTCACCAGGTTCTTGAGATTGAGGCCAGCTAAGTTCTCAGGGACGACTGACCCCATGGTGGCCAATGATTGGCTACGCTCAGTGAACAAGGACTTGGTAACCGTGGGCTGTACTGATGCTGAAAAGGTCAGATTTGCAGCACATCTGCTGGAAGGGCCAGCCGCCACTTGGTGGGACATCTTCCAGATCACCACTCCCATAGATGAAGTGACATGGGCTATCTTTGAGGATGGCTTTCGCACTGCTCATATCTCATCAGGAGTGATGAGTCTGAAAAGAAAGAGTTCCATAATCTGAAGCAGCGCCACCGCAGCGTGGCTGAATACATTGAGGAGTTCAACAATCTGGCGCGTTATGCACCGGATGAAGTTGACACCGATGCCAAGAGAAAGGAAAAATTTCTTGAAGGCTTGAATGATGAGCTGAATCTGCAGTTGGTTGTGGCATATGTTCCCACTTATCAGTCGCTCTATGACAAGGCTGCAATATTGGAGAACAAAATGAAGCAAGTTGAGAGTAGAAAGAGGATGCACTCCGACAAGCACAGCTCGGGATCGTCTCACAAACGATCTCATTATGATGACAGTGGAATCTCAGGATCCCACAAGCATGGGAAATTCAACAAGCACCACAACCACAACCGTCATGACAACAAGCATCACCGTAGTCATGACAATGACAAGTACAAGAACCACAAGAGTGGACATAAGAGCCACCACAGTGGTAATGGAAGTGGAAGTGGAAGTCAGCCTGTTAAGAGAGACATCAGTCAGGTTGAATGCTTCAAATGCAAGAAGATGGGGCATTATGCAAATGAATGCCTAGAAAATAAGGTTGAAGGACCCAACAAGCCCAACCCTTTTCAGAAGGGACAAGTAAACCACATCAATGTGGAGGAGGTCTATGAGGAGCCTGATGCTGTTGCTGGTAAGTTCAGACTCAATTCTATTCCAGCATTTGTACTCTTTGATCTTTGGTGCATCTCATTCATTCATATCAAGAGCATTTGTTGAAAGAAATGAACTACCGGTAGAAACTATTGGGTGTCCTATAAAAGTAAGTTCTCCTGGTGGAGAAATGATAGTGAATTCAGGATGTCATGGTCTAGTCATAGAATTTGGGAAGTATAAGTTTCCCGTTAACTTGATAATTCTAAACTCCCAAGGATTGGATGTCATTCTGGGAATGGACTGGATGACTAAGTACAAAGGAGTGATAGATTGTGCCAACCATACTGTCTCACTCACAACTCCAGAAAATAAAAGGATCAGATTCAAGACCAATTTTGAAGCAAAAAGGAGTATGCTTAATTCTCTTAAGGGGGTTAGCATGGACAGTGTGCCAATTGTGAGTGAGTATCCAGATGTGTTTCCGGAAGAATTGCCGGGAATGCCACCAGATAGAGATGTGGAGTTTCTTATAGATTTGGTACCAGGGTCTGGACCAATAGCAAAGAGACCATATAAAATGTCAGTTGATGAACTGAAAGAACTCAAGAAGCAACTTGGAGAACAGTTGCAGAAAGGGTTTATTCAATCAAGTTCTTCATCTTGGGGAGCTCCAGTGTTGTTCGTGGAGAAGAAAGATAGAAGTCAAAGGTTATGCATAGATTACCGTTCACTCAACGAGGTAACTATCAAGAACAAATACCCTTTGCCTAGAATCAATGACTTATTTGATCAGCTAGAAGGAGCTTGTGTATTCTCAAAGATTGATCTCCGGTCAGGATATTTTCAACTCAAGATAAGAGAACAAGACATACCTAAGACAGCGTTCACTACAAGGTATGGATTGTATGAGTATACCGTAATGCCTTTTGGTTTGACCAATGCTCCAGCATACTTCATGAATATGATGAACAAGGTGTTCATGGAATTCCTCGACAAGTTTGTTGTCGTCTTCATTGATGACATTCTAGTCTACTCCAAGAGCAAAGAAGAGCATGAAGGACATTTGCGATTAATACTTGAGAAGTTAAGAGAGCATAAACTTTATGCCAAATTCAGTAAGTGTGAGTTCTGGTTAGATGAAGTTGGTTTTCTTGGTCATGTAATGACAAAGGATGGTGTAGCAGTTGATCCTGCTAAAGTTTCAGCTGTGAGTGAATGGGAATCTCCCATGTCCGTGAAAGAAGTTCGAAGTTTCCTTGGCTTAGCAGGTTACTACAGGAGGTTCATAGAGAATTTCTCTAAGGTAGCTAAGCCTATGACAGAATTGTTAAAGAAAGACAAGAAGTTTGCTTGGTCTGAAGGTTGTGAACTCAGCTTTCAGGAATTGAAGAAGAGACTTGTGTGACACCAGTCTTGTATGCATGATTTGGAAAAAGATTTCCAAGTATATTGTGATGCATCTCATCAAGGTTTGGGTGCAGTACTTATGCAATACGGTAAAGTTGTGGCTTATGCCTTGAGACAACTCAAAACTCATGAAGTGAACTATCCTACTCATGATTTAGAATTAGCCTCTGTTGTCCATGCACTCAAAACATGGAGACATTAACTTTTGGGAAAGCGTTGTGAAGTGTTCACAGATCACAAAAGTTTGAAGTATATCTTCACCCAAAAGGAAATTAATATGAGACAAAGAAGATGGCTAGAACTTATCAAGGACTATGACTTAAGTTTGCAATACCACCCCGGTAAAGCAAATGTTGTAGCAGATGCTCTAAGCCGTAAGGTTTTTGTGAATGGCTTACCAAAGGAGAACTGCCAGATGATCTGTGTACCCAATTTAGAAAACTCAGATTGGAGATCGTGCGTGAAGGATATCTCATGTCTTTGGATGTTCAACCCACTTTGTTGGACAAGATCAAAGAAGCTCAGAAGGTAGATAAAGAAATTGAAGAGATTAAAGAAAAGATTGGCAAAGGAAAAACCAAAGAGTTTCATGAAGACGAACAGGGTACTTTATGGCATGGGAAACGTATCTGTGTTCCACAAGATCCGGAGCTGCGGAAACTGATTTTGCAAGAAGCACACAACTCTCCGTATTCTATTCATCCGGGTAACACCAAAATGTACATGGACATGAAGGAAAGGTTTTGGTGGAATAATCTCAAGAAGGACATCGCCGAACATATTGCTTTGTGTGATGTGTGTAGTAGAGTAAAAGCGGAACATCAGAAACCAGCCGGTTTGCTTCAACCACTACCTATTCCTGATTGGAAGTGGGACAAGATTGGTATGGATTTCATTACCGGATTACCAAGGACCAGGTCAGGATATGATTCTATATGGGTAGTAGTAGATCGCCTGACTAAAGTGGCTCATTTCATACACGTGAAGACAACCTATACAAGTGCTAAGTTAGCCAAAATCTACATGAGTAGAATTGTATGTCTACATGGAGTGCCCAAGAGTATTGTGTCTGATAGGGGAACTCAATTCACTTCCCATTTTTGGAGACAGTTACATGAGTCATTGGGAACAAGGTTGGAATTCAAGATCTTCATCCTCAAAGCGATGGACAAGCGAAAGGACTAATCAGATTCTTGAAGACATGTTGAGGGCATGTGCCTTAGACTATGGAGCCAGTTGGGATGAAAGTCGCCTTACAGAATTTTCTTATAACAACAGCTATCAAGCCAGTATTGAGATGGCACCATTTGAGTTTCTCTACGGAAGAAAGTGTACCACCCCATTGTTATGGAATGGTGTGGGAGAAAGAAGTTTATTCGGGCCAGATCTTATCAAAGAAGCCGAAGAGAAGGTCAAGTTGGTTAAGGACAGGTTGAAGATAGCATAGTACCGACAGAAAAGCTACGCAGACCCTAAGCATAGAAAAGTCACCTACGAAGTTGGTGATAGAGCCCATCTTAGAGTGTCACCACTTCGTGGAGTGAAAAGATTCGGAGTCAAAGGAAAATTGGCACCAAGATATGTTGGGCCATTCAAGATTCTAAGTCGGAAAGGAGAAGTTGCCTATGAAATTGAACTCCCAGAATCTTTGTCATCTGTCCATAATGTGTTTCATGTGAGTCAGCTTAAGAAATGTCATCCAGAAATGGAAGAAACTTCTTTGAAGGATACTATACCTTTGGAGGAGGTTCAATTGGAAAGTGATCTCACTTATGAAGAGAAGCCTATCAAGATTCTTGAGACTGCAGAAAGAGTCACAAGTACTAAGACTATCAAGTTCTGCAAAGTGCAGTGGAATCATCATTCCGAAGAGGAAGCAACATGGGAAAGAGAAGATGATCTTCGGAAAGACCACCCTCACCTATTTGATAGCCAATCCGAATCTCGAGGGCGAGATTCACCTTAAGGGGGTTAGATTTGTAACATCCCTAAATTCATGATTTCAAAGATTGCATCATTCATGCATGCATATAGTTTTGAGATCAATTTCAAGAAAACAGAAGCACATAGTGCTATCATTTTATGTGAGCAAACTTAAATCAAATGACCATCCTCATTTGTGAGCTTAGTGTTTTAAACCAAGTTTGTTTGCTTCATTGTTGATTGGTTTGAGTGTGGAGTTTGAACAAAATTATACAAAATAAAAATGGTTTCAAAACCATTTTCAAATTATTTGCAAATCAAGTGCCATAGCACTGTTTATTTTGTTATTCAAAAGAACCAAGCTTGAACAGAGAGACTACATGCTTTTATGCCCTGAAATGTGAATGTTACACCCTACAAAATCCTGGAAAAAGTTTGAATTCAAAAGCTTTTGAAATCATTTGAAAATCAATCCATAAATTCAAATCAGAAATAGAAAAGGAACAAAGAAAATAAAAAGGGCCGGCGCCAGACTTTGGGCCCATCAGTGAAACCAGCCCAGCTAGCCCACCCGGGTCCCCTCTCTCTCTCTCATGCACAGAAGCACCCCCAGAGTCGCTGACACTCGGACCCCACTCCCTCTCTGTTCTATTCGCTGACAAGCGGGCCCTCTCCACGTCGACTCCTTCCCCAAATCGCGCCCGCAGACCACGTCGCCGCTGCCGTTGATGCCGGTAATGGCGTGGCGTAATTATCCTTGATGCCGCGAGCGTTTCCTGTCGAGCTTCAGCCTATTTAAACCACACCCCGCCACGGTCATTTCCCCCCACGCTGCACTCTCTTCTCGCCACCAGTCTGCCCCTAATTCGCGTTGCACCGCCGCAGCCAGAGCTAACTCCGGCGAGGTATTCCGGTAAGACCCCGTCGCCCCTTGCTGTCTAAATTTGCCAGTACAATCTCCACGACCATGTGCATCTCCTGACCCCTCTGGTGCATGCTAGGATCATCCAGAGCCTCGGCAACGTCGGCGACCACACGCGTCAGACGACCCCATCAACTCCGGCGATCAATTGCGGTAAGCACCGAGCGCCCCTTGCCCTCTCTCGCATACGAGGTTGTTCGCCACTGTCTTGCGCATCTCCTAAACCACTTGGTTCGTGCTAGGGCGACGCGGAACCTCGGCAACGACTTCGACAGCAACCACCCGACGCCGTGCACAACTCCGACGAGCTCCCCCAGCCACTACAGCGTGCCCCTTGACCAGCCGACACCACCTTGAGCATCAACATCGCACGACTAGCTCGGTAAGCCCCTTCCCCTCTCCCGTGCGACCTAGAACGCCAGCGCCGCCACTGACAGACGCGCCGCCGCCTGTCGCCGCCGCAAGCGCCGCCACTAGATGGTCAGGCTACTCAGGATCGTTAGATCCAGATCGTGTGGATAGGATAGAACGCAAGCGAAGCGGTAAGATTAGATCTGAGCCGCGCGTTTAAGTTAGATCCAGTGGCTCAGAAGCGTGATCCGACGCGAAACGGTACGCGCCAATCAGAGCGTGACGCGTGGCTAGGGTTTGGTTTTAAAATAGAATTTGAATCTGATTTATATCCAATTTTGAATTAGCTATAACTTTTGATCCCCACGTTGGAATTTAACAAATTTTATACCGTTGGAATCAGGAGAGCAAGCTATTTCTGATTATGCAATGTGTTTAGTGTTTAGCTTCTGTTAAAAAGGTTTTAATTGCAGAAACATGTGTAGGGCTCATTTGAATATATGAAATGTTTAGGAATTCTTTTAGGGTATAAATATTGGTTATTTGGCAAGTTTTTGACTTGTTTAAGATTCAGTACTATGCACTTGCTTGGTTGATTTCTAAAAATCATCACTTAGCATCTTGCATGCATGCATATATATTTTTGATTGAATATATCTTGTATGTGATTGAGGCTATATTCTATGTGTAGATTTTGGTGCTAGTGATTGTGATTGTGAAGAGTGCTACTCTCCCAACTACCAAGGCAAGTGGTACATCATGAATATATCTATCCCAATATTTTATACTAAGCATTAGAAATATTCTGCTAAGTCTTGCATGTTAATATTTTGCCTAAATGCCATGTTGGGAAATCCTAAGTAGCTGTAGAATTGCTAGGAAATCTCTAAGTTAAATTACTATCTATGCCATGATTATTCTAGCTAGTAGCAAACAAGGGTTGGTGAAATATACATGCTATAATGAAAATATTTCTAAGTCTTTGGACTTTTGTTTTTCCTAATAAAACAACTAAGTCAATGAATCACCTGGGTGGAAAGGGACTTGATTGGTGGTTTTTGGTTGAGTGGTTACACAAGGCCCATGGCTATGGTTTACCTTGTGTATCTCACTTGTGGTAAGCCACCCAGGAACAAAGAGATTTTAGAGGCCAAGTGTTAAGAAGCTTCTAGTGCAGCCACTTGGCAATATGGGCTCTGCCTGGATCACATAGGTTGCTAGAACTTAGCCATTTGGACAGTTGGTGGTAGTGGGAATGATAGGTTGGAACGCGTCCATTTGGTCTAAGGGAAGGCTTCTGAAAGGTCCTGTCTTGGTGAAACCAAGTCTGGTGGGGAAAGTGCACAACCTCTGCAGATGGAAAAATCTAAGTACTTAGCCAAGTCCATGGCAATGGACAACTTGAGCATCAAGACATGGAAGCTATCAAGAATCTCATTATTCCAACTTCTAAGTAAAAACTTGTGGGTGAACAAGGGTGAATGACCTCAATGTCTATTGATGGATCCTTGGGTAAAGTTTTGACAAAGAAAAACTTAGTGATTTCAACTAATAGGCAAAACCTATTTTGAGCAAAGCAAGCCAAGCTACACTTAGCCAAATTGCATATAGTATTATAGTCCACCTAAATTTTACTAAGGTATCACTTGCCAATACTATTCCAAAGTATTGACCCACTGTGGCTGTAACTTGTGATGTTGCAGGTTACTCTGATGAAGATTAGGTGTCATGAGTCTACACTCAACATGTTTGCATGTGGCACATGAAGATGAAGACTTATATTTATTTACTTATTCAAACTCTTGTATTAGGCCTGTGGCCTTGAGTTGTAAAGACTATGTTTATCTCTGGAATGGATGTAATAAATGACCTTTGTTTCTGTGTACTTCATCTTAAACTGTGGATGCTAGCATTGATCCAGGGACTAGCATTGCAATCATAGGGATCCTTTTCCTTTATAAAGGAGGGATCTTACATTAGGCCACACCAGAGCGCCATCGTCCTCATCGACCCCTGTACAAGTATCAGGGTGAGCTTGCGCATCTCCAGACCCTATTTTCGCTTGCTGGTTCTCGCTGTAGACCTAGTTTCGTTGAGCGCCGCTGTCAGCCGCCGTAAGAGCTCGTCGCCGGTGCACTTCCGGTGACCAATTAGAGGCGGTGTCACCAGCAATAGGTTTGCCTTGGTCCCCTTTGTTCGACAGCATCAACTTTGCTCGCCGGAGCACAGTAGTTCACCGTCGGCGACCTCATTCTGGTTGTGGAGACCAGGCTGGCGTCATGCTGACGTCATGCATGCGTCTGTTGACCGGTCCATGCCCATGTGGCATTTGACCCACCAGTCTATGACTGGGGCTAGAACCAGTCCCGGTGAGAAAAACCCTCACCTCATGCTAACATGAGCATTACCTCATAAACCCATTTAGTTGTTTAATTAAAATTTTCAAAAAATGATTAAACCTTATAAACTCAATAACTATTGTTTCACAATTCAGAAAAAATTTAATATATGAAAATTTTCATAAAAATAAAATCTACAACTTAAAACTATTATCAAACATTATTATGTTAATTATTTAAATAAATATTATTTAATAAAGGTTTTATAAGTAATAAAACTTTGATAATTCATAATTTAATAATGGTAAATACTAAAAATATAAATAATACATCAAAATTCTTAGAAAAATAAGAACTATAAATTAATACCATTATCATGTATTATTATTTCACTTAATGAAATATCTATTATTTATTAAGTACTTATATAGTAATAAATCTTATAAAAATCATATCTTAATATTTATAAATCACAAAAATAAATGCAATATACGAAAATGATCACAAAAATAATATTTACATGTTAAAAATATAACATTCCACTTTTGAGGTAAATAAAAACTTAATACCCTAATAAATTTAATTTAAACCTAATTTCCTTAATTAATAATTCATATAAGGGTAAATAAAATTGCTAATATTTCTAAAATTAGCCAAATAAAGTCTAATAAATAATATTAGTCTTAAATATTGATAATATGAAGTCAAAATGGTTCAACACATTTTAAATGCAATTTTATTGAATTATCATTCAACTATAAGTGTAGATCATTTTCTAAAAAGGTTCTTATAAATTGTAAAATCTTCAAGAATGATATTTTCAACTAAATAAAACCTTTTACCATTGTTTCAATCACAAATTTATTAATATACCAAAACACTATAGTGAATTCATAAGTAGTTAAGTAGTATTATACCTTGGATACAAATCATAACCACACCTTTATAAGGAGATAAAAGCTTCTATTTCATATAAAATTAAGAAACCACTACTCAAATAGAAGTAATGCCATTCTTAAATAACTTTAATGAAACAATATAACTTGAACAAGATACAAGTATCATAAGTAGCACACCTAAGTACATCTATGTTCTTAAAGTTAACTTTAAGTCTACAAGCCTTTAAATATAATGCTAAAACCTTGTAATGCATTTTATAGTTAACTTTGGTTTGTTATAATTAAGTCGTAAAGCATCTCAAGTCCAAACTATTTAAGCAAGCACAAATAACATCGACCACATTTGATTTACCATAGAGATTGTTTAAACCATAGAAAATAAATCTTTTCTTCAAATGTTATTCTTTTTGCCACTTCAAACAACAAGTCTTACGATAATATCTCCAACACTTAACAACTAAACTCAAATACTTTCCTCATAGTCAACAGATGATAATTAATCATAATCACATTGCTTTAAACTTTACTTGTATATCAGGATTGTTAATACTTAAGTTCCTTATAAGTGCCTATACTTGTAAAGTAAGATTTAAAGATAAGGCAATTCTTATATAAGTAGTCTTTGAGTAGCATTCCATATTTGTGTATATTATTGTTGCATGGTAATGTCATTACATGTTGTTTCACACACACTCACAAGCCTTAATAAGAAACACAAGTGTGAAGCTTATCTAAAAGTACAACACATTCTAAAGGAACCATTCCCAGTATCCAAACTAGATCAACGATTATTCCAGGGATTCGAGTTTATCAAATTGCATTACATTACTATGCACAATAGCATTTTGCTTCTTTAAACATTAGTCCTTACCGGACCAATGATGCTGATTTCAGATATTGGATCTTTTATATTGTCTCAAAGACCGTGAGTGCATAATCTTGCAATCACAAAAGGCAAGTTCACACTTGATCATGTCCTTTGATTATTTTCTGTAAAGTATTTTGCAAATCCAGTCTTGTCATCACCTGCATTTCAAAAAGGTCAGAAAACACTAGTTTGATAATAATGTGAACTATCGGTTACTGATCTAGGGTGATCAGCTAATCTATCAAGTCTGGCAGTTGGAATACCACTGCACATGACTATATCACCTAGGATTTAATGACCAATGTCGGCAGTGATTCTTGCGCCGTATATTACGTGTTGACCATGAGATTTGGAATGTGACAGAGAAGTCAGCTGTATCTTTTCCCTCTCGCATGGAGCCGGATGTGCGGGTCGTGGCTGTTATCACTCGTAGCGTGCATATATTGGTAATTCGTAGAGGATATGCAGCATATGGGTGGGAACCCTCAACGTCCCAAGTTAGTTCCGGCATCTAAACAGTCTGTACTGCCAATTGTCGTAATTCAATAGGTGGGCTGGCGTACACCAAGGAGACATGCGGGGTCGCGGAGAAGGCAGTGATTGGCTTGGGTCTTAGTCTGGGCCTCACACCAAGGAAGTGTGAATGAGCCTATAACTCGGATGTGCAAAAAAGCTAAGATCTCTCATGGGTAAATTGACGCACCTCTGCAGAGTGTAAGAACTGTAACTTGTTACTCCCTGTTCCGGGAAGGAGCTACGAACGAGGCGGGAAAGGAACTCCATGAAAGGTCTGGAAAACCCGTGAAGGCTGACAGACATAGCTTTTCAGAATAAAAGCAACCTTTGAAGAAATGTTTACAAAAACTTGCATTGCCTACGACATATGGTCTGTGGCTGTTGATATAGTGCATCAAAAACTCATTTTTAGTGAATTTGCTGAGTACGCTCGTACTCAACGTATCTTCTTAACCCTTGCTAGATTCTGAAGCCATTAAGTCGACGTCTACATCAAGTTATGCTCCAGGAATCATCATCAGAAGCTCGAGCTTTTCAATAAAGTAAAGGAAGTCAACTTATACATCAACTAAAGTGAAGATGAAGTTGCGAATTAGATATAAATATAATATCTAACCATAGAACCTACTTTTGTAGAGTATTGCAATAGCAGCAAAGCAAGCCCCAATAGTTCAGATGCTAGTCTATTAGTATGTTGGCTTTGAGTTGATTATTTCGGATTCTTCTTTGTAAGAAGTTTCTTTCTCTCTCTTTAATCTAGAGTGTTCTCTGGATCTTTTGTAAAGAGTTGAGTTGTAACCTATAGTCATGTCTTGGACCTGCTGTGTTTCTGTTGTACCACACTGAGGGATGTAATACTAGTGAACGGTGTTTCATTGGTGTTATGTCAACGACTATAGTGTATTACATCAAGAAGTGGTATGCTGGGTCACCGCAGCTGGTATCAGAGCATATGCTTTGACCTTAGGATTAAAACCCTTTTAGGAAGATCTGTAGGTTGGATAGTGTCTATAGGAGCCATCTTATCTAAACCAAATATTCTTATGACTTGTGATGTGTATCCACTTGAGGATAATCTTGTCACACTTAATTTGGATGCTTTGGTCATCTTTCTTAAAAGTTGTTATCCATATTTTTTCGGTATAGCGCTAGTCCCATGATGGTAGAACACCATTACTATGTCTTAGGTAAGCTAAAACAGTAATGTAAATTATGACTAAGTTTAGGATATCATATGGAGTAGTTTAAATAGTGTAGCCTAACCATAGAATCCAAGTAAGACAGGGGAATCTTATTGTTAATTGGTAACAATAAGGAAACATAATGAAGACCATTATAGAATGTATAGTTGTAATGGGTGGTAAATCATGTGTGATTCCCTTGAGAATTATATGTGATGAAGTGAAATTGTGTTAGATCAATGATACTATATTAAGAAGTAAAGTCATCATAGTGAGATTAAACCTTAAATCATGATGAATAGGTACAACATAATGAGATCATGGTGAGATTAGCTCCGAAATCATGATATAAGTGTAAATATGACAAATACTTAGTAAATTATCTTAAGGTAGTAGTAGTAAAATACCATGGTAGAACTATGAGAGAAGTCATAGGTGTCATAAATTTGTGATAACATTCAATTTTAGGGGGTTCAATAGAAACTTATTAGTCTTTTTGAGAAATCATGTGAGGTTATTTTACTAATAAAGAAAGGTTGGTTATAGTTAATTCTTCCAAAAGTGAGACAAAAGGTTAGTCAAAACCAAATTGAGACCATTTTGTTTAAAAATTATCCTGTTGCAATTGAGCAATTTGGATAAATATTGAGACAAAGTATAGTTTGACCTTAAGTGCTAAGTATCACGATGTAAACCTATACGAGGAGGTGTCATATACTACACAGCTAAGCCTGAATTCTAGAGATGTTATACTCAACTATTATACTCCCGTCTTAGAATATTGTGTGTTATATGTACCCCAATTGAATTTCTTGGTTTTTCTTGGATCTTCTTGATTAACTAGATCTGTACATGAAGTTTGACTTGGTGTGCAAATGCATGTTGCAACATCCAGTTATTACTTGATGCTATAGACCTAGATAGAAACGGGAATTCGTGTAAGGGAGTGACGAGTTCTGAAGATCAAGATGAATATGTACATGAAGAATGAAGCAAGTATAAGGAGTATCAACACAATGTGAAGGATAATTCAAGTTCAGATCATTGTTAGTCCACAATAAGAAGGAAGATTAATGTAGGAAATATAAGGAGCAACATGAAGTGATGAAATTAATTTCACCCAAAATAGGTAATGTTGCTAAGAAGTCAATGAAGTAGATGTACCAAGTCCATGGAAGTATCATGAATAAATGCAAATAAGTAAGCTTTGGAAACCAAAATGGTATTCAAGATCTGACAATTCATAGAGAATGCCATTAGTACATCAGAAACCGTAGGGTAATGCATACACCCTAGGATGGTTCACAGTTGGTATCTTGTTCGCAGCTGATATTCGATTGACTTAGTTAACCAGATTATCTTGTTATTGCATAAAGAGCATAAAACTTGGCCTAAGTTAGAGAATACATAAAGGAGTAGAAACATTAAAGCGACTGTCTTTCCAGACACCTCGCAAAGTCAGGCCTATCAAAGCAAAAAATGTCCAAATAGTAAGTAAGACAAATAATCTTGGAAGATCTATTTAGGAGATCCACAATTGTGTGGGTATACTGTAAGTTCTTTCATGAGACCTTAAATAGGTATAGTATAAGCTAGACATATACCTACATTCCAGTTATAATGCCAATGGTTAATATATAGGCAGTTTAAAGACCATTAGTAAACCCTAAGGGGGAGAGTAAACTGTCAATGGAAGTATCGCTATCTGATTATCCGAGTAAATGTTGGAGAAGAAGTACTAACCTATAACAATATTAAGCCTTATTTTCATAAGGTTAAAAGAAGTCATTATTATTAAAGTACTTTCAGAAGTATGTTTGGATGAAAGATCGAAGTTTACTTCAAGATATTAGTACTCAAACCTTAAGGCAATTATTAAATAGAAGTTGAAGAAGTACTTAAAGTGATAATAAAAGATTGTCTAAGGCTTGAGAAGGTAAAAGCTTAAAGGTGATAAGATAGATTAATTTTAATAGACTAATTCTAAAGGAAACAACCCTTAAATGATCATTAAGAAGAAATAAAGCACATCCAATTAGACATGTGTTGAGGAACAAGAAATTCTGATGGGTATGGACTAAATGTGTTCAACACCAATCTTCGGAAGGACTACCAGTACAACTCATACAATGATAAATCAAAGATTAGTCTTTTGGCCTCAACTATTGACTAAATTAAAACCCTATTTTAGTAAGACTCCCGAAACCTTACAGAGTATAATAAGGAAGTTTGATGACCAAGTAAAGGAGTTGGATTAGGATACCTAATTAGGGAAATCAACTAAAGAAGAGACCCCAACTTAAGGATTTTATAATAAGGACATATCCCTAAGGGACTAAAGTAAAAGGAATTTTGGAGTATTAGAGACAACAAGTTGGAGATTGCCAAGTATAAGGTAAATTCAAGGAAAAGATCCGGATATGGGATACCACAATTATTCCCATTTAAGGTTACCATGGAGTTGAGAAATGCCGTAACCAACACAAGTCAATTCCTTACTCCGAAACGTGAGAGTTTACGAACTTCGAGGACAAAATTTATTTGAAGGGGGAGAGTCTGTAACATCCCAGCATTAGAGTTCAGAAATAAGCTGAACCCAGATGTGTGCATTGCATTCATGCATAGAAAATCCAAATAATTTTCGCGCTTTTAAACAAAATTTGTCAAAGTGATTGAAGCTTCTCCCAACTTGATGGAATTAAAGTAGATCATCAAGTTGACTACGATAAGTTTCAATATGACCTTTGCTAAAACCATATTTTGGGTAAAGGAGAATTGATCTAAGGGTAGATCAAATGTAGTAGAAGTTAAACCCTAGTACATTACTTAATGATTTATATTTGATCCTTAAGTAATCATATCCTAGTATTCATTACATAGCTCATGAATACCAAGTTATAAATATAACTTAAGTAATAGGAATGTAACAACTAAATCTTGACCTATCTTAATCTCATCTACTTATACCATGAGTATCATGGTAATACCTAACCTTAACTCTTTAGTGAGATTGAGTAGGAAGGAAACCAAGTCAAGACCATTCACCACATATATTCCTTTCCATATTAATCCTTATCATCTCTAATGAATCTTATCCTAATATCTGTTGAACATTAATGTTCAGTAATCAACTATTGATCTATCAAGTATTAACCTATTAATTCTTGATCTATCAACTCTTGTTCTTACCATAACAATCACTTTAAGCCTATAAAGAAAGAAGTAAGAAGAGGTAGGTGATAATGCTAGTCCTAGATATCATCTATAGGATGGGAGTGTTTGAAGAGAATAAAAGTAATAGGATAATTGATGAAGTTAACTCACTCCTGAATGGATAGAAGAGTTACCTGGAATATATATTCATATGGTAACAAAGAAGATTATAAGGAGGAATTCTAAATATAGTTACCAAGGAGTAATCTTGTTGGATCAAGAAGTTATTGTCAATGAATAATATCTTCTACTCAGTTAGAGATACAGAGAAGATAATTATAATAAGACTGTAATGTTGTATTGATGAAGGCCTTCATTAGCCAACTGGAAACCTAAGCCATAAAAGATCAAAGGATTGTAATGATCATGCTCAAGTCACTAAGAGTGAATGATTATATCATGTATAAGTGACATTGGTGGATATAATATGACCAAACCCTAGTATAGATATGTTATCCTAGGTTAGCCATGACAAGTAACCATGATATAATGGGAAGTTTGATTATAAGATACTAGAGTAAATTAGATATAAGATAGTATGACCAAGCTAAAGCTAGAGTAGCATGGAGCTATTGAAGTAGTGTTATTCCTCTTAAAAGATAGTAAGCTTTTGAGGAAAGTGGAATTGGTTATATAAATCTATTGGAGTAATATTAGTAATGAATGATAAAGGAAGAGTGTGAATGGAGTTAACAGTAGCCACTTGTTGGATTGAAGGTTGCCATTAGTAGTTTGATATAATCAAGGGGAGATATGAGAAAGTTATGAAAAGCTTCAGTGACAATCTTATGAGATTTATATGTGAAATTACAAATTAGTTTGTGAAGTAAGAGAGTAGTCATTCAAGTGGAATTGGATTCATTAGAAGTATTCTAGAGATAAGAATTATCTCTATAAGGAGTTCATGTGGAGCTTTAGTGTAAAGCCCATTGCATTTATAAATGGATTTAGGAGGAGAAATTATTCATAAGAATATTTTTGTGAAGTAGAGCTAACACATGGTGATGGACTTGAAGGAGTAGTATATCTGGGAAAGGAATTCTTTAAGTAGAAGTCAAGAATTAGGAAATATGGAAGATAGGAATTCTTGATAAACAGTAAACTTTAAATCTAGAATCAAACTTAATATATGTTTCATCTGTTTGATCAATCATTTTATTTCCAGAATGGGTTATAGGAATAATTTCCTATAGCAAATCACTCAAGAATATCTTTGTCACTGCAAATATTAAAATCATATGTGCGTGGAAATTATAATTATCAATTCTCTCTCATAATTCATTCCATTTAATAAATTTCTATTTTAAAGGGTGATATCATTAAAGATCACAAACATTAAGAAAATATGTTTAGCCATTAATCTTTATTCACATCAACAAAAGAATATAAGTATATTAAGTACCCTAAACCCTAGGGTCAACATTTACGATTCAAACCCTAACTCCTATATTAGTTATAATAAAATATGCAAAATAGTAGGGTGCCTAGGGTGGTACATGCGCATAGTGTGTCTTACCGTCCAATTCAATAAAGGGAGCACACGCTGTTTATTTTGTTGCATGCAGCATCAAACCTGGTTTGCAAATGCCGTCACACCCAGAGCAGCCGTGGGCTTGAAATATCCATGTTTCATTTGCAAAACACGTTCCATTCTCATTTATAATGTTATCATTTATGGAAAGTGGAGCATAGAGACGTGGCCATACTTGTTTACGTTCTACTTATATATGGCTGCAGAAAGTAAAGAACCTTTATGCTGGGGGGTACAATGCAAATATATAATCCACAAAGATATATCCGTGTTTCATTTGCACATCACAGTACATAGTTATTTTTTTGACAATAGGGCAGGGAGCCGTAGCCAGAATGGTTTGCATATTATTGTATATATACTAGCTTTATCCTCCTCTGCCAAGTTCAAAATTTCATCCATGAGAGCAACTAGAACAAATAGCACCTACTCCCCACCAGCTGGCACCGTCATGTTTCTTCAGGTTGAGGTTAGCGGCTAATTTCTTTCACGTTTTCCGTGGCTCTTTTTCATAAAGCAAGTTACTGCATGCATGTGCTATTTTTCTATGATGGCCTAGCTACAAATCCCGTTTTAGTTTTTTAGCAGGTTTTCTATTTATACAACATGGATTACAGCCAAGTTTCCTTGCCGAAGGATGACCAGCCACGCATCGAAATTTACAACTCACACAAATTGTCGATATATGGAGTACTTGCTAAGCTTGCTCGTATGTGATCTGTGGGGAGAACGAGCCTAGACATACCCATTAGGAAGCGCTCCCGAATTCATGGCATATTTGGTCAGCGCCTTTTACAATCTAGAGTATGCGTGTGTGGCATGAACCTCCCACCCTCTCGCAAAAATACTTTTTACAGAAAAAAATGACGGGAATCTCTAGCATCGGCAAAACATGCCATGGGGTTGTTTGATTTGTGTAAAGAGAGCAATTTGTCTCCATTACCGTGCATTTTTATAGATTGTAGCCATGAACCAACTACTAGAAAATGAAAATGGAGGAAACTAGTGAAACAATGAAGGACGGCGGTGTTTACATCAAGGGTGAGTAAAGGAAGGAACACCGCCATGCACACACCATGAGAGCAAATAAGATGGCTTGTTTCATCAAAAGAGCCAAAATACATGCAATCCAATGGTTCCCGCTCTATGCGCATGTACCACCATGAGCATGAAATCTGCGTCCAATAAAATATATACCTTACTATGTGATTAAATACATATAAATAAGCTCTATGGCTATCACTAAACATTTTAAAACTTCATTACTCCAAATAAAAGTGAAAATAATGTTATAGATAATTTTAAGATCTTTAACAAATCCTAAAAACCCTAAAACCCTAATTCCTACTTATTCTATTTAATACAAGAATCTCTCTATAATTAGAAAATTAGAAAATAATAAATAAAATATGCTATCATAATAATAAACTCATACCAGAATTTGAAATATATTTTTATATGCTTGCATTTATCTAAAGAATGAATCTTATAAAGAAGGATTTAAGACAAAAATGAATTACAAAAAACAGAAAACAGAAAGAGGTTTCAGGGAAAAAGAAAGAAAGCAGTCAGGCCACAACCCATTTCCTATTTTCTTTTGTGCTACTCACGCGCAGCACATAGCAGCCCAGTAACGGCCGAGCTAGGACAGCTCTTGGCCTTTCTCTCTGGCTGACTGGTGGGACCAACGAGGGAACCGCGGGTTGAGAGTAAGTTTGTGCCAGGGGTTTTCTGCAAGAGTGTGCGTTGTCGTCTTCCTTGCCTACTGGAAGCACCTCGGTGGCCGTCTCTTCGTCGTCCGCCATCGCCGCGATGCCCGTAGACGCCAAGATCCGCGCCGCCTCTGTTCGTTGCCTATAAGAAGACCACCGACGCGCCGGAGAGCCTTATCTTCTTCCTCTCAAATTTCCTGCGGCAACCGAAACCCTAGCCACCACCATCTATGCATGCTAGCATGCAGAGTTCTCCCCGGAGGCCGTGGAGTGGACGAGGAGAAGTGCCGTTGCGTGTAGATCATCTGAGATAAACACGGTACCAAGGGAGCTAGGAAATGATCGAATTTTGCCGTTCCCTTTTTCCGGTCATCATCGGATACCATGAAGATTAGGACATACCGGAATGCCATCGTCCTCATCGACCCCTGTACAAGTATCAGGGTGAGCTTGCGCATCTCCAGATCCTATTTTCGCTTGCTGGTTCTCGCTGTAGACCTAGTTTCGTTGAGCGTCGTCGTCGACCGCCGTAAGAGCTCATTGTCGATGCACTTCCGGTGACCAATTAGAGGCGGTGTCACCACCAATAGGTTCTCCTTGGTCCCCTCTATCCAACAACATCAACTTTGCTCGCCGGAGCACAGTAGTTCACCGCCGGCGACCTCATTCTGGTGGTGGAGACCAGGCTGGCGTCATGCCTGCGTCTGTTGATCAGTCCATGCCCATGTGGCATTTGACCCACTAGTCTGTGACTGGGGCTAAAACCAGTCCCAGTGAGAAAAACCCTCACCTCATGCTAACATCAGCTTTACCTCATAAACCCATTTAGTTGTTTAATTAAAATTTTCAGAAAATGATTAAACCTTATAAACTCAATAACTATTATTTCATAATTCAGAAAAATGTGTTTAATATATGAAAATTTTCAGAAAAATAAAATATACAACTTAAAACTATTATCAAACATTATTATGTTAATTATTTAAATAAATATTATTTAATAAAGGTTTTATAAGTAATAAAACTTTGATAATTCATAATTTAATAATGGTAAATACTAAAAATATAAATAATACATCAAAATTCTTAGAAAAATAAGAACTATAACTTAATAGCATAATCAAGTATTATTATTTCACTTAATGAAATATCTATTATTTATTAATTACTTATATAGTAATAAATCTTATAAAAATCATATCTTAATATTTATAAATCGCAAAAATAAATGTAATATACCAAAATGATCACAAAAATAATATTTACATGTTAAAATATAACATTCCACTTTTGAGGTAAATAAAAACTTAATACCCTAATAAAACCTAATTTCCTTAATTAATAATTCATATAAGGGTAAATAAAATTGCCAATATTTCTAAAATTACCCAAATAAAGTCTAATAAATAGTATTAGTCTTAAATATTGATAATATGAAGTCAAAATGGTTCAACACATTTTAAATGCAATTTTATTGAATTATCATTCAACTATAAGTGTAGATCATTTTCTAAAAAGGTCCTTTTCAATTGTAAAATCTTCAAGAATGATAGTTTCAACCAAATAAAACCTTTTACCATTGTTTCAATCACAAATTTATTAATATACCAAAACACTATAGTCAATTCATAAGTAGTTAAGTAGTATTATACCTTGGATACAAATCATAACCACACCTTTATAAGGAGATAAAAGCTTCTATTCCATTATAAATTTAAGAAACCACTACTCAAATAGAAGAATGCCATTCTTAAATAACTTTAATGAAACAATATAAATTGAACAAGATACAAGTATCATAAGTAGTACACCTAAGTGCATCTATATTCTTAAAGTTAACTTTAAGTCTACAAGCCTTTAAATATAATGCTAAAACCTTGTTATGCATTTTATAGTTAACTTTGGTCTGTTATAATTAAGGCGTAAAGCATCTCAAGTCCAAACTATTTAAGCAAGCACAAACAACATCGACCACATTTGATTTACCACAAAGATTGTTTAAACCATAGAAAAGAAATCTTTTCTTCAAATGTTATTCTTTTTGCCACTTCAAACAACAAGTCTTATGATAATACTCCAACACTTAACAACTAAACTCAAAGACTTTCATCATAGTCAACAAATGACAATTAATCATAATCACATTGCTTTAAACTTTACATGTATATTAGGATTTTTAATAGTTAATTTCCTTATAAGTGCCTATACTTGTAAAGTAAGATTTAAAGATAAGGCAATTCTTATATAAGTAGTCTTTGAGTAGCATTCCATATTTGTGTATATTATTGTTGTATGGTAATGTAATTACATGTTGTTTAACACACACTCACAAGCCTTAATAAGAAACACAAGTGTGAAGATTATATAAAAGTACAACACATTCTAAAGGAACCATTCCCAGTATCCAAACTAGATCAACGATTATTCTGGGGATTCGAGTTTATCAAATTGCATTACATTACTATGCACAATAGCATTTTGCTTCTTTAAACATTAGTCCTTACCGCACCAATGATGTTTATTTTAGATATTGGATCTTTTATATTGTCTCAAAGACCGTGAGTGCATAATCTTGCAATCACAAAAGGCAAGTTCACACTTGCTCATGTCCTTTGATTATTTTCTGTAAAGTATTTTGCAAATCCAGTCTTGTCATCACCTGCATTTCAAAAAGGTCAGAAAACAATAGTTTGATAATAATGTGAACTATCGATTACTGATCCAGGGTGATCAGCTAATCTATTAAGTCTGTTAGTTGGAATACCACTGCACATGACTATATCACCTAGGAATTAACAACCAATGTCGCCAGTGATTCTTGCGCCGTATATTACGTGTTGACCATGAGATTTGGAATGGGACGGAGAAGTCAGCTGTATCTTTTCCCTCTCGCATGGAGCCGGAAGTGCGGGTCGTGGCTGTTATCACTCGTAGCATGCATATATTGGTAATTCATAGAGGATATGCAGCATATGGGTGGGAACCCTCAACATCCCACGTTAGTTCCGGCATCTGAACGGTCTGTACTGCCAATTGCCATAATTCAATAGGTGGGCTAGCGTACACCAAGGAGACATCCGGGGTCGTGGAGAAGGCAGTGATTGGCTTGGATCTTAGTCTGGGCCTCACACCAAGGAAGTGTGAATGAGCCTATAACTCGGATGTGCAAAAAAGCTAAGATCTCTCATGGGTAAAGTGACGCACCTCTGCAGAGTGTAAGAACTGTAACTTGTTGCTCCCTGTTCCGGGAAGGAGCTACGAACCAGGCGAGAAAGGAACTCCATGAAAGTTCTGGTAAACCCGTGAAGGCTGACGGACATAGCTTTTCAGAATAAAAGCAACCTTTGAAGAAATTTTTACAAAATTTGCATTGCCTATGACCTATGGTCTGTGGTTGTTGATATTGTGCATCAAACACTCTTTTTTTAGTGAATTTGCTGAGTACGCTCGTACTCAATGTATCTTTTTAACCCTTGCTAGATTCTGAAGCCATTAAGACGACGTCTACATCAAGTTATGCTCCAGGAATCATCATTAGAAGCTTAAGATTTTCAATGAAGTAAAGGAAGTCCACATATACATCAACTAAAGTAAAGACGAAGTTGCGAATTAAATAGAAATATAATATCTAACCATAGAACCTACTTTTGTAGAGTATTGCAATAGGAGCAAAGCAAGCCCCAATAGTTCAGATGCTAGTAAATTAGTATGTTGGCTTTGAGTTGATTATTTTTGATTCTTCTTTGTAAGAAGTTTCTATCTCTCTCTTTAATCTAGAGTGTTCTATGGATCTTTTGTAAAGAGTTGAGTTGTAACCTATAGTCATGTCTTGGACCTGCTGTGTTTCTGTTGTACCACTTTGAGGGATGTAATACTAGTGAACAATGTTTCATTGGTGTTATGTCAATGACTATAGTGTACTACTCAAGCAGTGGTATGCTGGGTCACCGCAAAGAGTGGGGAAAGAATCACAAGGACCGGGATTCTCAGTCCGACATGATCATGAACTGCATTGAGCATAATTCGGAGTTTATTCGTACTCTAGCCTTCGAGATTAAGGATTTGAGGAAGCTGGTTGAAAATCTTATCAAGGGAGCACCACCACCGCCGAAGGAGTAATTCGACATCAGGTTTTGGCGTCCCCTGGGTTTGTTCCAAGCTTGGGGGAGTGTCGCGATATCACATCATTATCTTTCATCTTTTTACCTTTTTAGTAGAGTCATATCTTGAATAGAGAAGTTATCATATAGGATGGTTTGCACTGTGGAAGTATCTCTCCTCTAGTTGGTTATCTATGTATCCCTTGGTGTGAGTGCCTTTATGGAATATTAATGAGAAGTGTCATTTTTTTTACTTTTTGCACATCTTCTTTTAGTTTGCAATCTCTATTATATGATTGATATTGTTGATTAGTATTGTATCACTTTGGGAGCATCAAGTAAATCTAAATTGGTTTTGGAAAACCGAGCTTTGGTTAGTAGCAACACTTTTTGAGGTTTGAAAGGAAAAGAGAAAAGCACTTACAGGTGTTTTGTATCATTTTCTTCCTTTCTTGATTGGCTCATAAGCTTAGTATTCTTTAGTTAAGATCTTTTGTGTTTTCAAGGAAGATTGCATCTTTGTTTTTATCACGTGTATGTTTGCTTGTTTCCTTCAGCTCTTTTGCTTGCTACCCAGCCTTGCTAGCCAAAAACCTGTACTGAGAGGGAATACTTCTCGTGCATCCAATCCTTTAAACTTAAACTTATGACATTTGTGTCCACCATATCTACCTATTAGCATAATTGCTATTCTAAGTAAATTCTCGAGTTTCATCTACCTTTCAAATTAAAAATTCTTTTGTTATGTGAAAACTAGTTAGTAAAGCTCTCATGAACTTGATGACACACCTTATTTTCTTGTCCCTAATAAACTTGAACCATTGTGTCATCTATGTTGTATATGATTGCACTTATAAGTTGGGAATTAGCAGAACCGTGTTGTCACGGGGAACGCTTTCAACACCTATAAATATCTACCCCGTTGATATCATGACCTTTTGTTTGCGGATATCGGCGGTGTGAAATAAAAGGGGAGCTTGTAAGTCCATGGAGTTATGTATGTGTGTTAGAGAAACGACTGGGCCGCTAGCCTAAGCCATGCCTAATCATGGTGGAAACTTACAGCATCACCATAGTGAGCAATCTATGAAGCATCCTTAGAAAAAATTATACATAAAAAAGAGAGAAGATCAAAAATATTTGCACCATTCTCATGGTAAATAAAAGGATCTCTGAGATGCTCATTGTCTGTTGCCTTGTCATTTTGATATGGGATAGCTCCTATGTCATGGGGCAAGGGGTACCCCGTTGGCGGTTCTCTATGATACACATATACTTACAATGACAAGAACTTATCAGTAACTAAAGTTGACTAGCATGAGGAACGACCCTTGTACTCAAGGGACATGAGATTGCCAGCTTATACTTTGTCAAGTATATACTCCATATTTTGTTCACTTTAACCTTAATCACCTCAAGATTCTTATGATAGGGGCAATGAGAGCTTAAAGCTAGTAAGTACCATAATCTTTTGAAATATCTTTATGAAACTTAAAATTCCATTCTTCCCTCTGCGAAAGGCCTTTCTTTTACTTCTTAGTTGAGTCAGTAAACCTATTCCTTTCTATCTCCAGCAAGCATTTGAGTTGTTGTGTTTCAATCATTCATATGATGATTTATTTAATCATGTTTCTTATGTTCCTTGTTTTGCACAAAACTCTTATCTGAATGAATATTACTTTGAAAGCCATCATTGTGAAAAGCCTTTTATGTTTGAGCAAAATGACTCCTGTTATAAAATTCTTTACAACTGCTTTGCTTGAAAACCAATTATGATTTGTCAACTGTTCTCTGACCAAGAACAAAGTTTGCCATTACCAATTATGATTTGTCTTTATGCATCTTTATTGTGACTCCCATACTCGTTGCAAGTTAAGTTATATAATGGTGAGTTGATTTCTATTATGAGTTGTGTATTGGTGAATGTGATACTTCTTGTTCGTATTCTTTTTATCGACACTTCACTCAATAAACCTGTGGGCATGTTTACTGATCTCAGTTTTCGCTTGGGGACAAGCGAGGTCTAAGCTTGGGGGGAGTTGATACGTCCATTTTGCATCATTGTTATATATCATAATTTACTTTTATTCATTGATGTATTTCATATTAAGAGGTGTTACTTATGTTGTTTCATCTATTTTTTTATGTTGGATGACTTTTGGAGGATGAACCGCCGAAGTCAGGATTTTGATGAAAAAAAGCGGTGTTTAGATGCAATTTTCACGAAGATAAGAAAATTCCAAAAAATACACGGAAAATTCTATTTTTTCAGAAGACAAAGGATGCCAGAAGGGGAGGCGAAGATGGGCCACAGGGGGCCACACCCCTCTGCGGGCCACCACAGGCAGCCACCGGGTGTGGCCACCTCCTTCTTCGCCCTTTCGCCTATATATTCTCCTCAAAACCCTAATACCAGGAGAGCGACCACAGATAGATTCCGCCGCCTCTGCGAGGCGTAAACTACATAGAGAGAAAGAGCTCTCCAACAGACAAATTTCTGCTAGGGAAATTCCTTCCCGGAGAGGGGAGATCATCGCCATCAACACCGTCATCAAGCCAGACTTCATCGGGATCATCATCATCATCACCACTCCATCCTGCTATAACAATTGTGTTGAAACTTGCATAGTTCTTAGGGGAAACTTTCCCGGTGTTGATTACTTTTGTAGTTGATGCTTGTGAGTGGAACCATTGAATTATTGTCTATGTTCATATTGTTATTCATCATCATATCATCTCTGATCTTGATCCATATGATGTCTCGTGAGTAGTTCGTTTAGTTCTTGAGGACATGGGAGAAGTCATGTTGTTAGTAGTGGAATTTTGTTGAGGTATTATTCAATGGTTTGATATTTAAGTTGTGGTGCTATTCTTCTAGTGGTGTCATTTGAACGTCGTCTACATGATACTTCACCATTTATGGGCCTAGGGGAACGCATTGTGTATTTGGCTACTAATTGTGGGGTTGCTGGAGTGACAAAAACCTAAACCCTCGTTAGGAAACCTTTGCACAAGGGAGTGTAGGATCTCAGAGTTTAATGCTATGGTTAGGTTTTTATCTTAATTACTTTCTTGTAGTTGCGGATGCTTGCAAGGGGTTTAATCACAAGTATGTATTAGTCCAAGTAAGGTTGGTACATTAGCATAGGTTCACCCACACAACACTTATCCAACCAAAGAAGATTAATCAACTATATGAAGCGAAAGCACTTGACAGTATTCCCATGTGTCCTCGAGAAAGTTTGGTCCTCATAAGTAATACAACCGGCTTGTCCTTTGCTAATAAAGGATTGGTCCACTTGCTGCAATTATTTGTTGTCTTTATTTACTTACACTTTATTTCTTTGATTTATAAAAAAAACCTAAAAATCCGTTTGCTAAGTATTTACAGAGAATTCCTGCTCCAAACCACTAGTCAACAACTTATGCTCCTCATTGGGATCGACACTCCTATTTATCAAAAGTACTATGATACGCCCCCTATACTTGTGGGTCATCAAATACCACTATAGGGTTCATCGCATGGAAAACAAAAAAAATCTATCGCAGGAACACATAAAACCAAGATCCAATCTATGGAAAAGCCAAGAACTAATCTACGAGATCGGTGCAGCGAGATTGAAGAGAACTAACCCTCATAGATCCAAAGAGTTAACGATATTAGATCTCGTGGTTGATGTAGTCGATCACTTCCCGATCTCATGATCTCGTAGATGATCCTTCCGGGGCCGCGTTCCGGCAGCGCTTCCGCACTCGGTCACACATACCGAGTCGATGAAGACTTTTCTATCCCTGTTCCAGCGGGTATCGGAGGTAGTATATCCCCTTTGAATGCCAGCAGCACGACGACATGGTGGTGGTGGAGGAGAAAACCTGCAGGGCTTCGCCTAAGCTGGAGCAGGACGATGGAGGAGGGAGGAGGGTGGTGGCTAGGGTTAAGGGCAAGCAGCAAGGGTGTGCCCTCCCCGCCCCTCCTTATATAGATGGGGGTGTGGCCAGGGTTCCCAGCCCTGGTCGAGACCTCCTCCAATTCGGCGACACAAGAGGGAGGGGGAAACTTACCCCCAAGTTTCTCCCCCTTTACTTATTAGGGATTTGCCCTTTCCCTTGTGCTGGCCGGTTGGGCCCTTTGGGTCATGGTGCGGCTGGCCCATGGCCCCCACAACATACCCTTGGCCCATGTGGCCCCTCCCGGGGTGGTGGGACCACGGGTGTCCCCTTCTAGAACCTTCCAATCAAAACACCAAAAACATTTCCTAACCCTGGAAATTGACTTTACTTATATGAATCTTATTCTCTAGAACATTCTGGATCTCCTCATGATGTCCTGGAAACAATCCGAGACTCCGAACAACATTTGGTCTCCAACTCATATTCCATATCTACTTAAACAACATCGAACCTTAAGTGTGTCACCCTACGGTTTGTGAACTATGCAGACATGATTGAGACACCTCTCCGGTCAATAATCAATATCGGGATCTAGAGATCCATAATGGCTCCCACATATTCAACGATGACTTCATGACCGAATGAACCACTAACATATGATACCGATTCCCTTTGTCACGCGATACTTTAGTTATCCTAAGTTCGATCATCAGTATCTCCATACCTAGTTCAACCTCGTTACTGATAAGTACTATTTACTCGTTCTGTGATATGACATCCCTTGTGACCTATTCGCATGCTTGCAAGCCAATTGGATGACATTCCACCGAGTGGGCCTAGAGTATATCTATATGTCATTTGTATGGACAAATCCCACTCTTGATCCATGCGCTTAAACGCATACTTTTAGAATACCTAATGCCACCTTTATAACCACCCAGTTACGGAAGTGGCGTTTGATGTCATCAAAGTACTCATCCAGTGACGGTGATTAACATGATCTCATGGTCGAAGGATTAGGTTACTTTGTATCTGAAAGCTTGTAGCAAAACAAACTTAATGACTTGATCTTATGCTATGCTTACTATGGGTGTGTGTCCATCACATCATTATCCTAATGATATGATCTTGTTATTAATAACATCCAATGTCCATGATCAGGAAACCATGATCATCTATTAATCAACAAGCTAGTTTCAACAATATGCTTACTAGGGACTCTTTTATGTTTACAAAACACACAAGAATTAATGTTTCTGGTTAATATAATTATAGCATGGGGAAGTAAATATTTATCATAAATATAAAGATATAATAATAACTACTTTATTATTGCCTCTTGGGCATATCTCCAACATCAAATTGTATCGTTTTGATGACAAAAAATGCATTGTGTACTTCGATTTCAATTCCTATTTACAAGATTATCTTTTGTAAGAATTACTCCCTTACGAAGATACATGTGAATATCTTCGTATTTAGGGTTATTTTCATCTTCCAAATATTACTATTATCATCAACCGGAATATAAGGTTGTATCAAAGCTCTACATTGAGACAACTAAAAAGTTACCACTTTCTAGTAATTTCCATTTGAACTCATCCACACCATTCGGCAGTTGTATAATGGATAATCGTAATAAAAGATTGTTTCAAGGTAACAGTCTAGGGTCGATGAGGTTTTTTTGAAAGACACATTTGGAGTATTAGATTCCATCATTGTCAAAAAGTGTATCCCCTTTATGGCTAACGATCGAAGATATAGATAGATATTGTTCACGAAGAGAAGTTTGGAACGATTTCTTTATCAACTAAGGATTTTCAGTCTCCTGCGCAGTCGAGGCCCCTGCATGAGGAAATGAGTACTAAGGCAGGAATTTCGGAGGATAGTTCAGTTTCTTCTCGGCTGCATTTGGGCTGCGATCTAGTGTCGGTGGGCTCCTACTCTTTGGATCGGGATTGTCCGCGATGCTTGGGCCTGGGCCATGACTTGGACACTTGCACTAACCAAATTAGTGTTGGAATTATGCCCTAGAGGCAATAATAAAGATGTTATTATTATAATTCTTGTTCATGATAAAGTTTATAATCCATGCTAGAATTGTATTAAGCGGAAACCTTTGATACTTGTGTGGTTTATGAACAACACAGTGTCCCTAGTACGCCTCTATGGACTAGCTCATTGATTAATGATGGTTAAGGTTTCCTAACCATAGACATGAGTTGTCGATTAATAATGAGATCATATCATTGGGAGAATGATATGATGGACATACCCAAATCAAGCAGAGCAATTAGATCGTGTCATCATGTTCATCTTTGCGAAGCTTTTTCTTATGTCAAATATTGTATTCCTTAGACCATGAGATAATGCAACTCCCTGGTATCGGAAGAAAGCTTTGAGGTCATCAAACGTCATCCTATGAAAGGGTGATCATAAAGGTGTCTCTCAGGTGATCGGAAAGTACTTGTTAGGTTGTATGTATCGAGATGGGATTTGTCCCTCCCAAGTCGGAGAGATATACTTCGGGCCCACTCGGTAATAGATATCAACACCGCTTGCAAGCACGTGGTTAAGGAGTTAATCACAAAGTGATATCGGATTACGGAACGAATAAAGTACCTGCTATGAACGAGATTGAACTAGGTATGCCGATACCAACGATCAAATCTCGGGCAAGTAAAATATCGCGTGATGAAGGGAATATATATATGGGATCAATTGAATCCTGGCATTGTGGTTCATCCGATATGATCATCGATGAATATGTGGGAGTCAATATGGGTTTCCAGATCCCGCTGTTGATTATTGATAGAAGATCATGTTGGCATATTCTCGAACCCGTAGGGTCACACACTTAACGTGCCTCGACGCTTGGATAGAATGGATAATTGGTTTGTGAGTTTTTGTTCGGAGTCTCGGATGAGATCCAGGACATCACAAGAGGTTACGGATTGGTCCAGAGAATAAGATTCATATAAAGGAAAGCAGTTTTTGCATTTCGGAATTGTTTCGGAATGTTCGGTATTGTACCGGAAGGTTCTAGAAGCTTCCGGAGTGGTACCAACGTGGCCCCACTTGTCAGAGGGGGGCGTGGGCCTATGAGGGAGTGCCCTGGCCGCATTGGACCAGGGGCACAAGGCCCCATAGTCCCAGCCGGCCAAAACCCTAGGGGATCTTCTAGAAGGGGGGAAGACTTGCACCCCACTCCATCCTTTTGGCCGCCGTCCCTAGGGCTTGGAGGAGGGGGCAAGGGGGCCGTCCAGCCCCCTATATAAGGTGGGTAGGGGGCGCACCCTCCCCCCACCCCAAAAAACCCTAGCCGCCATACTGCTGCCCTCCTCTCTCTCTCCCATCACAGTGGCGAAGCCACCGCCAGAAACTCTCCACCTTTGCACCACGCCGTCGTGCTATAGATCCAATCTATCTCTCCACCCCACTTGCTGGACCGAGGAAGGAGGAGACATCATGGTGCCGTACATGTGCATCTCTCGGAGGCGTCGCCACTTGCGGCGTTGGATCGGATCGCGAGGAGGAGAAGGCTAGTATGACTACATCAACCACGTTCTGTTGAACGTTCCGCTGTGCGATTTCCTCAAGGGTATGAAGATCTCATCTATCCCTCTCGTTGATTGCATCTCCTAGATTAGATCTTGGCTTTCCTATTCGCATCCGTAGAATTTTTTTGATTTACTATGCTGCAAAACCCTTCAGTGCTATCAGAGCTAGATCTATGCGTAGATGTGTTTCACGAGTAGAACGCAACATGCTTGTTGCGGGCGTTGATGTTTTCTATTGCAAGCCTCTTGTTGTGTACTTATTATGACGCGGGATAGTGAGATCGAAGCGGTCCAGGCCAACTTTACGTGACCTTGTTCGCGAGACCGGCTCCGCACTTGACGTGTCACTTGTTCCACACATGCGGCTGGTGGATGCCAGTTTCTCTCACTATAGTTGTCATGGGATTTACATCGGATGTTGGCAACCATAATATCACCATTGTGGCTTTCCGTAGGTAAGAATCGTTCTTAGCTTCTTACTCCCATAAGCCACGTAAAACATGCAACAACAAAGTAGAGGCGTCTAACTTGTTTTTGTAGGGAGTGTTTCTGTGATATGGTATGGCCCAAGATATGATGTGTATGTTGTATGCAATGATCATGTTTTGTAATATTTCACGACTTGCATGTCGATGAGTATACAACCGGCAGGAGCCATATGGTTGTCTTTATAATTGTGTATGACCTGTGTGTTAACTTCTTATACGCCATGTAATAGCTTTACTTTATCGCTAAGTAGTTAGCAATAGTTGTAGTTGCTATTCGTGGTGGAGGCAATCATGGTGGAGTGATGGAGATCATGCTGGCACGCACAAGATAGAGATCATTGCACGGAGATTGGCTATACCATGTGACATAAAATTATATGCATGTGATGTTTTTCCTTTTATGTATCTTATTATGCTTAGATCGCGACGATAGCATTATAAGATGATTCCTCACTTAAAGATCAAGATAAAATTGTGTTCTCCCCATGTATGCACCGTTGCGAAAGTTCGTCGTGTTCAAGCATCTCGTGATGATCGGATGCTATAAACTCTACGTTCACATACAACGGGTGCAAGCCAGTTTTGCACACGCGTAAATACTTGGGTTTGACTTGACAAGCCTAGCATGTACAGACATGGCCTCGGAACACACGAACCGAAAGGTTAAGCATGAGTCATATGAATGATATGATCGACACTTTGTTGTTCACCATTGAAACCACATCTCTTCTCGTGAAGATCGGATTAGGTGTGGTGAATTTGGATCGTGTTCACTAAACAACTTGAGGGATGTTGAATTTAGTGGGAGTTCATCTAGTAATTTGATTAAGTTGAACTAGTTATCATGAACATAGTCTAAATTGTACTTGCAAATTTTGTAGATCAAATGGCTAAGTCCAACTTCAACTTCAACGTTTTTGCTGAGAAAGAAAAGCTTAAGAACAATGGGTCTAACTTCACCAACTGGTTCCGCAATGTAAGAATCATTCTCGCTGGCGAACAAAAGGACTATGTCCTTGAGAAAGCGCTAGGTGACGCCCCTGCTGTAGATGCGCCGGCTGATGAAAAAGTTGTTTATCAGTCGCGCAAAGATGATTATGGTGTGATTAAGAGAACCATTTTGTTTGCTATGGAATCGGACCTTCAAAATCGTTTTGAGGAGTTCGTCGGGCCCTTTGAGATTCTTGAGGAACTGAAAACCATGTTTCAGACTCAGGCCCGTTCTGAGAGATATGAGATCTCTGAGAAATTCTTTAACTGCAAGATGGAGGAAGGGAGTTCCGTTAGTGAGCACGCCATTAAGATGTCGGGCTACACTCAACGTCTTGAGCAACTGGACTGCAAGATTCCATAAGAGCTCAAGATTGACAGAGTTCTGCAACTCCCTCCTAGCTACAAAGGTTTTGTAGTTACTCATAATCAGATTGGTTCCACTGATACAATCACTGAGATCTTCGCTAAGATGAAAGCTGCAGAGGTGGACATCAAGAAAGATAATCATGTGTTGATGGTTAACAAGCCCCCCAGCTTTAAGAAAGGTAAGGGTGCAAAGAAGTCCTTCAAGAAAGGCAGCGGCAAGCGCGTTGCCCCTGCTGAGAAGAAGCTCAAGTCTGGACCTAAGCCGGACACTGAGTGCTTCTATTGCAAGGACAAGGGTCACTGGAAGCGCAACTGTCTGAAGTACTTAGCGGACAAGAAGGCTGGCACCATCAAAGGTATATTTGATATACATGTTATTGATGTTTACCTTACTAGCGCTCGTTGTAGTGCTTGGGTATTTGATACTGGTTCAGTTGCTAATATTTGTAACTCGAAACAAGAGCTATGGAATAGACGGCGGCTAGCGAGGGATGAGGTGACGATGCGCGTTGGCAACGGATCAAGAGTTGATGTGATGGCCGTCGGCATGCTCTCCTTAGTTTTACCTTCGGGATTAGTTTTAAACCTTAATAAATGTTATTATGTGCCTGCGTTGAGCATGAACATCATATCTGGATCGTGTTTATTGCAAGATGGTTATTCATTTAAATCGGAGAATAATGGTTGTTCTATTTATATGAGTAACATCTTTTATGGTCATGCACCTGCTATAAATGGTTTATTTCTTCTGAATCTCTAAAGAAATGAAACACACATCCATAACATTGAGGCTAAGAGATGCAAAGTAGATAGTGATAATTTGACTTATTTGTGGCACTGCCGTCTAGGTCATATTGGTGTGAAACGCATGAAGAAACTCCATTCTGATGGACTTTTGGAGTCTCTTGATTTTGAATCATTTGACACGTGCGAGCCGTGCCTCATGGGCAAGATGATCAAAACCCCGTTCTCTGGTATAATGGAGCGGGCAACAGACTTGTTGGAAATCATACATACCGATGTATGCGGACCAATGAGTGTTTCGACGCGCGGTGGATATCGCTATTTTCTCACTTTTACTGATGACTTAAGTTGATATGGGTATATCTATTTAATGAAACATAAATTTGAAACGCTTGAAAAGTTCAAAGAATTTCAGAAAAAAGTGGAAAACTATCGTAACAGGAAAATTAAATTTCTACGATCCGATCATGGAGGTGAATATTTGAGTTATGATTTTCTCACGCATATTAAAGCAAGCGGAATCGTTTCGCAACTCACACCACCCGGAACACCACAGCGCAATGGTGCGTCTGAATGCCGGAATCGAACTCTATTAGATATGGTGCGATCGATGATGTCTCTTACAGATTTGCCGTTATCATTTTGGGGTTATGCATTAGAAACTGCTGTATTCACTTTAAATAGGGCACCATCTAAATCCGTTGAGAGGACACCGTATGAACTGTGGTTTGGTGCTAAACCTAAGTTGTCGTTTCTTAAAGTTTGGGGATGCGAAGCTTACGTCAAGAAGTTGATGCCGGACAAGCTCGAACCCAAAGCGAAGAAATGCGTCTTCATAGGATACCCTAAGGAAATGATTGGGTATAGCTTCTACCACAGATCCGAAGGCAAAGTGTTTGTCGCAAAGAACGGATCCTTTCTTGATAAGGAGTTTCTCTCGAAAGAAGTGAGTGGGAGGAAAGTAGAGCTAGACGAGGTTATTGAACCTTCTCTTGAGTTGGAGAGTAGCGCAGCACCTGAAATTGTTCCAGTGTTGTCTGCACCAACAATAGAGGAAGCTAATGACGAGGATCATGAAGCTTTGGACGATGCTACTACTGAACGCCGTAGGTCGACAAGGTCACGTGCCCCTCCTGAGTGGTACGGTAACCCTGTCTTAACTGTCTTGTTGGTAGACAACAGTGAACCTGCGAACTATGAGGAAGCAATGATGAGCCCAGACTCTGAGATATGGCTGGAGGCCATGAAATCCGAATTGGGATCCATGAGCGAAAACCAAGTATGGACTTTGATGGACCCTCCTAGCGACCGAAAGGCCGTTGAGTGCAAATGGATTTTCAAAAGGAAAACGAACGCAAATGGTAATGTTATTGTCTATAAAGCACGGCTTGTCGCGAAAGGTTTTCGACAAGTTCAAGGTGTTGACTACGATGAGACTTTCTCTCTAGTAGCGATGTTTAAGTCCATTCAGATTTTATTAGCAATTGCTGCCTTTCATGATTATGAAATATGGCAGATGGATGTCAAGACTGCGTTCCTCAATGGCAACATTGATGAAGAGTTGTATATGATGCAACCCGAAGGTTTTGTCGATCCTAAGGATGCTGATAAGGTGTGCAAACTTCAGCGTTCCATTTATGGACTGAAGCAAACATCTCCGAGTTGGAACCTTCGTTTTGATCAAGTGTCAAGAGCTTTGGATTTGTTCCAAATTGCTACGAAGCTTGTATCTACAAGAAAGTGAGTGGGAGCTCAGTGACATTTCTAGTACTATAGGTGGATGACATATTGATTATTGGAAATGACATTGGTATGCTTAACAATGTGAAGAGTTATTTGAATAAATGTTTTTCAATGAAATACCTAGGAGAAGCTGCTTATATATTAGGCATCAAAATCTATAGAGATAGACAAAGACGCCTAATAGCTTTAAGCCAAAGTACATATCTTGACAAAGTTATGAAAAGGTCTAGAATGGATAAGGCAAAGAAAGGTTCAGTGCCCATGTTGTCAGGTAAGATATTGAGCAAGGCTCAGTGTCCAGCTACGCTAAACGATAGAGAAACTATGAGCAAAGTGCCTTATGCCTCGGCCATAGGTTCTATCATGTATGCCATGCTGTGTACTAGACCGGATGTGTCCAATGCTCTTAGTTTGACGAGCAGATACCAAAGTGATCCAGGAGTGGAACACTGGACAGCCGTAAAGAACATCCTAAAGTATTTAAATAGGACTAAAGAAATGTTCTTGGTCTATGGAGGTGATGAGCAGCTCGTCGTAAAAGGTTACGTCGACGCTAGTTTCGACACCGACCCGGATGATTCTAAATCTCAGACAGGAGACGTTTATATTTTGAATGGAGGAGCTATGAGCTGGATAAGCTACAAGCAAAGCATGATCACGGGATCTACAGTAGAATCGGAATACATGGCTGCTGCAGAAGCGTCAAGTGAAGGAGTTTGGATCAGGAACTTCATCACTGAGCTTGGTGTGGTTCCAAGTGCCTTGGACCCACTGGAGATATTCTGCGACAACACTGGCACCATAGCACTGGCTAAGGAACCAAGATATCATCCAAAGACCAAGCACATCAACCGCCGATTTCATATAATTCGAGATTATATAACAGATGGATATCTGAAGATTAGCAAAGTACATACGGATCTGAATGTTGCAGATCCGTTGACTAAACCTCTTCCACGAGCAAAACATGATCAACACCTTAATGCCATGGGTGTTAGATTGTTACCAGATGTAAACTAGATTATTGACTCTAGTGCAAGTGGGAGACTATTGAAATTATGCCCTAGAGGCAATAATAAAGATGTTATTATTATAATTCTTGTTCATGATAAAGTTTATATTCCATGCTAGAATTTTATTAAGCGGAAACCACTTGTGTGGTTTATGAACAACACCGTGTCCCTAGTACGCCTCTATGGACTAGCTCATTGATTAATGATGGTTAAGGTTTTCTAACCATAGACATGAGTTGTCGATTAATAATGAGATCATATCATTGGGAGAATGATATGATGGACAGACCCAAATCAAGCAGAGCAATTATATCGTGTTCATCTTTGCGAAGCTTTTTATTATGTCAAATATTGTATTCCTTAGACCATGAGATAATGCAACTCCCTGGTATCGGAAGAAAGCTTTAAGGTCATCAAACGTCATCCTATGAAAGGGTGATCATAAAGGTGTCTCTCAGGTGATCGGAAAGTACTTGTTGGGTTGTATGTATCGAGATGGGATTTGTCCCTCCCAAGTCGGAGAGATATACCTCGGGCCCACTCGGTAATCGATATCAACACCGCTTGCAAGCACGTGGTTAAGGAGTTAATCACAAAGTGATATCGGATTACGGAACGAGTAAAGTACTTGTTGTGAACGAGATTGAACTACGTATGCCGATACCAACGATCAAATCTCGGGCAAGTAAAATATTGCGTGACGAAGGGAATATATATATGGGATTAATTGAATCCCGGCATCATGGTTCATCCGATATGGTCATCGATGAATATGTGGGAGTCAATATGGGTTTCCAGATCCCGCTGTTGAAAATTGATAGAAGATCATGTCCGCATATTCTCAAACCCGTAGGGTCACACACTTAACGTGCCTCGACGCTTGGATAGAATGGATAATTGGTTTGTGAGTTTTTGTTCGGAGTCTCGGATGAGATCCAGGACATGACGAGAGATTACGGATTGGTCCGGAGAATAATATTCATATAAAGGAAATCAGTTTTTGGATTTCGGAATTGTTTCAGAATGTTCGGTATTGTACCGGACCATTCTAGAAGATTCTGGAGTGGGACCAACGTGGCCCCACTTGTCGGAGGGGGGCGTGGGCCTACGAGGGAGTGCTCTGGCCGCATTGGGCCAGGGGAACAAGGCCTCATAGGCCCAGCCGGCCAAAACCCTAGGGGATCTTCTAGAAGGGGGAAGACTTGCCCCCCACTCCACCCTTGTGGCCGCCGGCCCTAGGGCTTGGAGGAGGGGGCAAGGGGCCTGCCAGCCCCCTATATAAGGTGGGCAGGGGGCACACCCTCCCCCCACCCCAAAAAAACCCTAGCTGCCATACTGCTGGCCTCCTCTCTCTCTCTCTCTCTCTCTCTCTCTCTCTCTCTCTCTCTCTCCCGACTGCGCGTAGGCGAAGCCCTGCCGCAAAAACTCTCCACCTTTGCACCACGCCGTCGTGCTGTAGATCCAATCTATCTCTCCACCCCACTTGCTGGACCGAGGAAGGAGTAGACGTCGCGGTGCCGTACGTGTGCATCTCTTGGAGGCGTCGCCACTTGCGGCGTTGGATCGGATCGGATCGCGAGGAGGAGAAGGCTAGTACGACTACATCAACCACATTCCGTTGAACGTTCCGCTGTGCGATTTCTTCAAGGGTATGAAGATCTCATCTATCCCTCTCGTTGATTGCATCTCCTAGATTAGATCTTGGATTTCCTGTTCACATCCGTAGATTTTTTTTGTTTTACTATGCTGCGAAACCCTTCAATTAGATGCTGGGCCTGTTTCCACTATGGTCATATTGCCAAGGAGTGTTTCAGCTCCAGAATTAAAAAAACTTTGCGGTGGATACCGAAATGTCAAGCTATGAAGCCCCTTTGCACTCACGCCATGGGGAATAATCCCTCAGACTCTGTTTTCTCCCCTGTCCCAACTTCCTCGAGAGATATGCAAGATTCCCCATCTGTTCCCCTCTCGCCGCCAAGAAACCCTAACTCGACAAATCAACCGGCTATGGTGGTGTTTGCAATTGATCCTACTCCGTGGCTGCCATGGGGTCATCACATTATCGATGGTGGTGGACTAAGGCTGCCTAGAACTTACTACAATCCCACCCACGACCCGCCACCTCAACACCAGGCTTTTTGTGTTGCTTTTTTGGAGCCTGCGCAGCCACCAGCTGACAACGAGTACTGGAGAAATTGGGTGAGAAACCTTCTTACTGGCCCTCTTAATCGCAATGTTCTGTCTGATCAGCCCACTGTTTTTGGGGTGGGCATGTTCCAGCTTGGTAGCCCTCAGTCTGTGGACGCTTTGGTACAGCACGGTATCTTTCAGTTAGGCAATGCATCAGTTTGTTTTTACAGGCATGATGAAGTCCCTGATAATTTTAGATCTGTGCTTGGGTTTAGGCAGGGTTGGCTGATGTTTCTAGGTATGAATGCTGATTATCGTAATGATTATGATCTGGCCAATGTTGTTTCTACCTTTGGGAAATTCCACCACTAGAATAGCAATGACCCTATCAAATACATGGCTATTGTCTATGCCTCTTTTACTGATGTCACCCTGGTCCCCAGGGACGTGGTTTTTGGAAAATATGCTAATGTTGGTGGTGCTCGTCAGAACTAGACAGCGGCAGTTTTTATTCTTACTGTTGATTTTGCTGATGCAATGCCAGCAGATGAAGATCCTATGCCAGCTGATGGGAACCCCCATCCAATGCCAGGGAATTTACACCCCATTCAGAACCTCTTTGTCCAGACACAGTTCCCCCAGATTGGATGGGATCACTTAGAGGAGCCCCAATTTCACCCTACTGTTGACCATATGGATGATGAGGAGAATGATCAAGAGCTGGATGATAAGGATAGTATGGTCATGGACCCTTCTGATAATGAGGAGGAGCAGCAAGTGCATCACCTAAATGCCCCTCCACAATTGGGTGGACAACATTTTGATATTATGTGTATTGGCAGAGTTAGCACTTTCATTGGACCTCTGCAAGCTCCTCATTTGCAATGGAAGCACCTCTTTAAATCTCTGATGCCAGAGATCTTATCCAAGCATAAGCCTATGTCGTTGCAATTTTCACCTTTTGCTATTCTACTAACTAAAAGATCGTGGGCTGAGGCGTTTGACTCGGCCTGTCTCCTGCGCATATCGGAATCTGAGTCAGTGGGTTGTGTTAGAAGAAGCAGGGTTCGGTGTTCACGTGATAGGCCTGTGGAGCGTGTTCTGGATTTCTCTGAGACCAACACTGAACTGCAACGTGAGGAAATTATCTTTGAGGCATCTTCAGTGTCAACTGGAAAGCAACGCAAAACACGTAAGCAGAAGCTGTTAGTGCAGCCTATGGAGCGTCGCTTCACCAGGAGTTGCCTGAAATTGGATGGATTTCATCCTAAGCTAGTGGTTGACCAATCTAGAGTCAAAAAGAGGCCAAGGTCTAAATTGCTGCTTGTGCAAACAGAGCCAGAACAGGCTAGCGCACCGGACACGCCTCCACCTGTTCACAGCAATGAGTTTGAGGATATGGAGATACCTGCAACCCCCATACATGTGATGCAGTCTGTGGGCCAAGCTCTTGGTATTGTTGCTGCTAAATTGACTAAGGAAAAACTTGAAGCTCTTCCTGAATCGGACAACTCTTCTCCTCACAATGATTAGTGAAAGTTATGAACCTTGGGGTGGGTCTGGAGTTGGTGTCAAACTTGGTCATATATGGTGCTTTTTGTGTTCATGTTTTGAGTGGTGCCAATGTCATTTGTCAGACTCAGCTTTTAGGCAGTACAAGTTATGCTTTTGTGTGTTGTCAGTCTTAGCGATGTATATGAGAGTGTATTTATTCCAGATGGTGGGGGTCTGTCTGTCCTGGTACTGTGTATTCAGGGATCATGCTATTTTATGTTATTGTGAACAATGAGTTGCCCATTTAGCAGAAAATGGCGTGTCTTAGGAATGTGCGTGGCTTAAACTCTGATGATAGGCAGATTGAGGTGCGTAATAAAATCAATGAGAGTAATTGCGACATCATATGCCTGCAAGAAACAAAACGTGAGCAGTTTGATTGGAAATTCATCCACAAATTTTGCCCTAAAATATTTAATAATTTTGCTTTCGCCCCGTCTGTTGGGGCCTCAGGGGGGATAATTGTATTGTGGAACTCGGCAGTTTTTTCGGGTCCTTTGGTTGAAGTTCAGAGGTTTGGCGTGGTCATCACTTTCACCTCATTACATAATAACTCTGTTTGGACTTTGGTGTCAGTTTATGGACCATGTCAAGGGCAAGAGCGTCAGAATTTTGTCAATTGGTTGTATGACCTGACTATACCTGTGGGGGGAAATTGGCTATTAGTTGGTGATTTAAAGTTTATTTGCTCTACAGAGAACCGTAACAGGCCAGGTGGTGATGTAAATGATATGTTTATCTTCAATGAAATCATTGGACACCTTGGGATTCTTGAGTTACCTCTCAAAGGCAGGGCTTACACTTGGTCTAACATGCAGTCTGTGCCACTATTGGAACAGTTAGATTGGTTCTTCACAAGTGCCAACTGGATTTCAGTATTTCCCAATTCGATGGTGTTCCTTCTAGCAAAAACAGGCTCAAATCATGTGCCATGTGTGGTGACGATTGACACTGACATTCCAAAGGTGAAAATGTTTTGGTTTGATAACTATTGGGTGGATTTACCTGGCTTCAAAGACTGTGCCAGTAAATCATGGGCCAAGGAGTCACATAAAACAAACAGTTCAGCCGTCATGGATGACAAACTCAAAACCCTTCGACAGGATTTGAAAAAATGGCACACCAGCCTGTCTAAATTAAAATCTACCATCACAAACTGCAACAAAGTTATATTATTTTTTGATAATCTGGAGGAAGCAAGACCTCTGTTTCGACCTGAATTGAATTTCAGGCAAATTGTCAAACTACACCTTGCTGAGCTACTTCGTTTCGAGTGCAGTTATTGGAGGAAGAGATGCAGAATAAGATGGATTAGGCAAGGAGAGTATAATACCAAGTTCTTTCATGCAATGGCAACTGAACGCTTTAGAAGGAATAATATTGCATTGTTGATTGATGACAATGGGAATGAAGTAACAGATCATGACCAAATGGCAGGAATGTTGTGGTCAGCTTATAAGGAGCGTATGGGGCACTCTGAAGGTATTGACATGCAATTTAATCTTTCCTCTTTACTTTCACCAGTGGAGGGTTTGAATGATTTGACGTTGCCATTTGAGAAAAAGGAGATGGATGAGGTAATCCAGAACATGCCAATAGACCGTGCACCGGGTCCAGATGGTTACAATGGTTTATTTGTTAAGCGATGCTGGCATATTATTCAGTCAGATTTTTATAACCTGGCACATGACTTTAATAATGGAAGGATTAGTTTGCAGAATATCAATGGATCCTATATCACATTAGTCCCAAAGGTGTCTGCCCCCACTAGTGTAAATGACTTCATACCCAGTTCCCTCACAAATGTTTGCCTCAAGTTCATCACAAAACTTGCAGCAAATCGTCTATAAGGGAAAATCCTGCAATGTATACATAAAAATTAGTGGTTTTCTGCGAAACAGATCCATCCAAGACTGCCTTGCATGGGCATTTGAATATATTTATCTTTGTCATATCTCTAAAAAACCCACTATCATACTGAAGCTTGATTTTGCTAAAGATTTTGACACAATAGAACATGAAGCAATCATTGAGGTAATGAAACATAAAGGATTCAATAAGAAATGGTTGAGATGGGCAAGAGACATTCTCTCATCAGGATCTTCGGGTATTCTGCTAAATGGTATCCCTAGAAAACAGTTCCTTTGCAACAGAGGTGTAAGACAAGGTGACCCATTGTCACCCCTATTTTATCTTTGTGGGTCTGATCTCCTTCAGTCTACAGTTAATGAGCTCATGAATCAGGGAATGATTAGCCCTCCTATTATTCAATATGCAGACGACACTGTTGATTATGCCTGCGGATCTAGATCAAGTAAGACAACTCAAGCAGCTTTTGCATAAGTACTCTCTCTCTACGGGTCTCAAAATTAACAACAGTAAATCCCAGATGGTTCCAATTAATGTGCAAATGGCGCTTCTTGATACTCTGGCCAGTGAGTTTGGTTGTCTGAAGGGCTCTATGCCTTTTATATATCTTGGTTTGCCGTTGGGTACCACAAAACCTCAAATCATTGATCTTATGCCACTTGTTTGTCGTCTAGAAAGGAAGCTTACCTCTAGTTCCAGTTTTCTGTCCCAGGGTGCACGTTTGCAACTCATCAACTCTGCACTATCATCAATGCCCCCTTCATTTTCTCTGTACTCTGGATCTTGGTCAGGGATTAACAAAGCAACTGGACAGAATTCTGAGGCAGTGTCTCTGGCGAGATTTCTCTGACACCCTTAAGCAGTCTTTGGCGGCATGGGAAATGGTCAGTAAGCCAAAATCATGCGGAGGCCTTGGCATTATCAATTTTCAGAAAAAAATGCTGCTTTGCTTATCAAGTTCTTAGATAAATTTTATAACAAAGCTGATATACCATGGGTGAGTTTGGTCTGGACTGCACATTATCAGGGAAAGATCCCACATGCTGAAAACTTGGCTGGTTCATTCTGGTGGAGCGACATTATCAAACTTGTTGACAACTTCAGAGGTGTGGCCAAAGTGTCTTTAGGGAGAGGGGACACTTTTTTATTCTGGTCTGATAATTGGTCTTTGCATGAGTCGTACCGACCCATTAGTGCTAGATTTCCGAGGTTGTTTTCATTTGCTCTAGATGTTGACATTTCCACACAAGATATGTACTCTCTGGAGGATCTTTATTCCCATTTCTACTTACCTCTTTCAAGGGAGGCTAATCAGGAATTGCTGGCTCTTCGAAATCTCATGGAGGAAAATCCTAGTTGTAACGGAGAGATACTCGGTCCTACTACTGGGGGGAGCGATATGAAGCGAGACTTTTTTATGCTCATATACATGCCCACATGACTGCCCCAAAAGTATATCATTGGTTATGGAAATCTGCCTACGTGCTAAAGACAAAAGTTTTTGCCTGGTTGCTGCTCTCAGATATATTGAATACTAGAGATATGTTGCAGCGTCGAAACTGGAGGGTCATTGATGATACTCACTGTGTTTTATGCCCATTAAGAACCTATGAGGATAGAATGCATCTGTTATTTGAGTGTAATTTCAGTGCCAGGATCTGGGTTTATCTACAGATAGATTGGTCGCATGGAAATGGAGATCTACAAACGGCTATTAATCTAGCCAAGAGGAGTTTTGGAAAGCCTTTTTTCATGGAGGTGTTAATTACTGCCTGCTGGAATTTCTGGCTCATACGAAATGGGAGAATTTTTGGAGATGAGAGGCCATGTTTTGGGAAGTGGAAGGATCAGTTCGTTCATGATATGCATATGTTGCAATATCGAATCAAAGCTAAATACCGGGAACAACTAATTGGCTGGATCACAAATTTGACTACATGTATCCTATTCCTTTTAGCATGTAAATATTTGTAAATAACTCTTTGTTTATTAATAAATTGCTGTGGGGCTTTTGCCTCACAGTTTGCAGTCAAAAAAAATCTAATTTGTGATCCATCCTTGATATTGGAAACACCAAAATGGAACAAATGCTTTTTGGTCGCTATTAGTCCAGCCCAAAAGGGTGAATCACCGGGTTTCCAAACCACTTGAGAGACAATTTTTTAGCCAACATATTTCCTTCATAGAATGGTTTGCCAAACATCATCTTCTGTAAGTAGTTTGAAAAGCCATTTACCCAAAAGCGCGACATTTTTGACCTACAAATCGTGTATGCCAAGTCCATCGTATGTTTCGGTAGTCAAACCACATTCCATTTGACAAGTTGATATTTTTTCACTATCCCCTTGCCAAAAGAATCTTGAGTGAAAATAATCCACTTTAGTGAAGACACCTTTTGGTAACGGAAAAACGAGATCATATACAGTACCATGTTGGTGAGTATTGAATTTATGAGTAGAAGTCTTTCACCAAGCGATAATAACTTACCTTTTCAACTATTAAGATGTTTTGGAGTCTTTCATCTATGAGTTTCCATTCAGCAATTGTAAGACGCTGATAGTGAATCGGTATTCTCAAATAGTTGATTGGAAATTGCCCCTGTCCACAGCCAAATAGTTCAGCATATAGGTGGGCCTCGTTTTGCGCCTCGCCAAAATAATACAAATCACTCTTATGGAAGTTAATTTTCAATTAAGAAAGTTGCTCGAATGTTGATAGTGTTAACTTCAGATTTTTGCTTTCTCTAGATCATGTTCCATAAATAAGATTATATCGCCAGCGTATTGAAGAATAGAAAGTCCTCCATCGACAAGATATGGAACTAATCCTTCAATTTGGCCATCAGCCTTGGCTCTCTTAATAAGGATATCCAACATATCAGCCACTATATTACATACTATAGGTGATAATGGATCCCACTGTTTTAGTCCCTTCTTAGTCTACAAGTAATTGCCAGTGTCATCGTTTACTTTTATGGCAACACTACAACCATACACAAAAGAATGTATGAGAGCACGCCACTCCTTAGAAAAACCTTTCATGCAGAGTGTTTGCTGAAGGAAAAACCAATTAACTTTGTCATACGCATTGTCAAAGTCAATCTTGAACAACACACCATTTAGTGGTTTAGTGTAGTTCATGAATTGTTTCATACAGGATTACTGCACCATCTAGGATGTTTTTCCTTGCATGCATGAAAATAGTTTGAGAAGAGCGGACAACATGGTCATCCACTGAATGTAGTCTAATCGTGGCAACTTTTTGTAAAAAAATTGAAACTAGGCAAATTGGACGACACCGTTGTATATGTTCTGCATTATTAACCTTAGGCAGTAAAATTATGTTGCCAAAATTTAGTCTAAAAATATCAATTTGACCGACCTGTAAAAACCCAAACAAATTCAGCAGGTTCTCTTTGATAACTTCCCACAATTTTTGGTAAAATTTTGCTAGAAAACCATCAGGCCATGGTGCTTTGTTATGTTCCATTTGAATAACATCTTTCCCGACCTCGTTCTCCGTATAAGAGGCGGTTAGGAAGTTGTTTTCCATAATAGAAACTTGTGGGATATCCGCCGTTTGGGACTCATCCATAGAAAAGGAGTTTTTTGGAAATGCCCCAAATAATGATTTGTAATAACTTGTAATATAAGATTTAGTTTCTTCTGTCCCTCAATCATACCCTCATCCTGATTGAGAGAGTGAATAAATTTGTTCTTATGCTTGTGATGCAGTTCACAAGCAAGTTTCCCTCAGTAAGAAACCAAGGTTATCGAACCAGTAGGAGGAAGGAAACACCCCAAAGGTGCTGCAAGCAACGTGGAGACCTGCACAACACAAACTCAAGACTTTGCCCCGACTAACAGTGAGGTTGTCAATATCACCGGTTACTGTAACAAAGGATTAAATGTATGGTGTGTAAGGTAATAGTTTGCAGCAAGTAAACAAGTAGCAGTGGAAGATGTATCGATGGTAAAGACTAGACCAGGGTCCATAGTTCACTAGAGGTGCTCTCCTTAGATAAACAACATGGCATGAAGGGTAAACAAATTACAGCAGGGCAATTGACAGGAACTGAGAAAGGCATAATAATGCAATACCAGACAAAAAGATCCTATGAGATTCGATTGGGCAATACACCAATATACATAGACCGCCATCCAACTACATCTATGACTAGAAGTCCACCTTCAGGTTATCATCCAACCCCCTCTAGTATTAAGTTGCAAGCAACATACAACTTCTTTAAGCAAAGTGTAACATCCCTAAAATCATGTTTTCAAAGTTTGCATATCATCCATGCATTCATAATCATTTTAGGATCATTTTCAAAGTCATTACAAAACAGGAGCATTTTGAATGCCTATTATTTTATGTAAGCAAGGCATTGATCCAATGCTACTCTCTAATGAGAGATTATTTGTTTTGAATCAAAGATGTTTTGCTCCTGCGTTTGTTTGATAAATTCCAAGATTTGGACAAAGATTTCAAAACAAAGAAACAAACTTAAATCATTTCTTTGTCTTTATTAAGCAATGGGTAAAACATTGGTTATTTTAAAATTCTAAAGTGCCAAATTATTTTAAAGAGTACAACGTTTTTCTGCAACCAAATGTGTACAATTTTCACTCTACAAAAATCCAGAATAAATTTGAACTCAACTTGGTTTAAAACTCATTTGAATTTGATTCCTGGAAATTCAAACAGAAAAAGAAAAGAGATAAAGAATAGAAAAAGAGCTGGCGCCACTCTTTCAGCCCAACAGTGGTTGCAGCCCGCGAAGCCCACCCAGGCCATTTCCCTTCCCTCAATTTCTCACCTGCACACACCCCCTCCCTCGTTGTCAAGTGGACCCAGCGCCAGGTCAGCTCCTCGTGCCCAAACCCCGCCCACGACCAGGCCTTCGCCGTTTCTTCCTCTCTTCACTGCCGCGATTTCAATCTGAGTAAATGGCGATGAATGCGTGCGTAATTTCCCCTCACACAGCCAGCACAGATCGCCGCCAGGATCCCCAAATTTTCCCTCCCACCGCCGCGGTACCGAAGAACTCCAGCGAGATATTCTGGTAAGCCTCGTGCGCCCCTCTGCCTGACGTTCACGCGAGCGTGTTCCCCTTGACCTTGCGCATCTGCTAATGCCTGTGGCTTGTCCATTGGTTCCCCAGGTCATCGCCCCCGTCGTCGTTTGCAAACACCCAAGACGCAACTCAACTCCGGAGAGTTAATCTGGTTAGTTCCGAGCGCGCCTTGCCCTCTCTTTGATACTCACATGACCAGCATCGTTCCCCGCATCTAACGCGCCGCTTGTTTCTCTCTGGCATGATCTACAACGTCGACAACATCGACGAACAGCCGTGCCCGATGACAGCCTTCACTCCGACGAGCAATAACGGCCGAGTCCATGCGCCCCTGTCTCTCCCTCGACCACCTCGAGCACCGCAACGACCTCACGAGCTCGGTAATCCCCTCTGCTGACCCCAGCCCCCTCCGTAGCCACCAAAACATCACTGGCAGAGCCGCGCCGCCACGCTGCCGTCGCTAGCGCCGCCCATCCATGGTCGCTTGATCAATAGCCGTCGGATCTAGATCCAGCGCATAGGAATAAATCACTTATCAAAGGGGTACGTTTTAGATCTGGCCGTGCGTTTTCACTTAGATCATGCGGCCCATGTTGATCGATCCGGCCGAACCGGTACGGGCCAATCAGAATACGCCGCGTGGCCTGAGTTTAACTTTAAAAACAGAAATTAGATCTATTAGTGATTCCAACTTGCAAAATTCATAACTTTTGATCCACACGTTCAAATTTTACAAATTTTATATCATTGGAAACAGGAGAAAGAATGCTATCCATTTATGCAATGTGTTTAATGTTTTGTTTCTGTAAAATTGGTTATTTTTGCAGAGACATTTATAGGCTTATTTTGAGTATAGAAATGATTTGAAAAATGATTTAAAGATCAAATAAAGTTTATATAGTGTGTCTTGGTCTTGTTTATGATTCAGTACTGTATACTTGTCTTGTTTGGTGTAGAAATGATCACATGGCATTTGCATGCATTCATATATTTTTGCTTGAATACTTTTTGATATGTGAATTTGGTGCCATTATTTTATGTGTAGATTTTGGTGCTAATAGTGATTGTGGTTGTGAAGATTGTTTCTACTCCCCAAACTATCAAGGCAAGTGGTGCTACATGTTTTTTTACCCCAATATTTTTACCTATGTATTAGAAATATTTTGTATAGGACTTCCATGATTATTTTGCTAAGTATCTATATGCTATGCTTGGGAAATCCTAGTAGTTGTAGTAATGTTAGAATTTCCTCTAAGTTAAGATACTTGCTATTGCCATGCTTAGCCTAGCTAGTAGCAACCAAGGGTGGATTATATATTCATGCTATGAGAAATATTTCTAAGCCTTTGACTTATGTTTTTCTTAATAAAACAACTAAGTAAATGGAACACCTGGGTGGAATGGAAAGAATGGTTTGTGTTGAGTGGTTACACAAGGAACATTTCTATGGTTTACCTTGTGTATCTCACTTGTGGAAAGCCACCCAGGAACAAAGGGATTTGAGATGCCAAATGTTAAGAAGCTTCTAGTGCAGCCACATGGCAATATGGGCTCTGCCTGGATCATATAGGTTGCAATAACTTAGCCATTTGGACAGTTGGTGGTAGTGGGATGATAGGTTGGAACACGTCCATTTGGTCTAAGGGAAGGCTTCTGAAAGGTCCTGTCTTGGTGAAAATCAAGTCTTGTGGGGAAAGTGCACAACCTCTGCAGATGGAAGAATCTAAGTACTTAGCCATGTCCCTGGTATTGGACAACTTGAGCATCAAGTCATGGAAGCTATCAAGAATCTCCTCATCCCAATTTTCTAAGTTAAAAACTTGTGGTTGAACAAGGGTGAAGGTTCACCAATTTCTATTGGTGGTTCCTTGGGAAAGTTTTGTCAAAGAAAAACTTAGTGTTTTCAACTAATAGGTAAAACCTATTTTGAGCAAAGCAAGCCTAAGATACACTTAGCCAAATTCATGTAGTAACTAGATGTTAATATTCTACTAAGGTATCACTTGCCAATACTATTCCAATGTATTGACCCACTGTGGCTGTAACTTGTGATGTTGCAGGTTATTCTGATGACGATTAGGGGTTATGAGTCTACACTCAACATGCTTGCTTGTGGCACATGAAGATGAAGACTTTATTTTTATTGTTATGAATGAACTCTTGTATTAGGCCTATGGCCATGGAGTTGTAAAGACTATGTTATCTCTGCAATGACGATGTAATAATGACCTTTGTTTTTGTGTACTTCATCTTAAACTGTGGATGCTAGCAATTGATCCAGGGACTAGCATTGCAATCACAGGGATCCTTACCTTTATAAGGGAGGGATCTTACAGATGGTATCAAAGCACTGTGTTGCCTGTAGGATTATAACCCTAGGATTGGATTAGAAACCACTAAGGAAAATTTCAACACTTTGAAATTTTTCTACACTTATCTTTTCTTCTCGTAAACTTTTCTAATCTTCTTTCTCATCTCTATTGGTAGAATGATGCTTTGATAGCCTTTTTCTCTAGTGAGTGAGAGTTGTAATGTACTTCGTTAGTTGGACCACCACACTTATCGTTTTATTTCCAAAAAATTTGTCTAAGTTATGTTGAACCTTGGAATGCTTGTAATGAATTTATGTATGCCATGACTTGTGTGTTTGCCAATGATATGCTTGTGATTCTTTGTCTTGAAATTTTCTATTGATGATTGATTCTAACTTTTCTTATCTTATAAAATAGATGCCTAATGTTACTATCAGCACGGCTGAAGAGTTCAAGGGAACTCGTTTTGGCACTCGTCTTATTGAGCTCACTAGTGTGCTCAATCTTCCACTCCCTAGCATCATGATGCTTCCCCTCACCAAGTTTGAGAGGAAGAACCTTTGGGGTTTCAAAGTGACCCAGCCAGGACGCCAGACTAAGCCAGCCACGGAGGCTATCACTTTCAAGCTGATGCATGACGACAAGGAGAGAGGCTTAGAGGTAGTCATGCATGATTTACTTGGGCGTCTATTAGGGAGGCACTCTAGGGAGCTTAGAGGTACTCACTTTCACGCCTTCGGAAGACGCGACGAGGATGGTGAGGCTATTGAGTTCGAGGATGCTGCTAGAGAGACGGCAGAGCCGATTCGTCTGTACCTTCAGGACCTAGAGGTTCTACTTAGGCACCTAGATACTGATAGGACCAACGTCATGCTTAGCAATGATGAGCTCCAGGTGCAGCTTCGTGAGAAGGACAAGCTCTTCGCGGAGCAATACGAGATAGTCAAGGAAATGGAGGCTAAGTTTGAGAGCCAGGACAGCAAGTTCAAGAGCCAAGAGAAAAGAGTCCAAGATAGGAACAAGAGGATTCGAGAGATGAATGCAGAACTAGAGGCCAAGGACTTCGAGCTCGAGCATCAGCAGGGTGTGATTGAGAGACTTCGTTCATAGAAGAGGGCTCTCAAAGCCAAGGTAGAGGCCTTGACTACCAATGTCGAGGAATACAAGACCGCTATGGAGAATGCAGGTCTTACACTTGTCGATGAGTAGGTTGATGCAGAGGAGTAGTGATGACTACTCATTTATTTATAATTTACCATGCTTATGATTATTGAGTCGCAATGACCATCCAACATGTGGATGGCTTGCTATTGGTGTGTTTTATTTTCAAACTTGTTGTTTATGTCATTGAACTTCATATTTTGTATGCTTGTTTGGTGATTGTCTATGTGATGTGTTGTGCATGTTAAGCATCTATGGGTATCTCATTCTTATCCTTATTGAAAACCACAGATGCCTCCTCGACGTGCCAACCCCAACCCGAACAACAACAATGTCACCCCCGAGATGCAGCAGCTGATGACAGCACAGGCACAGCTGATGCAGATGATGACCACTTTCATGCAGAACCAGAATAACAACAACAACAACAATCAGAACAATCCACCAGGATTTGACATGCTCACCAGATTCTTAAGACTGAGGCCTGCAAAGTTCTCGGGAACTACTGATCCCATGGTGGCCAATGATTGGCTACGTGCAGTGAACAAGGATTTGGTGACTGTCGGCTGTACCAACGAGGAGAAAGTCAGGTTTATAGCACACTTGTTGGAAGGACCAGCAGCTACTTGGTGGGATAACTTCCAGATCACCACTCCCATTGAGGATGTGACATGGGCTATCTCTGAAGATGGTTTCCGTACAGCTCACATCTCATCCGGAGTGATGAGTTTGAAGAAGGAGTTCCATAACCTGAAGCAGTGCCACCGTAGCGTGGCTGAATATATTGAGGAGTTCAACAATCTGGCGCGTTATGCACCGGATGAAGTTGATACTGATGCCAAGAGGAAAGAGAAGTTCCTCGAAGGACTGAACGATGAACTGAATCTGCAGTTATCTGTGGCCTATGTCCCCACCTACCAATCTCTTTGTGACAAGGCTACCATCTTGGAGAACAAGATGAAGCAGGTTGAAAACAGAAAGAGGAAGCACAACTCTGACAAGCACAGCTCGGGATCGTCTCACAAGCGTTCCCATTATGATGATAGTGGGAGTTCTAGATCCCACAAGCATGGGAAGTACAACGGCCACCACAACCACAACCGTCATCATGACAACAAGCATCACCGTAGTCATGACAATGACAAGTACAAGAACCACAAGGGTGGATACAAGAGCCACCACAATGGAAGTGGAAGTGGTAGTGGAAGCCAGCCTGTCAAAAAGGATCTCAGTCAGGTTGAATGCTTCAAGTGTAAGAAGATGGGGCATTATGCAAATGAATGCCCAGAAAAGAAAGTTGAAGGACCCAACAAGCCCAACCCTTTCCAGAAGGGACAGGTGAACCACATCAATGTGGAAGAGATCTATGAGGAAGCTGATGCTGTGGCTGGTAAGTTCAAACTCAATTCTGGTGCATCACATTCATTCATATCAAGAGAATTTGTCGAAAGAAATGAACTTCCAGTTGAAACTATTGGGTGTCCTATAAAAGTAAGTTCTCCTGGTGGAGAAATGATAGTGAACTCGGGATGTCATGACCTAGTCATAGAGTTTGGGAAGTATAAGTTTCCCGTTAATCTGATAATCCTAAATTCCCAAGGATTGGATGTCATTTTGGGAATGGACTGGATGACTAAGCACAAGGGAGTGCTAGATTGTGCTAATCATACTGTCACACTCAGAACTCCGGATAATAAAAGGATTAGATTCAAGACTAACTTTGAATCAAAAGGGAGTAAGCTAAATTCTCTTAAGGGGGTTAGCATAGATAGTATGCCAATTGTGAGAGAATATCCGGATGTGTTTCTAGAAGAATTGCTGGGAATGCCACCAGATAGAGATGTGGAATTTCTGATTGACTTGCTGCCGGGATCAGGACCAATAGCAAAGCGACCTTACAAGATGTCAGTTGATGAGTTGAAAGAACTCAAAAAACAACTTGGAGAACAGTTGCAGAAAGGATTTATTCAACCAAGTTCTTCATCTTGGGGAGCACCAGTGTAAGATCCCTCCCTTTATAAAGGTAAGGATCCCTGTGATTGCAATGCTAGTCCCTGGATCAATGCTAGCATCCACAGTTTAAGATGAAGTACATAGAAACAAAGGTCATTATTACATATCATTCCAGAGACAAACATAGTATTTTACAAACTCCATGGCCATAGGCCTAATACAAGAGTTCAATCTTAACAATATAAAATAAGTCTTCATCTTCATGTGCCACAGGCAAGCATGTTGAGTGTAGACTCATAACCCCTAATCATCATCAGAATAACCTGCAACATCACAAGTTACAGCCACACTGGGTCAATACATTGGAATAGTATTGGCAAGTGATACCTTAGTAGAATATTAGCAATCTAGATACTATATGCATTTAGCTAAGTGTAGCTTAGGCTTGCTTTGCTTAAAATAGATTTTACCTATCAGTTGAAAACACTAAGTTTTTCTTTGACAAAACTTTCCCAAGGAATCACCAATAGAAATTGGTGAACCTTCACCCTTGTTCAACCACAAGTTTTAACTTTAGAAAATTGGGTTGAGGAGATTCTTGATAGCTTCCATGTCTTGATGCTCATGTTGTCCAATACCAGGAACATGGCTAAGTACTTAGATTCTTCCATCTTCAGAGGTTGTGCACTTTCCCCACAAGACTTGATTTTCACCAAGACAAGACCTTTCAGAAGCCTTCCCTTAGACCAAATGGACGCGTTCCAACCTATCATACCACTACCACCAACTGTCCAAATGGCTAAGTTATTGCAACCTATATGATCCAGGCAGAGCCCATAATGCCATGTGGCTGCACTAGAAGCTTCTTAACATATGGCATCTCAAATCCCTTTGTTCCTGGGTGGCTTTCCACAAGTGAGATACACAAGGTAAACCATAGAAATGGGCCTTGTGTCACCACTCAACACAAACCATTCTTTCCATTCCACCCAGGTGTTTCATTCACTTAGTTGTTTTATTAAGCAAAAACACAAGTCATAGACTTAGTAATATTTTCACATAGCATGAATATATAACCACCCTTGGTTGCTACTAGCTAGGCTAAGCATGGCAAGGGTAAGCATCTTAACTTAGAGAAATTTCTAACAATTCTACAACTATTAGGATTTCCCAAGCATAGCATATAGATACATATCAAAATATTCATGCAAAGTCCTATACAAAATATTTCTAGTGCATAGGTGAAAATATAGGGATAAAAATATGAAGCACCACTTGCCTTGGTAGTTTGGGGAGTAGCAACAATCTTCACAACCACAATCACTATTAGCACCAAAATCTACACATAAAATAATGGCACCAAAATCACATAACAAATTATAAAAACAAAAATATATGAATGCATGCAAATGCCATGTGATGATTTTTCTACACCAAACAAAACAAGTGTATAGTAATGAAATATAAACAAGTCCAAGATACTCAAAATAGATTTTATTTGATCTTTAAAACATTTTTCAAATCATTTCTATAATCAAAACAAGCCTACAAATGATTCTGCAAAAACAACCATTTTTACAGAGTCAAAACATTAAACACATTGCATAAATAGATATGATTTTCTCTCCTAATTCCAATGATATAAAATTTGCAAAATTTGAACGTGGGGATTAAAAGTTATGAATTTTACAAATTTGAATCACAAATAGATCTAAATTATGTTTTTAAATCTAAACTCTAGCCACGCGGCAGCTTCTGATTGGCTGATACCGTTTTGGTTGGATCAATCATCTAGAGCCGTAGGATTTAAGTGACGCTGGGCGGCTCAGATCTAAAGAAAACGCTTCGTTAAGTGATCTATTGGTGGCCACAGGATCTAGATCTGATGGCTCACAATGCTCTGACCAAGATCTGGCGGCGCGCGAGGCCACAGCGGCGGCGGACCTACTGGCGGTGGCATTCTGGCGAGTCTAGGGGGTTAGGGGGAACGTGCAGGTGCTTACCGAGCTCGCGTGACGATGGCGAAGCTCAACGTGGTGCTTGCTTGGACAGGGGCACACTGGCACGGCCGAAAATCCTCGTCGGAGTTTGCTTTCGCGTCGGGTGTTCACTGCCGGAGACGGAGGCGACGTTCTACGGTGCAATAAGATGAACAAAAGGCATTAGGAGATGCACAGAGGCGAGGGGAACACAGTCGTATGGAGTAGGGGTCAAGGGGCGGTCTGGATTTACCTTGATTGATTGTTCGAGCGGCACTTGTCGCTTATGGGCTCGACGGAGACGACGACCTGGGGCGTTATAGAGCAAACCAAAGGTGTGAGAAGATGCGCACGGGCATGACAAGCAAGCTCGCAAGAATGAGAGGTGAAGGGGAGCACGGGGTTCACCGGAATAGGTCGCCGGAGAGCGTCGGGCAGCAGCGTTGCAGCTCGAATTGCCGGTAGCCTGGTGGCGGAAATGGTATGACGAGTGAGAGGAAAGACTCGCGGTGCAGAGAGGTTTATGTAGGCAGAGTCTCGGTAGGAAATGCTTTTTGAATCAATAGCAATTACGCCGCGCTATCAATGGCAGCAACGGCAGCGGCGACGTGTTCTAGCGCGGGATTTGGGGAAGACGACGGTGATGTGGACGGGGCCCATCGATCAGTGGCTAGGGGGTAGGTTCTGCGCGGGTGGGGAAAGGCAGAGAGAGGAGTGGCCCGGGTGGGCTGCTTTGTCTGTTGGGCCGAAAACGTGGCGCCAGGCCCAGTTCTGATTTCTAACTCTTTTTCTTTTTCTAGATTGATTTTCAGGAATCCTTTTCAAACAAATTCAAAAGCATTTGAAATCCAAATCTTTCTAGACTTTTCCAAAGTGAAACCTTCATAGCTTTGGGCATAAAACCAAGCTGTCTTGCTGGACTTGTTTGGTTCCTTTTGAAAATTCAAAATAAACAGTGCCTTACCACAAGATTTAATGAAGATATATAAATGGTTTAAAACCATATTTTGTCTTTTGGATACTTTGTTCAAGCTTTGGAACTCATCAAACAATCCTTTGAAAATACAACAATGGTTTTAAAATAAATACTCTCTCACTAGAGAGTAGCATTGGATCAAACCTTCTCCACATGAAATAATAGCACCCAAAGTTTCTGCTTCTTTGAAATGACTTTGAAAAAGATCCCTAAATGATTATGCATGCATGGATGATATGCAATCTTTGAAGTCATGATTTTAGGGATGTTACAACCAGTCTTTTTCGTGGAAAAGAAAGATAGAAGTCAAAGGTTATGTATAGATTATCGTTCACTCAATGAGGTGACTATCAAGAACAAATATCCTTTTCCTAGAATCAATGACTTGTTTGCTCAGCTAGAAGGAGCCTATGTGTTCTCAAATATTGATCTCCAGTCAGGTTATTTCCATCTTAAGACAAGAGAACAAGACATATCTAAGACAGCTTTCACCACTAGGTATGGATTGTATGAGTACACCGTGATGCCATTTGGTTTGACCAATGCACCAGCTTCTTTCATGAATATGATGAGCAAGGTGTTCATGGAGTTCCTTGACAAGTTTGTTGTCGTTTTCATCGATGACATTTTGATCTACTCCAAAAGAAAAGAAGAGCATGAAGGACATTTGTGTTTGATACTTGAGAAGCTTAAAGAGCATAAGTTGTACGCAAAATTCAGCAAGTGTGAGTTCTGGTTGAATGAAGTTGGATTTCTTGGACACGTTGTGTTAGGAGATGGTGTAGCAGTTGATCCCGCAAAAGTGTCAGCTATAACTGAGTGGGAATCTCCTAAGTCAGTAAAAGAGGTTCGTAGTTTCCTTGGCTTGGCAGGATACTACAGAATATTCATTGAGAACTTCTCCAAGGTAGCTAAGCCAATGACGGAGTTACTAAAGAAAGACAAGAAATTTGCTTGGACTGAAGGATGTGAACTCAGTTTCCAAGAATTGAAGAAGAGACTAGTGACACAGGTCCTATATATGTCTGCCAGATTTGGAGAAAGATTTCCAAGTGTATTGTGATGCATCTCATCATGGATTAGGTGTAGTTCTAATGCAAGAAGGGAAAGTTGTGGCTTATGCCTCGAGACAACTCAAAACTCATGAGGTAAATTACCCTACTCATGATTTGGAGTTTGCCTCTGTTGTCCATGCACTCAAAACATGGAGACACTATCTTTTGGGAAAATGATGTGAAGTGTTCACAGGTCACAAAAGTTTGAAGTATATCTTCACCCAGAAAGAAATCAACATGAGGCAAAGAAGATGGCTAGAACTCATCAAGGACTATGACTTGAGTTTGCAATACCACCCCGGTAAAGCAAATGTCATAGCGGATGCTCTAAGCCGTAAGGTTTTTGTGAATGGCCTTACTAAGGGAGAGTTGCCAGATGATATGTGTGCCCAATTTAGAGACCTTAGATTGGAGATTGTGCCTTAAGGACATCTCATGTCATTGGATGTTCAACCCACATTGTTGAACAAGATCAAGGAAGCCCAAAATACGGACAAAGAAATAGAAGAGATTAAGGAAAAGATTGGCAAGGGAAAAGCCAAAGGATTCCATGAAGACAAACAGGGTACTTTATGGTATGGAAAACGTATCTGCGTTCCGCAAGATCCGGAGCTTCGAAAACTGATTTTACAGGAAGCACACACCTCACCATATTCCATCCATCCGGGTAACACCAAAATGTACATGGATATGAAGGAACGATTTTGGTGGAATAATCTCAAGAAGGACATTGCCGAACATATTGCTTTGTGTGATGTAGGTAGTAGAGTGAAAGTGGAACATCTGAAACCAGCAGGATTGTTACAACCACTACCTATTCCTGAATGGAAGTGGGACAAGATTGGCATGCATTTTATCACCGGATTGCCAAGGACCAAGTCTGGATATGATTCTATTTGGGTAGTAGTGGATCGCCTCACTAAAGTGGCTCATTTCATACCCGTGAAGACAACCTATATAAGTGATAAGTTAGCCAAGATCTATATGAATAGGATTGTATGTCTGCATGGAGCACCCCAAGAGTATTGTGTCTGATAGGGGAACTCAGTTCACTTCCCATTTTTGGAGGCAACTACATGAGTCATTGGGAACGAGGTTGGAATTTAGCACTGCTTTTCATCCTCAGACTGATGGACAAACAGAAAGGACCAACTAGATTCTAGAAGATATGTTAAGCGCATGTGCCCTAGACTATGGAGCCAGTTGGGATGAAAGTATGCCTTACGCAGAATTCTCTAACAATAACAGCAATCAAGCCAGTATTGAGATGGCACCATTTGAGTTTCTCTATGGGAGAAAGTGTACCACCCCATTGCTATGGAATGGTGTGGGAGAAAGAAATTTGTTCGGACCAGAACTAATCAAAAAGGCTAAAGAGAAAGTCAAGCTAGTAAAGGACAGATTGAAGATAGCACAGTCCCGACAAAAGTGCTTTGCAGATCCTAAGCGTAGAGAAGTCACCTATGAAGTGGGTGATAGAGCTTATCTTAGAGTGTCACCAATTCGTGGGGTGAAGAGATTTGGAGTCAAAGGAAACTTGGCCCTAAGATATGTTGGACCACTCAAAATTCTGAGTCGTAAAGGAGAAGTAGCCTATGAGATTGAATTGCCAAAATCATTATCTGCAGTTCACAATGTGTTTCATGTGAGTCAGCTAAAGAAATGTCATCCAGAGATGGAAGAGACTTCTTTGAAGGATACTATACCTTTGGAGGAGGTCCAATTGGAAAGTGACCTCACTTATGAGGAAAAACACATCAAGGTTCTTGAGACTGCAGAAAGAGTTACTCGGACTAAGACTATCAAATTCTGCAAAGTTCAATGGAACCATCATTCCGAAGAAGTAGCAACATGGGAAAGAGAAGATGATCTTCGGAAAGACCACCCTCGCCTATTTGCTAACCAATCCGAATCTTGAGGGCGAGATTCACCTTAAGGGGGTTAGATTTGTAACATCCCTAAAATCATGTTTTCAAATTTTGCATATCATCCATGCATTCATAATCATTTTAGGATCATTTTCAAAGTCATTACAAAACAGGAGAATTTTGAATGCCTATTATTTTATGTAAGCAAGGCATTGATCCAATGCTACTCTCTAATGATAGATTATTTGTTTTGAATCAAAGATGTTTTGCTCCTGGGTTTGTTTGATAAATTCCAAGATTTGGACAAAGATTTCAAAACAAAGAAACAAACTTAAATCATTTCTTTGTCATTATTAAGCAATGGGTAAAACATTGGTTATTTTAAAATTCTAAAGTGCCAAATTATTTTAAAGAGTACAACATTGTTCTGCAACCAAATGTGTACAACTTTCACTCTAAAAAAATCCAGAATAAATTTGAACTCAACTTGGTTTAAAACTCATTTTAATTTGATTCCTGGAAATTCAAACAGAAAAAGAAAAGAGATAAAGAATAGAAAAAGGGCCGGCGCCACTCTTTCAGCCCAACAGCAGTTGCAGCCGGCGAAGCCCACCCGGGACATTTCCCTTCCCTCTCTTTCTCACCCGCACACACACCCCCTCCCTCGCTGTCAAGTGGACCCAGCGCCAGGTCAGCTCGTCGTTCCCAAACCCCGCCCACGACCAGGCCTTCGCTGTTTTTTCCTCTCTTCACTGTCGCGATTTCAATTTGAGTAAATGGCAATGAATGCGTGTGTAATCTCCGCCCCTGCTCTGGCTACTTAATCACCTCCCCCTCATGATCATTTCCCCTCACACAGCCAACACAGAGCGCCGCCAGGCTCCCCAAATTTTCCCTCGCACCACCGCGGTACAGAAGAACTCCGGCGAGATATTCTGGTAAGCCTCGTGCGCCCCTCTGCCCGACGTTCACGCGAGCGTGTTCCCCTTGACCTTGCGCATCTGCTAATCCTGTGGCTTGTCCATTGGTTCCCCAGGTCGTTGCCCCCGTCGTCGTTTGCAAACACCCGAGACGCAACTCAACTCCGGCGAGTTAATCTGGTTAGTTCCGAGCGCGCCTTGCCCTCTCTTTGATACTAACATGACTAGTGTCGTTCCCCGCATCTAACGTGCCGCTTGTTTCTCTCTGGCACGATCTACAACGTCAGCAACATCGACGAACAGCCGTGCCCGACGACAGGCTTCACTCCAACGAGCAATAGCGGCCGAGTCCGTGCGCCCCTGTCTCTCCCTCAACCACCTCGAGCACCGCAACGACCTCACGAGCTCGGTAAGCCCCTCTGCTGACCCCAGCCCCCTCCGTAGCCACCGAAACATCACTGGCAGAGCCACGCCGCCGCGTCGCCGTCGCTAGCGCCGCCCATCCGTGGTCGCTTGATCGATAGCCGTCGGATCTAGATCCAGCGCATAGGAATAGATCACTTATCGAAGGGGTACGTTTTAGACCTGGCCATGCGTTTTCACTTAGATCGTGCGGCCCATGTTGATCGATCCGGACGAACCGGTACGGGCCAATCAGAACACGCCGCGTGGCCTGAGTTTAATTTTAAAAACAGAAATTAGATCTATTAGTGATTCAAACTTGCAAAATTCATACCTTTTGATCCACACGTTCAAATTTTACAAATTTTATATCATTGGAATCAGGAGAAAGAATGATATCCATTTATGCAATGTGTTTAATGTTTTGTTTCTATAAAATTGGTTATTTTTGCAGAGACATTTATAGGCTTATTTTGAGTATAGAAATGATTTGAAAAACGATTTAAAGATCAAATAAAGTTTATATAGTGTGTCTTTGTGTTGTTTATGATTCAGTACTATATACTTGTCTTGTTTGGTGTAGAAAATCATCACATGGCATTTGCATGCATTCATATATTTTTGCTTGTATATTTTTTATATGTGAATTTGGTGCCATTATTTTATGTGTAGATTTTGGTGCTAAGAGTGATTGTGGTTGTGAAGATTGTTGCTACTCCCCAAACTACCAAGGCAAGTGGTGCTACATGTTTTTTTACCCCAATAGTTTTACCTATGCATTAGAAATATTTTGTATAGGACTCGCATGATTATTTTGCTAATTATCTATATGCTATGCTTGGGAAATCCTAGTAGTTGTAGTAATGTTAGAATTTCCTCTAAGTTAAGATACTTGCTATTGCCATGATTATCCTAGCTAGTAGCAACCAAGGGTGGATTATATATTCATGTTATGAGAAATATTTCTAAGCCTTTGACTTATGTTTTGCTTAATAAAACAACTAAGTGAATGAAACACCTGGGTGGAATGGAAAGAATGGTTTGTGTTGAGTGGTTACACAAGGCCCATTTATATGGTTTACCTTGTGTATCTTACTTGTGGAAAGCCACCCAGGAACAAAGGGATTTGAGATGACAAATGTTAAGAAGCTTCTAGCGCAGCCACATGGCAATATGGGCTCTGCCTAGATCATATTAGTTGTAATAACTTAGCCATTTGGACAGTTGGTGGTAGTGGGATGATAGGTTGGAACGCGTCCATTTGGTCTAAGGGAAGGCTTCTGAAGGTCCTATCTTGGTGAAAATCAAGTCTTGTGGGGAAAGTGCACAACCTCTGCAGATGGAAGAATCTAAGTACTTAGCCATGTCCCTGGTATTGGACAACTTGAGCATCAAGTCATGGAACCTATCAAGAATCTCCTCATCCCAATTTTCTAAGTTAAAAACTTGTGGTTGAACAAGGGTGAAGGTTCACCAATTTATATTGGTGGTTCCTTGGGAAAGTTGTGTCAAAGAAAAACTTAGTGTTTTCAACTAATAGGTTAAACCTATTTTGAGCAAAGCAAGCCTAAGCTACACTTAGCCAATTTCATGTAGTAACTACATGTTAATATTCTACTAAGGTATCACTTGCCAATACTATTCCAATGTATTGACCCACTATGGCTGTAACTTGTGATGTTGCAGGTTATTCTGATGATGATGAGGGGTTATGAGTCTACACTCAACATGCTTGCCTGTGGCACATGAAGATGAAGACTTTATTTTTATTGTTATGAATGAACTCTTGTATTAGGCCTATGGCCATGGAGTTGTAAGGACTATGTTATCTCTGGAATGACGATGTAATAATGACCTTTGTTTCTATGTACTTCATCTTAAACTGTGGATGCTAGCAATTGATCCTGGGACTAGCATTGCAATCACAGGGATCCTTACCTTTATAAGGGAGGGATCTTACACAAAGTGTGTAAGGTAAACAATCGAACTGTTCTATGAACAAGACACTGTTGTTTTCTCCCTAGTAGCAACATCACATCTACAACCGAAGAGATTGTTGTCACTTCCCTGGGAAACTAGAGGCATGAACCCACTATCGAGCATAAATAACCCCTCTTGGAGTCACTAGCAACTACTTGGCCAAGATAGCTAATAACAACGGAGAGCATGCAAGATCACAAACAACACAGACATGATAGAATCATAAAGACAATACCATTAATCAATTGACATAGTAATCTCAATATCCATCGGATCCCCGCAAACACAATGCATGATTACAAATAGATTAGATCTTGATCATGAACAGGGCTCAACAAGATCTATACATGAAAGCACAAAGAGGAGATACAACCATCTAGCTACTACATGGACCCATAGTCCAAGGTGGAACTACTCACGCTTCATACCGGAGAGAAGGCCTCCAGGATGATTTCCTCTCCGGCAGGGTGCCGGGAAGAACTTCATATCCCCCCCGCCCCCCGATCTAGGGACGACGGTGACGGCGGCTGCAGAAGGTTTCATGGAGTTTTGATCGGGTGCCTAGTGTTCCTGCATCGGGGCTTCTTATAGGCAAAGAGGCGAGGCTAGGAGGCGGCCAGGGGCCCCACACCCTACCCAGGCACGGGGCAGGGCCCACCCGCACCTAGGTGGGTCTGGCCGCCCTGGTTCGCTTCTCCGTCTCGTCTTCTGGCTTCGAGTTGCCCACGGTAAAATATTAACTTTGGATTTTGTCCCGTCCAATTCCGAGAATATTGATTTTTTGCCTTTCTGGAACCAAAAATAGAAGGAAACAGGCAACTGGCACTGTGGCAACTTGTTAATAGGTTAGTTACAGAAAAGATATAAAAACACCTCAAAGTGTAGACAAAGCAAAGTAGATACTAAACAAGCATGGAGCATCAAAAATTATAGATACGTTTCCGACGTATCAAGCATCCCCAAGCTTAACTCCTGCTCATCCTCGAGTAGGTAAGTGATAAAAAGAATAATTTTTGAGGTGACATGCACCATCAAAACCAAGATCAAACCATTTGCAAGCATTGAAAGATGGTAACAAAGAACTCTAAACATATGCATGAAATATGGAGTTCTAACAATAGGACATAGTAACTATGCATGCAACATGAAAGGCTACAAACAAAGATCATGAATAACATGCATTGAAATTTTTTTGTTTGTTTCACATACAGAAAATATGGCATAGTGTCATTCAGCTTGTCCCTCATGTAGTAGCAAATAGATGCATAGGACACCTTCAAAGTTCACAAGGGTGACTAGAAACAAATGGCACAAGAACAAGTAATATCACAATATGCATCAATCAATAAGTTTTGGGACACTGCACACAGAATGACAACTATGCTCTCTTAATGGTGCCTAAAAGTAGAACGTGGAGACTCAAATAATGGTGGAAGAAAGGCCTTTCATAAAGGAAGCAGGGATTTCAAGTTTCAAAAAGAGCTTCCAAAAATTATGGTACTTGTTAGTTTTCAGCCCTCATTGCCCCTATCATAAGTATCTTGAAGTGATTAAGGTTAAAGTGAACAACCTATGGAGTATATGCTTGACAAAGTATAAGTTGGCAATCTCAAGTCCCTTGAATACGAGGGCCACACCTCATGCTACTCAACTTCAGTTACCTGTAAGTTCTTGTCATTGTAAGTACATGCGTATCATAGAGAACCGCCAACGGGGTACCCCTTGCACATGGTACAGGAGATATCCCATAACCAAAATGACAAGTCAAGCAGACAATGAGCATCTCAGCGATCTTTTTATTTACTATATGCATAGCTTTTTATTGAGGATGATTCATAGATAGCTCACTATGGTGATGCTGCAAGTTTCCACCATGATTAGGCATGGCTTAGGATAGCGGCCCAGGCGTTTCTCTAACACAAAATACATACTCCATGGACTTACAAGTTCCCTCTTTATTTCACACAGGTGACATCCATAGACAAAAGAGCATGATATCAACTGACTACAAAGTACAAGTGCAATGTTGAAAACATTCCCCGTGACAGCACGGTTCTGCTAATTCCAACGTATAAGTGCAAGCATATACAACATAGATGACACAATGATTCAAGTTTATTAGGGGAAAAGAATATAAAGTGTGCCATCAATTTTGTGAGGGCTTTAATCACTAAGTTTTCACATAACAAAATAGTTTTTAATTGGAAGATAGCTGAAAATAAGAATATACTTGGAATGGTGTAACACACCATGCGTAGGAATTTATAGTGGACACTTTGGAATAACTTGGTTTCTTGGGAGTTGGAAGCATGAGTAGAACTTACTCATACAAGTGGAGGCTAGCAAAAGACTGGGAGCAACCAACTAAGAGAGCAATAATGGCCATAATCATGCAGAGCAACAAAACATTACTAATCAAAGAATAGAATGGTACTACCAGTCAAGGACTAAATGATCATAGAGGCTATGGTGACTTGTCATAGTCATAACATGGTCTGAGCATGTGCCAAGTCAACCCAAACAAAGCATCAAAGGAGAATACCACAATACTATTCTTTTGCATGCTAAAACAACGCATAATTCTTTCAAGGCACACTAAGCAATCCCAATTGTTTGGAACAAGACATGCTACAGCAATAATCACTAAGCATAAGGTCAAAATAACACCTAGCATGTCATGCTAAAGTCTAAGTTACAGTCAATGCAATCTCCTCTTGCACTTATCAAGCAAGAACTTCCTACTCCTTTCCAACACCAAGCAACTTATTTGCAACAACACAGCGAGAACGGGGGTCAAAACTACTTTATTCAAGCAAACTAAACAAACTAAGCAAACCAAACAAAAACTAATACTCTCCAAGAACAACACAATTGTGCATGAAACAACAAAAACGAAGTGTCTAGACAGATCTGAGCTTTTTATTGATGAAGAAGGGGCTGCCTTGGTCATCCCTAATCTTTGGCGCTTGTACCTCTTGGATATTTCTTGGGGTGACACTGGGGTGGCATCCTCAGGCTTGAGCTTTTGTCCATTCTTCATCTCATTACATCATGCTTTCTCTACACCTAAATTTTTTCCTTCACACAAAACTTCACACAATCTTCATTAGGAACATTAGTGTATTCAAAAGATAATAGACCTTTAGGCAAAGCTTTAGAACAGCAAGAATTTTCACTAGAAACACAAGCTACTGTAGCAACTCCTTCAAAAATCTCAATTCCCCAAAAGAGAACTCAAAAAGGAATCAATAAGAAGCAAATGCAAATAATGGCAGAAATCTTTCAAAATAGACCAGCAGGTAGAAACCGATTTTTTGAACATCTTCTGTTGCTCAAATAAAAAAGTGTTGAACTAACGAAAGTTAGCTAACATACTCGGGGATTTATTAGTAAATTTTCAGCTTAATCTGAGTTACAGAGACTCCTCACGATTTATTTTGGTGGAGGACAGAAATCTGTTTCGGGACAGCAACTCCCCAAATCTTACTTCCCTCTCATTAGAGGTCATTCTTGGCACAAAAAGCAAACAAAAAGGATAATAAGAGGTTATTACAGAAGTAGTAACTTCCAAGACTCAAGAAAACTATTGGGTTATCTCCCAAGAAGTACTTTTCTTTAATGTCTTTAAGTTAGGCACAAGAAGCAAGAATCAAGTATTTTCAAATGAAGAAGCATTAACATCAAACCTTGCTTTCAAAGGAGGAGCAAAAATCAACTTCTCTCTTCTCATAGGGAAGTGTTCAATACCTTTCTTGAATGGAAAATGATATTTAATTGTGCCTTCTTTCATATCAATGATGGCACCAACAGTTCTAAGAAAAGGTCTTCCCAAAGTAATAGGACAAAAAATATTGTATTCAACATCCAAAACATAGAAATCAACAGGGACATAAGCATTGTTAACCATAATAATAATATCATTAATACTCCCCATGAGTTTCTTTTTAGCATTATCATTGAGTAGGACATCCAAATAGCAATCTTCCAAAGGTGGCAAATCAAGCATTTCATATATCTTCCTAGGCATAATAGAGACACTAGAACCAAGATCATATGAAGCTTTGAGATCAAAGTCATTCACCTGCATATTAATAATGGGTTCCCAACTATCTTCTACTTTCCTAGGAATAGAAGCTTTGTGTTTTAACTTCTCTTCCTTAATCTTCACAAGAGCATCTGTAATGTGTTTAGTGAAGGCAAAATGCATATCACTAGCATCAGGACTTTTAGCAAGTTTTTGCAGGAACACAATCACTTCAGAAATATTGCAACCATCTACATTAAATTCAAACTTATAATCACTAGTAGTATACTCAATAGGCTTAGGCATAGTAGGAGGACGAATAGGGACTTCTTGTGATTTAGTGGTATACATTCAAGTGATGGTGCACACACTATTGTTTCTATCAATTTCAGCTTCCCTTTCCCACTTAGCATGAAGTTGATCTAACAGTCTAACATTTTTTTCAATAGTAACTTGTATGGCATGAGCAGTAGCAAAGGTATTTTCCATGGTTTCAGGTTTAGCAGCCATTTTATTAATCAAAGAGGACTGTGCTTCAGACAAAGAGGAAATATTCTTCTCAACAGTTAAAATTTTCTCCTCCACAGTCTTGTTGAAAGCAGTTTGTTTACTAATAAAGTCTTTGAGCATGACTTAAAGTTCAGAGGGGGCACTTCTAGCATTGTTGTAGGAGTTTCCGTAGGAATTGCCATTATTAGGAGGATAAGGCCTGTAATTGTTGTTACCACCAGAATTATTCCTATATGCATTGTTGTTGAAATTGTTGTTGCTAACGAAGTTCACATCAACTTGCTCTTCTTGAGCAACCAAAGAGGTTAAGGGAACACTATTAGGATCCAGAGGAGTTTTCCCATTAACAAGCATAGCCATAATAACATCAATCTTATCACTCAAAGAGGAGGTTTCTTCAACCGAATTTACCTTCTTACCATGTGGAGCTCTCTCAGTATGCCATTCAGAGTAATTAACCATCATATTGTCAAGGAGCTTTGTTGCAGCACCCAAAGTGAGGTCCATGAAGGTACCTCCAGCAGCTGAATCCAATAGATTTATTAAAGAGAAGTTCAAACCTGCATAAAAAGTCTGGATAATCATCCAAGCAGTGAGTCCATGAGTGGGACAATTCTTAACTAAAGACTTCATTCATTCCCAAGCTTGAGCAACATGTTCACTATCAAGTTTTTTAAATTTCATAATATCACTTCTCATAGATATAATCTTAGTAGGAGAATATTACTTTCCAATAAAAGCATCTTTGCATTTAGTCCAAGAATCAATACTATTTCTAGGCAAGGATAGCAACCATTCTTTAGCTTTTCCTCTCAAGGAGAAAGGAAACAGCTTGAGCTTAATAATATCTCCATCTACATCCTTATACTTTTGCATCTCACAAAGTTCAACAAAATTATTGAGATGGGCAGCAGCATCATCAGAACTAGCACCAGAAAATTGCTCTCTCATCACAAGATTCAACAAAGCAGGCTTAATTTCATAAAAGGTAGCATCAGGAGCAGGTGGAGCAATGTGAGTGCTAAGGAAATCATTGTTGTTTTTGCTAGCGAAGTCACACAACTTGGTGTTCTCAGCAGAGTCCATTTTGGCAAAGGTGGGCAAGCCAAAAATAGCAGGAGCAGCTAGAGCAGGAACTGATTTTTTTTGTGTTTTTGAATAAAGAAAGCAAACCAAGCTAGACTAATTTTTTTGGAGTTTTTGAAAATAGGCAAACAAAATCAAGCAAAAGAAAGTAAGCAAACTAAAAACAAAGTAAAGAGAAAGGAAGTGGAGGACTCCCCTTGTGAAGACGTCCTTAGCCTCCCTGGCAACGGCGCCAGAAAAAGGCTTGATGAGTGCAAGAAGACTGCTGGGAGACCCCAAGCGGAAGGTATGATGCAGTTCAGCAGGCAAGTTTCCCTCAGTAAGAAACCAAGGTTATCGAACCAGTAGGAGGAAGGAAATTCCCCAAAGGTGCTACAAGCAACGTGGAGACCTGCACAACACAAACTCAAGACTTCGCCCCAACTAACAATGAGGTTGTCAATCTCACCGGTTGCTGTCACAAAGGATTAATGGTTTGCAGCAAGTAAACAAGTAACAGTGGAAGATGTATCAATGGTAAAGACTGGACCAGGGTCCATAGTTCACTAGAGGTGCTCTCCTTAGATAAACAACATGGCATGAAGGGTAAACAAATTACAGCAGGGCAATTGACAGGAACTGAGTAAGGCATAATAATGCAATACCAGACAAAAAGATTCTATGAGATCCGATTGGGCAGTACAACAATATACATAGACCTCCATCCAACTGTATCTATGACTAGAAGTCTATCTTCAGGTTATCATCTGAACCCCCTCCAGTATTAAGTTGCAAGCAATAGACAACTGCTTTAAGCAAAGTGTCTAAGGTAAACAATCCACTTGTTCTATGAACAAGAGACCGTTGTTTTCTCCCTAGTAGCAACAATACATCTACCCACTCTTGGAGTAACTAGCAACTACTTGGCCAAGATAGCTACTAACAACGGAGAGCATGCAAGATCACAAACAACACAGACATGATAGAATCATAAAGACAAAACCATTAATCAATCTGACATGGTAATCTCAGTATCCACCGGATCCCCGCAAATACAACATGCATGATTACAAATAGATTAGATTTTGATCATGAACGGAGCTCACAAGATCTATACATGAAAGCACAAGGAGGAGATACAACCATCTAACTACTACATGGACCCATAGTCCAATGTGGAACTACTCACGCTTCATACCGGAAAGAAGGCCTCCGGGATGATTTCCCCTTCAGCAGGGTGCCAGGAATAACTTCAAATCCCCTAATCTTGGGATGACGGTGACGATGGCTACAAAAGGTTTCGTGGAGTTTTGAACGGGTGCCTAGGATTTCTGCATCGGGGGCTTATTATAGGAGAAGAGGCGAGGCTGGGAGGCGGTCAGGGGCCCCACACCCTACCTAGGCGTGGGGCAGGGCCCACCCGTGCCTAGGGGGTCTGGCCGCCCTAGTTCGCTTCTCCGTCTCGTCTTCTGGCTTCGTGTCCCCCACGGTAAAATATTGACTTTGGATTTTGTCCCATCCAATTCTGAGAATATTGATTTTCTGCCTTTCTAGAACAAAAAACAGAAGAAAACAAGCAACTGGCAGTATGGCAACTTGCTAATAGGTTAGTTCCAGGAAATATATAAAAAACCCTCAAAGTGTAGACAAAGCAAATAAAAGTAGATACTAAACAAGCATGGAGCATCAAAATTATAGATACGTTTTCAACGTATCAGCTTGCCGTTGGGAACAATATGGAAGTATCTTTTATTCGCATCTCCTTCCAGAATAAATTTCGCTTTAAAACGTTGGTACCATTTGAGTTTTTCCTGACGCAGTAGTCGAGCAATCTCCGCGTTTGATTGAATTTTAAGTTCAATCTCTTATACTGATAATAACCTGACTTTCGCAAAAGCTTTTATTTTCTTTTTTCCTTAATGATACAATTGGGGTCAGGCATAGTGACAAGATTGATAAAAACTCTTTCTTTTTTCCCACACTACTATTTTCCATGAGCGGCCCGAGCTCCTGCACCACAATTCGCTCACTAACCAGGTCCTCCCCACCGTCCCTCGATCTCCTCCCCCATCGTGAGCTCCCATGTGGACGTGGTGGTGCTCAACCTCGACATGGTCATGCACTCGTGCTCGTCATCGCGTCGCCCGCAAAGTACCTTGCCACCTTCATTGCCCTCCAACCATGTCCCTTCTCCTCCATAGGAAGCCTTCCATCATAAAGGTTGAGCTTCAGAATCTGAGGTCTTAAGCCTTGTCCATCATGCGGCGTGTTTAAAAATACTGCAAACTTGTGTTTTTTGTCGTGTACCATGTGGAAAATACTTCCATGTTATTATGTGTATGCCATTAATATTTTCTCCAATGCCGCAAACATGTTCCTATAATTTTGGTTTTGTCGGGCACATGTGTTGGATGCGTTGATTCTTTTGTGCAAATGGCAAGGCATTCTTTTCCATTGTTATGCAAAAAATGAGGATTTGTTGCGCACATTATTTTTCTTAAGGGTGTGATCAAAATGTTGCAAACTTTTGGCATAACTTTTAAAAATTAACAAAAAATATTGTTGCTAGAAATCCTCGAGTTTAATATTTTCATGAAAATTTTCACAACAAATGTTGCAAAAAAATGCATTCTAAAACAAAATGTTGCACAAAAACCATAAATTTAACATCTGTCTAAAATATATCGCAGTGATTTGTTGTAAAAGTATATTTTTTTGCTGCGGGGATATTTTTTGCTACAAGGTTAGTAAGGCGATTGAAATGGAGGATCGAATGAGGAGATTTTATCACTTAACACCATTTGTTGGGGATTTTTCACCGAACCACAATATTTATATTTTATTTAACAATTAACTTGTTTGACAACTAATTATGCGCATGGCCCACCCGTCCGAACACAGCACCGTGGCACATATGATCTAGAACATATGTGGTTATAAATTTTAGCGAATATTTTCTACTAGGCATTCATTTGTGTGTAGCAAATGGTATATTATCGCGGTCACGGGTCCAAAGGAAGGGAGGTCGGCTCCACCTGACAGTGCTCTACCTTCCCCTCTACCTTCGCTGCTCTGAATCAAGGGTGGTTCGGCTCCCTCCACACTGCCGATGCGCCACTTTGCAGGTATGCCGCCGTCCTTGTCTCTGGGTCGCTCCGTTCGGGTTTAGGTTTAGAAGTTGTTGGAATAAGCTAGTTTTGTTAAAGAGAGGCACCCCAGCACGAATAGAAAGGCACCGCTTGAGAGCTTCCTCCTCAAGACCGGGCCCCTCCCATGGCGCCCTCGCCAGAATAGCCGGTGAGTGGTGGTCGGGAGTCGGCACCGGAGTAGCTAGAGTAGTTAGGTGTCGTTCTGGCCTTATGCCAGGCTTGGGCTCCATGTTCGTTAGTCGAAGCAAGGTGCGAGATCTGGCTGCCCAGATCCTGCAATTAGGGTTCCATTGTCGCCGGTGGCTGCTCTAGTGGTCGGAGCGGAGCAGGCGGAGAGGGAGAGTTGCTTCCCCAAATAAATTAGAGGCAGCTTGTTTCCATTTGCTCTGGGCGAGCCTGGTGCTACTGGTTCTCCTGGCCGGCTGTGGTGGCGGGGGGAGATCTGCGGCGACGAGGCGTTGGGATTGGTGGTGCCCCTCCCGGTCGGCCGTGGTGGTGAGGAGGAGGTGGTATGCTATTCGGCGGTCGCCGGTCTGGATTGGAAGCAGTGTATTAGTGTTTTGCTTTCAGATGCTATCGATCTGGAAGACTCAAAGCCTTTCTTGCCGTTCTAGTCATGGGGAGAAGGTGTGGCAGGGATTTCTTCCTCGGTCTGATGTCAGCTGGAGCGGGCGGGGTAGTTGGTGGGATGACGTCGGGCTGTTCAAAGTGGGGCTCTTAGGCAGCGATGGTGGGCTGCATCTGGAGCGGCATGGTTCCTGGGAGTTCTCTCTCGGCGGTGGTGTCACCGTCGACTGCTTTGGCCGAAGGACGGCCACTCCCTCCCTCAAGGTTGGCGCTTCAAGGCTGGCGAAAGGGAAATCTTAACCTCCTTCGATGGAGGCCTCTCTGCTTCATCTTGTTTGGTTTCCGCTGCGGTGACCCAAGTGGTCATGTCCCCAGCATCGCCGCGGTTTAACAAGATGAACAGTTTCTTGCGTGTGGTCGGAGCGGAGCTGGACCTGATTGCGTTTCTAGCAATAGATCTAGGGTTCTTGGTGCTTATTTCATGGACCTTGTTGTAATTTCTCTTTTCTTCCTGGTCCTACTTGTAATATGTACCACCATCGCTGAAAGTTAATGGATGTTCTCGGTCCTTCGGGACCAACCCGTTCAAAAAAAAGACACGCTAGGTGTCCTGCTGGTTGGTCCAACAGCTTAACTTCTAGTTAAATGGCTTAATGACAAGTTATGTGTTTTGTGCGAATCCTTCCCTCAAATATTTGTGTTTTGCAAAGAAAATGTAAAGGTTATGGTAAAAAACTCTCGGATAGGTCCCCCGGTGGCTAAAATTCGCCCTAAAACGGCAGGGTAATCTTAGGCCATAGGCCGCTCCTCATATCGCATCGCAATCGAGCCCGCTTCCCTCCGCCACTCGCCTAGTCGCCAGTGCGCGTCGGCATTCCTACTACCCAACTTGAGCCAGTTCCCCCGCCACTTGCCGCCATGCGTCAGTGCCCCTACTGCTCCTCGCAGCCTGCCACTACGCCGCCTCTCACCCTCGCCTGCACGGCGCCGCCGCAATCCCACACAAGGTTGTGCTCCCTCTCACGCCCCATGTCGCTCGTCCGACATCAGTTGCCCGCGACCAAACTCTACTTAGCGACGGCACACACCACCAGTGAATTTCGGTATTAACCGTAACCGAAGGGAAATCTTTGTTCCACCAGCCGAATTCATCAGAAAACCACAATTCACGAAACCAATTTTCGGTTTCAACACGACGCTCCCCATCCAAATAGACTTGTGGGAAACTGAATTGGAGTTGATCCTGCAGCTTCTCCTGATCGGATTACCCCTCCCCCAATTCTATTTATTCCCCACCTCCTCGCCCAAACCCAGTCGACAAAAATCATCCCTGGCACAGGCCCCCTGCGTCATATCTGTGTCGGTCTCTCTGTTATTTGTCGCGTTCGGGTAGGGGCGATGCCGATGTCGACGGGTCTGAAGTGGCGGATCTTTGGCTCCTGTACTCTTGCCCTGGCAGCATACAAATGGGCTTATAGCTCCCATGCGACGTCTTTACGCGGAATTGGAAGGAACACGACATCGTTGAAAAGAATAGCTCGCATGCAACGCTTGTGAGGCAGCTAATAGCCCAGGGCCACACGGGCCATAAAACGGTCGTTAAGGACACATTTAACTTGTTCCAAGATTAGGGTTAAGCCAAACCGGTCGGTTGGAACAGCCAGTCAAACCAACCGCTTCCGACCGAGAGTGTGCGTCACACTGACTATAGCTTCCCCGACGGCGGCGGCGGACCTCACCCATCGTTATCGGTGCCGGCGGCGGCGTCAGGGCAATTTTTTTAGGCAGCAGCGCTTTCCATTTGACGGCGAAGGTGGTGAGTGCCATTTGAAAGCTAATTCCTCTCCCATTCTTCTCAATTCGAGATCTAAGCGTGCCCATTGATGCTAGATTGTGGAGGCCGAGGTGTGCTGAACGGGGCGAGGGGGAACAAGATGGAGCATGGAGAGGGGACTTCTAATCGGTATATCCCGCATCTCTGCACTTAATTTCTCTAAGGTTGAGCTCTTTGTTCGCTTCCGCTAGCTCACAGTGCCCGCCAAAACAGGAGACGAGCGATGTTGCCAGACCTTCAATTAGATCAATTTCTTTCCCTCTAGGGTTGTTTTAGTTGATGGCAGCACGCAGATCATTGAGAGAGACACGGTTGTTAAATGGGAGGTGGAATTAGAACATGTTGATCCCCAAGAGCTAATAAACATGGGAGAGGAGGCGGTGAGGAAAATGGTGGAAAAATTGGGGATAGTGTGGTTTGGGGGCCAGAGCAAGAAGTTTCTTTGTTACGATTTGATGATTGCAAATGTGACTATGTTAGGGTTGAGACAGGGGAACATATAGTTGATGAAATCGATGAGAGAAACGGTTTGACAAGCAAAACTGTTCTGTTTTTAGCAGAGCTCATTGATCTGAAACCTGATTCGAGGGTTGGATATGTGGCCTCGAACCTGGCTGCTCAGATGGTCGAGGATGATTGGGCTGCACAAAGGCAAGTAATTCCTATACTTACTGAGTTGGAAGTGTTAACGGTGGAGGATGATGCTAATGCACAGGGGAGGCTGCAGATGCTAATGCACAAGGGGAGGCTGCAGATGCTAATGCACAAAGGATTGTAACTGTTGATTGGAATTCAGTTGAGATACATGACCGGACTGATTTGGTCATTGCACCAATAGATGACATTGAAATGGCAAAGCTTTTTGACATTCCTATAGATGACAGAGACAAGGAGAAGAAGAGGGATGAAGCTGCAAATGATGGTGACAACCATTTAAGAGATGAAGAGGCAGATATAGATCTAGAGTTGTTGGAAAATGCTGCAGTTCATGTAGATGATGTACATGATGATGAGCTAGTAACAATTTATGACAAAGAGGACCCAGTTATTGAAGTTGGGAGATTGTTTCCAAGCATGGATGAATTCAGGATGTGTTTCAGGACATATGCAGTCAAACGTGAGTTTGCTACCAAGACTATGTGGACTGATAAAAAGAAGTTCTATGCAAAATGCATAGGTTATGATGGTGGTGCCAAGCCTTGCAAGTGGTATATATCTGCTAGAAGCCAACCTGATGGAAGGACAATAAGAGTGAATCAAATTCCAAAACCTCATACTTGCATTACAAGTTCTCAAGCAGTTACAAAGATGACATCATAATTATGGGTTGCAGAAAAGATCAAGCCTATGTTAGCCACAACACCAAACATCACTGCAAAGAGACTGAAAATAGACTTGGAAAAGCAGTACCCCATTAAGCTGAATTATACCACAGTGTGGAAGGCAAAGCAAAGGGCAATGAAAGAGCTATATGGTGATTGGGAAAATACCTTTCGAATGCTTTATAACTTCAAAGCAGAAGTAGAGAAGAGGTCACCTGGCAATGTTGTGGAGATAGATACTGAGGTAACATCTGATAGGAAAGTCTTCTTCTCTAAGTTCTTCATGGCTTTAAAGCCTTGCATCGATGGCTTCAAAGCAGGGTGCCGTCCATATTTGAGTATAGACTCATCTTTCTTGACTGGAAAGTGGAATGGTAAACTAGCAGCATGCAATGCTTTAGATGGACACAATTAGATGTTACCTATAGCTATTGGCATGTTTCAGTCTGATACAGAGGCATCATGGACATGGTTCATGATGCAGTTGAAAAGATGCATAGGGCCAGTCTCTCCATTGGCAGTGCACACAGATGCATGTAAAGGTTTAGAAAATGCAGTGAAGATTGTTTTCCCTCATGCTGAGCAGAGGGAGTGCTTTGGCCATATGTGGATGAATTTGATCAAAAAAATTAGATGAGATGATTTTGGACGCATGTGGCCAGCAGCAAGATCTTACACCAGACAGACACATTCATATCACCTTGAGAAGATTAAGGCGTCATGCTCTGAGGAGGATAGGGTCAAGTTTTGTACATGGTTGGAAACCTACCATTCTCTTTTATGGTACAGGTCAGGTTTTAACACTGCCATCAAATTTGATCATATCAACAATAATTTGGCAGAAAGTTCCAACAACAAAGTGAAGGAGTTAAAAGACTTGCCTATCCATGACATGGTTGAACAGATCAGGATCATGATCATGAGGTTGTGGGAATTGAGAAGAAGGCTTGGTGATGTTCTTCAATGAGATAAGCTTCCTGATGTTGTGCAGCAGGTGGTCAACAGGAGCAGAAATCTTGCACATTTGCGTGTTGAGAAATCCTCACTGTGGGGTGTTGAAGTCAGAGATACAAAGACTGGCAGGAGGCATGTTGTTGACACTCAATTGCATGAATGCACATGCCTTGAGTGGCAACACACTAGGAAGCCTTGTGAGCATCCCATACTTTTCTTGGCCTCCAAACACAAGATAAATATGCACCCATATTTGCATGAGTATTATTCTGTAGCAAAATTCAAGGCTACATATGGAACACCAATTCCAGCACTTACAGATCAGTCTCAGTGGCCTGAAGTGGACATTCAGTTCTCCTTGTGTCCAACTTTGATGAAAAGAAAGGCTGGCATGCCCAAGCAGAGTAGATTCAAGGCTTGGTTTGAGAAAGGTGGGAGCAGCAAGAAGGGAAAGAAAGATGCCAAGCCAAAAAGGGCCCAAAAAGGTAACAAGAATAGATGCAAACTCTGTGAAGAACTTGGACACCGAGCTGGATCTACCAAGTGCAGATACACTGCTGAAAAGCCAAAGTATGTTCATCCAAAATCTATCCCATTTCTTGTTGATGATTTTTCTCCCCCAGCTAACTTGCTTATTTTCAGGAGGAAGCGTGGAAAAAAGGCCCACCTCTTGTTGTTGAAGAATGCTGGCCAGTGAAAAGGGCAAGAATCAATGGCCAAAGAAAGAAGAGAATTAACCAGATCATGTTTGGTGCTGCTGAGGTGCAATCTGAACTTGTTTTGGAGGATGATGTGCAAATTGTTGTGGCTTTAGGGCACACCATTTCTAATTTGGAAGCTATGGTGCAAAATGAGGGGCAAAATGAGCATGTTGTTGAGGCTCTAGTGCAAAATGAGCATGTTGTTGAGGCTCTGGTGCAAAATGAGCATGTTGTTGAGGCTATGGTGCAAAATGAGCATGTTGTTGAGGCTCTGGTGCAAACTGACCATGTTGATGAGGCTCTGGTGCCAGATTGTGTTGTTGAGGAGGTGCAGGAGGTGAAGGAGACTCTTGGACGTGATGTGGGGAGGCCAGATGGTAATGGTAAGAAAAAGAAGAGCATAAACCTGTTGTGTGGTGTGAAACTTGTGAAGGAGAAGAAAACGAGGGGTAAGAATAGCCAGAAGAAATAGACTTTGAATTTGGCACTTGTTGTTGTTGTGAACATTTGTTATTGTAAACATTTGTTATTGTAATAATTTGGCACTTGTTGTTGATAATTTGGCCGAAATTCAAATATGATGGTAAATTTGAATTTCAACCAATGTAGCTATGTGTACTTTTGTATGTTTTATGAGCTTCCAACGTTTTTCTCATATGTAGAGTACAACTCATCCTCGCCCTGATCCCTTTTGTGAAGTACAACTCACCCTCACCCAAAATGTGGTAGAAATAGGCTCCAAAGCTAGGGTAAACCACCCCATTTCTAAGCAAGTTTTTTTCGACCATTTCTAAAACCAAGTTTGATATTTTTCCTCACAACTATGTCACATAACATGACACGATGCGAAGGTTTTGTATTTTTTTTTGATTTTTTTGAATTAGTTATGCACATTTGAATGTCTGGTCAAACTTTTTGAAGGGTTTTCATAAATATTCTTAGCTAGGGGTTGAGGCTCACAAAACTAGCATTGGATCTCTGATGAAATAGCATGTTGTGAACCTAAAAATGGTTTTTACAAAAAATCATCAGCATGAAATCATGTACCTGTAGTTCATATCTTACCCACTTCTAGCCGATTCGGCAGGATTTGTCTTTTTCACCAGGGATGGAATAAAAGGTTTGAGATACTCAACTTGGGAAATTGTACATGCTAGGTGGTATAGTATTTTCGAAAAATAGTATGTTACCATTTTGAAACTTCAATTTGGTGGTTGCTTCACAAATCCCCCCTCTTTCGGCACTCAGAAAATAGAAAATGGATTTTCTGTGGGTCGAAAAGGAAAACTTTGTACTACAACATTATTAGTCATCCCACTATACACATGCATGCCCAATATGGGAACATTATCACAAACTATGCCTTGATTCTAGCCATATCATTGGTCATTTGACCCGAAAGCCAGAAAACCTCGAAGGAGATAGGTCATTTTGTGAAGGGTTTTTTGAAATATGATCAATAGACCAAGTTTCATATTTTTTCCTCACAACTATTTCACATAACATGACACCATGCGAAGGTTTTGTATTTTTTTGATTTTTTTTGAATTAGTTATGCACATTTGAATGTCTGGTCAAACTTGTGAAAACTTTGTTGACTGCATCCTAAACCCAGCTAACCCTAAGGCCGAATGAGGAACGTAGATCTAACCCTAGCGCGATACTGTGGTCGTCCGATCGCGTCTTCTAGAAGGATTCCGCAGGTGGCTCTGGGCGATTCGTGGAAGGGCTTGTTCTGCAACCTGATTGGTTGGCGTCTCTTAGAAGGATTTCGCGGCTAGCTCTTGGCGATCCGTGGGATGGATGATTCTGAAATCTGATTGGCTCGCATCGTTTTTCTATGAACAGATAAGGTACAGCGTGGCACACTCCATTGACCGTTGGACCGAGCGTGGCATGCGAGGGCGCTGGGCGGGCGGGCTGCACCATGCATGCATGCCATGCAGCTGCCTCTCGCGTCGCAGTCTATCTATTTGGCGTGCAACCAACCAACGCAGCAGCGCTGCAGCGTATTTACTCCCTTTGTCGCATTAAATAAGTGTACATCTAACAACTTTCTTCAGTCAAACTTACTCCCCTCCGGTTCATGCGCCATAGAAAAAGTCAATATTTATAAACTTTGACTACGTATATAAGAAAAAATATCAAAATCTAAAATATGTAATAAATATAATTAGATTCACCATAACACATACTTTTATATTATATAAAACTGATATTATAAATGCTAGTATTTTGTTTTTAAACTTAGTTTCATACTCCCTCTATTCCCTCCAATTGACATCCCTTTAATTACTCCCACCGATTTTTTTCTCACCCGTTGAGTTTCCATGTGTGAGTTTGTTGCATGCGGTGTGTAAAAACGAACGAGTTTGCTGCATGTCGTGTGACAACTACCTTGGTCCTAGATTCCTGCATTTATTACCGAGTAATCAAGGCCAAATTCTATTTTCTCTTTTATTTTTCACTGTCAATGAACAACTATCTTGGACTTTTTCTCTCTTTCCCATTAATACATCCATGCATGCAGGGGCGGGGGTGACGGTGCAGGGGTCGTGTCGCATCCTAGCAATTTTTTTGCACTGATCGTATTGATCACGCACGCGGCTACGCACGCTGCCTACACGCAACGCAGCGCACGCGGCTGCACCAACGCAGGATTCCCACGCCGCCCTTCACGCTGAGCCCTGCCCGCCCTCAATAAATAGGCAAAACGCCTTTGCCTTCTCATCTTCAACCTCGAGCTCGAGTCCCTTAGCCTCCTTTACCTCCTCCCAGCCCCAAAAAACAGTCCGGCGACCATGGCGACCTCCCCCCACCATGCTTCCCTTCCGAATGCGAGGTCAGCGACGAGGACAACCACCCGGACCGTAGGTAGGTCTAGGAGCAGGAGGCGCCCACGCGCCTGAGGCGTGGCAACAAGGTCGGGCGACGCAAAGCCCCGCCTGCCCTGGGTCAAGGCCACTGTCCACAACCCTCCCCAAAGTCCGGGCGTAACCTCCCCGACGCCCCTCCGATGAGTATTGGAAGGCGGCAGAGAAGCAGGATGTGAAGGAGCTGGATGCTTACGCCAAGTGGGAGGATAAGCAGGCCGCGCGCACCCTAAAGAAAAGGCGCAAACGGGAGGAGGAGGACCGATGGGAGGCCAATCGCTGGGCCTTCCAGGAGGAGCAGCGGCGGCGGGAGGAACGGGAGAGGGCGGCGGCTTGGAGGGCGGCGGCACCGCCCCCACCGCCGATGGAGTAGGGCAGCCTCCCGGCGGCGAGGTTGGCTGGCAGCCCAGGGTTTAGGCGCCGGGCCCTTAGGGTCTATGTAATGTGGGGCCCTCTATGTAATGTGGGTCCACTCTCTATATTGTACCTCTTGTCTTTTATTGTAATGTTATCTAATATATGTAATGTTATCTAATATATTATCTATATTAGAAAAGCTCGTGTTTTACTCGTGCAATATTTAAAATATGTTATCACTCGACTTGTGTTTTATTGTATTGTCATTTGTCAAAACACCCAAAACAACAAGTGCATAAAACAAAAGACACAAAAAAATTTCTCATATAATACTCGTGCAATATTTATAAAATGAGTGAAATTAGAAAAGCTCAAAAGGAAAAATAAGTTAACGTTATGATGGTTGATTATTTTCAAACAACACATACAACACATGGTTCATTTTCAAACAACATATTTACATATTTACATAAGTTAAAGGGGCGCCCAAATTAAAGTGCTCGGCTTGTTAGTTAAATGGATGCCCTTGGCCTTCATTTATATATTTACTTTCGCAAAAATAAAAGATTGCGACCTGAGCACGAGTATCTGCGGATCCACACATCCCTAGTTAGATTGTAACGTGAGTACTATTTTTTGTTTGCCCAATCTACAAGTAGTTACTATTGGGCCTGGATATGACCATTTTGGCCTGGCTAAGTTCTATTTGGGCCTGGCTTTTTTCAATCACTCCTCGTCAATTGTTTTTTTTAACTTTTCAACCCCTCCCCCTCCCCTGCACACTGATGAAACTGAAGGAACACTGATGAAACTGAACAAACACTGATTTCGAAAACAGAGCAGCTCAAAATTTGCCCGAATTTGTGTTGCATTTTATTCAAGCCAAAGACATAGACCATTACATCCATCTCCGCAGGTTTTACGATAACAAAGCATCACTCGAACACTGATTGCGCTATCTAATGACTAATGATCAGCAGATAAACTAATCTGAGAGAAATTACACAAAAATAAAAAAACGACCATCAAATTGTCCTGCTTCTTCAATTCGATGATTTGCCTTAGCTGCTTGTTCATCTTCTTCAGCTCGGCCTTCACTTCCGCATCCACCGTAGTACCAGCGGAAATGGGGTTGCCAGATCCCAATTGCTCCACCATGGACGGGTTTTCGAGCTCCCGGGATGCTACCTCCACCCCGATTCGCTCGATGTACTCATCAAGCCACTCAAAATGCCCACATTTTGGCAGTTCCTGAAATCGCAGAGATGAACCCTAAATCCCAAATTCGATGAAATGCATGAAATTTCGAAAGGAAAGCGAGAAATTGGCGCTCGGAACACTCAGATCTCACATTTCCCGGCTCGGGCTTGCTCTCACACTTCACAAATTTCCGGCCAATGTTGTCGTTCTTATCGGTGGATGTGACAGGCCGCTTCAGGGGCGCGGTACGGGGGCAATCGGGGCACCTCCTCATCGGCACCGCACCATACCGAGGCCATGAGCGGAGGGAGGCTGAAGCAGAGCTCGACATCCCTCGTCGGCGTTGCTGCACTTGCTCGCCGAAGAAGAAAACGAAAAGGGATGAGATGCTGGAACGGTGGCGGAAGTGCTCGGGTGCAGGGACGGATCGGGCCAACAGCTCTCTTCAACGGGTCCCACGATATGAGGTGTACATCAGGTGAGTTCCGCCGTGATATGGAGAGGCTGTGGGTCCTACTCTGCTCAGCTGATTCGAATTCCTTGACGGTCTCGTGAGGTTAAGTGGAAGTGTCACACGGAAGCTATTTGCCACTTCAGAAGTGTCGCATGAGAGTTATTCTTTGCAATAATGAAGTGTTCTTTCCAATTCCACGTAAAGACATCGCATGGGAGCTATAAGCCCCGTGAGCAGCGCAGTCGCCAGCTCGCACAGACAAAATATGGCGTCAAGGAAAGGAGCTAAATCGACCGCCGGTGGTCACCGTCCCTCCATGCTGGACCAAGATTATTACTAGGATGAAGATGCCTTTTTTAAAAAATACGAGTATTTCTCTTGTACTTCCTCCATTTCAAAATATAAGATGTTTTAGCTTCGTAAAGTAAATGTATCTAGACTTCTTTTAGTATGTAGGTTCACTCAGATTTAGAGTGAATCTACACACTAAAACAAGTCTAGATATATTTTTTTGACAAACCTAAAACATCTTATATTTTGAAACAGAGGGAGTATGTATTGTTAACTTTGATGGTTATTTTTTGTGTTATGTTGTCAGTTTTGCAACATAGTAGGTTGCAGTGCTTAGAGTGAATCTACACATTAAAACAAGTCTAGATATTTTTTTTGACAAACCCAACACATTTTACATTTTGAAACGGAGGGAGTATGTATTGTTAACTTTGATGGTTATTTCCGGTGCTATGTTGTCAGTTTTGCAACATAGTAGGTTGCAGTGCTCGGTTGTAATAGTTGGAAAACAAAACCGGTGCCTATCAATAGTTGAAGCGTGGTTTTAGAGCATGTCTAACAGACCCCTTAAAAGGGCCAAACCCGTATAATAACCGCCGAAATACGGGTTTCGGCTCTACCCGGCCGTCTAGCAGACCCCGTAAAAACGGCCCCCGCTCTGATTTTTGCTGTTTTCGATTATGGGGCGGGTCTTCGCCCCTACTTGTGCGGGGTGGGAGCGGGGATAGAGGGCCAAACCAGTATCCCATTTCTGAAACCGCGCGCGGACATTTCATTTCACCCCACCCGTTTTCCCCCGCGTGCCGCCGCAGCCACCCGCGCGCCGCCGCCGGAATCCGTCAGATTCGCACCCCTCCGCCGCCCACCGAGCCACGCCGAGCTGCGTCGACGCCCGCCGCACCTCCGCCACACCCCCGCCGAAGATCCGCGTCCCTCCGCGTGCGCCGCCGCACCCCCGCCGCGGTCTTCTCCGCCGTTTTTGCCGGTGAGTATTCCGCCGCGTTCTTCTTCGTTCTCGCTGGTAAAATGGACGTGTTTGGGGTTGATGTATGCTTCACCGTGGTAGATGGCTTCGGAGGATTGCACATGGCGGATTTGGACGCGACGTCGACCGATTGGTCCTCATCGGATTCTGAAGATTCGGACCTCGACGAGGTGCTCAACGACGACGAGACGGAGATGTTGCTGCTCCTGTTCGGCATGAAGCACATGGAGGACCGCGCCAAGCTGCTGGATCAGCGGAGGACCGCGCCAAAGTTTGCAATTGTCCGGGGTCCTGCAAGGTTTTGGGACAAGGAAACTCTTGTTGATATCATGACATGTTGTGTGATTCTTCACAACATGATCATTGAAGATGAAAGAGGTTTGAACTTGCCATGTTTCTATGACAATGTTGGCACCCGAGTGCAGCCCGAGAGGAACCCTGATCGGATTGAAGCTTTTCTTGCAGCTCGTCGAGGCATTGAAAATGCCGTGACTCATCACCAGCTCACCCAAGATCTGATTGATCACCATTGGCAGTTGCATGGCCAATGAGTTATTACATTCATTTTCTATTGTTGTATGTGTGAAACATTCATTTCCTATTGTTGTATGTGTGAAACATTTGTTATTTGTTTAATTCTTTTATTAGAACATTTGTTGACATTTCCGAAAAACATTATTGTAATAATTATGACGATTACTGTGTGATGTAAAACATTTATTTTATGTGAATGTTGTGTTGGTTCTAATATTCAATTTGTCAAAAAACCCTGTTTTGAGGGGTTGAAAACTCGTCCGAGCTAGTAGACCCCGTATCCCCACCCCGTAAAACAGGGGTCTGCTAGCTCGGACGAGTTTTCGGCCGGCGAAAAGTAAATACAGGGCGCCTCTACTCGCGTTTTAAGGGGCGAAAAAATACGGGGCCTGTTAGACATGCTCTTAGAGGAGAGATTTTAATAGTAGTATATGGAGTAGCTATGTACGTATATGGAGTACAATGTCCGGTCTGGTACGGTATTACTCCCTCTGTTTAAAATATAAAATGATTTAACTTTGTTAAGCTAATGTATCTAATACATTCCTTTTAGTATATAAGTTTAGATAGATTTAGAGTGAACCTACACACTAAAAGAGGTCTAGATTCATTAATTTCATAAAATTAAAATATTTTATATTTTGAAACGGATAGAGTTCCTCTCCATCAAGACACGCTGAGCTGTAAGTACAAACAAAGCCTCTCGCCTCGTATGTTGAGTGCTATCGGGTTATTGTTTGGGACACACAGACATGAGCTTGTAATATGGCAAACATTATCATCAGGTAATCAATTAATAGAGAACAATAGCAAAGTACACAGCTTATCCATGTTCAGCTTCGGAACAAACGTACCGGAACCTTGCAAAGAGAATCTATCACACGAACGCTCAAAAAAAGAAATCTATCACAGGCGTCATCGACGCATGTGTTCCCACACAACGTATGTCCGTAAGTCAGCGGTTCTTCAGTTGTGTTGTAAAGATGCAAATGCAAGCGTTCAATGCTAGCCTACACAACTGAATGTTTGAAGGTTTCGAGCTAATTAACCGCTAGGCCAAGCAAGCTTTGCTGGGCTTTACATGAACAAGCATCGTGATCGAGAGATAGAAGGAGCATGACTCATACTATTCAACTTCTAACAAGATCAACAAAAGAATGGTTACTTGTGTAACAAAAACTTCCTCCAGCACGTATGATATGTACCCCTCCACGGACCAATGATATTCACCTGCCAATGATGTTATTCTGTCAAATAAGAGACGATTCAAAACTTTCGATGTTAATTCTGACAAAATAATCAACAAGAAACAATTATTAACCTAGGAAATTGAAAAGCATGCATCCGTATCAGCGTGTTGGGCTATCGAACTCAGCCCTGTTGAACTTGATATTCTTGCAGCCTCCAGAAGCACCTCAAGATCAGACGATGGGATTGGATCGCCCAATTCAACACCATGGGAGTTTATAATCTTGACGGCCTGCAAAAGAATATCCTGCTGTACTCGTAGGACTTCATCCTTGCTCTGGCAAGTATGCATAATACGGTTAGTAGTAGTACTTAAGAAACAAAAAGGACAAGTGCTGACAACAAATAGTCTAGCATATCTGGAGAGCGCTAAGCTAGACAGACTCAACCGAACATGGCGTTATGTGATGTTAATTCCAACAAACCAGAACACTTTGGCCTCAACATGACTAAACACCAACAGCTTACAAGGTGGCCTCAACATAACATGTTGCTGTGAGGTGATCTAGTATGTATCGAGTATTGACCACAAACTTTATGCTAAAGACCGTAGTGCCAAGGGACAAATTACATTCTGAATCAAAGTTGATGCTCTACTTCCGATCATAGATATATGTCCAATTATTCATGTAAATTTTGATAAACTAGCACAGTGGCCCGCGCACCTGCGCGGGCAACATTTTTAATATATGATTATATTCCATATTTTGATTCTAGCATGCCACTTTCATTCAGTAATGGAAAGTTATAGAAGTGGAGTACTTAGAATGTGGAAAAACATAGGCATTTCAGTACAACAAAATGTATAACCCAGTACGGTTCTTAAACAAATAGCAGTAGACCATGTCCACTGAAATATATGTTTGTTCGGTAGCTTGCTCTGCATATTCATAAGTTTATCTGTATAGAAAAGAAAAACTTGATGGTTAGTATGTGCGAATATACCACTAAATTCTTTCCACTTATCACATACTTGATTCATGTTAATTTTGATTGTAAATATAAATCCTGTAAATACATATTTATATCAATTCAATCCTATATTTGTCGCATGCCCATAACTTCTTATCTAATACAACAATTGGCCGAGCCACGTCAAAAAACATTTCATGCTCTAGAAAAAGTCATGAAAAAACAAACATAAAATGGGCAACCTTTTCTCTCCACCTTAACTTACATACAAAATTTTAAAAAGTTGCATTTTATTGAAGTGCATAAATTATTGTAGAAACATACCACCAAATTAAGATATTCCTCCATAGAAAAATACAATATTAATACCTAAAACCACCTTCCTTTTTTACCAAACGCTTTTTATTTGAAAGTTCCAGGTGAAACTTCAAACAGAAAACCACATCAATTAGTTACCATGATGCAGGAATATATCAAAATTACTTGTCTATTGGTGATACTTCCTCCATCCCAAAAAGACGTCACGAATTTTTCTAGATTTGCATGTATCTATATACTAAAATGTCATCTAAATACATACGGATCTAGAAAAAATCTCCGCCATACTTTTTGGATGGAGGGAGTATATTTATTCAGCAGAGAACAATACACACACTCTTATCTATGTGCGTAGAGATGCAAATATGTTTGAAATATAAGAAAACTAATGTACCAATCAACTTGAGTTGATATCTACTTGCATAATTTCATATTCTGAATTGGCAATTGTATAGTAATTATTTCTATTGGACCTGGATTTTATTTCAGAGTTGAGCATCTCGTTAGTACATTTCCTCGAAATTATTGGAAATATTTTTTTCCCAGTTCATATGCTCAAGCAAATTTTCCATGGCATATATTTTATCTTTTAGTATATACATCCAATGCAAAAGAAATATTCATGTCACAATTTCCATGATATTTTTTGTTTGTTAATCACTGGCTCTCGCCTCGACTTCCTACAATTGGAAACAGACTAACTTAATTTATTCTATGATGTTTCCGAAGAAATTAGCACCCCCGTCTAAGTGAACAAACATCATTATAACCAAATAAGAGAAACTATGAATATGAAGAGTGATTTCTACCACTGAGAGCTAATCGGTAGTTGTCAATACTAACATCCCATGGGTGATATTTTTCTACATAAATCTATACGAAATAGAAAATTAGAAAATGCATCAAATATAGCATCCATCCACTACTAATAATCAAATTCAAACCAAATTTAAGAACATCAATGCTTTGATGCAGTAATAGAAAGTCATTTGTAGCACCGGATTAGGCTTCTAGCAAGTATTTGAGTTTGATATTGCCACCTGATACACACAACCACTCAAAGCATTGAGCTGTAAAGGTTTACATTTCTAATAGAAAATGCCACTGAATGTATCTCTTCTAATATTTAACCTTGTGACTAACGGTAACTTTGCGAGTATATACCTGAAATATTTAACTTCGGATCGATGATCTAAATCCTGACCAAACGCTTTAAAGGCATGCTATGTTTATTTATATGACGGCAATATAAAAATTATGATATATTGTGATGAGAGTGAACATGATTATGCAGTGTCTACTCAAGGGAACCTCTGATATCTTGTCTGTTGATGCTAGTGCCGAAAACATGATAATCATGGTTTGATTGGATATTATGTAGATAAAATCTTAATTTCAAGTTGTCTAGTGCAGTTTGTTTGGAAACCATATAACACTAACATATGAAAAGTACTTAATATTCTTGGGTAGTATATCTAGTAACTATTAATTCTAAGCTCCAACTATACAGAAGGACATTAAAAAGCGTGTTTGCATGCACATCCAATTTAAATGATTTATTTTATTTAATACAATGTTGTTAATAAATAGATTTGATATTAAAAACACCTTAATAGTTCTCAAAATAGACTACACAATTAGTTCATACAAAGCTTAATCACCAAAATGTGCATTTGTAGGCTCGAAATAGGATGGGGCACCATTGTATAGCCTAAAGCATCATCTATTTAATGGAGTGAATATTGTTGGTCATACGTGATTAAATATCTTTTGGCTCCCATGCACCGGTGCTCCCGCTATTTTGAAAAATCTAAAATTATTTGCGAGTTTCTATTTTTTTTAAAGAATATCCAGATGTAGCCAATGATTTTTACCACAAGTGTGTAAAATATCAATTTAAAATTTAAAATGACAAGATGTTTCTTTTTTTTATCTTAGTATGAAAATACTTTGTATTTTTTCCTTTTTTGACTAGTTTATCCAGTTTCAAGTGCTCTATTAGTATTTCTTTTTGAGGAAGCTCTATTAGTATTGAAACACAACAAAGACATGATATACTTAGAAATTAATCAAATCTCAATAACTTTCTTATCCGAAAAAATGTAAAAGAGATATGCACCAAAGAAGAAACAAAATATATTAGACAATATAACGCTTAGAATTATAATTTGATAGAGGACATGAAAACTAACCTACTTTACCTTCACACAATCTGGCACTGATTCTATTGGAACTATGCTCTATCGAAGATGTAACATTCTCCCCGTCTTTGAAAAAGTCCAAAACACCTACACACACAAAAAGCTTCTATATATATTAATTTTACAAAAGCTAAAACATCTTATATTATAAAACGGAGAGAATAATATTTTTCCCCGGGAGCAACTCAGACCTAATATTTCCACGTTTCTCTAGAAAAAAGGAAAACGTATACCTCATACCACTACCTACCTGTGCGTAGCTCTACATTACCTGATACATGATCCAAATCTTTTTGTCAGACCGGCCGATGTGTATGGAGGATTAGTTGAAGTCCATACATGCTACCTGCGAGGCAGCCGCCAGTCGTATGTATTATTTGCAAGATTGTATTTTTGATAATTTTCTTTTCCTTTCGCTGCGTAGTATCAAACTGAGAAATTACAAGGGAGGAACAACCTATAGATTCGAGATATTTAGGAGAAAATTAAATCAGATAGCATTAACCACATATACAGGTACGTGTAAAAAATGAATATTGTAACGACGGACATTGCTACCTTTTCCATGTGGTGACCAGTATTCGTTGTTTGCTGAGCCGCCCTGACACATCTATCTCAGATTTCCTCCATGTTCGCGGTGTCGAGAGCGCAGGAGCAAGTACACCTGCTGAAAGAATTGCTTTGGTAAATTGATTTATTAATCAAAGATAATCATGGACACTCTGTTCTATGAACAATCCCTAGGATACAGCGGCAGCAAACCTTTTGGTCTCCAATTTGCGGACGGATTATATCTGGCATACAAACAATTTCCATGATATATCCGCATATCTCGTTTTTACATTGTTGATGCTAATGATGAGAAATTGTAGAATTTGTACCTTGTACTGTAGACATATACATGGAGCTGCCAAAGAAACGTATTATATCAGGTGCAGTTCCTCGATCTGATTTAGCTCTATGCATCATAATTCATATGAGACAAATCGTCAATCGATCATGCAGGGTGCATGTACTCTTCAATCTGAGATTTTCTTTTGAGGTAGATCCGAGCAAGCTCTGTACTTCATATGAGATCGATTTTATATAGATCTTGCACGTTGCATCCGCGTGCACGGGTGGCCTGTATGTGCATGAGAAAAAAAATTGAAATCTATATACCTGATGCGTGCATGGACCAACCCTGTTGTGTGCTTGGACCGGACGTCGTCTGCTGGCCGGAAGCACCGCAGTGAATACGCTGTCGGCGGCATGAGGACCTAGCTTATTTCCCTTCGGTAGAAGAATCCCTGCCCTAATTAGCTCGTTAGCTACATAAACATTGAAGGGGTAAGAGAAAAGTTAGGAAGGGCATTGGTGGGTAATTATCTTTAACTTTTATGTAAAAGATATTTTTCATATGATCCATCGGCTGTCATTGGCTTGTTAGTTAAACTAATGGCTAGATGTTTCTGATTTTTGTGGGATTTTCTAGACTATTTCTAATTTTTCTGGTAGCCCGTTATGTACTTTTAATATATAATAGATAGGACCACTGTTACTTGGTTATCAACTTATAAAAATTAACTTGCTGTTATGAGACTTAAACAGGTATAAACCAAACAGACTCAACTGAACATGGCGTTATGTGATGTTAATTCCAACAAGGCAGAATCCTTTGCATCACAATATAACTCTAGAACACATCAACAACATGTGATCTAGTATGTATTGAGTATTGATCAAGAAAATCATACTAAAGACAGTAGTACCAAGGGACACATTACATTCTGAATAAAAGTTTCTGTTCTACTTCCAATCACTGACTTGTGTCCAATTATGCATGTGAAATTTGACAAATAGGACCAGTGTTACTAACATATGAACATTTATCTTGCCGTTGTGAGACTTAAACAAGTACCAATGCATTATTGAAAATCTAAAGCACATGATAACTATGAACTCTAAAATGCAGTATCAGAATCCAAAACGCACCATGTTTTGAAGAATGTAGCCCATTGTAAACTCTCCATAAGGGTTTCCCAGTCTTGTAAGAAAACAGTGTGGACCATCTTCTTTAGGGGCGACTTGAGAATAGGACATTAGCATCTGGATAATTTCTTCTGATATAATTTTCACCTTCTCAGTGTCCTCAAGCTTTATAGGAATTTTCGTCACAAACGATAGCCATTCGGCTCTTGATCTGTTCACAATTACCTGTAAATATTGAAATAATGAATATATCATGTACACTCTCAAGCTCTAATAAATATCCAAAGCCATGAGCCCATGAAGATACCTGCCCAGCGAACACAGAGTTGGGTACTGTGAAAGGAAGGTTTTCTGGACTGATCATGAAAGTAGAAGTTAATCCAATTTCTATAACCCTTCCTTCTATTGACCCAGCCTACAATAAAAATTCTTTTACTTAGTCAAGTTTGCAATTACAAGTTACAACACAAATCAACAGCTAAAAGACAGTAAAATACGTGTCCATTGTTGTCTGCAAACATAAGATTCGAGAAACAGGGTAAATCTTGATAGAATAGCCCTTAGGATCTCCTAGTCTAGATAGTCACGTATCCTTTAGGATCTGAGACACACACACACACACACACACACACACACACACACACACACACACACACACAGGGAATACCACATGCGTCCTGGCTCGACGTGCATGATCCGGAGGGGATGCGGGAGTTGGCGCTGCTGCTAGCGTCAGTGGCCATGGGAAAGAGGGGGGTGCGAGCGTGTGGCGGCGGTGGTGCTTCCCGTCGGCGCAACGCTTAGCCTAGATCAGTAGGGCTTGTAGGTGGGGCGGCTAGGGCACGGCTAACCTCGTGAGGCGTGCTGCCGGCCCCCACCTCCTTTATATAGCGCTGGCGACAGGGGCCCACCAACCAGATGAGGTTGGGCACCCCCGATCAGGGCGCGGATAAGGGACCCCGTTCGGCCGTTGGGCTCGAACGGGGAGAGATCAATCTAACATTCTCCCCCTTGATATCGACTTTACTTTTAACTTTATACTTTATACTTTTACTCGTTTCATCACGGATCGGTACATAGAGAATGTTTCATCGTCTTAACTCAATTGCCGATAGAATCAGACAACCACTACATACTCTTCTATTTTGAAACAAATCCTGTTACTTTTGGGCCTCTGTAGTCCAGGAATCATAGGCTTTCCATTAAACCCATGCCGTCAATGTGTTCCTTGAACACATTGGGTGGTAAGCATGTCGTTAGTGGATTCGCAAGCATATCCTATGTCCTTATATGCTCGAGACTTATAGTTTGATCCTGGACTTTATCCTTCACAACATAATACTTTATATCTATTGACTTTGTAGCATTACTCGACTTGTTGTTGTGAGCATAGAATACTGCAGGATCATTGTCACAGTACATCTTTAGTGGCCTGCTAATGCAGTCTACCACTTTTAAGTCGGGTAGAAATTTCTTTAACCATAACGCCTGTCCTATGGCCTTATAACATGCTATAAATTTTGCATACATCATAGATGATGCAACTATTGACTGTTTGGCGCTTCTCCACGAAATAGCACCTCCTGCAAGAGTAAAGACATATCCTGTCGTGGACTTTCTATCATCTTTATCTCCCGCAAAATCTGCATCTGAATACCCTCTTATTTCTAGGTAATCAGATCTTTTATATGTTAGCATGAGGCCTCTTGTGCCTTGCACATAACACAAAGTTTTCTTTACCATCTTACAGTGCTCTATGCCTGGATTCTCTTGATATCTACCGAGTACCTCAGTGATAAAAGCTAAGTCAGGGCGAGTGCACACTTGTGCATACTATAAGCTTCCAACGGCCGAAGCATATGGTACTGACTTCATTTGATCGATCTCATATTGGTTCTTTGGACATTGGAATTTTCCAAAACTATCGCCCTTGACTATGGGAGCAGGTGTTCCATTACTCGCATACATATTGTATTTCTTTAGAATCTTTTCACAATATGCTTTCTGCGACAGTCCTAACACTCCATTCTTTCTATCTCGGTGAATTTCTATGCCCAGAACATAAGAAGCTTCACCAAGATCTTTCATGTCAAAATTTGAAGACAAGAACTTCTTTGTTTCTACTCCCTCCGTTTGAAAATATAAGATGTTTTAGGTTTATGAATGAGATGTATCTAGACACCTTTTAGTGTATAGGTTCAAATGAACCTATACACTAAAAGGTGTCTAGATACATCTTATTCATAAACCTAAAACATCTTATATTTATAAACGGAGGGAGTAGTAGTAGACTGACATCACTGCTGGCAAGCAAGATGTCATCCACATACATAATTCGGAAAATATATTTCCCACTTTTAAACTTTGCATAAATGCAGTTGTCCTCAACATTCTCTTTGAATCCAAATCTCTTGATTGTATCATTGAACTTTAAATACCACTGCCTAGAGGCTTGCTTTAACCCATAAATGGATTTCTTTAGGCGACATCCCATATGTTCCTTCCCCTCCATGAAAAAACCCTTGGGTTGTTTCATGTAAACATTTTCTTCTAAATCTCCATTTAGAAATGCCGTCTTAACATCCATTTGATGCAACTCTAAATCAAAATGTGCAACTAGTGCCATTATGATTCAGAAGGAATCCTTACATGAGACCGGAGAAAAAGTCTCATTGTAATCTACCCTTATCTTTGCGTAAAGCCTTTTGCCACAAGTCTAGCTTTGTACTTTTCTACATTCCCATTAGAGTCATACTTTGTTTTGTAGACTCATTTACATCCTACTGTTTTGGATCCTTTAGGAATTTCCTCTGTCCCAAACATTGTTGAAACTTATCGATTTCATTTCATCTTCCATTGCCTCCACCCACTTGGCTGAGTGAGGGCTTATCATGGCTTCTTCATATGAGGTAGGATCTCCCTCCATATGAACTGTTTCTGTGTTATAAACTTTGTAAATTTCTTTAAAAATGGTTGGTCTTCGTTCTCTTTTAGACCTTCTGAGTTCATCAGACTCTTGTTCATTTCGTGCCTCAGGTTCTGGCACATTTGCAGTATGTGGCTGTTCTGGCTCCCTTTCGTGCTCAACTATGGGTTCAGGCGGCTCCTGATGGACAGGTTCCGAACCTTCTCCCATTGTTGTCATGTGTGGAGTCACAACAGGTGCCGGCACAACAACCTCAAGAGTTGTAGATGGTGGCACAACAGGTAGCGAGAAAAATGGCTCCTGAGTCATCAGATTAGGTGCATGCACCCTCTTCTTTTCAGGATCAATTTTCCGAGCTACCGTGCTCCCCCTCATCAATTCGTCCTCCAAGAAGACTGCATGTCTCATTTCTACAAACTTTGTGTATCTGTCAGGACAGTAGAACCGATAACCTTTTGATCTATTTGGATAGCCAATGAAGTGGCAAGACACTGTTTTGGGGTCTAACTTTGCAATGTTTGGACTGAAAACTTTTGCCTCAGCTGGGCTCCCCTAGACCCTCAAGTGGCGCAGAGAGGGGACTCTGCCTGTCCACAACTCGTACGGTGTTTTGGGCACCGACTTACTTGGTACTCTGCTGAGAATATGAATGGAGGTTTTAAGCGCCTCTATCCACAATCCCAATGGGAGGGTGGAATAGCTCATCATGTTGCGCACCATATCCATGAGGGTACGGTTACGCCTTTCAGCTACTCCATTTTGCTGAGGTTCGCCCGGCATAGAATACTGGGCGACTATTCCATTTTCCTGTAGGAACCTTGCAAAAGGTCCAGGTACTTGACCATATGGAGTATGCCGACTGTAGTACTCCCCCCCACGGTCAGACCGGACTATTTCAATTCTTTTATCATGCTGATTTTCTATTTCAGCTTTGAATATTTTAAATTTATCCAATGCTTCAGATCTTTCTTTAATTGGATAAATATAACCATATCGGGAGTAATCATCTGTGAATGTTATGAAAGAACCATAACCATCCACACTTTTCATAGGAAACAGTCCACAAATATCAGTGTGGATGATTTCTAGTGTCATTGTACTTCGGTTTGCACCCTTTTTGATTTGCTTTACATATTTTCCTTTGATGCAATCTATGCATTGTTCGATATCTGATAACTCTAAAGGAGGAAGAATGTCATTTTTAACGAGGATTTCTATTCTTCCCCTCGAAATATGGCCTAATCTACAGTGCCATAACTTCGATGAGTCATGAGTTCGCTTTCTTTTCTTTTGTTCTTTGTTCGACAAGGGAACTTGCTCACTCACATTACACACAGAAAACACTTTCTCATGCAAGGATAATAAATAAAGCTTATCGTGAAGTAAAGCAACACCCACACAAGCATCTTTAAACCAAATGGCACACTTGCCATATCCAAAATAACATCCATACATGTCTTTATCCAGGAACGACACACTTATTAAATTTCTATGGACGGAAGGAACAAATAAAACATCTTTAAGCAGAATAGTAAAACCATCAGCTAGCTCCAAAGGAATGTCACCAATAGCCTCCACTTCTGCTTGAACCCCATTCACGACCTCAATGCATCTTTCTCTTCTTTGCAAAGTCCTTGTCGAATGGAATCCCTGTAAAGAGTTGGCAACATGAACAGTTGCACCAGAGTCAATTCACCAAGTAGATTTAGAAAAGTTTTCATACAAGGATTCATTTACAAAAGAGACTGTGTCTTTACCGTTCTTTGCCATTATGGACTTGAGCCATATTGGGCAATCTTTCTTGAAGTGACCAGGCTTCTTGCAATGGTGACACTGGTCCTTGTCCCCAGGGAGACTCTGCTGATGCTGATGTTGTAGGGGGACTTTGCCATGTGGCTTGGAAGGGAAACCACCGTGGTTGCTGTTGGTGAAGGTCCTCTTCTTGTTGTCCTTCACGTAGTTCAGAGAACCACCGTGAATGGACTTAAACCTATCTTCCTCTTGAGAACACATCACAATGGTCTTTTCAATGTCCCATTTTTCAGGAGACATGTTGTAGTTGCTGACGAAGTTATCGAACTATTGGTGAAGGTAGGCCATGACAAGATGCACCAGTAGAGTAGGCTTGAGCTCAAGGTCAGCATCCATGGGCTTTAACTTAGCCGCCATGTTGCTCATCCTTAAAATGTTCTCTCTTATGCCATGTGGCCCTCCAGTATACTTTTTTGTTACCAGCTGTTTGAGCAGCTGGGTTGCATACATCTTTGAAGAGCCAGTAAACTGGCTCTTTATCTTTGCTAGATATTTTCCAACAGAGGCACACTCTTCGATTGAGCCTACTATTGCGTTCTCAATCGTATTCTTGACAAAAGCCAAGCACTTTTTGTTTGCATTGACCCACTTTTGGTTATCTATTGAGTATGCCAGCTCCACTGGAGCATGGTCTCTATTTCTCTTTTTCCATGCAGCATTGTCCTCGGTATCATCCCTCACTGGGTCCTTAGGCTTGACTGGATGTTTGGTTTCAACGACCCAGTCAACCTCAGCACAGACAAAGTCCAGGTCTACCTTTTTCCTCCACTCAGTATAGTTATCCCCTCTGAGCAGTGGAATGTCCTTCAGGCAACTCATGCGGTTGAGACCTCCTGAAAACCATAAAATATGTGAGACAACAAAAAATAACTATATCCATTAATCCAACGTTGGTATAAATTAAGCATGCAATTGTTTATGCCATTAAAATTATATCACCGTTGGATAGAGATAAAATAAATGCACCTTTGACACATAATAAACGAATCATGATCATGCTATTAATAACGTTGGTCATTTAATAACCTTTGACACTTTAAATCACTTTATCACATCTTTAAAACAAAATTTAATAAGCACTTTATTGCATTCAAGCAATTTTTTAATCAACTATTTGCAGCGGAAACAATATTACAACATTCATAAACTTTGAACTTTACAGAATTTTTTTGTCACTTTTATATTTTCTAATCAAATATTCATTGGAATAAATCAAATAGAGAAAACTGTGTGAAAATTGCTTAAAAAACTAAGCAAAACATTAAAAACATCTAAAGAAACAGCTCTGTTAAAATAAAAACAGAAAAAACTTGCTGTTTCGCCCTACTGGGCCTTTATGCTGAGTGGCCAGCAACGGCCCAACGGCCTGCCCGCGTGCTGCCGCTATCTATCGCCGCCAGCACGGCCCGCTCGGTCTGCCTGCGCGCGCCCCCGCTAGCTGCCGCTATCTGTCGCCCAGGCGCCCGCGCTCTGCCACGGCCCGTGCCAGCCCACTGCCAGCGTGGCCCGCTTGGCCTAGTCGTGCGCCCGCGCCGCGCGATCCTAGCCGCACGATGCTACTACCCTAAATCCAATGGCTCCCCGCGCGCTTCGTGGAGACAAAACCCCCACCACGTGCAGCCCCCACCCAGAACCCTAGCCATTTCGCCCCCTCTCCCTCCCCCGCGACCCTCTCTATCTCTGGAGGCTGTGCTACCTGGTGCGAGGCGAGGCGGCGCCGCCCGACACTGCCGGCGGTCCCCTCCCTCTCCCAGCTCGCAGTGGCTCCTCCCTCCCCACTTTCCACCCCGCGTGCTCCCATGCTCGTCTCTCTCTGGCGGCGCTTTCAAGCGAGTGGAGACGAGGCGAGGTGGACGCCCTGCGCGGCGACGGCGGCGGCGAGCCCCTCCCTCTCTCCCACTCCCTTTCCCCTTTCTCTTTTTTCTCTCCCATCCACCTCCCCACCAACCGAAAGGAGTGGCAGAGAGGGTGACAGCGACGAGCGGCGGAGCCGCGACCCCCTTCTGCCCCCCTTAGCGGCGGTGCATCCACCCGAGGGTGGGCGCATGACCGTCAAGCGACGCAGCGGAGGGGCCCCCTTGTCAGCGACGGACGGTTTTGTATTTCTTTTTCTGTTTTAGATCTAGGGTTTGGGGTTTTCGAGTTTTCTTTTCTCTCTGTGGGGATTTTGCATGCGGGATCTGGGAGAAAAATGGGGTTTTCCTTTCTCTATTTGATTCGGGGTAGAATCTGGGGAAGAACTAGGGTTAGGTTTTGACCTTTTGGGGATTTTTCTTTGCCCCCGAAGGGGTGTGTCCTTATTCCCTATGCCTCGGCTTGCCGATGCGCATAGGGATCGAAGGCGACGGCGCGGCCAGAGGGGCAGGCGCACTTTTGGGGTTGGATCTAGGGTTTGCTCTTGCCATTTCTGTTTCTACCAAAAAAAATCTAGAGCTAGAGATTGCTCTGATACCAATGATAGAATAGCCCTTAGGATCTCCTAGTCTAGATAGTCACGGTAGCCTTTAGGATCTGAGAGAGAGAGAGAGGGGGAATACCACCTGCGCCCTGGCTCAACGTGCATGAGGCGGAGGGGATGCCAGAGTTGGCACTTCTGCTAGCGTCAGTGGCCATGGGAAAGAGGGGGCTGCGAGCGTGTGGAGGCGGTGGTGCTTCCCGTCGGCGCAGCGCTTAGCCTAGATCAGTAGGGCTTGTAGGTGGGGCGGCTAGAGCACGACTAACCTCGTGAGGCGTGCTGCCGGCCCCCACCTCCTTTATATAGCGCTGGCGACAGGGGCCCACCAACCAGATGAGGTTGGGCGCCCCCGATCAGGGCGCGGATAAGGGACTCCGTTCGGCCGTTGGGCTCGAACGCGGAGAGATCAATCTAACAAATCTGATTAACATCTTACAACGGGGTAAGATTACATTTCTTCCTTATAACATATGAAATACCTATTTCGTAGGGAAACATATTTAGTAGTACCAATTTCTCATAACACATATACCAAGCGATAATTTGCATGTTAACAAGCATAGTGATCTACAGAAAGTGTACTGTGTTCCCTAAAGCAGATAAGATGCTCATAATTGTTTGAGCGGTTCTTCATGTCTCTGTCTATTTTTTCTTCATTTTTGAGCTTCTTAACGACCATGACATAAGCTGGTATATATTTACTGGAGATGTTGCTCGTAATGTCCAGTTTATAGCCTTCATTAACTGCAATGCTTTAACTAACTAAATAACTGAACTTTACTGTTAATATTATTGCTTAAGATCGTAACGGCACTAACTTGCGTCCAACGTTGATCATTTGTCATTATTGTCAATGTGTATTTATGTATAGTGGAAAAATAGTTTATCCATAAAGTCTCAGTTATGTATCCTAAACTCATACTTATAGCAGATATGTGGTCAAAAAAAGGTGAGCATGGGCACCTTTATGCATTCTCCAGGTGAGAATGGCCTAGACAGTTGCAAGGACAACCCACTAAGCATGTTTCCAACAATACCTTTAGCCGCAAAAGTAGTAGCAACACCTGTAAGATACGATGAAGAGAATCCGGTTACAACAAGATAACTAACCATAGCAGCCAAGGAATTCAGACTGTCCACCTATCAAGCAGGAGCGGCAAATATACTATTTAGTTAGCAGGAATAATGCATATCACATCAACTGAGCATGAATAATACATATAGTATAGAGTCCAACTATCCACTTTATTACCTCCAATACCACTAATAGTTATTAGCCATTCGAGTGATACACCAGAAGCTTCAGCAATTCCAAGTAGCCCTACAGCAATCAATCCCAAGGAATAGATCTTGTCGAAAGCCGATAACCAATTCTGATCAATCTTCAAAGCATTTTGATTCATTGTAGCATAGGATATAAAGCTTGACTTCAACACATAAAGAAACCCAACACCCGATAGAACAATCCCAGCTCTCCAAATATGTGCAATATAAGTATCAATGCTTGGCAGGACAGACGCAATTCTGAGGAAGATAAGTAGGGTATTATATACTGATCTTAAAAATAAAATGAAGTTCAGTAAAAGTCAAAAAGAAAGTCAGAAACTCACAAATTCAAGGATCCCATGAGGCTGATGGCATATATTGGAAAGTAAAGAGTGAACTTCGAAGATTCCTGCATTACATGCATTATGCAGTCCTCATATGCATCATAAGTACCAGTTGAAAATCTATTTCTGAGTTTCCACATGATGTGGGGCAGAACATAGTGTGCACCAATGAATACCACACCGGCCTCTATAGTCAACTCTACTACAGATGGATGAGCATCGATGTACTGATGTATTTGGCATGAAATTGTGCTAGTGATATCTACAGTATTTGTGCAAGCAATATCAAAGATATGCGTCCATGAGACCCCAATATCAGTGTCTGTGGAAGGCACAGTCATATCGTCAACTTCACGTTTAGGAGGTGCTGAGTATGATCGTCTTAAGATTAACATCCCCAATGACCCACTAGTGGAAACGAGGCCTTTGGTTGAGCCTGGAAATAGGCTTTAACACCGGTTCCTCTACGAACCGGTGTTAAAGGGGGGCCCGTACCAGCGTGGCCCGTACAGCAAAAAGGAGTCCCCCTTTAACACCGGTTCATGGCACGAACCGGTGTTAAAGGCCCCTGCACCAGTGGCCCGCGCAGCCCCCCCTTTAACACCGGTTCAAGCCACGAACTGGTGTTAAAGGGGGGGGCTATATAACACACCGCAGCCCACACCCCTCTTCCATTTTCACTCTCTCATTTTGGAGCCTAGCAAGAGGGTGAGAGGTGTGCTAGTTTGTATTTTTTTTCCTATGCACAAGAGGTGTTCGGTGAAATGCCCAAGAGCTCAAAATAAGTTTTCTCGTTGCTCTTTCCTTCTCGGTCGAGGTCGGCAACTATCCTTTCATGTGTCATTGATGTACTATATATATAAATGATCATCTCCCTATTAATTTTTGATATATACTATATATTAATGCAGATGAACCGGCAATGGATGTACGGTGACCGACGCACTTCCGAGTACATTACGGGCCTCCAAAATTTCATCGTTGTGGCTAATGCAAACCGTGGTCACGATGGTTTTATGTGTTGTCCGTGTGTTCACTGTCAGAACAAGAAAGACTACTCAAATACCAGAACCATTCACGCCCACCTGCTTCGATCCGGTTTCATGCCCAGCTATAATTGTTGGACCAAGCACGGAGAAAAAGGGGTTGTGATGGAAAACAACGAAGAAGAAGAGGATGATGACAACTATCATAATATGTATCCTGAATATGATGATACTGCAACGGGGGTAGATAATGAAGATCAAGAGGCAGCAGATGGGCCTGCTGATGATGATCTTGATCGGGTCATTACTGATGCAAAGGAAGAACGTGAAACTGAAAAGGAGAAGGAGAAGCTGGAGAAGATGTTAAAGGATCACAAAACATTGTTGTACCCAACTTGTGAAGATGGCCACAAAAAGCTAGATACCACACTAGATTTGCTGCAATGGAAAGCAGAGAACGGTGTGACTGACAGCGCATTTTCAAAGTTGTTGTTAAAAATGAAGAATCTTCTTCCAAGAAATAATGAGTTGCCCGGCAGTACATACCAAGAAAAGAAGGTTGTATGCCCTCTAGGATTAGACGTGCAGAAGACACATGCCTGCATTAGTGACTGCATCCTCTATCATGGTGAGAAGTACGAGAATTTGGATGCATGCCCGGTATGCACTACACTGCGGTATAAGATCAGACGAGACGATCCTGGCGATGTTGAGGGCGAGGCCCCTAGGAAGAAGGTTCCTGCCAAGGTTATGTGGTATGCTCCTATAATACCACGGTTAAAACGTCTCTTCAGAAATAAAGAGCATGCCAAGTTGTTGCGATGGCACATGGAAGACCGTAAGAAAGACGCGATGTTGAGACACCCCGCTGATGGGTCACAGTGGAGAAAAGTTGAGCGAGAGTACCCGGACTTCGCACGTGACGCAAGGAACTTAAGGTTTGGTCTAAGTACAGATGGCAAGAATCCTTTTGGTGAGCAGAGCTGCAGTCACAACACCTGGCCTGTGACTCTATGTATCTATAACCTTCCTCCTTGGTTGTGTATGAAGAGGAAGTTCATTATGATGACAGTGCTCATCCAAGGCCCGAGGCAACCCGGCAACGACATTGATGTGTATCTAAGGCCATTAGTTGAAGAACTTTTACAGCTGTGGGTCAAACCAGGTTTACGTATGTGGGATGAGCACAAAGGGGAGCCATTTGACCTACGAGCATTTCTTTTCGTAACCATCAATGGTTGGCCTCCTCTTAGTAACATTTCAGGGCAGACAAACAAGGGATACAATGCATGCACACACTGTTTAGATGAGACTGAAAGTGTATATTTGGATAAATGTAAGAAGGTTGTGTACCTAGGGTATCATCGATTTCTTCCGAACCTGCATCCAGTAAGAAAGAAAGGCAATCATTTCAAACATCTGGCAGAACCCCGGAGGAGGCCTGTCCTCCGTACCGGTGAGGAGGTATTTGGTATGGTCAAGGACCTAGAAGTAATCTTTGGAAAAGGTCCTGGCAGTCTATCTGTTCCGAATGACGATGCCGGACACGCGCCCATGTGGAATAAGCAATCTATATTTTGGGACCTACCCTATTGGAAAGTCTTAGAGGTCCGCTCTTCAATCGACGTGATGCACGTGACGAAGAATGTTTGCGTGAACCTGCTAGGCTTCCTAGGAGTGTATGGGAAGACAAAAGATACACCCGAAGCACGGCAGGACGAGCAACGTCTGAAAGACCCTGAAGAGCCTATGCATCCTGAGAACGAGAAGGGTAAACGATGCCACTTAACTCCTGCCAGCTACGCTCTTACCAAAGCAGAGAAGGGAATCTTTTTTGAATGCCTGAGCAGTATCAAGGTCCCGTCTGGCTTCTCGTCGAATATAAAGGGAATAATAAATATGGCAGAGAAAAAATTCCAAAACCTGAAGTCTCATGACTGCCACGTGATTATGACACAATTGCTTCCAATTGCATTGAGGGGGCTTCTACCTGAAAATGTTTGAGTACCCATTGTGAAGCTATGTGCATTCCTCAATGCAATATCTCAGAAGGTAATCGATCCAGAAAGCCTACCAGGGTTACAGACAGATGTGGCCCAATGTCTTGTCAGCTTTGAGTTGGTGTTCCCACCATCCTTCTTCAATATTATGACGCATCTCCTGGTTCACCTAGTAGAAGAGATTGCCATTCTTGGTCCTGTATTTCTACACAATATGTTCCCCTTTGAGAGGTACATGGGAGTCTTAAAGAAATATGTTCATAACCGTGCTAGGCCAGAAGGAAGCATCTCCAAGGGCTATGTAACAGAGGATGTCATTGAGTTCTGTGTTGATTTTATTCCTGACCTTAAGGCGATTGGTGTTCCAGAATCACGACATGAGGGAAGACTGCATGGAAAAGGCACCCTAGGATGTAAAGCAATGATATGTAGGGACGGGCATTCTCTCAATCAAGCACACTACACGGTTTTACAAAGATCTATCTTGGTTGCCCCGTATATCAATGAACACAAGAATTTAATACGCCTCAAACACCCGGGGCAGTCTGATGAATGGATTATAAGTGAACACATGGCGAGTTTTGGCGGCTGGCTGCAAAGACTTCTCACGAATAACACCACTGTTGGGGATCAGCTGTACTTGTTGGCCAGGACACCATCTTCGACTGTATGTACTTTCCAAGGGTACGAGATAAATGGGAATACATTTTACACGATAGGCCAAGATAAAAAGAGCACCAACCAAAATAGTGGTGTCCGCTTCGATGCAGCAGAAGACAATGGGCAAAAGACCACGTATTATGGGTTCATAGAGGAGATATGGGAACTTGACTATGGACCTAATTTTAAGGTCCCCTTGTTTCGATGCAAATGGGTCAAGCTAACAGGAGGAGGGGTTGAGGTAGACAAGAAGTACGGAATGACAACAGTGGATCTCAACAATCTTATGAAGGTAGACAAGAACTTAGACGAACCATTCGTCTTAGCCAATGATGTGGCTCAGGTTTTCTATGTGAAGGACATGTCTACCAAACCGGAAAAAAGAAAAAATAAGCAAACAGATACATCACACGATGAGCCAAAGTGTCACATAGTTCTTTCAGGAAAAAGAAACATCGTGGGAGTGGAGGACAAGACAGACATGTCAGAAGATTATAATAAGTTTGATGAAATTCCGCCCTTCAGAGTGAAGACTGACCCAACCATCCTGTTAAACGGTGCTGATACTCCATGGTTACGGCCAACGCGATCATAAGATTGACTATATGTATTAATTAAGCCATTTTTGGCACACATATGTATCTCAACATGGAAATCAATGTCATATTTCTTCTGTTAACAGTATATGTATTAAATGAGCCATTTTTCTTCCTGCCATTTTTCTTTCCGCCATTTTTTCCCGCCATTTTTTCCCTCCAGTTCTTCCCTCCAGCCATTTCTCACTATATATATGTAGGGTTGGCCTCCATTATAATTGCACATCTCTAGACTCATATCTGCAACCTCATCACTCTTTCCCATGGCTTCCACCGTAGCACTAACCCCCAGGGAGGCGGAAGCGCTTTGTGCCTCGAACTACCCCTGCCCGCCGAGCTACTGTGTCCCTGTCGGCTGGATGCTGAGCGCCGGAGGCGTGCCGGTTCCTCCTGTCCCTCTAGGTGTGGTGCGCCGGATGACCATCACGAACCACTACTACTTCGAGCTCACGCCGGAGTAGCGGAGGAATCCCAGATGGCATCCCGACTATTTCCCTACTTGGGAAGCCTTCTTCGGGGATCAGCGTGAGAGGGCGCTCGCCAGGCACGAGGAGGACGACCCACCTCCTCCGAACTTCAACGAGTCCGGCCGTCGGCTATGGTGGCGCGGTCGGACTCTCCAGAGCGTCATGGCCTATGGCACTGCCGCCGACTCTAACCCCCGTCTGCGCTACCCTCAAGTCCAGCCCATGCGTACTCAACCTTCAAAGTTCAATTACGGAGACCCCGACGACGACAGCAACGATGGCGGCGGCGAGTACGACGACTACAGTGGCGAGTATTACAGGTGTAGGCAGGAGCATGACTGAGTCACTCCAGCATTCCGAAACAAGTTCGGCCGATTGTTAATTAATCTGGCCATGTATCTTAATTTTCAGTTCTTTTATGTATCTTAATTATCAGTTGTGCTTTATGTAACCTACATGTTAGTTGCATTCTGTATTTTAATTCCAGTTCTATCTCATTCACAAAATGACCTATCTCATTCGAGGTTTCTTGGCTTTCGGGTCAAATGACCAATGTTATGGCTAGAATCAAGGCATAGTTTGTGATAATGTGGCCATATTGTGCATACATGTGCATCATGGCATGGCAAACAATGTTGCAAGAGGAAGTTTTCCTTTTTATCGCACCAAAAAGGCATTTTCCATTTTCCGAGCATAAAAACGGACGGTTTTGTGAAGCAACCACCAAATGTCTAATTCAAAAAACCACCACCACATTTTACAAAAATACTAGACCACCTTATATGGACAATGTACCAACAGGGGATCTGAAACCTTTCCGTCCACCTCTGGTAAAAAAGACAAATTCCCGCCGAATCGGTAGGAAGTGGGTCAGATATGAACTATAGGTACATGATACGATGCTCATGATTATTTACAAAAATCATTTTTAGGTTCACAATATGCTATTTTATAAAAAATCCAATGCAAGTTGAGCGAGGCTTGGACACGAGCTAAGAATCTTCATGCCCGTTGTTCGACAAAGTTTGACGATAGTTTAAAACGGGGATAAAAAATTAAAAAAAGATCGAAACAGTGCGAAACCTTCGCGTGGTGTTATATTATGTGACATAGTTAGAACGAAAAATATCAAACTTGGTATATTGATTATGTCTCAAAAAAACCTTCACAAAATGACCTATCTCATTCGAGGTTTCTTGGCTTTCGGGTCAAATGACCAATGTTATGGCTAGAATCAAGGCATAGTTTGTGATAATGTGGCCATATTGTGCATACATGTGCATCATGGCATGGCAAACAATGTTGCAAGAGGAAGTTTTCCTTTTTATCGCACCAAAAAAGCATTTTCCATTTTCCGAGCATAAAAAACAGACGGTTTTGTGAAGCAACCACCAAATGGCTAATTCAAAAAACCACCACCACATTTTACAAAAATACTAGACCACCTTATATGGACAATGTACCAACAGGGGGATCTGAAACCTTTCCGTCCACCTCTGGTGAAAAAGACAAATTCCCGCCGAATTGGTAGGAAGTGGGTCAGATATGAACTATAGGTACATGATACGATGCTCATGATTTTTTACAAAAATCATTTTTAGGTTCACAATATGCTATTTTATCAAAAATCCAATGCAAGTTGAGCGAGGCTTGGCCCCGAGCTAAGAATCTTCATGCCCGTTGTTCGACAAAGTTTGACGATAGTTTAAAACGGGGATAAAAATTGAAAAAAGATCGAAACAGTGCGAAACCTTCGCGTGGTGTTATATTATGTGACATAGTTAGAAGGAAAAATATCAAACTTGGTATATTGATTATGTCTCAAAAAAACCTTCACAAAATGACCTATCTCATTTGAGGTTTCTTGGCTTTCGGGTCAAATGACCAATTTTATGGCTAGAATCAAGGCATAGTTTGTGATAATGTGGCCATATTGTGCATACATGTGCATCATGGCATGGCAAACAATGTTTTAAGAGGAAGTTTTCCTTTTTATCGCACCAATAAGGCATTTTCCATTTTCCGAGCATAAAAAACGGACGGTTTTGTGAAGCAACCACCAAATGGCTAATTCAAAAAACCACCACCACATTTTACAAAAATACTAGACCATCTTATATGGACAATGTACCAACACGGGGAACTGAAACCTTTCCGTCCACCTCTGGTGAAAAAGACAAATTCCCGCCGAATCGGTAGGAAGTGGGTCAGATATGAACTACAGGTACATGATACGATGCTCATGATTTTTTACAAAAATCATTTTTAGGTTCACAATATGCTATTTTATCAAAAATCCAATGCAAGTTGAGCGAGGTTTTGTCAGATTCCAAAGTATACAAAAGATGCGGCATTTAAATATCTAAACAATTCAAAAATGTTAATACAAAATAAAATATGATTTGCTCTAATAAAATAGGGTTAGATTCCTTTATAGATGATTAATATTTCTTATGTTCAAAGTTTTAGGGTTTGACTATTTAATTTTTGTTTGAATTGAATAATCAAAATTTATATGTAAGTGTTTTAATCATTTTGAAAATTTTGATCTAAAGTAAATATAAAATGTTTTTATATGAATGGATAGATATTATTTTTCTGAAAATTATGATATATTATTCATATTTTTTTGAGTTGAAATAAAAAAGTTATGAATTTTCTAAATTCTATCCTATTTTTTGAATTAAAAATGACCCCACCCCTTTAATGCACGAAATAAATGCCCCCCCTTTAACACCGGTTCCAGCCAGGAACCGGTGTTAAAAGCGATTTCGTTTATATCTTACCCCCCCTTTAACACCGGTTCGTGGCTGGAACCGGTGTTAATGGGGAGGGTGCGGGCGCGCGAAACAAATTCCCCCCCTTTAACACCAGTTCCAGCCACGAACCGGTGTTAAAGGGGGGGTATAAATGCACGTGTTGCTCTTCCTCTCCCCCCAGCCAGATTGATCGAGCGCAAAGGAGTAGAGCAGGAGCCGCGGCGGAAACAGAGACGCTGCCAGGCTGCCCGACGTCGACCACGCCTTCGCCGTCCGCCACCGTCACCGCCGCCCCGCCGCCCCACCGTCGGAAATAGAGAACTCTCGGGAGCGGCGCCTCCGCCGCCACCGCGCCACCACTCGCCGCTAACCCCGCCGTCCTCGCCGCCACACAGTGAGCATGCCGCCGATTTTTGTTAGTGTGTTAGTGTTATTTGGTTAGTGGTTAGTTTATAGTGTTAAATTAGTATAGTGTTATATGTATATGTATGTGTATGTGTATTTGTTAGTGATCGGTTAGTGTGTATGTGTATTTGTATATGTATGTGTATATGTATATGTATGTATATTTTTTGTATGATACATATATGTATATATATTTGTATATGTATGTGTATATATGTATATATTTTTTGTATGTGTATATATGTATGTATATATGTGTATATATGCATCACTTGACCGATTACTTTTCCAATGCCGTGGACCCTGACCTCCTCTACCCTCGCCGAGTCGCCCATTTTAGGAGCCCACGTCGCGATGGTTCGAACGCACACCCCCACGCATCCCGGCCCCGCTCTCGCCCTAGCGCCGCCAGCCGCCGCCCTAGTACACCTCTCGTTGTCAATATAGCATTAGGGTTTCTCCGAATCGGGGGTTTCTCCGAATGTATCCTCTCATATGAATCCGGGGTTTCTCCGAATTAGGGTTTGGAATGACCAAACATGTATTAGGGTTACATTTCAATACTTTTAACTTGTCATATCATCATCCTCTGCCCTCGCTGAGTCGCCCATTTTAGGTAGCCCACGTCGTGCTGGTTCGAACGCACACCCCCACGCATCCCGGCCCCGCTCTCGCCCTAGCGCCGCCAGCCGCCGCCCTAGTACACCTCTCGTTGTCAATATAGCATTAGGGTTTCTCCGAATCCGGAGTTTTTCCGAATGTATCCTCTCATATGAATCCGGGGTTTCTCCGAATTAGGGTTTGGAATGACCAAGCATTGTATTAGGGTTACATTTCAATACTTTTAACCTGTCATATCATCATCTTTGCTTGAGCATTTCAATAGATGTATTACTGATATTTGTGTGACCATATTATTGTTTTAGAAACTATGGATCCACTTAGTAGAAACCTTGAAGATGAAGAAATAATGGAGAACATGATCCACGAGGACACCTCACAATATCTGAACTTGGAGGACATGATGACAGCTCAAGTAGTCATGGAGAAGATGACAACTACGGTGAACGCACTTTAGAGATTACAAAGTCTGTCGAGGTATATGCATGGATTAAGCCTCTGTTGACTTGCACCGATTGATTTGTATATATGTAAATGTATTAATTAACGCTTATTTCTTCTTTTAGCCCTCTGGATTGACCAGCCAGCAACAATCTTCTTCTACGAAAAAGAGCAAGCGAGGCGCAAGCCATCGGTTGAAAGATCGTGCAAAGTTCACGATCGAAGCAGTCCGTGTTGATGGCATGCCGATGGAGCCCAAGAAGGCCGCAGACAAATTTGTACGTCAGGCTGGAGTTCTTGTTCGGGACCAAATCCCAATCATAATTGAAAATTGGAATAAGCCAAAGAAGGGCGACGGTACCTTTGTCGATGAAATATCCAAAAAAACGCTTTGGAATTCGCTGTTGGTAAATTTCACCCTTCCGCCAGAGGAGGATGAAAACAAACCGGTTATAAAGGAAAGGTCAAAGAGTGGACTCTAAAGAAGATGGCTGACGCTTTCCGCAACTGGAAGACAAAATTGAACAAATTTGTCAAAGCTCGCGAGACTCCAGATTTTGAAGACGCATATTATGCGAAGATAAGACCTCACTGGCCCAAATTTGTGGCATACAAGGAAGGTGCTATAGCTACAAAGAGGTCATAAACCAATACGCTAAATGCCCAGAAGAAGGAATATCACCAGAGGACGGGGTCAGGTGGTTACATATCTCAGAGGCCTAAGTGGGAGGAAGCTGAGAAGGCCTGCAGCTAGAGGATCACACCCAGCACAAATGGGTGGGACCTACGTGCAAAGACTTGGTTCTCTGGAATCGGGCATGGTTGGACCCGAACAGGATTGTGTATCTTCCCAACCCTCCTTGCCAAACCCACCTGAACTCATCACGGCATACGAGGAAACAGCCGCCAGGACCTTCCATCCCGACAGAGAGAATGACCAGCTCACACGCGCCATCGGTAAAAAAGAACACCCTGGACATGCATGAGGCAGGGGGTATGACGTGGAAGGATGGGTTTGCCGAGTGGGGCGACTCTTACAGATGGCGCGACAGAAAAGAAAAAGAGCGTACAGAGCGGATGACACAGATAGAACATGCACTTGTGGCACTGCAGGCGCAAGTGAATGCACAAAAGAGCCAGCAAGCTACCGGCCCATCTCAGCGGCACGAAGAGCCTGCATTAGAAGCTGCCGGCGGCCTAGACTCTGCGCGGAAAAGCAGCCTGGCTTCCACGGAGAACGTGCAGCCCACGCTTGAAATGGCGGGTCCTCGATACCCCGTGGATGAGATCACGGAGAGCGAACACGCTGAGCTGCATGTGAGATTAATGGGCTTATCCATTAAGGTGGCTGTCGGCTATGCCTTACCTCCTGTAGCTGGTGGAACTTACCACTTCCGACCGATTCCAGATGGCTATGCTATTGTCGGGGTGGATGAGGTTGTGAAGGAATATGAGGAAGCACAACTTGACCATGCTACAGGTGAAGGGGAAACTCAACTCAAATTTGCAGTGAAAACAACCATTCTTTGGAAGAAGGAACACATCATGCTTCCAAATTGGAGGCCACTGGCACCCCCGTCGTCTCCGCAGTGTCAGCAGTCTGCGCCACCTCAGCCATCTCCAAGTCATCAGAATACTCCCCTGTCGTCTTCAGCGCTTCAGCCATCTCTTGCGCGACAGCCATCTCCGGCGCTTCAGCCATCTCCGGCGCGCCAGCCATCTCCTGCCCGTCAGCCATCTCCGGCGCTTCAGCCATCTCCTCAGCGTAAGCGGAAGAGCACTGCCACGAAGAGCATCACTAGCACTGCCACAAAGAAATCCGCAGGAAACCGTACGCCAAAGAGTTCAAGAAACTACGTCCCGCAGCCTTCCGCCAGCCATTGCCGGTTTTACCATGGAATCACAGCGACGAGGAGACCAATAGGATCTCGGAAGAAGAGGTCAAGAAATTCTTTGCACCTAGACGGGCCGAGCCAAAGGAGAAAATAGATCCGACGGTGGTGGAGAAGTTTTACAATAATATTTTGAAACCTAAAACCCCACTTGTGCCGGACTACGAGCGCCAGATTTTGAAGGCGGATGCAAGGCACCGTAGGGAGACTGAAAGTAGCAGTTGTGCAGCACCCCAGAAAACAGTTCCCATGCTCGGAGAACAGGAAAACCAATCATGTGCCCCGCTCCAAGTGTTCGACACACGGGACGCTCCTCCCGTAAATGATTACGAGGCAGAGCTACAACGAAAGGCCAATGAGATGGGGATGACTTACATTGCATACTTGAACATCATGGGAGACAACTTGCCCAAAGGCGATGCCAACCCCATATAGCCATGGAAGTATGGGAAGAATCTCGTCAAGAAAGAGGAGCTCAAGAATCTACCAACAAAGATGCGAACATTGCACAAGTGGTACCTTGATTTCTGCAAGACGAGAAAGGAAGAATGGATCACTGCGCATATAAGAGATCAGATTTTCTTGTGCGGAGACGACGCGATCACCTTCAACATTCAAGACTTGCATTTTCTATTCAATCAGAAGGAACTCGACAAAGCTGCCATCAGCCTTTATTGTGTGTAAGTACTATTTCTTTAATTTCTATCTCATCTCATTCAATTCATTAATTGCATGTATATATATGCTCACCATATATTTATATATATACTATTATGCAGGAAAAAGGTTATGGAATGCATGAAAGGAGGCCCTTTTTACATTGGGTTCGTTGACCCAAATAGAGTTCATGAACAAGTGGTAAGAGACAAACCCGGGCAAACAGAAGATTTCTTGCTAAGGTCTTTACTGAGACAAGAAACCAAAAGGGAAATACTATTGCCTTACAACTTCTCGTGAGTATTGTTACCCTCTCTTGTACACATTCTGTTTCGGCTTACTCGATGTTAAGTTTAACTGATGATGAGTTATCCGTGCGTAGGTTCCACTTTATTCTGCTAGTCATTCAACCTGACTCAGGAAAAGTCCTTGTCATGGACTCGTTACGAAAATAAAAAGAGCTATGGGCAGACTTTAGAGATATGCTCTAGAGGTAATTTCAATCATATTATCGCACAAGATCGGAAACTTTTGTGACAACAAGTAATTAATTACTCCTTTATCCATTTTCTTTGCCAGACAGGGTTTGGAAAAGGTTCACGGGCAGGGCCGTGGGTGAATGGTCGGAAGAACTAAAATTTGTAGACCAAAATGTAAGTAATACTAGCTAGGTCTGCGTATCTCTTTGATTCTTCTTCCAATTCCATTATATCATGCTTTATTGATTATTATTTTGATTGAACTCTCTATTCTCGTAAAGTGCGCGTATCAGGGACCCGGCAATAACTTATGTGGATACTATGTTTGCAAGTTCATTCGCAACACGATATGTGCGACGGGCCAAGCCGCACTAGAACAACTTAGAGTAAGTAAACAAAGTACACAACATTATTTTATTACCATCAATTGTGTTGAGTTTTATTCTTATATATATATTGACCCCATTCTTCATATATATTCAGATCGAACGGATGCGGGACCAACTCCTACCATTTGACCGCATACGAGCCATTCAAGAGGAATTGGCGGTGTTCATACTTGATGAGGTCGTCACGCCTGGCGGAGAACTCTTTAGATATCCACCAAAATGAACGTTGTATATATGCTTGAACGTGTTTGTCTTGTACTTGATGCTTCAACGTTTACGGAGAATACCACACAATGACGATGTTTGTGTATAATAATAGTTGCTTAATTATTCATGTACTCGTATGTACCGATGACGATGTATGTGTATACCGCTCCCGATCGATTCCCCTCCCCCCTCCCCGTCCTGGCTGCGCCGCAGAAATACGCCTAGAACGGGGCAGGGGCAGAACTCTACCGCGGCAGAGATTTAGGCCGTTTTCCTGCCGCGGCAGAGATTTATCTCTTTCTGCGCACAACCTTTAACACCGGTTCGTGTTATGAACCGGTGTTAAAGAAAGCCTGATCGCGGCAGCATACGCCATTTAACACCGGTTCGTATAAGAACCGGTGTTAAAGGGGGGCCTCTAACACCGAAACCGCAACAGCGGTTCTATAACCGGTGTTAGAGGGTCCTCCAAACCGGTGTTAGAGGGGTATGTGTGCACTAGTGACCCTGGTACAGCACTGTACCTGGACTGTAATGTAAAGACAATCAATTACGCATTTTTAGAAAGGGGTATGCAAGAGGAAAATGGTTAGACTCAAACAACGTTGTACACGCTATTAAAACTTGGCCATTCTATCTGAACAGGTAATTAAAGCTACCGTATATAGATTAAATTTAGGCTCAAGTGACCCTAATCGACTATGCCACTCTTGTTGTCTTCGTCGTGCACGACGTCCTCCGCGTCGCTGTCCGCCTCTTTCGAGTCTGAATCGATGAAGACAAGTCAGGCGGCGTTCCTCTTCACGAGTGTTGCATAGCGCGCAACATCGATAACGGTGGAGGGCGTACGCCCAGGCACTGCCCAGAAGCGCTGCCTCCCTTCGAGGTTGGGCAAATCCGGATGGATCTCCGAACAGTGAGCTCTACAAATCCAAATCAACGCCTCCCGCTCATTCTTAAAGAACCTTGGCCAGTACGCGCTGATGCGCGCGTATCGGTCCATTGCACTCTTCCGTTTTGGCAGCTGGCGGCGACGCTCCTCGATCTGCCTCAACAACGCGATGCCGCGCAGGAGCAGCGCCATGGGCACCCCGGCGTAGCTGAGCTCGTAGCCGGCCGGTAGCCTTGCAAGCGGCAGCGCGAGTATGTCGTAGTGGGCGAACAACTCGGCCTTGTGCAAGCTGAGACGGGGCCTCTCCATGGCGAGGCGCCATTTCTTTAGGTAGGATTCGACGCTAGTGCTGACACGAGTTGCAGGGAACGAACGGGGTTTGAGCTTCAGTCACACGGTCGTGTTTATGAAGTCAAGGAGGTAGGCCCACTGGTGGTTGCCAGGGCCAATAGGGACGCAGAAATGCCTACTCGCGGATTGCTATTGCAAAGGACGATCCTTATCGTCCATTCTCCCCAATCCAACGGTGGCTAACAATTGGGACGCAGAATCAACTTGGCCCCGTGGAGGGGGCTTCTAGAAGGCCCTAATCGTGCACCTCCTTTGGAAAAACGTCGGTTTTTTGGGTCCAGAAAATGGAAAGTCGAGATTTCTCCAAAGCACCACAAAATCTCTAGTTGGAGAAGTCGCTTTCGATGCCGAGAGGGAGCTAGGTCCCGTGTTTGGGCTCAATCTATGGAGTGGTTCCATGTTCTGGGCAGCAAGGGGGGATCTAGGGTTGGAAGGCATGTTTACTCACACTCGATAGACATCCTGGTGGTACCTTGGGTGCCAAATGACCTGGTATGCCCTGCCTATGATTTCATGAGGGCAGTGGGTCACGTGCAAGGGATCCAGCAGCCATTTTCATGTTTTTTTATTTTTTTAGATTTTTTTTGGTGCTACCCAAGAAAATGGCGAAACCCGCTAGCGGTCGTGGCAACGCGACGGTCGGTGCAATCTTGGACCCAGGCATGCATCCAGCCTCGGTAACCCATGGGGCACCCCAAACCATTTTTCCTCGAAAATTGAGAGTGTCTTATAGGGTACATACAGTTAGAAACCGCATTTACCGGGCCGTAACTCGGAAAAATTACAGTATATGCCTACACCACGAGATAAAATACCCACCTCCCGGGAATGGACGTGCACTATGGTGTAGCATGCATGGAAATTTCCTCGGGCCCATGGGCGCGCCCTAATCTTGCACCTTCTTTGGGAAAACGCCGGTTTTTTGGGTCCAAAAAATGGGAAGTCGAGATTTCTCCAAAAGCACCACGAAATCTCTAGTTGGAGAAGTCGCTTGCGATGTCAAGTGTCAACACCTGGATTTCTAATCCCAGATGCCTGTTATGCCATACATAGCAATCCTAGGATTATCATTTTTGCGAGATATAACAGATTGGTACCATAGTTCATCATCCATTACAAACCATAATAAAGGTCTTACAAATAAAGGATCTCATGATCCAGTCTTAATACAATCAACGTAGCGGAATAATAATAAGGGTAGCATGGTCGAAGCTCCATCTTCAAGGTCATAGGCAATGCTGACGATGGGAGATGATCCTAGTTTTCATAGACTTCCTGTTGTCCATCATCCTGATAGTCCTCTTCATAGTCTGGCCATGACAATAGCCAGGGACAAAGCTATGAGTACTCTTTAAGTACGCAAACTATCACTAACAAGTAAAGTAGTTTGAGTAGGAATCCTAAGCTCTAGGTTTATTTGCAAAAATCCAGGTTTATCTCTAACTGAGTTTAGAAGTAAAGAAAACTGATTTACTGTTTTACAACACCTAAGTGGGAACTTAGTTTTCATGTTCACAACCCTGTTGTGGTCAAGTCATAGTTCATTTCACAAGTCATTTTGAAAATATCTGACGACGGAACAGTATGGCCACTCCAACTTTCCATAACCGCGGACGCGGCTATTCGAATAGTTTGACACTCTGCAGAGGTGGTACACTTTCACCACAGCATTTGATACATCCGTCAGGAACAATCCTGAATCACCATACTTAGTATGCGAATAATCAATCCTAACCTTTCAGTTACACACCCTAGTATAGGAACCTCCCCTATGAGTTTGGCCTCCCAACCATGACCATCTGTCATCTTGGGAACTGCACAGGTGGACATTCATCATGAGGTAGCCTCAGCTCAAACCTCTTCCGCAAGGGAACCCATACTAAGATATATAAACTTTTAGTCATGCCCTACCCAAATTAGGGTATTGTGGTTGTAGGGTAAAATTGGAATGGTATCGCATTCGAACCCAACCATCAATTTTTAAAAGGGTTAAGGCTCATGCCTCAACATTTTCATCATCAAATCATCCTGTGTTCACTAACACATGTCAAAACATTTCAATAGAATGAATCTTCATTCCAAGGTTTTCATAATCATGTTCACCAAGTATTCCCATCTAAAGTGATCAACTTTTATGCTTAGCACTAGCCACTAAAATTGAGGGTAATCACTAATGAGGGGTGCTAATCAAGTGTATCTATCCAAATCTAATATCATGCCTTAGTATGACATCTAGTTCTAACTACTTAGGCCAAGTTTTATGCTCTTTATGCTACCTATAATATCTTTCCAAAACTCATAACTCACTAAATAAAAGTAATAAAGAACTTTGATAAAGAAATAAAATAATAAAGCTTGCAAGTAAAACTTGGGATTGGTATAATCAAGGTTGCATAACCAAAGTATGCCTAATGCATCTTGCATAGGTTATCTATCTTGCAAGTGTTAGCTTGCTAGGATGGCCTGCATTAGATAGCTTGCAAAGTTGCAAGTGTTACCTTGCCTTGATTGGTGAAGTGGTTGAAGTTCTCTTATTCTTCGTAGTACTCCTCCTCCTCATAGCCTTGGTCGGTACCCGCGTCTATAAATACATACGAGGTACACAATCACCAAATAATACTTAACTACCTCTATTTAGCAGACAAAGGTTCGCATTAGATGATCTAGCCTCATCACAATCATCACATAAAATAAAGACCTAGTCTTATTTATTTTATTTTGGAAAAGTAATTTCTACTCATTGAAAACTACTTAAGATATAATATTCTCCAAAAAATATGGGATCATGTTGACACATGTCATCACCACATATTCTAATACATGGTAATGTGATTTAAAGTGGTGGTTATATTTTATAAAGTTTAAAATTACTATTTTAAACAATTAAAGTGACTAGAAATGCCTATGGGGCATTCTTTTAATACTAGTCCAAGATCACTGCATGTAAACCAAAATATTTTTACATATTCAAAAAGATCTTGTCAAATGTGATTTTTGAGAGTTGGAATCAACTCAAAATCATTTATGGTTGATTTTTGAAAAAAAATTGAATGTGAAAAGTCTCTGTCTTGTTATTTTTACTATAGGTGATCTATAATTTCAAATGATTTGAATCCAACGGGCTTGGATTGATAATTTCAGTACCTTTCTAGCCAAATTAGAATCAGATCATTTAGTTCGGTAAATCTCTTTGAATTGAATTTCAAAGTCACTGACTGAACTAGGTTTGAACTAAAATGGAAAAAGGTTATTTGAATCTCTGAGTGGAATGAAAATGAAAATGGCCTACCAGCTAACGCACGCAATGGCTGCTAACAGAGAGGTCCCATGCGTCAGCGGCTCTATCTACGCGAAGCGGTAAGTTTCAATCTAGGTCGTGCGATTAGACTACGATCTAAGACTCACGTTTGTCATCTCCGTCGAACAGCTCCGATGAGACCGAACCCTAACGGCGACGGTGGGGGTACGCGGTGGCTCACCTGGGCTCCAGCTAGGGTCGGCGATGGGGGCGAACGACGTTGTCGACGATGGCGGTTCGAACGGTGGTCACGGCGGCTCCTAGGGTGGCTCCAATCAACGACCCTTCTCCTCCTCTATAGCGGCAAACTCTGGTGAAATTCCGGTGGCCTGGTGCTCTCCTTGCTCCGGGGAAGGGTCAGGGGTGGTTCTGAGAGAGAGGGGAGTGAGATGGTGTGGAGAATGAAGGCTAGGGTGACCTCTATTTATACACAGGCGAGAGGGGCAGTGCGGCATGGGCAGAGCTCGTCGGTGACGATGATACAACGAGCTACGGGCATGGCGAAAGGCGTAGTATGGTGCGGTGTCTCCTGGTGATCATCACGGGCTTAATGGTGCGGTAAGGGGCGGTCGAGAACGGTCAGAACGGGTCGATGCTCTGTGCGGCACCGACGGTGTTTTAGACAATGCACAAGGGATGCGTGTCGCGCGGAGGTGAACGATCGTGTCTGGGAGGTAGCTAAGGTCATGGTGATCGTAGTTATGCGCGGCGAGGGCGAGGCGTGGCGTGTGCGCGCATGTCGGCTGCGGCGCTCTGGCGTGCTCTCGGCATGGCAGAGAGAAAATGGGCGCGGCGTTTTCTCGGTGGTCCAGGGCCTGGATGCGCTCGAGGGTTGGACAGGAGTGGTGATGGTCGGTGGCCTGCCTCCTAGACATCATGGAGAGGCGCGGCGCTCTCTTCTGCATGCTAGCCATGGTCGGCCGGCAATCGTGGCTTCGGGTGGCATGGCATTGGTGCAAGGGTAGGGTTAGTAGCTTGTTCAATGCACTGGTGGTCACTGGGGAGACAAAGAGAGAGAATTGGGGGCAATGGGAGAACAAGGCATTGATCAAGAATAGTGAAAGTTAGGCAATTTGATCTGTGCTCACCATGTGTTTGATGAAATGACCGCATGAGATTTGAATTTGAATTTTTGGCTAAATTTTGGTGAGTTCTCTGGTCACATGCTTGGTAGTCTGAGGTTGCTTGGGTTTGTCAAGGTGAACTGGTTTGGTTGGCTTTTGAGAAATGGTGATCTTAGTACCTATTAAGAAGTCAATTTTTAATTTTCCTTTGAATAGATTTGGAATTTGTTTCTGTTGGTTTGTAAAGTGGGCTTGGGTTCACTTTTACTTGGTATAGCAAGGGGTGAAAATAATTGGATTTGTTCTGTTAGAAAACTTGGACTAGGAACACTCAAAGTGGTCTAGTGGTTAACTTTGGTCAAAATGACCATTTGCTTAAATTGCTTATTTTTTATTTTATCTTCATTTGATTATGCTTGGAAATGATCTAGATGATATTGTTTTCATCTTTAAGTGAATCCTTGCCATTCATAGCAATCAAACATGGCATTGCAAGCATTCATGCATTAATCACACACACATATGCATTCATATTAATTTTAATAACAACAGTTTTTTGTTAGCCCTAAACTTGGCTAATTAGAACTTGATAATCTTGTTTAATATTTTTGGGGTGTTACACCAAGAGGGAGCTAGGTGCCAGGTTTGGGCTCAATCCATGGAGTGGTTCCATGTTCTGGTCAGCGAGGGGGGATCTAGGGTTGGAAGCCATGTTTACTCACACTCGATAGACATCATGGTGGTGCCTTGGGTGCCAAATGACCTGGTATGCCCTTCCTATGATTTTATGAGGGCAGTGGGTCAAATGCAAGGGCTCTAGGAGCCGGTTTCATGTTTTTTTGTTTTTTTTAGATTTTGTTTGGTGCTGCCCAAGAAAATGGCGAAACCCAACGGCGGTCGCGACAACGCGACGGTCGGTGCAATCTTGGACCCAGGCATGCATCCGGCCTAGGTACCCCATGGGGCACCCCCAAACCATTTTTCCCCGAAAATTGAGAGTGTCTTATAGGGTACATATAGTTAGAAACCGCATTTACCGGGTGGTAACTCAGAAAAAAATACAGTACATGCCTGCACCACAAGATAAATAACCACCTCCCGGGAATGGCCATGCACCATGGTGTAGCATGCATGGAAATTGCCTCGGGATCATGGGAACGCCCTAATCTTGCACCTCCTTTGGGAAAACGCCGTTTTTTGGGTCCAGAAAATGGAAAGTTGAGATTTCTCCAAAGCACCACAAAATATCTAGTTGGAGAAGTCGCTTGCGATGCTGAGAGGGAGCTAGCTGCCGGGTTTGGGCTCAATCCATGGAGTGGTTCCATGTTCTAGGCAGCAAGGGGGATCTAGGGTTGGAAGCCATGTTTACTCACACTCGATAGACATCCTCGTGGTGCCTTGGGTGCCAAATGACCTGGTATGCCCTTCCTATGATTTTATGAGGGCAGTGGGTCACATGCAATGGCTCCAGGAGCCGGTTTCACGTTTTTTTGTTTTTCAGATTTTGTTTGGTGCTGCCCAAGAAAATGGCGAAACCCAACGGCGGTCGCGACAACGCGACGGTCGGTGCAATCTTGGACCCAGGCATGCATCCAGCCTAGGTAACCCATGGGGCACCCCAAACCATTTTTCCTCGAAAATTGAGAGTGTCTTATAGGGTACATACAGTTAGAAACCGCATTTACCGGGCCGTAACTCAGAAAAATACAGTACATGCCTGCACCACGAGATAAATACCCACCTCCCGGGAACGGCCATGCACCATGGTGTAGCATGCGTGGAAATTGCCTCGGGCCCATGGGCGCGCCCTAATCTTGCACCTCCTTTGGGAAAATGCCGGTTTTTCGGGTCCAGAAAATGGAAAGTCGAGATTTCTCCAAAGCACCATGAAATCTCTAGTTGGAGAAGTCGCTTGTGATGCCGAGAGGGATCTAGGTGCCGGGTTTGGGCTCAATCCATGGAGTGGTTCCATGTTCTGGGCAGCGAGGGGGGGTCTAGGCAGAAAAGCCCTTACTATAGCTCACGCAGAAACTAGCACGCCCTGATTGGTCAGACAGTTGTCACGCGGATCGTCCCAGCGAATCGTTGATCCTCTTTGATCCAACGGCCACACGAAATTGTTATAGTAGCAACATCCTAGTATTATTACACATGACATGGTAGTTACAACAATTATAATGCATGACGTGGCAGTTAAATATGTAATAATAACAATTCTAACAACAGAACATTAATCATCATCGTCGTCATCGGTGGCGGCGGCGGTATCCTCCGATGACTCGTCGGCAACTCCCTCCTCGTATATACGTGCTCTCTCCTTGTCGGAGTCCTCCTCCTCCTCGTAGTCCCACTGGTCGACGTCACTCTCCTCCGCTTCTGCCTCCAACTGCTCCATGAATGCCTCCTCGTTGCCCAAGTCGGAGTCGTCCTCGTCGCTGGCTCCTCTATTCCTCATGCCCTTGTTCATGGTGGTATCGCATTCTTTCCTCCGGCGCTCCCCCGTCTTGGCTGCCAGTGCAACGCCCTTCTCGGGTGTGGCGCGTACGACAAGCTTCGACATCGTGGTGTCCTTGAGCGCCGATGTCGATGGATCCAGGCACGGCTGGACACGTCGTGGTGCCTCAAATGGGTGCCGGCATGCACGAACGATGACATGACGATCAGGTGACATAGGACGGTCAGCCACCGGCAAGGATCTTCCACTGGCACGACATGGTTCCATGTTGCGCGAGGAAGTTGTTCGTAAATGCGTGATGGTGGGTACGCAGAGTTGGGTGCCGATCCTGGGGCACCAGGAGCATCTCATAGTCTAGTCACGTAAAAATTGTGCTACATTGTAAAATATCTATGTACTGGGAGTGTTTTCACGTAACAAACCACAAAATGCGCCGTGTGGCAGCGTTAGGAAGTGTCCAGTGCATGCATGTCGACGTGGAGTTGAACGTTCCATCATGTTCTGTCCGTACGGTAGTTGCGCGCATCGTGACAACCCCTTGAGCACGCACGCACGCTGGACATGCAACCCGTAATTACTTCCTCCCTCGTAGTCGCACCCCTATCCACGGGAAACTAGGCAGCGCGCCGAAGCCCCCGCTGAACCGTCCATCGCATTAAAGTCAGTCCAATCGAGTCCATCGTGTGGACTTTGGGGTTTTATTCCCTAGTTCTGCCAGTCATGCTTCTTTGAGAAGGAAGCGATATAGGCCATTGATTAACAAATGAACGGTGGATGTAGGTTGAGATAGCACCGGAGTAAACTGTGGTCTTGTATAAGACTGTCCCACGGACTGGACTCTTTGACCATTCTCCCCCACACATCACTTTCTTCTTCCTCCTGCCCCCACCTTCCTCCATCTGCATTAGCCATGGCTCCCCAGAGGATAGGCAGAGGCAGAGGCATATCGACCGTGCACGCGGAGAGAATGGAGATAAATCGCCGCCTTGGACTTACTGCTCAACCATCTGCTCAGTCCCCCCTCGCATAGAGACCCAATCTCTCCTAGCAATAGCACTGAATGTTCCAGCAGGCTAGGGCTCCTGTCGCTCCTAGTACAGTCTTGTTCTTCTTCTCTGTTTTCTTCTTCTTCTATGTCTACTTCTTCTTATTATTATTATGATGCTACATATTCCAGGGTAGCCGTGGACCCTAAAAGCATCACAATGACGGCGGCGGCGTTGCATGTTGTAGTAGGCCAGGGCTCCTCCCAGTATAGTCTTCTTCTTCTATGTCTACTTCTTCTTATTATTACTATGCTACATTATCTAGGGCGGCCGTGGACCCTGAAGGCAGCACGATGGCGGCGACGGCGCTGCATGTTGCAGCAGGCCAGGGTTCCTCCGGTACAGTTTTCTTCTTCTTCTATGTCTACTTCTTATTCTTCTTATTATTACTATGCTACATATTCCAGGGCGGCCATGGACCCTGAAAGCAACACGATGGTGGCGGCAGCGCTGCATGTTGCAGCAGGCCAGGGATCCTCCCGTTACAGTCTTCTTCTTCTTTTTCTTCTTCTTCTTCTTCTATGACTACTTCTTCTTCTTATTCTTCTTATTATTATTATTACTATGCTACATATTCCAGGGCGGCCGTGGACCCTAAAAGCAGCACGATGGCGGCGGCGGCGCTGCATGTTGTAGTAGGCCAGGGCTCCTCCCGGTACTATGCTACATATTCTAGGGTGGTTGTGGACCCTGAAAGCAGCACGATGGTGGCAGCGCTAAATGTTGCAGCAGGCCAGGACTCCTCCAGGTACAGTCTTTTTCTTCTCCTCCTCCTTCTTCTTCTTACTCTGCTACATATTCTAGGACGGTCGTGGATCCTGAAACCAGCACGATGGCGACGGCGTCGCAGGACCCATTCGGCAATGTTCCCCGGCTCACCGAGGTAGGAAATCTCGACATGCATTTGGTTTTATTTTTGAGATTCTAAATGTGGAAATATTATCGTGTCTGCCCGCAAGTAGCCTCCAAGTAGGGACCACGCTCAATCTTCGTAGACACATTTGGGGTTTTTGTGACTTGAATATTGTGATTCCCTAGAACATGCAGTATAATTATAGAGTTCCTATTTTAAATAACATGAACGATGCAGCAAGCAAAGGACGATTGTCGTGACAAGGTGGCCGCGATCAATGCCAAGATAGAAAACCAACTGTATGGTTCACGCTCCCTAACCTAGGCTAATGATCGCCTTCGAAGGCGTTTGTCTCTGGAGAAGGAGATCACACTTTATTTTTCACTTACCACCAGGAGGCTCGAAGCAGAGCACGAGGAGCTGAATAGGGTGATCGACGAGCTACAGAAGTTGATCGCAAACAGCTTGTCCAAACAAGACCTGGCTATCAACTTAATTACAAAGCTCTTGCGTGACAAGAAGAATCTCCAGTATAGATGCATCCTCCTGCTGGACAAAGCCACCGAGACACGCAGAGAATGCATCATCCAAGCAAAGGTTGCCATCAAAGCCTACAATGACAGGTACCATTGCCTAGATGCATTGAGACAGATGAAGGAGGACATGGGCCAAGGTCTCACCGTGCCAAAGAGTCCAAAGGAAGTTTGAACTATGCTTTTTCTCCTTTCTACACCCCTCTTGACACAAGTTTCACACATCCAGTTCTCTTATTATAAACTCCCTATAGCCCCAAGAAGCATCAAACATTTCTGATGAGATCCATGGAGAGCAAGCAGCAAGCGGGGGAGAGTCAGGTCAAGTACAACACAGGACTGACGGGGTGAAGAAAATCCGCCTTCCTTGGAAAACGAATTCTTGACTCCGATGTATCAGGAGAACTGGGAGCCAACAGTAATGCCCAATTCAGATTCAGAGTAGGGGACGGGGGGTGGGGGCAGGAATCTCAGCTCATGCTCCGCTGCTTTTGTAATTTATACATATCGTGCAATTAAGCAATCTTGGAGCAACTCCTTATTTATCTGTTTATCTTACTTGCCTGTCAACTTAATTATGGGTTTGTGTTCTCATGAATGGTCATCATCCTTTCTTTCCATTATGTATATGAGCTTGGAATTATATTATGACTATGCCACTACTATTTGGTTACATTGGAAAAACCCACAGCACCCTTAGTTGGATATAGTCCCACATTGCTTTGAAATTGAAATTAGGACTGTGCCACTACTTCATCCTATTGAATTGGGGAAAATAGGTTTTATTGCTCTGAAATTGAAATTAGGAATGTGCCACTACTTTATCCTTTTGACTTGGGAAAAAGTCTATATTGCTCTGAAATGGAAATTAGGACCGTGCCACTACTTTATCCTGTTGAATTGGGGAAAAAGGCTATATTGCTATGAAATTGAAATTAGGACTATGCCACTACTTTATCCTGTTGAATTGGAAAAATGGTATATTGCTCAGTCATATAAATTAGAAGTATGCCACTAGTTTATCTAGTTGAATTGGGAAAAATCATATATTGCTCTGACATTATCTCTGGAATTAGGACTGTGCCACTAGTTGATTCTGTTAAATTTGTACAATCCTTGATTTCTCTGTCCTTCAAATTATGACTTTGAAACTAGTTAATTGTTTAAATTGTGGAAACTAACCACATATTTTTGTTGCAGCAGAAGAGGCAAAAGCTCAACCCAGAACTGCCGACCTGGCTAAAGCACAAGATGGCTATCCAACTGGAGAAGCAGAATTTTCAGAAAGTGTCCCATGACCGCCTGAGAAAAGAAGTCATCATCCTTTATGACAAGTGCCACAATCTGAAGGTGGACATCGCCGGCTGGAAGGAATTTTATGAGAAAAGTATCGCCTCGGCGCGTGCGAAGGAGTACATCATCAAGGATCTCATGGTGGATAATATTAAGCTTACTGATAAGCTTGTCGCTTCCCAGACGGAGCGCTTTAACCAGTGGGAGGCGCATGTCCAAGTACTGAGGGAGTAGGTAAAAACCAAAGCGGACATGATCGAACGAACCCTCGAACTAGAGCTTCTCAGAAAAGAACACGACCATCTCCGTGCCTGGCTCAGTGCAAACTATAAGCTCCTCTGAAGTTAGTTTGCAAACTATGTGTTCTAACGGACCAAATCGTGTTTTATCCATGTGTAGTAGTGATTTGTAAACATGGACCTCTCTCTATGCAAACTATGCTTTCTTCTGAAAGGTTATTTTGCTCAAGGATTGAGTTTGGATTAGTCAAGATATCACAACTGCAAGTCTTACAGTTAACTAGTTTCAGATATTGCCACGACACAAATTATTCATCTAAAATTTCCTTGATCGTCTGTAGCTTGTCCTTGTTCACCTCCTGCTCCTTCTTCAGATCCTTCAACAGCTCAACGATGTAGTACTCTAGCTTCTTATTCTCTTCCATGAGATGATCCCTCTCCTTTTCCGCCTTCTGAATCTTCCGTGCAGTTCCCACCACCAAGCTCCCATTGATTGTGTCATTTTGTTCTGATCACAAATGCTTGATTTCCTGTTCCAGCTCCTTATTTCCTACCAAGAGCTTGTAATTTTCTGCAGCTGCATCACGGGCATCTTTAAATCTCCCCGACCTTTCGAGCTCATACATATCCCACAACTGGGCCAAACATTTCTTAAGTGCGTCTGGCAACTCAAGATCCACCCACTCTACTGCTTTACACATCGGGCCAACCTAAAAAAACACGGGACCTAATTATCAACATAACACTACACAATTTTCTTCATGTCGCCATTGTACATAACGAAAGCAAACCTGATTTGTACAGCCCAAAAACCTTCTTCCAGTGTTACTGCCTTCAAATGCAACATATTTCCTCAGTTTTAGCCCATGGTCACATGGTACTTCCCAATCGAGATCTAGGCCCTCCCAATCGGGGCCGTAGATCATGAGTGGTACCTATAAGGGAACGAAAAGCTATAAATAAACACGATTGCATGCACATTTCAAGTCTTGGGTAGAGGTAATTACCAATGCCTAACCATTTCCGAGAAAACAGAGGAACTCACATCGGGGAGGTAAGACTCGATGTTGGAGAGAAAGCTGTCGCTGCTCGACTGGTCGTCGTCGTCCTTCCAGGGCGGCATGGAGAATGCGGCCGCGGTGACGCGTCGGCGACGGTGAAGAGAGAGAGAGAGAGAGGAGAGTAGTGAGTGGAGAGAGAAGGAGTAGGGAAAGTGAAGTGCGTCAACATTGTAGCATTGACTAAATTGGCATGCTACAACGGTTTAATTGATACAATGTCCCGTGGCTAGATTACTATCTCATATCTAATAGTTTTTCTCTTCCTTCATTTTAATTTGTAATATTAATCATGTACTTCCTCCTTCCCAATTTGTTTGACTTATAGCAACATACATAATGTTATGTACCGAACAATATAGGATTATGGTTTATGGTTTAGGGTCTAATGCACTGTTTATTGTACTAACCCCTTAACCCTTATTCCTAAATCCTATACATGTGTCTCCAATAGATCACTGTCTCCTACTTAGTAAGTTTTTTATTGATCCCACAGAGCATTATATTACATCATAATCATGTCAACTACAAGGTACTTATATATACCTTGTTCAGTGATGCTTTGAATGAATGATATGTCCCAAAATCCCAATAGCTCACAGCACATTATATTACAATCTCTCAACAATCATAATCTCAGAACAAATTTATCACATCATCTTAGCAAACACAATCATGTCAACTACAATGTACTTGTGTCTTATTACAACAATGATGCTTTCATCGAGTGATATGTCCAAAAATCTCAATAGCTCACGGAACATCGGATTGCAATCTCTGAACAAACACGACCATATCAACACAGTTTCAAAGCAACAACAATCTTTCTTACAAATACATGCAGGGGAGCCCTGCTGTCTATCCGACAAGCCCTAGGGATTGCAACAGTCTTCGCGGGTAGTATTACCCAATTTATTGATTCGACACAAGGGGAGCCAAAGAATACTTGCAAGCCTTAACAACTAAGTTGTCAGTTCACCTGCACCGAGAAATAGTTCTTGCTCACAGAAGTTTATCAGTAGCAACAGTTTGGTAGTAGAAACAGTAAAGCAACATCAACAGTGAAACAGTAGCAATAGTAACAGTAACGGTAAAAGTGGGATTCGAGTTCAGTAGGCATAGGGATGGATGGATGGGCGTTGCATGGACAAGTCTAAACATGTACCTTCAAGACCTAGGGCATTGCAGATAAATAATAACAAGCATCCAAGTACTAAACAATCATAGGCATGTGCTCCAAATATAGTCATACGCGCTCGCAATGAGAACTTGCAGAACATCTTCTGTCCAGCCAGCCCGTGGCAGCAGGGCCTCTAGGGAACTACTGGCAATTAAGGTGCTCCTTTTAATAGAGCACCGGAGAAAATCATTAACACTCCATGAACACATGTGATCCTCACACCACAACCATCCCCTCCGGTTGTCCCAATTATTGTCATTTTGGGGCATTTGGATCCGGACAATGATATGTGTACACAACTTGCAAATAAGATCACAAACAATATATCATAATGATTCAATAATAAGTTCAGATCTGAGATCATGGCACTCAGGCCCTAGTGACAAGCATTAAGCACAACAAGTTGCAACAAAGTCAAATAGCACTAATAGAGATACTAGGCACTATGCCCTAATAGATCTTATTCGATTACATGATAGAACTCATCCAATCCCTACCATCCCCAAGCCTACAGCGGGGGATTACTCACTCATGGATGAGGGAAACATTAGTGGTTGATGGAGATGCGTTGGTGATGACAATGGCGATGATCCTCTCCAAATTCCCGTCGGTAGGTGCCGTAGCAGAGTTTCTGGATCCGAATCTTGGTTTCTGGTGGCGGCGGCGGAGCGGAACTCTTTCTGGAAAACTATCGAACCCCCCTTGATTTTTAGGTCGAAAGGCAACTTATAGGCGCAGAGGGAGGCCGAGGGGGTGCCTGGGGTGGTTGCACCCCCTCCAGGCGTGGCTAGTGGTGGGCCCGCGCCTAGGGTGGGGCCTCCTCTCCGTCTCGTCTTCTGGCTCTGTGGATCTTCTGGTGAAATATAACTTTTGGCATATTTTCCGGGATTTTTCCTGATAGTTGATTTTCTGCACACAAAAACAAGACACCAAGGTAATTCTGCTGAAAACAGCGTCAGTCCATGTTAGTTGTATCCAAATCACACAAGTTTAGAGAAGAAACAATAGCAAAGTGTTCGAGAAAGTAGATACATTTTGTACGTATCAACTCCCCCCAAGCTTAGCTTATTTCTTGTCCTCAAGCAATTCAGTTGAAAACTGAGTGCGATAAAAGAACTTTCACGAACACTTTGCTTCATATGATGTAAATATTCTCAGCACATGAGTAGATGCTTAGACAATTCATAATAAGGAGTATGCAACTAAGTCTACTCAATAGTCATTGCAAGCTATGAAGATAAACCAACTCAATAATAATAAGTAGCATGACACATAAACATAAGCAACATTGCAATGCTCATAATAAGGTATGATAGAGTGGTATCTCGCTTGCCTTTGTTTAAAGAGCACAATATAAATTCCAAGGCACCTCTAAAGTTCAAGTGAAGACTAGAGGTAAAGATATCAGAGATACAAGCATCAAAGTCATGACATAATTAACCAAGTTTTGGAACAAACACAAGAATGACAACTATGCTCTCAAGAAGGTGCTCATAGAATAAGTGGTGACTCAACAAAGTTGTGAAAACGGTTTTGAAAGGTTTGAAGGGATTCCCAGTGCTGAAAGGAAGGTACTTATTAGCTTTGAGATCGCATTGCCCCTATCATAGATATCTTCATGTGGTTAAGGTGAAAGTGAGGTCCACTCTGAATCATATGCTTGACAGACCATAAACTTGAAATCCCAAGTCCCTTGAGTACGAGGGTCGCTCTGCATGCCACTCAACTTTGGCCACCTGAAAGTTCTTGTCATTGTAAATACATGCATATCATCGAGAACCGCCAACGGGGTACCCCTTGCACATGGTACAAGAGCTTTCCCATAACCAAAATAACAAGGCAAGCAGACAATGAACATCTCAGCAATCTTTTTATTTACCATATGCATAGCTATTTATTGAGGATGCTTCATAGATGCTCATTATGGTGATGCTGCAAATTTCCACCATGATTAGGCATGGCTTAGGCTAGCATCCTAGGAATTCCTCTAACACAATGTATAAACTCCATGAACTCACAAGCTCCCCTTTTATTTCACATCGTCGACATCCGTAAAAAATAGAGCAAAGTATCAACTGGATAAGATATCCAAAAGGTGTTGAAAGCGTTCCTCGTGACAGCACGGTTCTGCTGACTCCCAACATTTAATTAGCAAGCATATAACTTTCATGGACAGGTCACAATGATTCAGAATTATTAAGCGCAAGGAATAAAGTGTGCCATCAAGTTCGTGAGAGCTTTACTAACTAACTTTCTCAAAACAAACAAACATTTTATTTTGGAAGAAAACACGACATATAGAATATGCGCTGAAGTAGCAAATGATGCTAATAGGTAGGTATGGTGGACACAACTGGCAATAATGGTTTTTGGGGAGTTGGAAGCACATGTAGAGCACATACTCAGTGCAAGTGAAGGCTAGCAATAGAGAGGGAGCGACAAACGAGAGAGCAATAACTGTCATAATCATGTTTGCAACAAAACAAGACTAATTATGGCATGAAAGTGATACAAGAACTCTGAGGCAAAATAAATCATCGAGGCTTACTGACTATTTATTAGTCATATGCTTGCATGAGCATGTGCCAAGTCAATTCACATGAACAATCAAAGGAGGATACCACAATATCATATCAAAATATGAATAAAACAATGCAAGCAAACATTCATATGACATGCTACAATCTATTAGCAAGCTGGAGCTAATCATAGATAAGCAAGAACTACCAAGCATCCATAATGACATACACCTTACACAAACAGGCTAAGCATGCTCACAATGATGAGTATATGTACAAAAATGAAAACAAATAGAGTTCGTTACCAGCCTCTTACCACTCCGCAAGTTGTCTTAATATTCATTATTTCCCTTCACTTGTGTGACTTGAATAATTAACATGAGACCAAAATCCACTGAGGATGGCTGAACCCTGCAAAGAACTCACAAAATCAAAGAAGAATAACAAATATTTTTGGCGTTTTTTATTTTTTTAGAAACAAGCAAACAAAGAAAAACCAAACAAAAACAAAGAAAACCAAACAAAGCAAAATCTTTTTGGATTTTTCTTTTAAGGCAAACCAAAGCAAAGTAACAAAGAAACATACCAAGAGAAACAAAAAAAATATTTTTGGTATTTTTGTGTTTTTAGAAAGAAGCAACAGAAACCAAAAAGAAAGCGAAACAAAGGATATACAAAGAACCGACCGAACATGATATATATATGAGTGTGACGTCGGTATACCTCCCCCGAAGCTTAGCCTTTTAGCCTAAGTGGGGATCAATAGCGCGGATAGTACCCCCATGCTGGTGGGTCATCATAGGAATGATCGTAGTTAGGCACCTGTGATGAAGAAGAAGAGGCGCCCCAATCAAATGAGGGTTGCTGGTATGAAGACTCTCCCAAGTTGGAGGGCTGAACCGAATTGTATTCGGCATCCTCTTCAACATTCTCCTCTTGTTGGGAGAGTTCCCCCACATAAGTGTCAACCTCCTCCTCCATAAGCGACCATCCTTGCCACTTTCCTTTGAGAAGTCGAAACCTTGGCAAATCTTAGCATATAAATCCAAAAGTGACTTGGGCCTCTCCTTGATCTTCTCACAAGATCCCCACTGAGGTACTCTAATTGCTGCACAGAAATCAGCAAAAGGCAGGTCGACAGGTATATATTTTGTAATGGACCATGAGATTAGAAGTAAACCAAGTGAACCGGAAGTCCTGCACAAAAGCCATGGTTAGCTTAACCTATTGGAATGGTTCACCTTCAACAAAGTGTTCCAACCCTGCATTTGTAACCATAGTTTGGAAATCTTGGAGGATCCCCATAGCTCTCATAAATTCATGGCATGTATATATGGAAGGAAAAATTCCCTCCTCACGATGAACCTTCATTGGCTCATGCACCACCAAGTCATATTGATTCAGTGGGTAAGCACTCATCTTCCTTGCGGAAATTTTTAGACAACCATCAAACCAAGTGATTTCTAAGTTGATAGATGATGAAAAACTACTATAGGAACTTGCTAGAGGACTACACATGCATCAAAACAAAGTTTCTAAGCATAAAACAAGCATGCAAGCTCAAACAACCTGTCACCTATAGAAGAAAAATACTCAAGATACAATCTACCAATCACAAATCTAATTGGACAAGTGGAGGAGGCACATACCAAGGAGCAATCCCAAAAATCAGCACTTGAGATGGGCTGAAAAAGGAGATCGAAAATCGCGAGCAAGAACAGCAAGAACTCGAGCTTGAGAAAGATTTATGGTGTTTTTTGGGAGAGAGAAAGAAGGTGGCTTTGAGGAGGCAGCCTGGAGGGGCCTAGGTGGACCAGAACCCCCCAGGCGCCGCCACCTGGTAGGCCGCGCCTACCATGGGTGTGGTGGCCTGGGGTGGCCCCCTGGGTCACTTCAGGTGTCTCTCTGCCCCTTTTTCCGAGGAAAAATTTATTTGAATTTTCTGGGATTTTTCGGGAAACTTTATTTTTGGCCAACTTTCAGGGTATGAAAATTGATTTTCTCGCATAAACAATTTTTTTAGAAGAAGCAAAAGCAAACCAAAATCCAAACTACAGCAGACCTAAGAAACTCTAACAAGCAAACAACTAGCAAAACTAAAGCTAAAGCAAAGACTAGGAAGAAGAAAAGTAAAAGAAAGCAAGTATAACCATAGTGAAAACATTATTTTGTTCATTAAAATTCTTTTGTTAACAAGGTTGATCAAGTCTTGTTACCAAAACAATCTTATATGAAACAAAACTTTGCATTCCACAAGGTGATTATGTTACCTCATACTTGATAGCAATGGTCCCAATCATAATAGTTTCAAAATTTTCTTGTGGAATGGGACAATATATTTCTCCAACCTTGATGCTCTCAATATTTTCAATGGAATTCAGGCAATAGCTTTTAACAACCTTCTTGGGGAAATAGACAATGTGATCTTTGTCATTAATATTGAATGTTACTTTTCCTTGATTGCAATTGATGACAGCACCTGCAGTATTAAGAAAAGGTCTCCTAAGAATATAAGACATATTATCATCTTCAGGCATTTCAAGCACAACAAAATCAGTTAAAACCATGCAATTATGAGCAACTTGAACAGGAACATCCTCACATACACCAACAGGATTAGTAGTTGACTTACCAGCCATTTGCAAAGAAATATCAGTTGGTATCAACTTTTCTAGTTGGAGTCTCTTATAGAGAGAAAAAGGCATAACACTAACTCCAGCTCCCAAATCACATAAAGCAGTTCTAACATAATTATTCTTAATAGAGCAGGGAATAGTTGGTATACCTGGATCACCAAGTTTCTTTGAAACCTTACCATTGAAGGAGTAATTAGCAAGCAAAGTAGAAATCTCATCATTAGGAATCTTCCTTTTATTAGAGACAATATCCTTCATATACTTTGAATAAGGAGGCAATTTAATAGCATGAGTCAAAGGAATTTGCAAAAATAAAGGCTTCATCCACTCACAAAACTTGTTGTAGTGTTCTTCCTCCTTTGACTTGTGTTACTTACCTAGAAAAGGCATAGGTTTCTACACCCAAGGTTCTCTCTCTTTACCATGTTTATTAGCAATAAAATCTTCCTTTGTGTACCTAGTGTTCTTAGTGTGCTTCTCAGGTTCTTCCTCAACTTACTCCTTATCAGGAGCATCATTATTATTACCACTCTCAGTTTCAGCATCAGAGACAGATATACTATTAGGATCTATAGCAGGTTCTAGTGGTTCCTTAACTACTTTATGTTTCTTTTTCTTTCTCTTACGAGGACTACCACTATCTTCATCTTGTTGGGAATGTTGCTCAATTCTTTTAGGGTGTCCTTCAGGATATAAAGGATCTTGAGTAGCTATACCACTCCTAGTTCTAATTCCATAAGCATGTTTATCTCCTGAAGCATTAACTAGCATATCCTTTTGTACCTTAGCAAGTTGATCAAGTTGGGTTTGAACCATTTGAAAGTGTTTACAAAGCATTTTAATATCATTAGAAGTTCTTTCCACAATATCTTTCAACTTATGGATAGCTCTAGAGTTTTCCAACAAATGATTCTTACCTTGTTTATTAAAATACCCTTGTTTAACAACAAATGTGTCAAGTTCCTCTAAACATTGATCAGGAGGCTTACCATAAGGAATATCACCTTCATCAAAGTGTTGGAGAGCGTGTACATCAATAGTAGATGAGTGGGGAATTGGCTTACATAATTCTTCTATAGGAGGTAGATTCTTCACATCTTCGGCTCTAATATCTTTCTCCTTTCGACATTTCTTAGCTTCCTTCATCACTTCATCATTTAATGCAATAACTCCTCTCTTCTTTGTTGTTGGTGCTGGAACTGGTTTAGGAGTAATAGGCTCAGGTGCATTCAGCTCAGTTGAAGTCCAATCATCATAATTCTTTCTTATCTTAGCCATTAATTCTTCAACATCTGTAGGAGTTCTTTTCCTGAAAACACAATCAGCAAAGCTATCTAGGTATGTCCTAGAATCACCAGTTAGTCCATTATAATAAATATCAAGAAGTTCATTCTTAGGTAATGGACATCGAGGATGTGCATGAATCAAGGCACAGAACCTTGTCCATGGCTCAGGCAATTTCTCTTCTTCTCCCTGTTTAAAATCAAAAAGTCTTTGCAAAGCAGCATGTCTAGCACTGGGAGGGAAATATTTCTGGAAGAAAGAAGAAATCAAGCAATCAGGGCTATGAATGGAACCAGGAGGTAATCTATTAAACCAAGCCCTAGCTTCTCCTTTTAGTGAAAAAGGGAAGATCTTAGTAAAAAAGTACTTGCGCATCTTAAAATCATCAGAGAACAAAGCACTCATAGTAGAAAGCTCATTCATATGAGCCACATCACTCTCATTTTCAGTCCCACAAAAAGGTTCTTTCTCAACAATATCTAAATAAGATAAATCAAGAGAGAAATCATAATCTTCATCTTTAATATCTATGGGAGAAGTGGCAAACTTAGGATCAGAGGACATCTTAGGCATAATAGTACATCTAGCAAGGAGACTCTTAATAGCACTAGTACCATGTCTGTTTCGGCACTCTTCAACAAAATCATCAGTGAACTCAATGTAACAATCATTAATATCATAACTCTCACTAGACTCAGGTGAGCTAACAGGTGTAATAGTGTCTTCACTAGAAGTTTTGGTATTTCCTAGACCAGCCATAGTAGCATCTAGAAAAGGACCTAATGAACCACTCGCATCAAGCATAGTAGAAGTAACATCATGAGTATCAAAAGCAGTTTCAGACTCAGTAGTAGTAGCAATGTGTGTAGCATGAGTATGTGGTGGTGGTGTGACAAGCTTACTTATAACAGACGGTGAATCAAGAGCAACAAAGGTGTTTAGGACTGTACCTCTTCTTGTAGTGGATGGTAAAATAGGGAACTTTCCATCACGAGACTTCCCCATGATGAAAGGAGTAGCAGTGAACAATAGTAGATCCAAGTGAACTTACAAATAAAGCTATGCTCCCCGACAACGGCGCTAGAAAATAGTCTTGATGACCCACAAGTATAGGGGATCGCAATAGTCTTCGTGGGTAGTATTACCCAATTTATTGATTCGACACAACGGGAGCCAAAGAATACTTGCAAGCCTTAACAACTAAGTTGTCAGTTCAGCTGCACCTGGAAATAGTTCTTGCTCACAGAAGTTTATCAGTAGCAACAGTTTGGTAGTAGCAATAGTAAAGCAATAGCAACAGTGAAACAGTAGCAACAGTAACAGTAATAGTGGGATTCGAGTGCGGTAGGCATAGGGATGGATGGACGGGCGTTGCATGGACGAGTCTAAACATGTAACTTCAATACCTAGGGCATTGCAGATAAATAATAACAAGCATCCAAGTACTAAACAATCCTAGTCATGTGCTCCAAATATAGTCATATGTGCTCGCAATGAGAACTTGCACAACATCTTCTGTCCAGCCAGCCCGTGGCAGCGGAGCCTCTAGGGAACTACTGGCAATTAAGGTGCTCCTTTTAATAGAGCACCGGAGCAAAGCATTAACACTCCATGAACACATGTGATCCTCACACCACATCCATCCCCTCTGGTTGTCCCAATTATTGTCATTTTGGGGCCTTTGGATCCGGACAATGATATGTGTACACAACTTGCAGATAAGATCACAAACAATACTATCATAATGATTTAATAATAAGTTCAGATCTAAGATCATGGCACTCGGGCCCTAGTGACAAGCATTAAGCACAACAAGTTGCAACAAAGTCAAATAGCACTAATAGAGATACTAGGCACTATGCTCTAACAGATCTTATTTGATTACACGATAGAAATCATCCAATCCCTACCATCCCCAAGCCTACAGCAGGGGATTACTCACTCATGGATGAGGGAAACATCGGTGGTTGATGGAGATGCGTTGGTGATGACGATGGCGATGATCCTCTCCAAATTCCCCGTCCCTGTAGGGTGCTAGAACGGAGTTTCTGGATCCGAATCTTGGTTTCTGGTGGCGGCGGCGGAGCGGAACTCTTTCTGGAAAACTATCAAACCCCCCTCGGTTTTTAGGTCGAAAGGCAACTTATAGGCGCAAAGGGAGGACGAGGGGGTGCCTGGGGTGGCTGCACCCCTCCCAGACGCGGCCAGTGGTGGGCCCATGCCTGGGTGGGTCTGGTCCTCCTAGGCCTCCTCTCCGTCTCGTCTTCTGGCTCCGTGGATCTTCTGGTGAAATATAATTTTTGGCATATTTTCCGGGATTTTTCCTGATAGTTGATTTTTTGCAAAAAAACAAGACACCAAGGTAATTCTGCTGAAAACAACGTCGGTCTGTGTTAGTTGTATCCAAATCTCACAAGTTTAGAGAAGAAACACTAGCAAAGTGTTCGAGAAATTAGATATGTTTTGGACGTATCAGTAGCAGCTCTCATCAGATCTAATCAACGTCTACTGCCTTGTTCTGTTCAACCACAGCAGGGGCCTCTGCATCCACTACAAGCTAGCTAACAATAGCAGAAATGGCAGCCGGGAAGAACACCCTCCTGGTTTGCTTATTTCGTTGCATAATCTGCATCAGATCATTGGTATCCAAAACCTCTATGAACTCCTGCTTCTTATGATGCCACCACCGGAGTCGTGCCATCTGCTTAGGTCCAATAATGATTTCCTTACCAATCATCTCTCTCAGTTCAACAAGAGTTATGTTTTTGGAATCGACAGCTATCTCCAGAGTGCATGACGAAATTTGCTTACTAACTCCGCCATCAAGTTTTGCTGTGTATGAATCTACCTACAGGTGTATATTGAACTTAGCTTGATCAGCATCTGGTGGTCCATAAACTTGAGCAGCAGAAGCTCTGGCAGCAAGATCTCTAGTATCTGCATACATATCATCAATCATCGCTTCAACTTTCACCTAACGATCAGCTGCACAACACTCCCAAAGCATCTGAAGCTCATGAGAGTGCTCAATTTGCATATAGGTATCACTCATGTTATGCCACACCAATTTTTTCCTCTGTCTAGATTCCCAAGGAATTCTAGAATGAAGCATATCTATTAGTTGTGAAATAGACACAACCTCTTTGTAGTTGACAAGCAGACGCACATCCTGACCAAACACAACCCTCTCGCAACCAAAATCTATTTTTCTAGTGTACTAGCGGACATGAACCGTGAACTCATATAGGTCTGCTGCATCGAAGTTGTTCCTAATTTGATTAAAAAGGAGACTTTTCAGTTTATTCGACACTACTTTGCAGTAACTAATCTATTTGTAAGACAAGGCACATATAAGAAAAATTCACCTCTCGCTCTTCTCCCGGCTGGTTTTCTTCGAGATCTAGGTTGCGCGACCCCGCACTACAGCCGAACACTCCGCCACCGGCCTAGCTTTTCTCTTCAACCCTCTACTCGTACGTACCCTGTTAGCAGACTTCTAGCTGACCTCCTCTCTAACCTGGGCTACAAACCCGCTGCCGCTGCTTCGCTTGTCTGGCATTGTGCCCGAGACGCTGGCTCCGACGAAGCCGAATCAGTCGCCGACGTAGCTACCACCATGGCCTCGCTTGACATGCTGACTCCGGATTCAGTGTGTGTGGGGGGGTGGGGGAGGGGCGGGGAAACTATAGAACAATGGTCGTCGTCGCCGCTGAACTGGATTCAATGTAGGGGGAGAAAAAGGACCGCCGCTACCATCGGATTCAGTGTCAGGGGTTAGGAAAGTATAGAACTGGATTTGCCCATGCGGCACATGGACGGTGACTTAGAATGGGCACAGCAGGAGAACGTCATGTACTAATGTAACGGAATATCCTGAGATAACGGCTAAGATTTTAAAATATTTGGTTTGGCCACCATTCACTCGAAATGCCCCTCTCGGTAATTACCCCTCGAACTTTTCGAATCGCGGTGATTACACGCAACTCGGGCCCCGCGTTGCCTTCGCCTATGAACTTTCAGGCCGCAAAGTAGTATCCCCTCAAATTGGTGTGAAACCTTGTACATGTGTCTTAGTTTGTGTATGTTAGCATGTGTAAAAAAATCCAGGTTGTTTCACAAAAGTCAAAAAAATACATTGCTAGGAAAAGAGTCCTAGGTGAGACCTGATGTCTACGCACTTCTATTCTTGTAGACGGTTCTTGGGCCTCCAAGTGTAGAGGTTTGTAGAACAGCAGCAAGTTTCCCTTTAGTGGATTGCCGAAGGTTTATCGAACTCAGGAAGGAAGTGGTCAAAGGTATCCCTCTCAAGCAACCCTGCAATCAATATACAAGAAGTCTCTTGTGTCCCCAACACACCCAATACACTTGTCAGGTGTATAGGTGCACTAGTTCGGCGAAGAGATAGTGAAATACAAGTGGTATGGATGATATAAGACAACGGTGCCAGAAAAGAGTTTCATGGCGTGGAAGAGACTAGAAGCAAGCAAACATGCAATAGATCTAGATGTAAACAGTGTTTCAATGTTTAGAAACAAGGCCTAGGGATCATACTTTCACTAGTGAACACTCTCATATAAATATCTTATCTTCACGATATTACTCTTAACTACTCTCCGGTTGGATAACTCTAATACATGGTAGGGCTATAAAAGCACTCCTTAAAGTTTGCAATCCCCATCTAGATAACCCCACACAATCACCTTGAGTGCTAGATGGTTCCTTGAAACACCATAATTTCATAGAGACAACCAACTCAAAATATACTCATGATAAGTATTTATGTATTCTCTAGCATAAGTGCCACATGGTATGCACGATGTCACTTTCACACACGTGGGGAGAGCCGGAGATCTATTAAAGCACTTGAGTAGCAGAGTAGATCTACTTGATTACAAAGCTCATGATCACAATATGATCATACATAGAGAGAGATGAACACATAGCTACTGGTAGAGCCCTTGGCCTCGAGGAAGAACTACTCCCTCCTCATCATGGGAATCAGCAACGGTGATGGAGATGGTGGTGGAGATCGATGGAGATGGTGGTGGAGATCACAGGAGATGGCTCAGGGGGCACTTCCTCGTCCCGGCAGGGTGCCGGATCAGAGACTTATGTCCCCCGAATCTCCCCTTCGGCGGTGGCGGAGCTGCGGGAGTTTTTGTGGATGTATGCCGATTCCCCTAGGGTTTTCTCCTCGGGAGGCTTTTATAGGCGAAAGGGAGACGTCGGTGGCCGCCAGGGTGGCCCACACCTGGTGGTGGCACGGCTAGGGTGGGCCTGTGTAACACCCTCAAATCGGCCCTATGCAAGTTTTAGCGAATCTCGCCAAACCCGCATAGAAACGATTCAAGGACGCCCACCAGGCACTTTCGTGCGGGTGGAAAACGAAGTAATAACATTGCACAACAGTCCTCGATGGGACCCACAGAACAGATATATATACAACAGCGACTCAATGAGTCAAGAATACAGATATAATATACAAAGATCCAAATCACCTTGAAATGATAGAGCGTCCGACTACGGACAAGATGCAAATGGGGCTAAGAGCCCTGAAGAATAACCAATGGCGTCCATAACCCTGCCCAGGCCAAGCCGGAAGAGTAACCCTGCTAACGACGGCGATCTCAAACCTGCTAAACAGAAGGGGTGCCGACAAAGGGCAAAGGAAAAAGAGGAGCGTCAGTACTGAGGCCAGTACACGGCGAGACTAGAATTCGGCGGTCCTCGCCTACATAGGTATGGTGGACTGAAGCGGCAGCGCAGCATGCACTAAACAACCTATAGAGACTCGAGATAACTGTCGGCTATTAGAAAGGGATAAGAAAGACCTATTCGGAACCAACCTGATTCTACCACCAAACATACCCATCCTGGTATTTCCCCTCGAGACCGAACGAGGAAGTCAACCGAGGAACTCACATAGTTGGCAGTTTTAGTTATTAAATTATCGTTGCATCAATTACTAGTCAGGTTTAGATAGTCATCCTGATATAATAAGCAGTGGGCACTTTTAGTTAACCATTCCATTGTGGTTGCAACATTTACTAGCCAGATTCAATTAGCATGAGATATCCCAAACCCAGCAGTGGTTGATACTTTTAGTTAGCCATTCCGTTGCAGTGGAGCTGATTACTAGTCATATCGGATACAAGTCAATTTATAACAGTAAACTTTAGTTATAGTTGTCTATGATCGAGAACTGTGCTCCAAGTCGTCCCATAACCATGACACGGCTTTTGAAAAGATTTAACCCTGCAGGGGTGCACCAAAGTATCCACACGCAATTAGCATGAGATATCCACACGCACTTCGACCCTTTTTGCCAGATCAATTAACATACACCCATCGGTATGTCGGCGGGGCCTAAGTCATGACGTTTCCCAGACCCAAAGCAAGTACATGGGGGCCACCCCACTAAGTCTACCCGCAACGAAGTCGGCCGGTCTCCGAGACGGACTCAGGGTTTGGGTGGACGGCTGTAAACGACTGGGAACCCGAAGAGATGACTGGGCTTGTCGATACAGCGAAAACGTGTCCCGATCCTAAACAGTACACGTGCAGTACATCGCACAATTTAAATAAAGCAGTAAAGCATGGCATAAGTACAGGATAGTAAATAAAACCTCAAACTAGTTGTGGCCCCCAGTACAATACTTGGAATCAGGTACTAAATCGATGGGGTGCCCACACATCCCACATGTGGTTAGCGCCGATCTCTAACAGTGTCAAGAACTCGGGTCCCACGGACACCAAAGTGAGCGGTTGGAAACCAAATATTGTCTATCACCCACCGGTGCCTCTGCATTTACCTACTTCAATTTTTAGTTATTAAACAATAATTAAAGCCATGATCACCTCCAACATTAAACACACGGCGATACTCCAACAACTGTGGTACTTGACGACACGCAAAAGCACTTGAGCAAGCGACTACGACGCGCAAGTCCAACTATCTACCAATCAACAGGTAATAGGATGTGTCCAAGGCTATATAAGGCTGCAAGGGATATCACGGGCACGAAAACTAGAGCATCGCAACACAGATAGCAATAGATCAACAGGAGGGAATAAATACTATAAAAGTAAGATAGGTAGAAAGGGGGAAGGTGCTCGCCTGAAAACATTGTCGACGGTTCATCCGTAGATCGGGGCGAAGCTCACATCAACTCATCGAGCTTATCCGCGAAGAAGCAAAACACTAGAAGAAACACCGGATGCACTATTTAATACTACGACAAAAGATCGGGCATGATGCATGGCATGGCACAGATGTGATGCAACTAGGCAATATTAAGCGGAACCGGGGTCCCGATAATTTATTAGATGGTTCAAGTGGTTTATCTACCCCGCAAATTAAATGTTGGATTAGCAAGACAAAACAGGGCTTCGGTTCGCTATGCTAATTTAAATGGAGTCCAGAATAAGACAAAGGTATTCCGCATATCGACTCCATATTTAATCCTGAGATGAATTGGCATAATGCCCCCAACCACGTATAAGTATGCAGCATGAACCATTTAATATGCATCAGTTGATAATGTCATATTATAAAATAATGGGGTGTCGGATAGGGAATCACATTAGGTTCGCAACTTGGGCCCGAGGGGTTCAGGGTCGGTCTCAGGGTTCGACGGGAGAACGGCTCAACGAGATCGGTCTCGGACAACGGAAGTCGATCTTGTCGCATCCGAGGGGAAGAACTTGGTTGGCGTCGGGGCACATCGGGTCCGCCCTGGTCGATGTCGATCTTGTCGTCGATGGCAAACTTGAGTGGATCGGGTACCGGGTCTTCGGATCCGGGGAGAAGATCTTGTCGCACGGGCGTCAATGCTTCCGGGAAGGAGAACTGATCGTTCAGGGCTCGGCGTCTGGGGTGAAGTAATTGGCATCCTCGGGGAGGTACTTGGCGGGGATGAAGAACTTGGTGGTACCGAGAAGGAGGTCTCGTCCGCATCCGATGGATCGGTCCTCGGTCCGTGGTTCTTCGCTCCACTTGGGCGGTCTTGTCGCTCCGTGTAGACAACCTTGGCGTCACGGTGGTCGTTCTTGGGCCGGTACCGTGGTCTTTGAAAGATCTTGCCGTACACGTCGAAGAACTCGGATGCGGGTCGGGTGTCGGTGGAGCACTTGATGTTCCATGTAGAAGACCTTCGGGTTCGACGGGGTTCGGTCTTCGGACGCCGGGATCGGTCTCAGGGTTATCGTGAGTTCTCGGCGTGGTTCTCTCGGCTACTCGTGGGTACCGAAAACAGGTCGAAGATCTTGTCAACGGAGGGCTTGCCGAACACTATTTTGGGCTTACGTGGAGGGACACTTGAGCGACCTCGCTGGCACCTTCTACTAGGCCTACACCTGCAGAAACAAAACAGGCAGAGGCAACCGCCGATGGGCCTGCACGGGCAAGATGCTCGCCAGGGCGGCGCTCTCACGCGAGGAGACACGGCGCAGCCGGACGGTGACTCGAGCGGAGGTGCCGCGGCTCGGCGGACGGTGCTGGTCGGCGACAGACGGAGGCGGGGAGGACGGGGCGACGGGGACGGCGATGCGGGAGAGCGGTTCGCTCGGAAGGAGGCGGCCGGGGAGGTAGACGGTGGGGTCGACGCTGGAGGCAGCGGGCGGCGGCGATGTCGTGGTCGGGCTCGGGGGAGGCGAACGGGCTGCTCTGCATGGCGATGGCGCGGCGAGGAGGTGACGGTGGGGAGGATCTCGGTGAGGCCGGCGGCGAACGGGAGAGGCGAGCCGGGGGACGCGGTACCGGGCGGACGGACACGAGGGCGACGTCGTCGGGGTGGCAGAGGAGGAGACGCCGGCGGCAGGGACACGCGGCCGGGGACGGGCGGCCTCGAGGCGGCGGTGCCGGCGAGCGCCAAGGAGGGAAGCGCCAAGGAGGGGATCCGCGAAGGCGGCGGCGAGGCGATGGAGGCGAGGGGAGAGGGTAGGCAACCTGGCGGCGGGTGGAGGGGTGCTGCGCGACGGCGCGCGACAAGGAGCAGAGGAGGGGGGATCGATGCGGGGGCGGCTGCGTCGGTGGGGGTGGGCCACGAGCGGGGCCGGGGTGGGCGGTTGGTCCAGGGGGTGTCGGGCAGGGGTGGGGCGGAGATCCCGAGGAGGTGTCAAGGGGGGTGGGGGCGGGAGATGGGGAGAGAGCGGGCGAGTGCCGAGGTAGCTGTGCGCGCAGTGGGGTCGGTGGTGGGTGGGGTCCAGCGGGGTGTGGTGGTGGGGTGCTGGCGAGCGCGGTGGCTTTGTGTGCGTGTGTGGCGCGGGATTGGGGGGGGTTTGGGCCAGGGGTGATGTGGCGTGCTAGGATAGGTTGGGGTGAGGTGGTGACCGGGTAGAGTAGGCCTGCAAGAAAAGATTTTGGTTAGGCTGGTTTGTCTGGGTGGCCGATCGGGTCGAATCGCTGCCCTCAAAAATAAATAAATATTTTATTATTTTAAACGGGGCTTTTTGAAATCCATTGGTAGACGAAACAAAAATATTCCGGAGACCCGGGTTTTTAATTGGAAAACAAGACAGGGCGTTTTAGAAAACAAAAGCAGGTTCTTCGAAAATAGTTTTATGCAAACAAATGCAAGATGACATGACGATGCTCAAATGCAATGTGGCATGATGACATGAGCATGCGGTCATGATGATGCAATGCACAAAAACAACGCGATTTTCTAGTAGTGATTTTAGCAGGGTGCCACAATTCGACACCACTAACAATGGATCTCGCCCTCGAGATCCGCCTCATGGTACCGGGAAGAAGGGCGGCGATCTGAATCTTCTCGCGCCGTGTAGATTCTCGCGACACCACTAACAAGAGGTCGTTGTCCGTGTTCGTCGAGGGAACACTCCGGGAACAAAAGGTCGAAGGTAGAGGTATCAACAAATAAAGCCACCTCTAACTCCGAGAGAAAGAGAGAACCGATGCATTCTCATCCACTTCAATGTACACAAGCGAATAGAGTGAGTAGTCGGCATGGGGGCCAATCCATCACGCACCCAAACTATTACTCTGCACAATCAGTAGAAAAGCGTGCAACCATTCTCGGAATCAGACTGAAGATCTTGACAATCGAGGTTCAGAAACAAAGGAGTGATGCAGACTCTGCATCGGATCTGGCGTAGGTGATGTCGTCGCGTCGGAAAACACCGGAAAGCACAAACAAGGAACAGAGAGAGGTCCACCAGACAAAGGATTCCTCGGATAGCATGAAGACCAGATGTAGCAACACCGTTACCAAAGGAGGAAGCGAAACCCTGAAGGTGCGATGGAACCCAAGCACGAGAAATCCTGGACTCGAAGAGAGAGAAGAGAGCGGATTCAACACACGCAGAGGTGAGAGGAGAGCAGCAGAGGGGTAAGGAGTAAAATCAGACCTAATCAGAACTATCCAACCGATTTTGCAAAAATAGTTTTGACACTACTTCGGCCGTTAGCTAGGTTATCCTACAGGCTGGACTTGTGGGGTATCGCAACTGCTGGGCTCTGATACCACTCTGTAACACCCTCGAATTGGCCCTATGCAAGTTTTAGCGAATCTTGCCAAACCCGCATAGAAACGATTCAAGGACGCCCACCAGGCACTTTCGTGCGGGTGGAAAACGAAGTAATAACATTGCACAACAGTCCTCGATGGGACCCACAGAACAGATATATATACAACAGCGACTCAATGAGTCAAGAATACAGATATAATATACAAAGATCCACATCACCTTGAATGATAGAGTCCGACTACGGACAAGATGCAAATGGGGCTAAGAGCCTCAAGAATAACCAATGGCGTCCATAACCCTGCCCAGCCAAGCGGAAGAGTAACCCTGCTAACGACGGCGATCTCAAACCTGCTAAACAAAAGGGGTGCCGACAAAGGGCAAAGGAAAAAGAGGAGCGTCAGTACTGAGGCCAGTACACGGCAAGACTAGAATTCGGCGGTCCTCGCCTACATAGGTATGGTGGACTGAAGCGGTAGCGCAGCATGCACTAAACAACCTATAGAGACTCGAGATAACTGTCGGCTATTAGAAAGGGATAAGAAAGACCTATTCGGAACCAACCTGATTCTACCACCAAACATACCCATCCTGGTATTTCCCCTCGAGACCGAACGAGGAAGTCAACCGAGGAACTCACACAGTTGGTAGTTTTAGTTATTAAGTTATCGTTGCATCAATTACTAGTCAGGTTTAGATAGTCATCCTGATATAATAAGCAGTGGGCACTTTTAGTTAACCATTCCATTGTAGTTGCAACATTTACTAGCCAGATTCAATTAGCATGAGATATCCCAAACCCAGCAGTGGTTGATACTTTTAGTTAGCCATTCCGTTGCAGTGGAGCTGATTACTAGTCATATCGGATACAAGTCAATTTATAACAGTAAACTTTAGTTATAGTTGTCTATGATCGAGAACTGTGCTCCAAGTCGTCCATAACCGCGGACACGGCTTTTCGAAAAGATTTAACCCTGCAGGGGTGCACCAAAGTATCCACACGCAATTAGCATGAGATATCCACACGCACTTCGACCCTTGTTGCCAGATCAATTAACATACACCCATCGGTATGTCGGCGGGGCCTAAGTCATGACGTTTCCGGACCAAAGCAAGTACATGGGGCCACCCACTAAGTCTACCATAACGAAGTCGGCGGGTCGCCGAGCCGGACTCCGGGTTTGGGTGGACGGCTGTAAACGACTGGGAACCCGAAGAGATGACTGGGCTTGTCGATACAGCAAAACGTGTCCCGATCCTAAATAAGACACGGCAAGACATCGCACAATTTAAATAAAGCAGTAAAGCATGGCATAAGTACAGGATAGTAAATAAAACCTCAAACTAGTTGTGGCCCCTAGTACAATACTTGGAATCAGGTACTAAATCGATGGGATGCCCACACATCCCACATGTGGTTAGCGCGCTCGATCTCGGAACAGGTGTCAAGAACTCGGGTCCCACGGACACCGGTGGTGTTGGAAACCAAATATTGTCTATCATCCACCGGTGCCTCTGCATTTACCTACTTCAATTTTTAGTTATTAAACAATAATTAAAGCCATGATCACCTCCAACATTAAACACACGGCGATACTCCAACAACTGTGGTACTTGACGACACGCAAAAGCACTTGAGCAAGCGACTACGACGCGCAAGTCCAACTATCTACCAATCAACAGGTAATAGGATGTGTCCAAGGCTATATAAGGCTGCAAGGGATATCACGGGCACGAAAACTAGAGCATCGCAACACAGATAGCAATAGATCAACAGGAGGGAATAAATACTATAAAAGTAAGATAGGTAGAAAGGGGGAGGTGCTCGCCTGAAAACATTGTCGACGGTTCATCCGTAGATCGGGGCGAAGCTCACATCAACTCATCGAGCTTATCCGCGAAGAAGCAAAACACTAGAAGAAACACCGGATGCACTATTTAATACTACGACAAAAGATCGGGCATGATGCATGGCATGGCACAGATGTGATGCAACTAGGCAATATTAAGCGGAACCGGGGTCCCGATAATTTATTAGATGGTTCAAGTGGTTTATCTACCCCGCAAATTAAATGTTGGATTAGCAAGACAAAACAGGGCTTCGGTTCGCTATGCTAATTTAAATGGAGTCCAGAATAAGACAAAGGTATTCCGCATATCGACTCCATATTTAATCCTGAGATGAATTGGCATAATGCCCCCAAACCACAGACAAGTATGCAGGCATGAACCATTTAATATGCATCAGTTGATAATGTCATATTATAAAATACTGGGGTGTTGGATAGGGAATCACATTAGGGTTCGGCGAACTTGGGCTCCGAGGGGTTCAGGGTCGGTCTCAGGGTTCGACGGGAGAACGGCTCAACGAGATCGGTCTCGGACAACGGAAGTCGATCTTGTCGCATCCGAGGGGAAGAACTTGGTTGGCGTCGGGGGCACATCGGGTCCGCCCTGGTCGATGTCGATCTTGTCGTCGATGGCAAACTTGAGTGGATCGGGTACCGGGTCTTCGGATCCGGGGAGAAGATCTTGTCGCACGGGCGTCAATGCTTCCGGGAAGGAGAACTGATCGTTCAGGGCTCGCGCACCGGGTGAAGTAATTGGCATCCTCGGGAGGTACTTGGCGGCGGGATGAAGAACTTGGTGGTACCGAAGGAGGTCTCGTCGCATCCGATGGATCGGTCCTCGGGTCGTGGTTCTTCGGCCCACTTGGGCGGTCTTGTCGCTCCGTGTAGACAACCTTGGCGTCACGGTGGTCGTTCTTGGGCCGGTACCGTGGTCTTTGAAAGATCTTGCCGTACACGTCGAAGAACTCGGATGCGGGTCGGGTGTCGGTGGAGCACTTGATGTTCCATGTAGAAGACCTTCGGGTTCGACGGGGTTCGGTCTTCGGACGCCGGGATCGGTCTCAGGGTTATCGTGAGTTCTCGGCGTGGTTCTCTCGGCTACTCGTGGGTACCGAAAACAGGTCGAAGATCTTGTCAACGGAGGGCTTGCCGAACACTATTTTGGGCTTACGTGGAGGGACACTTGAGCGACCTCGCTGGCACCTTCTACTAGGCCTACACCTGCAGAAACAAAACAGGCAGAGGCAACCGCCGATGGGCCTGCACGGGCAAGATGCTCGCCAGGGCGGCGCTCTCACGCGAGGAGAGACGGCGCAGCCGGACGGTGACTCGAGCGGAGGTGCCGCGGCTCGGCGGACGGTGCTGGTCGGCGACAGACGGACGCGGGGAGGACGGGGCGACGGGGACGGCGATGCGGGAGAGCGGTTCGCTCGGAAGGAGGCGGCCGGGGAGGTAGACGGTGGGGTCGACGCTGGAGGCAGCGGGCGGCGGCGATGTCGTGGTCGGGCTCGGGGGAGGCGAGAACGGGGCTGCTCCTGCGCATGGCAGTCGCTGGCAGGCGAGGAGGTGACGGTGGGGAGGATCTCGGTGAGGCCGGCGGCGGACGGGAGAGGCGAGCCGGGGGACGCGGTACCGGGCGGACGGACGCGAGGGCGACGTCGTCGGGGTGGCAGAGGAGGAGACGCCGGCGGCGGGGACACGCGGCCGGGGACGGGCGGCCCCGTGGCGGCGGTGCCAGCAAGCGCCAAGGAGGGGAGCCGCGGAGGCGGCGGCGAGGAGATGGAGGCGAGGGGAGAGGGTAGGCGACCTGGCGGCGGGTGGAGGGGTGCTGCGCGACGGCGCGCGACAAGGAGCAGAGGAGGGGGGATCGATGCGGGGGCGGCTGCGTCGGTGGGGGTGGGCCACGAGCGGGGCCGGGGTGGGCGGTTGGTCCAGGGGGTGTCGGGCAGGGGTGGGGCCGGGCGGAGATCCCGAGGAGGGGTGTCGGGCGGGGGTTTGGGCGGGAGATGGGGAGAGAGCGGGCGAGCGGCCCGAGGTAGCCAGGGTGGGGCGCGCGGGTGCGGGGCAGGGTCGGTCGGTGGTGGGTGGGGTCCAGGCGGGCCAGGTGGGTGTGGGGGTGCTGGCTGGAGCGCGCGTGTGGCGTGTGCGCGGTGCGGGATTGGGTGGGGTTTGGGCCAGGGGTGATGTGGCGTGCTAGGATAGGTTGGGGTGAGGTGGTCGGGACCGGTAGAGTAGGCCTGGGTAAGAAAAGATTTTGGTTAGGCTGGTTTGTACTGGGGTGGCCGACTGGGTCGAATCGGCCCGGTACGGCTGCCCCCGAAAAATAAATAAATATTTTATTATTTTAAACGGGGCTTTTTGAAATCCATTGGTAGACGAAACAAAAATATTCCGGAGACCCGGGTTTTTAATTGGAAAACAAGACAGGGCGTTTTAGAAAACAAAAGCAGGTTCTTCGAAAATAGTTTTATGCAAACAAATGCAAGATGACATGACGATGCTCAAATGCAATGTGGCATGATGACATGAGCATGCGGTCATGATGATGCAATGCACAAAAACAACGCGATTTTCTAGTAGTGATTTTAGCAGGATGCCACAATTCGACACCACTAACAATGGATCTCGCCCTCGAGATCCGCCTCATGGTACCGGGAAGAAGGGCGGCGATCTGAATCTTCTCGCGCCGTGTAGATTCTCGCGACACCACTAACAAGAGGTCGTTGTCCGTGTTCGTCGAGGGAACACTCCGGGAACAAAAGGTCGAAGGTAGAGGTATCAACAAATAAAGCCACCTCTAACTCCGAGAGAAAGAGAGAACCGATGCATTCTCATCCACTTCAATGTACACAAGCGAATAGAGTGAGTAGTCGGCATGGGGGCCAATCCATCACGCACCCAAACTATTACTCTGCACAATCAGTAGAAAAGCGTGCAACCATTCTCGAATCGCATCAAGATCTTGACAATCGAGGTTCAGAAACAAAGGAGTGATGCAGACTCTGCATCGGATCTGGCGTAGGTGATGTCGTCGCGTCGGAAAACACCGGAAAGCACAAACAAGGAACAGAGAGAGGTCCACCAGACAAAGGATTCCTCGGATAGCATGAAGACCAGATGTAGCAACACCGTTACCAAAGGAGGAAGCGAAACCCTGAAGGTGCGATGGAACCCAAGCACGAGAAATCCTGGACTCGAAGAGAGAGAAGAGAGCGGATTCAACACACGCAGAGGTGAGAGGAGAGCAGCAGAGGGGTAAGGAGTAAAATCAGACCTAATCAGAACTATCCAACCGATTTTGCAAAAATAGTTTTGACACTACTTCGGCCGTTAGCTAGGTTATCCTACAGGCTGGACTTGTGGGGTATCGCAACTGCTGGACTCTGATACCACTCTGTAACACCCTCGAATTGGCCCTATGCAAGTTTTAGCGAATCTCGCCAAACCCGCATAGAAACGATTCAAGGACGCCCACCAGGCACTTTCGTGCGGGTGGAAAACGAAGTAATAACATTGCACAACAGTCCTCGATGGGACCCACAGAACAGATATATATACAACAGCGACTCAATGAGTCAAGAATATAGATATAATATACAAAGATCCAAATCACCTTGAAATGATAGAGCGTCCGACTACGGACAAGATGCAAATGGGGCTAAGAGCCCTGAAGAATAACCAATGGCGTCCATAACCCTGCCCAGGCCAAGCCGGAAGAGTAACCCTGCTAACGACGGCGATCTCAAACCTGCTAAACAAAAGGGGTGCCGACAAAGGGCAAAGGAAAAAGAGGAGCGTCAGTACTGAGGCCAGTACACGGCGAGACTAGAATTCGGCGGTCCTCGCCTACATAGGTATGGTGGACTGAAGCGGCAGCGCAGCATGCACTAAACAACCTATAGAGACTCGAGATAACTGTCGGCTATTAGAAAGGGATAAGAAAGACCTATTCGGAACCAACCTGATTCTACCACCAAACATACCCATCCTGGTATTTCCCCTCGAGACCGAACGAGGAAGTCAACCGAGGAACTCACACAGTTGGCAGTTTTAGTTATTAAGTTATCGTTGCATCAATTACTAGTCAGGTTTAGATAGTCATCCTGATATAATAAGCAGTGGGCACTTTTAGTTAACCATTCCATTGTAGTTGCAACATTTACTAGCCAGATTCAATTAGCATGAGATATCCCAAACCCAGCAGTGGTTGATACTTTTAGTTAGCCATTCCGTTGCAGTGGAGCTGATTACTAGTCATATCGGATACAAGTCAATTTATAACAGTAAACTTTAGTTATAGTTGTCTATGATCGAGAACTGTGCTCCAAGTCGTCCATAACCGCGGACACGGCTTTTCGAAAAGATTTAACCCTGCAGGGGTGCACCAAAGTATCCACACGCAATTAGCATGAGATATCCACACGCACTTCGACCCTTGTTGCCAGATCAATTAACATACACCCATCGGTATGTCGGCGGGGCCTAAGTCATGACGTTTCCCAGACCCAAAGCAAGTACATGGGGGCCACCCCACTAAGTCTACCCAAGAACGGTCGGGCCGGTCTCGAGACGGACTCGGGGTTTGGGTGGACGTGTAAACGATCGGGAACCCGAAGAGATGACTGGCTTGTCGATACACAAAAACGTGTCCCGATCAGAAATAAGACACGGCAAAGACATCGCACAATTTAAATAAAGCAGTAAAGCATGGCATAAGTACATGATAGTAAATAAAACCTCAAACTAGTTGTGGCCCCCAGTACAATACTTGGAATCAGGTACTAAATCGATGGGGTGCCCACACATCCCACATGTGGTTAGCGCGCTCGATCTCGGAACAGGTGTCAAGAACTCGGGGTCCTACGGGACACCAGTGAGCGGTTGGAAACCAAATATTGTCTATCACCCACCGGTGCCTCTGCATTTACCTACTTCAATTTTTAGTTATTAAACAATAATTAAAGCCATGATCACCTCCAACATTAAACACACGGCGATACTCCAACAACTGTGGTACTTGACGACACGCAAAAGCACTTGAGCAAGCGACTACGACGCGCAAGTCCAACTATCTACCAATCAACAGGTAATAGGATGTGTCCAAGGCTATATAAGGCTGCAAGGGATATCACGGGCACGAAAACTAGAGCATCGCAACACAGATAGCAATAGATCAACAGGAGGGAATAAATACTATAAAAGTAAGATAGGTAGAAAGGGGGAAGGTGCTCGCCTGAAAACATTGTCGACGGTTCATCCGCAGATCGGGGCGAAGCTCACATCAACTCATCGAGCTTATCCGCGAAGAAGCAAAACACTAGAAGAAACACCGGATGCACTATTTAATACTACGACAAAAGATCGGGCATGATGCATGGCATGGCACAGATGTGATGCAACTAGGCAATATTAAGCGGAACCGGGGTCCCGATAATTTATTAGATGGTTCAAGTGGTTTATCTACCCCGCAAATTAAATGTTGGATTAGCAAGACAAAACAGGGCTTCGGTTCGCTATGCTAATTTAAATGGAGTCCAGAATAAGACAAAGGTATTCCGCATATCGACTCCATATTTAATCCTGAGATGAATTGGCATAATGCCCCCAAACCACAGACAAGTATGCAGGCATGAACCATTTAATATGCATCAGTTGATAATGTCATATTATAAAATAATGGGGTGTCGGATAGGGAATCACATTAGGGTTCGGCGAACTTGGGCTCCGAGGGGTTCAGGGTCGGTCTCAGGGTTCGACGGGAGAACGGCTCAACGAGATCGGTCTCGGACAACGGAAGTCGATCTTGTCGCATCCGAGGGGAAGAACTTGGTTGGCGTCGGGGGCACATCGGGTCCGCCCTGGTCGATGTCGATCTTGTCGTCGATGGCAAACTTGAGTGGATCGGGTACCGGGTCTTCGGATCCGGGGAGAAGATCTTGTCGCACGGGCGTCAATGCTTCCGGGAAGGAGAACTGATCGTTCAGGGCTCGGCGTCTGGGGTGAAGTACTTGGCGTCCTCGGGGAGGTACTTGGCGTGCGGGATGAAGAACTTGGTGGTACCGAGAAGGAGGTCTCGTCGCATCCGATGGATCGGTCCTCGGGTCCAGGGTTCTTCGGCTCCACTTGGGCGGTCTTGTCGCTCCGTGTAGACGACCTTGGCGTCACGGTGGTCGTTCTTGGGCCGGTACCGTGGTCTTTGAAAGATCTTGCCGTACACGTCGAAGAACTCGGATGCGGGTCGGGTGTCGGTGGAGCACTTGATGTTCCATGTAGAAGACCTTCGGGTTCGACGGGGTTCGGTCTTCGGACGCCGGGATCGGTCTCAGGGTTATCGTGAGTTCTCGGCGTGGTTCTCTCGGCTACTCGTGGGTACCGAAAACAGGTCGAAGATCTTGTCAACGGAGGGCTTGCCGAACACTATTTTGGGCTTACGTGGAGGGACACTTGAGCGACCTCGCTGGCACCTTCTACTAGGCCTACACCTGCAGAAACAAAACAGGCAGAGGCAACCGCCGATGGGCCTGCACGGGCAAGATGCTCGCCAGGGCGGCGCTCTCACGCGAGGAGAGACGGCGCAGCCGGACGGTGACTCGAGCGGAGGTGCCGCTGCTCGGACGGTGCTGGTCGGCACGACGGAGGCGGAGGACGGGCGGCGACGGGACGGCGATGCGGGAGAGCGGTTCGCCAAGGAAGGCGGCCGGGGAGGTAGACGGTGGGGTCGACGCTGGAGGCAGCGGGCGGCGGCGATGTCGTGGTCGGGCTCGGGGGAGGCGAGAACGGGGCTGCTCCTGCGCATGGCAGTCGCTGGCAGGCGAGGAGGTGACGGTGGGGAGGATCTCGGTGAGGCCGGCGGCGGACGGGAGAGGCGAGCCGGGGGACGCGGTACCGGGCGGACGGACGCGAGGGCGACGTCGTCGGGGTGGCAGAGGAGGAGACGCCGGCGGCGGGGACACGCGGCCGGGGACGGGCGGCCTCGGGGCGGCGGTGCCGGCGAGCGCCAAGGAGGGGAGCGCCAAGGAGGAGGAGCATGAGGCGGCAAGCGAGGGCGATGGAGGCGGAGAGGGTAGGCGACTGGCGGGTGGAGGGGTCTTCTTGGACGCGACAAGGAGCAAGAGGAGGGGGATCGATGCGGGGCTGCGTCGGTGGGGGTGGGCCACGAGCGGGGCCGGGGTGGGCGGTTGGTCCAGGGGGTGTCGGGCAGGGGTGGGGCCGGGCGGAGATCCCGAGGAGGGGTGTCGGGCGGGGGTTTGGGCGGGAGATGGGGAGAGGCGGCCAGCCCGAGGTAGCCAGGTGGGGCGGGGTGCAGGTGGTGGGTGGTGGGGTCCAGGCGGCCAGTGGGTGTGGGGGTGCTGGTGGCGTGGTGGCGTGTGTTGCGTGTGTGGCAGGCGGGGATTGGGTGGGGTTTGGGCCAGGGGTGATGTGGCGTGCTAGGATAGGTTGGGGTGAGGTGGCTGGGGACTGGGTAGAGTAGGCCTGGGTAAGAAAAGATTTTGGTTAGGCTGGTTTGTACTGGGGTGGCCGACTGGGTCGAATCGGCCCGGTACGGCTGCCCCCGAAAAATAAATAAATATTTTATTATTTTAAACGGGGCTTTTTGAAATCCATTGGTAGACGAAACAAAAATATTCCGGAGACCCGGGTTTTTAATTGGAAAACAAGATGTATGCTTTAGAAAACAAAAGCAGGTTCTTCGAAAATAGTTTTATGCAAACAAATGCAAGATGACATGACGATGCTCAAATGCAATGTGGCATGATGACATGAGCATGCGGTCATGATGATGCAATGCACAAAAACAACGTGATTTTCTAGTAGTGATTTTAGCAGGATGCCATAGCCTGCGCCACCCTAGGGTGTGCCCACCCTGGTGCCCTACTCTGTCTCTGCTTCGTGCTTCCTTATTGCTCCGGGAAAAATAGGCAGATTGGCTTTTGTCCCGTCCAATACCGAGAATATTCATTTTTTAGATTTTCTAAAACCAAAAACAGCATAAAATAGGCAAATGGCACTGCGGCATCTTCTCAATAGGTTAGTTCCATAAAGTGTATAAAAATATCTCAAAGTGTAGACAAAACATAAGATAGTTGGCACAAAACAAGCATGGAGCATTAAAAATTATAGATACGTTTACGACGTATCAAGCATCCCCAAGCTTAGCTCCTGCTCGTCCTCGAGTAGGTAAGTGATAAAAAGAATAATTTTTTAGCTGACATGCACCATCACAATCATGATCAAACCATTGCAAAGCATTGATAGCTGGGATCAAAGTACTCTAAACATGAGCATGAAAGATGTAGTTCTAACAATAGGACATAGTAACTATGCTGCAACATGAAAGGATACAAACAAACAACATGAATAAGAATGCATTGAAAGATGTTTGTTTGTTTCACATATAGAAAACATAGCATTTGTGGTATTAAGCTTGTCCTTCATGGTGTAGCAAAACATAAATGCATAGGACACCTTCAAAGTTCATAAGGGTGACTCGATACAAATAGTTCAAGAACAAAAAATATCAACATTATGAATCAATCAATAAGTTTTGGGACAATGCACATAGAACTAAGAATGACAACTATGCTCTCCTAGTTGGTGCATAAATATAGAAGGTGGAGACTCCATATAAAAGTGGAAGAAAGGCCCTTCAAAGGGAAGCAGGTATTTCAAGTTTCAAAAAGAGCTTCCAAATATGGTACTTATTAGCTTTCAGCTCTCATTGCCCCTATCATAAGCATCTTGAAGTGATTAAGGTTAAAGTGAACAAAGTATGGAGTATATGCTTGCCAAACTATAAGTTGGCAATCTCATGTCCCTTGAGTACGAGGGCTGTTCCTCATGCTACTCAACTTTAGTTACTGGTAAGTTCTTTGTAACTACCTCGGTGAATTACGCTCCTAGTTACAAGCCTGGATGAGCGGAAATGGTTAAAATAGTACGGTGGGGCCCAAATGCCACTCACAGGTAGACCTTTCGGCCGTCCTAACCATTTCCAAACATCGAGTCAAGAACGGCGGCGAATCGGCGAAGGGATCAACTACATACACAAATGAGTACATATGCAAGCCACCATACAACAGTCCTCAGAGTCATTCCATCTAAAAGAAATAGAAATATTGCAACGCCATGCGGCAAGATCCAAATATCCTAGATAGATATAATAGTTTAGGATATCTCCTCATACATCAAACATCAGAGTATCAGGCGGAAGCGGAAAACAAGATCCGAGTACGGATAAGAAGCAAATCGGCATAAGATGCCCCATAAATAAACACATCCATACAGATCTCACGGATCCCGTTCCCGGAATCTCTACACCGAATGATCGTCGCCCACATCGTCGTCTCCTCCACCCAGTATCCATCTTGCGAGCTTACTGCTCATCTGAATCAAACAATTTATCGTGTGAGACCCTAGGGGTACTCAAGTCTTTATGCCTCTAAAGGGACACAACTGGGTGACGAATTGCAGCAAAAGATAAACCCTAGCAATTCTATAGATACTCGCCAACCATCCGCCTAACCAGAGATAGACGGATGTCCGTGAATTAATAACAACAGTTATAACGGTAATATTAACAGATCCATCCTCCTCCTCGCTTACCGACGAGGAAGCGGACGAACAAACCCCCCCATCCGTTGGCAGTTTTATTATCCATTCCATGAGTGTTGCTCTATTTACTAGTCAGGTACTTAGTCAAATTAAAAGCGGTACTTTAGTTATACTTGTCTATGATCGAGCGTGCTCCAAGTCGTCCATAACCGGACACGGCTTTGAAAGATTTACCCTGAGGTGCACAAATAGCAACACACACTCGATCAACCTCGGAAAAACCAAATCAAAACCCAACGAGGCATTCACGACAAAGCGATCACAGGATTCAGAAATATTTCAGGGGGCCACCCCATTAAGCTACCCGCAACGGAACTGGCCGGCTCCGAGACGGACTCAAGGTTTGTGTGGACGGCTGTAAATGACTGGGAACCCGAAAGTGTGACTAGGCTTATCGATACAGCGAAAACGTGTCACGGCCCTAAACAGTACAGGTGCATTCCTCGCACAATTTTAAATAAAGCAGTAAAGCATGGCATAAGTACAGGATAGTAAATAAAACCTCAAACTAGTTTGTGGCCCCAAGAAATAAGAATGAATCAAGCTCTAGCTCAGGGGGGTCCATAGGCCTCCCGGATGTGGATAGCGTGAATATTCAAGGAACAGGAATCAAGTACTCGGGGTCTTACGGGACACAAGTGAGCATGAAAAACCAAATAGCAGATATTGCTCACCGGTGCCACTTTCATTAGTTGTCCCATTGCTACTCAGGTTAAGTTGTATAGGTACCTCGTTATCCATCAGACACTCACATACCCTACACATGCTGTTATACGACTCGCATGGCTCAAACAACTCCTGTAGTAATGGCTCATGGGATGGAGGAACAAGCTTCGGTGGGGTTTAAAAGTAAAGGCTATGCAGTACTTGGGATTCAATTTAATGCAATCGCGACTCAATGATGCAAGAATAAGATAGAGGCAATAGGTACTGTATGTATGCAAGCATGTGGTAGTGCTTGCCTGGTAGCTCAGTTGAAGCGAGAGAAGGATCTGGGTAGTGCTCCTGGTTCTCTTGATATATCCCCTGCTCAGCGTCTATTCGAAGAAGAACCAAACAAACAAGGGCCAACATAAATAAAGTGCACAAGCATATGAATAAAATGCGACAAGCAAACATTCATGCCATGATGAATGATGCACAATTTGCATGGCAAGAAAGTAGCATGGCATGGGTGAGGTGTGGAATACAAGAAATAAACATTTTATTGAGTTAATCATAAACAGAAAGGTCTCGTCGAGCTAATCATTTTAGACATATCATTTGTTAAATTTCAAGTTATAAAACAAAAGTTATTAATTAATTAAGGTAAAAGGGCATTTTATTGTAATTTTAATCAACTCGAAATTTTAAATGTTCAAAATATATTTTGAAGGGCATATTTGAATTCCTCACATTTTTCTGATTTCAAAACATATATTATTTGTTTAATTTGGATTTATATTTTAAAAGTTATTTGAAAACAGATTTGAAATTTGAATTTAATTTAATTTGGAAAAGTTTGAATTAAAACAGAAAAGCAGAAATACTTTTGTTACTCAGACATGATCTGAGATCCAGGCCGCGGGTGGGCGATTCTTGTGGGTGACACGGTGGCGGGACAGGGTTTTCTCACTGCGAGCTAAGCTAGCCTCAGAGAATGACAGGTGGGACCAGCGGCCACGGGGTCCACGTGACAGCGGCGAGAGGGGCAGGAACTGACAGGTGGGGCTGGGCTGGAGCGCGGGTTAAGGTTTACAATAGTCAGGGGGTTTTCTGGGAGAAGGTCACGGCGGCTGACTAGTGGGCCACGAGGTACCGCGGGTGGAGCAGAAAACAAAAAGGGGGGCGATCTGTAAAACTACCACGGCCGTACTGTTCCTCTTCTTTCTCTGCATCGAGCGAAAGATCGGTGCCCGGTGCGAGGCGGGGGATCGATCCTGGGTCGCGGGGGGTGCGCGCTGTGGGGCATAACCAGCGCGGTGGGCTGGGGTTGTTGCTAGGAGGTTGGCTGGCGGCTTGATAACGCGGCGCCACGGATCGTCTGACGCAGACACGCCCGGAGGGCGTTTCTGTGGGTCCGGCGAGACTAGGACGCGACTAAGCACGTGAGGGTGTCAGCGGGGTCGGCTGGCTCACCGAGAGGTTGTTGGAGGTGGTGGATCGGGCGAAGGGGTAGCGGATCGACGACGAGGCAGAGGCCGGCGAAGCTAGGGTTTCGCGTCGGAGCGGCGTCGGCCTGGTGGCTCTGGTCCTCCTCCTCGCTGCTGCACGTCTGAGACGATCTGGGAGGGTCCTTGGTCTTCCGCGGCACCCAGAGCGCCACGCCACCGGCTGGTAAGAGGAGGGAAGGTGGAGGCCGACGGTGGGCGGCGATGGTGTAGACGGTGGTAGGGCAGACGGAGAGGAAGGGGAGGCCTGGGGAGATCTGGGAGAGGCCAGAGAAGGCGAGAGGGAGGAGGGAAAGGTGAGGGAGAGGCGTGGATGCCGTGTGGGAGCAGGTTGGAGATAAAGGTGGCTTCGGCCACCTTTTCTCCTCCTCTCCTTCACGTTCTCGGGTAGGGCTCGGTGGGGCTGGTCCAGGCAGGCAGGGCAGGGGCTTCCAGGTGGGGACGGGCGAGGCCAAGGAGGGTGGTTCGGTGTAGGGCATGCAAGGCAGGGAGAGAGCTAGAGAGAGAGAGGGGGGTAGGCTCGGGTTAGGGTTTGTACTAGGGTCGGGTTAGGTTTAGGTTTGGTAAGGGTTGGGGTGGGAGGTAGCTAGGGTGTGGCCAGGGAGAGAGAGTGGCCAGGTGGGGCCAGCAAGGAGGGGCTCGGCATGGAGAGACTAAGGGGAGGGTTAGGGTTTTGGTTTGGAGAAAGAGGAGTTAGAGAGAGGTTAGGGTTAGATGGTGAAGAGAGAGGGGGTTTAGGGTTTTGTTTAGGGTTAGGGGGTAGGTCAAGGTGGTAGGGTTTAGACTTAGAAGAAGAGCAAGGGGAAAACCACTTGTTAGCATGGAGATGCCCATGAGATTAAATCCACTCAAAAACAAATGAAAAATGCTCAAATAAACTCACATGAATGGGTAAGGGAGAATGGAATGGTGATGTTGCATGGGGCATGCATGAATGTGAAAGGCCACTTCTATTAGTTGTAAAAACAACTATAGTACATATGGAAACTTATCACATGCATGCACATCACTATTTGATTAAATCCCAAGCCACTAGATACAAGCTTGATGAATATATGGGAGTGGTAGAATCAAGCATGGTTGAATGTAATAGGCCATGATAGTGTGTATATCCCACTAAAAGATTATTTGGCCACAATTATATTTAAACAAGCTCAATTAGCCCAAACATACATATGGAAGGAAAAGGAAGATTCTACTCACATGGCATTCAAAGGTGGTCATGAGGCTCCATATAATTATTATTGTGAAAACAACATACATCATATATGGAGCATGTAGACATAGAATGGACCCACACCATCACATATGAGCTAGATTTAAATAGCAAAAGAAAAGCAATGGCTCATATATGACTAGGGTGGTGGAATTTTAAGGTGGTGAAAGAAAGGGTGGTGGAGTTAATAAAAGATATGCCCCCAACTCAACTTGGGCATTTAAACAATATATCAAGAACCAAATACAATATCAAGAGGCAAATACAATTTACAATGCATATGAGAGAAGAACCAAATCAAAAGGGTTTTATATGATGCTCAAATGCAAGGTGGCATGATGACATGAGCATGATATAATTATGATGCAACAATTATATATAGGAAGTAGCCATTATATAGACTAGGCTAGTAGCATTGCAATTGTTAGACAATTGGGATGCTACAACTCTCCCCCACTAAACAATAATCTCGCCCCGAGATTCCTAGGAAAAAGAAAACAACACAATGAAAGGCAGGTGTTCGAACGAAGGTGGCCCTCACGTTCCCAAGTTGATGAACAACGGAATGGTGCGTCCACTACACCTTGCAAAACTTGCTAGACTTGTTGCGAGTCTTGTGTTTTGCTTCAAGAACAACGGATTAGAAGAATTGAAGGATTGTCGTGAGACAAGAAGGATAGGATGGACATAGCTCCGGTTTTCTCAAGAAACATGATAAGAGAAAAAGAACCACTTGTGAAAGAAAGGACAAGATGATGTATCATGGATAAAGAAAGACACATCATTAATATTAAAGATTTACCGATACTAGAGGGGATGAATCTTTAACTCGCCGGAAGAAAAGAGCTAGATTGGAGAGGTTTGAACCACTAAGACAATAGCATCGTCTCTCATCTCGGATTTGAGAAATGAAGTACGGAAACAATATTGCCTTCAAACAATAGAGTCCCTTGATATCAACAGAAAGATTTAGTTAGACATCGTCGGATTAGATTCTTCTTGCGCCGGTAAGAACCAAGGATCACGTAATTGAGGTGCGCGGATATAACTTCCAGAGACGGATGTGACGCTAAATCATGGTGGAATCCCGAGAAGCAAAGAATATGGAGGATCTGGAGTTTATTGTAGAGATACTTATTGCTTTCTTTAGCCTTGAGGCTAACGCAATAGATTTGCGGCTGATGGCCTCAACCATAATTGGCTTTACCATAGAAAAAGAATTGATGAAACAAAGAGAGAGGTAGTTTCCTTTCATCTTGTTTGGGGATGCCGAGCATCGGTAGAAAGGCGAGGGCCAAAAGGAGTTTGCGTTTGTTTCCACCAGATAATTGAAGATTTTGCTCCATCTAGAATAGACAGACCACCAACAAGAGATTAAAGATTACTTTCTTCGAGAGAGCACTCCGGAAAAACAAGGACGGAAGTAAAAGTATCAAGGGATAAAGGCCACTTCTAACTTCCGTGGAATGAGTGAAATCACATTAGCTCACCAATTCAATGTACAAGAGCGAATGATAAGAGTAGTGGTATGGTAGCTACTCCATCCCGCACTCAAAGCATTACCCCGCACATGAATAAGAAAACCATGCAACCCAACTACCGAAACAGACTGAAGGTATTGACAAAAACTCATGGGTCTTCGTTAGAAAACAAGGATAGATGCAAACGATTCGCCGGATTCCCAGATAGATAAAGATGATGATGTTGTCGTCATGTCTAAAGTACCAAGCCACCGGAAAGATATGAAGGAAGATTACGGAGAACAACTACAAGATTCAACAGCTACAGAAAAGATAGCACCAACTTGAACAGAAGGATTACAAAAGATCTGAAAAGTCTTCATGGCCTCCGGTGGATTGGGCATAGACGATAGAACGAGAGGGTTCCAAGAGATCACTTGACGAGACTGAGGTGAAAAGAACTCCATGTTCTTCTTGAAAAGATTGAGAGAGGTTTAGCGGTCTTGAGGAAAATCTTTAGCGAAACGATGATGATAACTTGCCAACAAGGAACAACTCCGGATTGGTTGAAGATGGAGGATGGAATTAACAATGGACTTGCTAATTCCAGAATTGAAGCAATGTATTTAGCAGAAGGACGTGGTCGAGATAGGTGACTTCAAGAAGCCAGAATTCTCACTTTGAGACTTTGCACACAAAAGGGTTTCACGAAGCTTGAGAGAAGAGACACAGATGATCTTCCATGTCCTTCCATTGATATCGAATAGGCAAGCATATTATCAACATATACCACCGTGGATTAACAAGATATTCCCAGGATACCAAGTTCAAAAGGCGAGAGAAACGAACAAATGCTCGAACACTTCCTGAGCTCAACGCTCTTAGAAAGATCAATATTAAGAGCACGGGTTCGTGTTGAAGAAGATGCACTGGAAGAATAGATTATCTGGTCCTTCGGAAGAGAACAGGAAATGCCACCTGGTTCACATTGTCGATCGGATCACCGGTTACAAAGATAAAGAGATCTTGAATAAGAACCGATGATAAGTCATACCTTAAGCAAAGCTATCAGAGACGAAAAGATGCAATTCCCTCGTCTCAAAGAGAATTTTGCAGATATGGAGTTCAAAAAGATGTGCAGCATGATGGATGATGATGAATCCCGTAGTGCCTTGAGAAACTCCGGATTGCCAAAGATGCTTGAATATGCATAGATATGATCACGGTGTACTCGAAATCACAGGAGATAACCGTCACCATTTGGAGGATAGTGTTGATAGCATTTTCCATATTCCACTCATGATAAGTGTCATATAGCTATGCCGAGAACCAAATTACAATCACCAGCATCGGATCGACACATGTTATGAAATTAGCCCAAGAGAATTGGAGATGAAATAAAACTCCAGGATTAAGCGCCGGTGACAAAAGAATGAGTTAGCATGGACATGCTGATAAAAGGGAGATAGATAATGTTTCACACACGACTGAAAAGGAGTGTGGAAACACAGATGTATCAAAGAAAATTTTTCCGCATTTTTCGGCATTAAAATACCAATAGATGCACAAAATCACTTATCAGGTAGAGATTAGCTACTGATGGTTTCACAGAATGTGGAGTTGCTAGAAGGAAGGACACCCTTAAGAAGATGGCACCGGTTAACAAGGAGTCAGATAGATCGCGCCGGTTTTTCAAAAGCCTGTCGGTATGGAATGTACCAACAGTTGATAACCAAAGGCAGATAAAGATAACATGTTGGATGCAAAAGATAGACAAGGAATTACACACACACACACACACACTTCCTATGGTACTACGGAAACCCAGAACACGTGAATCCTAGTTTGAATTTCAAGAAGAGGATTGAAAACGTTACACTTCCTTACCAGAAAAAAGGTGGTGGGTAGGTAAGAAGAAAAATGGAAGCAGTCCTACACTCGCGTTTTGTTTTTCCCTAGTATACATAGCTACCAAAAATATTTGCTAGACTGACAACGACCATTTGGTTGAGACCCTGAAGGGCGGGATGGCTCTGATACCAATTGTAACTACCTCGGTGAATTACGCTCCTAGTTACAAGCTTGGATGAGCGAAAATGGTTAAAATAGTACGGTGGGGCCCAAATGCCACTCACAGGTAGACCTTTCGGCCGTCCTAACCATTTCCAAACATCGGGACAAGAACGGCGGCGAATCGGCGAAGGGATCAACTACATACACAAATGAGTACGTATGCAAGCCACCATACAACAGTCCTCAGAGCCATTCCATCTAAAAGAAATAGAAATATTGCAACGCCATACGGCAAGATCCAAATATCCTAGATAGATATAATAGTTTAGGATATCTCCTCATACATCAAACATCAGAGTATCAGGCGGAAGCGGAAAACAAGATCCGAGTACGGATAAGAAGCAAATCGGCATAAGATGCCCCATAAATAAACACATCCCGCCCACAGATCTCACGGATCCCGTTCCTAATCTCTACACCGAATGATCGCCCACATCGTCTGCCTCCTCCACCCAAAGATCCATCTTGCGAGCTTACTGCTCATCTGAATCAAACAATTTATCGTGTGAGACCCTAGGGTACTCAAGAAGTCTTTATGCCTCTAAAGGGACACAACACAGGGTGACGCAATTGCAGCAAAAGATAAACCCTAGCAATTCTATAGATACTCGCCAACCATCCGCCTAACCAGAGATAGACGGATGTCCGTGAATTAATAACAACAGTTATAATGGTAATATTAACAGATCCATCCTCCTCCTCGCCATCGACGAGGAAGCGGACGAACAAACCCCCATCCGCTGGCGTTTTATTATCCATTCCATGAGTGTTGCTCTCTTTCCTTGTCAGGGACTTAGTCTTATTAAAAGCGGTACTGTAGTTATACTTGTCTATGATCGAAACTGTGCTCCAAGTCGTCCATAACATGGACACGGCTTTCGAAAGATTTACCTAGGGGTGCACAAATAGCAACACACACTCGATCAACCTCGGAAAAACCAAATCAAAACCCAACGAGGCATTCACGACAAAGCGATCACAGGATTCAGAAATATTTCAGGGGGCCACCCCATTAAGCTACCCGCAACGGAACTGGCCGGCTCCGAGACGAACTCAAGGTTTGTGTGGACGGCTGTAAATGACTGGGAACCCGAAAGTGTGACTGGGCTTTTCGATACAGCGAAAACGTGTCACGGCCCTAAACAGTACAGGTGCATTCCTCGCACAATTTTAAATAAAGCAGTAAAGCATGGCATAAGTACAGGATAGTAAATAAAACCTCAAACTAGTTTGTGGCCCCAAGAAATAAGAATGAATCAAGCTCTGGCTCAGGGGGGTCCATAGGCCTCCCGGATGTGGATAGCGCGAATATTCAAGGAACAGGAATCAAGTACTCGGGGTCTTACGGGACACAAGTGAGCATGAAAAACCAAATAGCAGATATTGCTCACCGGTGCCACTTTCATTAGTTGTCCCATTGCTACTCAGGTTAAGTTGTATAGGTACCTCGTTATCCATCAGACACTCACATACCCTACACATGCTGTTCTACGACTCGCATGGCTCAAACAACTCCTGTAGTAATGGCTCATGGGATGGACGAACAAGCTTCGGTGAGGTTTAAAAGTAAAGGCTATGCAGTACTTGGGATTCAATTTAATGCAATCGCGACTCAATGATGTAAGAATAAGATAGAGGCAATAGGTACTGTATGTATGCAAGCATGTGGTAGTGCTTGCCTGGCAGCTCAGTTGAAGTGAGAGAAGGATCTGGGTAGTGCTCCTGGTTCTCTTGATATATCCCCTGCTCAGCGTCTATTCGAAGAAGAACTAAACAAACAAGGGCCAACATAAATAAAGTGCACAAGCATATGAATAAAATGCAACAAGCAAACAATCATGCCATGATGAATGATGCACAATTTGCATGGCAAGAAAGTAGCATGGCATGGGTGAGGTGTGGAATACAAGAAATAAACATTTTATTGAGTTTTGGTCACATTTTATACTCCAATAAGTTGCTGTAATCTTTATATTTATATGATGCATGCTGCAATTCAGAACATGGAATGCATAAACAGAAAGGTCTCGTCGAGCTAATCATTTTAGACATATCATTTGTTAAATTTGAAGTTATAAAACAAAAGTTATTAATTAATTAAGGTAAAAGGGCATTTTATTGTAATTTTAATCAACTCGAAATTTTAATTGTTCAAAATATATTTTGAAGGGCATATTTGAATTCCTCACATTTTTCTGATTTCAAAACATATATTATTTGTTTAATTTGGATTTATATTTTAAAAGTTATTTGAAAACAGATTTGAAATTTGAATTTAATTTAATTTGGAAAAGTTTGAATTAAAACAGAAAAGCAGAAATACTTTTGTTACTCAGACAGATACAGATCCAGACGCTGACGGGTGGGCCAGTTGCTGACTGGGTGACACGGTGGCGGGACAGGGTTTTCTCACTGCGAGCTAAGCTAGCCTCAGAGAATGACAGGTGGGACCAGCGGCCACGGGGTCCACGTGGATGGGCGAGAGGGGCAGTGAACTGGTGTGGGGCTGGGCTGGAGCGCGGGTTAAGGTTTAATAGTCGGGGTTTTGGGAGAAGGTCAGCGGTGACTAGTGGGCCAGGAGGTACCGGGGGTGGAGCAGAAAACAAAAAGGGGGCGATTCAGAAACTACCACGGCCGTATCGCTTTCTTTCTTCTCAGACGAGCGATAGATCGGTGCCAGTATGAGGCGGGGATCGATCCCGGTCGCGGGGTGGTGCGCTGGGCGAACCAGCACGATGGGCTGGGGTTGTTGCTAGAGGTTGATAACGCGCGGGCACAGATCGTGCGCAGACACGCCCGCAGGGCGCTCGCCCGTGGGTCCGGCGAGCCGAGGACGCGACTAAGCACGTGAGGGTGTCAGCGGGGTCGGCGGGCTCACCGAGAGGTTGTTGGAGGTGGTGGATCGGGCGAAGGGGTAGCGGATCGACGACGAGGCAGCAGGCCGGGCGGGCTAGGGTTTCAAGGCCGGAGCGGCGCCTACGGGTGGCTCTGGTCCTCCTCCTCCTCGCTGGTACGCATGTGACGGCGTGGGAGGGTCCTTGGTCTTCCGCGGCACCCAGAGCGCCACGCCACCGGCTGGTAAGAGGAGGGAAGGTGGAGGCCGACGGTGGGCGGCGATGGTGTAGATGGTGGTAGGGCAGACGGAGAGGAAGGGGAGGCCTGGGGAGATCTGGGAGAGGCCAGAGAAGGCGAGAGGGAGGAGGGAAAGGTGAGGGAGAGGCGTGGATGCCGTGTGGGAGCAGGTTGGAGATAAAGGTGGCTTCGGCCACCTTTTCTCCTCCTCTCCTTCACGTTCTCGGGTAGGGCTCGGTGGGGCTGGTCCAGGCAGGCAGGGCAGGGGCTTCCAGGTGGGGACGGGCGAGGCCAAGGAGGGTGGTTCGGTGTAGGGCATGCAAGGCAGGGAGAGAGCTAGAGAGAGAGAGGGGGGTAGGCTCGGGTTAGGGTTTGTACTAGGGTCGGGTTAGGTTTAGGTTTGGTAAGGGTTGGGGTGGGAGGTAGCTAGGGTGTGGCCAGGGAGAGAGAGTGGCCAGGTGGGGCCAGCAAGGAGGGGCTCAGCATGGAGAGACTAAGGGGAGGGTTAGGGTTTTGGTTTGGAGAAAGAGGAGTTAGATAGAGGTTAGGGTTAGATGGTGAAGAGAGAGGGGGTTTAGGGTTTTGTTTAGGGTTAGGGGGTAGGTCAAGGTGGTAGGGTTTAGAGTTAGAAGAAGAGCAAGGGGAAAACCACTTGTTAGCATGGAGATGCCCATGAGATTAAATCCACTCAAAAACAAATGAAAAATGCTCAAATAAACTCACATGAATGGGTAAGGGAGAAGGGAATGGTGATGTTGCATGGGGCATGCATGAATGTGAAAGGCCACTTCTATTAGTTGTAAAAACAACTATAGTACATATGGAAACTTATCACATGCATGCACATCACTATTTGATTAAATCCCAAGCCACTAGATACAAGCTTGATGAATATATGGGAGTGGTAGAATCAAGCATGGTTGAATATAATAGGCCATGATAGTGTGTATATCCCACTAAAAGATTATTTGGCCACAATTATATTTAAACAAGCTCAATTAGCCTAAACATACATATGGAAGGAAAAGGAAGATTCTACTCACATGGCATTCAAAGGTGGCCATGAGGCTCCATATAATTATTATTGTGAAAACAACATACATCATATATGGAGCATGTAGACATAGAATGGACCCACACCATCACATATGAGCTAGATTTAAATAGCAAAAGAAAAGCAATGGCTCATATATGACTAGGGTGGTGGAATTTTAAGGTGGTGAAAGAAAGTGTGGTGGAGTTAATAAAAGATATGCCCCCAACTCAACTTGGGCATTTAAACAATATATCAAGAACCAAATACAATATCAAGAGGCAAATACAATTTACAATGCATATGAGAGAAGAACCAAATCAAAAGGGTTTTATATGATGCTCAAATGCAAGGTGGCATGATGACATGAGCATGATATAATTATGATGCAACAATTATATATAGGAAGTAGCCATTATATAGACTAGGCTAGTAGCATTGCAATTGTTAGACAATTGGGATGCTACATTCTTGTCATAGTAAGTACATGTGTATCATAGAGAACCGCCAACGGGGTACCCCTTGCCCCATGACATAGGACCTATCCCATATCAAAATGACAAGGCAAGCATACAATGAGAATCTCAGCAATCTTCTTATTTACCATGGGAAAATGGTGCTTTTTTCTCTCTTTCCTCTTTGCTCATCTTTTTTTTATTTTTCTCAATCTCTTTATATAAGAAGAATGCTTCATATATTGCTCACTATGGTGATGCTACAACTTTCCACCATGATTAGGCATGGCTTAGTCTAGCGGCCTAGACATTTCTCTAACACACATACATAACTCTATGAACTTATAAACTCCCCTTTTATTTCACACCGCCGACATCCATAAACAAAAGAGCATGATATCAACTGGGTAGATATTTACAGGTGTTGAAAGCGTTCCCCGTGACAGCACGGTTCTACTAATTCCCAACTTATAAGTGCAAGCATATACAACATAGATGACACAATGGTTCAAGTTTATTAGGGGCAAGAAAAATAAAGTGTGCCATCAAGTTTGTGAGAGCTTTAATCACTAATTTTCACATAACAAGTTTAATTTGGAAGATAGATAAAATAAGAATATACTTGGAATGGTGTAACGCACCATGCATAGGAATTTATAGTGGACACTTTGGAATAACTTGGTTTCTTGGGAGTTGGATGCATGAGTAGAGCTTACTCAATATAAGTAGAGGCTAGCAAAAGACTGGGAGCGACAAACTAAGAGAGCAATAATGGCCATAATCATGCAGAGCAACAAAACATTATCAATCAAAGCATAAAGTAGTACCACAAGTCAAAAACTAAATGATCATAGAGGCTAAGGTGACTGGTTCATAGTCTTAACATGGTGTAAGCATGTGCCAAGTCAACCCAAATAAAGCATCAAAGGAGAATACCACAATATTATGCTTTTGTATGCTAAAACAACGCATGATTCTTTCAAGGCACATTAAGCAATCTCAATTGTTTGGAACAAGTCATGATAAAGCAATAATCACTAAGCATAAGGTCAAAGTAACATCTAGCATGACATGATAAAGTCTAAGTCATAGTCAAAACAAACTTCCTTTTGTACCACTATAAGCATGAAACTTTCTACTCTTTTCCAACACCAATCAACTTAGTTGAAACAACTCACAAAGAGAATAATCAATAAAGATCAGTGAGCATGTCTCACAAATCCACAATGAAGAACTAAAAAGTTCTAAGCAAAAAGCATAATAAAACTAAGGCTAAACACAGTGCTAGAAAAAGTGAACACTCACAGAACAATAAGAGTAAAAACTAGAGTGTTCTAGGCAATGAAAACAGAGTGTGTCTCTCTCCAAAAGAAGTGTGCCATGATCTGGCCAACTTATTGCAGCAAACAAAGGAAAGTAAAACTAAAAACAAAAACAAAGACGCTCCAAGAACAAAACAACAGTGCATGAAACAATAAAAACGAAGTGTCTAAAAAGACCTGAGATTTTTATTGATGAAGAAGGGGATGCCTTGGGCATCCCCAAGCTTTGACGCTTGTACCTCTTGAATATTTCTTGGGGTGATACGGGGTGGCATCCACAAGCTTGAGATTCTGTCCATTCTTTATCTCATTACATCATTCTTCCCTTACACCTGAAAATTTTCCTTCATACAAAACTTCACACAATCTTTATTAGCAACATTAGTGCATTCAAAAGTAATAAACCTCTGGTTTAGTTTCAAAACATAAAAACTTTCATTAAAAACACAAGCTACTGTATCAATTCCCTCAAAAAGCTCAATTTACCAAAGAGAACCCAAGAAGAAATGAATAAAGAGGCAAATGCAAATAATGGAAGAAATCTGTCAAAACAGACCAGAAGGTAAAAACCTATTTTTTCGAAGACCTTCTGTTGCTCAAATCAAAAAGTGGTGAATGAACGAAAGTTATATAACAACCTGGGGGATTTATTCACAAAATTACAGCTCAATCCGACATACAGAGATTTTTCACGAATTTTTACAGTGAAGCACAAAAATATGTTTCAAGACAACAACTTCCCCAAATCTTACTTCTCTCTCATTAGAGGTTATTCTTGGCACAAAAACCACACAAAAAGGATAAGGAGTGGTTACTATAGAAGTAATAACTTCTAAGACTCAATAAAATTATTGGATTATCTCCCAAGAAGTACTTTTATTTAATGCCTTTAAGTTAGGCTTGATAGTTTGAGAAGATGCTCACATAAGAAATATGAATTGACGTAAAAGAGAGCATCAAGAAGAAAATTCAAAACACATTTAAGTCTAACCCACTTCCTATGAATAGGAATATTGTAAAGAAAAAAGTCATAAAGCACAAAGCAACAAGCATAGGAAAACAAAACAAGTGCAACTTCAAAACTTTCAACATAAAGAGGGGAAACTTAATATTATTGAGATGCATAAAACCATGTTTCCCTCTCTCATAATAACTTTCAGTAGCAACATGAATAAAATTAACAATATAACTATCACATAAAACATTCTTATCATGAGCCACATGCATAAAATAATTATTACTCTCCACATAAGCATAGTCATTCTTATTAATTGTAGTGGGAGCAAATTCAATAAAATAGCTATCATTATTATTCTCATCACCATAATCATCAAATATAGGAGGGAAATTCTAATCACAATTAATTTTCTCCTCAATAGTAGGTGGACTAAAAATATCATATTCATCATTGTAATAATTATATATTGGATGTTTGGTATCATCATAAGCAATAGAATAGCTATCTTCCAAAGCTGGGGAACTAAAAAGATCATTTTCATAAAAACTAGCTAACCCAAGCTTATAAGTTTCCATAGCATTAGCAACAATGGTGTTCAAACTAGTAACATTGTTATTAGCATGCAAATTAAGTTCCATAGTTTTTAAATTTTCTCTTCAAACACTTCATGTCCTAACTCAAGATAAATACTATAAATCTCTTTGATTCTTTTGTTGTTTTTCATTAAGCCTAACTAGTGAAAACAAGAAACAAAACGACAAAATTGCAGAATCCAAAGGAAATAACTTCGAGCACTCACACACCAACAGGATGTGAGTACCTTTTACCTTACCTCCCCGGCAACGGCGCCGGAAAATAGCTTGATGTCTACGCACTTCTATTCGTGTAGTCGGTTGTTGGGCCTCCAAGTGCAGAGGTTTGTAGAACAGCATAAAGTTTCCCTTAAGTGGATTAACCAAGGTTTATCGAACTCAGGGAGGAAGTGGTCAAAGGTATCCCTCTCAAGCAACCCTGCAATCAAGATACAAGAAGCCTCTTGTGTCCCCAACACATGCAATACACTTGTCAGGTGTATAGGTGCACTAGTTCGGCGAAGAGATAGTGAAATACAAGTGGTCTGGATGATGATAAGACAACGGTGCCAGAAAAGAGTTTGATGGCATGGAAGAGACTAGAATCAAGAAAACATGCAATAGATCTAGATGTAAACGGTGTTTCAATGTTTAGAAACAAGGCCTAGGGATCATACTTTCACTAGTGAACACTCTCATATAAATATCTTCTCTTCATGATACTACTCTTAACTACTCTCCGGTTGGATAACTCTAATCCACTGTAGGGCTACAAAAGCACTCCTTAAAGTTTGCAATCCCCATCTAGATGGTTCCTTCAAACACCACAATTTCATAGAGACAACCAACTCAAAATATACTCATGATAAGTATTTATGTATTGTCTAGCCTAAGTGCCACACGGTATGCACGCTGTCAGTTTCACACACGTGGGGAGAGCCGGAGATCTATTAAAGTACTTGAGTAGCAGAGTAGATCTACTTGATTACAAATCTCATGATCACAATATTATCATGCATAGAGAGAGATGAACACATAGCTACCGGTAGAGCCCTTATCCTCGAGGAAGAACTACTCCCTCCTCATCATGGGAATCAGCAACGGCGATGGAGATGGTGATGGAGTCGATGGAGATGGCTCCGGGGGCACTTCCCCGTCTCGGCAGGGTGCCGAAATAGAGACTTCTGTCCCCCAAACCTCCCCTTCGGTGGCGGCAGTGCTATGGAACTTTTCATGGATGTATGCCGGATCATCTAGGGTTTTCTCCTCGGGATCTTTTTATAGGCGAAAGGGCAAGGCAAGGAGGCGGCCAGGGGGCCCACACCCCCTGGTGGCGCCACCAGGGTGGGCCCGCCCACCCTAGGAGGTGCCCACCCTAGTGCCCTACTCCGTCTCTGCTTCGTGTTTCTGTAATGCTCCAGGAAAAATAGTAGCTTTGGCTTTTGTCCCGTACAATTCCGAGAATATTCATTTTTAAGCTTTTTTTAAACCAAAAACAGCAGAAAACAGGCAACTGGCACTGCGGCATCTTGTCAATAGGTTAGTTCCAGAAAGTGTATAAAAATACCTCAAAGTGTAGACAAAACATAAGACAAATGATATAAAACAAGTATGGAGCATCAAAAATTATAGATACGTTTATGACGTATCAAGACCAAAAGGACTGTTCGTAAATTTCTCAATTTTTTGATGTTCATCAAATGATCCCAAAAAATTTGCACACGCTATACAAATGATGCCTATCAAGAAGATGTAATTTATTTGAAAAAAATCAAAATTGTATAATAGCTATTTTGTTCAAAATTTTAAATAGAAAATAAAAAAGAATATAGGATAGAAGAAAAAAGTAAGGCTCGGTGTGCAGGCAACAAGCCGGCAAAACTCCTACTCCCATGCCCGCGTCATAGATGCATTCGGGCGTCAAGTAGATTGGGGCGGCCCATCTTAATCCCAGGCATCAAACAGTAATGGGATCTTTCGGTCCCAACGCAAAATCATAGCGGGAAGGACTAACGCGGGTAGGAGTTTAGTCCCACATCACCGAGCGAGGAACGACTCGACCAGCTTATATACCTTGCATTCATGACCGTGGTGTGAGATTCTCTCAACAAATCAACATGACACATACTACTATCACTTATCTGCCTATTGGCCTACACATGAAAATTTTGAGCTTCGCGGGCCTGCATCGTGGGCCATAAATGGTCTTCTAGTTGTATGCAGGCCATTTAGCACGAATTGTGTAGGTAGGTATATTTTTTCATTCCCTTCTGTACTACAATAATATTTTGTATTTTGAATAAGTTTGCACGAATTTAATTACTGACCATCTTATATATACAATCTTGTTGTTTGTATACTGAACATATTTTCCAATTTGTATTACATGAAAAAATTTACTAATTAATTCCGTAGTAGTTTTTTATTTTTGATTCAAAATTCAACTAATTTTTAGAAACAATTCTCTAATCTCTACTATATAATTTTGCTAGAGGTGGTTTTCGTCGTTGCAATATTTTCGTCCGTCGTCCGTGTTGAAATAAAATCGCTATAAAAACCGGTTACGGATTGGTAGTGATATGGTACGTTTTATTCCCTCCTATCCCGTACAGAACATCGTGGATAAAAACCAACGGCACAAAAAACCTGACAATCCAGCAGCCACGGACGCGAAGAGAAAACCGATCGTGGGCTGGCCGGCCGTATCTAGCCCATATTCAAGTACGCGATCGATTCGATCGTCTGTTATCAATCGTTAAAAATTAAGTTCAGAACGTGGCTCCACTGTTCGTGCTTGAGAAGAATTCTTCTCTCAGTCGAAGCCGATCAAGTTCGACGCGCTGGGCATATAGTAGGTGGGACAGAGAAGATCCGATCGAGACGCTTCAGTTCGAACGCGATCAGATGACCAGTACTATTCTCAAATCTGGAAAGATCTCGGACGAAGGCTGTAGCATCCGGTCGCCGTGGCCGTCAAGGCGGACAAGGGTCGCTGTGGCCGTCAAGGCGGACAAGGAGAGCAGACGAGGTGGCGGCAAGGAAGTGCGCGGTCACATCGCTGGGTGTTCCTGTAGCTCAGTTCATTTTTCCCGTATCGAATCAAAGCTGGACTGATTGATTCACTGTCGTATGCTCATAGCTAGCTGATCGATCCTTTGTTGCTTGAGGACTCGCTCGATCTACTGCTAGCGCACACGAAACTCAACACGAAAGCCATCAATTTTCTCGGGATGTCGAACCTGTTAGTCAGAGCCAGTTTTCTTTCACTTTGCTTGGGCAGCATCCTTACAATAGATTTGACTTGATTTGATTTGATTTTGCAGCAGGGCAAGAAAGGAACAGTCGGTGGGTGGATCCTGGTACTTCTGTGACTGAAAAAGAAAAGAAATCTTCGGTCTCACAAGAGTCAGGGCAGAGCTTGACAACAATGCACAACTTTCAGTTTGAGTAAAGCAATTATGTATACTTGGTAATTTTTACGGAGCTAACGGTAATAGCAATCTTCATTTTTTGGTTTGTTTTATCTATAATTTGTAAACTAGGGAGATATAAACACAACCGGACTGTGGACACCGTCCTACAGCACTAAAGACAGAGAACCCCCGTGGCAGAGATCTCCCGAGCCTACGACCCCGTGCCCCAGCTGCAACGACCCAGAGGGTACGGGATTGCAAGGAATACGACAGGGACCTTCAGCCGCCGAGAAGTGAGCGTAGACTGAAATAACCTGTTTAAGAAATTCTTACTACTGGTTGGTGAGAAAATGGCATCTGTAGTATGTATTGTGTGTTAGTTGTGTAGGTTGGAGCTCAGGTTGTGTCGAAGTATGTTGAAACAGAGGTGAGTAGAATGACTCCAGTTGTCTAATTGAAAAATAGGATGATATCATAGGTATTCTGGTGGAGATAGATGATGCGAAAGACATGAAACCTCTCAGGGACCATGTTCATATCAGCGTAGAGATCTTATATATATTTATTCTGTACATCTGACTATATTAAAATGTATGGCTTGGATGGTGCACTGTTGTCAATTAAGTGGGGACGGAAGATTCAATTTTAGGTTACTATGTAGATCACCCTAAGTTGTGGTATAGTACTAATTTTCTGTTTGTCTTTCCCGTATAACAGGTAGATGTAGCTCAATGGAGTATATAAAACAACTGGTGGTATGCTGCTTACCGGTAGTGTTAAACCGCAGTCCGTTAATAGTTCTCTTGGAAAATCATGTTATCTATGATGCCTAAGTTTCTGAACTGCATGGCTAGGCCTTCAGTTTAGGACTGTACCTTTGCATCTATTCCGAATCAAAGTTATTACTAGAGCTAATGGTATGCACTCATTGGTCAGATGTAGGTCGTTGTTGTTGGCCCAGGCGGCTATAGGCCATCTGGATAGCAAGGCAAGAGGATCCCCTGCCGGATAAAAAGGATTCATTGAGGCTAGATTTTCAACTTTGATTTATTTATCTTTTTGCTTTCTAGAGAATGATATCCGACCATAGATTTAAAAGATGGCATTTCAATTTGACATTCAACTATTTGTAACGAGTCAAGGCACACACCAAAAATACGAGCATGGAGGCTCGAACACCTGCCAGGTTAGGACATATCTACACGTCATAGCTACCGGCCTACAACTCGGTCCGCATGTTTCAACTAATCGAAACGAAGAGAGTTACATTGGGTTCTTGTTGTATGAAGTGGAGAATGTGGTCGGTGATCTAGAAGCAACAACCACTTGTGAAATATAACAAAACAAACATATCCATAATTTTATATGTTAAATTAAAATTTATTGGACCGTAGCAAAGCACGGGCATTCAGCTATTATGTTTAGAATAGACTATATTTTACCAATCTTTTGCTTAACTTTTCTAGCCAAATTGTGTACATTTTGGACACTCCATATTGTCTGAGTAATTCAACACAATAAGATCGCAATGAGAAAATTGGAGCGCAAAACAATATTAATGAACTACCTAATTTGCACATATGATCAGCTATGTAGAATAATTAGAAAGGATGACAATACCAACTACAGGTTCATACTTAATTAATTTTGTTGTCACAACAAAGTGAAGGGTGAAGGTGTTTCTACCAGCCCAGAGAGGTCTACATCTCATGCAATGTTGGTATGGCCCCACATCTACCACAAGTGTGTGTCATGGCTTGGCATAGCACTCTTATACTTAGACCTATCAAGTAGGTTGGATCATGTTGGTCAAGTGTAATGACTCACGCAACCACTAAGTTGATGATAGTGTTTCTAGCCAACCCAGAGAGGTCTATAGCCCATGCAATATTGGCATGGGCCCACATCTACCACAGTTGTGTGTGTCATGGCTTGACATAGTAGTGTTATACCAAGATCTATCAATATGGTGGCATCATGTTGGCCAAGTGCTGAGGCACACAAATACTAGGTTGATGATGGTGTTTCTAGCCAACAGAGTGAGGTCTATAGCCATACAATGTTGGCACGGGCCTACATCTCCTGGCTAATGAAGGTGTTTCTATCTAGCCTAGAGAGGTCTAGATACCCATGCAATGTTATCATGGCCCCACATCTGTCACTAGTGTGTGTCATGGCTTGGCACGACACTTTTATACTTAGATCTATCAAGTGGGTGGGATCATGTTGGTTAGTTGCAGTTACTCACACAACCACTAATTTGATGATGGTGTTTCTAGCCAACCAAGTGAGGTCTATAGCCCATGCAATGTTGGCATGGGCCCACATTTGCCACAGTTGTGTCTCATCATGTCTTGGCATAGTAGTGTTATACTTAGATCTATCAAGTGGATGGGATCATGTTATCCCAATATTGCATTAGGCTCTAGACCCATGTGACTTGACTAGAAACACCATCATCAAGTGTGTGTCATGTCTTGACATAGCACTCTTATAGCTAGATCTAACAAGTGGGTGGGATCATGTTGGTCAAGTGTAGTGACTCACACAACCACTAAGTTGATGATGGTGTTTTTAGCCAATCCAGAGAGGTCAATATCCCATGCAATATTGGCATGGGCCCACATCTACCACAGTTTTGTGTGTCATGGCTTGGCATAACAAAATTATAGTTAGATCTATCAAGTAGGTAGGGTCATGTCGGTCAAGTGTTAACTTATATACAACAACAAGTTGATCACGGTTTTTCTAGATAACTAAGATAGGTCTAGATCCCATGAAATGTTGGCATGGATTTTTACAAAGCGAGCATGTATCAGAATTAGTACACGTACATAGAAAAATAGTGAAATTGAAAGAGGTACACCACATGATCTTTTTGAAACATAGATCATCAATTGTGTTACAGGAACACCATACAACTTGCACTTGCATATAATTCACAGACAAATAATACAACAGGACCAGACCAACATGATCCATAAATCTAATCTTACGGGTAGCCGATGTAGTAATCGTAGTTGGTGGTACCATATTCGCCATAAGGCGGCACCATCTGGAGCTCAGAACGCTCGACAATTCTACAATGCTCCACCATCAATCGATCGAGTTTGAAAGGACGGCCATTGATCCATAATCCTCCTACTCCATACCCATGGACAACTCTTGGCTCCTCTTCCCACGCAAGAGCCTCGGAGTTGTAAGATCTAATCTGGGATAGGTCCAGATAGTAGATGTTGCTGGCCTACATCGTGGGTACCCTGGCGTTGTCGACGCAGATGCACGGATTGTCATCAACAAAGAGAGCATGGCTGCCGATGCCTATGACTAGCTGAAGGACACGATTATGTGTATCAACCCGGTAAACAACGGGCATGACACCGTAGACCGGTCCACTCATAATGAACAACAACTCCCCATCGGTCTCGACAAGGTAAAAACGATTCTCCAGGTACCGGCAACCCGGAACAGGGCCTGCGACGGTGGCATGCATCTTCAGGGTCCGTGCGGAGCGCTGCATCTGGACATCTCCATGAGCAGCACCATACATAGTCGAGAGGATAGACACATATTTGTCTGCGACGAAAACATCACCGGCGTAAGAAGTCATGCTCCGGAGTTCCGCGAAGTCATTCGGCGTGTAACACCCTTCACCAAAGAACGGGTGACTGCCTTCCTCCGTGCCCTCATCCTCCCATCGAATGATGGTGTATCGAAGGTTTGATGTAAACACGATCAACAACGGGAACATCGTCACAACGACAAAAGCCACCTGCTCGGTCGGTATCTCCACCCTCGGGAGCTTGGTAGCGCCCGAGAAGGGGTTGTACAACCGTGTCTTGTACGGCTGCACCCTCTGTCCAAGCACAAGGAGGCCGCCGGTTGTGCTACCGACGTAAAAGTACCTTCCGAAGACACATAGAGGGGGAGAGAGAGATTAGCAGAGATTCAGTCAAGGTAAACAGACAGAGACTCAATCAAGGTAAACAAGTAGATGGAGAAATAGAACTTGAAAAACATATCGTATAGGAGGTGAACATAAAAAAGGATCGCACATATATAGATGAATATCAAGAAAGCACCTGCGAATAACCGACTAATCTTCTTCTCAAGGTGGCGGCCGGTTCTCACGTTCAGCAACGTGATGGCGGCGTCGTCTACTCAATACTCCTTCGATAACTGGTGCTCTAGAATAATCCAGTTGGCTGGTATAAAGCGCTCCTCTGTGAAGCCGCTCTAGGTGCTACAGACTACCCGGAAGGCGGCATAGTATTCGAAGTTGTCCGTCGATAGGAAGATTTCACCTATCTGCTGCATGACTCCCTCAGGGAGATCAGCCCACGGTGAATCCTGCTTCTTGTTGCCGGCCATGGATGATGGTGTTCGTGTGGTCTCGGTCCTGTCGAATGGCAGAGGAAGCGGTTCCAGATACATACATTATTTATTAAAGAAGGCCTAGGAATGCCAAGGGAAGCGTGTGGAAATGAGACGACCGCATGCACACAGCAATCGGAAGCCCAACCGCCAGCGATCCTTTCCCATCCCGCATGCAATCTCTCTCTTCGGTTTGGTTCCTGGCAAGTTAATGTTGGGGTTGCTACACGGGCAAAAAAGGCGTACAACTAACGATTCTATGCGTGATAAGAAACACATTATGGGAATTCCTAGAAAAACTACTCCCTCCGACCCATATTAGTTGATTTGGATTTGTCAAAATTTGGATGAACCTAACAAAATGGACAGGAGGGAATGACTAGTACTCTACTCAAGTGTGGTCATGGATGATCAGTTGATGTGACTCTAGGCCATGAATTCCTGACCAGATAGTCGTACGATCTATCACCTTAAGTTTTTACTAGTAGTAGTAGTACTATACTCTACTAGTACATGGACGCTAGCCAAATTCAAAATCTCAATCAAGCGGCAAAATAACCCACCGACCTTGCGGCATTTCCCGCCCCACCGTTTCAAAATCTTTGAGGCCAAATCTGCCACCCAAGGAGTACCATTTTTCTATTATTATTAGATGGACGCTAGCCAAATTCAAAATCTCAGTTGAGCGGCAAAATCACACACCGACCTTGTAGCATTTTGCGCCCTCCGTTTCAAAAACTTTTGACTTTAAAATTACCATTTTACCCATTGTTCAGACGCCCTAGGTTAAGCTACATTAGGTAGATTGGGGGCACGATCGTAATATTTTTTTAGTGTGGTAGCTTTCAGAATTCTGTGTGGCGGCTTTCAGAATTATGTCTAAGAGCTTTACTCATAGCACTCAAGTTGTGATTACTGATTCAGAATCTCACATGTCGTGGTTTTTACCTTAGTTTGAAAGAGGCACCAGAAATTCAAAAAAATCAAGAAATAGTGGAATCCTACACACATGGCTGGGCCACTGTTGGTCCATCCATGCGTGTATAGAAAGATTCTAGAATTAAGCAGAATGAGGGAATTCACATTTTGCCACTTAAAAATGGAAAATGCGTATTTTGTACAAACAAACCCATCAGTCTTGTGTCCCAAAGATACACTAGTGTGCTAAATATGGCCTCACTTAGACAAAATAGGGTTTTGGGAAGGGGATTGAGTCGAAAGCCACGCATTTTCATAGCTACTAGCTTATGTTGAGAAGTGGTTTTGGGAAAAACTTCATTACCTAGTGTTTCTTATTTTTCCTTGGTGGTAGGATACATAACAAGACTCCATGTCAATATGCCACTAGTTTTTGAAAAAAAAATAGTTGTGCCTAATATGACTATCCAATAACCGTAATTGTGCCACTAGTAAGATCAAGGTTTTGTTAGAAAAATTGACATGTCATCATGACCTACTATATCAACTAATCGATCTAACCATAAGGCTGATATGACAAGACATGTGGAGACAATTTATGACATATGTGGGTCGATGCCAACATTGCATGGGATCTAGACCTCTTTGGGTTGGCTAGAATCTCCCTCATCAACTTGTGGTTGCGTGGATCATCACCTGGCCAAAATGATCAAACGCAGTTGATACATCTGAGTATGAGAGTGATATGCCAATCCATGACACACACTCGTGGCAGATGTGGTCTCATGCCAACATTGCATGGGATCTAGACCTCTCTAGGCTGGCTAGAAACATCTGCACCAGCGTTTCTCCTATCGCTCAAAATGGTGTGTATTTCTTGGGTATAGTCCTCATCACAAAGGAGTAAAATGCCTTGATACTACTACGGGTCGTGTCTACGTGTCAAGGGATGTAGATAAAAATGTTTTTCCGTTTGCTAAACTTCATCCAAATTGCGGGTCGTCGTCTCCATAATGAAATTCTTTTGCTTCCTTCAAACAATCCCTTCTCGGTAGAAAAAACTAGGGGTATGCATACTAATTACCAATATGTGTCGATTGTTCCTATCATTGATCCTATGCAGGCCACAACTGACACCCTACCCACAAGCTCTACCAAACTAGTCACGCAAAATTCTTCCGAAAATACTGATGACAACACATCTGATAATGAGGCTGAAGAAAACACTGCTACAAGCCAAGAAAACACGGACTCTGAGCATGATACGGGGGAATCTGCCTCGAATCCGGCCCCGACAACTCTGACGTGATGTCACCTGGGCGTATTGATCCGTGCTAGTCCCCTCACGCCACGTCCCCAAGGTCTGGGCCCTCCCTTGCGTCGCGTTCTGTGCGTAAGTATGGCGGCCATGGGGAGCTCGACACGTCTTCCCCGTGGTCCCCACCAACGCGTGGATGCGTGGATCTCCCACCCAGATCTTTCCCGTGGTTCTTCTGAAGGCTTCAGGAGTGACGCCTCGCCAGGAGATCCAATCGGCACGTCGGCGACCGCTGGTGCCCAGGAATATTCTACACATGTACAATCTTCAGCGCCAAGATCTTCTGCAGCACCTGCTGCTGACATATCTACTGCTTCTGAACCCCGCACTTGACTACAAAAAGGTACTACCTCCATTCCAAAATGTAAGCCTTTTTAGAAAAGTAAAACAGCTTGCTAAAAAGGTTTATATTGTGAAACGAAGAAAGTATATTGGACCCAAAAATTCGTACTGAGGGCACAATTCGGTGGGCACTATTACCATCTATAGGAAAACCATAAAACTTGCATGAAGCTCTCACGGACACAAACTGGAAGTGTGCTATGCAAGATGAATATGATGCTCTTTTGACTAATCACACTTGGCACCTTGTCCCACCAAGCTCTAACAGTAATGTTATTGATTGCACCTTGTCCCACCAAGCTTTAACATGATCCCACCCAGTTGATACATCTAAGCATAAGAGTGATGTGCCAAGCCATGACCCACACTTGTGGCAGATGTGGACCCATGCCAACATTGCATGAGATATAGACCTCTCTTAGCTGACTAGAAATACTTTAACCAACTTGTGGTTGTATGAGTCATCACTTGGACAACATGATCCTACCTAGTTGATATATCTAAGGATAAGAGTGCTATGCCAAGCCATGATACACACTTGAAAAACCTACACCTGTTTTATTCAGTTTCATATAGCACTTGTTTAGGTCGTACGCCTTACATGTCTGATTCCCGGGATGGCAGTAGTAGTATCTGGTTGTGTTTAGCAGAGTTTTCACACTGAAACTCTAAACCTTTGTTGAGAATCTGTAACTCTGAATAAATAGATAGAAACTTGTGGTTGTATGAGTCATCACTTGGACAACATGATCCTTGGAAAAGTTAAAAAATCACTTATAAGTAGAACATGCCATGTTACAACATGGACCTAGTTTCACACCATAAATATTTAACCCTTAGACATCCTTAATAGGCACCTAGAGTTTTGGCCTAAATTTGACCGGGCCACCAATTTTTTTTTAAAAAGTCAAAGTTGTGTGAAACCTTGGACACATTTAAAAGTTACTCTAGGTAGAGGATGCCATGTTTCATCATGGATAAAATATCACATCACAAAGGTCTAACCCCTAGGCATCCTTACTAGAAACCTTGATTTTTGGCCTAAATTTGACCAGGCCACCAAAAATTCAAAAACATTCAAATTTGTCTGAAACCTTGTACATGTGTCTTAGTTTGTGTATGTTAGTATGTGTAAAAAATCCAGGTTGTTTCACGAAATTCAAAAAACATATTACTAGGAAAAGAGGCCTAGGTGAGACCAAAAGGGTTGTTCGTAAATTTCTCAATTTTTTGATGTTCATCAAATGATCCCAAAATTTTTGCACATGCTATACGAATGGTTCCTGTCAAGAATATGTAATTTATTTGAAAAAATTAAAAATTGTAAAATAGCTATTTTGTTCAAATTTTTAAATAGAAAATAAAAAAGAATATAGGATAGAAGAAAAAAGTAAGACTCGGTGTGCAGGCAACAAACCAGCCCAACCCCTACTCCCGCGCCCGCGTCACGGCTACATCCAGGCGTCAAGTAGATTGGGGCGGCCCATCTTAATCATAGACATCAAATAGTAATGGGCTCTTTCGGGCCCAACAGAAAACCGTAGCGGGAAGGACCGACGCGGGTGGGAGTTTAGTCCCACATCGCCGAGCGAGGAAAGATACCATGCATTCATGACCGCGGCATGAGCTTCTCTCAATAAATCAACATAACACATACTATTGTCACTTATCTTCCTGTTGGCCTACACATGAAAAATTTGAGCTTCGCGGGCCTGCATCCTGGGCCATAAATGGTCTTCTAGTCGTATGCAGGCCGTTTAGCACGAATTGTGTAGGTAGGCATATTTTTCATTTCCTTCTGTACTACAATAATATTTTGCATTTTGAATAAGTTTGCACGCATTTAATTAGTAACCATCTTATATATATAAGCTTGTTGTTTGTATGCCGAACATCTTTTCCAATTTGTTTTACATGAAAAAACTTACTAATTAATTTTGTAGTTGTTTTTTATTTTAGATTCACAATTCAACTAATTTTTAGAAACAATTCTCTAATATTTTTTCAATAGACTATATTTTACCAATCTTTTGCTTAACTTTTCTAGCCAAATTGTGTACATTTTGGACACTCCATATTATCTCAGTAATTCAACACAACAAGATCGCAAGGAGCAAATTGGAGCTCAAAACAATATTAATGAACTACCTAATTTGCACATATGATCAGCTATGTAGAATAATTATAAAGTATGACAATACGAACTAGAGATTCATACTTAATTAACTTTGTTGTCACAACAAAGTGAAGGGTGAAGGTGTTTCTATCCAACACAGAGAGGTCTAGATCCCATGCAATGTTGGCATGGCACCACATCTGCCACAAGTGTGTGTCATGGCTTGATATAGATCTCTTATACTTAGACCTATCAAGTGGGTGGGATCATGTTGGTCAAGTGTAGTGACTCACACAACCACTAAGTTGATGATGGTGTTTCTAGCCAACCCAGAGAGGTCTATAGCCCATACAATGTTGGCATGGGCCCACATCTACCATAGTTGTGTGTGTCATGGCTTGGCATAGTAGTGTTATACTAAGATCTATCAACAGGGTGACATCATGTTGGCCAATTGCTGAGGCATACAAACACTAGGTTGATGATGGTGTTTCTAGCCAACCTAGAGAGATCTATAGTCCATACAATGTTGCCATGGGTCTACATCTGCCACAAAGTGTCTCATCATGTCTTGGCATAGAAAAATTATATTTAGATCTATCAAGTTGGTAGGATCATGTTGGTCAAGTGATGACTCATACAACAACAAGTTGGTGAAGGTGTTTCTATCTAGCCCAGAGAAGTCTAGATCCCCATGAAATGTTAGCATGGCCCCACATCCGTCACTAGTGTGTGTCATGGCTTGGCATAGCACTCTTATACTTAGATCTATCAAATGGGTGGGATCATGTTGCTCAGTTGTAGTGACTCACACAACCACTAAGTTGATGATGGTATTCTAGCCAACCCAGTGAGGTCTATAGCCCATGCAATGTTGCCATGGTCCGATATTTGCCACAGTTGTGTCTCATCATGTCTTGGCATAGTAGTGTTATACTTAGATTCATCAAGTGGGTGGGATCATGTTATCCCAACATTGCATTGGGCTCTATACCCATGTGAGTTGACTAGAAACACCATCATCAAGGGTGTGCCATGGCTTGACATAGCAATCTTATAGCTAGATCTATTAAGTGGGTGGGATCATGTTGGTCAAGTGTAGTGACTCACATAACCACTGAGTTGACGATGGTGTTTCTAGCCAACCCAGAGAGATCAATATCCCATGCAATATTGGAATGGGTCCACATCTACCATAGTTGTGTGTGTCATGGCTTGGCATAACAAAATTATAGTTAGATCTATCAAGTAGGTAGGATCATGTTGGCCAAGTGTTAACTTATATACAGCAACAAGTTGATCAAGGTTTTTCTAGACAGCTAAGATAAGTCTAGATCCCCTGCAATGTGGCATGGGCCCACATCTGCCATAAGTGTGTGTGTCATGACTTGGCATAGCACTCCTATACTTAGATGTATCAAGTGGGCGTGATCATGTTGGCCAAGTGTTTTACAGACAACAATGCACGTTATCATTACATTCCCTAAAAAAGGTGCACTCTATTTATTATCATCAGAAAATCAGTCGACTCCATCCACAAAGTTTATGAATTAAGGGAAAGGTCTATTTTTCTTTTGGTTCCACATACCTGCATAACAGTAAGGCGCAGTTAGCTATTGAAAATTTCAATGAAAGTTTTTATAATACTTTTTAGTTGTACTCAAGGAATGACTTACTACGGATGTATTTTGCATATTTTAGTGTTTTGTCTGTTGTGACCAGCAGTATTGCATGCGCTGCATAGGTGGTGCCCCTTCCTCTTCTTCTTTTTTGTGCATTGTATAATAGTGGTCTGCCATTTTTACTCATGGGTGGATTATCACTGTTAGATCCAACACTTTTGTTTTTCTTAGGCGCACATTTGGATTTAACTTTTAGTGGATCACCAACTTGAGGTGTTTTTCCCTTGCTTCTCTATGCATCTGCATCGAAGTAGCTTGTTTGAATATTGTTGAGCCCCTTTGTCCTTTGCATTATGCGCTGCATGCATTCCTGGTATTCATGACAAGACTGTTTATCATGGCATGCCACTGCGATAACTTCTTGAGATTGTACATTCAAGTCGCAAAAAGTTCTCCTCTCGGCTGCACTTGACCATCCATATCCGAACATATCGCTCTTGCGCTTCGCAGACAATCCAAATCTTAAATTCTTTGAGAAGCGTCGAAGGACACAACAAGTTGGTATTTTGTCTAGTCGCAGGCAAGTCAATATGTAGAGGATGTGCTTGCGAGGTAGCCCCTTCCTAGCCATTCTTCTGCAGGAGCATTTTATAGTTTCTTCACTATCTCCAGGCGTGTAGGTCACGTCAAACTGCCTAATAATTTTATCTGCCCATACCACAGTATACTTATCACTGGTATCACCTTTCGCACATTCAGCAATCTTGAGTCCATCAATCCTTTTAAGCTCCGCTTGCAAGATATAGAAGTTTGCTGCAGTGAATACTTTCGCAGTAGCTAACTCAATATCGTTGTATTTAGTAATCGCCAAAGGTATTGTCTGTGAGTCCTCGTAGTCATGTCGTGCAACTTCCTGACGAATACGGTTTATGGTGTTCTCGTAGTGCACGATCAAATCCACCAGTGTCATTTTAGAGTCAAGGTGAAGGTGTAGGAACGAGTTCAAACTCTCTCTCCTCTGATTGCTTTTCATTCCGAGAAAAATCCATTGGCTAGATACGCGGTGGCCCACCATCTCTTCCTCTTATACATTCTATCTAGCCATTCTTTGGTTGCCTTCGACTACCATTTCTTAATAAACGTTCTCCATCTCTGGTCAAAGACCTCTTCTGAGGTGTTGTAGTATAGCAATAACCTAAATTCATTCAGAGAGGTGTTTTTTCATATTCTTTTCAATGTGCCACATACATATACAGTGCCACACATCCTTGAAGACATTGCTAATAGCTTTTATCATTGAACTGTCTGCATCAATGATAACCCCTTGTGGCTTCTTTTGACACATAGCTTTTAAAAATATTCGAAGCGTCCATACATATGTTTCTGTTTTCTCGTTCGAGACGATTGCACATGCGAAAATAGTAGTCCTACGGTGATGGTTCAACCCCACGAAAGGAATAAACGGCATTCCATACCAATTCATTTTGTACGTACTATCGAACACCGGCACATCACCGAAATCCTCATAGTCCCGACGTGACTGAGAGTCATACCAAAACATGGTTTTCAAATTTCCTTCTTCATCTCGCTGGTAATCCAAAAAGAATTCAGGATCACGCTCCTACCTGTTCTGCATAATGTGGATGGTTGTGTTAGCGTCACCTGATGCAATCAGCTTCCTCTTCTCCCGGGAACACATGTTGTAAAGATCCTTCGAGATAAACCCAACCTTGCTCCACCTTCCACTTTTGTTGATAAAGTTTTCATAATCTCGAACTTTCGCATCCCAGTTGCTCCCGGTGACATGATTTTAGCTCTTTGATAAGGCTTGATCTTTCTATGGGACCGAAGAAACGGGACTTCATCGTGTCTAGCTAGCACATGGTTGTGCTCGTCCTAAAATTGCAGAACTTTCCAATTCCCCTCGGATTTGTTAATCGCCACACTGAGATAGGCTCGACAGTAGCAGCGAGACAGAGCTCGTGGCCTCTTCTTGCGGCCCTCCATGTTCAAAAACTTTTTCTCATGTAATCCTGCCCTGGAACAGCGAAACCACTTGTATATAATTTCTCCATCAAGAGCTCGCCTCACCTTCTTCATCTTATGCTGAAACGACGTTCTCTGGCGTATGCGTTGTAGTAAACGAATATTGTCTCTTCGGAAGGGAAGGTCATCTCCTTTACAATCCAATGCATGTCACGTTTATCATGAGCATGCTAAAAATCCTTCTCTGGCATCACTTGATGCTGACTGTGCTCATGCTGTGAACTGTCTATAACCTACACAATTAAAAGCAAAGAAATGTAAGTGGTCATATGGTTGATACTATATATGTCTTGTCGTACAATAATAAGCAACTTACATCACTATTGTATTTAGATTTTGATCCTTCAGTTCCTTATGATTCTTCTGTCGTTTCTTCATCCCAGGTTTCTAAGTCCAAATCCCCAAAATAATCATGGTCACTCTGAGAGAATAGTACAACCTGCAGCATTATATCACAAAGTCATAACATGTCTATTCAATTCTTATAAAAATAATGTAGCACTAGACATACATCACTAATGCTTTCTGAGATCGATTCTTTTCTATGGCGCTCCTTGTTTCCACAACCGATGTCCATCTGCACAATTTAAAAAGTGTGTGTATAAATTTGCATGCTCTAGGTCTGCGTACAAAATAAAAAAGAAACTTCACTTGACCTTATCATCCTCGGATCCGTTTTCTTCAAAGAGGTCGTTCTCAGTAAGCTCATCTTCAGAGAAAGAACTATCTCTATCATTCGAACTTGAATCACCATTGTGCGTAGGGACGCTCTCATTGTCACTCCCAGTTGGCATAGAGTCCTTCATCTTTTCAAGCAAAGAAAACCAACAACGCTAATCTAATCAGTGATGTATATGTGGAGAACTCGGAGATGCAAATATGAACCCTAAGCCACTATGCTAAAGGTGATGGAAAGAATGTGGGTTAGAGAGGCAGCTACTCACATCTTCCGGGCGCCGGTGGCGAGATGGGACACGGGACTGGTTGATGCGGCCTGAGGATGAGAAGATTTGGCTGGCCTTTGATCTGCAGATGTAGGATTGGAATGGTTATCGTTGGCGTGGATGGACACGTCGCCACCAAAGTCGGGCATGTTCGCAGGTGGAGGATTAGATCTCGGCCGACGGCGTGGACAGCCACGTCGCCCCTGGAGCCAGGCAGGCTCATGGTTGGAGGATTAGAAGGTTGGCCGCCGGATTCACGTCGCCAATCCGGATCCTTCGCCAGCGCACCTCGCCACCGGAGCCAGGAAGGATGGTCGAAAATTTAGGGTCATAGCGGTGTCTGGGGAAATGGCGGCCGCGATACTTTTTGTGATCAAACCTAATAATGGCGTGGCGACGTGGCAATGGTTGACGACGTGACAATGAATGGGAAAATCTAATGGCGTGGCGACGTGGCAATGGTTGACATCGTGGTAGTCAATAGTACGTATGCGAATACATGGGAATACGGGCCTGGACATGGGCTTCGGGGGCTATCCTCGCGTGCCCTCCTCTAAAAACGCACGGGGGCAATTCTATCCTAGCGAAGTTTATCACTTTTCAGAGCGCGTGGGTCTATGGAATCACAGCTCATAACTATTAGCGTAAACATTTGCTCCATTGAGTTACTTTCTTTTACTTTACTTGCAATAGTTTACTTCCTGTCTTTGCTTTGAGCACTTTACAGTTTACTAGTTAGAAGTAAAAAGTAACCCTAAAGATTCTAGTTCGTTGCTTTGCATAGAAGGCCATATAAGTGGGTTATATGGCTTTAGAGAATAGATATTTTATCTTTAGCTTCTCGTGGGTTCGCCACTAAAATACTTATTGAATTGTACTACAGTGGTTCCCTGCTCTTGGGATTATTAGCACACCATGCGAACTAATCATCGCCTCACAACATAACATGAACAATGAAAAAAAATCTCAATCCCGAAACCCTAAACAGAGAATCTGCCAGAATCGACCGACTTCAAATCCAAGATCGAAGCAATGTATCGGAAGATCTTGCAATTACCAAGGCACAAAACACATCACGAGACTAGTAATGACCAAAATCAATGTAATCGACCAAAACTAGACCAAATTGATACAAATCTAGCGTGCATATAAATGAAACGTCGAGAACTACGCTCTAACACATAGATCTATGCTGCTAGAACAAAGAAAGCGAGGTTTGATGCCTTACCGCCATTGAAGACAACACAAAGTGAAGCGGTTGTTGTTGATGTACCACCATCTATGGCCCTTCCGGTGCTCTTCGATATGCCAGCGGGAGATCAACCACCGACGGTGAGGGAAAAGTGAAGAAGGTGTGGTTGTGAATGGGGAGAGTGAGAAGTGGTGACCAGAATTATGGCACGACTTCTTGATGCCGCGCGTGCAAGCCCGTGCCGACACTTGGGTCGCCAAGGCCTAGCCCCGTGGAAACGCTTGATTTCGGCGCACCGGACCAAGTTTTGGCCTACTTTAAGCCTCATGCGGTGCAAAATCCAAATACAACCCAAGACATCAAACGGCCTTATTTCTTTTTGCCAGGTGCGAGAAAGACATCCGCGGACAAACAAACAGGCCATTAGAATCGCTCTAAAAAATTCGAAAAGACACAAACGGCAAACCATTAGACGTGGGCGAGTGCGCACTGACTTCCTCCGCTTCAAAATATATAGATACATTTATTTCATAAAACTAAAACATCTTATATTTTGAAACGGACGAATCTGACATACCATGCTAGCAGGTTGTGAGAAATATGATAGTGCAAATGATCTAATTCAGTTCTATAGGATATACTCGTGTTGATCCTACCATCCTTTTCCTCCAGATCACACAGCCAGTAGGGAACATACACAACGCCACAGATACGTAAGCGCGACGGAATACATAGGTAGAACAAGACGAGGGCTCGAACGGGATGTCACGCTGCTCGCACCGGATGTCACAAGCGACGACGACGTCGGCAACGTCTCGTCGAACTGGACGAAGGATCTGTATGCCGCATTGGGCATCCAGTAGACGGGGATGACCTGATTGGCGACGACCGACCTCCCCGACTCGTCGGTGACGCGCAGCGAGAATGGCCCCTGCAGCGGGCGGAGCCTGTCCAGCCGCCAGATGGAGCCCCACGACTCCTTCATCGGCGTCCAGTACCCCGTCGGCACCCTGTCCGGCAGCCGTGACTCCATTATGTCCACCTGCACCGCGTCCCCGTCGCCGTCCTCGTACTCCACCAGGATCGCCAGGTAGTTCGGGTTGGACCCGTGCTGTACGCGGAAGGTCACCGTAAGCCCCGGGTACTCGCAGGGCACCCTGCAATGTGTGCCATTCCCAGGATCAGTGTCACGAGCAAGTATGAAAATCTGCTTTGTGGTGTTTTCTTCTTTTTGATACTATAAGAAAATCTGCCACTAGGATGTGCAAGATGGTTATGTCGAGAATTAGCAAAAGTGCAGGCAAAGCACAGAGTTGGTTTTAACAAAGTTTGCTTTTTGTGCAGAAGCGGCGGTGGCAAGGAAAGTAGCCAATGGTGGAGAAGGAAAGCCGGATGCCCATGTCGTGGTCGGCTGAAGTTAAGCACGATAGCATTAAGTAAGATGGCGACCTCTTGAACTGCATGTCGATGATGCCGGCGTGGCGGAGCTCGTCGTTGCGGCCGTACTTGGCCATGGCGCCGAAGGCGGTGCCGCTGAGGTCGAAGTGGTAGCGCGAGACCGGGTAGTAGTTCATGTCCGTGATGATCACCTTCTCCGGGACGCCGGAGCAGGCACGGTGGGCGACGCACCTGATCTGCATCGCACGCAACAATCCAAGATCCATGGAATCAAATTAGTCCATCCTCACAGGCTGTCTGGGGGAAAGAAATAAACTACGACGTCGGCACGTTACTGTCAGTGTGAAACAAGTGCAGTTTCGGCGGCCGACAGTAGCTAGCTAGCTAACCTGGTAGCATGAGCCGCACCCCTTGCCGTCCTTGAAGAGCGGCTGGTTGCCGCACGACGTCATTGCCGAGAAAGGCGGCAGGTTCACGTTCTTGAACCCGCAAGCGCCACCTGCATCGGTGATTTGGTGATAGAAGAACAAGAACCATAATCAGCATTCAGCAATGCAATTGCAATGCACACAGACATGATAGGCACGGCACTAGCAGTACCATTGTCATAGGGCCCGGCGCCGTTGGGAGCGCCGTACCAGGTGGCCCGGGCAGCGATCCAGCTGCCGTCGTCAACATTGGTGCCGCCGGAGCTGGAATTGAAGGTGGGGACACTGGTGCCAGGGACATTGGTTGCAGGGACATTGGTGGTGGGGGCAGGTGGAGGAGGTGTGTAGCAGAATAGATCAGGCAGATAGCCGCAGCCGCGACATCCATGGGCGGCGACCAGGCAGAACAGAGCAACCACAAGGGGAAAGGGGAAGGCTGTTGCCATCGCTCGGCCGCTGGTGTGCTGTGGCCAATGCCGTACTCCGGTGGTTAATGCTGTTAGCGAAAAATGCCAATTTGTAGGCCCGCTCAGCGAAGGGATCCAACTGAAGCGTCCTCTTCTGCTTGTGGAAGGAAGGAATGTAGAGCCGTGATTCTTCGCCTCCCCTTCGGACGGCGTTTTCACACGCGAGGACGAGCGGCAGCTTCGACAGGGACGCCGTCGTAGGAGCTATGCCACTCCCCGGTCTCCGCTACGGCCTCATCGCCGGCGCATCAGATCCAGCCAGCACCTTCGCGCACGCGGAGACAGAGAGCACGAGTTTCTGAAGCTTCACGGCGCTGCAGGAGGGCGTCAAGGCCTCTCCCATCTCCACCCCCAACCTCTTCACTACAGAGGAGCAAGAAAGATCGAAGAGGATTCCTCAATGAGGACACAGTCTACCGAATCTTTGAAGCAAGAAAAGAGATCACGGTAAGAGAAACGATAAGACTCACGTTCTTCACCAGTCTGAGAAGCGCAGTGCAGGGAAGCAGATGTGCCACTCCGGCGAGACCAGAGCGGCGGTCACGGAGCTGGAGGCAAATGGAAATGGGCCGCGCAAGGAGATACCAGCGGGGGACCTGAATAGGCCGGGGCAAGATGCCGCTGCCGTCTACGGGGACCCTAATGGTCAGGGTCCCGGCGGCGGCGGCGGCGGGGAATGACGCTGGAGAAATGGCAGAGGCGGAGCCGACTGTGGGTGTGAGTGCTCGAGGATTTTGGTAGGGGAGTGGGACTGTGGGAACCAGACATGATCAGATGAGGACGTTCGAAGCACTAGTGGGCTTTGATGCCCCAAATAGGTATAGTAATATTAAGACATGTCGGCAGCCCGATATGGTCTTTGAATAGATCATAGACACGTTGGTGGCCCAACACATTGGTGGCCCATCAAACACCAAAACTTGAGCCCTAAATTTGACGCAGATAATGTCCGCTGGCAACTCAGGAAAATGTCAGTTCCGCTTCTCTCCCTACAGCACGTGGCATGGAGCAGTCTTGTCTTGATAGTATCGAGAGAGTTTTGGTAGTTTTTTCTCTCGAATCAAGATGAAAAGGATGTCATGTAAAAAGGATGTTTGCGCGCCTTTTTCTTTTAAAACTTAAAATCCAGAACAGCACATCTTTAAGAGCATCCCACCACCGGTTCTGTCATTTTCGAACCAATCCGCACAAACAGATTACCGGACGCACATGCTCCCGAGGCATGGCCTAAACAGACCGATATGTCCAACGCGACCCATATCTTCACTAAATTTGAAGCACCGATGCATCGGATCGGACAATACGAACATCCTCCTATCCTTCCGCGTGGGCCAAGGGCCTGCATGGCAGCGATCAACGGCCTTCTTCCTCTAGCCATCAATGGAGGTAGGTTGACTCCAAAGTTGGTCGTGCGGCCGGATGCCTGCGCTCCTGCGCTAGCCGCTGGCCTTCATCAATAACGGCATTTTGGCCTCCGTGCCGACATCCAATGCATTGGGCTTTTTAACACGCCACCCGCTTCCATTTTCTTTCACACTTCCACATTCTTCCATTCACCACCACCACAGGCATCGCAGCAGCCATGGTCGGCGCCACAGGATCAAGGAAATGGCAGCTAGGACGGCCACCAGGAATAGGGTGTGGCCGAGGTTGGTGAGGAAGAGGGGCGAGGACAGAGCATGTCTCCGCTAACGTCCCGTCGCCACACGCGTTGCCACCATCGTCGCCCGAGCCAGTCGTCGTATACCCCTCTGGCTTCAAATTCGGCGTCACCATTAACTTGAGCGACATCTTCAACAAGATCCGCCTCCCACTAGTTTGTGTTGGTGGTCGACGGGCAAGATCCCCACCAACTCGTATTGCAGGTGCTCGGCGGCTAGATCAGCCTATGGTCCGTGGAGCTGTTGTTCGACCGCCTCACCAGATACACCTCCACAATGACTAGAGGGAGTACGGCTGCGTGCATGCCATTGATGCCAGGCATTTCCTCATCTTCAAGTATGATGGGTACGCCATGCTCACTGGCAAGGTCTTCTATGAGACCATGTGCCGCCGCCACTACCAATCCGACTTTGATGACTAGACGACGCTAGGTTATCGTACTATGTATTTACTAATTTCTAGTCCATTGCATCATCATTTCTAATCCCTAGACTATGTATGCAATCCATGGATCTACCCAAGATTTTGAAATATAAAAACTAAGCCATGGATCGCCTCACTGGCGCGGTGTCTCACTTTGCATCTTCATAACCGTTTGTTGGTGGTCAGATAGTGGCTGAAAGTCGTTGAAAACATACCAACGTTGGCACCGGTGGCATTGCCAAAATTTAGCCAACGTGGACAAAATGGGTCAGACCGCTGGAGGCACTAGCTTGACAGGTCGGACAAAATTGGTCAACCCAAATAGACCAAATCGAACAATTTTTGGATGTCCAGAATGTGACGCGACCGTTGGAGATGCCCCTAAAGCCTTGTGTTTGAATTTTTACTTGTTCGGCAATTTGCGGCGTTTCGCCGATTTGTCTTGCACGGGTTTTTAAGGATCCCCCATGATGGCTCTATAGGAACGCCAAAATCCAGTGTTTCAACTAGAGGTGGGCATAATAAACCAAAACCGAACACCGAAACTGAATTAACCGGAACCGAAACTGAATACACCGAACCCGAATTAGTCGAAACTAATTTTGGTTAGTAAATATGATTAACCAAATTTATAAATATTAATTCGGTTTTGACTCTCTGTTAACCGAAATAACCATAAAAACAGAAAAATATACATGAGAAAGCTAAATATATTTGTGATTCTGTCCCAGGCGTCCATTACTGTATATAAGTACTAGCTCATGCGACAAAAATACATGCATGCAAAAGCTGTCAGACAGCCCATGCATGTACGTATGTCTCCAGCCACATACACACGTACATGTTCGTGGTTTAACTGTCAATTGTGTCTATGAATTTTGTTGGAAGCCTTTCAATTGTTTTCCTATTTCTGATATAATCATGTATTTTAGCTGAACTCTCAATACATACAATTTGTTGAATATATATGGCTTGGAAGATAGACATCATTTTTTTAAACGAGCAAGATAGACAACATGCTTATTATGTTCTTTTTCTACATATGCGTTCAAGACATCAGCTAGCCATGTATTGCTTCAGGTACTCGCCGACCTGGAGGTCGCTTCCGGTGCGCCGATGAGTGATTTAGCTCATATGGATCTGACATATATTATTGCACAGTGTTGTTATTTCCAGAAGTTCGGTTAAAAACCGAACACCGAACCGAATTGTCCACTAACCGAACTATCAATTAATTATTAAACCGAAATAATTTCGGTGCCTATTTTGTAGAAACCGAATTATAGAAAAACTTGAAAAACCGAACCGAATTAACCGAAAAAACCGAATGCCCACCCCTAGTTTCAACCGGGATAGGCCCCGGATAGTAGGCTTACCTCCCTCTTATAAAATCCATCCCCATTTTCCTCTTGGGCAGAGGCTTGGGCAGTGGCGGCGGCAGCATCAATTTAGATCTTCGGCAGCAGATGCTACGACCACTCCAGCATTGGCTGCTACGACTTCTCCGACTCCGGCATCTGCGGAACTGGCTTCTCCCTCGCCATCTTCTCTGCCTATGGCAGGTCGTTGACATCTGCAATCATGGAAGTAAGAGTCGCGTCCTTGCCTCCTCATCCCCAAGGTTAGTACCTAGGTAGTTAGCTCGACATTAGGGTAGTACCTAGAGTGCTTATGCAATGTCGCTCTATTTAGGGCCAATGGTTGAAGGTTATCCTCAAGGAAGTTTTCCTGGTCTCTATGAGTCAGACATGGATGCTCTTGATCCACAGAAGAACAGCTGGTAGGACCAACAGGGTGGCAGTGAAATATGGTCCCATGATGCAGCGAGACAGAGAGAGGATGTCAAATGTGAACTAAAACTACAAAAAATACGATGTATAGGCTAATCGCCATGCTCAGGATGAGAAGAACCCCTTTTAACCATCTTGTGCATACATTCACGGTTAGGGGTTTCCTTAAGGACAACATCGACACCTATGTTGAAGAGAAAGTGGCTCTATTTCTTCATGTTCTAGGACATAAGTAGAGATTTCAAGTGATTCATAGCACATGGAGGAGATCTACCAAGACAATTTCCCGATATTTCCATCACCTATTGTATGCTGTTGGAGAGCTCAGAGGAGAGATGATCAAGTCACCAACTGGTCAAACCCCACGAAGATATAAGGCAACGCTCAATGGTTCCCATTTTTCAAGATGAGAAACTCTAGCTTATACTTCATGAGTTGATTGTATTACACTACCTCCTAACATTCTTGTAATGCCAAGATTTATTATACCAGTTGATGGTACTCATGTGATGGCTAGAGTGCCGAAAGACTAACAGGCTGCATATAGGGGTGAAAGAACTACCCCAGCTAGAATCTGCTTGCCGCTATTGATTTCGACATGAATTTCACATATGTTCTTGCTAGTTGGGGAGGATCTTCCCATGATGCCACAATTATGAATGATAGCCTTCACATAGCTGATGGCCTAAAGTTCTCTGAAGGCAGGTTCTACCTAGAAGATGTTGGGTATGCTTATCTCCAGGAATTCTTTCACCCTATAGGTTAACAAGGTATCATCTCAATGAGTCAGGTGATATGTCGGAAACGTATCTATAATTTTTTATGTTCCATGCTTGTTTAGTATCTACTTTGCTTTGCTTTGTCTACACTTTGAGGTGTTTATATATGTTTTCTGGTACTAACCTATTAACAGGTTGCCACAAAGTGCATTACTGTTTCTGCTATTTTTGGTTCCAGAAAATCTAGTAAGGAAATATTCTCGGAATTGGACGGGACAAAAGCCAAAGTCAATATTTTATCAAGGAGAACACGGAGTCCAGAGGAGAGACAGAGGGGATCCACAGGGCGGATTCAGCCCCCAGGCATGGGCCCACCCTCAGCCCCGCCTGGGCAAGATGTGGGCCCCCTGGCTGCCCTCCTGCCTCGTCTCTTCGCCTATAAGAAGTCCCTAATGTCTAAACCCTAAGCACCCGATCAATATTCCACAAAACCGTCTGTAGCCGCCGCCACCATCATCCCTAGATCGGGGGATCTCAAGCTCTTCCCGGCACCCTACCAGAGGGGAGATCATCCTTGAGGCCTTCTTCTTCATCATGCCAGCCTCCGGTATGAAGCGTGAGTAGTTCCACCTTGGACTACAGGTCCTTGTAGTAGCTAGATGGTTGTATCTCCTCCTTTGTGCTTTCATGTCTAGATCTTGTGAGCTCCGTTCATGATCAAGATCTCATCTATTTATAATCATGCATGTTGTGTTTGTGGGGATCCGATGGATATTGAGATTACTATGTCAGATTGATTAATGGTTTTGTCTTATTGATTTTATCATTTCTGTGTTGTTTGTGATCTTCCATGCTCTCCGTTGTTAGTGGCTATATTGGTCAAGTAGTTTCTAGTGACTCCAAGAGGGGGTATCTATGCTCGATAGTGGGTTCATGCCTCTATTTAATCTAAGGGAAGTGACAGAAATCTCTAAGGTTGTATATGTGATGTTGCTACTAGGGATAAAATACGATCTCTTGTTCATGGAACAAGTGGATTGTTTACCTTACACACTTTGCTTAAAGCAGTTGTTTGTTGCTTGCAACTTAATACTGGAGGGGGTTCGGATGGTAACCCAAAGGTGGACTTCTAGTCATAGATGCAGTTGGATGGCGGTCTATGTATCTTGTTGTATTGCCCAATCTAATCTCATAGGATCTTGATGTATAGTATTCCATTGTTATTCCTTGCTCAATCCTGTCAATTGCCCTGCTGTAATTTGTTTACCCTGCATGCCATGTTTGTTTATCTAAGGAGAACACCTCTAGTGAACTATGGACCCCAGTCCAATCTTTACCATTGATACATCTTCCGCTGTTACTGTTTAATTTCTGCAAACCACTATCACCTTCCACACCATACAGTTAATCCTTTGTTACAGCAACCGGTGAGATTAACAACCTCACTGTTCGTTGGGGCAAAGTCTTGAGTTTGTGTTGTGCAGGTTTCCAAGTTGCTTGCAACACCTTTGAGACGTTTCCTTCCTCCTACTGGTTTGATAACCTCGGTTTATTACTGAGGGAAGACTTGATGTTGTGTTGCATCACACCTTGCTCTTGGGGTTTCCCGATGAAGCTCTCTCAGGCGCCATCATCAGGCATGGATGCTCTTGATCCACCTAGCAGATGCTGGGTATGCTTGTTGCTATGAGTCAGGCATGGATGCTCTTGATCCACAGAAGAGTGACTGGTAGGACCAACAGGGTAGCAGTGAAATATGGTCCCATGATGCAGCAAGATAGAGAGAGTATGGCAAATCTGAGCTACATCTATAACAAATACGATGTATAGGCTATCGCCATGCTTAGGATGAGAAGAACCCCCTTTAACCATCTTGTGCAAACATTCACAGTTAGGGGTTTGCTTAAGGACAAGATCAACACCTACGTCAAAGAGAAAGTGGATATATTTCTTCATGTTCTAGGACATAACCAGAGATTCTGAGTGGTTCACAACACATGGAGAAGATCTACCAATACAATTTCCTGGTATTTCCGTCACTTATTGTATGTTGTTGGAGAGCTCATAGGAGAGATTATCAAGTCACCAACTGGTCAACCCCGACGAAGATACAAGGCAACGCTCGATGGTTCCCATTTTCAAGATGAGCAACTCTAGCTTGTACTTCATGAGATGATTGTATTACACTGCCACCAACATTCTTGATGTGGATTTTAACCACTTTTGTGGCCCGATCTTCATAGATTTGAAGGGATTTGGGGGAGGGGAGCAAATAACACGTTGAACATGCGAGGGAAATCGAAGATACAAATGCACACCACACCAAAATTGGGTTTCTCTCGTTGGCCCGAACCACCAAGCCAATAGAATGATAGAGGGAGATACCAAAGGTAAAATCCCTTGCGAGAGACTGGATAGCTCTTGATAGAATCACACATTGGGAGAGAGTAGCAACCAAGTAGAATCCCAAAGGGGAGATACCAAGCACTACTAGAATCCATACATATGGGAGAGATCAAGAACTAGAAGAGCGCCTTGACGACTTCAATAAAGAAGGACTTGATACAACTCATAGATAATCTAATGATAGGGGGTTCGCATCCAGGGGTTGGCCTAAGCCATGATTCTCAAATCCATTCATCATCATCTCTACCTATATCTGAGCCACAAGGGGCTATTTACAATACTTGTGTCAAAGTGGTAGGTGGAGGGTAATATTCCTCGGCATCAAACCTTAAACAATGCGTAGAATGGACATTTCGGCGGTCAAGTCGGGCTAAGCTGGGAGCCGGGTGGGTCGGCGGCTAAGTCGGCAAGCCGTAACATGCACCGGATGTTTCTGCATGGAGCCGGTCCGTCCATGGGCTGTCGGATGAGCATAATAGCGCGTCTTACGATGGGGCGCTGATCGGTTTGGCGTGGTGCCGAATTGATCCAGCGGTGGATCCAGTGGCACCGGTCCTGGTGCCGGAAGCCTTCTTCCGCCTTCTCTTCCATGCCTCTATGATGTCAACCTTGAGTCATTGGGCATCCTTGTCTCCTCCTATTGGCATCATGGTCATGGGCCTAGTCATACAATAGGCACTTGGCTCAAGTAGGACCCCATTCATGTGATTACCAAAGGAATACGAGATATGGAAGGAATTCACCTTTGTAGGAACGGTTGGTGTAGCATGATGTGGACCAACGGTGATTCCCGTGTGTTGGGCTACATCATCTCCCCCTCTTGAAAAATACTCGACCTCGACGATATCCTATCAATATATTGTAAGGAAGGAGATATTCCTATTATGTCATGATGGATGCTCTCTAGAGCTTGCTTTGTCAACTCGTGCTCAATCGAGGTTGACATTGGGACGTGGGTACCTACACACACCATAGTTGAAAGAAACAACGTATGTGCATGGTATATGAATACATCATCCATCATGATGCATGTTATCTTGTGCACATCACCATTAGCATCAAGCAATATATCATAGAAGGCATGGTGATCATGCAAGAAAAGGGTGGGAACATACTTATCATGGAAAGTATCAAAATCTCCAAAGTTGAGAAAGCTATGGGGAAATATCATTATTAACCATACGAGTTAGGAACAAGCCTTCATTCATCATCAACTACACCTATATTTGAGCCACAAGGGGCTATTTATAGTACTTGTGGCAAAGTGGTGGGTGGGCGGAATATTCCTGGTCATCAAACCTTAAACAGTGTGCAGCCTATACATTTTGATGGTCAAGTCGCCGGCGCCGGGCTAGGAGCCGGACGGGTCGGCGGCTAAGTCGGCAAGTTGGGACATGCGCAGGATGCTTCGGTACGGCGCCGGTTCATCCATGGGCTGCTGGATGAGCGTACCGGCGCGTCTTCTGGCGTGGCACCGGACTGATCCGATAGTGGATCCGGTGGCGCCGGGCCTGGCGCCGGAAACCTTCTTCTACCTTCTCTTCCATGCCTCGATGATGTTGGCCTTAAGCCCTTGGGCATCCTTGTCTCCTCCTCTTGACATCATGGTCATGGTCCTAGTCATACAATAGGCACTTGTCTCAAGTAGAATCCCATTCATGTGATTACCAAAGGAAGACGAGATATGGAAGGAATTCACCTTTCTAGGAACGGTTGGTGTAGCATGATGTGGACCAACAGTGATTCATGTATGTTGGGTTACATAAATTCTTGTAATGCCAAGATTACATTGGACCAATTAATGGTACTCATGTGATGGCTAGGGTGCCGAAAGACTGACAGGCTGCATATAGGGGAGAAAGCATTCCCTAGATAGAATGTGCTTGTTGTTGTTGATTTCGACGTGAATTTCACATATGTGCTTGCTGGCTAGGGAGGATCTATCCATGATGCCACAATTCTAAATGACAGCCTTCGCATAGCTGATGGACTCGAGTTCCCTATAGGCAAGTTCTACCTAGCAGATGTTGGGTATGCTTGTCGCCAAGAATTCTTTCACCCTTCGGGTCTACAAGATACCATCTCAATGAGTCAAGCATGGATTCTCTTGATCCACCTAGTAGATTTTGGGTATGCTTGTTGCTATGAGTCATGCATGGATGCTCTTAATCCACAGAAGAGCGGCTGGTAGGACCAACAGGGTGGTAGTGTAATATGGTCCCATGATGTAGCGATATAGAGAGAGGATGGAAAATCTGAACTACATCTACAACAAATACGATGTTTAGGCTATCTCCATGCTCATGATGAGAAGAACCCGTTTTAACCATCTTGTGCAGACATTCACGGTTAGGGGTTTGCTTAAGGATAACATCAACACCTATGTCAAAGAGAAAGTGGCTCTATTTCTTCATGTTCTAGGACATAACCAGGGATTCCGAGTGATTCACATCACATGGAGGAGATCTACCAAGACAATTTACCGATATTTCCATCACCTGCTATATGTTGTTGCAACGCTCAAAGGAGAGATGATCAATTCACCAACTGGTCAAACCCCACAAAGATACAAGGCAACGCTTGATGGTTCCCATTTTTCAAGATGAGCAACTCTAGCTTATACTTCATCAGATGATTGTATTGCTCTACCGCCTAACATTCTTGTAATGCCAAGATTGTATTGGACCAATTGATGGTACTCATGTGATGGCTAGAGTGCCAAAAGATTAATAGGATACATATGTTGGAGATATGCCCAAGAGGCAATAATAAAGTGGTTATTATCATATCTTCATGCTTGTGATAAATGTTTACATCCCATGCTATAATTGTATTAACCGGAAACATTAATACTTGTGTGGTTTGTAAACATAAAAGAGTCCCTAGTAAATCCTCTTGTTAAACTAGCTTGTTGGTTAATATATGATCATGGTTTCCTAATCATGAACATTGAGATGTTATTAACAACAAGGTCATATCATTAGGAGAATGATGTGATGGACATACTCCCATAGTTAAGCATAGCATAAGATCAAGTCATTTAAAATAGTTCACTTGCTATAATCTTTCAAATACATAGTAACCCAAATCCTTCGACCATGATATCATGTTAATCACCATCATCGGATGGATGCTTTGATGATATCAAACACCACTTCGTAAATAGGTGGCTATAAAAGGTGGCATTGAGTGTTTGGAAAGTATTTGTTGAGGCACATGGATCAAGAGTGGGATTTGTCCATCCATATGATGGATAGATATACTCTAGGCCCTCTTGGTGGAATGTCATCCAATTAGCTTGCAAGCATGTGACTGGCTCACAAGGGATCACATATCACAGAAACGAGTAAAGAGTACTTATCGGTAACGTGGTTGAACTAGGTATGTAGAGATACCGATGATCAAAACCTCGGATAAGTAAAGTATCGTGAGACAAAGGGAAATTGGTATCGTATATAAATGGTTCATTCGATCATGAAGTAATCGTAGAAATATGTGGGAGCCATATGAATTTCCAGATCCCTCTATTGGTTATTGATCGGAGAAGAGTCTCGATCATGTCTGCCTAATTCACGAACCGTAGGGAGACACACTTAAGGATTCGATGTTGTTTAGTAGATATGGAATGTGAGTAAAGAGACCGAATGTAGTTCGGAATCTCGGATGGGATCTAGGATATCACGGGGAAATCCGTAATGGTCCGGAGAATAAGATTCATATAAGGAAAGTCCAATTTCAGAGTTCGGGAATGGTTACGGTGTTTTCACCGGAATGTTCTAGAAGGGTCTAGAAGGCCGACCGATCCGGAGGGGTAAGGGGACTTGGATGTGTTATGACAAAGTGGAATGGTTGCATCATGTCCTAGTTCACTTGGCTGGACACTTGGAATAAAGAAATCAAACTCTAGTTTGAAAGTCAAAAAGGCAGTTTGAAAAAGTCAAACTGGAACATTAGTTTCCAAGTGGAGGGAGAGAAGGAAACCTTGGGAGAGAAGGTTTCCCTTCCCTCCCCACCAATCCGCTGGCTAGCAAGGGAGTTAAGGGAGGACACGGCTAGCCCTACCGCCCCTCCCACCTATAAAAGAAAGGGAGGGGGCACCCCTCTCCCTACACCTTGAACTTAGCCAGCGCCCCCCTCTAAACCCTAGGCCGCCGCCCCTCCTGCTGCTGGCGCCCTAGCTCACCTATAAATTTCTTCCGCCATCTAGTCTAAACCGTAGCCGCTGGTTGGTCTACTCCCTCGGCATCTAAACTCTAGCCCCGAGGCTCTCTCTACTCCACCATACCCGCTCCGGCTTAGGCGAAGCCCGGGATCTCCCCTCTACTTCCGACACCACGCCGTCGTGCTACTGGAATCACGAGGAGAGTGCTACAACCTCCGCTGCCTGCTGGAACAAGAGAGAGGAAGGTCTTCATCGAGTACCGTACATGTGACCGACTGCGGAAGCGCTGCCGGAACGCGGTGGAAGGATCGTCCACGCGATCTTGAGATAGGCAAGTGAACGACCACATCACCCACGAGAATCTGCTCTCGTTAACCGCTTTGGATCTTCGAGGGTTAGTACTCTATCGACTCGTTGCTACAATCTAGTAGATAGATCTTGGCTTGTGTGTCTTCAGGTGATAGAATTTTCTTGTTTTCCATGATATGAACCCCTATAGTGGTATCAGAGCCGTGTCTATGAGTAGATCTGTTGAACGAGTAGAACACAATGGTCATTATGGGCGTTGATGCTTTTGTTGTCGATTGCTTCTTGTGTACTTTGCATCTTGCGGGATGGTGGGATGAAGCAGATCGGGTTAACCTTACATGACATCGTTCATGAGACTTGCTCCAGGCTCGACATGCAACTTGTATTGCATAAGTGGCTTTGCGGGTGTCTGTCTCTTCCAACATAGTGAAGATTCAATTTACAACCGGTGATTAACAATACTAGTATCAATGTTGTGGTTCTTGTTCATAAGTTAGAACGGTTCTTATTCGAATCCCCAAACCACGTAAAACATGCAAAGAAAATTAGAGGCGTCTAACTTTGTTTTGAAGGGGTGTGCTGTGATGTGATATGGCCATCATTGTGATTATATATGATGTATGCAATGATCCTTATTGTAAGTCGGCAACCGACGGGAGCCTTATGGCTGTCTTTTAATTTCGTTGAGACCCGCGTGTCTATTTTTCAAAGTATTTGTAATAGTTGATGCTGGTGGACGACAACCATGGAGCGGTGCCATTGACCTTGACGCCACACCGGTGATGATGGAGATCATGTTCGTGCTTGAAGATTGAGATCAGAAGTACAAGAAGAAAGGCCATATCATATCACATATTTTGAATTGCATGTGATTTTAATCCTTTTATGCATCTTGTATTGATTAGGTCGCGATGGTAGCATTATAAGATGACCCCTCTCACAAAATTATCAAGTAAAGTGTTCATCATTAGTTAGCACCGTTACCAAGACGCATCGTTTCGAAGTACCACATGATGATCGGGTGTGATAGAATCAACGTGTGCATACAACAGGAGCAAGCCATATTTGCTCATGCAGAAACTACGGTTAATATTGACGATCCTAGCATGTACATACATGTTCTTGGAACACGGAATACCGAAAGGTAAAGCATGGGTCATATAGATGATATGATGAACATGATGATTGTTCGCCTTTGAAACTACATCATGTCACGTGATGATCGGACTTGGTGTAGTGGATTTGGTTCGTGTGATCACTAAAATAATGTGAGGGATATTGTTTTGAGTGGGAGTTCAATAGTAATATGATTAAAAGTTGAACACTATTTATCATAAATTAAATCAAAGTGAATTTGCATAGTTGTTGTAGTCATTGGCATCCGTTTACCACCTTATGCTTAGTTGAAATTGAGATGATAGAACTATAAAATTCTGGTTAGTTACTTTACGAACTGGTATCATATTGTTTTGAAGTGTTAATCTAAAGTTTAAAAGTTTTATTGCAAACTTTCAGCAAGTTCCGGTTACTCCATGAAGTTTAATAATTGGTATTAAATCAAGAGTAACAATTCCAGTGTTAGTATCTAAGCATCATGTTTGTCTCCATGATTCTTGATGTTCAAAAGATTGTTTTGAACATCAAGGTTATCTAGGAGCTGAAAGAGTTGTTTCAGAAACCATTATGTGTGAAGATATTGCGATATCTGAAATGATGTTTTGGTTACAACATGATAGAGTATAATATGGCAAAAGTTTATGTTCTCATATTTGATGAGAATTTGTAAAAGGTTGGAGACGTTGGTCGTCCTAATCCTCCAAAAGGTTTTGGAGAGCAACATTATACTCACAATTCACCGTTATAAGCTAAAGTAGGTTGATCATGAATAGTTCCATGATAAGGATGAATATTTGATGTAGATAAAATGTTTACTACACTAAAAGATTACTAAATAATGGAATTTGAAAGAACACCAAGCATTTGATGATGGTTATCTACTTCAAAGTGCAAGTCCAAAGACATTGGTATTTAACTATACACGCTTTGGACTATGTGTCATGAGTATGGTGCCACTTTTGATGTTGATAGATTCATTTTAAAGGATAAATAAATACTGAAAGAGAAATCTAAGAAATAATTGGCAGAAAATAAAAGACTATCATTGTTCACCTTAGGTATATAGAGGATATACGTGTTATGGCTGTATTCTTTGCTTGTTAAACAATGTAGTTCTTGAGTATTGGATACTAAATTTGTTGGTGTGAATCGTCATATGAAACAACACAATTCATGAACTACAATGTCCTAAGTAACTAGCAAAAGAATATGTGATGATGTTCATTGAGAACAAATAAAGGGTTGTTATGTTGCTTGTTAATATCAAAGCTTGCCTTCAAGATTTGTTTTATCAAGTATTATGAGAACAAAATGGTTGTTCAAATAATTTCCGTATTCCATGAAAGATGGATGACATACAAGTCTAGTTGGAGAAATCACATCCATAAAGATAATGCTAAAAATTTCAAAAGACAATTGATTGAAAGATCACTTAAGAAGTGACATCGCCGTTTAAATTATAGTGGAAAGAAAACATGAAGAAACCCCATACTTGATGGAATTTTGGAGTCTTTTGATTTTTGATCAAATGACGCTTGCGAAACTTTCCTAGAGATAATTAAAACTTAGTTTATAGGCCAAAAGGGAATGAATGACTAGCTTATTGGAACTTGTACATATTGTTGTATGAAGCCCATTATGTGTAATCGAGAGTGACAGATTTCAACTTCATATGCTTTCTTCGAAAATTTGAGTGAATATATGTATATTTACTTAAATAAGGATTAAGTATGAAACATTTGAAAAGTTCAAAGACTTTCAAGATGAATTGGAAAATCATTGTAACAAGAAAATAAGGAGTTTATGATAGGATCATAAAGGAAGATATTTGAGTTACAAGTTTAGCATAACACTTAAGATTTGAGGAATCGTTCCATGGATTTGCTTTTCCTGAAACACCATATGAGTATGGAATAATCGAGATATGTAATAAAACCTTGTTTTACATGGTAAGATCAAAGGTGTCATTTCTAAAACTGGCATTATATTTTAAAGATTATAAGCTTTAGAGACTACCGATTTTTCACTGAAAAGGGCTCCATCATGATCCATTGAAATGACACCATATAATTTATGGTTTGGGATAAAACCCAAGTTGTCCTTTCTTAAAACACTGTTATGCTATGCATAAGAAAGATGTTTGCAACCAAAGACGGATGAACATGTCTTTGTATGTTACTTCAAATAACCATTGAATATTCCTCCATAACACCAGAGACAAAAGTGTTTGTCGCTTAGAATGTCAAGTTTCTTTGAGAAGGAATTTTCCGTGAAAAGTTAAGTGGGAGAACAATATAAATTTTATAAGGTTAAAAGAACCTTAGCTATATGTGCAAAGTTGCACAGCGCCGAAAAGTGTTCCGGAGGCAGCAACAAAGCTCATGGCTCACGTGCCTCAAAGGCTGTGGTCATAGAGGTCTAAGTTCCTATTGAACCAAGTAGGCCGGGTAAATAACCAAATACTAGGATTTGAAAGTGGATCATTGTTGTTTGACAATGATGAATCGTCTATATGCAAAGAAGCAATGATGGGCCCTGACTCTGTCAGATGGCTTTAATCCATAGAATCTGTGATAGTTCCATACACGAGAAATCAAGCTTTGAACTTGAAAGACCCTCTGGAAAGGTGTAAGACCTTACAGTCGTGTTTGGATCTATAAAGAAATAGATATGGATGTTTTACATCTATAAAATAGTCGACATGTTGGGAAAGATTTCACAACAATGTTCAAAGGTTGACTATGACAAGATGTGATCTTTCATAGCGATGTTTAGTCTAGACGGATTAATGTAGCAACCACTACATATAATTCTGTTATATGGTAGTTGAACAAACAAAACAAAGTTCTTTTAATAGAATTGGTACCTATGACGTGTACATAGCACGATCCAGAGGGTTTTGTTAATTCAAAAGGATGCTAAAAGTGTATACAAACTTCAATGGTTGAAATAAGCATCGAGGAGTTGAAATCTTCACCATGATGAAATTGTTGAAGAGTTTAATTTCATCGGAGACGATGAACATGCTTGCATTTGCAAGAAATTAAGTGGGAGCGCTAAGACATTTTTCTAATACATTATGTGGAGGAAATAGTTGATTCGATATGATGTATCTTTTATTAGCACAAGTTCAGAATTTAATTTTGATGAAAGACTTAGGCAAAACCCAAATATTTGGTATCAATATCTATATGGATAGATTTATATGCTAATATGGTTGTGTCAAATGTACATAGATGAGATATTGAAAGAGTTCAATATGGAAATGACAAGAAAGGTTCTTGCCACACAGAAAGGATTAAATCGAAATTCAAGTGTATCGACACTTGATAAGTGAAACAAAGATTCAAGTATTTTTAATACTTGATGAATGAAATCACAAAGAGTGTTTTTCAATCATACTGTGATATGTACACATCCAAATATGTCCTATACTCTAAATGTTATGATCATATGCCAGAATGATTCATAAGATGATCATTGGACGGTAGTAAAGATATTCTTATGATCTTTTGGAAGAACTAAGAATGTATTATTTTTGTAGAGGTGACAAATAGATGGTTAGTTCATTGTAAAAGTACTACATTGATACTAGTTTTGTCACAAAGTACAAATTAAGTTTATCTCAATCTAAACTTAGGGTGGCAAAATATAATGGATAGTAAGTTCCATAATGGATTTGGATAAGTTCCTGTAGAGGTCCCAACCTTTTATAAGGTAGAGATCCCTGTGTTTATAATGCTAGTCCCTGGATCAATAGCTAGCATCCACAGTTAAGATGTAATATCAAGAAACAAAGGTCATAATATAACTTTATAACCAGGAATAAAATAATTCATTACATCTTACATAGCTCATTTGGCTATCTCATTACAATGCAGCAGAAATAACTATATAGCATCGAGTCCTCCATCTTCAAAGTGCCACAAGAAATCATGTTGGTTGTAGACTTGTAATCCTAATTAACACACTTCTCTAACATCAAACAAACCTGCAACATAATAAGTTACATCCACAAGGGTCAATACATTTGAATTGTATTGGCAAGTGATACTATGGTAGTATAGTGGTAACTATCATCTATATGCATTTGGCTAAGTCGAGCTTAGGCTTGCTGCTCAAAATAGATTTTCCCGATCTTTTGAAAACACTAAGTTTATGTTTGTCAAATCACCCAAAGCATCTACCAATAGACATTGGTGATCCTTTACCCTTGTTTAACCACAATTTTTTAACTTAGAAATTGGGATGAGGAGATCCTTGATAGATTCCATGTCTTGATGCTCAAATTGTCCATTTCCGAGGACACGGCTAAGTACTTAGATTTTACTCTCTCGAGAGGTGGTGCACTTTCCCCACAAGACTCGACATGCATCGAGACAAGATCTTTCAGAAGCCTTCCCTTAGACCAAAATGGACGTGTTCCCAAACTTATCACCCCCTACCACCAACTGTCCATTTGGCTAAGTTATTGCAACCTATATGATCCAGGCAGAGCCCATAATGCCAAGTGGTTGCACTTGAAGCTTCTCAACATTTGACATCTCAAATCTCTTTGTTCCTGGGTGGCATTCCACAAGTGATATACACTAGGGTAGTCCATAAATATGGGCCCTGTGTAACCACTCAACATAACCCATTCACAACCATTCCACCCAGGTGATTCATTCACATAGTTGTTTTATTAAACAAAACACAAGTCCTTGACTTAGAAATATTTCATAGCATGAATATAATCCACCCTTGTTTTCTACTAGCTATGCTAAGCATGATAGTAGTAGGAATCTTAACTTAGGGAAAATTCTACTAAGGTTTCATCTACTAGGATTTCCCATGGCATAGTTAACACATAGAAAATTCCGTGCAAGTCCTACTTAGAAATATCACTAATGCATAGTGAAAATAATAGAACAAAACGTATGAAGCACCACTTGCCTTTTTGGTAGAGAATATAAGTTCACTCCTTGATCTTGCAATAGTCACACTCTTCAAAGTTCACTATAATTCAATCAAGCAAGGCACAAATTCAATCTAGCATTCAAACAGTTCAACACATAAAATAAAGAAAACAAAACAATGCATGCAAGCATGCAAAAGATTGTTTTATTTGGAAAGGTGGTTTTTAATAGGCTATAAACATTATAAAACACCTGTTGGTCATTTTATCAAAGTGGCAAAACCATTTGATAACAAGTTAGTGAAAATCGCCACTTTAAATCCCTTTTGTTTTGGTGGAATTGATTTAAATCAAAGTAATAATTTCTAGTGTTTGACAAATATATTTTTAAACACAAATTTTAGTGTTTTAAGGTCAAGTGTTTAATATTAAACCATTTGCAAAAGGTTTCACTCAAAAAACCATTTTTAAATCAAGCACCATTTATTTTGTTAGAAATGCCTTTGAATAAAGTAATAATTTTACTAGGGTTAATCAAATACATTTTTAAATCCAAAACATGGTGTTTAGGGGCAGAGAGTTTAATTCAAACCATTTTCAAAAGGTTTTACTCAAAAAGCATTTTTAAATCATATTCAACATTTTTATTTAACTAGAAATGCTTTTATTCAAAGATTTATTCCTTAGCATCACAAAATATACTTTTAAATCTACAAGTTGGTTTTTATGGTCAGTAGATTCAAAAAAAACCTTTTACAAAAGATTTTACCCTAAAAACATTTTTAGAATAACTTTTATGTTCAAAATATGCCTAAACAAGTTTCTGCAAAAACAACTAATTTTACAGAAGAAATTTACTAAACAAAGGACATGGTTGGAAAGTATTCTTTTTGCTGATTCCATTGATATAAAGTTTGCTTAATTTGGACGTGTAGATTTAAAGTTATGGAATTTACAAATTCAAACATCTAATAGACAGGTTTCTGTTTTTAAAACAACTACATGCCACGTGGAGCAATCCTATTTGCCGGTACCGTTTAGTTTGGATCGAGTGATACCGTGCATTGGATCTAATGGAAATCATGCGGCTCAGAGCGCATGATACCTCTTCGGTTTAAGTTTCTATCGCGTACGCAGGATCAAGATCTAACGGCTCCTAGCAACTTGACCATGGATGGGCGGCGCTGCGACGGTGGCTGGCGGCGGCGCGCTCTGGTGGTGAGGTTGCCGGCGATTCAGGAGGCGAGAGAGAGAGAGGTAAAGGGCTCACCAAGTTCGCAGAGGTGTGGCGAAGCTCAACGTCGTCGTGGTATGGCCAGGGGCGCACGATCGCGTCGGGAATTGCTCGCCGAAGATGCTACTAACAACGGGCGTGCTCGGGCATCGACGTTGGCGAAGCTGTGGTGCGCGCTAAGACAAAACAATAAGTGTGTCAGGCGCACGTGAGTTAGGCGAACATGCTCGGGTCATCCAGAGAGGAGGGGTGCTCAGATTTTACCGAGGAAAGCTGCCGGAGTCGGAGCAGTGGGCGGTGACGTTCGGAGATAGTCTGAGGCGAGCTCTTGGGGCACGCGTGGGCGAACTAGAGCTATGGGTAGGTGCGCCTGATGATGGGGGTCACTGTAGCGGTTACAGGGAGTGGAGGGGTGGTCTGGTTCCGTCGAAATCGTCCGGGAAAGGTCGTCGGGCAGTGTGGCTTGCAGGGAGCAATTTATGCAGCCTAGGGGCCGAGGGGGAGTGGCGTCTGGGGGAATCTAGAGAGAGGGACTATGCGTTTAAGATGGCATGGTCACGGCGAGAAATAATCGCGGCATTAAGGTGGATTGAACGCGAGTACACGGCGGCGGCGGAAATGACCGGGGATTTGGGGAAGAATGGGTCGCGGCGGGTGAAAACGACGCCTGACAAGTGGGGAGAGTTTCGGTGGGTCCTAGTCGTTAGTGGTAGTGCGGATTAGTTCGTGAGTAGGAGAAAATTGTTCGGGGGAGAGGAGAGAGGTGGGCTTGCTGGGCTAGATGGGCCAGGTTGGGTTGGGCTGCTTCTTCTCTTTTTTCTGTTTCTTTTTTTTTCTTTTCTATTTTGTTTTGATTCAAATGATTTAAACTTAATTTGAATTTAGGTTTTTGTCAAACCTTTTCTAATATTTCAGTATTGTTTAACAAAGTATTTTAAAGTCCAAATTTAGAATATTTCTTGGTATTTTCTTGGGCTTTATTATTTATTTAAATAGACAATTGTTTTTATTCAAACAAGATTTTAATTATATTTTCAAACTCTTTATTTGAATTCTAATTTTCACCAAACCTTTTTCAGTAGGTTTTATTTATTCCATAGTGCAAATAATTCACTTGAATTATTATTTAAAATATTTTAATAGGGTTTATTAATCATTCAAATTGGGTATTTGTCTTTATTCAAATAAAATCAAATATGGTTTTAATCCCATATAAATTTTATTTCAAATAATTCTTTTAAGTTAATTTGATAACTTTTTAGTCCACTTTGGTAATTTCCAATTTACTATTTTCTCATGATTTAATTAATCATTTCTATTAGGGATTTTGTCTTCATTCAAATGGAATAGAATTTTGGTTAATTGGATTTGGATTATCATTATTTTATTTGAATATTCTTTATCCCTTTATTTTTATTTGGATTTGGATTATCATTATTCCACTTGCTTATGGATTTAATTTAAATTGTCTTCTAAATATTTTCCTTGGGATTTGTTATTTAGTTTAGGCAATTTGTCTTTATTTAAATAATTCTTTTATTCCTTTTATTATTCCATAATCTTTCATTTCATTTGTTTGGCCAAGATTTAATTTAGTTTTTAAATATTCCTTATTTATTTATTTCTTTATCTTATAAAATCCATATCTTTTTATTTAAAGATCTAAACTTGGTGATTCCAATTTGTACAATTTTATTTAATATTTGTTTATCCTTTTAAACCCTTTTAGGATACTTTGTTCACAAATTGGTATGGATTTTAGATAGGAGCTTTATTAGCTTTGAAAATTAATTTCTTTATCTTATTAAATTCATAAGATTTTATCCATGGCTCCAAACTAAGTGAAACCTATTTCTATGGTTTTATAATATTTTTTTATCATTTTGATCATTTATAAATGTTTGTTGCTGAATTTTTATATGGATCAAATCCATAGTCTTAGGGAGATCTTGGAATTGATTTTCTTCCATTAGGGTTTTGGGTTTTGGTTTATTTTTCCCAAGTTTGAATTTCAAGACACATTCATTGATGAATGCATTTCACTTGATTGGAATTTTGTTGGATTCCCTTTACATTCAAAGTTTGTTCAAGTTGGGTTTTGAGGTTTCCATTTGGATTCAAAAAGTTTCTTTTCACCCTAAATTTCAACAATTATTTATTTTGTTTATTTTTTTCACATTTCAAAATTTGGAAAATTTTGGTATGTGAGAGTTCAAAAGTTAAGACATTGTGATAGATACTACAACAAAAGGCTAAGTATATGACTGCTATTATAGCAGCAAAAGAGGGCATTTGTGTCAAGTAGTTTGTTATCAAACTAGTTGTGGTTCACAGCGGGATAGTACTATGAAGATATATTATACGACATATTATCAACATGTTTTAACCGCAAGCAACTAAAGATCTCACCAAAGGACCAAATTTATACAAAGCCATCTTATTAGAGAATGAGTGATGCGTAGAGACGCAAATACAAGCAATTACACATGGACCTGAAAGTGTCGGATCCAAAGATCATTTGACCACTAGAAATCGTGTACATACAACACCAGAAAGCCATAGGTGTTGAATACACAAAGATTTAAAACTAGATTATTGTCTCTAGTGCAAGTGGGAGACTATTGGAGATATGCCCAAGAGGCAATAATAAAGTGGTTATTATCATATCTTCATGCTTGTGATAAATGTTTACATCCCATGCTATAATTTTATTAATCAAAAACATTAATACTTGTGTGGTTTGTAAACATAAAAGAGTCTCTAGTAAAGTGTAGCACCCCGGGTAAAACCAGTACTAGAAAATCGTTGTGTTTTTGTTTTGTGCATCATCATGACCGCATGCTCATGTCATCATGCCACATTGCATTTGAGCATCGTCATGCCATCATACATTTTTCGCCTAAAATTATTTTTCCAAAAGACTATCTTTGTTTTCTACATGTCTCATTTCCCTATTTCAAACTATCAAATCCGGTGTCTTTCGATTATTTGGTTCGCCTAAAAACCTATTTACAAATGTTTTGTTCTAAACAAAATAAAATAATAATTAATAATAAACATGTTTTTATAATTATAAATTGTTGGGGAGACCGCCAGCTTGCTAGGGCAAAATCATGAAAAGCCAACAGTCTACTACCCAGCCCAACTAGTCAAACCCTAATTCTACCCACCACCTAGTCACACCCCACCCCGCCGCCGGTTTCACAAACCCACACACGCAACGCCCTACCAGCCGCTACGCACGCACCAGGACACAACGCAACACGCACAGGCACACACGCCCCGCGCGACATGCACCCAGCTTCGCAACCCTGGCCCCACCAGCACGCTCCTCCGCAGCGCAATCCCCATGTGCCCGTGTCGATCTCACGCGAAGCCCCCGCCCCGCATCAGGATCCCACCTACCTGGCCCCACCATGTCTCTCCCTCTCGCCTCTCTCTCGCGTACGCGACCCCCCTCCTGCCGCGAACTTCCGACCCCGTTGTCGCGGCCCTGATGTGACCGTCAAGCTGCACGCGCGTCCGCTTCGGCCTCCTTGTCATCTGCGCCTCCTCACCCGAGTCCCACGTGTCCCTCTCCTCCGCTCGCTGCCCTGCCTCTGCTCCCTCCTCCTGTGGCGCCCTCCGGCCGGTAGCAGCTCGCCGAGCTAGCGTGTCGCCGCTTCGCCGCCCTCCTCGTCGCACCTTCCTCCCCTGAAGCAGACACCGCCATGACCCCTGCCGCGAGCATGCGCTTCTCCGCCACATCCTCTACTCGCCTTCCTCGCCAACCTTCGCGTGTGCTGCCGCTTGTCGCGAGCCCGGCCTCGCCGGGAACCTCCTCTGCATGTGCCCCCCCCCCCCCCCCGCGTCACTACCTTGTGTTGGCCACCTCTGTTTGTTTCAGCAGTGTTCATTCAAGCCTATTTGTTTCGTCTTAGAGGCCACACGGCTCTATAGCGGTGCTGCCATCTAATATCTACCTATCTATGAATCACTTCACTCCTTTGTCGTGTGCCTCTATCCAAAGTAATGCAGTGATGTGGTGCCACCCGAAGGACATGCCAACGCAATATCCTCATGTAATCATCTAGTTCTGAGACCCCTATACGACACCGCGATAAGTCCATCACCCACAAAAAAGATCGACACCGACAATTGAAGTCGAAACTACCATGGTCTTCACCCTAGAACGCCAAGTTCTCTGACCCCGATTTTGAAGACCGATCCCGGCGCGCCCGAACCCCGAACCCCTGGAGCCCAAGATCGCCGATACCGAGATGTGTGAATCTTTCTGAGCCCTATTTTATAAATTGACATCCATATGAATTGTTTCATATAAATTTTACATGCTTGCATACATATTTCACTAGTGCGGGTTGTATAGTCGATTCACCTCATAATTAAACATGAAGTCCATATGCGGTCTTTTCTAGTCCTATATTGGCTCTATTTAAACTTTTGTAGCGAACCAATGACATACTTTGGCTTGTTAATAATCCCTCTGATCCATATTAATTGACTCAAATTTATCTAGATTTGGATGAATCTAGACACTATTTAGTATATAGGTTCATTCAAATTTTAAAAAATCGAAGTCAAGTAATATGGGTCGTAGGGAGTACAACATTTAAATTGTGAGGTATCTAAACAACATAAACAACTTAATTAATTGTCAGGATCCCGATTCCGTTTAATATTGCCTAATTGCATTGTATCCTTGCATTGTCATACCTCATACATGCATCATGCCTGATCTTTTGCTGTAGTATTAAATAGTGCATCCGGTGTTTGTGCTAGTGCTTTGCTTCCTCATGGATTAGGCTGATGAGTTGATGCGAGTGTCGACCTGATCTTCGGATGAATCTTCGGTAATGTTTTCAGGCGAGCATTCTCCCCCTTTCTACCTATCTGACTTTTGTAGTCTTTATTTCCTCATGTTGATCTATTGCTATTTGTGTTGCGATGCTATAGATTCTGTACCCCGTTTATTTTCCCTGTAGCCCTATATTGGCATGGACACCTTGCGAGTCGTAGTTGCTCACACAGGTGTTGCTTCGCGCCGTCGATGTTCCACAGTTATTGGAGAAATTCCTCATGCTTAATGTTGGAGATGATCATGGCTTTCATTACCGTTTAATAACTAAAATTTAAAGTAGGTAAATAATGCAGAGGCATAGGTGGGCAATAAATGTTATTTGGTTTTTAACCGTCCACTTGTGTCTCGTAGGACCCCGAGTACTTGATACATATTCCTTGACTATTCGCACTATCCGCATGTTGGACCATGAATCCCCTTAGCATGAGCTTGAGTCATATCTTATTTCTTGGGGCCACAAAGTAGTTTGGGGCTTTATTACTATCATGTACTTATGCCACGATTATGTCATGTTTTACTGCTTTATTTACTATTGCGTGTGGAGCGCCTGTACTGTTTTGGAACTCCGTGCCACTATTTCGCGGTATCGACAAGCCCAGTCACACTTTCGGGTTCCCAGTCATTTACAATCGTCGTCACAAACCTCTGGGTCCGTCTTCGAGCCGGCCAACTTCGTAGCGGGTAGCTTGGTGGGGTGTCCCCCTGAAATATTATATGAATGTTGCGATTTCTTTGTCGTGATGCCTCGTCGGGTTTTCATTTGGTTTTTCCGAGGTTGATCGTGCGTGTGTTGCTATTTGTGCCCCCTGCAGGGTAAAACTTTTTAAAAGCCGTGTCCGCGGTTATGGATGACTTGGAGCACAGTATCTCGATCATAGATAACTATAACTAAAGTAGTGCTATAAATTTGACTTTATAATGACTAGTAATCAGCTTCACTACAACGGAATGGCTAAATAAAAGTACCAACAGCTGCTGGGTTTGGGATATCTCATGCTATTTGTATCTGACTAGTAAGTGTCATAACTACAACGGAATGGTTAACTAAAAGTGCACACTGCTTATTATATCAGGATGACTCATTCTATCTATATCTGACTAGTAATTGCTGCAACTTTAATGGAATAAATAAGATTGCCAACTGTGTGAGTTCCTCGGTCTGACTTCCTCGTTTCGTCTTGAGGGGGAAACGCCAGGATGGGTATGTTTGGTGTGAGTATCAGGTTGGATCCGAATAGGTCTTTCTTATCCCTCTCTGATAGCCGACACTTGTATCGAGTCTCTATAGGTTGTTTAGTGCATGATGTGCTACCGCTTTAGTCCACCATACCTATGTACGCAAGGACTGCCGAATTCTAAGACTCGCCGTGTACTGTCCTCAGTACTGACCTCTCTCTCTCTTTTTTCCTTTGCCCTTTGCCGGCACCCCTTTTGTTGAGCAGGTTTTGAGATCGACGTCGTTAACAGGGTTACCCTTCCAGCTTGGCCTAGGCAGGGTTATGGATGCCATTGGTTATTCTTTAGAGCTCTTAGCCAAATTTGCATCTTATTCGTACTCGTATCTGTATCATATTCAAGGTGATTTGGATCTTTGTACTCTATATCTGTATTCTTGACTCATTGAGTCGTGGTTGTATATATCTGTTCTGTGGGTTCCATCATGGACTATTGTGTAATGATATTACTTCATTTTCCACCGACACGAAAGTGCCTGGTGGGCGCCTTTGAATCGTTTCTATGCGGGTTTGGCGAGAATCGCTGAAACTTGCATAGGGCCGATCTGAGTGTGTTACATAAAGCCTCTTGTTAATTTAGCTTGTTGGTTAATATATGATCATCGTTTCCTGATCAGGAACATTGAGATGTTATTAACAACAAGGTCATATCATTAGGAGAATGATGTGATGGACATACTCCTATTGTTAAGCGTAGCATGAGATCAAGTCATTTAAAATAGTTCACTTGCTATAAGCTTTCAAATACATAGTAACCTAAATCCTTCGACCATGAGATCATGTTAATCACCATCACCGAATGGATGCTTTGATGACATCAAACACCACTTCATAACTAGGTGGCTATAAAGATGGCATTGAGTGTTCAGCAAGTATGTGTTGAGGCACATGGATCAATAGTGGGATTTGTCCATCCATATGACAGATAGATATAGTCTGGGCCCTCTAGGTGGAATGTCATCCAATTAGCTTGCAAGCATGTGACTGGCTGACAAGGGATCACATATCACATAAACGAGTAAAGAGTACTTATCGGTAACGATGTTAAACTAGGTATGCAGAGATACCGATGATCAAAACCTCGGATAAGTAAAGTATCATGAGACAAAGGAAAATTGGTATCGTATGTAAATGGTTCATTCGATCATGAAGTAATCGTAGAAATATGTGGGAGCCATATGAATTTCCAGATTCCTCTATTGGTTATTGATTGGAGAAGAGTCTCGATCATGTCTAGATAATTCACGAACCGTAGGGAGACACACTTTAGGATTCGATATTGTTTAGTAGATATGGAATGTGAGTAAAGATACCGAATGTAGTTTGGAATCTCGGATGGGATCCGGGATATCATGAGGAGATCCGGAATGGTTCAGAGAATAAGATTCAAGTCCAATTCTGGAGTTCAGGAATGGTTATGGTGTTTTCACCGGAATGTTCTAGAAGGGTCTAGAAGGCCCACCGATCCAAAGGGGGAAGGAGACATGGATGTGTCATGACAAAGTGGAATGTTTTCATCATGTCCTAGGTCACTTTGTTGTACACTTGGAAGAAAGAAATCAAACTCTAGTTTGAAAGTCAAAAAGGCAGTTTAAAAAAGTCAAACTAGAACATTAGTTTCCAAGTGGAGGGAGAGAAGGAAACCTTGGGAGAGAAGGTTTCCCTTCCCTCCACCAATCCGCCGGCCAGCAAGGGAGTTGCGGGAGGACACGACTAGCCCTAGCCGCCCCTCCCACCTATAAAATAAAGGGAGGGGCGCCCCCTTTCCCTACACCTTGCACCTAGCCAGCCCCCCTCTAAACCCTAGGCCGTCGCCCCTTGATGTCTACGCACTTCTATTCTTGTAGACAGTTGTTGGGCCTCCAAGTGCAGAGGTTTGTAGAACAACAACAAGTTTCCCTTAAGTGGATTACCCAAGGTTTATCGAACTCAGGGAGGAAGTGGTCAAAGGTATCCCTCTCAAGCAACCCTGCAATCAAGATACAAGAAGTCTCTTGTGTCCCCAACATACCCAATACACTTGTCAGGTGTATATGTGCACTAGTTCGGTGAAGAGATAGTGAAATACAAGTGGTAACGGTGCCAGAAAATAGCTTTCTGGCTTGCTGTTGCCGTGGGGTAACATGTGTGAGTGCCTTTTACCTTTCCTCCCTGGCAACGGCGCCAGAAAATAGATTCTGACGGGGCAAAAAATACTAAAGGCAAAAAGATGGAAGCAAGCAAACATGCAATAGATCTAGATGCAAACGGTGTTTCAATGTTTAGAAACAAGGCCTAGGGATCATACTTTCACTAGTGAACACCCTCTTTTATAAATATCTTCTCTTCATGATACTACTCTTAACTACTCTCTGGTTGGACACTCTAATCCATGGCAGGGCTATAACAGCACTCCTCAAAGTCCGTCTTCCCCATCTAGATAGCCCCACACTGTCACCTTGAGCTCTAGATGGTTCCAACAAACACCACAATTTCATAGAGACATCCAAATCCAAATATAACTTATAACAAATATATATATAACCTAGCTTAAGTGCCACGCAAGGTGTGCACGCTGTCACTTTCACACACATGGGGAAAAGCATAGATCTATTAAAGCACGATGAGTATTTATGTATACTCTAGCCTAAGTGCCACCATGGCGTGCACGCTGTCACTTTCACACACATAGGGAGAGCAGATATCTATTGAAGCACTTGAGTAACAAAGTAGATCTACGTGATTACAAAGCTCATGACCATAATAAGATCATGCATAGAGAGAGAGATGAACATATAGCTACCGGTAGACCCCCTAGCCTCGAGGAAGAACTACTCCCTCCTTATCATGGGAATCAACAACGGTGATGAAGATGGTGGTGGAGATCGATGGAGATGGCTCTGGGGGCAATTCCCCGTCCTGGCAGGGTGTCGGAACAGAGACTTTCTGTCCCTCGAATCTCCCCTTCGGTAGCGGTGACGCTACGGAGGTTTTCGTGGATTTCTTTTGGATTATTTAGGGTTTTCTCCCCGGGGGATTCTTATAGGCGTAGGAGGCAAGGTCAGTTGAGGCCTAGGGGTCCCACACCCCTGTGGGCACCACCAGGGCTGGCCCACTCCTAGGGGGGTGCGGCCACCCTGGTGTCCTCCTCCACTCTGCTTCATGGTTCCGTGTTGCTCCGGGAAAATAATGACTTTGGATTTTGTCCCATCCAATTTCGAGAATATTGATTTTCTGCCTTTCTGGAACCAAAAACAGAAGAAAACAGGCAACTGGCACTGTGTCATCTTGTTAATAGATTAGTACCAGAAAACATATAAAAACACCTCAAAGTGTAGACAAAGCAAAGCAAAGTAGATACTAAACAAGAATGGAACATCAAAAATTATAGATACGTTTACGACGTATCAAGCATCCCCAAGATTAACTCCTGCTCGTCCTCGAGTAGGTAAGTGATAAAAAGAATAATTTTTGAGGTGACATGCACCATCACAATCAAGATCAAACCACTTGCAAGCATTGAAAGCTGGGATCAAGTACTCTAAACATGACCATGAAAGATGGAGTTCTAACAGTAAGACAAAGTAACTATGCATGCAACATGAAAGGATACAAACAAAGATCATGAATAATATGCATTGAAAAACGTTTGTTTGTTTCACATACAGAAAACATGGCATGGTGGCAATCAGCTTGTCCCTCATAGAGTAGCAAACAAATGCATACGAAACTTTCAAAGTTCATAAGAGTGACTAGATACAAATAGCACAAGAACAAGCAATATCAACAATATGCATCAATCAATAAGTTGGGGACAATGCACATAGAACTAAGAATGATAACTATGCTCTCTTAACTGGTGCCTAAAGGTAGAAGGTGGAGACTCAATATAATAGTGGAACAAACACCCTTCATAAAGGGAAGCAGGGATTTCAAGTCTCAAAAAGAGCTTCCAGAAATTATGGTACTTGTTAGGTTTCAGCCCTCATTGCCCTATCATAAGCATCTTGAAGTGATTAATGTTAAAGTGAACAAAGATGGAGTATATGCTTGACAAAGTATAAGTTGGCAATCTCATGTCCCTTGAATACAAGGGCCGCTCCTCATGCTACTCAACTTTAGTCACTTGTAAGTTCTTGTCATAGTAAATACATGTGTATCATAGAGAATCGCCAATGGGGTACCCCTTGCACATGATACAGGAGCTATCCCATAATCAAAATGACAATACAAGCATACATTGAGCATCTCAGCAATCTTCTTATTTACCATGGGAAAATGGTGCTTTTTTCTCTCTTTCCTCTTTTCAATATGTCTCTTTTTTTATAAGAAGTAAGCTTCATAGATGTCATTATGGTGATGCTGCAAGTTTCCACCATGATTAGGCATGGCTTAGGATAGCGTCCCAGGCGTTTCTCTAACACACATACATAACTCCGTGGACTTACAAGCTCCACTTTTATTTCACACCGACGACATCCATAGAAAAAAGAGAATGATATCAATTGTGTACAAAGTACAAGTGCAATGTTGAAAGCGTTCCCCGTGACAGCACAATTCTGCTAATTCCAACGTATAAGTGCAAGCATATACAACATAGATGACACAATGGTTCAAGTTTATTAGGGGCAAGGAATATAAAGTGTGCCATCAAGTTCGTGAGAGCTTTAATCACTGAGTTTTCACGTAACAAAATACTTTCTAATTGGAAGACAGCTGAAAACAAGAATATACTTGGAATGGTGTAACACACCATTTATAGGAATTTATAGTGGACACTTTGGAATAACTTGGTTTCTCGGGAGTTGGAAGCATGAGTAGAGCTTACTCATACAAGTGGAGGCTAGCAAAAGACTAGGAGCAACCAACTAAGAGAGCAATAATGGCCATAATCATGCAGAGCGACAAAACATTACTAATCAAAGCATAGAGTGGTACTACAAGTCAAGGACTAAATGATCATAGAGGCTATGGTGACTTGTTCATAGTCATAACACGGTGTGAGCATGTGCCAAGTCAACCCAAACAAAGCATCCAGGGCCGGCTCTATGTTTTTCAGGGCCCTAGGCAAAGTCGACAGCATGTGCCCTTAAGGCTAATGTATATAGAGACATATTTTTTTATCATATATGTATCTACTGGCACTTTTAAAATAAAAGTTAACATCCAACCAAACATTTTATTCTCAAAATATAATAAATAGTATTTGTTGCTGGTTTGATTACCTCAAATAAGAAATAATTCCAATGATAATAAGTCAGGAGTGAGGATCAGAGTCTGCCGCAGGTGAATTGGTGATCCCCGATAGACGATAGATGACATGCGAATCTGCGATCGTCCATCGAGTCAGGGAGGCAGGGCCCTAGAGATCGAGGCACGGAGTCCGACCAATTTCCGAAGAGTCGAGGAGAAGAGAAGGGAGATCACAAGTTCGCGACGCATTGTAACCCATGCGGCTAGCGTCGTAACGCGTTGTAACTCGTAAGCCTGGTGCCTCGTGTCATAGTGAGCCTTTTTGATTTCCTGCTCGACGCGTTGTGTCTGATTTCAGGGCCCTACTCGTTTCTCGCGTCGTGGGCAGAAGATGTATACCCGTATATATATACTTCCTCTGTTCGCAAATAAGTGTACGTCTAGCGTTTAGCCAAGTTAAAGTTTATTAAATTTGACCAACTTTATAGATAAATATAGCAACATATATTAACATATCATGAAACTAAATTTTAAAACACATCTATTGGTAATAATTTAGAGTCATAAGTATCACTACATTTTTCTATAAAAATTAGTCAAATCGTTGTTAACTTTGACTTAGAATAAGGTTAGAAGTACGTTTATTTCCATACAAAGGGAGTACATGAGTACAAATCCAAATTTTTAGGCCCTCTCCGGCCGTGGGCCTCTGGCTGATGCCAGGGTGGCGACCCCTCAGCGCCGGTCCTGAAAGCATCAAAGGATAATACCACAATACTATGCTTTTGTATGCTAAAACAACGCATAATTCTTTCAAGACATAATAAGCAATCCCAGTTTTTTGGAACAAGTCATGCTACGGCAATAATCACTAAGCATAAGGTCAAATCAACATCTAGCATGATATGATAAAGTCTAAGCCACAGTCAAAGCAAGCTCCTCTTGTACCACTATAAGCAAGAACTTCCTACTCTTTTTCAACACCAATTGACTTATTTGAAACAACTCACAAAGATAATAATCAATAAAGATTAGTGAGCATGTCTCACAAATCCACAAAGAAGAATTAAAAATTTCTAAGCTAAAAGTACAAGAAAACTAAGGCTAAACACGGTGCTAGCAAAAGAGAACACTCACAAGACAATAAGAATGAAAACTAGAGTGTTCTAGGCAATAAAAATAGAGTGTGTCTCTCTCCAAAAGAAGTGTGGTGTAATCAAACCAAATTAATCAAGCAAACTAAGCAAAAGAAAACCAAAAACGAAAACTAAGACGCTCCAAGAACAACACAATTGTGCATGAAACAATAAAAATGAAGTATCTAGAAAAACCTGAGATTTTTATTGATGAAGAAGGGGATGCCTTGGGCATCCCCAAGCTTTGATGCTTGTACCTCTTGAATATTTCTTGGGGTGACACGGGGTGACATCCCCAAGCTTGAGCTTTTGTCCATTGTTCATCTCATTACATCATTCTTTCTCTACACCTGAAAATTTTCCTTCATACAAAACTTCACACAATCTTCATTAGCAACATTAGTGTATTCAAAAGATAATAGACACTTGGGCTTAGCTTTAGAACAGCAAAACTTTCACTAAAAACACACGATACTGTAGAAATTCACTCAAAGATCTCAATTTCCCAAAAAGAACCCAAAAAGGAATCAATAAGAAGCAAATGCAAATAATGGCAGAAATCTGGCAAAACAGACCAGCAGGTAGTTTTTCGAAGACCTTGTGTTGCTCAAATAAAAAATTGTTGAACTAATGAAATTTATCTAACATACAAGGGTATTTATTCACAAGATATCAGCTCAATACGACTTACATAGATTCCTCATGATTTTTTACGGTGGAGCACAAAAATCTGTTTTGGGACAGCAACTCCCAAAATCTTACTTCTCTCTCATTAGAGGTTATTATTGGCACAAAAATCAAAAAAAAAGGATAAGGAGAGGTCATTACTGAAGTAATAACTTCCAAGACTCAAGAAAACTCTTGGGTTATCTCCCAACAAGTACTTTTCTTTAACGCCTTTAAGTTAGGCTTGATAGTTTGAGAAGATGCTCACATAAGAAATATGAATTGAAGTAAAAGAGAGCATCAAGAATAAAATTCAAAACACATTTAAGTCTAACTCACTTACTATGCATAGGAATCTTTTAAAGAAACAAGTCATGAAAGCACAAAGCAACAAGCATAGGAAAGCAAAACAAGTGCAACTTCAAAACTTTCAACATAAAGAGGGGAAACTTAATATTATTGAGATGCATAAAACCATGTTTCCCTCTCTCATAATAACTTTCAGTAGCATCATGAATAAAATTAATAATATAACTATCACATAAAACATTCTTATCATGAGTGTCAACACCCGGATTTTTAATCCCAGATCCCTGTTATGCCATACATCGCAATCCCAGGATTACCATTTTTGCGAGACATACCAGATTTGGATATCACAGTACATCATCTATTACAAACCATACATAAGGTCTTACACAAATAAGGATCTCATGATCCAGTTCTTAATACAACTCAAGCAACGGAATAACGTAATAATAAAGGTAGCATAGGAGAAGCTACATCTTCGGGGTCACAGGCAATGCTGACGATGGGAGATGATCCTAGTTGTCGTAACCTTCCTGCAGTTCATCATCCTGGTACTCCTCTTCATAGTCTGGCCACGGGAATAGCCAGGGACAAATCCATGAGTACTCTTTAAGTACTCGCAAACTAATACTAACAAGTTAAGGGGGGTTTTGTAGTAGGACACTAGCTCTAGGGTTATTTTGCAAAAAGCCATATTTACCTCTACTAAGTTCAGAAGCAAGAACTAGTTGAAATTTTATAACACCTAAGTGGAACTTGAATTTCATGTCACAACTCTGTTGTGGTCAAGTCAAAGTCTCGATTCATTTCACAAGTCATTTTGAAAACATCTGATGGGGAACAGTATGGCCACTCCAAATGTCCATAACCGCGGACACGGCTATTCGAATAGTTTGACACTCTGCAGAGATTGTACACTTTCACCACAACATTCGATACATCCGTCAGGAACAAATCCTGAATTCACCATACTCAGTATGCGGATAATCAATCCTAACCTTTCAATTACACGCCCTAGTATAGGCACCTCTCCTATGAGTTTGGCCTCCCAACCATGACCAACTGTCATCTTGGGTACTGCACAGGTGGACAATCTTCACAAGGTAACCTCATCTCAGACCTTGACCGTGAGGGAACCCATACTAAGGTATATAAGTTTCTAGTCAAGACCTACCCAATTTTTGGGTATTGTGGTTGTACGGTAAAATTGGAATGGTATCGCATCCAGACAACCATCAGTTTTAAAAAGGGCTAAGTCTCATGCCTCAACATTTTTATCATCAAAGTCATCTGGTGTTCGGAAACACATGTCAAAACATTTCAGTAGAATGACTCATCATTCCAAGGTTTTCATAACCATTTTCTCCAAGTATTTCCATCTAAAGTTGATCAAGTTTTATGCTTAGCACTAGCATCTACAAGTGGGGGTAAGCACTAATGAGGGGTGGTAAACAAGTGAAGATTAATTAAGTTCAATCTCATGCCTTAGGATGACATCAAGATTATCTAACTTAGGCCAATTTTAATGCTCTTTATGCAACCTTCCATTATCTTTCTAGTATCTACAATTCACTATGTAAACTCTTAGAGAAATCTTTGATAAAGAAATAAAGTAGAAAGCTTGTAAGTAAAACTAGGATGGTTTATCAAATGGTATAAGCTTGCAAGTAAAACTTCCATGGTTTGGCTTGCTAAGATAGTGGTATAAACTTGCTAGGATGCAAGTGTTAGCTTGCATAGGTCAATTTATGTAGTAAGGCTTGCCTTGTGTAGAGCAGTGATTGAATTTCTCCTCGGCTTCTTCCTCGTAGTATCCTCCTTCCTCCTCGTATCCTTGGTCGGTACTAGCGTCTATAAATAAATACGAGGTACACAATCATCAAACAATACTTAACTATTTTCAATCATCACACAAAGGTTTACTATAGATGATCTAGCATCATCACCTATCATTACAAGATTAAAGCTTTTGTCTTATTTATTTTAATTTGAGAAAAGTAATTTCTACTCATTGAAAAACTACTTAAGATTTAATATTCTCCAACTCAAACATGGGATCATGTTGACACATGTCATCACCACATATTTCAGTACATGGGAATGTGATTTAAAGTGGTGTCCCAATTTAATAAGGTTTAACCTTTTTATTTTAAATAATTAAAGTGACTTGAAATGCCTATGTGGCATTCTTTTGTTTCTTGAACATTATTTCTGTAAGTAAACCCAAATGTTTTTATATATTCTAAAAGGTATGATCAAATGTGATTTTTGAGAGTTGGAATCAACTCAAAAGCTATTGTGGTTGAATTTTGAAAAATGTTTGAATGCAGAGAAGCTTCTGCTTTGTTATTTTTACCAAGGTTGATCTACAGATCCAAATGATTTGAATCCAACGGTCTTGGATTAAGCATTTCAGTACCTTTCTAACAAAATTAGTTTCATGCATTTTGGTTCACGACATCGAACTGGGTTGATTTTTAAATCTAGGAACAGAATTGAGTTTGAATTAAAATAGAAAAAACTAAATTCAAACGGTTGGGCTGCGCGGGAAAGGTTAATGGGCCGGCCCAGTGTCACTCCATGGCGAGCTCGGTGACAGGGGTTCCACCAGTCGGTGGCTCATAACACGCCTGTGACGTCTGAGGTGTGTGGGTCGTTGGATTAGAAGGAAGATCGACAACTGGGATCGTCGACGACGATGAACATGTCACCGGCGAGGTCGAACCCTAGCGGCTCAGTGGGGATGCATAGGGGGCATATCAGGGCTCCATCGACGACGGCGAGGCGGGCAAACGAACGAGTGGTCGACGGCGAGCTCAGGGATGGTCGAGGCATCTCCGGGGGTGGTCGAAATCAACAGCTCCCTTCTTCTCCAGAGGCGGCCTGCTCCGGCGCAATTCTGGCGAGCGGCTGCTCCTCGTGCTCCGGCTAGAGGGTGGAATGATCAGTGAGGTGAGGGGAGTGGAATGGTGTGCTTCAAACAGCTGGGGGTCGCCTACTTCATAGGCTCGATGGCGAGACCGAGAGGGATGGGCAGGCAACGGTGGCGACATGGCTACGGGCGGCTAGAGGCATGGCTGAGGTTGGCGATCGACGCGCGGTCTCCTAGCGGTGTTCTAGAGCTTCAATGCGCACTTAGGGGCGGTGGCAATCGGTCGGGAACGTGCGGTGCTCTGTGCGGCAGAGGCGGCGTCTTCAACGGCGAGCGGTGGCTATGGGGTACGGGCGAGGAAACAAACATGTCTAATGGTCTCCTGGGACGGTGGAGTTCATGCTGGCGGGCGGCAAGGGCTCGAGGTGGTCGGGTTGAGTGGGAATGGCACGTGTACGGTGGTGCGCGTCGGCATGGTCGACAGCGGCGCGGGCACGGCGTTCCTGGCAGTTCCTGTCTCTGTCTTCGAGCTAGGGCTAGTCGAGAGGGGGCGGTGAGGTGCTGGCTACCTCCCAGACAAGGTTGGCAAGGCTAGGGTGGCTGCTATCTGGCCGGCGACAATGGGGTGGCATGGTGAGGCTCATCCTGCTCACCATTGATGGCAAGGAAAGCTTACAGTGGTGCTAGAGGTTAGTTAAAGGAGCTAGATGATCTACTAAAGACTAGTTGCAACCAGAGAGGGAACAAGTTAGGCCAAATTTACTGCACACTATAGTGTTTGTGATTTGTTTGATTTGAGTCTGCAAGGTGTTTGATAAAATGGCCGCAAAAAACTTACTTTTGAATTTTGAAAAGATTTTTGGTGGGTGTGCTAGGCATGTGCTGGGGATTCTGTGGGTGTTTGGGTTTTAAAAATTGAGCTTGTTTGAGTGATTTTTGAAATAGTGGGATCTTCCCATATGAAATAGATTCAATTTTAAACTGTCATTTAAAATTAGCATTTGAATGTTTTTGGATGATCACAAAGTGGGCCTTGGTACCTTATTATGAGTACTAACAAGGGGTGCAAAGATCCACAAATGTTTCTATTGAGTTTTGAAAACTAGGGATAGCCAAAGTAGGCATGGGAGTTAATTTGGCAAAAATGACCATTCACTTCATTTGTTTATTTTGAGTTGTTTGTCTTTGGGAAAAGTTTGGGAATTGTTTAGATGATGTTTATTTCACCTAAGAATCATTTTACAAGCAAAGAAACACAGAACCATGGCAATTCAAAAGAATCCAAATTTTAAATACACACACGTATGAATGCTTTCATACTTTTAGTTGGGAAAGTTTTTGTTAACCCTAATTTTAATGATTAGCATTCGATGATCCAAGTTTAATATTTTTGTGATGTTACAATGAGCCACATGCATATAATAATTATTACTCTCCATATAATCATAGTCATTCTTATTAATTGTAGGGGGAGCAAATTCAACAAAATAGCTATCACTATCATTCTCATCACCATAATCATCAAATATAGCAGGCATATTGTAATCACAATAAATTTTCTCCTTCAATAGTAGGTGGACTGAAAATATCATACTTATCATTGTAATCATCATATATGGGAGGTTTGGTATCATCATAAGCAATAGAATAGCTATCTTCCAAAGCTAGGGAACTAAAAAGATCATTTTCATAAAAACTAGCTTCCTCAAGCTTAGACATTTCCAAAGCATTAGCAATAATGGTGTTCAAAGAATTCATACTAATAACATTGCTATTAGCATGCAAATAATTCTCCATAGGTTTTTAAATTTTCTCTTCAAACACTTCATGTCCTTGCTCAATATAAATACTAGAAAGCTCTCTAATTTTGTTGTTGTTTTCCATTAAGCCTAACTAGTGAAAACAAGAAATAGAAAGACAAAATTGCAGAATATAAAGGAAATACCTTCGAGCACTCACACCAGAGGATGTGAGTACCTTTTACCTTACCTCCCCGGCAATGGCGGCACAAAAGAGCTTGATGTCTACGCACTTCTATTCTTGTAGACAGTTGTTGGGCCTCCAAGTGCAGAGGTTTGTAGAACAGCAGTAGGTTTCCCTTAAGTGGATTACCCAAGGTTTATCGAACTCAGGGAGGAAGTGGTCAAAGGTATCCCTCTCAAGCAACCCTGTAATCAAGATACAAGAAGTCTCTTGTGTCCCCAACACACCAAATACACTTATTAGGTGTATAGGTGCACTAGTTCGGCGAAGAGATAATGAAATACAAGTGGTAACGGTGCCAAAAAATAGCTTTCTGGATTGTTGTTGCCGTGGGTAACGTGTGTGAGTGCCTTTTACCTTTCCTCCTCGTCAACAACGCCACAAAATAGCTTCTGACGGGGCAAAAAATACTAAAGGCAAAAAGATGGAAGAAAGCAAACATGCAATAGATCTAGATGCAAACGGTGTTTCAATGTTTAGAAACAAGTCCTAGGGATCATACTTTCACTAGTGAACACCCTCTCTTATAAATATCTTCTCTTCATGATACTACTCTTAACTACTCTCCGGTTGGACACTCTAATCCATGGCAGGGCTATAACAACACTCCTCAAAGTCCTCCTTCCCCATCTAGATAACCCCACACTATCACCTTGAGCGCTAGATGGTTCCAACAAACACCACAATTTCATAGAGACATCCAACTCCAAATATAACTCATAACAAATATATATAACCTAGCTTAAGTGCCACACACGGTGTGCACGCTGTCACTTTCACACACGTGGGGAAAAGCATAGATCTTTTAAAGCGCGATGAGTATTTATGTAGACTCTAGCCTAAGTACCACCATGGCGTGCATGCTGTCACTTTCACACACATGGGGAGAGAAGATATCTATTGAAGCACTTGAGTAACGGAGTAGATCTACTTGATTACAAAGCTCATGACCACAACAAGATCATGCATAGAGAGAGAGAGAGAGAGATGAGCACATAGCTACCGGTAGAGCCCTTAGCCTCGAGGAAGAACTATTCCCTCCTCATCATGGGAATCAGCAACGATGGTGGAGATCGATGGAGATGGCTTCGGGGGCAATTCCCCGTCCCGGCAGGGTGCCGGAACAGAGACTCTCTGTCCCCTGAATCTCCCCTTCAGTGGCGGTGGTGCTACGAAGGTTTTCGTGGATTTCTTCTGGATTATTTAGGTTTTTCTCCCTGGGGGATTCTTATAGGCGCAGGAGGCAAGGTCGGTGGAGGTCCAGGGGGCCCACACCCCCCGTGGGCGCCACCAGGGCTGGCCCGTGCCTAGGGGGGTGGCCACCCTGGTGTCCTCCTCCAACTCTGCTTAGTGGTTCCGTGTTGCTCCGGGAAAATAATGACTTTGGCTTTTGTCCCGTCCAATTCCGAGAATATTGATTTTCTGCCTTTCTGGAACCAAAAACAGAAGAAAATAGGCAACTAGCACTATGGCATCTTGTTAATAGGTTAGTACCAGAAAACATATAAAAACACCTCAAAGTGTAGACAAAGCAAAGCAAAGTAGATACTAAACAAGCATGGAACATCAAAAATTATAGATACGTTTACGACGTATCACCCCTCCCGCTGTTGGCGCCCTATCTCTCCTCTAAATTTCTTTCGCCATCTAGTATAAACCCTAGCCGTTGGTTGGTCTACTCCCTCGGTGTCTAAACTCTACCTCCGAGGCTCTCTCTACTCCACCATACCCGCTCCGGCTTAGGCGAAGCCCTGCGAGATCTCCCCTCTACTTCTGAGACCACGCCGTCATGCTGCCGGAATCGCGAGGAGAGAGCTACTACCTCCGCTACCTGCTGGAACAAGGGAGAGGAAGGTCTTCATAGAGTACCATACGTGTGACCGACCGCGGAAGCGCTGCCGGAACGCGGCGCCAGAAGGATCATCTATGTGATCTTGAGATCGGCAAGTGAACGACTACATCACCCACGAGAATATGTTCTCTTTAACCACTTTGGATCTTCGAGGGTTAGTACTCTATCGACTCGTTGCTAGAATCTAGTACTCCCTCCGTTCCAAAATAGATGTCTTAGATTTGTCAAAATTTGGATGAATCTAGACACTATTTAGTATATAGATTCATCCAAATTTTAAAAATCTGAGACATGTATTTTGGGACGGAGGGAGTAGATAGATCTTGGCTTGTGTGTGTTCATGCGATAGAATTTTTTGTTTTCCATGCTACGAACCCCTACAATATATAGGGGAGAAAGCACTGCCCTAGGTAGAATGTGCTTGTCGCTGTTGATTTCGACATGAATTTCACATATGTGCTTGCTGGCTGGGGAGGATCTTCCCATGATGCCACAATTCTGAATGACAGCCTTCGCATAGCTGATAACCTCAACTTCCCTGAAGGCAAGTTCTACCTAGCAGATGTTGGGTATGCTTGTCGCCAAGAATTCTTTCACCCTTCAGGCCAACAAGGTACCATTTCAATGAGTTCTCTGCTAGAAACTATCCTAGGACTTTAGAGGAACTTTTCAATCTCAGGCACTCTAGTCTTAGAGTCACGGTTGAGAGGGTTTTCGCTGCTCTGAAGAACATGTTTAAGATCCTTGATTAGAAGCCTTTCCATTCTTTTCCCACCCAAGTTAAGCTTGTTCTGGCATGTTGCATTTCGAACAAATGGATCTTGCACTTCGGCGCAGATGAATACTTCCTGGCAAAGGAAGATGTAGTTCCCAACGACAATGACGTTGATGTTGGCCATGGTGTTACACATAATGATTATGATGCTTGGAAGAACAGGAGACTATAATGGGCCCTTGACATGTTGGTGACAAGAAAAAACTACATGATATGAAGAGGAAGAAATGAAAAAGATGGACTGATGAAGTGGCTCCCTTGTGTTCTATGAAGAACCCCTAACGTGGGTGTAAAACTTTCATTCGTAGTAGCTAGGTGATATTATGATGAACTGTCATTTTCTATTAGCTAGGTAGTATTGTGGTGAACTGTCATTTGTTAGTACTCTCTGTGTTTCAAAATATAAGATGTTTTAGCTTTGTGAAAAGAGTGTATCTTGCCCCCTTTAAGTGTGTAGGTTGACTCTGAATCTAAACTAAAAAAGGTCTAGATACACTCTTTTCACAAAGTTAAAATATCTTATATTTTGAAACAGAGGAAGTAGATAGGTAACATTGTCGTGAACTGATATTTGCTACTCCATCTGTTTCATAAAATAAGATGTGTTAGCTTTTGTAAAATAGATGTATTTAGATGCCTTTTAGTGTGTGATTCATTCTGAACCTACACACTAAAATATGTCTACATATATTTATTTTACAAAAGTTAAAACATCGTATATTTTAAAAGAAGAGAGTAGTAGCTAGGGTTTTAATTTGTATTGCTAGTTTAATTTGCTGCTTATCTGCTACTATGTGGTAACATTAGCACCTGTGAGAGGTGGTGACATATAGATTTTTTTTTGCATGGAACAAGCACAGTTTATTGCCAAACAAACAACTGACCAAAACTGCTAGTAGAAATCTAGATGGATAAAATAAAGTGCCAAGTTAAATTTGCCCATATGCATGTTCCAATCGTCCAAGTAGGAAAGATTGTAAAACTTGCCCTGACCAAGCAAACACGCTCTAACTAGCTAAATACCAATTTAGATAAAGTTAAATCTGTTAATATAGGCCAGAGTATACGAAAATTATAGTACTCACTCCCATATTAATTGATTTAGATTTATTTAGATATGAATATATATAGTCAAGTTTAAATATTAGATACACTTATATTTAGACAAATGTGAGTCATCTTATATTCCCTCCCTTTAGAAATAATTGACTTGAGTAGAGTATAGTATACAGATATATTCAAATCTACACACGTCCAAATCAGTTATTACTGGACAGAAAAACATGATTACTCCCCTTTGCATTTATGTTCAGCTAGCTGTACGTATCAGAAACTTGGGCGTCACTCTGAATGACTACGGCGCATTGGTAACGCTCGTAGGTTGGATCGCTGCTGCCGCAGCTTTCAGATCCAGAACCGTAGGTCCCTTCATCCGAAGGAGGATCGCACAGATCGGAGTTGCAGCAGCTGCTGCTGTAGAACTCATCTGTTGATGGTGATGTGCGTAGCACGGGGTGTGGAGCCCACGAGGCGGGCCTAATCGATGGCACGGGCACCCGCTCAGAAAGGCGGAGGGTGCCAGTTTGTCCCACCTGGAAGCAGAAGCTCCCGAACAAAATTTCGAGTCCGTCGCCTACGGGCTCGAAATCCTTCATGGTGGCCGGCGAGTGGGCGGTGAAGTCGAAAGTGCCAAAGAGGAGGTGATTCTCCGTCGCCGCGGAGTTGTAGATCGATCGGGTCGGGACCGTCACGATCGCACAATCAGCAGCCCTGATTCCCACAGATGGCGCCAATTGACGAGGTTGGATCTCGTCAATGCCCATTGTTATGGACTTAGTTTTGGAGAAGATGGGGATGCTGGAGATCGTGGCACGGTTAACAGACAAGCAACCAGGGGGCACGAGATTTACCCAGGTTCAGGCCTCCGGAGGGAAAACCCTACTCTGCTTATGCGCTCTTGATTCTGGCGGAACCGAAGGTTCTGAGGTCTGTGGTCGATCTGGCGTGGAGGTGTGTGCGAGAGTATGAGTCGGGGGATCTAGGACGTGCCCTCCTAGCCTTTATATAGACTTAGGCAGGTCCCGGGCATAGTCCTAGTCGATTACAAGTTCTAGGGTTTTACCCTTTTGAATTTCTTATCTATGCTAGTCTTGTTCTCCAAGGATCCGAAGGCGTCATGGGCCTTGGCCACCCGAAAATCTTCATGGGCCAGCGTATGTCTGCTGTGGGCCTTCCTTGGGCTGGACCAGGTATGCTAAAGTCACGTACCCGTAGGGTATAACCATGTCACAAAGTACATATTTGGACAAAGTTCTAAAGAGGTTTGGAATGAAAGATAGCAAGAAAGGATTCTTGCCCATGTTGTCCAATACGACGTTGAGTAAAACTCAAAGTCCGACAATGGTAAAAGATAGAGAGAGGATGAGTAAGACTCCCTATGCCTCATCCATAGGATCTCTAATGTATGCCATGCTATGTACTAGACCCAACATTGCATATGCTGTTAGTTTAACTAGCAGATATCAAAGTGTTCCAGGAGTGGATCATTGGACAGCGGTCAAAAACATCCTTAAGTACTTGAGAAGAACTAAGAATATGGTTCTTTCTTATGGAGGTGATGAACAGCTCGTTGTCAATGGTTACACCGATGCTAGTTGGAACACCGATCCGGATGATTCTAAATCACAATCTAGATACGTATTTACTTTGAATGGTACAACAGTTAGCTGGAGGAGTGCAAAGCAAAGCGTTGTGACGAGATCTTCAACTGAATCGAAATACATGGCTGCTTCGGAGGCTTCACAAGAAGCGATATGGATGAAAGAGTTCATTACAGAGCTGGGTGTGGTTCCTAGTGCGCTGGACCCAATGTCTATCTACTGTGATAACATGAGCGCCATAGCCAATGCGCAAGAACCAAGGTCACACAAGAAGCTGAAGCACATCAAGCTACGTTTTCACGCTATTCGAGAACATGTCCAAGATGGGGACATAAAGATTTGCAAAGTACACACAGATCTGAATGTGGCGGATCCGTTGACTAAACCTCTCCCTAGGGCAAAACATGACCAACACCAAACTGCCATGGGTGTTCGGTATATTACCATGTAATCTAGATTAGATGACTCTAGTGCAAGTGGGAGACTGTTGGAGATATGCCCTAGAGGCAATAATAAATATAGTTATTATTATATCTTTGTGTTTGTGATAAATGTTTACATTCATGCTATACTAGTATTAACAAGGAAACATTAATACTTGTCTGATTTGTAAACTAAAATAGAGTCTCTAGTAAAGCCTCTTTTATAATACTAGCTTATTGGTTAATAAATGACTGTGGTTTCCCTGTCATGAACATTGAGATGTTATTAACAACAAGATCATATCGTTAGGAGAATGATATGGTGGACATACTCCTGTAGATAAGCGTAGCATAAAGATCAAGTCATTTTAATAGTTCAATTGCTATATGCTTTCTGATACATAGTAACCTAATTCCTTCGACCATGAGATCATATCACCTTCACCGGAAGGATGCTTTGATGACATCAAATACCACACCGTAACTGGGTGGCTATAAAGGTGGCATTGAGTGTTCGGAAAGTATTGGTTGAGACACATGGATCAAGAGTGGGATTTGTCCATCCATATGACGGATAGATATACTCTGGGCCCTCTCGGTGAAATGTCATCCAATTAGCTTGCAAGCATGTGACTAGCTCACAAGGGATCACATATCACGGGAACGAGAAAAGAGTACTTATCGATGTGAGGTTGAACTAGGTATGCGGAGATACAAGCGATCATAACCTCGGATAAGTAAACTATCGTGAGACAAAGGGAAATTGGTATCGTATGTAAGTGGTTCCTTCGATCGCAAAGTAATCGAGAAATATGTAGAGCCATATGAATTTCAGATTCCTCTATTGGTTATTGATGGAGAAGTGTCACGATCATGTCGCATAATTCACGAACCGTGGAGACACACTTAAGGATTCGACGTTGTTTGAGTAGTTATGGAATGATGAGTAAGAGACCGAATGTTGTTGAGTCTCGGATAGGATCCGGGATATCACGAGGAGATCCGAATGGTCAGGAGAATAAGATTCATATAAGGAAAGTCTGTTTGAGTTGGAGAATGGTTAGGTGTTTTCAGGGAATGTTCTAGAAGGTTCCGGAATGTCCGGCACTCCGGAGGGGAAGGGTACATGAATGTGTTATATCAAGTTGGTATGATTGCATCATGTACTTAGTGTCATCGCTGAACAAAATAAAGGGTTTAATCAAATCCTAGTTTGAAAAAGTCAAACGCCAATTTGAAAGTCAAACGGCTATTTTGGGAAGTGGAGGGGAGGTTGAAACCGAGTTGGGAGGAGTTCCTCACCACCGTCAACCCTCCTTGGCCGAGTTGGGAGGGACTCCCCTCACGAGCGCCTCCCTCCACCTATATAAGGAGGGGCAGGGCTCCCCTCCTAGACACCCAATACCTCCACCTCTAAACCCTAGCAGCCGCCGCCCACCATAGCCACCGCCGCCCCCTAGGGTTTCTCCCCTAGCCGCCGACTTGGGAACGTCCAAGCCCTAGCCGCCGGCCCTAGCACCTCTTCCTCGGCGTGTCTAAACCCTAGATCGTCGAGGGCTCTCTCATAGTCCACCATACTCGCTCCGGCTTAAGGCGAAGCCCTGCGAGATCTCCCCTCTACTTGGGTACCAGCGTTGTCTTTAGGAATCGCGAGGAGAGTAGTACAACCTCCGCTGCTTTGGAACAAGGAGATGAAGGTCTTCGTCAGTCGAACGCGTGTGACCGGCTGGAGGCCACTCTGGAGCAGCCTTGGGAAGGATCGTCTACGCGATCTTGAGATCGGGAAGAGTACGACTACATCACCCATGAGAATCCGCTCTTGTTAAACACTTTGGAATCTTCGAGGGTGAGTTATTCCATCGACTCGTTGCTACAATCTAGTAGATAGATCTTGGCTTGTTTGTTTGTATGCGATAGAATTTTTTTGTTTTCCATGCTACGAAACCCTACAGAATTATGTGTTGTAGGTCCTGAACCGAGGGAAGCTGAAAACCCATATAGGGTTCCATTTTCCTCGTAGGTGACATTGCTGGTTCGCTCCACCTACGGTGGTCTTGGGGACTCAGATGTATGTAGGGGCACGACCCCTCACTGGTGAGGGGTTTTCGTTGTTTGTTTACGTTGTTTTTCCGTGTCTTTTAGGGATGGTGAGGCAAATGCTACATCTTGATGCCAGAATAAGTTTCTCGTCGCCCTATCCTCACTTCAATGGTGTGTCTAGCGCCGACAGAGGGAACGTGGAGTCTTGTGTCTAGTGGATCTCCTGGTAACTGGTCGGTTTTCGTGTTCGTTGGTGGAATTTCAGGTCAGTCTCTTCCAATCTGTGGATGCTATCTTTGGTGATGGTTGCTGCTCTAATGCGCTAATTTTTTAGGATCTTTGCAAAACGATTTTTCGTCTCTATACTACAACAAGCTCTACCACGACAAGATTCACCTGACTCCAGTGTTGGAGGGGCGAGGATGGTGGAAAGCCTTTGACTTGTACTATTGTTTGTAGTCATCCTTGTACATCAATACTCTAATCTTGTATACAAGATTTGCACCACCAAGATGTCGTAGCAGTAACACTCTTCTTCATGGGGACGACATATGTACTTAGAATTGCATCCTTTTGGTGTACCTGCTCTAACATCTTGTAGATGTAGACTTTGTACATCAATACTCTGATATTGTGCAAGATCTACACCTCCAAGGTGTCCAAACAACAATACTCTTCTTCATGAACAAAAAAACACCGTAGAAAAAAATTATATAAAACTAGTAGGGAGAAGAGAGAACACCGGCCAAAGGTAGATAGTGAGAGTGTGAGTTCAGCGGTTGAGTAATGCTCCTTATATAAAGCCTACGAGGCTGAAAGATAGCGGCAAAAAATAGCGCCAAAACAATTGCCTCAAAAATTTGAGAAAGGGGGACATGGGAGAAAAATCTAATTGCACTCGATAAAGAGGCGGCCCACTCAACCACCACGCGAGAAAAATGGACGGAAAAAGACAAAATTTTAACATGTATTACAATTTACACACTGCAAAGTTTTAGCAGGACTTTTTCCCTCCCTCCAGGACTCAAGGCAGATTTTTTTTGCCAAGTGTCCATGAGAGAGCACTCGACAAAGTTTCATTCCGACACGTCGCCCATAGACGCGCGGGAAAAGCCACATGTCCTCGGTCTTTTGCCAAGTATTTTTTTTGTCATGTGTCTTTTTTGTTTGCTATGTGTATTTTTTGTTCTTTATCGAGTATTACTATTTGCCTTTGTGCTTTACCAAATAGTAGAGTGTGTTGAATATTTGCCGAGTGCTATTCACTTTGCCATGTTCAGATAAAAATGCACTTGGAAAGACCGAAACACTTACCAAAAAATCATTTTCTAGTAGTGTATGTCATCTCGCCATTTCTGTCCAAGCTCGTCAACGTGCTGGCTGGACCAGCGGCAGGTCCTTGCCACCACCATCGACAGTGGTAGGTGCCACGCGTAGCCAGGCTGGCCCGGCCACGGATAAGTGGTTTCTTTTTGGCATTTATTTTGGGAGGTGGTGTTTTTTGGCAATACACCGGAACATGTGGTTCTTATTGTCAACAATTCGAAATCATGATGGATGGCATTTGTGCTGAGTTGGCAGTAGGTACGACCATCCAACGCCAAAGGGTATATACTCTGGCACGACAGGGCAAAGGTAAGCAACGCCCTGAATGGCCCATGAGAAGTTGATGAGCGTGGCAACAATCACTTCCCTAGTTTCTTTCGAAGTACTGTACGACATTCTGTAAAAAACATCAAACCTCAAGGCATATGAAAATCTGCTGCCAACTACTTCCTTCGTTTCAAAATATAAAATGTTTTAGGTTTGTAAAAAAAATATCTAGACTTGTTTTAATGTATAGATTGACGTCAAACCTAAGTGAACCTACACACTAAAAGAAGTCTAGATGTGTAAAGTTGCCGTCAACGCTCTAGGGTTTCCTGGCGACATGGGCGACAGCGCTGGCGACCGCGCTCCGCCGCCGCCAAAACCCTATGAGAGTCCATCGGAAGCCCGTCGGAGGGCAAGGAGGGAGTCTGCGTGCTACACGCGAGCATCACAGGTCAGGATGGGGAAGGGAGTCCCACTGGAACACGGCTCGGAGGGGCATATGGAGAACCCTTCGTTAAAAGCTTCCACCGGTGGTAACCTAGATCCAATCAGTCAACGTAACCCGGCGAGAAAGACAACCTTGTCTTCTGCACGGAATCTAGACCGATGTACTTCTGGGGCGGTGATGGCGGCGAGAGGAGGATCGGGGGACGGTGATGGGGGTACCCAAGGAGGACGAAGCCTGGAGGACGGGCAAACTGATCAAGGTGTGAAGAGGATTCCAAGGGGCAAGTGACGAGGGGACGCCTTGAGGCAGTGCTACCATTGGTTTCGCTACAACGATGGGGGCGATCAAGGGATCCGTGAGGGATCTACCGGTTGAACGGCAGTGAAATTGTTGTGGCAGTGCAGCAGCGGTGCCTTAGTCCAGAAAGAAGCCGAGAGGAAGCCGAGATGGGGAATTGGGACGAGGGAGACAGTATGGATGAGGAGATGGGGTTCCGGCGAGGACCGGAGACCAAGATAGATGGCACGGTGGATATGGAAGATGATGTTTTCCTGGAGTTTGATGAGGAAGAGGAAGCTGTGGTGGAACCAGGCGCCCCGAACACTTGGCAACTACTGGCAAGATACATGGCGAACTTTAAGCCTAATACTATGTCCATGTTTAATCACTTTATTGAGAAGGTTTGGCAGCTACGCTGTGGGATTAGTTATTCAGAGAGAGGCAAAAACTACTACATGATCACTCTATTTTCAAAAGGGGACTATGATTTTGTGATGAGAGGAGGGCCATGGATTTTCAACCGGAATGCACTGCTGGTCAATACTGTTGATGATGTTACTCGCCCGTCAGAGATGATCCTAGATTCCGTACCAGTTTGGGTGCGTATCTATGATGTGCCATGGGGTAAGCAGAAGACAGATGCGTTTGGGATGCGATGCGGCAATGATCTGGGTAGGGCCTTGGAGGTGGATGTTCCTTCTGCTGAGGAACATATGCACGAGTTCCTGCGCGTCCGAGTTGACATACCATATAACAAGCGGCTTCAGATGCAAATTACAACAGGTGTGAAGGGGAAGCCAGGGGTGGTGTCGTCCTACAAGCTGAAGTATGAGCGCATTCCACGTTATTGCGAACACTGTGGCTTCATGGGTCACCGTGAGGATGAGTGTGAGAAACGGCGAAGGGGGACACCGTCCATAGATTATGACAAAAATGAGTTAAGATGCAGCCCATATAAAAAGTATGAGTATAAAACTCATTTTGTTCCACCTAGGGGGCAAGCGGCGGTGAAGAAAGGACTGAGTTTTGCTAGCTTTGGCACAGCGGAATCACACCAATCTACTCGGACTCGCCAATCTCAGCAGGGCACGAGAAGAGACCAGAGCCAGAATGCACAGGAGGAACATGTGGACTCACAGGAGGAGTCTGGAGAAGAGCAGATGCCACCTCTAGTCGATGCAACGCCGCCTCATAACTATGAACCGGTGCCAGTAGGAGCCTATGATGATTTTGACGAGGCGATGGAGCAGGGCATTGGGGCAATGGAACAGGAACTTTCTAATCAAGTGGGAGCTATGCAGATGGGGAACAACGGACAGGGCAGGTCCCAATCGCGCCGGCCAGATAATAATCAACCTATCATCCAATTCCCGGACGATGAACCAGCACATGCTACGACGGGTCAGGAGAGGAGTTTGGGGGGACCGCGATGCAGACTAACACCAAAGTGCAGGTGGAGGATGTCCAGATGCCGGGGGATAGGAAAGCTTCTCCTCGATCTTCGGACATGATCCCGGCCCTACACGGACTGAGCTCTCTGGCTGTGTCCTATGGAGATTCAGATGAAATTATGGAGGTGGTAGATCAACTCCCAGGCGCTCAAAGAGCGGAAGCAAACAAAAAGTATTTACTCTTTGGCCAAGATTTGTCGGTGGTTCCTTATGAAGAACCAGAAAAGGGAGGCGAGACGAAGCGTGGAAAGAAGATAAGCACCGGACACAACAAGGCGAAGATGGCGCACATGAAGCCTGATGGTTCTGTAGACTGGTCTCGTCAGGAGCAATGAATTGCCTAAGCTGGAATTGTCGGGGAGCGGGTGGAACCTCGACAGTTCAGGAGCTAGTGGCTATCTCCAAAACTTTGCGTCCTAGGTTAATTTTCTTGTGTGAAACGCGTCAAAATAAAAATAAAGTTCGTCATCTTAGGGGTCGTTTAGGTCTTCGAGGTTTTACTGGAGTGAGTAGTGAAGGTCTTAGTGGGGTTTTAGCCCTCTTTTGGCATGAATCTTTGTATGTGGAAGTTAAAGTTTTGAATAAAAATATTATTGATGCTTACATCAGGCTTTCACCCGATGAACCGCTGTGGCGGCTCACCTGTATATATGGGGAGCCAAGAGTGGAAAATAGGCACTTAGTTTGGTCCCAGCTACAAAATCTAAAAGGTACGTCCAGGTTACCTTGGCTGGTCATGGGAGATTTTAATGAAGCACTATGGCAGTTTGAACATCTATCTAGAATTTCCAGGCCTGAAAATCAGATGATGGCTTTCAGGGAAACCCTTCAGATCTGTGGACTACATGATCTAGGATTTAAAGGCCTACCGTACACTTTTGATAATAAAAGACAGGGAAACAATAGTGTCAGAGTACGCCTGGACCGGGCTGTAGCTGACAAGGATTGGCGTGACATTTACATTGAGGTTGAGGTTAACCATATTGTTACTACACGTTCTGATCACCTAATGCTTTTGATTAAGTTGCAGAAGGAACAAGGTTTACCGCGACGGCGTGCGCCTCGACAGTACGAGATTTTATGGGAACGAGCTGGAGAGCTCCCGGAAATTATTGAAAACATGTGGAAAGAGAAGGGTGAGCAGCGAGATTTGCATGGAATAATACTCAAATTGGACAAGGTAATGACTAAGCTTCAAGGTTGGAGCAAAAGAAAATTCGGAAACGTCTTGCATGAGCTAGAGACCCACAAAAGGAAGCTAGAACAGCTACTGCTATATAACCTGGATGATATCAACAAGGAGGAGATCCGTCGTACGTCAGATTATATCGATGAATTGCTATACCGTCAAGAAATGTTGTGGCTTCAAAGATCACGTATTGCATGGCTAAAAGAAGGCGACCGAAACACAAAATTTTTCCACCAAAAAGCGGTTTGGAGAGCAAGGAAAAACAAAATTCAAAAACTCAAGGACAATAATGGAGTCTGGAAGACGGTTCCATCCGACATGGAGCGGATGTCGACATCTTTTTTTAAAGAGCTCTTCACCAGGGACCCAACACTCAATGCAAACGAAGTTCTACCACTGTTAACTAGGAAGGTCTCAAGCGAGATGAATGAGATGCTGTTGAGGGACTTCACAGATGAAGAAATATCCAACGCCCTGTTCCAGATCGGCCCGCTCAAAGCTCCTGGACCTGATGGTTTTCCGGCGCGCTTTTACCAACGGAACCGGGGTTTAATGAAAGGAGAAATAGTTGCTGCGGTCAAACTGTTCTTCCATACAGGACATATGCCGGAGGGTGTTAATGAGGCCACGATTGTTTTAATTCCAAAGTTGGAACATCCAGCTGAGCTTAAAGATTTCAGGCCAATTAGTCTTTGCACAGTTCTATACAAAATTGTGGCTAAATGTCTGGTTAACCGTTTACGTCCTATTCTCGGTGAGTTAATTTCACCAAGCCAAAGCGCTTTTGTCCCGGGGAGGTTAATAACGGATAATGCCCTCATTGCTTTTGAGTGTTTACATTACATTGAGCACAACAAGAAACCAACCGAAAACTTCTGTGCCTATAAACTAGATTTATCCAAGGCTTATGACAGAGTGGATTGGGATTTTTTAAGGAGTTCGATGGAAAGGCTAGGCTTTGATCACCGGTGGATCGACTGGATTATGGAATGTGTGACCACGGTGAGATATAAAGTTAAATTCAATGGAGCCCTGCTGGAATCGTTCTCGCCTTCGCGCGGCCTTCGCCAAGGTGATCCCTTATCCCCTTTTTGTTTCTTTTCATTGCTGATGGTTTGTCTGCGTTACTTTGTAAAGAAGTGCAGGATAATCAGATCACACCTCTGAAAATCTGTAGAAGAGCACCAGGCATCTCGCATCTTTTGTTTGCAGATGATAGTCTTCTATTTTTTAAGGCGGATCCAGAACAAGTGAACAAAGTGTTGACGGTTCTGGATAAATATAGCAAAAGCACAGGCCAATTAATTAATCCGTCAAAATGCTCAGTTTATTTCGGGCCAAATTGTGAGGAAGGATCAAAACAGAGCGTCATGGACACTTTGCAAATCACGGTGGAGAGCTTTGAAACTAAATATTTGGGCCTCCCGACCCCTGATGGCCGAATGACAAAAGGGAAGTTTCAAAGTCTGCAAGGGAAATTAGCTAAGAGACTTCTGCAGGTAGGTGAAAATCACATGGCTCAAGGAGGAAGGGAGGTCATGATCAAAGCTGTAGGACAGGCCCTTGCTACATATGTTATGGGCGTTTATAAACTACCCCTAGGTCTCTGTGATGATCTGGAGAAGATCATCAGGGATTTTTGGTGGGGTACTGAAGCAGGTAAAAGAAAAACCCACTGGATGGCTTGGGACATGTTATTGAAACCCAAGAAGCAAGGGGGCATGGGTTTCAAAGACATGAGAATATTTAATCAGGCTTTACTCGCAAGACAGGCATGGAGGCTTCTAAGGTTCCCTGATTCCCTCTGTGCCCAGATCCTAAGGGCTAAGTACTATCCGAACGGCAACCTACTGGATACCGTCTGTACCGGCAACGGATCGTCGACATGGCACGCTATCGAATATGGTTTGGAACTGGTAAAACAAGGGGCCATCTGGAGAATCGGTAATGGGGCAAAGGTTAGGATCTGGAGGGACCCCTGGATCCCTAGGAACCATCAACTGACGCCGATTTCACCTAAGGGAAGATGCAGACTTAAGTGGGTATCAGAGCTGATAAACCACGATGGATCATGGAATAGACAGCTGCTACACAGATGGTTCCTACCGATAGATATTAAGAAAATCACCCGGATAAAACTGGCGACGACGAACAAAGAAGATTTTATAGCCTGGAACCCGGATAATAAGGGTCTGTTTTCAGTCAAGAGTGCCTATCGCCTTGGGATGGAAGCTAAGATGAGGGAGGAAGACAAAGGAACCTCAAGCGGACGACCGTATGGGAATAGTAGTCAGTGGAAGCTAATATGGCACAGTATAGCGCCGCCAAAAGTGAAAACATTCGCCTGGAAAGTGGCTTCGAATGGCCTGGCGACAAGGAGCAATATGGCGAGAAGGAAGATGATCTCAGAGAGCACTTGTCCTTTATGTGGTAAGGGTGAAGAAGACACATACCATGCCCTGGTTACTTGTCCTCAAGCGAGCGAGCTGTGGCGAAGGGTGAAATGCGCTCGATGCAGGATTTGCCAAAGCGAGTGATATTAGGAGGATGGAGCAATGGGTTTTACCTCTCATATGAGCTTGATGAGAACCAACGTCTCAAAGTCCTCATGATTTTATGGAGAGCATGGCATGTACATAATGAGCTAACACACGACAAACCTGCCCCTCCGGTCCAGGTATCAAACCAATTTCTTTGTAGCTATGTGAACACTCTTATGGCTTTAAGGAATTTGCCGCAGGAAGAGGTGCTGAAAGGGAAGCAACCCGCGGGGGCGGAAATAGAGAAGAAGGCCAAAAGAAAGGACGGACAACAAACGAAGTGGTCGAAACCAGCTAGAGGACGTATGAAGCTAAACGTGGACGGTAGCTACCTGATGAACGACGGTACAGCGGGCACCGGAATGATATTAAGGAACTGGGAAGGGGAGGTGAGGTTCTCAGCATGCCGTGAGTGTCATGAATGTGACTCTGTCCTGGAAGCTAAGCTCCTTGCATGCAATGAAGGTTTAAAACTCGCCCTGACATGGTGCACGGAACCGATTGATGTGGAAATGGACCGTGCTATGGCTATCAAGATGATCAGCTCAACAGATAAGGACTGTTCTACACTGACCCACCTCGTATCAAACATCAAGCAATGTCTTTGCGAACGGGAGGTTTCTTTTCACAAAGTCGACAGAAGTCAGAATTCTGCTAGCCATGATTTAGCTCAGTTTGATAGAACTAAAAATAAAACTCAATTCTGGATTGGGGGTTTTCCTCGGGAGATTCAGTCGGATGTAACAGATGATTGTAACACTCCTATTATTTAGTGAAAGTCCGATTTTTTCGAGAAAAAAAAAAGAAGTTCACTGCTCACGTTTTGGCCTTTTGCATGGTTCCGCATGCACGGCTGGCATTAATTTGTCTCAGGGAGTCGCGCCGCGGGTTCATAGAACTTGGACCATTTTTTTTTCCAACATGCATTCATCGGGCTTCAACGAATTTACCTTCCCGTCAACCAATGGCTTCACCAACGAGAATTTTGAAAACAGAAAAACAAGGATATTGTACCTCAGCAGAAAAGGGACACAGCCGGAAGTCCATGACCCGTTCCAGTACCTTACACAGGTACCCGTCCAGGTACAACAAACCAATTAGGTGGAGCACACTTTTGCTTTCTCTCATTGCTACTACCCCGTAATCTAATCACGGGAGTACGTTTAACTCTCGTGCTGGGTACGAACTGGTAAAACCCGCACGTGAAAGGGCTAAGTAGCACGATTGAGTGCATGAACGGGGGCCTGCCTAGCTACCTGTAACACCGAGCCAATAGGGTGACGTCAGCACCTACGCGCGCCCCTGTCCAGCCATCCAAGCCTACCGTGGGCCCCACGTACTGGCCAGTAGCACAAGCTTTCGTGTCGGCCACTCGAGCTCCCACTCCACGTGGGGGACGGCTGGCCCACCTGCACCTCCGTCGTCTCTGGCCGTGCCGTGCAGTGCGGGTGCACGCAGCGCAGCAGCAGCCGCCTGAATCCTGATCCCTATCCCTGCGCCGTGGACCCGGTCTGTCGTAAACCATGATTAGCCCCGCACGCACCTTATCTGGATGTGCTAATCCGCTGTCACTCGCACGAGGTATGCATGCACTATTGCTTGCTTCTACTCCATGCTATTGTAGTACTGAAAGTCGCAGGAAGCTTCGAGGTATTATACAGCAGTAAAAAGACGTCCAAAAGACGTTGATCTCGCTGGCATTACAGAAGTCGCGCTAACAAAGGTTATCCACTCGTTTTCATACCTACACAGTACGTGTATTAGTGTATTATTTAGTCCAAGGAGGCCACAAGCGTATAGTACATCTCTTAATCCAGCTGTAGCCGTGTGTAGTAGAAAGCGAAAAGAAATCACTAGGTTGGAATTGACCATTGTATATATACGGAGTACGTTCAAAACAAAATAAAATCAAAAACTTTAAGCCAGAAAGGACCCGGGAATACGGGGTGGACACGTAATCTATAATGTGATGGTGGTTGTTACGGGGAGCCCGTCACGACAAACAACTCGGGCTCCAGCGGTGGGCCCCACCGCCCACTACCCCCGCTTCGTGGCCTATAAAAACTCGCCAGGTAGCCCCGAGCGCCAAACCTTCTAACCAACAATACCCTCTTACCTCAACCTCAAGTCTCCCGTGCGCCTCCTGAACTCGTTCCTCCCAACCGGCGAAAGCCAGACCGATCGCCCGGAGACGCCGGCGCCGAAGGCCGTAGCTTTGCTGATGGCGAAGGCGCGCAAGCCTACGGCGTTCTCCACCGCCGAGCGCTTCCTCGGCTTCCACAGCCGCCCAGGCTCCGCCACCGTCGCACCGTTCCCCGACGACGACCTGCCTGACCTCGTCGAATCGGACATCTGGTACTCGCAGTCGTCGGACGCGCCGACGACCCCCACCGCCGATCGGGACCTGGAAACCACGGACAGGAGCGAGGCGCCGCGGCGCGTGGGCGGCCTCAGCCGGGCGTTCGCGGACGGGCGGCAGGTGGCGGCGTCTGCGCCGGTAGAGGTGCCGGCGTGGCCCAGCCGCTTCGCCGAGCTGGAGCCGGAGCCCGCAGCGCCCTGCGAAGAGGACGCGAACGGGTGGGTGCCGCCGCACCTGTACCTGGCGCGGCGCCAGGCCAGGGCGTCGGTGGTCGAGGGCGTCGGCCGCACCCTCAAGGGCCGGGACGCTTCGCGGGTGCGCGACGCCGTCTGGAGCCGTACAGGATTCCCCGGTTGAGCTGAACCGGACTGCTCCGTTCGGATTCTAGAAAAAATCCCCTTGATTTTACTCTTCCCCGTCTCCCTTTTTTTTTGTCGCAAAATTTTGTAATATGGCTTGTTTGATTTTTGTTTTAACGAGAAGCAGAGAATTTGCGGGAAGAAGACGAAGAAAAATCGTGTGGTGTGTTGTAGCCTACTAGTACTACATTGGTTGAATAGTATAGTTGATTGTGTGCGTACGTAGCTCCAACCGAAGTGGTTGGACTCTGATTTTATTCTTTTGTTAGTTTTGTTTTTGCTTGGAAAAAAGTACTCGTACTACCAGTATCAGATACAGTACAGACAATGCATCTTGCTGAATGGCATGTACTCCTACTTATTTCCCCTGTTTATTCTATCACATGAATCATGATCATATATGTTTTGCTTTACCTTGAACTCCAAGAGTTGGCATATGCTTTGTCCTCTGATTTCAGTGGAACACCGTCGCTGTGCACTCAAGTAAAAGAAAGCCTCAAGTTCAAACCGCGGACACGCGTTTGCCTCCATTGCTGGTTAAGGAGCTGTGTACTTTTGTACTACAAGTATAATAGTACTACTATTTGCGCATGTGCGGCTCCACAGCAATTTTGTATTGTGGATTTGTGGTTACGGGCAGTGTGGGCCAAAGGTATATTGTCAAAAGATGCCACTTGCTGTCCAGATGGATTGCAGTATTATTCTAGAATAGAAGCGAGCCTGGGAGGAACATTCCTTTGGGCGCATGCATGCTTCCTCGAATGTGTTTCAAGGGGAAACTACTTTTGTTTTGCTTTATTTATCCACTACGTATATCCGCAATAATATTAGGGTAGTACTACGCGTACCCAAGGATATTTCTTCAAAATACCCCGGGTCCTTCGGCTGACACGTGTCCCTAAAAAATTCCCAAAATCTCTCTTTGCTACAAATATACCCGAAATGGCTATAAATAGTCCCGCTTTCGCTACATATAGCAGAAAACGGTTTGGCCCAGAAAATACAAAAATAGACTGGACCTCACCGAAGATTTCGCCGGAGACCTCGCCGGCGACCGTGTAGCAAAAAAGTTATGCTAATGTAGCAAACCCGACCTCACCGGAGACGAGCCGGAGACCTCGCCCGAGAACATGTAGCAAAAACCTTACACTATTATAGCAAAACCGCAAAACGATGGTAGCAATTTTTTTTGCTAATGTAGCAAAAAAAAACAACCTCGCCGGAGAAATCGCCGGTGCCTGCTGTAGCAAAACTGACTTTCGTCAAAAAATATCGTAGCAAATACTTTATGCTATTCTAGCAAAAACATAGAATAAAAATAGCAAAATATTACTACTATTGTAGCATTGCCATGTAGAAAAATCTCAAAACCCATTTATTGTTTGGTAGCATCGCGACCTTTCATCTGTAGCAACAATGACCACTCCCAGTAGCATCGCCGTTGTGCCTATGTAGCACCATGTGGTGTAGCAAAATCCGGTGGCCCTGATTCAGCGGCAGGGCTTGGAGCGGGCACGGTAGCCCAAGGTCAGCAGAGCTCGGAGGAGCACGCGACAGGAGAAGGAGGTCGACGAGGATGCGAGCTCCGGCCATGGGCGGCGGCGCGAGGAACCGACTGCTGTAGGATGAGGAGTTGAGGCTCATGTAGACGTAGAGGACTAATGGCTTAGTTGATATGGAGCCTGTTGGGAACCCCAAGAGCAAGGTATGAAGCAGCACAACAACAAATATTCCCTCAGTAAGAAACCAAGGTTATCGAACCAGTAGGAGGAACGAAACGTCATACAGGTGTTGCAAGCAACATGGAAACCTGCACAACACAAACTCGAGACTTTGCCCCAACTAACAGTGAGATTGTTAATCTCACCGATTGCTGTAACAAAGGATTAACTGTACAATGTGGAAGGTAATGGTTTGCAGCAAGTAAACAGGTAATAGTAGAAGATGTATCAATGGTAAAGATTAGACCAGGGTCCATAGTTCACTAGAGGTGCTCTCCTTAGATAAACAACATGGCATAAAGGGTAAACAAATTACAGCAGGGCAATTGACAGGAACTGAGCAAGGCATAATAATGCAATACCAGACAAAAAGATCCTATGATATTCGATTGGGCAATACAATAATATACATAGACCGCCATCCAACTGCATCTATGACTAAATGTCCACCTTCAGGTTATCATCCGGATACCCTCCAGTATTAAGTTACAAGCAACAGACAACTGCTTTAAGCAAAGTGTGTAAGGTAAACAATCCACTTGTTCTATGAACAAGAGATTGTTGTTTTCTCCCTAGTGGCAACATCACATCTACAACCGAAGAGATTTCTGTCACTTTCCTTAAAAACTAGATTCATGAACCCACTATCGAGCATAAGTACACCCTCTTAGAGTCACTAGCAACTACTTGGCCAAGATAGCTACTAACAACGAAGAGCATGCAAGATCACAAACAACACATACATGATAGTATCAAATAGACAAAACCATTAATCAATCTGACATAATAATCTCAATATCCATCGGATCCCCGCAAACATAACATGCATGATTACAAATAGATTAGATATTGATCATGAACGGAGCTCACAAGATCTATACATGAAAGCACAAGGAGGGATACAACCATCTAGCTACTACATGGACTCATAGTCCAAGGTGGAACTACTCACGCTTCATACCGGAGGCTGGCATGATGAAGAAGAAGGCCTCCGGGATGATCTCCCCTATGGCAGGGTGCCGAGAAGAACTTCAGATCCCCCCGATCTAGGGACGATGGTGGCGGCGGCTACAGAAGGTTTCGTGGAGTTTTGATCGGGGTGCCTAGGGTTTCTGCATCGGGGGCTTCTTATAGGCGAGGTTGGGAGGCGGCCAGTGGGCCCACACCCTACCCAAGCGCGGGGTGGGCCCACCCGCGCCTAGGAGGGGTGTGGAGGCCCTGGCTCGCCTCTCCGTCTCTCCTCTGGACTTCGTGCCCCCCATGGTAAAATATTGACTTTGGGTTTTGTCCCGTCCAATTCCGAAAATATTGATTTTCTGCCTTTCTAAAACCAAAAACAGAAGAAAACAGGCAACTGGCACCGTAGAAACTTGTTAATAGGTTAGTTTCAGAAAAGATATAAAAACACCTCAAAATAGAGACAAAGCAAAGCAAAGTAGATACTAAACAAGCATGGAGCATCAAAAATTATAGATATGTTTCCGACGTATCAAGAACGGCCATGGCCTGCTGAACGAAGAGAGTGTTGTCCTCGACGTCGCCGGAGAGCCGTTGGGGGAATGGCGATGAGAAGAGGCAGCGTGGCGGCGGGCGATGGCGGCGCGACCTGCGGTGAAGTGGTAGCGCAAAGAAAGAAGGAGAAGCGGCGGCGGGCGGGACACCTAAGCGGCGGTGGAACAAACCTGCAGCGGCGAAACCTGCGGCATATAAGCAAGCGAAACCTTGTGATGATAACACCCATGGAGAGCGGCTCCGTACTTGCGTTGATTTGGGAAAGTAACGAGAGGAAGCAGTACTTGGGAAAGTAATGAGAGGAAGTAGTACCGGTGGGCCCAAAAACGGACTCGTGTTACGAAGCGACCCGGGGAACCCTATCGTTTTCCATAATATTATTTTACATGTTCAGAAAGGAGAAACATAAGAGTTAGGACGTGTGACGAACCAAAGAATGGAAGTAACTGTCTCAACCTAGTAAGGTACAAACTTCTGCATATTTCTCCTATGCAGTATGCGCTTGATAAGGAATTTAGTATCTACTGTAATTGGCAAGGGATTGGTCAGATTACTTGAACTGTTAGTGTATATTATGGTTTAGATAATCTAGGATAGAGATATATCTCATATCTTGTCTTGCACTCTAAGATAATCCATGTACGTTTACATATACTCACCTATGAGCCTCAATAATACATTCATCATATTTCGTCAATCCATTTCTATCTTTCTACATGGTATCAGAGCTAAATTTAATCCTATCCTAGAGCCGTCGCCAAAAACCTTGCACTGTCGTCACCTCTCCTCAACCTTGCGCTGTCCTCTCCTATGGCGCCGCGCTAGCCAAGCAACACTCTTCCGCTGCGCCGCTCCCGGGAAGATTTATCTCCATGATCACCGTTGGGGCTGCGCAACCTGTACGCAGGGTTCGTCCGCCGATCCGTGATTGGCTGTCCTGTAAGTCTCTTTTTCTGATCTCTTGATCGGTTTTTTTGGTTTACCGATCTTATATCGGATTGAGTCGCCCATCGCTATCGTCATCGCCGCACCTCTACTCCGAATACCGGCATCGATGATCTACATCGCGCCTGTGCGTCTGCCCTCTCCATTGCCGCGCCTGCCTACGCCAAGCATGTCCCTGAGCACGCGCCTACCACCGATCGAGCTATGAGTTGCCCATGTGTTGTCCCTACGGGCCATCTGTATTTGGTCCACCCTATCGACTTCCAATGTGCCTTTCTTGGTCTGTACGTCGCTAGTGGTCTCCCAGCCACTGCACCAACTTGCACCCTGCAGCTATGTTGCCCCCTTGGGTCGTAGCGTCGCTGCACGCAGTCTACTTCGATGTCCCCACGCACCGACGTTCTCGGTTTCCACCGCGCCATCTCCTACGGCGCGGATCACCGCCGTTTGCGCATGGTCTTCGTCACGCCGCTGGGTTCTTCCTTGCCTACTTCAAGTACCGCAGCCACACTTTACAAGGTAACCTGCAGGGCAACTTCTCGCTGTCGCAAGTCCCGCCGACTACCCCATCACCACTCTAGGATATCCAGCATGACCACCCCAGGTCACCGTCGTTTTTGCTGCCCTCTACGTCTTCGTCCACTACAACTTCGTCGTCGGCTTCATCGCCTCGTCCCCGACTACACCACCTGCTACTCTACTACGATAACCGTGGACAGCATCGGCATCTCTCTCTTCGCCTCTATGCGCCTCGCAACCGCTCTGGAGGCCTCCTCTGCTAGTCTCTCTAACATGGCGACAAGTTCATGATGGTCCCTGCCCCCTGTACGCCTGGTACTAGCAACACCGGGAGTGCTTTCGTCCCGGTCTGGAAAACTCGGATCGGCGCCTCGTCTTCATCAGCTTTGACAACGTCTTCTTCGGCATTGACCCCTTTATGACTGCCTCGACCGCGTCACCGACGAGTTATTCTTTGCATACTTGGTTCTGGAAAAACCAAAGTCATGCGTTCGTCCCCGACGTGCGCCTAGTTCTGGCAAAACTATGGCTGCACCTTGTCCTCGACGGCTCGAACTACATCGACCGTCGGCAAGCCTCCACAGACCCTCGGCAAGCATCCTAGGCAAGCCTCCGTAGATCCTCGGCACGCTTCCACGGACCCTTGGCAAGCCTCCTCGTCAAGCCTCCGCGGACCCTCGACGCGTCTGTGTCACCATCACCATGACGCCCTCTTTGCGCGCGGCTTCACGTGCAGCTACCTCGACATCGGCATCCATGACCAAGACATTGACCACAATGACCCCTCGCAATGGCTACCCCGACCTCGGCACCGCCTCGTCCCCGATTACACCACCTGTTACTCTACTCTGACAACCACAGACAGTATCGGCATCTCTCCATCACTGCTCTACGCCTCCTCTGCTAGTCTCTCTGACATGGCGACAAGTTCATGATGGTCCATGTCCCTCGCACACCTGGTACTGGCAACGCTGGTTAAGTGCCTTTGTCCCCGACGCGTTCCCGAGTCTAGCAAACTCGGATCGATGCCTCGTCTTCATCGGCTTCGACAACATCTTCTTCAGCATTGACCCCTTTATGACTGCCTCGACCGCGTCACCTACGAGTTCTTCTTTGCATACTCGGTTTTGGCAAAACCGAAGTGTGCATTCGTCCCCGACGTTCGCCTAGTTCTGGCAAAACTATGGCTGTACCTCGTCATCGACGGCTCGGGCTGCATCGACCCTCAGCAAGCCTCCGCGGACCCTTGGCAAGAATCCTAGGAAAGCCTCCGCGGAACCTTAGCACGCCTCCACAGACCCTCGGCAAGCCTCCGTGGACCCTCGACGCGTCTACATCATCATCACCACGACACCCTCTTTGATCCTGCGACTACATCGATACCGATATCCCTGACCAAGACATCGACCACGGCGACCCCTCGCAACGGCTACCCGGCCTCAGCACCGCCTCACGCTCTCGACTCCCTCGACATTGGCACAAGGGCTACCACCTCGCGATGGTTGGGAGGAATAGAGACGGGATATTGTGGAGATGGCACGGGAACTTCGCGGGGTCAGGGAATGGAGCGCAGGTGGCAGAAAGGAGAATGGCACGTGGTTGCCGGCGGGGAGAACAGGGTTGGCGGGAGCACACCATGACGGATATGTTCGGAAGGGAGGTGGGGGACGACATGGTCAACCCGTTATATCCCTGGACATGCGTTGTTTTCATGGAGGGTGCGCTCAGAATGTTTGTTTGGCGTCCGCGCCGGGAAGAATTTAGGTTTTTTTTTCGCTGTGTACGTCCGCATGACCGCTAGGGCAATACATTATTGCAGAGACTATGTGTAATTAGTATCTTGTAATATTAATATATACTAACCTAATAAGACCAACATGCAGTAAGTTCATTGAGGCCTCTAGGACAGTGTTGCACATGACACTCTGTAGTACTACATGTTTGTAGACATTTTATATTGAGAAAAAAAGGCATGTGTCTATTGTAAATTCAAAAAGATTACATTTGAGTTAAATTTGTGATGATTATAAATAAATTTTAACCGTGAGTATTAAGCGTTGGCACCCTTGATCGTAAAATCCTCGATTTGACACTGGTTTGGCGACAACGAGTAGTCGATCGGTCGATTACGATTAATTGTAGTTAAGGAATACACCGCGTGTATAACACTCGTAGTCTTGGAAGATTAGGATGTTAAGTGGGATCTCATTAAAATTCCACTTCTAATTTATTTGCAAAATCTAGTTTAAATTTTAAACAAAATTTTACATTAGATTTTTGCAAATAAATTAGAAATGAGATTTTGGTAGCATCCAACTTAACACCATAGAGGAGATCGACTTGACTGTGTATTTACTTTGTTTAACCCTACGCCAATGACCGATTGATTATTGGGCACATAGTACAAACTGTACTACGCTAAGCCATGATGATGATGTTCGGGTTATGGAGCCGTAGCAAGACGTATCACCACGCAAGTCCACAACAGTACAAGCACTTGAAACACACGATTCCACGAGCTAGGCTGCTAGTGCTAGCGGCTAGCGCGCGGGAAGGAGGGAGGAAGCAAGGGCGGAGAGCGCAACAGGGACGTGCGCGCGTGCGTCCGCCTCTTTTCTCGCGGTGCCTTTTTACGGGAGAGGGACGCACGCGGCTGGGCCCGTTCCGGACCTCCGGTCCATGGATGGACGACGCAGACGTGAACCAGTGCTGTACGCTTCTGTTTTCCGTCGCTGGCCTCGGGGCCGGGCCGGGGACGCGCGTCGGCGTGTGCGTGCGCACCTTATCAGGATACTGGATTACCGATCATTGCTTTGCTTGGCCCGGCCGGTCGGTCCGACCCGGTTCCGGTGGCGGTGCAACGGATGCAGGCGTGTTGTGCGATTTCTTTTGTAGTGTTGCGTAAGGTAGTCCGGCGAGGCTGAGGGTGTGGTGTGGTAGGGACCTAGTAGCAAGCAACCTGTAGCGCGATGTGCACACTGACGCAAGTGGTTTTGGCTCCGTCCGTCATGCATGCTGTTGGTAGGAGCGCGAATTCGCAGCGCCAGGTTCTCATTTTTGCACTCTTGTGGTTGTGGCGCTGTTGCTCGTGTCTACTACTCCCGGAATGCCACAATCTGGGCCATACACATGCACGTTGCTGGATTTGTTCAGCGAGTTCGCACGCCGCCGGTGACACGCGTTTTCTCGCCAATAATTAAGCGCGATGGGATTTGTTTGATGGTATCCTCAGGCTCTCAGTCTCAGCGGAAACACCGGTTCTCCTACGAATCAATGTTAAAGGGATGTCCGTATTAGCGTGGTCCGTGCAGCAAAAAGGTCCACCCTTTTAACACCGGTTCGAGCCACGAACCGGTGTTAAAAGCCATGCCCCATCGCGTAGCAGCCCCCTTTAACGCCGGTTCGTGGCTTGAACCGGTGTTAAAGGATATGCGTCTATATATAATACACTGCAGTCCACCCCTCTCTCTCTCATTGTTTCGCTTTCTCATTTTGGAGCTTAGCAAAGAGGATGAGAGGTGTGCTAGTTTATGTTTTCTTCCTATGCACAAGAGGTGTTCGGTGAAATGCCCGAGAGCTCGAATTAAGTTTTCTCGTTGCTCTTTCCTTCTCGGTCGAGGTCGGTAAATTTATCCTTTCATGTGTCATCGATATACTATAAAAGTGGTCATCTTCCTATTAATTTTATGATGTACTGTAATGATATTTGATATACGTAATTAATTATATAATACAGATGAACCGGCAATGGATGTACGGTGACCGACACACTTCCGAGTACATTACGAGCCTCCAAAATTTCATCGTTGTGGCTAAGGCAAATCGCGGTCACAATGTTTTTATGTTTTGTCCATGTGTTGACTGTCAGAACAAAAAAGACTACTCAAATACCAAAACCATTCACGCCCACCTGCTTCGGTCTGGTTTCATGCCCAGCTATAATTGTTGGACCAAGCACGGAGAAAGAGGGGTTATGATGGAAGACAACGAAGAAGAAGATGATGATAACAACTATCATAACATGTATCCTGAATACGATGATACTGCAACGGGGATAGATGAAGATCAAGAGGCAGCAGATGGGCCCGCTGATGACGATCTTGGTCGGGCCATTACTGATGCAAAGGTAGGATGTGAAACTGAAAAGGAGAAGAAGAAGCTGGAGCAGATGTTAAAGAATCACAAAACATTGTTATACCCAACTTGCGAAGATGGCCACAAAAAGCTAGATACCACACTGGATTTGCTGCAATAAAAGGCAGAGAACGGTGTGACCGACAACGCATTTTCAAAGTTGTTGATAAAAATGAATAATCTGCTTCCAAGAAATAATGAATTGCCCGACAGTACATACCAAGCAAAGAAGGTTGTTTGCCCTCTAGGATTAGACGTGCAGAAGATACACGCCTGCATTAATGACTGCATCCTCTATCGCGATGAGAAGTACGAGAATTTGGATGCATGTCTGATATGCACTGCACTGCGATATAAGATCAGACGAGACGACCCTGGCGATGTTGAGGGCGAGGCCCCTAGGAAGAAGGTTCCTGCCAAGGTTAGTATGCTTCTATAATACCACGGTTAAAACGTCTCTTTAGAAACAAAGAGCATGTCAAGTTGTTGCGATGGTACATGGAAGACCGTAAGAAAGACGCGATGTTGAGACACCCCGCTGATGGGTCACAGTGGAGAAAAGTCGAGCGGGAGTATCTCAACATGGAAATCAATGTCATATTTCTTCCGTTAACACTTGGTTCTAAAGAAATGCATTTTTTAATCTTTATTACAAAAAATAATCCCCTTTAGTCCTGGTTGGTAAAAAATTCACGCATCTGTCTTTCCGTCATTTCTTCCCGCCATTTCTTCCTGCCATTTTTCTTCCCGCCATTTCTCACTATATATATGTAGGATTGGCCTCCATTGTCATTGCACATCTCTAGACTCATATCTGCAACCTCATTACTCTTTCCCATGACTTCCACCGTACCACTAACCCCTAGGGAGACGGAGGCGCTTTGCGCCTCGAACTACCCCCTCGCCCGCTGGCTCGCGTCCTCGTTTGGATGCCGAGGCCGAGGCGTGCCGTTTCCTCCTGTCCCTCTAGGTGTGGCGCGCCTGATGGTCATCACGAACCACTACTACTTCGAGCTCACACCGGAGCAGCGGAGGAATCCCAACTGGCATCCCGACTATTTCCCGACTTGGGAAGCCCTCTTCGAGGATCGGCGTGAGAGGGCGCTCGCTAGACACGAGGAGGACAACCCACCTCCTCCGAACTTCAACGAGGCCGGCCGTTGGCTGTGGTTGCGCGGCCGGACTCTCCAGAGCGTCATGGCCTACGACACGGTCGCTGACTCTAACCCTCGCCTGCGCTACCCTCAGGTCCAGCCCACGCGTACTCAGCTTTCAAGGTTCAACTACAGTGACCCCGACGACGACAGCGACGATGGCCGCGGTGAGTACGACGACTACAGTGGCGAGTATTACAGGTGTAGGCAGGAGCATGACTGAATCACACCAACATTCCAAAACAGGTTCGGCCGATTATGACTTAATCTGGCCATGTATCTTAATTTTCGGTTATTCTATGTATCTTAATTTTCAGTCGTGCTTTATGTAACTTAGTGTTAGTTGCGTTATGTACTTTAATTCCAGTTCTATCATAATAAAATTTTCTTTCCGCTCATTATTTCTCGCCCTTTTCTTCCTGCCCTTTTCCTCCCACGCATTCTGCCCGCCCTTTCCCATTTGTTACTACTTTGAATAGTTAGAATTTTATTTTTTGAAAACAAAAAATGTTTCAGGATTAATTATTCATATGCAAACACTTTTCATGTTGAAAGTTTTGTTAGATTCCAAAGTATACAAAAGATGCTAAATTTAAATATCCAAACAATTCAAAAATGTTAGAAAATAAAATATGATTTCCTCTAATTATTTTTCATTTTCTAAAAATAGGGTTAGATTCCTTTTAGATGCTTAATATTTCTTAAGTTCAAAGTTTTAGGGTTTGACCATTTTATTTTTGTCTTAATTGAATAATCAAAATTCATATGTAAGTGTTTTAATTATTTTGAAATTTTTCATCTACAGTAACTATAAAATGTTTTTATATGATGGATAGATCTTATTTTTCTAAAAATCATGATATATTATTCATATTTTTCTAAGTTGAAATAAAAAATATATGAATTTTATAAATTATATCCTACTTTTGAGAATTAAAAATGCCCCCCTTTAATACCGGTTCCAGCCACGAACCGGTGTTAAAGGGAAAAGTGTGTGAAATGATTTCTCAAACCTTTAACACCGGTTCGTGGCTGAAACCGGTATTAAAGGGGGAGGGTGCGCGCGCGAAACGAATTCCTCCTTTAACACTGGTTCCAGCCACAAACCGATGTTAAAGGGGCTAGTATAAAGCGCGCACCTCCTCTTCCTCTTCCTCCAGCCAGATCGAGGAGCACAGAGGAGCACAGAGAGAGGATCTGTCGCCGCCGCGCCCACCCACGCCGTCGTTGCCGCCTCGTCGTGTTGTTCTTCCGCGTCCAAGGAATCGATGCGGGGCATCCGCAATCGACCCCCAGCACCGCTTCTTCTTCGAGCCCGACGACCACCACCGTCGCCATCGTCGCTGTTTCTGACCCCGCCCGGCCTCACGGACCCCTCTGGTAGACCCACGGGTGAGACCACGGTGCTCACCCGTCCCTCCGCTAGCTCCCTCTCGCTCGGAGCCGTCGTCGCCTTGCTACTATGCAAGCGCCGCCGCTGGCCGTCATCGTTGACGTCGCTCCGGTGACCCCTAGGTAGCGGCGCCGCTCATTTTAGGTAGGCCGCATCGCGCTGAGTCGAATGCGCTTGCTCACGCGCCCTAGGTCGCTCTCCAGCGCCGCCGGCCGCTGCCGTCTGCAGCATCCTCCGGCGAGCCCGTGTGGCGCCTGTGTGGCTGTGACGTGGCCACGGTCCCATGCGTCAGCCACTGTGGCTAGCCCCTGTTTGGTGAGAAAAGGGTTAGGGTTAGGGTGTGCTGACGTCGGCTGAGGTAATAAGTGGTTTAATCATTCTAGAAAATGTTTAAATCTTGTAAATTCAATAACTAATTATTTATAAGTGAGAAAAATACAAATAATATATCAAAATATTCAGAAAAACGAGAACTATCTATTTAAGCTATAATCATGCATTGTTAATCAACTTACATGACAAGTTTAATTAGAAGAACATAATGAACCCTCTCATATGCATCTGGGGTTTCTCCGAATTAGGGTTTGGACCCCTCGGACCTCGTTTAAAATGATCAAGCATGTTTAGGGTTTTAATTTCATTTGTGTATTTTTGTATGAATAGTATGTATATTTGTGTAATTTTATCCTAATAAGCTTGCTCTAAAATATTTATTATGAATCCAAGTCCACTTGAATGTTTACTCTCTTACTCTAGATAATATTATTGTTTTAGAAACTATGGATCCACTCAGTAGAAACCTTGAAGAGGAAGAAATATTGGAGAACATGATCCACGAGGACACCTCACAATATCTGAACTTGGAGGGACATGATGACAGCTCAAGTAGTCAAGGAGAAAATGACAACTCCGGTGAACGCACTTTAGTTATTACAAAGTCCATCGAGATATATGCATAGATTAAGCCTTTGTTGACTTGCGTCGATTGATTTGTATATATGTACATGTATTAATTAACGCTTCTTTCTTCTTTTAGCACTCCGAATCGACCAGCCAGCAACAATCTTCTTCTACGAAAAAGATCAAACGAGGCGCGAGCCATCGATTGAAAGATCGTGCAAAGTTCACAATCGAAGCAGTCTGTGTTGATGGCAGGCCGATAGAGCCCAAGAAGGCCGCAGACAAATTTATACGTCAGGCTGGAGTTCTTGTTAGGGACCAAATCCCAATCACAATTGAATATTGGAATAAGCCAAAGAAGGGCGGCGATACCTTTGTTGATGAAAGATCCAAAGAAACGCTTTAGAATTCGCTGTCGTTAAATTTCAACCTACCGCCAGAAGAGGATGAAAATAAACCGGTTATAAAGAAAAAGGTCAAAGAGTAGATTCTAAAGAAGATGGTTGAAGCTTTGCGCAACTGGAAGACAAAATTGAACAAATTTGTCAAAGCTAGGGAGACTTCAGATTTTGAAGATGCATACTATGCGAAGATAAGACCTCACTGGCCCGAATTTTTGACGTACAAGGAAGGTGCTATAGCTACAAAGAGGTCAGAAACCAATACACTAAATGCCCAGAAGAAGGAATATCACCAGAGGACGGGGGTCAGGTGGCTACATATCTCAGAGGCCTAAGTGGGAGGAAGTTGAGAAGGCCCTGCGCGATAGAGGGATCACACCCCAGACAGAGGGGTGGAAGCTACGTGCAAAGACTTGGTTCTACGGAATCGGGGCAAAGTTGGACCCAGAAACGAGATTGTGTATCTTCCCAAAAATTCTTGCCAAACCCGTAAATGAACTCATCACGGCATTCGAGGAAACAGCCGCCGGGACCTTCCATCCCGACAGAGAGAATGACCAGCTTACACGCGCCATCGGTAAAAAAGAATACCCTAGACTAGCACGAGGAACAGGGGGTATGACATGGAAGGATGGGTTTGTCGCATGGGGCGACTCTTACAGATGGCGCGGTAGAAAAGAAAAAGAGCGTACAGACTGGATGACATAGATAGAACAGGCACTTAGGGAGCTGCAGGCACAAGTGAACGCACAAAATAGCCAGCAAGCTACCGACCCATCTCAGCGGCACGAAGAGCCTGCATTGGAAGCTGCCGGCGACCCAGACTCTACGCGGAAAAGCAGCGTGGCTTCCACAGAGAATGTGCAGCCCACGCTTGAAATGGCGGGTCCTCGATACCCCGTAGATGAGATGATGGAGAGCGAACACGCTGAGATACATGTGAGATTAATGGGCTTATCCATTAAGGTGGCGGTCGGCTATGCCTTACCTCCTGTACCTGGTGGAACTTACCACTCCCGACTGATTTCAGATGGCTATGCTATTGTCGGGGTGGATGAGGTTGTGAAGGAATATGAGGAAGCATAGTTTGACCATGCTACAGGTGAAGGGGAAACTCAACTCAAATTTGCAGTAAAAACAACCATTCTTTGGAAGAAGAAACACATCGTGCTTCAAAATTGGAGGCCATTGGCATCCCTGTCGTCTCCGCAGCTTCAGTAATCTGAGCCGCCTTAGCCGTCTCCGGGACATCAGAATACTCCCCTGCCGTCTCCGCCGCGTCAGCCATCTCCGGCTCTTCAGCCAGCTCCTACGCGTCAGCCATCTCCGGCGCGCCAGCCATCTCCTGCACGTCAGCGTAAGCAGAAGAGCACTGCCACGAAGAGCACTAGCACTGCCACGAAAAAATCTATAGGAAACCGTACGACGAAGAGTTCAAGAAACTACGTCCCGCAGCCTTCCGTCAAGCCATTGCCGTTATTACCGTGGAATCTCAGCGACGAGGAGAGCAAGAGGATCTTGGAAGAAGAGGTTAAGAAATTCTTTGCACCTAAACAAGTCGAGCCAAAGGAGAAACTAGATCCGGCGGTGGTGGAGAAGTTTTACAATAATATTTTGAAACCCGAACCCCCACTTGTGCCAGACTACGAGCGCCAGATTATAAAGGGGGATGCAAGGCGGAGGGAGTCTGAAAGTAGTATTCATGAACCCCGAAAAATAGTTCCCCAGCTCGGAGAGCAGGAAAACCAATCGTGCACCCCGCTCCAAGTGTTCGATACACGGATAGCTCCTCCTGTAAATGATTACGAGCAAGAGCTACAAAGAAAGGCCAATGAGATGAGGATGACTTACATTGCATACTTGAACATCATGGGAGACCACTTGGCCAAATGTTATGTCAACCCCATACAGCAATGGAAGTACGGGAAGAATCTCGTCAAAAAAGAGGAGTTCAAGAATCTACCAACAAAGATGCGAAGATTGCATAAGTGGTATCTTGATTTCTGCAAGACGAGAAAGGAAGAATGGATCACGACGCATATAAGAGATCAAATTTTCTTGTGCGGAGACGACGAGATCACCTTCAACATTCAAGACTTGCATTTTTTATTCAATCAGAAGGAACTCGACAAAGCTTCCATTAGCCTTTATTGTGTGTAAGTACTATTTCTGTAATTTCTATCTCAGCTCATTCAATTCATTAATTTCATGTATATATATGCTCACCATATATGTATACACTATTATGCAGGAAAAAGGTTATGGAATGCATGAAAGTAGGCCCTTTTGACATTGGGTTCGTTGACCCAAATAGAGTTTATGAACAAGTGGTAAAACACAAACCCGGGCAAATAGAAGATTTCTTGCTAAGGTCTTTACTGAGACAACAAACCAAAAGAGAAATACTATTGCCTTGCAACTTCTCGTGAGTGTTACCCTCTCTTGTACACATTTTGTTTCGGCTTACTCGATGTTAAGTGTAACTGATGATGAGTTATGCGTGCGCAGGTTTCACTTTATTCTGCTAGTCATTCAAGTTGACGTAGGAAAAGTCCTTGTCATGGAATCGGCACGAAAAGACCAAGAGCTATGAACAGGCTTTAAAGAGATGCTCCAGAGGTAATTTCAATCATATTATCGCACTAGATCGACAATTTTCATGACAACAAGTAATTAATTACTCCTTTATCTATTTTCTTAGTCGGACAGAGTTTGGAAAAGGTTCACGGGCAGAGTCAGATCAAAATGTAAGTAATACTAGCCAGCTAGGTCTGCGTATCTCTTTGATTATGCTTTCAATTCCATTATATCATGCTTTATTGATTATTATTTTGATTGAACTCTCTATTCTCGTAAAGTGCACGCAGCAGGGAGCCGACAATAACTTATGTGGATACTATGTTTGCGAGTTCATTCGCAACACGATATGTGCGACGGGCCAAGCCGCACTAGAACAACTTAGAATATGTAAACGAAGTATACAAAATTATTTTATTACCATCAGTTGTGTTAAGTTTCGTTCTTATATATATATTGACCACATTCTTCATATATGTTTAGATCGAACGGATACGGGATAACCTCCTACCATTTGACCGCGTACGAGCTATTCAAGAGAAATTGGCAGGGTTCATACTTGATGAGGTCGTCACACCTGGCAGAGAACTCTTTAGATATCCAAAATGAACATGTACAAAGATGTTATATTGTATATATGCTTGAACGTGTTTGTCTTGTACTTGATGCTTGAACGTGTACGGAGAATATCACAATGACGATGTTTGTGTATAATAATAGTTGCTTAATTATTGATGTACGTATGTATCGACGATGTATGTATATATCTCTCCCGATCGATCCCCCTCTCCCCCGTCCCCGGCGCGCCGCAGAAATCCGCCCAAAACGGGGCGGCGGCAGAACTCTATCGCGACAGAGATTTAGGCCGTTTTCCTGCCACGGCAGAGAACGAACCGGTGTTAAAGGAGGAGGGGGGCTTGAGCTCTGCGGATCCCCCACATGCGCCACCCTTTAACAGCGGTTCGTATAAGAACCGCTGTTAAAGGGGGGCTCTAACACCGAACCTTCAACAGTGGTTCTATAACCGCCGTTAGAGGGTGTTACGAACCGGTGTTAGAGGCCACCGTGTGCACTAGTGTCAGGCTCTCAGTCTCAGCGAAAACCTATGTTCCGTGTTGCTACGCAGCACTACTATTCGATCTCAGCCACGTGGTTGGTGGGGATTCATCCGTTGTACGTGTCCTCTAGACAACCAGATACCATATCAAACTGTTTGATTGATTCATCGCGGTGACCTGCTTAATAATCACTGTATTATAGGAGACACGGTAAACCTGTCCGAATCAAAAATACTTCCTCCGTTTCAAAATATAAGATGTTTTAGCTTTGTGAAGCAAATGTATCTAGACTTCTCTTAGTATGAAGGTTGACTCAGGTTTGGAATGAATCTACACACTAAAAGAAGTCTAGATTCATTTTCTTCACAAACCTAAAACATCTTATATTTTGAAAAGGAGGGAGTAACAGCTAATTCTTCTCGTTTTCGCATCGAAAAAAGTTACATGAATAGATTCCGTATAGTTGGTCTGGCCTAAAAACTTCGGCATACCAAGAATTTGCACCCTGCACCCCTATATGGCTAGGTGACACGGCCGAACTAATGGGGGGCTTGTAGACGCGTTGGTAGTTTGGTGGAAGTGACATTTCACCTCCAACGTTTCATGTCTCTCCTCTTCCGTCGACGTAGTTCCAATGCTCAAGACACCGTTCGGCCTCGCTGTGTCTGGCATTCGCCCCCAATGGACCCTTCCGACCTTCATCCGATCACCAGAGATGTCGTGTGGTCGCAATCGACCCCTCCACCTCCATCGGTGTGTGCACATGCCGTTGGGTTGCCCAAGCCGGACTCCACCAGCATGAAGCGCCAGCCTGCCGCTATCGTCGAAATGAGCATCATCACCCATGCTCAGCCAAAGAAGTTGAGGAAGCAACCATGCCCGAAGGGGCTCCTCGCGCTAAAGAAGAAGGCCACCAGCTGCCGCATCCTGCATCCCCCTACTTCAGCCTTGCCCATTGCCTCGTGCCCCAATGGGCCCGCTGCTACCTGCGACGTGTTTGAAGAAACACGTGCAAGGTATTGAACTAATCTGCCGCCCATGATTTGCTTTTATTTGCCAATTGTAACGTTACTTATCATTGTAGTTTCAGTTTGCATGATGTTACGACCTCATTCACAAATATGTTGAATACAAATTCGGTTGACATATCGGAGTCGCCACTTGCAGCATACAATGGTGAGGATGATGGAGGGTACGATGTTGAGGGTTATGAGGGTGACAAGGGTGGTGATGAAGGTGAGGAGGTGGAGGATATAGAGGAGGGGGTCTATGAAGCCTCTCAAGGGAAGAAAAGACCAAGGGCGGTGAATTACTCGGAAATTGAGGATTTCACCTTGGTGTAGGCATGGTAGCTAGTGTCCCTCGATGCGGTCTCCTGAAATGACCAAACCGGAAAGAGATATTGACATAGGATTGAAGATAAGTTCTTCTAACTCATGTCTCAATTTGCCAACTTAACTCCTCGCACGTACCGATCACTCCAAGACGGTTGTGATGCCATCAAATCTTGGTGTAGCCGTTGGAGTGGATGTTTGGAGCAAGTGCATGGTGCACGACCAAGTGTGTCCATATTGATGACTATGTGAGTTTTTTTTTGCATCTCAACTAACCGCTAGTGAATGATCATATTGCTCACATATATTCTATGCATTGTTTATGTAGGACAAAATAGCACAAGAAAGGTACAATGACATTATCGTCGTATTGATGACAAGTACGCCATGAGGGGGTCCTCGATGCGTGGAAAGAGAGGGGTGACGTGAGGATGTCCGGGACGGGGAGCACACAAGTTTACCCAGGTTCAGATCCGACTGCGTTAGTCGGATCCTACTCCTGCAATCAATCCACTATAATTGGCAAAGCTAGAGGTTACAGAGGGTTTTGACTAGCGTTCGCATTTGCAAGTTTTTGTGAATCGTTCTACCCCTAAGGGTTGCCAGTATGCCGGCCTATGCAGTCATCCGTCATAGGGTTTATAGGTAGGAATCCTATCCATATATATTGCAGATTACAACATAATCATTAACTACTACATCTTTTACTCCAAGTATCCTAGCGTCGGGCCCAAGTCGGTAATCCTCCTAGGCTTTCTCATAGTTGGATGGGTCTCCATATATCTTGTTGACTGGGCCGCCCATGGAGCCATAGGCTCTAATCCTGGTGGGCCACCCTGGTCTCCTAGTATAATTGCCTATCATGGGTATACTCGGAAAGTATAACCCCGACAGACATGGCGACATCGAAGAACAAACCCTTCACACTTCACCATTGCTTCAAGTTGCTTAAAAAGAGGGACAAGTGGAGGTTGCGGGAGCAAGAAGCACCCCTCCCCCAAGAAAGGGGCCATGATCCAATTGGATAACGATGAGAGCGGTGAGGGTGGAAGGAACAAGAACAAGCCCGATGAAAATAAGAAGGCAAAGGAGAAGAAAAACATGGCTTAAGCATAAAGTTTGAGGGATAAAATAGATGAAATGATGAAATCCAAGGAGATCTTGATGAACAAGACATTGGAAGCCAACGTGATGTTTGCAAGCGAGAAACAAGAATTGAAACAAGACAAGTGGAAAGCAATCCGTGAAGATCCCAAGAGCAAGGCCGACTTGGGGGGGAGAGGAGAGTCAAATTCGAGGTGAATAAGGCAATGCAGGAGCTCATTGCCAAAGAAAACAAGACCATGATGATGGATCCAAGCAAAATAGATTCACACCAATTAGAGTGGTGAAAGCTAGCAAAATTGGAGATATTGAAAAGAAGAAAGCACGCTCTTCTACATGGTGGCGGATCGGCTAGTGGTGGTGGCGATGATGGTGCCTCCGGTGAGCTCGGTGACACCGGTATTACTTGATGCCATGTTCTCTGATTTGATGTGACGTGGGTGCATTTTTTGGTGGCTCGAATCATTGCAAACGGTGATGTAAAACTATGAACAATCGCATCTATTGTTTGTCCATGTTTGATAAACTGTCAAATCAATATTTGCGGTTCAGTTTTGCGCTGGCGTGGAAGAGAGCCTGCATTCTGCGTCCATAAAACAAAATATTCTGTTTTGTAGAATGTGAGCTCTGTTTCGCTCGAGCTTAAATGAGGCCGAAAAACTCTTCTGCGTGGCATGTATAGGTTTTTTTCAGTCCGCGGGTTGTGTCTGCTAGAGATGCTAGCTCTTATTTGGGTACAAACCGATATTGGATGATGATCTCACGGTTTGATTGATTGATACATATAACAGGGTTGTTGGATAATGATCTCATGATGAGCATATGCGTAAGATGGCAGCTGATTGCAACGCTAGTGTTTATATATGCAGACACGCATATCCTCCTTTTCCATCTCAACTTTTCCCTATTGGACGAAAATGAAACGAACTCGATAGGCATAACGTAGGAAAGCACAATCATAGCAGCACATCAGTCCTTTTGTTGCTTATTTGGACTGCGCACTAGCTACCAGAGTGTCTCCGAGTCATCTTTGTCTCCCTGGAGGCATATCCCTCCCTTTCACGACCAGGAATATCCGCTAGTACGGAGTACATCGCCTGGAAAAGCTACTAATAAGATATGGATGCTAATTACTCTATTGGCTGGGTTTTGCTTTCGTAAGCTCTCTGTTATTTCTGGGTGCTTTTGGTTCGTGGACTCGTCAGGATGGATTTGATCTTCTTTAGTCGCCCCAGATGTTGTCATCCTTTTGGGAGCTAGCTAGCTAGCTAGCCCCGTAAGATGTGTCTAATTAAAGCGTGCAATATATGCAGGTGCAAAGAGAGATCTCACCGGATAAGTAAACGTAACAGGATATGCTGGTGGTATCCAAGTCCGTGGTTCACTTTGAACAGGCAATCTCAGAGTTCATGCGGATATACCTGTTTGGTGGTGGGCACTCACCGTAGAATAATTCTCGATATGAGATTATAATATAACATTGTTTCATGATAGTAAAGCTCATGTTACCCTAAAAAAAATCCTAAAGAAAATAAAATATATACAACTAAGAAATATAAAACCCATCCGGGGAGGCTAAGCTTCCGGTGCCTCAAGCTTGAAGATCAACTTTCTCAACAAGCATAATGCATGCTACCACAAAGGATTTTCTATAGTGTAGGGATAATTATATACAGAGATTCCATGTTGGACTAAAAGAAGTACTCCAGAAATTACGTAGTCAGATGAATTTTCAATTCCTAGTGGGATTAATTAAGGTATGAGCTCTCAACATCAACGGCCAAAACTTAATGTACCTCCGTTCTAAATTAACTGACACGGCTATATCTATGCATGTATACAGAGACATTTCGGTTTGTAGATATATTCGTATCTACATAAAGTTGTTTCAATTAATTTGGACCAAGGGAATATGTGCAAGACAACAAGGATCAAGTTGGAATTTTCTACTCCGTATAAGATTAAGGTAAGAGTACCGCGGAGATTCCATGTTCAACAAATCGAAGCACTGGAATTATGTATAGTCACGAATTATCAATTCCTAGTGGGAGTTTTTTAAGGTTGCAGTTTCTCAACGAAATATGCTGAAGTTTAGACTGAAGCGTATATGTAATGAGCTGTTAATATCAACATTGTTCGATTACTCCCAAGTCCCGAGTTCTTGTTTTCAAATGGACCATAGACGTGCGGCACTTGGGTTTTCACAAGCCATGACTTTGTGAACAGAATGACCCTGACTTGGTAATAAAAAAAAGTCAGGCATCTGTATATCCATTGTGGCATTGTCCATTTGTCCCACGCGCTTGCGTCTACTTTTATTTCACCTAAAAACAACGAGACTGCAACCGTCAACAAGAAATTGAGCAAGAGCTAGCTAGCTAGCTACAAAAGTATGGACGGTGATACACCAAATTTAGTACTCCCTCTGTTCATGATTCTTGTTGTGGTTTGAGTTCAGATTTGAACTACAACCATGACAAGAGTTGAAAACGAGTGGGTAGCAATGCACTCAGATCTCGATTAAATCGGATCAATTGCTCAAAAATAAAATAAAATCTATAGAAGGCAACAATCAAACATAAAGTCGCAGACACTACCCAAAAAATATGTGGACTAATTAATACACTTCCACATAGTCGACTGGTAGTAGGGATGCAAATGGGTTATCTTTAGAGCATCTCCAGCAGCAGCGCAAAACTTTAGCGCTGTAAAACCACTTTGCCGCGCGTTGTATCACGTTTGCCGCGCGCGACTTGGTTCGGCAAAAGACAGACACTGTTTTTTACAGGGTTTAGCGCGCGCGCAAAAAATAAGCGTAAAGACAGGCGCTGTAAAATGCAGCGCGCGCACAGATGGCGCTAGAAAAATAAACACAAACATGATCAAAGCACAAAGATAGATGATCAATCCACATAGTTCATCAAACAAGCAAGCACAAAGTTCAAAAGCATGCAAAATAAACATGTTCATCGATGTTCACAAACACATCGCCACCAAAAGCTCACATAGCCATATGAAACATCAATCATGCTTCATCCTCCTCATCATCCATCTCCTTCTCTTCGCCATCCTCTTTGCCTTCATCAACTTGTCCTTGAGCATGTTCATCAACGTGAGCTTGAGCATCTCCCGTGACGCCCATGACGCCCATGCCACCCATGTTCATCATAGTTGCCATGAAACCCCGGGAGCGACATTCATGCCACCATAGCCTCCCATGCCACCCATGCCACCAAAGCCTCCCATGCCACCCATGCCACCCATAGACATCCTCTTTTGAGCCAAGATTTGGTCACGCATCATGTTGATGTACTCCACTTGCCTTGCATCGAGGTTGGAGGTGTCCATGAACATGAACTTCTTCTCTTCGTCCATGAGACGTTGTTGCTCTTCCATGGTGACCTTCTTCTCCTCCAAAGCAAGTCGCCTCTCTTCAACCGCCGCCTTGCGCGCCTCGGTCGCCAAGTCCATGGACCTCTCCTTCTTGCGCTCCTCCGCCGTTTCCCTTCTTGCATCCGCAATAGACATAACCGCCTTTGTCAAATCGTCCTCTCCTCCCGCCTTCTTTTTTGCTTCCTTGGCTTGCTTTCTTCCAATGGGGCGCTTGCCTTTGGGAATGGAGCATGGAGTGGCGCTTCTCTTGTCGTCTCCACTTGTGGCGTCCTCCTCATCCACCTTTTGAGCCTCATATGTTTCCTTGATAGCTTGATTTGGCACAAAAAAGACATCACGGTTCTTCCACTTCTCCTCGTTCTCAAGCTCGCGATAGCAATGGAACAAGGTGAATGCCTTCCCTTTGATCACATTGCCTCTCTTGCCTAGCTTCCCTTCTCCTCGATACATGTTCATAATGGAGGTCAACTACACGCAAGAAAGAGAGTAGAGATGAGATCAATTTCATGTGAGGCAAATACATGTGACAAGAGTACATATGACGAGAGGATGAGCTCAATTTTACCTTTGTATGTTCGTCTCCGCCACTTTCCTCGGCCCTTTCATAGCTCGCCACGCATCCCGCCCACTTTTGACAATCGGTGCTAATTGACGACCACCTTGATCGAAGAGAACGATCGGTCCTTTCAATGCCACTCTTGTTGCGCTTGTCAAAAGTACTCCTTCATGCGAGCCCAATAGGTATCTCTATTTTGGTCCGCGCCAACGGTCGCATCCATGCTCACATTGCACCATGTTTTGCAAAGCAAAACATCCTCGGCGACGGTGTAGTTCGCAGATCTTCCCTTGTATGGCTCAATCAACCCCTCTCCCTCATCATCAAATGGCTCTTCCTCCTCTTCTTCTTCCTCCACATAGTTGTTGGATGAGACATTCATTGTGTCCATGAGTGTCTCATTGTCCACACTACATTGTGATTGATCACATCAAACACACCATCCAACATCAAAGACACAAAGACGAGGAAAAAGATGAGTTTTTACCTTGCGGTCGTTTCATCGAACACCTCGTCTTGGCGGCTTGGTAGCGCAAAATTAACGGGGGCGCCCGCATACGGAAGTTGAAGCTGGCACGGCGCTGGTGCAGCCTTGTGGGACTTTGGTGTGCGATGGCCTTCCTCCCTTCTTTTTTTGCTGCGGCGGCGGCAGGCGCTTGTTGGCCGCTTTCTTCCGGCCATGGCGAATCGCCGATGGCGAAGTTGGCGCTTGGCCGGTCCTCGGCGCCATGAAGCCATGTGGACCGCTAAGGTTCGATGGCGGCGGAAGAAGGCGCGAGGTGGCCGATCGATCCGGCCGCTCGGGCGGCGCTAAGGTGTCTGTGGCGCCGGTGCCGGAGTAGCAAATCCATCATCCGCGCGCCATGGCGGCGGCGTGGGGATTCTTCGGTATGAGGGTTCGCGACAGCTGTGGCGCCTTTCAGCGTTGCTTCCAGCGTCAGCAACAGAGATCTAGATCTAGCGCTCGGGATAGCGCAAATAAGGCACGCTGAAAATTTATTTTGGGCGCGCAATATTTTTGTGCCGCTGTTGGAGCGCCAAAAACAAGGCGTCGCGCGCTAAAAAACGGTTTTTTGGGCATGCGCCATATTTAGCGCTGCTGGGCTGGAGATGCTCTTAGTGTACTCGTGAACCCTCTTTAGTTCAATCAAATAAACTAAATCTATACATAATACATATTTCCTCCGGCCCATATTAATTGACTCAAATTTGCCTAGATTTGAAGGAATCTAAACACTATTTAGTATATAGGTTTATCCAAATTTTGACAAATCAAAGTCAATTAATATGAATCGGAGGAAGTATTACATTGTTTTTGAAAAACTAGTTAATTTGTTTGAACTATAAAGGGTTGGGGGACCACCATAAGGGTCACAAATATGCATCTCTACCTGGTAGCTCCCTTGCAAGTTACTACCCCCACCCCCCAATTCAGATATGTAAGAGTTCAAGTGTAATGTTCAGTGGATAAACTGTTGATCAAAATATTAACCTAAACAACAAAAATACTTCTCATGTTTATGAACAAAAAATGAGTACTTAATTTTAGTTCTGATTGGGTGAATGGTTAGCTCGATGTCTTGGTTGCTAGGATATTCCTGCGCTCCAGAGATGACCCCAAATTTGTATGGCCAGTGATGATTTATACGCTACATGTGCTCCCTCTAAATAAGTGGAGCCCAAAGTAACGACCATGTAAGCGACTCACTGTTCATGCCATCCATTTCTTGTGGATAACCAAGTTTTATTGCATGCAGTTCAAGAACTTAATTGGTACTACAAGATCACACTGACATGTTGGGTGCTAAAGAACACTGGCCAACTGCAATGGCATTGAATGCTTATTGAGGTTTCAATGGGTAGCCTCAAGGTAACTAGAGAGCAGCAATGCACTCGATCTCGATCCTGGCGTTCAGTGGCAGAGCTGCCACTTGGTAAGTTGAGCGTGCTGGTGCAGGAGATGGAAAATCTGCAATGGAGAAATGGTGACGAAACAAGGTAAAAGGAATTTTACTGCCGAAATTTAAAGCCCTTCACAGAATCAAACACACGTGTAATCAGATATACAATGGCAACAAGGGGAGTAGAAACGGGAAGCTTACATTTTGCATAGATCTCATTCACTTTCTTGAAATCCTGTAGATCAGCTAACCTGCAGGTAAATGAGCGGAATTACTCCCAGATATCACAATACCTTAGAGCAAACCAAAATTTCATGTAAAAAACATGCCATACATACATGATTGTTGTCTTGACAACTGAAGCATAGCTAGCACCACTTGCTTTCAATATTTCACCGATGTTCTTCATAACCTATTACAGAAGAGGAAGAACACAAAACATCCTCAGAGAAAAGGATCCAGCAAGTTGCAACCAATGCAAAGGCAGGTATGGAAAGTCATTCAGGGGAAGAAGGGTTATTATTCCTTTGCCTGGTGCAGACTCAGTATGAGCATGTAACCACACATACTTTCATATAGCACTAACTACATATACCAGCACTTAGCACACTCCGAAAGTAAGGACAATATATTTGATGCACCGCGAACAAATTCAATAGCAGATTCCAAACAGTAATAGTATATGGATAAGGCTTACAACATAACATAGTACTATGACAAGGAAACGGTGTGCACTAGGGAGAATTCAGAAACTAAACTGTGTATATCTTTAAATTGGGCACATTGTAGTTCAAGACAAATATGAAAACAGCATTCTCATAGTTAAAACTATAAGCATACTAAGAAACATGAAGGTATTCACCTGCTCAGTTTGCTCCTCCACACCTTCAGAGACAAACTTTCCTGTCTGGAAAAAAGGTACTCCTCATAAGTTATACTGGCATCACGTGAATGTGCAGAACACACGAACAAGGATGAAAGAACAGAAGTTGGAGGAGCAAACCTCAGGGTTTAGGCCAAGAACCCCAGAGAGAAACACAAGATTGTTTGCTTTGATGGCCTGAGAATAGGGGCCTAATGCTGCTGGCGCCTTCTCAGTTTGAACAGCCTCTTTTGTAACTGGTCAGAGTATTTGGAAAACATCATTATACTGTAATATCATGGTAGAAACTTAATAAGTTTGAATGCTGGGAGCCAGAGTATGTAAAACTGCACTAGACTAGGGAGAAGGAATAAAGATCAACTGATGAAGAGATTTAATAAACTTGGGGATTATCTATTCATCCTTAGGCCCATTTTAGTACCTGACCTCCCTTGTAATTTTAATTATGTGAGTGGAGCGGCTGTTTTGGCAAAACCATGTACCCTACAGTTGAGAGTATAGTTCCTTGGACAAATTCCCGTTCTTTTGAGGCTTTTAGCAGCCAATTTCTTTTGTGTTGTACACTTAATCTTCACGGGATAACAATAATCTTAACAACAGAACTTCCATTTTCTCTTTGGGAAAGAAGAACTAAATCACGTTTGCTACTGCTGCAATCCGACGCATATCTAATCCAGCTAATCAGAAGCCCGATAAAATTGTTTGGTTGTACAGTTACACTGCAATTTCCTCTGTGTTTAACGAAATAAGCATCTGACAATCTAGAAGCAGTAGGGAACAAGCAGGGAAACGAGGAGCGTACCTGCGGCGGAGGTAGCGAGGGACGCGGAGATGGGGCCGAAGCGGCGGCGCCCAGCGAAGGACACGGAGGCGGCGGCTGCTGCAGAGAGAGGCAGGCGGATCTCAGCGGCCGGCGAGGCGGCGAACCTGGAAACGGCGGCGGCGGCGCTCCATGCCATGGCTAAAACCCTACTTGGGGATGGCTCTGCTCTTTGGATGGGAGTGGGATTTGTCGTGAAACCGCAACGCTGGTGATTATCTTATTTTTAAGTGTGATGATGGCGGATGATCTTAGTTTACGCTTTCTGAACCGGTCCAGAACGAAACGCCTAGCCCAATCGCAGGCAACTTCGGATGGCAATTGGTACTGGATACCCGCAAAACGCCAAAACCTGACCCGCATACACGTAGTACTGCTGGATAATCACAGGCCTTAAATGGAGAGGGTTTGGTAAAAAAACACTCACGGAACGACTTATTGGTAAAAATCTATACCCGTCAGGTCTAGCGGGGCGGGTATGGGTGTGCTAGACCCATACCTGCATACCCGTAGACCCGTATGTGACAACTGACATGTGGCCCATGGCCCCACCTAAGTGACCTAACCTTACACACCTCCACGCACGCACACCGCACCGCACGCACGCCACCTGCCCCACACTCCCTACGCATCGATCCTTCTCTGGTCTCTGCCTCTCTTAGCTGCAACGCCATCTCCACCCCTCTCTCTCGCTTCTGCTTCCTTCGCTGGCGCCACTTATACTATCTCTCATGCGCCAGTCTGCCGTCTGAGAGGCTTGACTCCAGCTAACGGCCGTGCGCCGCCGCCGCCTGGAGATCTCGCCCTCCTCTTAGATCTCGTCAGCTCCCAGATATCGCCATCCTCTCTGCAGATCTTTCTTTGCCGAGCAAGTGGGCTGGCAGGGAGCTATTCGAGGATGGGAGCAGCTCTGGCCGCCGCCAGCGCCATGGGAGATGCCCCATCAAGCTCTGATTTCGCGAGGTACCCGTCGGGTCCCCGTACCCGGTCGGGTCGTGGGTCTGGAGAAAAATTAGACCCGACGGTAGGTCGCGAGGTGATGTGGCGGAAGAGGTATGGGGCGGAGGACCGCCCTGAACCCGACGGGTGATATGCGTACCGACAACGTTGTGCTGGTCTCAGGCCTATGGAGCATGGAAATTGTTTGGGAAACTGGGCCGGCAGGCGTCCATTCGGTATGGCCTCTACCTAGGGTTAGTCTATGTGGGTATTCTTATCCCTTTAATTTATAAATAGAGGAGCAATTCAGAGATATCAATAAAGAGCTTCCCTTATTTCTTGTGTTAATTTATTGTGTGATTCTTGTGTGCCTTCTACTAGAGTATTGTTCCTCGGTTGTGGAGCAGCCTTGGGACCGGCCAGGGGTTGCGAAACACGTTATCAATACATGTCTCTCCGTCAAGCCATTGTCGAGCTTGCATCACACATGTTTTCGTTGAAGGTAATCCAAAATTGACCGCAAAAATGGATTCGTTGTTCGATTTCCTTTCAATTTTTGCGTTCACCATGTATTTTAGATCTCATCTATGGTGCGGATTTTCCCCCGAGAGTCGAGCTGATCTGTTGTCGTCGACCAATATCGATTTATTCACTCTCGGATCATGATCTTGTTGATTGTACTATAGGAGCACGGTACACACGTGATTCGGCTGATTACGGTGCCTTAGCACCTGTTGTGCCCATCGGGCAATTTAATTACTAGATCGTGTTCATCTCACCCATTTTATTTTTCCATGTTGACTGTGAAATCGCCATGACATCGATGGCTAGGAAGCAGGGCACACACACTGGCCGCGCCTAACGCCACCTGCCGGCCCTGCTGGCCGTGAGCGTCGCCGCGTGCAGGCCTCGTTGGCCTTGTTGGCCTAGCGCCGCCGCCTGCTGGCCGTGAGCGTCGTCGCGTCTTTGCGCTTTGTTGCCACCATGGCCGTGTCATTGCTACACGCCTTTGCCCTTACCGCCGCTGTCGCGACGGTGGGCATGCCGCCGCCGCTGCCTTCATTGCATGCGCCGTCTGGCGCTACGCCACCGCTGTGCATTGTCGGTACTGCGTGCCACAAGATGCCACATTGCTACTGCGTGTGCGCTGTGCATCCATATTGCTACCATCACCGCACTGGCTGCTTATATCGCGTTGTTGCATGCCCGCGCGCATGCCTTGTGAAAGAACATGTGGGCCCCCATGTGTGGTTTTGGCAATTAATGACAATCTCTATGGACTAATGCTTGTAGCGAGTTGCACTTGTAGGAATTGTCCATAGGCAATGCTTGAACCATATGTTGGCTTTAAGGTTTGGAGAAGAAGATAAGAGGATCATGTGGTGACCAAGGTGTTCAAAGAATGATCCACATATTGGTCATGTGAGAATTAAACCTATGGCAAGTATGTCTTGAAGAATAAGATGAAGTAATATCTCTGGTGTACCTTCAAGGCATCAACATAATGAAGAAAAGAAGAAATGATGTGCAAGCTAAAGATGTGCAATATCTAGAAGATCTCATGCTTAAAACTTGCCATCCTCGGTGATCATGGATCGATGAATACAAGGTCAAAGTAAAGGTTCCCCATGTTGTATGGGGGAGTAACTTGCAAGTCTTCATCAAGCAAGTGCATACAAGAGCAATCTAGAAAGGTGTTCCATCTTGAGAAGGACAAGATCGTATACATCAAGATCAAGTGGAATATGCGCAAGGCAAAGGTATGATCTTGATAGGGTTTCTTTCTTACCAGTCTCGTGGTGTTAGTTGGGGATACCGGTTTATAGGATAGACAACCGTACTATCAAGAGGGGCTCTCAAGTGAGTAACTCGATCATATCTTTCAGAGAGAGCTCAAACCTTTGCATACTTTGCATCATCTTTTCTTGGTTGTTATTTGGATCTTATCCATGTGAGGTTCTAGAGCTTGTGGTAATATTCGTAACAAGCTCTAGTTCATCAAAAACAGATTTCCCTTTTATACCATATTGTGTTTTTGATCTTTGAGGTTTTCCGGTTTCTCACCAAGAGAGGTATCTCACATTATAATACATGAAATGTTCTCTCTTGGTGGTATCCAATATTTTAAACAAAATTGGTTTTGGGTCAATCGGAGTTTCACACCAAGAGAGGTATCTCACATTATTTTGTTGGGTAGCTCTTGTTGTCCTCTTTCTAACAAAATTGGTTTCGGGTCAATCGGAGTTTCCAAACTCTAGATATCACCATTTGAAGTTTGCCTCTTATTTTGGTCCAGACCGGAGTCTCCGGTCTGCATGGACCGAAGTCTCCGGTGTGGTCCAGAGTGTCCTGAGTCCCGGAGGGGCTCAAATTCAACTGGGACGATCGATGGGCTCTCCGAAGGAAGGTTCGGAGACTGTCCGGAGTCTCCGGTCCATGCCTCAGACCGGAGTCTCCGGTGTGGCTGGACCGGAGTCTCCGGTCCACTTGGTTCCCAGAGGCGCTGGGACAGTCTGATAGGTGGTCCGGAGGCTAGTTCGGAGGTTAGGCCGGAATCTCCGGTGTAGACCGGAGTCTCCGGTATACACCGGAGTCTCCAGTCCGACTTTTCCCCAACGGGCAGAAAACGGTCAGAAATCTGTGGGCCTATAAAAAGGGGCCCTTCTTCCCCAATGTCGAAGCTCAAGTTTCACAGGATTTCTCCTCCATTATTGACCCTCTTGAGCTTGCTCCCCCTTCAATCCCTCCCTTGATTCTTGCATATACATTAGGGATTTGAAAGAGGAGATCTAGATCTACAATCCCACCAATCCATCTCTCCTCTAAGTGAGGGGAACATCTTGGGATCTAGATCTTGGAGTCTTTTGTGGATTTCCTCCATTGTTCTTCCTCTCTTATTCCCCCACAAGCTTTTGTAGCTTTGGTGGAATTTGGGAGAGAAGGATCTGAGCACTACTTGTGTTCTTGCCATTGCATTTGGTGCATCGGTTTGAGTTCTCCCCGGAGGATTTGGTGAGTGAAAGTTGAGAAGCTTTTTACTCTTGGGTTCTTGGAACCCTAGACAGTTTGTTGGTGTTGCAGGTTATGACCTTGGTGGCGTTTGTTGGGAGCCTCCAATTAAGTTGTGGAGAAGTGCCCCAACCTTGTGAGAGGTTCCGGTTTGCCACCGACAAGTGCACCGATAGTGGAAGTGTGGATCGATCCCGTTGGGGTAAGATTCACCGGAGAATAAGGGAGGCCTTTTGTGGCGTAGGTGGTTAGATACCACCCCCTCTCCAAACGAGACGTACTCCATGTTGGGAGGAACTCGGTAAAATATCGTCGTCCCCGCGTGTCTCGGTTATCTCCATACCCGAGCTCTATACTTATGCACTTTACATTGTGATATCCTTCATGCTTGAAGTAATTTATATCTTGTTGTCACATTGTTGCTTGTATTGCTTAGCATTAGTTGTTGGTGAACATAGGTGAACCCTAGTGGTTCTAGGTTGTGCTTGACAAAGTAAACGCTAGTTTATTTCTGTCTTTGTCAAGCCCCTCTCGGAAAATATTTAACCGCCTATTCACCCCCCTCTAGGTGGCATCTGTATCCTTTCAATTGGTATCAGAGCATGGTCTCTCATTTTAGGATTCACCGCCTTGAGAGTAAAGATGTCGGCTAGGGGATTAGTGCACAATGATAGGTTCACATTCGATGGCACAAATTATGATGTTTGGAAATCTCACATGCTTAATTTATTTCAGGGAATTCACCCAAATATCGAGGGATATCTATATATGGGTTTCTCTTCTCCTATGGATCCCCAAAACGAACCTTTAGAGGAGAAGTTGAACTCTTGTATAGATGCTCTAGCTACTAAAATTCTTTCACTTGTTGTGAGCAATGTAGTTCTTTCTTCGATCATGCCTTATTCGAGTGCTCATGAAATATGGACCAAGCTTCAAGATAAATATAGCAAGTCCAACATTATTGAGGATTATTGTGTTGCTTCCACTTTCGGTCGAGATGATTTTTCATCGTCTACCACTTCACCAACATGTGATTTTTCACAAGGTAATAATATGGTGAGTGGTGATAGAAATTGCAATTTGGATAGTGTGCTTACTATTTATAATCCCTCATCTCTATCTAGTTGCAATGATCTATCTTTGGACTTTAACACTTCGAGCACTACAAACTTTTTACATGCTTGTGTTAATAGTCCTTGCATATCATGTAGAAATGACTTGAATAAATTTCATGATGATATGCTTGTGTTGTCTTGTTGCCATGATAAAAGTGATTCTATTTCCGCCTTTGTCGAGTCCCTCTCGGAAAAGTTTTAACCGCCTATTCACCCCCTCTAGGCGGCATCTGTATCCTTTCACCCTACCATTCCTTGCTGCGTGCACGCCCTGCCATTCCCGATGTCGCCTCTTCCGCCCCAGTCGGGAGAAGGGAACCTAGCTCCGCCCCCTGGTTTATCGGGTCGGGACTGTCTAGGGTGGGCCGGCCCAGTTGGGTCTACTTTCGACCCAGGCAGTGTGAAAAAAAAGAGTGGGGGCGTGCGGTAGCAGATCCAGTTGGGCTTCTAGCCCCTTTGTTTTTGTCTGTTTTTGGCATGTTGCTAATACTGACAAAAAAATATAAAAAGACACATAATTTGTTAAAAATAGCCACACGAATCTTTTTTTGGACCATTTTCATGTTTAGAACGCGTCCTTAATACCATTTTTTGTACATGATTTTGTACTATGATTTACTGCAGTTATTAATTGTCGCATGTTTTAATACTTCGCATCTCATAGTTAGCTTGTACCATTTTTGCATTAAGTTTTGGAACACGGTTATATTTGAATAATTGTATCGATTATCGCATTTATACAACCGATTACCTGCTATAATCTTACACACTTTCATAAATTGCAGATGACCAGAATCGTGAGCCGTGAGTTCTCGGAGTTGACCCAGGATGGGCTGAACTATCCGACTTGGGCCTCGGACGTGGAGATCTTCCTCGAGGGCTGATGCATCAAGGTAGCGCTGAGTGCGGGGACCCAGACGAACCCCAGCACCAACCCGGCGAACAACGCCAAAGCACTGTATTTTCTCCGCCATGACATGTGTGAGACTCTTAAAAATGAGTACATGGCAGAACGGAGTGTTTCTTCCCTTTGGACCGCCCTCAACAAACGGTTCTCTAGGCTTAAGTACACCATTCAGCCATAGGTGGAGGCAGATTGGATTCGTTTGAGGTTTTCGGACTTCAAGACTGTGGGAGAGTAAAATCCACATTACACCGGATTTGTACCATTCTTCAGCTGTGTGGAAATACTACCACAGATCAGCAGAAGGTAGACAAGACTCTCTCCACATTCCACCCTTCCACTATCAAGTCCTCACGGAACTACCACCAGGAAGGATTTACGGAATATGCAGCACTCATTGATGCTCTCCAAGTGGCCGAGGCGCAGGACAATGTTCTGAAAAAGAACTTCTCCGCGCAACCCTTCATAGGGGCCAAGTCATGAAGATAATGCTGGCGCCTACAAGGTGCACAAGCCCATCCACAAGAGGCGAGGCAAGAAGGGAAAGAAGGGCCCCAACTCCTCCAACCCGGCCAAGAAACGCAAGGCGGGCAAGGGGGAGGCCCCAGGACTGCTTCCGTTGTGGCTCCAAGACTCACTTCTCCAGGCAATGTTTGGCCCCCAAGCACGTCGTGGACGCGTTCAAGGCCAACAAGAAGGCGCGCGAGGCGCACCACGTCCAGGTTGAGGCGCCACTGGCACCCGGAGCAGCGCCGATGCACAACGCCGCGCCCGTAGTGGTGCAGGACATAGCACATGTGGCAGCACCTTCGGCAGTTCCCACGAACGCCACTGTGCCCATGGAGGTTAAGCACGTCATGCCCCCTTCCGCGCCCCAGCTGGACATTACCGCTGCCTCGATGATGATGGCCAACGAAGAGAAGCTCAGCGCGCTAGAGATAGCAGCTGAGATTGATGGTTCCTTTGCAGAATCCACCTGAGCTCCTTTTTGTTGTTATTTACTTCATGATTTCATTCGGCAAATAATCTGATATAATCTTTTGATGTGGTTGTAAGCTCTATGAGAGCAAAACATTTATTTTGTTTCCGGTCATTGGATGGCATTTATTTTATTCATTTGTTCCATTATTTAATTATGAGATGGTTTCATTATGTTCTTAAATGTTTATGTGTTTACTTACTTGATGTAGCATCTTCCTCGCTCCATTATATTAGTTAGACACTATTTTAGAACACGTGTGGCGACCAAACAGAGGAAACGTGCCTTGCTGATGGCGGCACCACAAATATCATCTTGAGATAAACAAAGTACTTTGAGTCTATTACTAAAAACCCCGATAACATAATGATGATCGTTGGCTGCGGTCCGAATGTAGTTGGCTCCGAAAGAGCAACTATCATACTCCCGAATGGAAAAACTTTGATCATTGAAGAGGCATTGTTATACCTGGATTCGACTCATACTCTCTTGAGTTTTAGAGACATCCGCGCAAATGGTTTCCATGTTGAGACCGACGATGATGAAAATGGAAAGGAGTTCCTACTCATTACCAAGCGCGATGAAAATGGTAAACATATTGTCGAAAGACTTCCTTCATTAGCTACTAGGTTATACTACACTAAGATAATAGCACCACCTGTTTACACTACCCTTAAGACTGTCTTTAGAAGCTTTGAACTATTCTGCCTTTGGCATGATAGGTTAGGCCACCCAGGTCTTAGGATGATGAGAAATATAATTAACAACTCGAATGGTCATAATGTTAATGTGAAAAAAAATCCGAATCCCAATGATTTCGTGTGCTCTGCATGTGCTACGGGGAAATTGATCATTAGACCATCCCCCTAAAGGTGAAGGATGAAATCCCCACGTTCTTGGAACATATACAAGGGGGCATATGTGGTCCAATTCAGCCCCTCTCGGGGCCATTTCGGTACTTCATGGTGCTCATTGATGCTTCCTCTAAATGGTCCAATGTTCGCCTGCTATCAACAAGGAACCATGCTTTTGCAAAGTTGATCTCCTAGATCATACAAATACCGAATAAATTCCCTGATTATCGTTTAAAGTCTATTCAAATGGATAATGCCGAAGAATTTACTTCAAAGGCATTCGATGATTATTGCATGTTAACAGGAATCAAACTTGAGCAGTTTGTACCGCATGTTCGCACTCAAAATGGACTTGCAGAGGCATTGATTAGAAGAATTAAATTCATTGCCCAATGTAACACCCTAGGACCGACCCTATGCAAGTTTTAGTGTTTCCTGCCAAACCCGCATAGAAATGATTCAAAGGCGCCCACCAGACACTTTTGTGCGGGTGGAAAACGAAGTAATATCATTACACAATAGTCCATGATGGAACCCACAGAACATATATATATATATACAACAAAGACTCTATGAGTCAAGAATACAGATATACAGTACAAAGATCCAAATCACCTTGAAAACGAAACAGCGTCCGAGTACGGACAAGATGCAAATTAAGCTAAGAGTCCTGGAGAGTAACCAATGGCGTCCATAACCCTGCCCATGCCAATCCGGAAGGGTAACCATGCTAATGACGTCGATCTCAAAACCCGCTTAACAAATGGGGCGCCGACAATGGGCAAAGGAAAAAGAGAGCGGTCAATACTGAGGCCAGTACATGGCGAGTCTTAGAATTCGGCGGTCCTCTCCTACATAGGTATGGTGGACTAAAGCTACAACGTGGCATGCACTAAACAACCTATAGAGACTCGATACTACTGTCAGCTATCAGAGAGGGATAAGAAAGATCTATTCGGATCCAACCTGAAACTATCACCAAACATTCCCATCTTGGTATTTCCCTCTCGAGACCAACGAGGAAGTCAACCGAGGAACTCACAAAGTTGGCAGTTTTATTCTTTCCATTATAGTTGCGGCAATTACTAGTCGGATATAGATAGCATGAGTCATCATGATATTATAAATAGTGGGCTATTTTAGTTAAACATTCTGTTGTAGTAATACATACTATTCAGATACATATAGCATGAGACATTCAAAAACCCGGTAGTTGTTGGTACTTTTATTTAGCCATTCTGTTGTACTGAAGCTGATTACTAGTCATTTCAAAGTCAAATTTATAGCACTACTTTAGTTATAGTTGTCTATGACCGAGATACTGTGGTCCAAGTCGTCCATAACCGCGGACACGGCTTTCAGAAAGTTTTACCCTGCAGGGGGCACAAATAGCAACACACGCACGATCAACCACGGAAAACCAAATGAAAACCCTACGAGGCATCACGACAAAGAAATCGCAAGATTCATATAATATTTCAGGGGGCCACCCCACCAAGCTAACCGTGACGAAGTTGGCCGGCTCTGAAATGGACCCATAGGTTTGTGCCAATGGATGTAAATGACTGGGAACCCGAAAGTGTGACTGAGCTTGTCGATACCGCGACAACATTCCACATTTGTTTCTAAACAGTACATGTGCTCCACGCGCAATAGCAAATAAAGCAGTAAAGCATGGCATAATCATGGCATAAGTATAGGATAGTAATAAAGCCCCAAACTACTTTGTGGCCCCAAGAAATAAGATATGACTCAAGCTCATGCTAAGGGGATTCATGGTCCCACATGCAGATAGTGCGAATAGTCAAGGAACATGTATCAAGTACTTAGGATCGTACAGGACACAAGTGGACGGTTAACAACCAAATAACATCTATTGCCCACTTGTGCCTCTGCATTTTTTACCTACTTTCAATATTGGTTATTAAATGGTAACTAAAGCCATGATCATCTCTAACATACAGCATGAGGCATCCTTCCAACAACTATGGTACTTGACGACACGCAACACCACTTGAGCAAGCGACTATGACACGCAAGACCAACTATCTACCAAACAACATGTAATAGGAGGTGTCCAAGGCAATATAATGGCTGCAAGGGATATCACGAGTACAGAAAGTAGAGCATCACAACACAGATAGTAATAGTCAACGGGAGGAAATAAAAACTATAAAAATAAGATAGGTAAAAAGGGGGAGAATGCTCACCTGGAAAACATTGCCGAAGATTCATCCGAAGATTGGGTCGACACTCGCATCAACTCATCAGCCTAATCCGTGAAGAAGCAAAGCACTAGAAGAAACACTGGATGCACTATTTAATACTACGGAAGAAGATCGGGCATGATGCATGTATGATGTATGACATGGCAAGGATGCGATGCAATTATGCCATATTAAGCGAAACCGGGGTCCCGGCAATTAATTAGGTGGTTGATGATGTCTAGATACCCCACAATTTAAATGTTGTCTTAACATGGCAAAATATAACACCGGTTCGCTACACAAATTTAAATGGAGCCAATATAAGACTAGGTTCGCCCGCATATGGTATCCATATTTATTATGAGGTGAATCGGCATAATTCCCCCTAACCACATGGTAATATGTGTGCAAGCATGAATATATTTAATATGCAACAAGTTCATAGATGGCAGTTATAAAAATATGGGTCGGATGGGGTCACACATGGGGTTTCGTTGATCTTGGAGGTTCGGAGGGGGATCGGTCTTTGGTGGGATCGGTCTTCGGTTCTGGGGTCGTGGATCTTGTGGTCCTAGAAGGAGAACTTGGAGCATCGCAGTTCCGTGGTCTCATTACTCCGTGTCGAAGGTCTCGGGTCCGGATCCGGTAGAAGTTCTTATCGGCGAAACATTACAACGACAGCCTTGGGTCACGCAGAGGAATCACTTAACGCATATATCACATCCACAAGGATATGTAGCTGCCTGTACCAACAACTCAACAGGAATTTGCCAAACACCAGGACCACATGCGAGGCAATCACTTGGACAGGGCCAAAGCAAGCAAGGTGCCGGCCAAACGACAAGACTGGACAACATCAACAGGCTTGGCGGACGTGGCCTCGTGGTGCATGCCATAGGAGAGGGGTGACACGGCCGGTGACGAGCTCGAAGAAGGAGGACCGCGTGGCTGCAGGGACGACGGGAGGTGGCCGAGAGGGTGGCGAGGAGGCAGATGTCGCTAGGGGCGCCGCTCGCACGGGTGGTCGAGGCAGTGGCGGAGCTACGAAGCAATTTATGGGCGGGCCAAGCTAGAAAAGACCACAAATTTTTTGTTCTTGATCATACCACTTCACGGGACATATATAATTACTCAAATATTGTTATGGTCATTGGTTACATATCAGCATTACTTACAAAAGAGCTATACCAAAAGATGCAACCTAAGGAGCTAGATCATAGATGTTTAGGCATACATACTGTATATTACAAGTCAGCTTTTCGTCCCTTTTTGCTTCCAAAATCTGTGATGACATCCTCATAGCCGTATGTCTCCAGAATATCACCTTCTATGTTAACTAACAGATTATTGGCAAGAAAATCATCCTCCATCTTATTGCACAACCTTGTCTTAATGATCTTCATACTAGAAAATGCACGTTTAGCACTTGCCGTAGAAACCGGAAGAGTAATGAGCAAACGAAGCAACCTATCAATCAGATTGTACATAGTATGTCTTCCTGTCTCCACAAGGCACCGACAAAGATCAATTAAGGTTGATATATTTTTTAACTCTTCATCTTTAGAAGCATCCACAACAAAATGTTTTTAGTTGTTGTTGTAATGCATAAACATCTTGGGGGAAATCTGCAGGGTAATACTTTTTCACCATGTCACATATATCACTAGCTTTGAATCCTTTGAATTTGTTTCTAGGAATCAAGGTGGCACTAGTGGATAGAAGATCCATTACCTTCTCGTTGAACCTTCAATTTAATTCAAATAGTTGAGTGTCCAGTGTTGCACGAAAAATCTCCACTCGAAAATAATGCTCCTTCGTGAGCTGATCAGGCTGATGACGGGCACGACCACCTCGCAGGATGTATGTATCCTCAAAGTCAGGAATGTCAATGGAGTGGTTCACGCAAAATTCAATAACCTTGTCAATAAATACTTGGTAGCCATCGCCCCGATCTGAGTTCTCGAAGGCGTCTTTTGTTGAAGACACTAAACGGACTGCATTTACAATATCTTGTGACTTCTTTTGGACAGCTTGGCCAAGCGCTTCAGTTATCTCAAATATTTCCTTTGTCAAACATAGGTTAAATATGAACTCAAAGGATGACAAGTAGCTGAAAGAAGTGTCCACATCTGCACGAATACTCCCCAGTAATCCATCGGCAGCCATATCTTGGATACTAGAATAAACGACACCAAACATCTTCATAAGGCTGTAAACTGCAGCAAAATGAGAACCCCACCTTGTGTCTCCCGGTCTCTTAAGTGAACGGATCTGATTTGCCCCTTGACCTGTCTCAATGCTAGCATTAGATATTCCATTTTCTAGTTCAACTACTTGGGCGTGATGAAGCTCATCATGGCGCTTTGAAGAGGAGTCGACAGTATTTATGACAAATATCAACTTTTGAAAGAATTGGGAAACAGAAACCACTTCTTTAGATGCATCAACTAGAGCAAGTTGCAATCGATGGGCATAACAATGAACATAATAAGCATATGGACATTCCTGGAGAAAAAGAGCTTGCAATCCATTCAACTCACCTCTCAAGTTGCTAGCCCCATCGTACCCTTGTCCTCGAAGGTTTTGAATATCAAAACCATAGTTTGATAAAGCAAAGCTCAATTCATGTTTGAGTGTCAAAGACCTTGTGTTTGCCACATGTATCAAGTCAAAGAATCTCTCTTGCAAAATACCACCTTTATCAACAAATCTGAGAACGCCATTTGCTCTCTCTTTGATACATCACATGTTTCATCTACTAGAATAGAGAACTTAGAATCCCCAATTTCATCACGGATATGCTTCCTAATTTTCAATGCAAACATACCCAGGAGCTCCTTTTGAATCTCAGGTGATGTGTATTTTGAATTGTATGGAGCATTCCCTGCCACAACTTTGGCAATCTCAGGGTTGAATTCAGCAAGAAGGTCTATCATTTCCAGAAAGTTTCCTTTGTTCTTCGATTGAGGTCTCTCATCATGCCCTCTAAAAGCACAAGCTTGAAATGCAAGCCATTTGACGGTGGCAATTGAGACTCGTAGCCGCAAACGGTTTCTTTCCACCTTCTCCTTGTCCTTCACTGCTATAACATTTTCTATGTGGGATGGTTGATGCATCAAGTCGCGACAATTCGTGGCTGCATTGTTGTGTGGAGAGCATGGTCCGGAACCAATGTGAGTTAGAAATGCACAATGTTTCCCACAATTAACCCTCTTCCAACTATTAAATCCATCCGCCGCGAAGACATGAGAACCGCCTCGTGTGTTCTCCTTGTTGCTGGACACAAAGCAAAATAGACAATATGCACAATGCTTGTCCTCCGAGTACTCCAACCAGGATGGAAAAAGACCAAACCAACTATACTGGAAGCGCCGTCGATGCCCTTGTTCACCGGATGGCCTATAATTTTGAAGATGAGGTTGCATAGGACCTAACATCAAATATGCTCTCCTCACAATATCTCTTTGCTCCGGCGGATATTGCCAAATTTGAGGACGCAATCCAGGGTATCGTTGCAAGAACTCGATACCTTGAAAAGTAACAGGTTCATTTGATTGTGGTTGGTCATGGATGTGTTGGTGTTGTTCCAATTCAAGCAAGGGCAAATGATTAGTTGCTGGTTCCTGAGGATCTTCTTCAACTTCAATTATGTCATCTCGTTTTCTTTTCAGCACAAAATCAATTCTTTTCTGAGTGACCTTCCCCATGACTCTGTAATTTGTAAAATTGAAATCAATTGAAACACCGAAACAGTCCAATCCAGTATCAGATTCACAAATTGCTAAGTAGGGATTTGGAGAAAGAAAAGAAAATACCTAAATAGAAAAATTGGGGACGAGTAGAGAAAATACCTAGGGATTTGTAGCTGGTATCGCCGTCATCTGCTTCCGCATCTAGGCTCGTACGTAGCAGTCTAGCAGATCCCCTGCCTTTGCAGCTTTGCTTGCGAGCTATGGCGACCGGCGACGGGCGACCTCCGGGCTCTGGCAGTCCGGCTGCCGGCAGCAATGTGTGGCTACTGCTAAACGCCTCCACCTCCGCTGTCAATTCCTGAACTAGCGAGCAGTAAAGCAGAGTCGCCGCATCTCCATGGCCGCGTGCCTGCGCGTGCCTCTCTCCTGTGTTTTCTAGTCGAGAAAAAACAATGACGAGGCTGGGCTTTTAATTACTAGTACCTAATTTTTTTTGACAAAAAACCTGGGCGGGCCATGGCCCGGTTCGGCCCCTGCATAGCTCCGCCAGTGGGTCGAGGACGAAGGGTAGAAGTTCCTGGAGGAAGACGGCGGCGGAGCCAACTCGCGAACAAGGCGACGCAGGCCGGTCCGGCGAGGTCGGGGACGTGCAGAAGGGGACAGAGCCATGGCCGGCGCTGCGGCGCAAGGAGGCGAGTGACAGGATGCGCAGTGGTGGAGGTCCTGGGCGACCTGCTGGCGTGCCTGGCGGCGGGCTGCACGAGGATGCAGAGGCGAGGCGGCAACGAGTAGGGCGTCGAGAGAAAGGGAGAGATGCGGGGGAGCGCGCGCTCGCGGGTGGAGGCCGAGAGGGCGGCTGTCGGTGACAGGATTGAGGCGAGGTGGCTGGCAGCGGTGCAGAGCCGAGGAGGAGGGGCGGTCATGGTAGGTGGGGAAATCAGGGCGAGAGGGAGACGCGGGGTGGAGCACGACGCGGTCGTGGTGGGGTTCCAGTGGGGCCGACCGCGTGCGTGGTTTACGTCGAGAGCGAGGGGGAGTGGGGCCGGTCTGGGGCCAGGGTTCGATGGGGGTGGGTGGGTTTTGCGTGCGGCTTGGCTCAGGGTAGATAATTGGGTGGGGGTTGGCGGCTGAGAGGTCGGGGAGATTAGATCTAGGGTTTGGGTAGGGATTGTTTTGGGTTGGGCCGCACCGGGGTTGTAGGTGGCCTGGCCAACGAGCTGGCTGCCTCCCCCAAGTTAAAAATATTTTATATTTTATTATCAAAATATTATAGGTTTATTTTAAAGTTTTTTTTAAAAATAGTTTTTAGATAAAACAAAATAATCGGACGAGCCCGGTTTTGATTTGAAATAAAAGACGGGGATATCTAGAAAAGAAATATAGGCTTTTAGAAAATTGTTCTAGGCAAACAATGCATGATGACGTCATGATGATGCACATAATAAAAACAACAGCGATTTTCTAGTAGTGGATTTACCCGGGGTGATACAATTCGACACTACTAACAATGGATCTCGCCCTCGAGATCCGCCTCATGGTACAGGATGAAGGTCAACGATCCGAAACTTCTCGCTTCGTGTAGATCTTCGCGACACCACTAACAAGGGTTCTTTCTCTATCTTGAAATTGGCAACACCATTAACAAGGGGTCGTTACTCGCGTTCGTTGAGAGAACACTCTGGATAAGCAAAGTCGAAGGTCGAGGTATCGAGAGATAAGGCCACCTCTAACTTCTATGAAAGGAGTAAAATTGCATTGGTCCACGGATTCAATGTATAAAAGCGAATGATAAGAGTAGTGGTATGGTCGCGACTCCATCCCACACTGAAAGCATTACTCTATACACGAACATACAGATTATGTAGCCAACTCTCAGAATTCAGACTAGAGAACTTCACAAGCGATGTTCGGTGAAACAAGGAGGGATACAAGCTCTTCATCGGATCTGATGCAGACGATGTCATCATGCAGGAAAACACCGGATGATACAAAGAATATTTTTTTGAATTTTTGGGTCCATTGAAAGATACAACAGATGAAAGATTCATTAGATAGCAGGAAGGACGGATGTAGTAGCACCATTACAAGAAGAAGGAGCGAAACCCTAAAGGTACGACGGAAATCCAACCACGAGAATTCCTGGACTCGAAAAGAGGTAAGAGAGTAGATTCAAATAACGTAGAGGTGAGAGGAGAATACAAGTGGGATAAGGAGTAAAAGCAGAACTAACCAGATCTATCCAACCAATTTTCCAAAATAGTTTTGACACTCTACAACGGCCGTTAGCTAGGTTATCCTACAGGCTGGACCAATGGGGTATCATAACTGCTGAGCTCTGATACCACTCTGTAACATCCTAGGATCGGCCCTATGCAAGTTTTAGCGTTTCCCACCAAACCCGCATAGAAACGATTCAAAAGCGCCCACCAAGCACTTTTGTGCGGGTATAAAACGAAGTAATATCATTACACAATAGTCCACGATGGAACCCATAGAACATATATATACAACAAAGACTCCATGAGTCAAGAATACAAATATACAATACAAAGATCCAAATCACCTTGAAAACGATACAACGTCTGAGTACGGACAAGATGCAAATTGAGCTAAGAGCCCTAGAGAATAACCAATGGCGTCCATAACCCTGCACAGGCCAAGCCGGAAGGGTAACCCTGCTAACGACGTCGATCTCAAAACCTGCTTAACAAAAGGGGCGCCGACAACTGACGAGGTTTGATCTCGTCAATACCCATTGTTATGGACTTGGGTTTTGGAGAAGATGTGGATGCTGGAGATCGCGGAACAGTTAATAGATAAGCAAAATGGGGACACAAGGTTTACCCAGGTTCAGTCCCCCGGAGGGAAAACTCTACTCCTGCTTGTGTGCTCTTGATTACGGTGGAACCGAAGGTTACAAGGGTGCGCAGATGCAATCTGGCATGAGGTGTATATGAGGTGAGTATTGCCCTCCTCGACGTTGCCTCCTAGACTTTATACAGATAGGCAGGTCCCGGGCGCAGGTAGAGTCGGTTACAGATTAGGGTTTGTCCCCTTTGAAATTCTATCTACTCTAGTCTTGCTCTCCAAGGATCCGAAGGCACCATGGGCTTGGGCCACCCGAAATCTCCATAGGCCATGTATCTTGTCGTGCCTCCTTGGGCCGGACTAGGTATGCCAATGTTGTGTACCCGCGGGGTATAACCATGTCAGTAGCCCCCGAGTGTTCAGTCGAATCGTAGATTCGGTTGAGGACTCTTCAGTCTTTGAGTGCTATGTAATCGAACCTGTTTTACAAGGAAAAATGTTTAGTTCATAGGGATTGCTGATGCGTGTGCCTGACTCTCCCGACGGATCAGGGTCAGTTAACTGTCATGGGACAAGACAACACGATCTTCTTCAGACTCGAGTCCCTAGACTCGAATCTGGAATGAATGCTGGCGTAATTCGACGCAGGCCGTTGAGGTCTTATAGGAGTCGAATCCCAGTGGTTTTCAAGTGATGTACCCAATGTGTCCATCAAGATTTTCCGTCGTTCCAGTTGACACGGAAGTTTACTGGCAGAGTGCAGTGAGGTGCGTTGCCAGGTTGATGGCTCAGTTGATGAGGAGCCTGTTGGAAACCCCAAGAGCAAGGTGTGATGCAGCACATCAGCAAGTCTTCTCTCAGTTGAGACCACGGTTATCGAACCAGAAGGAGGAAGGAAACGTCACACAGGTGTTGCAAGCAACGTGGAGACCTGCACAACACAAACTCAAGACTTTGCCCCAACGAACAGTGAGGTTGTCAAGCTCACCGGTTTGCTGTAACAAAGGATTAAACGTATGGTGTGGAAGGTAATGGTTTGCAGCAAGTAAACAAGTAACAGTGGAAGATATATCAATGGTAAATATTGGACCGGGGTCCATAGTTCACTATAGGTGCTCTCCTTAGATAAACAACATGGCATGAAGGGTAAACAAATTACAGCAGGCAATTGACAGGAACTGAGCAAGGCATAATAATGCAATTACTAGTCAGAAATATCCTATGAGGTTGATTGGGCAATACAACAATATACATAGACTGCCATCCAACTGCATCTATGACTAAAAGTCCACCTTCAGGTTATCATCCGAACCCCCTCCAGTATTAAGTTGCAAGCAACAGACAACTGCTTTAAGCAAAGTGTGTAAGGTAAACAGTCCACATGTTCCATGAACAAGAGACCGTTGTTTTCTCCCTAGTAGCAACAACACATCTACAATCGAAGAGATTTCTGTCACTTCCCTTGGAAACTAGAGGCATGAACCCACTCTCGAGCATAAATACCCCCTCTTGGAGTCACTAGCAACTCCTTGGCCAATATAGCTACTAACAACGGAGAGCATGCAAGATCACAAACAACACAGACATGATAGAATCATAAAGACAAAACCATTAATCAAACCAACATAATAATCTCAATATCCATTGGATCCCGGAAACACAACATGCATGATTACAAATAGATTAGATCTTGATCATGAACGGAGCTCACAAGATCTATACATGAAAGCACAAAGGAGGAGATACAACCATCTAGCTACTACATGGACCCATAGTCCAAGGTGGAACTACTCACGCATGATACCGGAGAGAAGGCCTCCGGGATGATCTCCCCTCCGGTGAGTCTTGGGAAGAACTTCAGATCCCCGATCTAGGGCGATGGTGGCGGCTCTGAGATGGTTTCGTGGATATTTGATCGCACTGGGGTTTACGCATGAGGGGGCTTCTTATAGGCGAAGGGGAGACCGAGGCGGTGGCAACCAAACCCTAACCTAACCAAGCAGGGGTGGGCCCACCCATGCACGGGTGGGTCTGGCCCCTCTGGCGCCTCGGCTCTCCTCTGACTTCTTGTTCCCACGAAAAGTAATTGACTTTTCCTTTGTCCGTCAATTCGAGAATATTTCTTTACTAAATTTTCTGAAACCAAAACAGCAGAAAAGCATCGGCATCACTTGCAACTTGTTAGTAGGTTAGTACCAGAAAACATGTAAAAAGCACCTCAAAGTGTGGACAAGTAAAGCAAAGTAGATACTAAACAAGCATGGAGCATAAACAATTATAGATACATTTCCAATGTATCTTAGGACATCAGATTATATTTGTAGGACTTATCTTTGTGTTGCGGACATAGTATCCGAAATTGTATCACCGCGGAGGTGTTTCGGGTGGACAAGGAGATTGCTTCTCACTTAGCGTCAGTTTGGGCAAAGTTGCTAGAAAGATTTTGTTGTATTTTGATCCGAAGGATCGCAGTCGAATAATTCATAGGGTGCGCGGCCAGCGCACCCTATGGGAGTAGCCCCCGAGTGTCTGTTTAAGTCGTAGACTCAAGCAGAGACTTTAGTTCAGCTTTTTTTAGCTTAAGGTCCGAAGGACACAATTTTTCGGATGCTTGACCAATTCTCCCTATGGGAGTGGCCCCCGAGGCCTTAGTGGAGTCGTAGACTTGACGTGGGACTCGAAGATAGTTGAGAGGTGTAGTACCTTAATCATGTCTCAGGTGCACGGCCAGCGCTCCTGATAGGAGTAGCCCCCGAGTAGTTGCTTGAATCGTAGATTCGAGTGAGTACTTGATTTGTCAGTCAAAAATTTCCAACCATTGCTAGCTTAGTCTTGATGACGTCAGTGGTGACGATTGGTGATCTCAACCATTTGCAGCGGCAGAGATGACGCGACGGGACGATCATGGGTCCCACCGTCTGACTTGAAATTGACTAGTCACGCGTGAATGTGGCGAGAATTACGGCGTCTCCTTAGTTTCCATGCGTAGTGGACGGCGTGCTAGCGATGGTTCGCTGTTGTGCTGACACGTGTAGGGTTGGATCTTGCTTTTTTCTTGCAGCCACTCTTCGGAGGAGTCCCTTAGTGAGGGCACTTAGGAGGCTGTAGGGGAGTCGTAGCCGACAGATCCTCCCTCTCAGGTGGTGGCCAACTCTAAGGACGATGAGCCGAACCTCTCCAAGCGAGAAGCTCGGGCTGTCGTAGCTCAGAAGACCGCACCCAGAACTTCGGAGTCCCCTCCTGAACATGTAAGTAGTTTGTACTTTTATCTTGTGGGGGAAGCCCCCGAGCCCTTTTCGGATGACCTGTTGTTTGATTTTGCTCTTGCGAGGCGTAGCCCCCGAGCCCTTTCTGATGTTTTCTTGGTCATTTGCTTCTATTTTTTTGCAGCCCTTTGTGCATAGCGCTAAATTCCTTATCCAAAGACATCTGGCTGGGGCCAAGATGACTTATCCGAGGTACACACTTTGCTCATTCTCGTTTAGTTCGTCTGTTACATGGACTATGCTTGTGTTTCTCATATGTTTCTTGATGTTTGAAGATGAAAACAATGCGGCCCTTCGATGGCTAGACGCTCTCAAAAAGAGCCTCGGTCGAGCGAAGAAGAAAGCTGCAGATGCTGTAGAGGCGAGGGAGCGCCTGCAAAAGGAGGTTCTTGATCTTCTTGAACCTGAGGAGGCGCTGCGATCGCGAGAGCAGCTCATCTTGCGCTGACCACTACTCGCGAGAAGGAGATGGCGGATAGGATGATGGCTGCAACCAAGGCCTTGTCTGGTGAGTTTTCTTTTACTTGTTTGGTTCTTGCACTTTTTTCGACTGTGCCTTGTCTTGTTCTTATTCGGTATCTTTTCTTTTTTTGTTTTAGATGCTTCGGGCATCACTTTTAACCGTGGTGTGCTAGAGCATGGAGATGGTCTGGCCGATGCCACCGCAACGATCGAAGATCGCTGTGGCACTGCTGCTGGCTCCTTGGACAAGGCCAAGGAAGTTCTCGGGCGCTTCTACAAGGAGGTCGTCCCCAAGGGCGCTGCCCTTGAGGATATCGACGCCCTTGCGGATGCTCTTTTGGAGGACGCTCCGGCGGTGTATAAGCGCAAGAATAAGGGAATTAGCGCCTCCATGGGGTTGGCGATGGCGTCCGGAGCGGAGCTGGACCTGCCGCACATAACCTCCCAGATGCCGACGGCTGCAGATGGCTCAGAGGTAGCGTTCGCCCACTTCGCCTCTCGCTGTAAGCGTTACGGGGCGAAATTCATTGATCTGCTGGCGGAGTATGCGGCCTGAGGCCACTCCGGATGCGGGTGCCTAGGCCCAAGTGTTGTAGTTAGGATAGTTTACCCTTTTGCTTTTGTGATGTAATATTTTGCCAATGAACAACTCCAACTTATGCCACGAGGTGGCCTTGATGTATATAAATTATGTTTAGAGCTGTTGCCAGGGATGCTTGTGATGTTCATGTCTTGACTTGTTTGCCTTTAGGGTCCTTCGGGTGAGACTCTCGTTGTTACTTTGACTGCTCCTGAGACGCGACCATCTCTAGACGATGCATTGCAGCTGGCTTTTCTTCGCGGCCGTGTCCGCAGCTTGGAGAAGGATATCCTTGGCATTCGGGGCCACGCTGATGTGTGGAAGTCGAAGGCTGAGCAGGCAACTTCCAGGGAGGAGTTCTTGATGGGGGAACTGTGGCAGATGAGCGGGCAACTGCAATGTGAGTCTTTGCTAATTGCTGTTTTTCGAGTGAAGCTCTGCATGTTTGCTTAGTGTGTGTGTTCTGCAGGTGCGAATCTCGTTACTAAGGAAGAGAAAGAGCGCTTCACCGTTTGGATGAATTGCCTGACGCAACAGGACCTGGAGGCTGGTGGCTTCTTCTAGATGGACTGCGACTGGGCCATCGGCCTTGCGATGGTGCAAGATCGCGTGCACCAGGTTTCTCGGGTGCTGAAGCAGGCGAGGATTTCTCTGGCGTCCACTTGGGCCGTCATGTTCCCCTTGGATGAGGCACCTTCCAACCTTTGGGGTCTGCTGGCGAAATTTCGAAACGCGGGCCACGTCAAGGAGTTGGTGCGGCGTTAGCTGGTTGCTGGGGTGAAAGCTGCATTGTCCCTTGTTTGGATGCATCGTCCTGATGTCAACCTTGCGGAGGTGGCGACTGGGCCACCCCTTCAGCCTGATGGCACCCTTTGGGATATGCGCCCGCATTATGCAGCTGTGGGGCAACATGCTGAGGAGATAGTAGATTTGTTCGAGCAACAGACGAATCTGATTCTCCAGGATAGGTAGTTCCTGTAAAGAAAACTTGATGTAAAACTTGTATTTTTTGAGTGGGCTCGTAGTGCCCTTTCTAAAGTTTGTATATAGTAGCACGTGGTGCGTTGTTATGTGCATGTCCTTTTCGTTAGACTGACGTGGTCAGCTACTCAGGTTGTATGCATTGTTCTTAGTCGACGAGGTTGTGAGGTGAGGCGTTTCCCCCGAGCGTTTTATAGCAAAAAGTAATGCAAAGAAAAAGAAATTTTGGCCAAGGGACTTAGCTTTTATTCATAGCGTAACGAGGAGGTACATTGTTCGGCTGAGTAGCCTTGACTGAATAGCCTTATTGAAAGTAAAGAGGTAGTTAGGGGTAGAAATGTCACAGACGTGTCACGTTCTAGGGGTTGGAGTATTCGACTCCTGATGCGATGTCCATGAGGCGGTAGGCGCCACCTGGGATGACTTCTCTGATGATGTAGGGTCCTTCCCAGGGTGACTCGAGCTTCTTCGGCCACTCTTGCTTGAGTCGTAGGACGAGGTCTCCTTCGGCGAAGGACCTTGGGCGCAGCCGACGGCTGTGGTAATTGCAAAGGCTCTGCTGGTAGACCGCTGAGCGAGCCACGACGATGTCGCGTGCTTCGTCGAGTGTGTCGACGGCATCTTCTTGTGCAGCCGTTGATTCGGCTTCGCTATAGGTGACGACCCGTGGGGCCTTGTGGCGTACCTCGGCAGGTAGTACGGCTTCGGCTCCGTGCACCATGAAGAAAGGTGTGAAGCCAGTTGAGCTGTTTGGCGTTGTAGGTAGGCTCCAGAGGACGGAGGGTAGCTCTTCTGCCCAGGATCCCGCAAGCCGTTCGGGTGGGCATAACAGGCGTTTCTTGATGCCGTTGCCTATGAGGTCGTTAGCCTTTTCGACCTTCCCGTTGGTCTGCAGGTGCACCATAGAGGCATACGATATGTTGATGCTAAGGCCCTCGCAGAAGTCTTGGAACTCCTTTGAGATGAAGTTCGAGTCGTTGTCCGTGATGATGCTGTGTGGCACACCGAACCTGTAGACTATGGACTCGAAGAAATTGACGATAATTTTGTTGTTTTGGTTGGTGACGGGCATGGCCTCGATCCACTTGGTGAACTTGTCGACTACGACCAGGAGGTAGACGCAGCCTCCTTTCGAAGACTTGGGAAGTTTGCCGATCATGTAGAGGCCCCATTGGGTGAAGGGCTAGGCCAGTGGTATGGGCCTTAATTTCGATCCTGGTGCGTGCCACTTGTCTATGTACCTCTGACAGGCGTTGCACCTTCGGACGATGTCCTTAGCATCTTTCATGGCCGTTGGCCAGTAGAATCCAGCTCGTAGAGCTTTGGCGACTAGGGCGCGGCTGCCTGCATGATGGCCGCAGATGCCCTCATGGATGTCTTGGAGGATTGTTTTGCCGTCACCGATGGTGACACACCTTTGGAGCACACCCGAATTACTGCGCTTGTATAGCTCGCCATTGTGGATGGTGAAGGCTTTAGACCAGCAAGATATGCGCCGGGCATCTATCGAGTCGTCGGGCAGTTCCTTGTTTATCAGGTACTGGAGGTACGACTACGTCCATGTTTCTTCAATCGCCATGACTTGCATCAGGCTGACTAGCTCGGCTTCGGTGTCAAGCTTTTAGGGTCCTTCCTGTCCTTCGGGTAGCGCAGCCCCTGAGTGCTCTGCTTCTTCGGGTGATCCCTTGGGGAATTTCCTTTTGATAGAGGGTACACATATTTGTTTGAGGAACACACCTAGTGGCACCCGTGCGCAGGTGGAGCCGATGTTGGCGAGTCTATTGGCTTCCTTGTTACTTTCCCTTCCGACGTGCCGAAGCTCACAGCCGTCAAAGTCCCCTTCGAGTGAGTTGTAGAGCGCACGGTACACGTTCATGTTGGCGCTGTGAGCGTTGCACTCGTTCATCATCTGCTGGACGACAAGGTTCGAGTCACCATAGATGACTAAGTGCGTTGCACCGCAGATCTTGGCCATCCGCATTCCATGGATGAGGGCCTCGTATTCAACCTCGTTGTTGGAGGCGCGAAATTTCATCCGAAGGACGTATTTCATCTTGTCGCCCTGAGGGGACGTCAATATGCACCAGCTCCTGCTCCAGCCTCATGCTTGGAGCCGTCGAAGTGCATCGTCCACGATTGTGTCATGTCCGGAGTGTCCGGCAGCTAGAGTTCCATCCAGTGGACGAGGAATTCAGGGAGGACTTCGATTTGATGGCCTTGCGCCGCTCGTAGACTATGTCTAGAGGAGACAGCTCGATGCCCCATAGGGCCATGCGTCCCGTGGCTTCGGGGTTGTTCAGGATATTCGATAGTGGCGCCTCATTGACGACCATTATCTGGTGCTCCTGGAAGTAATGGCACAACCGTCGAGCCGTCATGGATACGCTGTAGGCGAGCTTATGTAGTGAGGGTACCTCTACTTTGTTCGTGTCAGTACCTCGCTGAGGTAGTATATTGGGCGTTGGACCCCATGGGTCTTGCCATCTTCGGTTCATTCGACCACGAGTACGGTGCTTACCACCTGGTGCGTAGCTGCAATGTGTAGCAGCAGAGGTTCTTGCTCCTTTGGTGTGACCAAGACAGGCGAGGTGGAGAGCAGCCGCTTGAGGTCCTCGAATGCATCGTCTGCTTCGGGTGTCCACTCGAACTTGTCTGCCTTGCGCAGCAGCTGGTAAAAGGGCAAGGCCTTCTCGCCCATGCGACTGATGAATTTGCTCAACACTGCAATGCGCCCAGCTACCTACTAGACACCTTTGAGGTTCTTTGGCTTCTCCATGGACAGTATGGCCCTGATTTTCTTCGGATTCGCCTCAATCCCCCGCTGTGAGATGAAGTAGCTGAGTAGTTGGCCAGATGAGACGTCGAAGGCGCACTTTTCTGGGTTCAGCTTGATCTTGTAGTGATCAAGGTTATTGAATGTCTTGCGGAGATCGTCGATCATCGTCTTGGCCTCCCTGGTATTGATAACTATGTCATCGATATAGACTTGGATGTTACGACCGATCTGGTTTTTCAGGCATGCCTGCATGCACCTCTGGTATGTGGCGCCTGCGTTCTTCAGCCTGAAGGGCATGGTGTTGTAGCAGAACACTTCAAACGGCATGATGAACGCCGTTTTCTCCTGATCTTCGACCTCCAGTCGAATCTGGTTGTAGCCTGAGTAGGTTGCATCCTGCAGTCGAATCGATGATATGATCGATCCGCGGTAGAGGGAAGTGGTCCTTGGGACAATATTTCTTGAGCGATGTAAAGTGTACGCACATCCGCAGGATGTCCGTGTCCTTCTTAGGGACCAGCACCGTATTGGCCAACCACTCGCTCTCTTTAATTTCTCGGATGAAGTTGGCATCAAGTAGTCTGTTGACTTCGATTCCAACGGCTTCAGCTCTTGGTTCAGACAGTCGTCAGATCGACTGCTTGACTGGCTTTGCATTGGGGAACACATTGAGTGCATGCTCGGCGAATTCCCTCGGCGAAGGCATCGATTGTCCTTTCCTCGGAGATGTGCACGATGGAGTTCTTGATGTGGGACGAGCATAGGATGTACGAGCGAATGGATTCGCCAGTATGTTGGGTGAAGTCCCGCAGTTCCTCAATCGAGTCTGGCCTCTTGCTGGTGCCCTTGAAGTTGCGGATGAAGCTGTATGCTAGATCCTCCCAGCTTCGGATGGAGCCTGAGGACAGGCTACGGAGCCAGATCCAAACTGCGCTTGTCAGCTACAGCTAAAGGAATTATAGGGCGGTGTTCCTGTTACCACCGTGCATCTTGACGGATGAGAGATGGTCACTGAGCCAGGCCTTCGGGTCCTGCATGCCATCGAACTTCGGAGTGTCCGAAGGGAGATTGAATTTTTTTGGCATCCGTGTCCGCTGAACGGGCCTGCTGAAGCATCTTGCTCCGCATAGATCTCCGTCGTCATCCTCGTCGGATTCGGTTGAACACGCTCGTTTAGCGCGTGCCTTGTTGATCTTACGCTAGGTGAGATCGTTGCGAGCGTCATAGTCGCTGCTGCGGCGCTGTGGGCTCTTGCGACATCGAGTCAGATCATGCTCGTCCTCGTCGGATGAGGGTGTAGGGCTGCGGGTGAATTTGACCGTAGCTTTTTTCTTCGGCTCCGCAGGAGCCTCTTCGTGGAGCGCGGCTCCGACGAGTCTGAGACCAGCCAGTGCGGACTTGTGCATGGCGCTCTTCGGGTCACCCACCGGAGGTGTATGGGATGCAAGGTATGTAGTGGCCACCATGATCGCAGCCTGTGGTGTTTTTGGCATGACGTTGTCGTTCACGTCCATCGTCATGAAGGATGTGTTGAGGGCCCTGGTGATGTCACGGCGTGCGGTGGGGTCCATGTGCTCCGTGTGGGAGCGATGCTTGTTGGCGTTGTTGCCGTGCGAGATGGATCCACCAGCAGCGGAGAGCGTAGCTCGCCGGGCGCTAGACCCTGAATCCGCCTGCTTGCATTTGTCGAGCTCCTCCTACAGTTTCACCTGCTGGTTATGCTCGCCGATGGGGAGGAGGTGGTAGGCCATCAGAAGATCCCATCAAGCATTCACAGGTAGGATGACATTGCCTGCCATGGCCTCGCATGCTTGGCACCATCCTTCCTCGCTGAGGTTGATCTTATGGTAGGCATTAGCGTCACCTTCGTTGGGCCTGAGCGATGGAGCTCCCCCATTTCCTACGTTCTCACCTTGTGGGTTGGGAGGTGGGTTAGGCGCACTCGAACCTAGCGGCGGTTCTACTTCGCTTTGGATGACAATAGAGCATTGGTAGCATCCGCAAGTTGGATTGCTGTTGCCGCAACTTTCGGATCTAGAACCATGGGTTCCTTCGTCTGAGGGAGGACCGCACAGATCCGAGTTGCAGCTACTGCTGTCATATGACTCATCTATTAGCGTCGACATGCATAACACGCCGATGTGTGGGACCCACGAAGCAGGCCTGATGGATGGTGGTGGCACCCGCTCTGGGAGGCGGAGGGTACCGGTCTGCCCCACCTGGAAGCAGAAGCTTCCAAACAGAATCTCGAGCCCATCGCCGACGGGCTCGAAATCCCTCATGGTGGCTGGCGAGTGGGCGGTGAAGTCGAAGGTGCCAAAGAGGAGATGATTCTTCGTCGCCGATGAGTTGTAGATTGCTCCGGATGGGACCATCACGATCGCACAATTCAGTGTCGACAGCTCCCACAGACGATGCCAATTGACGAGGTTCGATCTCGCCAATGCCCATTATTATGGACTTTGGTTTTGGAGAAGATGGGGATGCTGGAGATCGTGGAACGGTTAACAGACAAGCAACGCGGGTACACGAGGTTTACCCAGGTTAAGGCCCCGGGAGGGAAAACCCTACTCCTGCTTGTCTGCTCTTGATTACGGCGGAACCGAAGATTACAGGGGTGCGCAGATGCGATCTGGCGTGAGGTGCATATGAGGTGAGTATTTCCCTCCTCGTCGTGCCCTCCTAGCATTTATATAGATAGGCAGGTCCCAGGCGCAGGTCGAGTCAGTTACAGATTAGGGTTTGTCCCCTTTGAAATTCTATCTACTCGAGTCTTGCTCTCCAAGGATCCGAAGACGTCATGGGCTTGGGCCACCCGAAATCTCCACAGGCCGCGTATCTTGTCATGGGCCTTCCTTGGGCTGGACTAGGTATGCCAATGTTGTGTACCCGCAGGGTATAACCATGTCAACAACGGGCAAAGGAAAAAGAGAGCGGTCATACTGAGGCCAGTACACGGTGAGTCTTAGAATTCGCCGGTCCTTGCCTACATAGGTACGGTGGACTAAAGCGGTAGCACGACATGCACTAAATAACCTATAGAGACTCGATACAACTATCGGCTGATGACCCACAATTATATGGGGTGTATCGTAGTACTTTTGATAAATAAGAGTGTCAATCCCAACGAGGAGCAGAAGGTGTTGAATAGTGGTATGGAGCAGGAAATCCCTGTGAATACTTAGGAAACGGATTTTTAGTGGTTTTCTAACAAGGCAACGAAACAAAGAGCAAGTAATAGAAGTTACAAACAAACGGAGCAAGTGGCCCAATCCTTTCTTAGCAAAGGACAAGCCGGTGGAAATACTTATAAGGACCAAACGTTCTCGAGGACACATATGAATTATGTCAAGTTCTTTCGCTTCAAATAGCTGAGTACTCTTCTCTGATGTTTGTAAGTGTTGTGTGGGTGAACCTGTGCTAACATACCACCCTTCCTAGGACTAATACATACTTGTGATTAAACCCCCTACAAACATCCATAACTACAGGAAAGTAATTAATATATAAATCTAACCACAGCCTTAAACTCTTAGATCCTACGCTCCCTTGTGCAAAGGTGTCCTAACGGGGGTTCAGGTTTCTGTCACTCTGGCAACCCCGCGATTAGTAGCCAAATACACAATGAATTCCCCTAGGCCCATAAATGGTGAAGTGTCATGTAGTCGACGTTCACATGACACCACTAGAAGAATAGCACCACAACTTAAATACTAAACCATTGAATACTAACTCACCACAGATTCACTACTAACAACATGACTTCTACCATGTCCTCAAGAACACAATGAACTACTCACAAGACATCATATGGATCAAGATCAAGGATGATATGATAATGGATAACAATCTGAACATAAACAATAATCCAAAGGTTCCACTCACAAGCATCAACTACAATAGTAATTAACACCGAGAAAGTTTCCCCTAAGAACTAAAGCAATATCCAACACAATTGTTACAACGGGACGGAGTGGTGGTGATGGTGCTGGTGGAGATGATGGTGTGGATGATGATGATGGTCCCGATGAAGCCTAGCTTGATGATGGTGTTGATGGCGATTGTCTCCCCTCTCCGGGAAGGAATTCCCCTGAAAGAAATTTGTTTGCCGGAGAGATCTTTCTCTCTCGGTGTTTTCTGCCCCCCAGAGGCGGCGAAAATCTATCTGTGGTCGCTCCCCTGGTGTTAGGGTTCCGTAGGGAAGATATAGGCGAAGGGGCGGAGTCGGAGGCCGGGCAAGTGGGCCACACCTGCCCTAGGCGCGGGGTCAGGTGGGCCGCGCCTAGGGGAGGGGTGTGGGCCCCCTGTGGCCCATCTCCGTCCCTCCTTCTGGCTTCTTTCGTCTTCTGGTAAAATAATATGTTTCCATATTTTTCTGGTATTTTTCTGATCTTCGCGAAATTGCACCAAAACGCCTTTTTTCCATCAGAATCTAGACTTCGACAGTCCATCCTCCAGGAATCATCCAACATGCATAAACAGATGAAAAGCCATAAGTAATACCTCATAATAAGACAAATATCAATGAATAGAGGTAAATTATGATATAGAATGGTGATGCAAATTGGGCGTATCAACTCCCCCAAGCTTAGACTTCGCTTATACCCAAGAGAATACAGAGCTCAGTAAACATGTCCATAGGTTTATGGAGTGAAGTGTCGATAAAAGAATACAAACAAGAAGCATCACACTTACCATTGCACAACTCATAGAAGAAAGCAACTTACCATTATATAACTTAGCTTGCAACCAAGTACAATAGTCACAATAGAGATGCATAAAGATAAATCATAATTGGATGGCAACTTGTTCTTGGTCAGAGAACACCTGGCAAACAGTTTCACAAAAGCTTTTTTTAGAAGTTTCAAAACAGGAACACTCTTTGCTCAAAAAGGTTTTTCACTAGTGAAGGCTTTCAAAGTAATACTCAATAGATAAGAGTTTTGTGCAAACAAGGAAGATATAGAACATGATTGAATAAATCACCATATGAATGCTTGAAACACAACAACTCAAAAGCTTGCTGGAGAAAGAGAGGAAGTAGGTTTACTGACTCAAACTGGTAACTGGGAGAAAGGTCCCTTCTGAGAGGGTAGTAGCGATTACAAGTCATAAAGAGCTTCCAAAAGATTATGGTACTTACTAGCTTTGAGCCCTCATTGCCCCTATCATAAGCATCTTGAGATGATTAAGGTTAAAGTGAACAAAGATGGAGTATATGCTTGACGAAATATAAGTTGGCAATCTCATGTCCCTTGAATATGAGGGCCACTCATGCATACTCAACTTTGGGTCCAGGTAAGTTCTTGTCATTGTAAATATTTGCATATCATTGAGAACCGCCAACGGGGTACCCCTTGCACATGGTACATGAGCTTTCCCATAACCAAAATAACAAGGCAAGCAAACAATGAGCATCTCGGCGATCTTTTTATTCATTATGTGTATAGATTTTTATTGAGGATGCTTCATAGATGACTCACTATGGTGATGCTGGAAGTTTCCACCATGATTAAGCATGTCTTAGGCTAGCGGCCTAGGCATTTCTCTAACACAAAATACAAAATCCATGGACTTACAAGTTCCCTCTTTATTTCACACCGTTGACATCCATAGACAAAATAGCACGATATCAACTATGTACAGAGTACAAGTGCAATGTTGAAAATGTTCCCCGTGACAGCATGGTTCTGCTAATCCCAACGTATATATGCAAGCATATACAACTTCGATGTTCACAATGGTTCAAGTATATTAGGGGCAAGTAAATAAAGTGTGCCATCAAGTTCGTGAGAGCTTTACTAACAAGTTTTCACATAACAAAATACTTTTTAATTTGAAAGGTAGATGAAGCTTGAGAATTTGCTAGGAATAGCAAAAGCTACTAGGTAGATATGGTGGACACAAGTGGCAAAAGTTTTGGGTTTAAAGGATTTTAGAAACATGAGAAGTATGCCTTCTCAAAACAGATTTTTGGCTAGCAAGGCTGGGTAGCAAGCAAGAGAGTTGAAATAAACAAGCAAACATACAAGTAATAAAGCCAAACATGCAATCTTCCTTGAAAACACAAAAGAATCTTAGATAAATAATACTAAGCTTATGAGCCAATAAGAAAGAAAACAAATGATACCAAATACCTGTAAGCTTTTTCTTTCTATTTCTTTCAAACTAAAGCCACTGACCAGAACTCGGTTCGCCAAAACCAATTTAGATCCACTTGATGATCCCAAAGTGGTGCCAATACTGATCAACAAGATCCATCATATAATAGAGATTGCAAACTAAAAATAAGAAGTGCAAAAAGTAAAAGATGAGACTTCTCATTAATATTCCAATAAAGGCACTCACACCAAGGGATACATAGATAATCAACTAAAGGAGAGATACTTCCACATGCACACCAAACTATAAGATAACCCCTCTACCACAGATATGAATCCACTAAAAAGGTAAAAGATAAAAGATAATGGTGGTGATACCGCGACACTCCCCCAAGCTTGGAACAAGCCAAGGGGATGCCAAACCTGATGACGAATTAATACTTTGGTGGTGGTGGTGTTCTCTTGATAAGGTCTTCAACGAGTTTCTTCAAATCCTCCATATCGAAGGTTAGAGTATGAATTAACTCCGAATTATGCTTAATGCAGCCCATGATCAACTCGGACCGAGGATCCCAGACCTTGTTATTCTTTCTCCATTCTTCCAAATTAGAGTGTTTCTTCCCTGCACGGTTAGAACAAGGGGTACTAGGAGGAAGTGTGCGCCGAGCAAGGATATGGCGTGGACTTCAGCCTCCTATAGACATTCGTGCTGTCCTCCTAAGCTGGGTAGGTTGTGCCACCAAACCAATGCTTGCGATGGTAGCGCAGGTGTCCGGTTGATTGTCCTCCTCCATGTCTCCTTCATAACCTACCGTAATCTCCTCTTCCTTGGGGACTTGAGGTTCTTCTTTCTTGGGCTCCTTGCCTTTGTCGTTGGCGGAGGCCATGGTTCTCTAAACTTTGAGAAGATTTCCTGACAGAATCAGATCGAAACAAAAACACGGCAAGAACACGATGCACGAACCTCGAGGGATCCGGGGGGTTATATATTACGAAGTTTCAATGCATAAGGATGGTTTGACACGGAAACAAAGTGGAGACGAAGTTCGAGGGTGGCAAACCCCCACCAGGCGCGGCCAGGCTGGGCCCACGCCTGGGGTGGGTTTGTCCACCCCGGACTCCGTTTCCTCTTCAGTTTCGTCTCGTAACTTCCCTTATGTATTAAAAACATCAAAAATATAAAAAGATTGGGGTTTCAGAACCTTCTGTTTTCACCACTTTTACCTATTCAAAGACGAACTCTGCAGATTCCTCTTCTCTTTGTCCTGAGAATTTCCTTCATACAAAACTTTTGCACAAACTCAATGACAACATTAGTGTAAACAAAAACAATAAACCTTTGGTACACACTTCAACTAAAAACCCATCAAAACAAAAGCTTCTGGAAGAGGCAAATGCAAATGATGGCAGAAATCTATCAAAACAGACCAGCAGGTAAAGATTGATTTTTTTGAAGACCTTCTGTTGCTCAAATCAAAAAGTGCAGAACTGATGAAAGTTGGGTAACAACTTGGAGAAAAAGCTCAGAAAAATGCAGCTCCATCCGAATTACTGAGATTCCTCACAAATTTTTACAATGCAGCACAAAATTCTGTCCCAGGACAACCACTTTTCACAACTCCTCTACTTCACAAAAGTAGTTGAACTTGAAACAAAAACCAAACAAAAATGATAAGGAGCGGTTATTACAGAGGTAATAACTTCCAAGACTCGACAAAACTGTTGGGTTATCTCCCAACAAGTACTTTTCTTTAATGCCTTTAAGTTAGGCCTAAAACTTCCAAAGATGCTCACATAGGATATATATATCTAGAGTGAAAGAGAGCATCAAGAAGAAAATAACCAAAACATTTGAGTCTAACCCACTTCCTATGCATGGGGGTATCATGAGAAAACGAATTGTTGAAACAAAAGGCCACAATCATAGGAAGACAAAACAGATGCAACTTTAAAGCTTTCAACATAAAACAGGGAAACTTAACATCATTGAGATGCATAAAACCATGTTTCCCTCTCTCAAAATAAATTTCAGTAGCACTTTGAATAAAGTTGACAATATAACTGTCACTGGAAACAACTTTATCTTCAGAATAAGCATACTTAAAGTCACCAAAAAGAGGTCCAAGGTCATAGACTGGATCAATAGAAGCAAGTTGTTCCATCCTGAAACCTTTATTAGGCAAGCTATTTTCACAAGGAGCTTTAGTAAATTTGGAAAAGTTTAACTCATAAGAATCTCCATCAAACTTAGTTAAAACTTTTCCTTATTACAATCAATAATAGCTCCACAAGTATTCAAGAAAGGTCTACCAAAAATGATAGGACAAGTTTTGCTAGCTGCTGAATTAAGCACTAGAAAATCAGCAGGATATTTAATCTTACCATAGAGAACTTCCACATCTCTTACAATGCCAATGGGAAAATGGTCTCCTTATTAGCAAGGTGAATAACCACATCAATGTAATCAAGCTCACAAGGAACAATCTCATGTGTAATTTCCCTGTAAAGCTCATAAGGAATAGCACTAGAACTAGCACCAATATCACATAAACCATAGTAGCAATGATCACCAATTTTAACAGAAAGCATAGGGACACTAGCTTTTCTAACTTTATCAGGATGAGAAATAATATTAGAAGCGTCTCACAGAAGACAATGTGCTCATCCTCTATATTTCCAGTGACAGTGTCTTTCACAATAGCTACCACAGGTTCATCACTCAAATACTTACCAGGCTCCACAGTTTTCATTGTACCTTTGCTATTTACACTAATAATCATAGAATACTCCTTTACCTTAGCTAGGAAAGGCATTTTCTCAACATGGGGTTCAGGCACAATATGATTAGTAGTAAAAACTTGAGTACTTCTAACGGGAGCATGACTAACAACATCTTTATGAGGACCATGGTACTTATCCCACTTCTTCTTGGGAATTTTAATGTAAGAGGCAAAGGTCTTAAAATAGCTGGCAATACTTTGGGAATCAAGACCAAACTCATTGTTAATATCATGGAAGATATCAGTTCCCATAAAATATTTAATGCATTCATAATCATAGTTTATACCTGACTTTCTTCCTTTCTCATTCTCCCAAGCTTTAGTGTTCTCTTGAATACGGTCTAGAAGATCTCATTTAGCTTCTTCCTTCATACGTGTGAATGATCCAGCACAAGAAGCATCTAGTAAATCTTTATCATGAAGAGAAAGCCTAGCATAAAAGTTATTGAGAATAATATTGTTAGGGAGTTCATGAATAGGACATTTAAGCATTAGTAACTTCAATCTCCCCCAAGCTTGAGCTATACTCTTGTAGGGTTCACAGCATAGAAAACAAAATTTTTCCTACGATGGGAAACTATGTACCAAGATCTATCTACTAGATACAAACAACGGGCGGAGGTATATCCATAGAGAACATACCCTTGAAGACCGACAAAGCTTAACGAGTTCAACTAGTGGTTGATGTAGACGATCTCTTGTCGATCTCAAGATCAAGAGGAAGTCCTAGCGCCGCAAAGCAGCATCGCATCCGTGCTCGCACACACGTACAAGACACCGAGCAACCTCCGCCTCCTCGCTCCAGCGATGTAGCAGAAGCACAACCCTTTCATGCCGAATAGCCACCGGGAACATGTATCTCGCTAGTCCGAGACCATGGGGGATAAATTCTAGAGGGGGAGAGAGATCCTTCACGAGGAGGTGTGAGTGAGAAGTGAGGAGAGGGGGGAACCCCAAGGGGGTGGCCGGTGCATGGGGGCTGCCCTCTTTCCCTCCCCTCTTCATGTGGGTGGACACTCCACTCACAAAAACCTCTTTATTTCCCTCCACTCAAAATCCCACTCAAACTTGCAATTAAATTTCCACCAAATTTAATGCAAACTCTCATTAAATAAAACTCTTTTATTTATTCAGAATTTTGTCAATTACTTTAATGACAAACATTCACAAATAACCCCTTGCTAGAATTCCATTTCACATGCAAAACCACTTTTTGCAATTTCACCCGAAAACCTATTTCGGTATCTAGTGAAATAAATTCTTGTGCTTGTTTATTCTTTCGGCATGAAACATTTGCTCCAACTGGATGTTAGTGTCCCTTAAGTGTGTCACCCTATGGTTCGCGAATAATGAGGACATGATCGAGACCCTTCTCCGATCAATAATCAGTAGCGGGACCTGGAGATCCATACTGACTCCCACACATTCAACGATGACTTCCTTGTGATCGTCGGAGCCTTTTACGCTTGTATCTTAATCCCTTTGTTTAACGATATATTACATGTCCGAGATTCGATCATCGGTATCTCCATACCTAGTTTGATCTCGTTACTAACATGCACTCTTTTCTCGTTCCCGTGATATAACATTCTAGTGATCAAATCACTTGCTTACAAGCTAACCAATGTGATATCACCGAGAGGGCCTAGAGTATATCTATCCGTCATCGGGATGAAAAAATTCCACTCTTGATCCATGATTCTCAACATAACACTTTAGTAGCTTTGAAGCCATCTTTATAATCACCCAGTTATGGTGTGACGTTTGATGTCAACAAGAAACTCATCTGGTGTTAGTGATTGGCATGATCTCATGGTCTAACGATTAGGATTACTTCGTATGTTGTTTATAGCAATATAAACTCAATGACTTTGATCATAATGCTATACTTCGGATGAATATTCATCATACCATTACACTAATGTTGTGATCTCGTTATTAACAACATCCAATGTCTATGATCAGGAAACTGTGATCATCTTGTTAATCAACAAACTAGTTTATGAGAGAGGCATAACTAGGAACTTTCTGTTTGTTTATTAAACACACATGTATTAACGTTTTCGTATTAATACAATTATAGCATGCAAAATAAAGATCTATCATATACTTGGAATATACATAATAAACACTTTATTATTGCCTCTTAGGGCATATTCCCTTCAGTCTCCCACTTGCACTAGAGACAATAATATAGTTACATAGTGATGTATCTAACACCCATGGAGTTCTGGTGTAGATCATGTTTTTCTCTAGGGAGAGTTTTAATCAATGGATCTGCTACATTGGGATCCGTATGTACTTTACAAATATTTATATCTCCATCCTTGACATGCTCGCAGATGGAGTGAAACCGACGCTTAATATGCTTGGAATGCTTGTGAGACCTTGGCTCTTTGGCATTGGCAATGGCACCATTGTTTTCACAATAGATCACCATTGGGTCCAACGCGTTTGCAACCACACCTAGTTCGGATATGAACTCCTTCATCCAAACTGCTTCCTGAGCCGCTTCCTAAGCAGCAACATATTCGGCCTCCGTCGTTGGTCCCGCCACCACAGGTTGTTTGGAGCTCCTCCAACTAACCGCTCCACCATTCATTAGAAATACGTATCCGGATTGAGACTTAGAGTCATCCGGATCGGTGTCAAAGCTTGCGTCGACATAACACTTAGCGACAAGCTCTTCTTCACCTCCATATACAAGAAACATATCCTTAGTTCTTCGCAAGTACTTAAGGATATTCTTGACCGCTTTCCAGTGTTCCGAACCTCGATCCGATTGGTACCTACTAGTCAAACTAATAGCATGTGCCACATCCTGTCTTGTACATAGCATGGCTTACATTATAGAGCCTATGGTTGAAGCATAGGGGACTTTGTCCATTTTCTCTCTTTCTTCCGCCATAGTCGGACTTTGAGTCTTACCCAATGTCGTGCCTTGTGTCATAGGTAAGAACCCCTTCTTACTATCTTCCATTTTAAACTTATTTAAAATCTTATCAAGGTATGTATTTTGTGATAGCCCTATTAGGCGCCTAGATCTATCTCTATAGATCTTTATGCCTAATTGTATGATGCTTCACCTAAGTCCTTCATTGAAAATTTGTTGTTTAGATAACTTTTAACACTATTTAAAAGATCTATATCATTTCCGATCAATAATATGTCATCCACATATAGTATTAGAAATGCCACATTGCTCCCACTCACTTTCTTGTAAATACAAGCTTCTCCATAAGTTTGGACAAATCCAAACTCTTTGATCACCTCATCAAAGCGGAGATTCCAACTTCGTGATGCTTGCTTCAATCCATAGATGGATCGCTGAAGCTTGCACACCTTGTTAGCATCCTTGGGATCGATAAAACCCTTTGGTTGTATCATATACAACTCTTCTTCAATATTACCATTGAGAAACTCGGTTTTGACATCCATCTGCCATATCTCATAATCAAAATATGCAGCAATTGCTAACATAATCCTAACTGACTTTAGCATCGCTACGGGAGAGAATGTCTCATCGTAGTCAACTCCTTGAATTTTTCAAAAACCCTTTGCGACAAGTCGAGCTTTATAAACGGTTACATTACCATCAGCATCAGTTTTCCTTTTGAAAATCCATTTGTTCTCCACGGCCTTTCGGTCGTGAGGTAATTCCACCAAGTTCCAAACTTGATTTTCATAAATGGATTCCATCTCGGATTTCATGGCTTCTAACCATTTGTTGGAATCCAGGCTCATCATTGCTTCTTAATACATCACAGGGTCATCATTTTCATCAACCATGAAATTCATGACAGGATTTCCGTACAGCTCGGGAGCTGCACGCGTCCTGCTAGACCTGCGAGGTTCAGTAGTACTCTCTTTTGGAGTTTCATGATCATTATCATTAGTTCCTTCTTCAATTGGTGAAGCCAACTCCGGAACAACTTCTGGCGCTGCGCTACTCGCCATACTTTGAAGAGAAGTTTCAATAACCTCTTCGAGTTCTACTTTCCGACTACTCACGCCTTTCATGAGAAACTCTTTCTCTAGAAAGGATCCATTATTGGAAACAAAAACCTTGACCTCGGATCTATGATAGAAGGAATACCCAATAGTTTCATTAGGGTATCCTATGAAGACGCATTTTTCCGCTTTGGGTTCGAGTTTATCCGGTTGAAGTTTCTTCACATAAACATCGCATCCCCAAACTTTAAGAAATGATAGCTTAGGTTTGTTTCCAAACCATAATTCATACGGTGTCTTTTCAACGGATTTAGATGGTGCCTGATTTAAAGTGAATGCAGCAGTTTCTAGTGCATAACCCCAAAATTACAACGGCAAGTCCGTCAGAGACATCATAGATCGAACCATATCCAATAAAGTACGATTACGATGTTCTGACACACCATTTCACTATGGTGTTCCGGCAGGTGTGAGTTGTGAAACATTTCCACACTCTTTCATGTGAGTGCTAAACTTGTAACTTAGATACTCACCTCCACTGTCACACCGTAGAAATTTGATCTTTTTGTTACGATGATTTTCCACTTCATTCTGAAATTCCTTGAACTTTTCAAATGTTTCAGACTTGTGTTTCATCAATTAGATATAACTGTATCTACTCAAATCATCCGTGAAAGTAAAAAAATAACAATATCCACCTCGCTCCGACACACTCATTGGACCACATACATCAGAATGTATAATTTCCAATAAATCTGTCGCCCGTTCCATTGAACCGGAAATAGGCATTCTAGTCATCTTGCCCATAAGACATGGATCACATGTATCAAATGATTCAAAATCAAGTGATTCCAAAAGTCCATCCGAATGGAGCTTCTTCATGCGTTTAACACCAATATGACCTAGACGGCAGTGCCACATATACGCGGATATATCATCATTAAGTTTAATCCTTTTAGCATCAACATTGTGAATATGTGTAACATTATTATTGAGATCCAAAAGAAATAAACCATTCATCATCGGTGCATGACCATAAAATATTTCATTCATATAAATGGAACAACCATTGTTCTCAGATTTAAATGAATAACCACTTTGCATCAAACACGATCCAGATACAATGTTCATGCTTAGTGCTGGCACCAGATAACAATTCTTCAAGTTTATTACTAATCCCGACGGCAAATGGAGAGGTAGCGTTCATACGTCGATCACATCAACGCTTGATCCATTGCCGACACGCATCTTGACCTCACCCCTTGCTAGCGGTCGCTTGTTCCACAGCCCCTGATTCGAGTTACATATATTAGCAACTGAACCGGTATCAAATACCCAGGTTCTACTGCAAGCACTAGTCAAGTACATATCAATAACATGTATATCATATATACCTTTGTTTGCCTTGCCGGCCTTCTTGTCTGCCAAATACTTGGGGCAGTTGCGCTTCTAGTGGCCAGTCCCCTTACAATAGTAGCACTCGGTATCAGACTTAGGTCCAACTCGAGGTTTCTTTTCAGGCATGGCAACCGGCTTTCCGCCCTTACCTCCCTTCTGTTTTCCCTTCTTGTCTTTCTTGAAACCAGTGTTCTTATTGATCATCAACACTTGATGTTCCTTTTTGATCTCCACTTTTGCAGTTTTAAGCATTGACAGAAGCTCGGGGAGAGACTTCTTCATGCCTTGCATATTATAGTTCATCACGAAGCTCTTATAGCTAGGTGGCAGAGACTGCAGAACACGATGGATGCCTAAGTCAATGGGAATCGTTATTCCCAAGGACACAAGTTTATCGGCGTAACCCGACATCTTGAGTACATGCTCACTAACGGAGTTGTGCTCTTCCATCATGCAGCTAAAGAACTTTTCTGGAGCATTGTAGCTCTCTACAGCAGCATGTGTGTCGAAAATCATTTTTAACTCACCCATTGTATCAAATGCATTGCCGTTTTCGAAACGCTTTCGAAGTTCTGGCTCTAGCCCATACAATATGCCGCAATGAACTAAGTTGTGGTCCTCCTGACGAGTCTGATAGACATTCTTCTCCTCGTCAGGGGCATCCTCAAAAGGTGGGGGGCCTAGTGGCGCTTCTAGCACATATTGCTTTTGTGCAGCAGTGAGGAGAATCCTCAAATTCATGGCCCATTCGGTAAAGTTGCTACCGTTCGTTGCAAGTTTCTCTTTCTCCATGAACACATTAAAATTAAAAGCAGGTGGTGCCATCTACAACAGAATTTGTAAAGTTTAGACTAAGTTTATGATAGATTGAGTTCAACTAATCCATATTACGAATGAACTCCCACTAAAAAAGGACATCCCTCGTGCCTTTTTGGTGATTACATGAACCAAATCCACTACACCAAGTCCGATCATCACGTGAGTCGGTGTAGCTTCAAAGGCGAGCATCAAATGGGCATCATATCTACTATATGAGTTATGCTTAACCTTTCAGTCCGTGTTCCGAGGCCATGTATATACATGCAAGGCTCGCCAAGTTAGAACCTTAGTATTCGCGTGTGTAACTGTTTTACACCCGATATATGGTCGTGGATCCAAGAACACCCGATCATCACGTGATGTCTTGGAGCGACGAAAACACAATCGGTGCATACTAAAGGAAGAACACATTCTTATCTTGATATTTAAATGAGGGATCATCTTATTATGCTAACAAAGCGCTAAACAAGCAATATAAGATGCTATCAAACATCACATGTTTATTAGTGAAATGATATGGTTCCTGCATATGATCTCTATCATGTGCATCGTGGTATGATCACTATCATACCTTTATGTGTAAGTCCAAGGTCTATGGAGTTTACACGCTATGTGTGTTGTAAGAGTATCATCTCATACTTCTACTTACAACATCACCATATCATGACACTAGCCCAACAACAATCTAAACTAGACGCCTCTAATTTATCCATTGCAAGTTTTACGTGGCTTAGGGTTTTCGAAGATAGAACCGTTCTTACCTACGAACATGAACCACAACGAGGATAACCAAATTGTTGACAACTTGTTGCAAAATAGATATTGACTATAGTAGGAGAGACAGTCACCCGCTAGCCACTTGTGCAAACTAGTTGCATGTCAAGCGTGGAACATGTGTCATGTGCGAGGACATGTAAAGTTTGTCCGGGCCGCTTCATCCCACTATGCCACCAATATCCAAAGTTACAACTAAGGAGAAACAACATGATCATCATCGCCCACATACTCATATGTGTACTACCCGTGTAAAGCATCTACGCATAGATCCGGCTCTGATACCACTGTAGGGTTTGCAGCATAGAAAACAAAATTTTCCTATGATGGGAACTATGTACCAAGATCTATCTACTAGATACAAACAACGGGCGGATGTATATCCATAGAGAACATACCCTTGAAGACCGACAAAGATTAACGAGTTCAACTCGTGGTTGATGTAGACGATCTCTTGCCGATCTCAAGATCGAGAGGAAGTCCTAGCACCGCAAAGAAGCAGCGCATCCGTGCTCGCACACACGTACAAGACACCGAGCAACCTCCGACTCCTCGCCCTAGCGATGTAGCGGAAGCACAACCCTTTCATGCCGAATAGCCATCGGGAACATGTATCTCGCTAGTCCGAGACCATGGGGGATAAATTCTAGAGGGGGAGAGAGATCCTTCACGAGGAGGTGTGAGTGAGAAGTGAGGAGAGGGGTGCCTTTTATAGGAGAGGGGGGACCCCAAGGGGCTGGCTGGCGCATGGGGGCTGCCCCTTGCCCTCCCCTGTTCATGTGGGTGGACACTCCACTCACAAAAACCTCTTCATTTCCCTCCACTCAAAATCCCACTCAAACTTGCAATTAAATTTTCACCAAATTTAATGCAAACTCTCATTAAATAAAACTCTTTTATTTATTCAGAATTTTTCCAATTAATTTATTGACATACATTCACAAATAACCCCTTGCTAGAATTCCATTTCACATGCAAAACCACTTTCTGCAATTTCACCCAAAAACCTGTTTCGGTATCTAGTGAAATAAATTCCTGCGCTTGTTTATTCTTTCGGCATGAAACATTTGCTCCAACTGGATGTTAGTGTCCCTTAAGTGTGTCACCCTATGGTTCGCGAATAATGCGGACATGATCGAGACCCTTCTCCGATCAATAATCAGTAGCGGGACCTAGAGATCCATACTGACTCCCACACATTCAACGATGACTTTCCTGTGATCGTCGGAACCTTTTACGCTTGTATCTTAATCCCTTTGTTTCACAATATATTACATGTCCGAGATTCGATCATCGGTATCTCCATACCTAGTTTGATCTTGTTACTGACATGCACTCTTTTCTCGTTCCCGTGATATAACATTCTAGTGATCAAATCACTTGCTTGCAAGCTAACCAATGTGATATCACCGAGAGGGCCCAGAGTATATCTATCCGTCATCGGGAGAACAAATTCCACTCTTGATCCATGATTCGCAACATAACACTTTAGTAGCTTTGAAGCCATCTTTATAATCACCCAGTTACGGTGTGACGTTTGATGTCAACAAGAAACTCTTCCGGTGTTAGTGATTGGCATGATCTCATGGTCTAAGGATTAGGATTACTTCGTAAGTTGTTTATAGCAATATAAACTCAATGACTTTGATCGTAATGCTATACTTCAGATGAATGTTCATCACACCATTACACTAATGTTGTGATCTCGTTATTAACAACATCCAATGTCTATGATCAGGAAAATGTGATCATCTTGTTAATCAACGAACTAGTTTATGAGAGAGGCATAACTAGGAACTTTCTATTTGTTTATTAAACACACATGTATTAACGTTTCCGTATTAATACAATTATAGCATGCAAAATAAACATCTATCATATACTTGAAATATACATAATAAACACTTTATTATTGCCTCTCTGGGCATATTCCCTTCAACTCTCTCCATTAAGAGGCCAAAAGTTATATATAAGATTTCTATCCTTATGGATCTCACTGGGAGGATAAAATTTAGAGTAAAAGAGAGATGACATCTCCTCCAATTCCATGGATTGTCCATTCTTCAACAACTTATATCATTCTTCAGCTCTCCCTTTCAAGGATATGGAGAGTAACTTCTTCTTCACCTGTTTAGTTGTGATACCTGCACACTTAAACAACCCGCATAATTCATGGATAAAAAGCAAGTGATCTACGGGATGGACAGTTCCATCCCCAAAATAATAATTATCCATAACACGATTAACAATACTAGTAGGTATCTTAAAAGGATCTATCTCAACAGGAGGTGGTTAATCTACTACCCTAGCAGTGGTAGTAGTTTTCCCGAACAGAAAACCAAGTGGGTTATCCATATTGGAAACAAAGTAACAAGCAGTAACAAAACCAATACTCATAGTGAAAGTTTCCCTTACCAGTTCCCCTCTTCAATAACGCTTCACTCCCCGGCAATGGCGCCAGAAAATAGTCTTGATGACCCAAAAGTATAGGTGGTGTATCTTAGTACTTTCGATAAATAGGAGTGTCGATCCCAATGTGGAGCAGAAGGTGCTGAACAGTGGTATGGAGCAGGAAATTCCTATGATTACTTAGCAAACGGATTTTTAGTGGTTTTCTGACAAGGCAACAAAACAAAGAGCAAGTAACAGAAGTAACGAACAAACGGATCAAGTGTCCCAATCCTTTCTTAACAAAGGACAAGCCGGTGGAAATAATTATAAGGACCAAACGTTCTCGAGGACACATGGTAATTCTGTCAAGTGCTTTCGCTTCAAATAGCTGAGTACTCTTCTCTGATGTTTGTAAGTGTTGTGTGGGTGAACCTATGCTAACATACCACCCTTCCTAGGACTAATACATACTTGTGATTAAACCCCCTTCAAACATCCGTAACTACAGGAAAGTAATTAAGATATAAATCTAACCACAGCCTTAAACTATGAGATCCTACGCTCCCTTGTGCAAAGGTGTCCTAACGGGGGTTCAGGTTTCTGTCACTCCGGCAACCCCGCGATTAGTACCAAATACACAATGAATTCCCTTAGGCCCATAAATGGTGAAGTGTCATGTAGTCAACGTTCACATGACACCACTAGAAGAATAGCACCACAACTTAAATACTAAACCATTGAATAATAACTCACCACAGATTCACTACTAACAACATGACTTCTCGCATGTCCTCAAGAACACAACGAACTACTCACAAGACATAATATGGATCAAGATCAAGGATGATATGATAATGGATAACAATCTGAACATAAACAATAATCCAAAGGTTCCACTCGCAAGCATCAACTACAATAGTAATTAACACCGAGAAAGTTTCCCCTAAGAACTAAAGAAATATCCAACACAATTGTTACAGTGGGACGGAGTGGTGGTGCTGGTGCTGGTGGAGATGATGGTGTGGATGATGATCCGATGAAGCCTAGCTTGATGACGGTGTTGATGGTGATGGTCTCCCCTCTCCGGGAAGGAATTCCCCCGGCAGAAATCTGTCTACCGGAGAGATCTTTCTCTCTTGGTGTTTTCCGCCCCAGAGGCGGCGGAAATCTATCTGTGGTCGCTCCCCCGTTGTTAGGGTTCTGTAGGGAAGATATAGGGGAAGGGGCGGAGTCGGAGGCCGGGCAGGTGGGCCACACCTGCCCTAGGCGCGGGGTCAGGTGGGCCCGTGCCTAGGGGGTGTGGGCCCCCTAAGGCCCATCTCCGTCCCTCCTTCTGGCTTCCTTCGTCTTCTGGTAAAATAATTTGTTTCCATACTTTCCTGGTATTTTTCTGATCTTCACGAAATTGCACCAAAACGCCTTCTTTTCCATCAGAATCCAGACTCCGGCAGTCCATCCTCCAGGAATCATCCAACATGCATAAACAGATGAAAAGCCATAAGTAATAGCTCATAATAAGACAAATATCAATGAATAGAGGTAAATTATGATATAGAATGGTGATGTAAATTGGGCGTATGAAGTAGTTTCCCAAACAGAAAACCAAGTGGGTTATCCATATTGGAAACAAAGTAACAAGCAGTTGTCATTCTTGTGTTTGTTCCAAAACTTGGTTAATTATGTCATGAATTTGATGCTTGTATCTCTCATATCTTTATCTCTAGTATTCACTTGAACTTCGGAGGTGCCGTTGCATTAATATTGTGCTCTACAAACAAAGCCAAGCGAGATACTACTCTATCATACCTTATTATGAGCATTGCAATGTTGCTTATGTATATGTTTCATGCTACTTATTATTATTGAGTTGGTTTCTCTTCATAGCTTGCAATGACTATTGAGTAGACTTAGTTGCATACTCTTTATTATGAATTGTCTAAGCATTTACTCTTGTGCTGAGAATATTTACATCATATGAAGCAAATGTGTTCGTGAAAGTTCTTTTATCGCACTCAGTTTTCAACTGAATTTCTTGAGGACAAGCAATAAGCTAAGCTTGGGGGGAGTTGATACATCCAAAACGTATCTACTTTCCCAAACACTTTTGCTATTGTTTCTCCTCTAAACTTGTGTGATTTGGATACAACTAACACAGACTGACGCTGTTTCAGCAGAATTACCTTGGTGTCTAGTTTTTATGTAGAAAATGAACTATCAGGAAAAATCCCGGAAAATATGCCAAAAATTATATTTCACCAGAAGATCCACGGAGCTAGAAGACGAGACAGAGAAGGGGCCTGGGGTCCCACACCCCTGCCAGGCGCGGGCCCACCACTGGCCGCGCCTAGGCGGGGTGCAGCCACCCCAGGCACCCCCTCGGCCTCCCTCTGCGCCTATAAGTTGCCTCTCGACCTAAAAACCAGGGGAGGGTTAGTTTTCCAGAAAGAGTTCTGCTCCACCGCCGCCACCAGAAACCAAGATTTGGATCCAGAAACTCCATTTTGGCACCCTGCCGGGACGGGGAATTTGGAGAGGATCATCGCCATCGTCATCACCAACGCATCTCCATCAACCACCGATGTTTACCTCATCCATGAGTGAGTAATTCCCCGCTATAGGCTTGGGGATGGTAAGGATTGGATGAGTTCTATCATTTAATCGAATAATATCTGTTAGGGCATAGTGCCTAGTATCTCTATTAGTGCTATTTGACTTTGTTGCAACTTGTTGTGCTTAATGCTTGTCACTAGGGCCCGAGTGCCATGATCTCAGATCTGAACTTATTATTGAATCATTATGATAGTATTGTTTGTGATCTTATCTGCAAGTTGTGTACACATATCATTGTCCGGATCCAAAGGCCCCAAAGTGACAATAATTGGGACAACCGGAGGCAATGGCTGTGGTGTGAGGATCACATGTGTTCACGGAGTGTTAATTATTTTCTTCGGTGCTCTATTAAAAGGAGAACCTTAATTGATAGTAGTTCCCTAGAGGCCCTGCTGCCACGGGCTGGCTGGACAGAAGATGTTGTGCAAGTTCTCACTGCGAGCACGTATGACTATATATGGAGCACATGCCTAGGATTGTTTAGTACTTGGATGCTTGTTATTATTTATCTGCAATGCCCTAGATCTTGAAGTTACATGTTTAGACTGGTCCATGCAACGCCCGTCCATCCATCCCTATGCCTACCGCACTCGAATCTCACTATTACCGTTACTGTTACTATTGCTCATGTTTCACTGTTGCTGTTGCTTTGCTGTTGCTACTACCAAACTATTGCTACTGAAAAACTTCTGTGAGCAAGAACTATTTCCAGGTGCAGCTTAATTGACAACTCAGTTGTGAAGGCTTGCAAGTATTCTTTGGCCCCCCTTGTGTCGAATCAATAAATTGGGTAATACTACCCGCGAAAACTGTTGCGATCCCCTACACCTGTGGCCCATCAATGGGACAAAAGCCAAAGTCAATATTTTATCGTGGGCGACACGAAGTCCAGAGGAGAGACGGAGGGGCGAGCCAGGGCCGCCACACCCCCTAGGCGCGGGTGGGCCCAGGCTGTGCCTGGGTAGGGTGTGGGCCCTCTAGCCGCCTCCCAGTCTCGCATCTTCGCCTATAAGAAGCCCCCATGCAGAAACCCTAGGAACCCGATCAAAACTCCACGAAATCTTCTATAGCCGCCGTCACCATCGTCCCTAGATCAGGGGGGTCTGAAGTTCTTCCCGGCACCCTGTCGGAGGGGAGATCATCCCGGAGGCCTTCTTCTCCGGTATGAAGCGTGAGTAGTTCCACCTTGGACTACGGGTCCATGTAGTAGCTAGATGGTTCTATATCCTCCTTGTGCTTTCATGTATAGATCTTGTGAGCTCCGTTCATGATCAAGATCTAATCTATTTGTAATCATGCATGTTGTGTTTGCGGGATCTGATGGATATTGAGATTACTATGTCAGATTGATTAATGGTTTTGTCTATTTGATACTATCATGTCTGTGTTGTTTGTGATCTTGCATGCTCTCCGTTGTTAGTAGCTATCTTGGCCAAGTAGTTGCCAGTGACTCCAAGAGGGGGTATTTATGCTCGATAGTGGGTTCATGCCTCTAGTTTCCAAGGGAAGTGACAGAAATCTCTTCGGTTGTAGATGTGTTGTTGCCACTAGGGAGAAAACAACGGTCTCTTGTTCATGAAACAAGTGGATTGTTTACCTTACACACTTTGCTTAAAGCAGTTGTCTGTTGCTTGCAACTTAATACTGTAGGGGGTTCGGATGATAACCTGAAGGTGGACTTCTAGTCATAGATGCAGTTGGATGGCGGTCTATGTATATTGTTGTATTGCCCAGTCGAATCTCATAGGATCTTTTTGTCTAGTATTGCATTGTTATGCCTTGCTCAGTTCCTGTCAATTGCCATGTTGTAATTTGTTTACCCTTCATGCCATGTTGTTTATCTAAGGAGAGAACCTCTAGTGAACTATGGATCCTGGTCCAATATTTACCATTGATACATCTTCCACTATTACATGTTTACCTGTTGCAAACCATCACCTTCCACACCATACGTTTAATCCTTTGTTACAGCAAACCGGTGAGCTTGACAACCTCACTGATTCATTGGGGCAAAGTCTTGAGTTTGTGTTGTGCAGGTTTCCATGTTGCTTGAAACACCTTTGAGACGTTTCCTTCCTCCTACCGGTTCGATAACCTTGGTTTTTTACTGAGGGAAAACTTGATGCTGTGCTCATCACACCTTCCTCTTGGGGTTTCCAACGAAGCGTCCCACGACAAGTGTTGGGTGCCATCAAGGATTTTCTGGCGCCGTTGACGGGGAGGCTAAGGATGTCTTCACAAGGGGAGTCCTCCTCAACCTTTCTCTTTACTTTGTTTTTAGTTTGCTTAGTTTCTTTTGCTTGGTTTTGTTTGCTTCTTTTTATCAAAAACTCCAAAAAAAATTAGTTTAGTTTGGTTTGCTTTTTCTTATCAAAAACACAAAAAATTAGTTCCTACCCTAGATGCTACCATGTCTAGTTTTGGTCCTATCTCTCTAACACCTATGGAAGAGATCTTTTCTTTCAAGCAAAAAGGTGAAGAGAGTTTTAAAGAAGCTTGGTCTAGAATCTCTGCTTTACAAAGGAAAACTGAGCCTAAGATGAGTCTTAGCTTGGTTATCAATAGTTTCTACCATGGTATTGCTCTTTGTTATAGATATGCTTTAGATGCTGTGGCTGGGAAAGATATTTTTCAATGTACTGAGGTGAAGCTTTTGATGCCATAAAGAAATTTATCATAATTTATAATACACCTGGCAAGTCTGATTCCTCTTTCATAAATATTTTTTCTAGGTTGAACACTCTTGAGTCCAGTACGTCTGCTTTGAATAGTTGCTATCACACACTTAGGGAGTACCATAATTATGTTCCAATGAATTCTGAGCCTTCAAAGTGGTTCCCCATAATCAAAGTCACTATAAATAGTGCAACTTTTGATGCTCGTTGTGATATCATGTCTGAATTTTGCATTATGCCTAAAGATATTTATGAGTCTTTGAGTCTTTGGGGGATTTCTAAAGGAGGAGAGGAAATCTATCTTACCAATAATTCCACTTTATTACCCATTGGAATAGTTGAAGGTGTGTTTACAAAAATCTCAAGGAAAATGGTGTCTACTGATTATCTTGTTATTGAATGTGTGGGCAAAGGACATATCACACTTGGAAGATCCCTGCTGAAACACCTTGGAGCAATAATAGATGTGGGAAAAGGCAATAAGCAATCATATTTTCTAGTAAGCAATCATATTTTCCCTAAAGATAAGAAGAAAGGTAAGAAAGGAAAGAACAAGAGAGTTGCTTCTTCATTTGAAAATACTTGATTTCTTGCTTCTTGTGCCTAACTTAAAGGCGTTAAAGAAAAGTACTTGTTGGGAGATAACCCAAGAGTTTCCTTGAGTCTTGGAAGTTATTACTTCAGTAATGACCTTTTCTTATCCTTTTTGTTTGCCTTTTGTGCCAAGAATGACCTCTAATGAGAGGGAAGTAAGATTTGGGGAGTTGCTGTCTCGAAACAGATTTCTGTCCTCCACCATAAAAATTCGTGAGGAGTGTCTGTAAGTCGGATTGATCTGAAAATTTATGAATAAATTCCCCAGTATGTTAGATAACTTTAGTTAGTTTAACACTTTTCTATTTGAGCAATAGAAGATTTTCGAAAAAATCGGTTTCGACCTGCTGGTCTGTTTCGACAGATTTCTGCCATTATTTGTATTTGCTTCTTACTGATTCCTTTTTGAGTTCTCTTTTGGGGAATTGAGATTTTTGAAGGAGTTACTACAGTAGCTTGTGTTTTTAGTGAAAAGTTTTGCTGTCCCAAAGCTAAGCCTAAAGGTCTATTATCTTTTGAATACACTAATGTTGCTAATAAAGATTATGTGAAGTTCTGTATGAAGGAAAAATTTCAGGTGTAGAGAGAGAATGATGTAATGAGATGAAGAATGGACAAAAGCTCAAGCTTGGGGATGCCACCCCGGTGTCACCCCAAGAAATATCCAAGGAGTACAAGCGTCAAAGCTTGGGGATGCCCAAGGCATCCCCTTCTTCATCAATAAAAAGCTCAGGTCTGTCTAGACACTTCATTTTTTTATTGTTTCATGCACTGTTGTATTGTTCTTGGAGCGTCTTAGTTTTTGTTTGCTTTGCTTAGTTTGCTTGAATAAAGTAGCTTGGACCCCCGTTCTCGCTGTGTTGTTTCAAATAAGTTGCTTGGTATTGGAAAGGAGTAGGAAGTTCTTGCTTGATAAGTGCACGAGGAGCTTGCATTGACTGTGACTTAGACTTTAGCATGTCATGATAGGTGTTGTTTTGACCTTATGCTTAGTAATTATTGTTGTAGCATGACTTTTTCCAAACAATTGGGATTGCTTAGTGTTCCTTGAAAGAATTATGCGTTGTTTTAGCCTGCAAAAGCATAGTGTTATGGTATTCTCTTTTGATGCTTTGTTTGGGTTGACTTGGCACATGCTCACACCATGTTATGACTATGAACAAGTCACCATAGCCTCTATGATCATTTATTCCTTGACTTGTAGTACCACTCTATGCTTTTATTAGTAATGTTTTGTTGCTCTGCGTGATTATGGCCATTATTGCTCTCTTAGTTGGTTACTCCCAGTCTTTTGCTAGCCTCCACTTCTATGAGTAAGCTCTACTCATGCTTCCAACTCCCAAGAAACCAAGTTATTCCAAAGTGTCCACTATAAACTCCTATGCAAGATGTGTTACACCATTCCAAGTATATTCTTGTTTTCAGCTATCTTCCAATTAAAAAGTATTTTGTTAAGTGAAAACTTAGTGATTAAAGACCTCACAAACTTGATGGAACACTTTATATTCTTTGCCCCTAATAAAATTGAACCATTGTGTCATCTATGTTGTATATGCTTTCACTTATACTTTGGAATTAGCAAACCGTGCTGTCACGGGGAACGTTTTCAACATTGCACTTGTACTTTCTTCATAGTTGATATCATGCTATTTTGTCTATGGATGTCACCGGTGTGAAATAAAGAGGGAACTTGTAAGTACATGGAGTTATGTATTTTGTGTTAGAGAAACGCCTGGGCCGCTAGCCTAAGCCATGCCTAATCATGGTGGAAACTTGTAGAATCACCATAATGAGCAATCCGTGAAGCATCCTCAATAAAAAGCTATGCACATAGTAAATAAAAAGATCGTTGAGATGCTCATTGTCTTCTTGCCTTGTCATTTTGGCTATGGGATAGCTCCTGTACCATGTGCAAGGGGTGCCCCGTTGGCGGTTCTCTATGATACGCATGTACTTACTATGACAAGAACTTACAGGTGACTGAAGTCGAGTAGCATGAGGTGTGGCCCTTGTATTCAAGGGACTTGAGATTGCCAACTTATACTTTGTCAAGCATATACTCCATCTTTGTTCACTTTAACCTTAATCACTTCAATATGCTTATGATAGGGGCAATGAGAGTACCATAATTTTTGGAAGCTCCTTTTGAAACTTGAAATCCCTACTTCACTTTATGAAGGGCCTTTCTTCCACTATTATTGAGTCTCCACCTTCTACCTTTAGGCACCATTAAGAGAGCATAGTTGCCATTCTTTATGCAGTGTCCCAAAACTTATTGATTGATGCATATTATGATATTACTTGTTCTTGTGTTACTTGTATCTAGTCACTCTTATGAACTTTGAAGGTGTCTTATGCATCTACTTGTTACTCTCTGAGGGACAAGCTGAATGCCACTATGCCATGTTTTCTATATGTGAAACAAACAAACATTTTTCAATGCATGTTATTCATGATCTTTGTTTGTAGCCTTTCATGTTGCATGCATAGTTGCTATGTCTTATTGTTAGAACTCCATCTTTCATGCACATGTTTAGAGTTCTTTGTTCCCAGCTTTCAATGCTTGCAATTGGTTTGATCTTGGTTTTAACGGTACATGTCACCTCAAAAATTATTCTTTTATCACTTACCTACTCGAGGATGAGCAAGAGTTAAGCTCGGGGATGCTTGATACGTCGGAAACGTATCTATAATTTTTGATGCTCCATGCTTGTTTAGAATATACTTTATCAATTGCTTTGCTTTGTCTACACTTTGAGGTGTTTTTATATATTTTCTGGAACTAACCTATTAACAAGTTGCCACAGTGCCAGTTGCCTGTTTTCTTCTGTTTTTGGTTCCAGAAATGCAGAATATCAATATCCTCGAAATTGGACGGGACAAAAGCCAAAGTCAATATTTTACCGTGGGCGACACGAAGTCTAGAGGAGAGACGGAGGGGCGAGCCAGGGCCGCCACACCCCTAGGTGCGGGTGGGACCAGCCTGCGCCTAGGCAGGGTGTGGGCCCTCTAGCAGCCTCCCAGTCTCGCCTATTCGCCTATAAGAATCCCCCATGTAGAAACCCTAGGAACCCGATCAAAACTCCATGAAACCTTCTGTAGCCGCCGCCACCAACGTCCCTAGATCGGGGGATCTGAAGTTCTTCCCGGCACCCTGCCGGAGGGGAAATCATCCCGGAGGCCTTCTTCTCCGGTATGAAGCGTGAGTAGTTCCACCTTGGACTACGGGTCCATGTAGTAGCTAGATGGTTGTATCTCCTCCTTGTGCTTTCATGTATAGATCTTGTGATCTCTATTCATGATCAAGATCTAATCTATCTGTAATCATGCATGTTGTGTTTGCGGGGATCTGATGGATATGAGATTACTATATCGGATTGATTAATGGTTTTGTCTATTTGATACTATCATGTTTGTGTTGTTTGTGATCTTGCATGCTCTCCGTTGTTAGTAGCTATCTTGGCCAAGTAATTGCTAGTGACTCCAAGAGTGGGTATTTATGCTCGATAGTGGGTTCATGCCTCTAGTTTCCAAGGGAAGTGACAATAATCTCTTCGGTTGTAGATGTGTTGTTGCTACTAGGGAGAAAACAATGGTCTCTTGTTCATGGAACATGTGGATTGTTTACCTTACACACTTTGCTTAAGCGGTTATGCATTGCTTGCAACTTAATACTGGAGGGGGTTCAGATGATAACCTGAAGGTGGACTTCTAGTCATAGATGTAGTTGGATGGCGGTCTATGTATATTGTTGTATTGCCCAATCGAATCTCATAGGACCTTTTTGTCTAGTATTGCATTGTTATGCCTTGCTCAGTTCCTTTCAATTGCCCTGCTGTAATTTGTTTACCCTTCATGCCATGTTGTTTATCTAAGGAGAGCACATCTAGTAAACTATGGATCCCGGTCCAATCTTTACCATTGATACATCTTCCACTGTTACATGTTTACTTGTTGCAAACCATCACCTTCCACACCATACATTTAATCCTTTGTTACAATAAACCGGTGAGCTTGACAACCTCAATGATTTGTTGGGGAAAGTCTTGAGTTTGTGTTGTGCAGGTTTCCACGTTGCTTACAACACCTTTGAGACGGTTCCTTCCTCCTACTAGTTCGATAACCTCGGTTTCTTACTGAGGGAAAACTTGCTGTTGTGCTCATCACACCTTCCTCTTGGGTTTCCAACAAAGCGTCCCACGACAAGTGCTGGGTGCCATCATGTATCGGAAAGGGTTGAAATATCGAAGAAAAATGATGGTATACCCGCTCCCGTCCTAAGGCCTAAGAGGACGAGGAATCCAGTTTCTAGAATCCCAAGTACCCGAGGACGCCCAAAGAAAAAGGATAAGAGAGATTTATTATAGTTGAGACCTGGCACAAGTACAGACGTTTCAGTTTATGAAATTCCGAACTTGAATTTTCCTATATTGGAAATACCCAGCAAAGTTGTGTGTGCACACATCCGAGTAGGAAAGCTAAAGGACCTAGCCCCCAGATTGGGAAATCTGGTGGAGCAAGAAGATGTGCCTGATGCACTCCATGACGAAATGGCCATTAACTATGTTAATTCGGGCGAGTCATACAACCGAGCCATGGAAAATGTCGACGTTAATTTTTCCAAGAAAATTGCCTCAATCATATAGCTTGAACCTGAGCCTAACACACTTGCTGATTGTAAGAAAAGGTCGGATTGGAAAGATTGGCAGAAGGCAATAACTGCTGAATTATTATCATTAAACAAAAGAGAGGTACTTGGACCGATTTGTCTAACTCCCCCCCCCCACATTCGCCCTGTTGGCCATAAGTGGGTTTTTATTCGAAAGAGAAATGAGAATAATGAAGTAGTAAGGTACAAAGCAAGGTTCATTGCTCAAGGTTTCACTCAGTGACCAGGTGTCGACTTTGACAAAACTTACTCCCCGGTCATGGATGGAATTACCTTTAGATACTTGATCTCAATGGCAGTAAACATGGACTTAAAAATGAAACTGATGGATGTTGTCACCGCTTACCTATATGGTAACTTGGATTCGGACATATACATGAAAGTACCAGAAGGTATCCCTGTCCCAAACCAGGATAGAGCAAACAAGAGCTTATACAATGTTTAGATTAAGAAGTCATTGCATGGACTAAAACATTTAGGTAGGATGTGGTATAATCATTTAAGTGATTTCCTTCATAAAAAATCTTGATCAAAGTTTGCCATGTGAACATCATATAATAGTTTAGTGCAAGTGGTATAATCGTTTGAGCAAAGAGTACTCCTGTTTTAAAACTTCTTCAAAAAGCTTTTTGTGAAACTGTTTGCCAGTTGTTCTCTGACCAGAAACAAAGTTTGCCAATTCCAATTATGATTTATCTTTATGCATCTCTATTGTGACTCCTGTACTTGTTGCAAGCTAAGTTATATAATGGTGAGTTACTTTCTTCTATGAGTTGTGTAATGGTAAGTGTGAAGCTTCTTGTCCGTATTATTTTATCGACACTTCACTCCATAAACATGTGGACATGTTTACTGAGCTCAGTTTTCGCTTGGGTACAAGCGAAGGTCTAAGCTTGGGGGGAGTTGATACGTCCAATTTTCATCACCATTCTATATCATAATTTGCCTCTATTCATTGATATATGTCTTATTATGAGGTGTTACTTATGTCTTTTCCTCTGTTTTTGCATGTTGGATGATTCTTGGAGGATGGATTGCCGGAGTCAGGTTTCTGATGGAAAAAGAGGTGTTTTGATGCAATTTTCGCGAAGATCAGAAAAATACCAGAAAAATATTGGAAAATTATATTTTCCCAGAATACGGAGGAAGCCAGAAGGGGAGGCGTAGCCGGGCCACAGGGGGCCCACACCCCTAGGTGCGGGCCCACCTTGCCTTGCGCCTAGGGCAGGTGTGGCCCACCTGGCCGGCTCCCGACTCCGCCCTCTCGCCTATATCTTCCCCACGAAACCCTAATACTAGGGGAGCGACCATAGAAAGATTTCCGCCGCCTCTGCGGGGCGGAAAACACCGAGAGAGAAAGATCTCTCCGGCAGACAGATTTCTGCCGGGGAAATTCCTTCCCGGAGAGGGGAGATAGTCGCCATCAACACCGTCATCAAGCTAGTCTTCATCAGGATCATCATCATCATAATCCACACCATCATCTCCACCAGCACCATCATCACCACTCCGTCACGCTGTAACAATCGTGTTGGATCTTGCATTAGTTCTTAGGAGAAACTTTCCCGGTGTTAATTACTATTGTAGTTGATGCTTGTGAGTGGAAGCATTGGATTATTGTTTATGTTCAGATTGTTATCCATCACCATATCATCTTTGATCTTGATCCATATGATGTCTTGTGAGTAGTTTGTTTAGTTCTTGAGGACATGGGAGAAGTCATGTTGTTAGTAGTGGATTTGTGTTGAGTTATTATTCAATGGTTTAGTATTTAAGTTCTGGTGCTATTCTTCTAGTGGTGTCATGTGAACGTCGACTACATGATACTTCACCATTTATGGGCCTAGGGGAATGCATTGTGTATTTGGATACTAATTGTGGGGTTGCCGGAGTGACAGAAACCCGAACCCCCGTTAGGACACCATTGCATAAGGGAGCGTAGGATGTCAGAGTCTAAGGCCGTGGTTAGGTTTATATCTTAATTACTTTCCTGTAGTTGCGGATGCTTGCAGGGGGTTTAATCACAAGTATGTATTAGTCCAAGTAAGGTCGGTACATTAGTACAGGTTCACCCACATAACACTTACAACACCAAAGAAGAGTACTTAGCTATTTGAAGCGAAAGCACTTGACAGAATTCCCATGTATCCTCGAGAACGTTTGGTCCTTATAAGTATTTCCAATGGCTTGTCCTTTGCTAAGAAAGGATTGGGCCACTTGCTGCAGTTGTTCGTTGTCTTTATTACTTGCACTTTATTTTGTTGCTTTATTAGAAAACCCCTAAAAATCCGTTTGCTAAGTATTTACAGAGATTTCCAGGTCCATACCACTAGTTAACACCTTCCGCTCCTCGTTGGGATCGACACTCCTATTTATCGAAAGTACTACGATACACCCCTATACTTGTGGGTCATCACTCAACCTGCCCCTTTGAATACTCAATCACACCCTTATGATCACCATTCCACTGAGTGACATTAGATGATCTCAAGGTACTCTTGGGTGACCGTGATTATGAAGGAAATATGCCCTAGAGGCAATCATAGAGATGATTATATTTCTTATGTATCCATGAGTTATTGTAATGTTACTTGAATATCCATATCAGGCAACTTGTATTGATTGGCAATTGTGTGAATTGTTTGTGAAACTCTTTACTTGTATGGTTATTTAAGAGTTTTCCCTAGTCGGAGTTCATGTGAGGACACGCGTGGATATTAGACTAGCACATCGATTGGTTGATGACTATGTTTCGCAAGTCATAGACATGGAGATGTCAAACCAATATTGTGGGCACATGTTATGAACATGGGGTTGGACTGACCCAACTTGAGACTGGCAATTAGTTGCAGCTCTCTCTCTACACATCGTGTACGTTTTGTCCTTAGACCTGAGATTGTCGCATGTACTTCAGATGTGGATCGACATACTTTGGGGCTATCAGACGCTACTCCGTAACTGGGTAGTTATAAAGGTAGCTTTTAGGTTTGTCCTGAAGCATGCTGCAAGGCATGGTCAATCAAGATGGGATTTGCCCCTCTCTACTTGAGAGATATATCTCTGGTCCCCTCGAGTGATCGGATCCAGAAATGCATGGCCATGCTACATAAGGTTAAGATTTAACCTAGTAAAGGGATTCCGAGTTACGGTATCGAGAAAGAGAGGTCAGCTTAGAGCTAGACCAAATTGTTGGAATTATGCCCTAGAGGCAATAATAAAGATGTTATTATTATAATTCTTGTTCATGATAAAGTTTATATTCCATGCTAGAATTGTATTAAGCGGAAACTTTGATACTTGTGTGGTTTATGAACAACACCGTGTCCCTAGTACGCCTCTATGGACTAGCTCATTGATTAATTATGGTTAAGGTTTCCTAACCATAGACATGAGTTGTCGATTAATAATGAGATCATGTCATTAGGAGAATGATATGATGGACATACCCAAATTAAGCAGAGCAATTAGATCGTGTCATCGTGTTCATCTTTGCGAAGCTTTTTCCTATGTCAAGTATTGTATTCCTTAGACCATGAGATAATACAACTCCCTGGTATCGGAAGAAAGATTTGAGGTCATCAAACGTCATCCTATGTGAGGGTGATCATAAAGGTGTCTCTCATGTGATCGGAAAGTACTTGTTGGGTTGTATGTATCGAGATGAAATTTGTCCCTCCCGAGTCGGAGAGATATACTTCGGGCCCACTAGGTAATCGATATCAACACCGCTTGCAAGCACGTGGTTAAGGAGTTAATCACAAAGTGATATCGAATTATGGAACGAGTAAAGTACTTGTTGTGAACGAGATTGAACTAGGTATGCCGATACCAAGGATCGAATCTCGGGCAAGTAAAATATCGCGTGACGAAGGGAATACATATATGGGATTAATTGAATCCTGGCATCGTGGTTCATCCGATATGATCATCGATGAATATGTGGGAGTCAATATGGGTTTCCAGATCCCGCTGTTGATTATTGATAGAAGATCATGTCTGCATATTCTCGAACCCGTAGGGTCACACACATAACGTGCATCGACGCTAGGATAGAATGGATAATTGGTTTATGAGTTTTTGTTCGGATTCTCGGATGAGATCCAGGACATCACGAGAGGTTCCGGAATGGTTCGGAGAATAAGATTCATATAAAGGAAAGCAGTTTTTGGATTTCGGAATCGTTTCAGAGTTTATCGGTATTGTACCGGAAGGTTCTAGAAGCTTCCGGAGTGGGACCAACATGGGCCCACTTGTCGGAGGCCTGCGTGGGCCTAAGGGGAAGTGCCCTGGCCACTTTGGGCCAGGGGCACAAGGCCCCTAAGGCCCAACCGGCCAGACCTAGGGGAATCCCTAGGAAACCTTCTAGAAGGGGGAGGAAGACTTGCCCCCCACTCCACCCCTTGGGCCGCCGCCCTAGGGCTTGGAGGAGAGGCCAAGGGGGACCGGCCAACCCCCTATATAAGGAGGGCAGGGGCGCAGCCTCCCCCCACTCCTCCAACCCTAGCGCCGTCCTGCTGCCCCTCCACCTCTGTCTCTCTCCCAACTGCGCGTAGGCGAAGCCCTGCTGCAGAAACTCTCCACCATAAGCACCACGCCGTCGTGCTGCAGATCCAATCTATCTCTCCACCATACTTGCTGGACCAAGGAAGGAGGAGACGTCGCGGAACCGTATGTGTGCATCTCTCGGAGGCGCCGCCACTTGCGGCGTAGGATCGGATCAGATCACGAGGATTAGACGGCGAGTACGACTACATCAACCACGTTCTGTTGAACGTTTCCGCTGTGCGATTTCTTCAAGGGTATGAAGATCTCATCAATCTCTCTCGTTGATTACATCTCCTAGATTAGATCTTGGCTTTCTTGTTCACATCCCTAGGAATTTTTTTGATTTACTATGCTGCGAAACCCTTCAGTGGTATCAGAGCTAGATCTATGCGTAGATGTGTTTCACGAGTAGAATGCAACATGCTTATTGCAGGCATTGATGTTTTCTATTGCAAACCTCTTGTTGTGTATTTCTTATGGCGCGGCATAGTGAGATCGAAGCGGTCCAGGACAACTTTACGCGACCTTGTTCGCGAGACCGGCTCCGCACTTGACGTGTGGCTTGTTCCACACATGCGGCTGGTGGATGCCGGTTTATCTCACTATAGTAGTCATGGGATTTACAATGGATGTTAGAAACCATAATATCACCGTTTTGGCTTTCCGTAGGTAAGAATCGTTCTTAGCTTGTTACTCCCATAAGCCACGTAAAACATGAAACAACAAAGTAGAGGCGTCTAACTTGTTTTTGCAGGGAGTGTTTTGTGATATGGTATGGCCCAAGACATGATGTGTATGAATTGAGATGTATGCAATGATCATGTTTTGTAATATTTCATGACTTGCATGTCGATGAGTTCACAACCGGCAGGAGCCGTATGGTTGTCCTTATAATTGTGTATGACCTATGTGTCAACTTCTTATACGCCATGTAATAGCTTTACTTCATCGCTAAGTAGTTAGCAATAGTTGTAGTTGCTACTCGTGGTGGAGGCAATCATGGTGGAGTGATGGAGATCATGCTGGCGCGCACAATATGGAGATCATGGCGCGGAGATTGGCTATACCATGTCACATAAAATTATATGCATGTGATGTTTATACTTTTATGTATCTTATTATGCTTAGATCGTGACGGTAGCATTATAAGATGATTCCTCACTTAAAGATCAAGATAAAATTGTGTTCTCCCCATGTATGCACCGTTGCGAAAGTTCGTCGTGTTCAAGCACCTCGTGATGATCGGGTGCTATAAACTCTACGTTCACATACAACGGGTGCAAGCCAGTTTTGCACACGCGGAAATACTTGGGTTTGACTTGATGAGCCTAGCATGTACAGACATGGCCTCGGAACACACGAACCGACAGGTTAAACATGAGTCATATGAATGATATGATCGACACTTTGTTGTCCACCATTGAAACCACATCTCTTCTCGTGAAGATCGGATTAGGTGTGGTGAATTTGGATCGTGTTCACTAAACAACTTGAGGGATGTTGAATTTAGTGGGAGTTCATCTAGTAATTTGATTAAGTTGAACTAGTTATCATGAACATAGTCTAAATTGTACTTGCAAATTATGTAGATCAAATGGCTAAGTCCAACTTCAACTTCAACGTTTTTGCTGAGAAAGAAAAGCTTAAGAACAATGGGTCTAACTTCACCAACTGGTCCCGCAATCTGAGAATCATTCTCGCTGGCGGACAAAAGGACTATGTAATTGAGAAAGCGCTAGGTGACGCCCCTGCTACGGATGCGCCGGCTGATGAAAAAGTTGTTTATCAGTCACGCAAAGATGATTATGGAGTGATTAAGAGTACCATGTTGTTTGCTATGGAACCGGAACTTCAAAATCGTTTTGAGGAGTTCACCGGGCCCTTTGAGATACTTGAGGAACTGAAAACCATGTTTCAGACTCAGGCCCGTTCTGAGAGATATGAGATCTCTAAGAAGTTCTTTAACTGCAAGATGGAGGAAGGGAGTTCCGTTAGTGAGCACGCCATTAAGATGTCGGGCTACACTCAACGTCTTGAGCAACTGGATTGCAAGATTCCAGAAGAGCTCAAGATTGTGAGTTGCAATCACTCCCTCCTAGCTACAAAGGTTTTGTAGTTACTCACAATCAAATTGGTTCCTTGATCGATCCAGCTCTTCGCTAAGCTGAAAGCTGCAGGTGGATATCAAGAAAGATAATCATGTGTTGATGGTCAACAAGACCCTAGCTTTAAGAAAGGTAAGGGTGCAAAGAAATCCTTCAAGAAAGTCGGCGTAAGCGCGTTGCCCTCTGAGAAGAAGCTCAAGTGCGGACCTAAGCCGGATAATCGTGCTTCTATTGCAAGGACAAGGGTCACTGGAAGCGTAACTGTCCGAAGTACTTAGCGGACAAGAAGGTTGGCACCATTAAAGTTATATTTGATATACATGTTATTGATGTTTACCTTACTAGCGCTCGTTGTAGTGCCTGGGTATATGATACTGGTTCAGTTGCTAATATTTGTAACTCGAAACAGGAGCTATGGAATAGACCGCGGCTGGCAAGGGATGAGGTGACGATGCATGTTGGCAATGGATCAAAAGTTGATGTGATGGTCGTCGGCACGCTCTCCTTAGTTTTACCTTAGGGATTAGTTTTAAACCTTAATAAGTGTTATTATGTGCCTGCGTTGATCATGAACATTATATCTGGATCGTGTTAATTGCAAGACGGTTATTCATTTAAATCGGAGAATAATGGTTGTTCTATTTATATGAATAACATCTTTTATGGTCATGCACCTGTTGTGAATGGTTTATTTCTTCTGAATCTCGAAAGCAATGAAACGCACATCCATAACATTGAGGCTAAGAGATGCAAAGTAGATAGTGATAATCCAACTTATTTGTGGCACTATCGTCTAGGTCATATTGGTGTAAAACGCATGAATAAACTCCATTCCGATGGACTTTTGGAGTCTCTTGATTTTGAATCATTTGACACGTGCGAGCCGTGCCTCATGGGCAAGATGATCAAAACCTCGTTTTCCGGAATAATGGAGCGAGCAACAGACTTATTGGAAATCATACATACCGATGTATGCGGACCAATGAGTGTTTCGACGCGCGGTAGATATTGCTATTTTCTCACTGTTAATGATGACTTAAGTAGATATGGGTATATCTATTTAATGAAACATAAATCTGAAATATTTGAAAAGTTCAAAAAAATTCAGAATGAAGTGGAAAACCATAGACAACTCCAACCCTAGTCACCGTCCTGCTGCCCCTTCACCTCTCTCTCTCTCTCCCAACTGCGCGTAGGCGAAGCCCTGCCGCAGAAACTCTCCACCATAAGCACCACGCCGTCGTGCTGCAGATCCAATCTATCTCTCCACCATACTTCCTGGACCAAGGAAGGAGGAGACGTCGCGACACCGTACGTGTGCATCTCTCGGAGGCGCCGCCACTTGCAGTGTAGGATCAGATCAGATCGCGAGGAGGAGACGGCGAGTACGACTACATCAACCACGTTCTGAACGTTTCATTGAGCGATTTCTTTTCTTCAAGGGTATGAAGATCTCATCAATCTCTCTCGTTGATTACATCTCCTAGATTAGATCTTGGCTTTCTTGTTCGCATTCGTAGGATTTTTTTTTTGATTTACTATGCTGCAAAACCCTTCACAAATATCGTGAGACAAAGGGAAAGACATGTACTAAACCTTATGATGGTTCGTCCGATATGATCTTTATATGTGTTTAGGAGTTGGCACGTCTTGCTAGAGGCCGCTACCAATTATTGACAGAATAAGTGTATTCGTGTCATGTTTACACATATATGAACCTATAGGGTCACACACTTAAGGGGTTGGAAGCCTAATGAGGATTGGATCCGAATTATACGAGGCTTAGGCTACTAATGGGATGCTAATGTAGAAGCCCACTAGGGACACCTATATAAGAGAGGGTGGGGCGAGCTAACCAGGGTTATACCTCAGACCATTCTCCTCAGCCGCCACTCCTCACGCCTGTGTTGCACGCGCGGACCTAGAAGTCCGGCGTCTGACGCTTCCACCCTGTACGTGTAGATTCCTCGGAGGCGCTGCATCTGTAGCGCTTGGACGAGCCGTGCAAGGGAAGATGCTCGTGGGACGAGAACAAGGAGGAGACGTGGAACGTCTGCACTACATCGACGCGCTTCATCAATTCCGCAACTGCGCGTCTAGTGGTAATCCCATGATCTATGACAACAGTATTCCTGGTTTACGTGGTAGAAAATTTTGATTTGCGCTAGTGTAGCCTACCCATATCCCTACAGATTAAATATGGTCTCATGGTCTAAGGAACAAGTCACTACGTTTTCTAATTATCGCAACTTGAACTTTGTGGCATGATCGTGTTACGATGCTTAGATAGGGTATGTTCATCATCTCATTATCCAATCAGGTGACTCCATTGTTAACTGGCGTAAATCACCACATGGTCAGGAAACCTTGATCATTCTTTGACCAATGAATGAGTGACTAGAGATTCACTCAGAACGACTGGTTGTTTACATATCACACGTGTATTAACGTTTCCATTCAATACAGTTATAACATGATACAAAACCTAATTCATAAACTTCATGAAATATGATTATAATCCATATTATTATTTGTCTCTAGGGCATATTTCCTTCAGCCTCACACTTGCACTAGAGTACAAATAAACTTGTTGTATGTGTTATCCAATCATCGGCACCAAACAACTTGGCACTTCTGATCATGCTTTCTTATGGAAGAGGTTGAGTCTAGGGTATGGAGTTTTCACCCCCTTTATCCTTTGTACATTTATTAGTGTCATCTCAAATGACACTAATATTTTTTATCATCTCTATGATAACATTTTTTGTATGTATAATAGTTTTGGCAACAAAGTGAGGTCTACGGTTTCAGTTGCCAGAAGTGATGTTAGATTAGTCACGACGAACTTTCTCATGGGCATTGTGCACTGAAACACACTCTGATAAGATAAACTTTCTCTCAACCTTAACTTTATACATATCACCAATTAGTATTCATATAATTGTATTTTAAATGTAGATTTCGAAGTCAAAATGCACTATGTGCTACTTTGATAATTTTTCACCACTCTTTAGCTATTTTAAGGTAATCCATTAATGTAGAGATTTCCAATCTTTTAAGGTTAACATGTATCCTTACGGCATAATATTTTATGCTTCAGACACGTCATCCTTCACAGATCTAGAAATACTTCTACAGTTCTCACTAGACACTATGGATAAGCCTAACTCATTGTTCAGTGATTTATACTTAATCACTTCTGAACATTTTCTTCTTACTAAGAACATGGGTCATATTATGTTGAGTATTCATCATGGTATCTAAGACAACATCTATGTCATAACATAGTGGATGTTTGCACATCCTTATTCTTTCTTTCAACCATTGATGTTATACTTAATGATTTTCTTAATTCGAACGTTCTAGGACTATTCCTTAATTAGTTCCTATTATGAACTCTTTAGAATCTCTTTCAAGAAAATATTCCAACATAATGTTATATGGCATTTATCAATCTCCTAAGATTTCAATGTCCAATATACTTTCAACTTTACCCTTACAAATCAACATTTATTGGCTCTTCTGTCCTTATTCTTAATATGTCATATATACATATGAATTATGTCAAGCTCCCACTCAAAATATGTCACTTACATATATAAGTCCGAAACTTTATATTGCCCCCACTCAACAATATCTCATTCACATATTATTTTAGGAAGACTCTCTAGCTCCCACTCAATTTTATCCAAATTGCATATCTTCACAATATTTCGAACAAATTCAAAAACTCTTGATCAATTATCAAATTGAGAATTTCTTTTACAAGACTCTAGTACTTTACTAGTATTAAATCCACCAGACTTCAACACGTTTGAATCAAATTCATTTGATTCATCCAAGACATGTTTTGGCGAATCATGCTTTCTCTTTCAAGAATTCCACTTTTTCGTATGTCTTTGCGGTCCTTCGAAAATATCAAGCAACACTTTACTTGACAAGATTCAGTAATAATTTACTTTCTAATCTTAAGTGAAATGTACTTCTAGAATTTCTTATAATTTTAGTTTACCATCAACTCCTTTGTAGTTTGTAGGTATGCCTTGCTATAATAAAATGACAAGTGATTTACAAACAGTATCCACATAAGGTGTAGGGCGCATTTGCGAATTCCACTTCTTTAGTAAAAGCATGATTGAAACACAATGATCATTATCATTGATTTTTTTATGTGTGGAGTCATGTTCTAGACGCATTCTGTTGCGCTTCTCAACACTCTGATGCAGGGACATAGAACTCTATCGTGCTCTCATTTGTAGTTTGTAGGTATGCCTTGCTATAATAAAATGACAAGTGATTTACAAACAGTATCCACATAAGGTGTAGGGCGCATTTGCGAATTCCACTTCTTTAGTAAAAGCATGATTGAAACACAATGATCATTATCATTGATTTTTTTATGTGTGGAGTCATGTTCTAGACGCATTCTGTTGCGCTTCTCAACACTCTGATGCAGGGACATAGAACTCTATCGTGCTCTCATTTATTCCATTAACAACATTGTCAAGAAACACACTTTCACTACAAGGAATTTGTTATTCCAAGACCTTCTGATAGTGATCCTGAAGAAAATAGTCATAGATCTATGACGATTTTGCACTAGATGGTCTTAAGCCATTCGAATGGGTTAAAACCCTAAAAAATTAAGACAAACGTCATAGTTGTACTATGCCAAAATTGTCATAATATGGCAGACCACGGCAATTTTTAGCATTGACTATTGACCATTCCAGCCGTAGTTGCAAGTAATGGGAAAAATCAGGTCGTCCAAGGGGTTTGAACCCGTGACCTCATCCCGCGTTCAAGCTAGAGAAACCACTGGAGCAACAACACTTCGTTGTCTCCATCATGCCATGCACCGTATATATATCTAATTTAGGCTCGTCTATTGGGCATGGAATTCTATGGACCGAGAGCCCTATTTTGCTTGGTTTTTTTCCTTCTTTAAGATTTTTCATGCTGAATGGGCCAACGGCCCATATGACTTTCGAGACCTGCTATAGAGACAATTGGGGTAATTTCTTGTCTTTTTTCAGAAAATGAATAAAAAGGTTTTAATTAAGATAATTCATATCTTTCATTTGCTTAATCCAAAAATAACAAATGATATATGTTTTCTCATAAAAATGCAAGGATTAATAATATGGCCCTCAAACTAATTTTTAGACAATTAAAATTTCAAAATTGTTTTAACATAAAAAATATTTTCTTAATAAATTCATAACTTAAATTTCCTAAATCGGAATTGGATAAATAATATTTCTAAATTGATCAGAGCGATGAGCCCTTTTCTAAACATGCATTCTATTATTGCAATTGCATCATGCATCGTTGATAACTTGAATAATCAGAATTTTTATGCATGGAAATGATTATTTAATGTTGTTAATGCTTCTCCAATGTCTTGACATCCTTCTCCAATGCCAGGTATGAAAGTTCTTAGCTAGGGGCCGAGCCTCGATAAACTTGCAGTAGATATCTTAAGAAACATAATATTGTAAATCTAAAAATGATTTTTTTTAAAAATCACGAGCATTAGATCATATACATGTAGTTTAAATCTGACCAAATTTCTATCGATTCGGCAGGAATTTGTCTTTTTCACGAAAGGTTGATGAAAAGGTATAAGATATCCCGATTGGGAAATTGTCCATGAAATATGGTCTAGTATTTTTGAAAAATGAGGTGGTGCAGTTTCAAACTATGGTCAAAACGACGGGCATGAAGGTTCTTAGCTATGGGATGAGCGTCGCTAAACTTGACCTGGATCTCCGAAGAATATAGCATATTGCGAGTCTAAAAATAATTTTTGAAAAAAAACATGGGTATCAGGTAATGTACTTGTAGGTCAAATCGGACCCACTTCCTACTGAGTCGGCAGGAATTTTTCTTTTTTGCCAGGGGCGGACAGAAAAGTTTGAGATCTCCCGGTCGTGACATTGTCAATGTAAGGTGGTCTAGTATTTTTGAAAAATGGTGTGGTAGCATTTTAAAATATTTATTTGGTGGTTGCTTCAAAACACGCCCCGTTTTTTGTACTAGGAAAATGGAAAATGACTTTTTCGTGCGACGAAAGGGAAAACTTTCTGCTACAATATTGTTCGCCATCACAAGATGTACATGTACACACAATATGGACACATTATCATAAACTATGTCGCGATTCTTGCTATAACATTGGTCATTTGGACCGAAAGTCATGAAACCTCGAACATGATAGCTCATTTAAGTAGGAATTTTCGAGATGTAATCAACATACCAAGTTTGATATTTTTTCTTGCAACTATGTCACATAATACAACACTAGCGAAGGATTTATATTGTTCGCACCGTTTTTGAATTTCTTATGCCCGTTTCAAACTATGGTAAAACGACGGGCATTAAGGTTCTTAGCTAGGGGATGAGCCTCGCTAAAATTGCACTGGATATCTAAAGAAATAGCATATTGTGAGTCTAAAAATGTTTTTTTTGAAAAATCATGGGCATCAGATAATATACTTGTAGTTCAAATCAGACCCACTTCCAGCAGATTCAAGAAGAATTTGTTTTTTCCGCCAGGGGTGGACAAAAAAGTTTGAGATATCTCGGTCGTGACATTTCTATTGTGAGGTGGTCTAGTATTTTTTTAAAGTGGGGCGGTAGCATTTTTAAAAATAAAATTTGGTGGTTGCTTTAAAAAATTCCCCATTTTTGCACTCGGAAAATGGAAAATGGCTTTTCCGTGCAACAAAAGGAAAAACTTTCTCCTACAAATATTGTTTGCCATCCAAAGATGCACATGTACATATAATATGGGCATATTATCACAAACTATGGCACGATTCTTTTCATAACATTGCTCATTTGGACTGAAAGCCATGAAACCTCGAACATGATAGCTCATTTTAAGAAGGAATTTTCGAGATGTAATCAATATACCAAATTGGTATTTTTCTTGCAACTATGTCACATAATACGACACCACACAAAAGATTTACATTGTTCGGACCATTTTTGAATTTCTTATGCCCGTTTCAAACTATAGTCAAAACGACGAGCATGAAGGTTCTTAGATAGGGGATGGGCTTCGATAAACTTGCATTGGATCTCTCAAGAAATAGCATATTGTGAGTCTAAAAATGATTTTTGTAAAAAATCATGGGTATCAGATAATGTACCTATAGTTCAAATTGGACCCACTTCCTACCTATTCAGTAAGAAATTTCTTTTTTGCCAGGTGTGGATGGAAAAGTTTGAGATCTCCCAATCGTGACATTGTCCATGTAAGATGGTCTAGTATTTTTGAAAAACGGTGTGCTGGCATTTTAAAATATTTATTTGGTGGTTGCTTCAAAAAACGCCCCTTTTTGCACTCGAAAAATGGAAAATGCTCTTTCGTGCGACGAAAGGGAAAACTTTCTCCTACAATATTGTTCGCCTTCCCAAGATGCACATGTACACACAATATGGGCACATTATCATAAACTATGCCACGATTCTTGCCATAACATTGGTTATTTGGACCGAAAGCCATGTGACATGGTTATACCCTACGGGTACACGACGTTAGCATACCTGGTCCAGCCCAAGGAAGGCCCACAAGAATATATGTGGCCCATGAAGATTTTCGGATGGCCCAAGCCCATGACGTCTTCGGATCCTTGGAGAGCAAGACTAGAACATATAGAATATTCAAAGGGGCAAACCCTAAACCTGTAACCGACTCGATCTATGCCCGGGACCTGCCTACCTCTATATAAAGACTAGGAGGGCATGCCGAGGAGGATATCTCTCATACCACCGCATACACACCTCCACGCCATATTGCATCTGCGCACCCCTGTAACTTTCGGTTCCGACGTAATCAAGAGCAGACAAGCAGGAGTAGGGTTTTCCCTCCCGGGACCTGAACCTGGGTAAATCTCGTGTCCCCTGGTTGCTTGTATGTTAACCATTCCGCGATCTCCAGCACCCCCATCTTCTCCAAAACCCAAGCTCATAACAATGGGCATTGACGAGATCAAACCTCGTCAATTGGCACCGTCTGTGGGAACTGGGGGTGCTGATTGTGCGATCGTGATGGTCCCGACCAAAGCGATCTACAACTCCTCGGTGACGGAGAGCCATCTCCTCTTCGGCGCTTTCGACTTCACCGCCCACTCGCCAGCCACCATGAAGGACTTCGAGCCCGTAGGCAACGGGCTCGAGATCCTGTTCGGGAGCTTCTGCTTCCAGGTGGGACAGATCGACACTCTCCGCCTCCTAGAGCGGGTGCCACTCCCATCGATCAGGCCCGCCTCATGGGCTCCACATCCCGCTCTACGCACGTCAGCATCGGCAGATGAGTCATATGACAGAAGCAGCTGCAACTCACTTCTGTGCGATCCCTCGTCGGATGAAGGGACCTATGGTTCCAGATCCGAAAGCTGTGGAAGCAGTGATCCAACCTACGGACGCTACCAATGCGCCTCAGTCATCCAAAGCGACGTGGAGCAACCACCAGAATCGGGTGCACATGCGCCACCGCCCAATCCACAGGGTAGAAACAGCGAAAATAGGAGACAACCATCCCTCCCGCCCAACGATGACGACACCGATGCCAATCGGGTAATCCACCCAGCGAGGAAGGATGGAACCAAGCATGTGAAGCTGTGGCAGGCAACAAGATCCTGCTTGTGGGTGCCTCACGGGACCTAGGCATACCACCTGCTCCTCATCGAAGAGCACAAAAAGCAGGTGAAGATGCAAGAGGTACTTAACAAACTCAAGCAAGCGGCCTCTGAGTCCAGCACGCGGTGAGCTGCGCTCTCCGCCATGGGCGGCTCCAACTTGCATGGCAACAACGTCAACAAGCACCGTTCTCGCGTAGATAACATGGACCCTGCTGCACGTCAACAAGGTGACCCGAACCCTCAACGCGTCCTTCATGGAGATGGACGCCAATGGCAACGTCATCCCGAAGACACCGCAAGATGCGATCATGGCAGCCACCACATACCTTGCGTCCCATCCACCTCTGGTGGGAGACCCGAAAAGGTCCATGCACAAATCCGCACTAGCCAGACTCAGACTCGTTGGAGCTGCGCTCCACGGGGAAGCTCCTGCGGAGCCGAAAAAGAAGGCTGCGGTCAGATTCAACCGCAGTCCCACACCTTCATCCGACGAGGAGGAACACGACCTACCTCGACGGCACAAGAGCTCACGACGTCACAGCCGCGACTATGACGCTCGAATCGAACTCACTCAACGCAAGATTGACAAGGCACGCTCCAAGCGCGTGTGCTCATCTGAATCCGAAGAGGATGACGATGAAGGAGAACTCTGCGGGGCTCGATGCTTCAGCAGATCTATTCAGCAGATGCGGATGCCGAGGAACTTCAAGCTTCCTTCGGACACTCTGAAGTTTGACGGCACGCACCCTAAGGCGTGGCTCAGTGACCACTTGTCGTCCGTCAAGCTGCACAGCGGCAACAAAAACACCGCCCTACAATGCCTTCAACTGCAGCTGATAGGCGCAACCTGGATTTGGCTCAGCAGCCTATCCTCAGGATCCATTCGAAGCTGGGAGGAACTGGCGTACAGTTACATCCGAAACTTCAAGGGCACTAGCAAGATGCCAGCCTCGATCGAAGCGCTGCGGGCCTGCACCCAACGAACGGGCGAATCCATTCGCTCGTATATACTACGCTAGTCCAACATCAGGAACTCCGCGGCACACATCTCTGAGGAGAGAACAATCGACGCCTTCAAGGATGGCATCAAACGCTAGGACTTCAAGGAAGAACTTGGGCGCGTTAAGCCCAAGACACTCGACCACCTCATGGACATCGCCAACAGGTGGGCAGATGGCGAGGACTCCATCCACCGAGCACATTCGGAGGAGGAAGATGACTACGGTCGCCGACACGAGCGCCGTAGCAAGCGAAGATCGCGCGTCTATGACGATCGCGACGGACCCGACATGGTCGTGGCTGGCTACGCCGACCGCCGCAACAAAAGAAACAACAGTAGCGGTGGATACCATGGAAACAACTTCTGCGATGGAGGACGCCCAACGCAAACGTGGCAACGCCACGACCACGACGACGAGCCCTCGGCATACGACAAATTGTCGGGCCCATGCACCATCCACTTCTACATTGACAAGCAGGATGGCAAATAGAAGGCTAGCCACATGCTCAAAGACTGTCGCGAGTTCCAGAAACTCAGCGAGAGCATGTCCTAGATGAGACAGCAAGCCCCGAACCCTGGGTACGGGCACGCACCCGCACCAGGTGACATCGCCCATGGAGCTCCTCCGCCACCACCCGTGGGACCTTCGAACCACCCGATCGCACCCGCGCAAAACAACGGTGGAAACGGGTACCCCGCGCCGAAAGGATCATTGATGATCCAAAAGGGGCACCCGACAAACAGGGTGGAAAACAAGATCACCCACCAGGTCAGCTTGGCTGTGACTGCTCCACCCGCCATCCCTGAGTACCTCAGCGGTTCGGAGTCCTGCATCACATTCAGCCGTTTGGATCACCCCTGCCAGATCCCTCGCCCAGGTCATGCTGCCCTGGTGCTCGAGGCGCAGATCGGAGGGTTCGATATGAGCCGTATCTTCATGGACGGCGACAACGGCATCAATCTGATGTTCGCTAGCACCTTAGCAGCAATGCGGATCCCGCTGTGTAGCCTGGAACAATCCGACACAATGTTCCACGGCATCGTCCCAGGGAAGGGCATATTCCCCTGGGAAAGATATGGCTTGATGTCATCTTCGGCAAGCCAGACAACTTTCGGTGCGAGCGACTCGAGTTCGAAGTGGTGGATTGGCCATCACAATACCACGCTATCCTCGGACGCGTAGCATTCGCAAGGTTCCTGGAAGTACCGCACTATGCATACCTGCTACTCAAGATGCCAGGACCTAGAGGCGTCATCACGGTCCACGGGAGCTTCACCCAGTCGGATCACTGCGACAGGGACTTTAACAGAATCTCCCAGTCATTCGGCATGCAGGAGGAGCTCATAAGGCTCTGAGAGGTGACAGACAACGGGGCACCCCCAGTATCAAGGAAGAACGCACCTGACATGTCGTTCGACTCTACAGTCAACACGAAGAAGGTGCAGGTCCACCTGACTGACGCCTCCAAGACGGTGTTGATCGCCAACGACCTCAGCCCCGCATAGGAAAGCACGCTCGTCGAATTCCTTCGTGAGCGCTGGGAAATCTTCGCCTAGTGTCCTGTGGACATGCCAGGAGTTCCCAGGGAATTCTCCGAGCACGCACTCAATGTGTTCCCAGATTCCAAGCCCGTGAAACAATCCATCTGACGATTGTCCGAGCCACGGGCCAAAGCCATCGGAGTCGAAGTCAACAGACTACTCGACGCTGATTTCATCAGGTAGATCAAGGAAAGTCAATGCCTGCCCAACACCGTGATGGTCCCTAAAAAGGACACGGACATCCTGTGGATGTGCGTGGACTTCACATCGCTGAACAAGCAATGCCCGAAGGATCACTTCCCTCTCCCTCAGATCGATCAGATCATCGATGCGACTGCAGGATGCGAGAAGCTCTCCTTCCTCGACGCCTACTCAGGCTACAATCAGATTCGACTGAAGGTCGAAGATTAGGAGAAAACGGCGTTCATCACGCCGTTCGAGTGTTCTACTACAACACAATGCCTTTTGGGCTGAAGAACGCTGGTGCCACGTACCAGCGGTGCATGCAGGCATGCCTGAAGAGCCAGATCATCCGCAACATATAGGTCTATGTCGACGACATAGTAATCAAAACAAGGGAGGCCAAGACACTGATCGACGATCTCTGTGAGACGTTCGACAACCTTGATCGATACAAGATCAAGCTGAACCCGTAAAAAGTCGCGCAAGCGTCCCATCCGCCAACTGCTTGGCTACTTCATCTCCCAGCGAGGGATTGAGGCGAACCCAAAGAAAATCCGGGCCATAATGTCCATGGAGAAAACGAAGAACCTCAAAGGTGTCCAACAGCTAGCTGGACGCATCGCGGCGCTGAGCAGATTCATCAGCCGCATGGGTGAGAAGGCCCTGCCTTTCTACCAGCTGCTACGCAAAGCAGACAAATTCGAGTGGACACCTGAAGTGGACGAAGCATTCGAAGATCTAAAGCGGCTTCTCTCCACCTCGCCCGTCCTGGTCACGCCAAAAGAACGAGAGCCTCTACTTCTATACATATCAGCCACGCATCATGTGGTAAGCACCATGCTCGTGGTTGAACGACTCGAAGATGGCAAGACTCACGGGGTCCAACACCCTATCTACTACCTCAGCGAGGTATTGAGGCCGACAAAACAGAGGTACCCTCACTACCAGAAACTCACCTACGGCGTGTTCATGACGTCTCGTCGGCTGAGCCACTACTTCCAGGACCATTAGGTGATGGTCGTAAACAAGGCACCCCTAAACAACATCCTGAACAACCCGGAGGCCACATGACGCGTGGCCCTGTGGGGCATCGAGCTGTCCCCTCTAGACATAGTCTACGAGAAGCGCCATGCGATCAAGTCTCAGGTCCTCTCGGACTTCCTCGTCCACTGGATGGAGCTGCAGCTGCCGGACACCCCGGACATGACACAGTCATGGACGATGCACTTCGATGGCTCCAAACGTGAGGCTGGAGCCGGAGTCATACTGACATCCCCGCAGGGCGACAAGATGAAGTGCGTCCGGATGAAATTTCGAGCTTCCAACAACGAAGCCGAATACGAGGCCCTCATCCATGGCATGAGGATGGCCAAGATCTACGGCGCAACGCGCCTGGTCATCTACGGCAACTCGAACCTCGTCGTCCATCAGATGATGAACGAGTGCGATGCGCATGCCGCCAACATGATCACGTACCGCGCGCTCTACAAATCACTCGAAGGAGACTTTGACGGCTGCGAGCTTCGGCATGTTGGAAGAGAAAGCAATGAGGAAGCCGACAGACTCGCCAATATCGGCTCCACCTGCGCACGGGTGCCACCAGGTGTGTTCCTCGAACAGATCTGTGTGCTATCCATCAAAAGGAAATTCCCCAAGGGATCACCCGAAGAGGTAGAGCACTCGGGGGCTGCGCTACCCGAAGGACAGGAAGAACCCGAAAAGCTCGACATAGAGGTCACAGTGGTAAAACTGATGCAGGTCATGGCAATCGAAGAAACATGGACACGGCGTACTGCGATGCACGATAACGAGGCGCACGATGACCCGGATGCGGCGCATATCTCGCTGGTCCAAGGCCTTCACCATCATCAATGGCGAGTTGTACAAGCGCATCATTTCGGGTGTGCTCCAAAGGTGCGTCACCATCGGTGATGGAAAAACCATCCTCCAAGACATCCACGAGGGCATTTGTGGCCATCACGCGGGTAGCCGCGCCCTCGTCGCCAAAGCTCTACGAGCTAGGTTCTACTGACCAACGGCCATGAACGACGCCAAGGACATCGTCCGAAGGTGCAATGGGTGCCAGAGGTTCGCAGACAAATCGCACGCACCAGGATCGGAGCTCAGGCCCATACCCTTGACCTGGCCCTTCGCCCAATGGGGCATCTACATGATAGGCAAACTGCTCAAGTCCTCGAAAGGAGGCCACGTCTACCTCCTAGTCGTAGTTGACAAGTTCACCAAGTGGATCGAGGCCATGCCTGTTACCAACCAAAAGGGTAAAATGGCCTTGAAGTTCTTCCAATCCATAGTCTACAGGTTCGCATGCCGCATAGCATCATCACCGACAACGGGTCGAACTTCATCTCCAATGAATTCCAAGACTTCTGTGAAGGCCTCGGGATCAACATATCATATGCCTCTGTGGCGCACCCGCAAACCAATGGGCAGGTCGAAAAGGCCAACGGCCTCGTCGGCGGCGGCATCAAGAAGCGCCTACTGAGCCCACTCGAGCGGCTTGCGGGAGCATGGGCAGAAGAGCTACCCTCCGTCCTCTAGAGCTTGCGCACAACGCCAAACAGCTCAACTAGCTACACGCCTTTCTTCATGGTGCACGGAGCCGAAGTCGTGTTGCCTGCAGAAGTACGCCATAAGGCCCTACGAGTTGTCGCCTGCAGCGAAGCTGAATCGACGGTCGCACTCGAAGACGCCGTCAACACACTCGACGAGGGACGCGACATTGCCGTGGCTCGATTGGCGGTCTACCAGCAGAGCCTCCGCAACTATCATAGTCGTCGGCTGTGTCCAAGGTCCTTCGTCGAAGGAGACCTCGTCTTACGAATCAAGCAAGAGCGGCCGAAAAAGCTCGAGTCACCCTGGGAAGGACCATACGTCGTCACCGAAGTCATCCCTGGTAGCGCCTACCGCCTCAAGCACGTGGAGTCTGGAGTCGCATACTCCAACCCATGGAACGTCGCACAACTGTGACGCTTCTACCCCTAGCTATCCCCCTTTACTTTCAATAAGGCTATTCAGCCAAGACTACTCAGCCGAATAATGTACCTCCTCATTACGATATGAATAAAGCTAAGTGTCTCACCCGAAAATTTATCTTTTACTCACATTTCTTTATGCTACAGCACACTCGGGGGCTCCCTCCTCACCTCATGACTTCGTCGACTGAGGATAACGCATGTACACCTGAGTAGCTGATCACATAAGGCTAACGAAAAGGGCATGCATACAAACAAGCACCACGTGCTAATACAATCAACCTTTTACAGCAAAGGGCACAACACGCCTAGTCAAAATATATACAAATTTTACATCTATCTTTTTATAGGTCCTACCTACTCTGAAGGATCACCTACGCACGGTGCTCAAAGAGATCTACAACTTCCTCAGCATACTGACTCACAGCCGCATAGTGCGGGCGCATGTCCCATAGGCCACCATCTGGTCGAGGGGGCGGCCCAGCCGCCACAGCCACAAGATTTACGTCAGGGCGATGCAGCCACACAAGGGAAAGAGCAGCCTTCACCCCGCAACTAACTGATGCCGCACCAGCTCCCTGACATGACGACATCTCGAAACTTCGCCAGCAAGCCCCAGAGAGTCGATGGCTCTTCATCAAGGGGAAACATGACATGCAGAATCGATGCCAAGGAAGTCTTCACCTGCCACAGCACCGGTGACACTTGGTGGGCACGATCCTGCACAGTCGCAAGGACCTTGGCACGGTCGCGATCCATACATAAAAAGCCACCAGCCTCCTTATCTTGCTAGGTCAGACAATTGATCCGAACTGCAACGCGCTCCTTTTCCTCCCTCGGAACAAGGTTAGCACCTGCAACAACTACAAAGTAAGATGTCCCGCCAATAGGCGCATCCGAAAATGAGCAGCAGGTCGAAGAAACTTACACTACAGATGCTCGGCCAACTGCCATAGCTCCCCCATTAGATATTCCTCTCTCGCGGCACCTCGCTCCGCCTTCGACTTCCAAACGTCCGCATGGCCTCGGATGCCAAGCAACTCCTTCTCAAGACTGCAAACGTGGTCGCGAAGAAAAACAAGCTGCGACGCATCATCCAAGGATGGTCGCGGCTGCGGAGCAGACGAAGTATCGATGGGGTCATCACCCGAAGGTCCCTAAGGAAAACAGAAAGGATATATAAAAACACAAGACTGTGCAACAGCTCGAAGGCTCATTATATACAACAAAAGCCACTGCGTGGCACAGGAAGTGTTCATCAAGCGAATTACAGAAAAGGTAGAAGGTAACTATCCTAAAACTACAAATACAAAGCCTAAGCAGCTGCATCCCGAGTGACCTCGGAGCCAGAGCACCTGCCCTTGACCTCCTCCTGCTGCTTCGCAGCATACTCCGCCAGAAGGTCAATAAGTTTCGACCCATAGCGCTTACAGCGGGCGGCGAAGAAAGCGAAGGCTACCTCGGAACCGTCGGGGACCATTGGCATCTGGGAGGTTACCTGATGAAGATCCAGCTCCGCTCCAGACGCCATGGCCATTGCTAGCCCCATGGATGCACCGATGCCTTTCTGCTTGCGCTTGTAGGCTGCAGGCGCATCCATTGACAACGCATCCGCCAACAAGTCGACATCCTCAAGGGCAGCGCCCTTGGGAACGAGCTCCTTGTAGAAGCACCCGAGGACCTCCTTGGCTTTGGCAAGAGAGCCAACCATAGTACTGCAGCGGTCTTCGACTGCCGCAGTAGCATCATCCAAAGCACTACCGTGCTCTAGGGCACTGCGGTTGAACTCAATGCCTATGGCATCTAGAGAAATGGAAAAAGCACAGTAAGAATCGAAGAAAATCACAGAGACAAGGCTGTTGGGAATATGCCCTAGAGGCAATCATGTATGATGAGATTTCCCACTGTATTCATAAAGATATAAAGTTGTCCTTGTATAAACATCTGATGTGTATCATTGAATATGTGATTCGGTTGTGGAACTATGCATTCATGTTGTTTGTACTAAATGTCCTTGGTCATTGAGGTTGTGCTGGACACACAACTTAGACCAATGTTAAAGTCAGCTTGATGACTCGGTTCCACTTGTCATGGGCATGGTGATGCCATTCCGACTTACACAGACTCGGCTAAAGAGTTTAGCAAGTCGGATTGACCCATATTGAGGTACAACGAACAAGTAGTCATTTGTATATCTCAATCAATATAATCCTTAGACCTGAGGTTGTTGCATAGTCCGAGTTGAGGATCACCGACTTAGGTTCTGTCAAACGCTGATCCGTAACTGGGCAGTTATAAAGGCAGAGTTCGGGTCGACTGAGAATCAAGCTGCGTGATGTGAATAACCAAGATGGGATTTTGCCCCTCCACTTGGAGAGATATTCTTTGGGCCCTCTCGTGAGATATGATTCGGAAAGCATGGCCATGCACGACTCGGTTAAGTGTTAACCGAGGCGATCGACTAAGAGTTAGTCGGGTGAATCACTTATCTCGGATCGAGAAGAGAGTCGGACTATTTAAGGGATGACATATATTCGCCTATAGTCTGACAAGGTATATCATGAGGCAAAAGGGACTCGGACGCAAGTCACATTGGAAAGGCAAGTCGTCATGACTCTTTGGTACTTGGGAGTCGACACGTTTTGCTAGGAGCCGCTGCCGACTGATCGATTGTGAGTCGGACTCCAATCGTGTCCGAGTAGCCATGAGCCCGCCGGGTCACACACTTAAGAGCGGGAGCAAGTTCGGATTGGATCTAAACCGAAAATCTGGCCGGGTTGGACCCGAGCCGGATTAGGACTGAGTCAGTGAGTCGGACTCGCGGTGACTAGTGTTATATGGGCTTTAGTGAATGGGCCACGAGATTGGAGCCCACGTTCACTCCCTATATATAGGGGAGCACCATAACCCAGAAAGGTTAATCGTTGTTCGGTTAGGCCATTCCATGTGTTGGAAACCCTAGCTCTACAGTAGTCCTGCCGTCGATACGAACCTAGCAGTTCGCCGCCGGTGCTCCTCCTTGTACGTGTGGATACCAGCTGAGGTGATGTACGATCAGCACCAGGACGATCGGATCGCAAATGACTGCACTACATCAACTGACGTGCTTCACCAGTAATCCGCAACTGCGCGTCTAGTGGTAAACCTCGTGGCCTTCTACCTCAGCTAGATCTTGGGTTCACCACGTTAGAGGGGAAATTTTTGTTTTATCTCTACGTGGCCCAATAGTGGTATCAGAGCGATAGCTTCTGGTTTTAGGCTCGAGATCTCGCATATGTGATGTAACATCCCAAAAATACTAAGCTTGGATCATCCAACTCTAATCATCAAAATTAGGGTTAACAAAAACTTTTCTAAATAAAATTATGAATGCATGCATATGTGTATGCATGGATTTTGAAATTCTTTGGAACCACCTTGTTTGATTGTTTCATTGCTTGTAAAATGTTCCTTAGGTGAAATAAACATCATCTAAACATTTCCCACACTTTTCCTAAAGACAAGTAAATCAAAACAAATATATTAAAGGAATGGTCATTTTGACCAATTTAACTCCCATGCCTACTTTGGCTGTCTCAAACTTTCAAAACCTAACAGAAACTTTTTTGGATCTTTGCACCCCTTGATTGTACTCATAACAAAGTATCAAGGCCCACTTTGTGATCATCCAGAAACTTTCAAATGCATAGTTTAAATGACAATTCAAAATTGAATCTTTCTCATATGGGAAGATCCCACTTTTTCAAAAACCACTCAAACAAGCTCAACTTTCAAAACCCAAGCATCTGTAGACTCACCAGCACCAATCTAGCAAACCCACCAAAAATCTTTTCAAAATTCAAAACTTGATTTCATGCGGCCATTTCATCAAACAGGTTGCAGATACAAATCAAACAAACATCAAACACTATAGTGTGCAGTAAAATTGGCCTAACTTGTTCCCTAGTTAGCTCACAACCAGCTCAGTAGATCATCTAGCAAGATTAACCAAGCACTAGCACCACTGTGAGCTTGTGATTGTCATCAATGGTGAACATCCGAGCACACCCTTGCCACCCCATAGTCGACAGCAAGATCGGAGTAGCGACCTAGCCGGCATGTGCAGGAGGCGACCCCACCGTCCACCGCCACTCGTCCCAGCCAAGCGTTGCCAAGCCCTGGACCACACGCACCGCGCGCCCGGCGCGCCCGACCATGCCGGCGTCGCGAGCACCACCTCGGCGAAGCCCATAGACCGCTGCCTCGCCTGGCGTGCATACACAATCCCCACCGACCGGAGACCGCGGACATCCCGTTCGCCGCCCGTGACGCGACCACCACTTCGCCGTCGAAGACGCCGCCTACTGCCAGCGAGCGTCGCGTGTTCAGACCAAGCCGCATACGCCTCTAAACCATGTCGTTGAGCATCGCCAGAGACATCTCGATCATCCATACCGCCCATACCAATAGCGCCTGTAACATCGCCCCGACGAGCTCACTGCGGCGCCTGACGGTCCCCTCGCTCGACTATAAATAGAGGCCACCCCCGCTCGATTTCTTCACACCATCTCACTCCCCTCTCCTCACTGATCGTGCCACACCGTTCTCAGAGCAAGGCGAGCACCACCTCGCCGGAATTTCACCGGAGCCCGCCGCCTCTGGAGAAGAAGGGAGCCATCGATTTCGTCCACCCCAGGAGCTGCCGCGACCACCCCTGAGTTCGCCGTCGTCGACTTCGTCGTTCGCCCGCCGACCTCGCCAAGACACCCGGTGAGCCCCCAGCACACCTCACTGGCCGCGCTAGGTTTCTTTCTCACCGGCGTTGTCTCGCATCGACGATGACTCCCAGCTGTTGGATTAGAATCAGATCGAACGACCCACATTGCCCCGTACCGCTTCGCCCCTCCCCGTGTCACTGACGAGTGGGGACACCCACTTAAGCAGCCCGCGGGAGCACTGCGCTTAGCAGGCCGGCCCAGTAACTTTTCCCGCGCAGCCCAGTTATTCAAATTAAACCTTTTTCTTTTTAATTCAAACACACTTCTGTACCCATTTTCAAAAATCAACCCAGGTCGATTTAGTGCACCAATTTGAATGAAACCAATTTTGTTGGAAAGGTCTGTGAATGCTGAATCCAAGCCCATTGGATTCAAGTCATTTGGATATGTAGATCATCCTTAGTAAAAATAACAAGGCAGAAGCTTTTCTGCATTCAAACTTTTTTCAAATTTAAACCATAATAGCTTTTGAGTTGATTCCAACTCTCAAAAATCACATTTAACCATACCTTTCAGAATATATAAAAATATATAGGTTTACTTGCAGAAATAATGTTCAAGTAATAAAAGAATGCCCCATAGGCATTTCTAGCCACTTTAATTAATTAGAATAAAAGGGTAAAACCTTATTAAATTGTGACACCACTTTAAATCACTTTCCCATGGACTAAAATATGTGGTGATAACATGTGTCAACATGATCCCATGTTTGGTTTGGAGAATATTAAATCTTAAGTAGTTTTTCAATGAGTAGAAATTACTTTTCTAAAAATAAAAGGAATTAAACCAAGCCTTAACCTTGTAATGTTAGAGATGATGCTATATCATCTATAGGACCCTTGTGTGTGATGATTGCAAGTAGTTAAGTATTGTTGGTGATTGTGTACCTCGTATTTATTCATAGACGCTAGTACCGACCAAGGATACGAGGAGGAAGGAGGATACTACGAAGAAGAAGCCGAGGAGAACTTCAACCACTGCTCTACACAAGGCAAGCTTATATTGACACTGATGCAAGCCTAATACTACTAGTTGATTGAGCAAGATGAGACTTTACCTATACAAGCCAATACTTGTTACTATGCCTACTATATGCCTTAAGCATATGTGATCATACCCACTTGATAAACCAATCCTAGTTTTATTTGCAAGCTTCTTACTTTATTTCTTTATCAAAGCTTACTTAGAGTTTACTTAAGAGTTTGGTAGATACTAGAAAGTTATCTGAAGGTTGCATAAAGAGCATAAAATTTGGCCTAAGTTAGAAACCTTGATATCATCTTAAGATATAAGGTTGTACTTAGTTGAAACTCCACTAGTACCACCCCTCATTATTGCTTACCCCCACCTGTAGATGCTAGTGCTAAGCATAAAACTAGATCAACTTTAGATGGGAATACTTGGTGAAAATGGTTATGAAAACCTTGGAATGATGGATCATTCTATTGAAATGTTTTGGGACATGTGTTTCCAAACACCTGGTGATTTTGGTGATGAAAATGTTGAGGCATGAGCCTTAGCCCTTTTATAAAACTGATGGTTGTCTGGATGCGATACCATTCCAATTTTATCGTACAACCACAATACCCGAAGATTGGGTAGGGCTTGACTGGAAACTTATATACCTTAGTATTAGTTCCCTCACGGCCAAGGTCTGAGCTGAGGCTACCTTGTGAAGATTGTCCACCTGTGCAGTACCCAAGATGACAGTTGGTCATGGTTGGGAGGCCAAACTCACAGGAGAGATGCTTATACTAGGGCGTGTAATTGAAAGGTTAGGATTGATTATCCGCATACTGAGTATGGTGAATTCAGGATTTGTTCCTGACAGATGTATCGAATGTTGTGGTGAAAGTGTACAATCTCTGCAGAGTGTCAAACTATTCGAATAGCCACGTCCGCGGTTATGGACAGTTGGAGTGGCCATACTGTTCCCCCGTCAGATGTTTTCAAAATGACTTGTGAAATGAATTGAGACCTTGACTTGACCACAACAGAGTTGTGACATGAGTTACAAGATCCCACTTAGGAGTTATAAAATTGTGACTAGCTTTGGAACTTAGTAGAGATAAATCTGGCTTTTTCAAAACAACCTGAGAGCCTAGTGTCCTATTATCCAAAAACCTCTTTACCTGTTAGTATTAGTTTGTGAGTACTTAAAGAGTACTCATGGCTTTGTCCCTGGGTATTCCCATGGCCAGACTATGAAGAGGAGTACCTGGAGGATGGACCCCAGGAAGGTTACGACAACTAGGATCATCTCCCATCGTCAGCATTGCCTGTGACCCCGAAGATGGAGCTTCGCCTACGCTACCGTTATTATTACGTATTCCACTGCTTGATGTTGTATTAAAAACTGGATCATGAGATCCCTATTTGTGTAAGAACTTATGTACCGTTTGTAATGGATGATGTACTATGGTATCCAATTCTGTTATGTCTCGCAAAAATGGTAATCCTGGGATTGTGATGTATGGCATAACAGGCATCTGGGATTAAAAATCCGGGTGTTGACAAGTTGGTATCAGAGCCATCCTGACCATAGGAGACCCTAGTTAGACTGGACGTTTGAACCAAAAACTTAGTTTCAAAACCAAAGAAAACAAATATTTACAAAAACTTATTCTCATTCTTATCTCTTTGATTCCTTCCAAAAAAAATTCATGTTCCTCAAAAACTCTTGCAAAATACATAAAATTTTGACACACTTGATCACTCTACTAACCTACTCATCCTCTATTCTTATAGATGAGACGTGAAGTACAGCAAGTTTTATCAATTGGGAAATGGCGGAGACCTTATCTTTGAGAGGGATTTGGACCAGCTTTCGGAACTTCTAGAGCGTCCGCACCCCGAGTTCTTCGGAGCTCAGCTCAATGATCAAGGAGGAGAAGATATACAGTGGCTAATTGTTGCAAGTCTCCGAGGAAAGATTGAACCTCCCACTGCGGAGGGAATTCAGTTTACCTTGAGGGAAAACAACTGGCTCGATGGACTTGCGAGAGCAATGCAGGAAGCTCTTTCCCGTCTGTGTGGGCAGAGCGTCAATCAGATCAAGGGTACTCGCTTTGAGTTTTGCCCAAGGCGTGATGCAAATGGGCAACCACTGGAAGCCCCATACCACCCCGAGCTGAAGACCCAATTGGACCACCTTAGCTTCATGATGTACGATCGTTAGCAGGAGTTGGACAACTGCCGTGACTACTCCAACCACAAGTCTGCCATCATCAAGACTAAGGATCAGACCATCGCCATGCTAGCAAAGGATCGCAAGTCTCGCCGCCATCAGCTCGACAAGAAGGAGCGCATTATTGACCGTCTTCGCCACCGCATCTCATCGCTGGAGGAGACCATCCACGAGAGAGACATGCAGTTGGAGGAAAGGGAGAATCCCGGAGAGGATCTTCGTGGAGACCCTTACTCCTATCTCAGCGATGACGATGATTTTCTGGAGGATCAGGCCATGGACTTCTTCACCGATGAGGATGATTTCGCCTTCATCGATGATGATGAAGATGATGAGGCCACAGACTCCGAGGAGTACTAGCACTTGAGCACTAGCGTAGTGAGTAGTATTCGGTCCCACTGTATCGTAGTTTCCAGAATGGTTCTTAAAACCATCTGTTTTTCTTTGTTGTGGTGTGTGTTGTACTGTATGCTATGAATGAATGAATGAATGAAAAAGCAAGTTGCTAGAAAAATCTGAGTCAAACCTTTAAAAACTTTTCAAAGTCCCCTAAACCTTAGGAATTTCCCTCTTTTCTCATGATCTATCTCAATCTTCAGATGCCACGTGGAGGAAGTGGTTCAGCCCCGGACCCGATGTTGCAGATACTGCAAATGTTGACTTCTGATCGCGAAGCTGAAAGAGCGGAACGTCAAGCCAACCTAGCCACTCTGCAGCAGATAGCCTAACTTGCCCACAACAACCAAGGCCACGGAAATCAGGACAACCATGGATCTAAGCTCAAGAATTTCCAGAATAGCAAACCCACCTATTTTCACTAAATCGGAAGAGCCCCTAGACGCCGATGATTGGCTACAAACCATGGAAAATAACCTAGAAGTCGCTGGACTGGAAGCCAACGAGAAAGTTCTGTTTGCCACCCACTATCTAGCCGGAGATGCCAGGGCATGGTGGAACAGTGATCGTGCAATGACCGGAGGACAGATGATGACCTGGGAGGAATTCAAGGTCAAGTTTAGCAGAACTCATGTGCCACCGGGTTTGATCAAGAGGATGAGAGACGAGTTTAGAGAACTGAAACAAGGAAGGATGACTGTAGTAGAATACCGTGACAAATTTTTGTCATTAGCTAGGTATTCCCCGGATGAGATTGACACCGAAGCCAAGAAAAAAGAAAGATTCCTGAATAGTCTGCATGACGAAATGCAAACAGTGTTAGTCAATATCCCCTTTGCTGATATTGAAGCCCTTGTCGACTCTGCTATCCAGATGGAAGGAAAGATCAACCAAGCCAATGAGAATCGCAAGCGTCGCATGATGCATCAGCCAGGAACCCATCAGACCCCAAAGTATCGCCCCAACCCATCTCCAGGATTTGCCCCAAGAACCAACAGACCCCCGATGACCCGTCCCACCTATCCCAACCGTGGAAACCCTAGACCCGGAGGAAATCACAACAACCCCGGCAACTCTAGCAATTTCAACCGTGCCCCACACAAATTCAACAACAACAATGTTACCGCCAACACCAACACTTCCCCGAGGACTGGAAGCAATGCTGTGCCTGTCGCAGCCAAGGACAAGTCGCAAGTGACTTGTTATGACTGTGGAAATAAAGGCCACTATTCCAACGAGTGCCCCAACAAGAAGAATGCCGCAGCACCCAATGCCAATGTCCCAGCTCAGCAGCAGCGTCGTGTTCAGCCACAAAGAAGATTTGCCCCAGGGAATTCGCTCAACCGCAACGGCCGTCTTTTTCTCATGCATGCTGAAGAAGCTCAGGAAGCGCCAGACGTCGTGCTGGGTATGTTTCCTGTTAATTCAGTACTTGCACGAGTGTTGTTTGATTCTGGTGCATCGCATTCATTTGTCACCGAAGAATTTGCATGCACTAGTAAAATTCAACCAACCAAACTGAAGCATGTCATGACCGTTCAAATTCCCGGATCAACCACCAAGTCTAGGCAAATTTGCAAAGCCGTCCCTATCCGAATCCATGGCATAGATTTTTATGCTAATCTAATAGTACTCGGAACTAAAGGTTTGGAAGTAGTACTAGGAATGGATTGGATGTCCAAACATAAGGGATTGATTGACTGTGCCAAGAAAGCCATCACCATGACGATAATAGGAATATCAGTCGAGCATATATCTGAAACCTTACCTCGCCAATTCAAATGCAACAAGAGTATAGCCCAACCTACCATTGACCAAGTCCAGATAGTCTGTGAATACCCAGATGTATTTCTAGATGGTTTGCCCGGTATGCCCCTAGATCGGGATATCGAGTTTATCATTAAACTAATCCCTGGAACTGGACCCATAGCCCAGAGACCCTATAGTATGAACCCGTCAGAGCTCGCAGAATTGAAGAAGCAACTGGATTCCATGCTGGAAATCGGATTGATTCAACCAAGTGCGTCACCTTGGAGATCACCTGTCTTGTTTGTGGACAAGAATGATGGAGGTAACCGTTTGTGTACGGATTATCGGAAATTGAATGATGTCACCATCAAGAACAAGTACCCCTTGCCCAAGATAGAAGATTTGTTTGATCAGTTGACCCGTGCCAAGGTGTTTTCTAAGATTGATCTTAGAACTGGCTATCATCAACTCAAAATTCGTGCAGAGGATATTCCAAAGACTGCGTTTACCACCAGATATGGATTATGCAGTATCTGATCATGTCTTTTGGATTAACCAATGCCCCCGCTTATTTCATGAATCTCATGAATAAGATTTTTATGAACTTCCTGGATAAGTTTGTCGTTGTTTTCATTGATGACATTCTGATTTATTCCAAATCAGAAGAAGAACATGAGCTACACCTAAGGACCATTCTTGGAACCCTTAGAGAGCATCAGTTGTATGCAAAGTTTAGCAAATGTGAATTCTGGTTACAGGAGGTAGGATTCCTCGGTCACATTGTATCAGCCGGAGGAATTGCCGTTGACCCTGCCAAAGTGAAAGATGTAGAAGATTGGCAAGCCCCAACCACTCAAACCCAAATTCGTGCATTTCTCGGATTGGCGGGATATTACCGCAAATTCGTAGAAGGATTATCTAGTATCGCCAGACCCATGACCCAATTGCTGAAGAAGGACAAGAAGTTTGAATGGACAGACAAGTGTGAAGCGAGTTTTCAAGAACTCAAGAGGAGATTGATTTCAGCCCCAATCTTGATCATGCCAGATATCACGAAGCCCTTTGATGTGTATTGTGACGCATCCAAGATTGGTCTCGGATGTGTGCTAATGCAAGAAGGCAAAGTTATATCTTATCTATCTCGACAACTGAAGCAACATGAGTAAAACTACCCAATCCATGACCTCGAACTCGCAGCCGTAGTTCTAGCCCTGAAGACATGGAGACATTACCTGATGGGGAATCGTTGTGAGATTTATTCGGATCACAAGAGTCTAAAGTATATATTCACTCAGAAGGAGCTGAATATGAGACAGAGGAGATGGATTGAGCTAATCAAGGATTATGACCTGGACATTCACTATCACCCTGGTAAGCCAACATGGTAGCCGATGCCCTTAGCAGATTGCCGTGCCGCTTGAACTCCATGATTTTGAAGGAGCAACCAAGTCTGCACAAAGAGATGGAAGATTTTTGGATGGAATTAGTAAGTGAAGGATTTTTGGCTAGCATAGAACTCCAGCCCACTTTGATCAGTCAGATTAAAGAGGCGCAGAAGGGAAACGCCAGTATCGACGGAATCAAGCATCGTATCGGTACAGGCAAAGTACCCGGATTCACCGAAGACGAAGAAGGAGTTTTGTGGTACAAAGGACGCCTTTGTGTACCAGCAGATTCTGAGTTGAAAGAAGTTATCTTGAAGGAGGCTCATGATACTCTTTATTCTTTCCATCCTGGAGGAACTAAGATGTATCAATATTTAAAGGAGCAATTTTGGTGGCATAAGATGAAGAGAGAAATCGGAAGCTATATCGCCAAGTGTGATATATGTCAGCGAGTCAAGGTGGGACATCAAAGACCCGCTGGATTGTTGCAACCTTTGCAGATTCCGAAATGGAAATGGGATTCCGTTGGAATGGACTTTATCACTGGACTGCCTACTTCTAGTAGGGGAAATGACTCTATCTGGGTCATAGTGGACAGATTGTCCAAAGTCGCCCATTTCTTGCCCGTCAAGACCACCTATCAGAGTTCGAAGCTAGCGGAGTTGTACATCGCTAGAATCGTCAGTTTGCATGGAGTCCCTAAGAACATTGTATCAGATCGAGGAACACAGTTTACCTCGAGATTCTGGAAGAAAGTTCAAGAAGGTTTAGGAACCCGCCTAGATTTCAGTACCGCGTATCACCCTCAGACCGATGGACAAACGGAGCGATTAAATCAAATACTCGAAGATATGCTGAGAGCATGTGTGTTAGAATATGGATCCAAGTGGGAAGACTGTCTGCCGTTTGCAGAATTTTCCTACAACAACAGTTACCAAGCCAGTCTGCAAATGGCCCCATTTGAGTTCATGTATGGAAGAAAGTGTCGCACCCCTTTGAACTGGTCGGAAGTAGGAGAGAGTCAGATCTTCGGACCCGACATCCTACGAGAAGCAGAAGATAAGGTTCACAAGATTCGTGAGCACCTCAAGTCCGCCCAATCCCAACATAAGAGTTACGCCGACAAGATACGTCGAGACCTCGCTTTCAACATAGGAGATTTTGTTTATCTGAAAGTGTCGCCATTGAAGGGAATGCAGCGTTTCCAACTCAAAGGAAAGTTAGCCCCTAGATATATCAGACCTTTCAAAATTCTGAACCGTCGAGGAGAAGTATCATATCAATTGGAGCTACCCGAAGAGATGTCAGCCGTGCACAATGTGTTCCATATCTCGTTACTTCGCAAGTGTCTCGAAGTCCCCGAGAAGACTGAAGTGTTCAAGAATATCGACCATCAGACCATAGAGATCAACGATGACCTGACCTATCCTAAAGTACCCATCCGCATTTTGGAAGAAGCTTTTCGAACTACCGAACCCGAAGCATCAAGTTTCTCAAGATTCAGTGGAGCAACCACACAGAAGAGGAAGCTACCTGGGAGCGCGAAGATCACATCAGGACGGACTTTCCCGATCTCTTCAAATCCTAGGTAATCTTTTCGTCCTTTTTCAAATCTCGGGACGAGATTTTGTTTAAGGGGGGAAGGTTTGTAACATCCCAAAAATAATAAGCTTGGATCATCCAACTCTAATCATCAAAATTAGGGTTAACAAAAACTTTTCTAAATAAAATTATGAATGCATGCATATGTGTATGCATGGATTTTGAAATTCTTTGGAACCACCTTGTTTGATTGTTTCATTGCTTGTAAAATATTCCTTAGGTGAAATAAACATGATCTAAAACATTTCCCACACTTTTCCTAAAGACAAGTAAATCAAAACAAATATATTAAAGGAATGGTCATTTTGACCAATTTAACTCCCATGCCTACTTTGGCTGTCTCAAACTTTCAAAACCTAACAGAAACTTTTCTGGATCTTTGCACCCCTTGATTGTACTCATAACAAAGTATCAAGGCCCACTTTGTGATCATCAAGAAACTTTCAAATGCATAGTTTAAATGACAATTCAAAATTGAATCTTTCTCATATGGGAAGATCCCACTTTTTCAAAAACCACTCAAACAAGCTCAACTTTCAAAACCCAAGCATCTGCAGACTCACCAGCACCAATCTAGCAAACCCACCAAAAATCTTTTCAAAATTCAAAACTTGATTTCATGCGGCCATTTCATCAAACAAGTTCTAGATACAAATCAAACAAACATCAAACACTATAGTGTGCAGTAAAATTGGCCTAACTTGTTCCCTAGTTAGCTCACAACCAACTCAGTAGATCATCTAGCAAGATTAACCAAGTACTAGCACCACTGTGAGCTTGCGATTGTCATCAATGGTGAACAGCCGAGCACACCCTTGCCACCCCATAGTCGACAGCAAGCTAGGAGCAGCAGCAAGCCTAGCCAGCATGTCTGGGAGGCAGCCCACCGTCCACCGCCACTCACTGTCCCAGCCGCGAGCGTTGCCAAGCCCTGTACCACATGCATCGACCGCACCCAGACCGCCAGCGACCATGCCGAGCGTGCGCCAGAGCACCACCCTCGACCGAAGCCCACAGACCGCGCGTCGCCCTTGCCACGTGCATACACAATCCCCACCGACCCAGGAGACCGCCAGACATCCCCGTTCGCCGCCCCGTGACGCACAGCCACCACTCGCCGTCGAAGACGCCGCCTCTGCCGCGCAGAGCGTCGCGTGTTCCAGACCAAGCCGCACCGCCCCACGCCTCTAAACCATGTCGTTGAGCATCGCCAGGAGACATCGCACCGTACCCTACCGTCGCCCATGCCAATAGCCGTCTGTAACATCGCCCCTGACGAGCTCACCGTGTGCCCCGATGGTCCCCTCGCTCGACTATAAATAGAGGCCACCCCCGCTCGATTTCTTCACACCATCTCACTCCCCTCTCCTCACTGATCGTGCCACACCATTCTCAGAGCAAGGCGAGCACCACCTCGCCGGAATTTCACCGGAGCCCGCCGCCTCTGGAGAAGAAGGGAGCCATCGATTTCGTCCACCCCAGGAGCTGCCGCGACCACCCCTGAGTTCGCCGTCGTCGACTTCATCGTTCGCCCGCCTCGCCGACCCTCGCCAGCACCTCGGTGAGCCCTCAACACCCCTCACTGGCCGCGCTAGGTTTCTTTCTCGCCGGCGTTGTCTCGCATCGACGATGACTCCCAGCCGTTGGATTAGAATCAGATCGAACGACCCACATTGCCCCGTACCGCTTCGCCCCTCCCCGTGTCACTGACGAGTGGGGGCACCCACTTAAGCAGCCCGCGGGAGCACTGCGCTTAGCAGGCCGACCCAATAACTTTTCCCGCGCAGCCTATTTATTCAAATTAAACCTTTTTCTTTTTAATTCAAACACACTTCTGTACCCATTTTCAAAAATCAACCCAGGTCGATTCAGTGCACCAACTTGAATGAAACCAAGTTTGCTGGAAAGGTCTGTAAATGCTGAATCCAAGCCCGTTGGATTCAAGTCATTTGGATCTGTAGATCATCCTTAGTAAAAATAACAAGGCAGAAGCTTTTCTGCATTCAAACATTTTTCAAATTTAAACCATAATAGATTTTGAGTTGATTCCAACTCTCAAAAATCACATTTAACCATACCTTTCAGAATATATAAAAATATATAGGTTTACTTGCAGAAATAATGTTCAAGTAATAAAAGAATGCCCCATAGGCATTTCTAGCCACTTTAATTAATTAGAATAAAAGGGTAAAACCTTATTAAATTGTGACACCACTTTAAATCACTTTCCCATGGACTAAAATATGTGGTGATGACATGTGTCAACATGATCCCATGTTTGGTTTGGAGAATATTAAATCTTAAGTAGTTTTTCAATGAGTAGAAATTACTTTTCTAAAAATAAAAGGAATTAAACCAAGCCTTAACCTTGTGATGTTAGAGATGATGCTAGATCATCTATAGGACCCTTGTGTGTGATGATTGCAAGTATTTAAGTATTGTTTGGTGATTGTGTACCTCGTATTTATTCATAGACGCTAGTACCGACCAAGGATACAAGGAGGAAGGAGGATACTACGAAGAAGAAGCCGAGGAGAACTTCAACCACTGCTCTACACAAGGCAAGCTTATATTGACACTGATGCAAGCCTAATACTACTAGTTGATTGAGCAAGCTGAGACTTTACCTATACAAGCCAATACTTGTTACTATGCCTACTATATGCCTTAAGCATATGTGATCATACCCACTTGATAAACAAACCTAGTTTTATTTGCAAGCTTCTTACTTTATTTCTTTATCAAAGCTTACTTAGAGTTTACTTAAGATTTTGGTAGATAATAGAAAGTTATCTGAAGGTTGCATAAAGAGCATAAAATTTGGCCTAAGTTAGAAACCTTGATATCATCTTAAGATATAAGGTTGTACTTAGTTGAAACTCCACTAGTACCACCCCTCATTATTGCTTACCCCCACCTGTAGATGCTAGTGCTAAGCATAAAACTGGATCAACTTTAGATGGAAATACTTGGTGAAAATGGTTATGAAAACCTTGGAATGATGGATCATTCTATTGAAATGTTTTGGGACATGTGTTTCCAAACACCTGATGATTTTGGTGATGAAAATGTTGAGGCATGAGCCTTAGCCCTTTTATAAAACTGATGGTTGTCTGGATGCGATACCATTCCAATTTTATCGTATAACCACAATACCCAAAGATTGGGTAGGGCTTGACTGGAAACTTATATACCTTGGTATTAGTTCCCTCACGGCCAAGGTCTGAGCTGAGGCTACCTTGTGAAGATTGTCCACTGCGGCACCCAAGATGACAGTTGGTCATGGTTGGGAGGCCAAACTCACAGGAGAGGTGCTTATACTAGGGCGTGTAATTGAAAGGTTAGGATTGATTATCCGCATACTGAGTATGGTGAATTCAGGATTTGTTCCTGACAGATGTATCGAATGTTGTGGTGAAAGTGTACAATCTCTGCAGAGTGTCAAACTATTCGAATAGCCATGTCCGCGGTTATGGACAGTTGGAGTGGCCATACTATTCCCCCGTCAGATGTTTTCAAAATGACTTGTGAAATGAATTGAGACCTTGACTTGACCACAACAGAGTTGTGACATGAGTTACAAGATCCCACTTAGGAGTTATAAAATTGTGACTAGCTTTGGAACTTAGTAGAGATAAATCTGGCTTTTTCAAAACAACCTGAGAGCCTAGTGTCCTATTATCCAAAAACCTCTTTACCTGTTAGTATTAGTTTGTGAGTACTTAAAGAGTACTCATGTCTTTGTCCCTGGCTATTCCCATGGCCAGACTATGAAGAGGAGTACCTGGAGGATGGACCCCAGGAAGGTTACGACAACTAGGATCATCTCCCATCGTCAGCATTGCCTGTGACCCCAAAGATGGAGCTTCGCCTACGCTATCGTTATTATTACGTATTCCACTGCTTGATGTTGTATTAAGAACTGGATCATGAGATCCCTATTTGTGTAAGAATTTATGTATCGTTTGTAATGGATGATGTACTGTGGTATCCAATTCTGTTATGTCTCGCAAAAATGGTAATCCTGGGATTGCGATGTATGGCATAACAGGCATCTGGGATTAAAAATCCGGGTGTTGACATGTGATATGCGATAGGTTGTAGATGAGATCTATATGCTGTTTTGGTGGTCGATCTATGAGATAGATCGGTTTTGTACGAGGTTGATTGGATCAACTGTACTCGGGGAATGGTAGATCTGATTTCCGTGATCATACTTCTGAGGTCGTGGAACGACATACCCCTACCGGTCGAATTTCGCCATCGGGGTAGACTGTGACACGCCGGCTTCGCCCTGTCGTAGCACCTTAGATGTCGTTGCTAGTTTCACAATGCCGGTAGATATTGTATCTATGCATGACTTGTTTTTGCAGGAAGTTGTGAATGATATGGTTCATGTGCATGTGATGTATGTGTGTAATCCATACGTGATCTGTGAATCACGGTTTTTGTCATCCGGCTGGAGCCTAGGTGCTGTCATTTTATTATATAACGACCTGCATGTCAGATTCTCTATGTAATTTATTTTACTAAGCTAGTGTAGCTGTTTGGATAATCCGAATGACATGCAAGACGATGTACATGTCGGCAACATGGAGTAAGACGACAAGTAACAAGAGTTGGCATGAGTCGGATTACAGGCTTTGTGGAGATGGAGATCGCCATGAAGAGGGCCATACCATTTCACATTATAATTGCTTTATTCTGTGTTGTTGTTATGTCTCTGTTTTACCTCTATTAGATAGTCGATAAAATTTAATCCCTCAAAGAAGGTCTAGTCGGTTTTCCTGCCAGTGTTTGCACCATCACAAGTCGGACATTTTTGGTAGTGGGCTCATAAAATTGAGGTGCTGCCAATTCTTTCCGACTAGGTGGGTTCGAGTCGGACTCTTACTGCGGAAACACTTGGTAAGCTAGACGGGTCTATCACAACGGTTGTGGGGCTCAGGGAAAATTCGGATGGGAGCCGGGGCATGTGATACCACCCGTCCAACAGGAGTCATATGAGATGCGATTGACAAGGAGTTGTCTACCTAGATCACTTGGCGGCTAGCGATGATGCTAAAGCTCACTAGCCGACTTGCTTATTTAGGATCTTGAATCACTAAGTAACCATCGGAGGGGTGTTGGTTCTAGTGGGAGCATAAAATATTAAAATGTTTAATATGCTTGCTCTTTTATGAATACATGTCTTAAGTGTTTTGCATATTTTCTGTTGTAGATCATGGCACCAAGTAGCAATCACTCTCAGATATCCGGTTTTGTGTTGAGAACTATCCTTGAGAAAGATAAACTGAACGACACTAATTTTACCAACTGGTATCGAAATCTGAGAATTGTTCTCAAACAAGAAAAGAAGGACCATGTCCTAGACAACCCACTTCCAGATGAGACGAATGAGAATGCTACTGTCGCTGCCACCAATGCCTACCATCGGGCTAAGGATGATTCCACGGATATTAGCTGTCTTATGCTTGCTCACATGGAACCGGACTTGCAAAAGGAGTTCGAGAATGTTGAGGCCTACGATATGATTGAAAGCCTCAAAAGTATGTTCCAGGCTCAGGCGAAGACTGAGAGGTATCAAGTCTCTCAGGCTTTGCTGATTTGCAAGCTTAAGGATGGTGATCCACTGAGTCCGCATGTGATCAAAATGGTTGGTTACGTGCAGTATTTGGAGAGGCTTGGCTACCCCATTAGCGAAGAGTTCGCTACGGATATAATTTTGAATTCTCTTCCTAGTGCATATGGGCAGTTCATTTCGAACTACCACATGCATGGTATGGATAAGAAGCTCACTGAATTGCATGGGATTCTCAAGCAGGCAGAGGCGGATCTCAAGAAGGGTGTCAGTCAAGTGTTGATGGTGCAGAATAAGGCTAAGTTCAAGAAGAGTTCTTGGACTAAGAAGAAGTCTAAGTCAGGAGGAAAGCGGGCTCAGGACCCAGTCCCAAGCGCTTCCTCAGGGACTAAGCCATCTCCTTCAGCCGGATCCACTTGCTTCTACTAGTAGGCGGATGGCCACTGGAAGAGTAACTGCAGCAAGTATTTGGCTGACAAAGCCAAGAGTGGAGGTATGACTTCCGACTCAGGTACACTTGTTTGCAATGTTATAGACATATATCTTGCTGATGCACCTAATAGTTCTTGGGTATATGATACCGGATCAGTTATTCACATTTGCAACTCGTTGCAGGGACTGGTAAGAACTAGGAGCATAGCAAGAGGCGAGGTTGATATTCGAGTCGGCAACAAAGCAAGAATTTCTGCGTTGGAAGTCGACACGATGCAAGTTCATTTACCTTTCGGATTCATTATGGAACTGAATAATTGTTATTATGTTCCAGTGCTCAGTCGAAACATTATTTCTGCTTCATGTTTGATGACGCAAGGCTATGAGTCGAATATCAAGAATAATGGTTGTTCTTTGTATTTGAATGATTTGTTTCACAGCTTTGCACCCATCCAGGACGGGTTATTTATTTTGAATCTTGATGGTGAGTCAGTTTATAACATAAATGTTAAAAGGTTGAAACCAAATGATCTGAGTATGACTTACTTTTGGCACTGTCGGCTTGGTCATATAAGTTGGAAACGCATGAAGAAGCTCCATGATGATGGACTCCTAACTTCGTTCGACTTGGAGTCATTCGAGACATGCGAATCTTGCCTACTCAGCAAAATGACCAAGACACCTTTTGCAAAGAGTTGCGAGAGGGGGTCCGACTTGTTGGGACTAGTACATAGTGATGTAAGTGGACCAATGAGCACGACAGCCAGTGGTGGTTATGAGTACTTCATTACCTTCACTGATGATTCGAGTAGGTATGGATATATCTATTTGATGAAACATAAGTCGGAAGCCTTTGAAAAGTTCAAAGAATTCCAGAATGAAGCACAGAATCAACTCGGCAAGAAAATAAAAGTTTCTTCGGTCGAACTGAGGAGGCGAGTACATGAGCCATGAGTTTGATGACCATCTGAAAAGTTGTGGAATAGTTCCCCAACTTACTCCGCCAGGAACGCCGCAAAGGAATGGTGTTTCGGAAAGGCGGAATCGAACCTTGTTAGACATGGTACGATCAATGATGAGTCGGACAGATCTACCTTTATCATTTTGGGGTTATTTTCTAGAAACAGCGGCGTTCACACTAAACAAAGTACCATCAAAATTGGTAGAGAAGACACCGCATGAGATGTGGACAGACAAAAAGCCGAGTTTGTCTTTTCTTAAGATTTGGGGATGTGAAGCATTTGTCAAGCGAATTCAGTCGGACAAGCTTATGGCCAAGTCGGATAAGTGTATTTTCGTAGGGTATCCGAGGGAAACCTTGGGTTACTACTTCTACAACCGATAAGAGGGCATAGTGTTTGTCGCTCGGAACGGTGTCTTCCTTGAGAAAGAGTTTCTCAGTCGGGGAGTAAGTGGGAGCACAGTACAACTCGAAGAAATTCGAGAGGAACCAGCTAGTAGCGAGTCGGCAAAAACCTTGGAGGTTGACCCGGTCGTGGTAGCTGAGACGGCAGCATCACCTGTACTACAAAGATCGTCAAGATTACGAAGTGTTCGTGATGTGTTACTTTTAGACAGTGATGAGCCGGCAAATTATTCGGAAGCGATGGTGGGATCTGATTCCGAGTCATGTCTTGGAGTCATGAGATCCGATTTAAAGTCCATGGATGAAAATCAAGTTTGGAACTTGGTTGATCTGCCAGACGGTGCAAGACCCGTCAAGTGCAAATGGGTCTTTAAGAAGAAAACTGATATGGATGGAAATGTTTCCGTCTATAAAGCACGCCTTGTCGCGAAGGGGTTCTAACAAGTTCAAGGTGTTAATTACGACGAGACTTTCTCGCCCGTAGCGATGCTTAAATCAGTTCGGATCATGTTAGCTATAGCAGCCTATTTCGACTATGAGATATGGCAGATGGATGTCAAAATGGCTTTCCTTAACGGAAATTTAACCGAAGACGTGTATATGATACAACCCGAGGGTTTTGTCGATCCGGCTAATGCTAACAAGGTGTGCAAACTTCATAAATCCATTTATGGGTTGAAGCAAGCATCTAGGAGTTGGAATATTCGCTTTGATGAGGTAGTCAAATCGTTTGGCTTCATCAAGAGTGATCATGATTCTTGTTTATACAAGAAATTTAGTGGGAGCAAAGTAAACTTTCTAATCTTATATGTGGATGACATATTACTGATTGGAAATGATGTCCAGATGTTGCAAGAAACCAATGAATCATTGGAAAGGAGTTTCTCAATGAAAGACTTGGGTGAGGCAACGTGCATCCTCGGAATCCGGATCTATAGAGATAGATCAAGAAGGCTCATTAGATTGAGTCAGAGTACTTATTCGGACAAAGTGTTGAATAAGTTCAACATGGAATCGTCTAAGAGGGGGTTCTTCCGATGTCCCATGGTGTAAAACTTAGCAAGACTCAGTGTCCTTCGACAACTGATGAGCGAAGTCGGATGAGTGCGATTCTGTATGCTCCTGCAGTCGGATCCATCATGTATGCCATGATTTGTACTAGGCCGGATGTTTCATATGCTCTAAGTGTTGTGAGCAGATACCAAGCTGATCCTGGAGAAATCCATCGACAATGCTAAAAATATCCTAAAGTACTTGAGAAGGACTAAGGATATGTTTTTTGTTTATGGTGGTGAAGATGAACTCAGTGTAAAGGGTTACACGGATGTGAGTTATCTTACCGACTCTGATGATTCTCATTCGCAATCCGGATACGTGTTTAGTATAAACGGAGGTGCTATGAGCTGGAAGAGTTCCAAGAAAGAGACTGTGTCTGCATCTACAACAGAGGCTGAGTATATTGCCGCCTCGGAGGCAGCAAAGGAAGCTGTTTGGATGAGGAATTTCCTCATGGATCTTGGTGTGGTTCAGGGCTCGTCCAATCTGTTAGACGTGTATTGTGACAACAATGGTGCTATTGCACAAGCCAAGGAACCTAGACAACACCAGAAGAACAAGCACATACTCATGCGGTACCACCTGATTTGCCAGTTCGTGGATCAGGGTGATATCAAGGTACGCAAGGTACACATGGATGCAAATATTGCGGATCCGTTGACAAAACCGTTACCCCAGCCGAAGCACGAGGCACACTTGAGAGCCATGGGCATTAGATGCTTAGACATGTGATGTCGGAAGATTGACTCTAGTGCAAGTGGGAGACTGTTGGGAATATGCCCTAGAGGCAATCATGTATGATGAGATTTCCCACTGTATTCATAAAGATATAAAGTTGTCCTTATATAAACATCTGATATGTATCATTGAATATGTGATTCGGTTGTGGAACTATGCATTCATGTTGTTTGTACTAAATGTCCTTGGTCATTGAGGTTGTGCTGGACACATAACTTAGACCAATGTGAAAGTCGGCTTGATGACTCGGTTCCACTGTCATGGGCATGGTGATGCCATTCCGACTTGCACAGACTCGGCTAAAGAGTTTAGCGAGTCGGATTGACCCATATTGAGGTACAACGAACAAGTAGTCATTTGTATATCTCAATCAATGTAATCCTTAGACCTGAGGTTGTTGCATAGTCAGAGTTGAGGATCACCGACTTAGGTTACACAAACGCTGATCCGTGAATCGGGCGATTATAAAGGCAGAGTTCGGGTCGACTGAGAATCAAGCTGCGTGATGTGAATAACCAAGATGGGATTTTGCCCCTCCACTTGGAGAGATATTCTCTGGGCCCTCTTGTGAGATATGATTCGGAAAGCATGGCCATGCACGACTCGGTTAAGTGTTAATCGAGGCGATCGACTAAGAGTTAGTCGGGTGAATCACTTATCTCGGATCGATAAGAGAGTCGGACTATTTAAGGGATGGCATATATTCGCCTATAGTCTGACAAGGTATATCGTGAGGCAAAAGGGACTCGGACGAAAGTCACATTGGAAAGGCAAGTCGTCATGACTCTTTGGTACTTGGGAGTTGTCACGTTTTGCTAGGAGCCGCTGCCGACTGATCGATTGTGAGTCGGACTCCAATCGTGTCCAAGTAGCCATGAGCCTGCCGGGTCACACACTTCAGACCGGGAGCAAGTTTGGATTGGATCTGAACCGGAAATCTGGCCGGGTTGGACCCGAGCCGGATTAGGACTGAGTCAATGAGTCAGACTCGCGGTGGCTAGTGTTATATGGGCTTTAGTGAATGGGCCACGAGAGTGGAGCCCACGTTCACTACCTATATATAGTGGAGCACCGTAACCCAGAAAGGTTAATCGTTGTTCCGTTAGGTCATTCCAAGTGTTGGAAACCCTAGCTCCACGATGAGTCTCCGCCGACATTTAACCTAGCAGTTCGCCGCCGGTGCTTCTCCTTGTACGTGTGGATACCAGTAGAGGTGATGTACGATCAGTACAAGGACGATCGGATCGCAAAGGACTACACTGCATCAACTGACGTGCTTCACCAGTAATCCGCAACTGCGCGTCTAGTGGTAAACCTCGTGGCCTTCTACCTCGGCTAGATCTCGGGTTCACCACATTAGAGGGGGAAATTTTGTTTTATCTGTACGTGGCCCAACAAAGGCAGCCGAAACAGAACATACAGGCGAAATCACTCACTCGAAATAGCTTTGGCAGCAACCATCAGCTTCTCGGCAAGCTCCTTCTCTGGCCATGGCGGTAACAAGCTGCTTTCATGGGTCCGTAGCTTCCTCAGAGGCGCCTTGGCCGTAAGCGTCAGCTCCCGCTCGAGGCGCTCCTTCGCCCCAACGACATCTTCGGCCTTTTTCTCCGCTCGCCCAAGGCTCTTTTTGAGAGCATCAAGCTCGCGGACGGCAGTGTTATTATCATCTGCGAAAAGCCAAAGAACGTACGTGATCTCAACAAGCTAGCAAGCAGACGAAATAATAGAGGATTAGTTATGGATGTACCTTGAAGCTGCCGCAGGCTGGCCTCCAACGCTAGGTGTTGCTTCACCAGCTGGTTCACACCTTGCACAAAAGGCTGCAAGAAGAAACAACTTGTCAAGCCAAGCGCTCGGGGGCTGCGTCCAAGAAACAAGCAAAAGATCAAGCATATGAAAAACGCTCAGGGGCTCCCCCTGAGACACGCAAAGAATAAGCAACGATCAACATATCATACGAAAATACGGCTCGGGGGCTCCCCCCACAGCAAGAGAGAACACACTTACATTCTCAGACGGAGACTCCAAAGGTCTGGCTGTAGTCTTTTGGGAGACGATCACCCGAGCCTCTTGCGGAGAGGGGTTCAGAGCAACGCCCCCAGAGGTGGCCACCGTCTGAGAGGGAGGAGGCGTCATCTTCGACTCCCCTACCATCTCCTGAGTGGCATCGCTAAAAGAGCCCTTGGAGGAGTGGCTGCAAAGGAAAACAACAGTCAAAGGCAAGAAAGAAACAAGACAAAGGAAGATAGCAAAAGGCATCCGAAGTTACTTACGAGTCCATGTCGCTCAAGTTAAAAGTAGGCAGGGCCCTCTGGCCTTTCTTCTCTTCCTTCTTCCTCTTCGCCGGCGGCTGCGGCGCTACAGCCCGCACAGGAACGACCGGGATGGGAAAGGAAGAGGCACCATCACCTCCACTACGACAGACACGACACGGCGGGTCCCTAGGAGTTGGCAGAGTCGAGGCATCCGAAGATTCGCTCGAGCTCCGTGCCCGCCCCTCGCTCGCCTCGGGGGCTTCCTCAGTCGGTGACTGCACCAGGGGAAGCTCGGACACGGAGTCCACGATTTCATTGTCCGGCGCATCCGGAAACCGTTCGGGTAGTGGGGGCACCATGCCAGGTACCTTGAACTCCTGCACAATGAAGACAAACTTTCAGAAAATATAATTGCAAAGGAAACGCACTCGAAAATAGCACTACGCGCACGTCCCAGATCTACACCTGCGGAACTGGTCGAGAGGCACTGAACGGAGGGGTCCACGACTTTCCCGGAAGGTCCTCGTCGGCCTTGTACTTCAGTAGTGGCCGGAGGACTCCTTTAAGGTTCCCCTTGGAGAGCTCCTCAGCCGCAACTCTCGTTTGGTCGTGGCGGCCAGAATAAAGGAACATCAGGTGTGCCCTAGCCTGGAGTGGCTGCACCCAACGTTTAAGGAAGCTGCGGATAATGTCCACACTGTTCACCTCCTTCTCCGGAATCACCTGGAGGTCCTCCACCCTACGATAGAGCTCCTCTATCTCCTCCACCTCACCCTCTAGGATATGGTTCTTCCAGGATCTCTTCGGCTGGATTTTCTGGGTGGACTCAAAAGGGGCAAGGCCAAAGTTTTTCCCGTCCATTGTGGAGTCGCGGATATAAAACCACTTCCTCTGACAGTTCTGGACGGACTCGGACATAGAGAAAGAGAAGAAAAGAGCAGTAGATCGAAGAGAAATAATGGAGCCGCCAATCGGATAAACTCCGTCGGAGCCGGATTGCCTCTTCACGGAATAGAGCTTCCGGAAGAGGCAAAGTGCGGCTCAATGCCGAGCCAGCACTCGCAAAAAGCAACAAAGCAAGCGATGTGAAGAAGAGAATTGGGGGAAAGATGGTGGAGTTGAATGCCATAGAAGAACAACAGCCCACGAAGAAAGTCGTGGACTGGGAAAGAAAGGCCGTGAATAATGAAGGCAGTGAACATCACCTGAAACCCTGCAGGAGGACATGGAAATACCTCGTCGCCGGAGATCTTGAGGGCCTCCTTGTCTTGCGGGATTAAACCCCGCTCATGAAGCTTGCGCAGGTCATCCTCACGCGTCTCCGTGCGCTGTCACCCACCATCGGTGACACGAGTGGCGGCGGTGCCCTTCTTGCCGCCGGCAGCAGCACTGGTGGAGGTCTTATTCGATTTCACCATTGCAGCGCGACGACGGCAGCGGCGCGAGCGCAGGAAAGAGGAGGGAAACGATCGGAGAATTTCCAGTGCGCGGCGAGAAAATCTCAAGAAAATGGTAGCAGTAGAATGCAAGTGGCTGCGGTGAAAACAAACCACAATTTTTCCCCACAGTTATAAGGAAGAAGACAATGAACAGAGACCGTTCATCTGGAAGCCCTAGGGCCAGCATCAAATCCAACCATCCACGTGTCAGCACAGCAGCGAACCTCCGCTCGCACACCGCCCACTACGAACGGAAACCGAGGAGACGCCGTAATTCTCTCCACGTCGCACATGACTAGTCAACTCCAAGTCAGAAAGTGGGACCCACGTTCGTCCAGTCACGTCACCTCTGGCGCCGCAGACGCTTGAGGTCACCGATCATCAGCACTGATGTCACCAAAGCCATACTGGCAACGGTTACAAACCTTTGGCTAAACAGCTAAAGTACTCACTAGAATCTACGATTCGAGCAACTACTCGGGGGCTACTCCTATCAGGAGCGCTGGCCGCGCACCCGAAGCATGAATAACGTACTACACCAATGATCTATTCTTCGAGTCCTACGTCGAGTCTACGACCTCACTACAGACTCGGGGGCTACTCCTATAGGGAGGATTGATTCAAGCAGTCGAAAAATTTGTGTCCTACGGACCTGAAGCCCACAACGGCTGAATTAAAGTCTCTGCTCGAGTCTACGAGTCGAACAGACGCTCGGGGGCTACTCCCATAGGGAGCGCTGGTCCGCACCCTATGAATTCTTCGACTGCGATCCTTCGGATCAGAATGCAAAAACTTTTCGGCAACTTTTCCCCAACCAACGCTGAGTTAGTAACATCCTCCATGGCCACCCGAAACACCTCCGCGGTGATAAACATTTCGGATGTTGTGTCTGCGACGCAAAGATAAGACCTACAGATATCATCTGATGGCATGGTAACGCACCCAACTGCGCTCTGCTAGTAAAAATCCGTGCCCATAGGCGCGATGAAAATCCCGATGGACGCGTTGGGTACATCATTCGAAAACTACTGGCATTGGACTCTTGTAAGACCTCAACGGCTTGAGTCGAATTACGCCAGCATCTGTTCCGGGTTTGAGTCGAGGGACTCGAATCTGAAGAAGATCGTGTTGTTTTGTCCTAAGACAGTTAACTGACCCTGATCCGTCGGGAGAGTCAGGCACACGCATCAACAATCCCTACATACTAAAATCATTTTATGATAAACAAGAAACAGCTGCACCCGAAATATTGAAGAGTTCTCAGCCGAATCTACGATTCGACTGAACACTCGGGGGCTACTAACATGGTTATACCCTACGGGTACATGACGTTAGCATACCTGGTCTAGCCCAAGGAAGGCCCACAAGAATATATGCGGCACATGAAGATTTTTGGATGGCCCAAGCCCATGACGTCTTCGGATCCTTGGAGAGCAAGACTAGAACGGATAGAATATTCAAAGGGGCAAACCCTAAACCTATAACTGACTTGATCTATGCCCGGGACCTGCCTACCTCTATATAAAGGCTAGGAGGGCACGACGAGGAGGATATCTCTCATACCACCGCATACACACCTTCACACCAGATTGCATCTGCGCACCCCTGTAACTTTTGGTTCCGCCGTAATTAAGAGCAGACAAGCAGGAGTAGGGTTTTCCCTCCAGGGGCCTGAACCTGGGTAAATCTCGTGTCCCCTGGTTTCTTGTTTGTTAACCGTTTCGCGATCTCCAGCACCCCCATCTTCTCCAAAACCCAAGCTTATAACAATGGGCGTTGATGAGATCAAACCTCGTCACCATGAAACCTCGAACATGATAGCTCATTTTGAGAAAGAATTTTCGTGATGTAATCAATATACCAAGTTTGGTATTTTTCCTTGCAACTATGTCACGTAATACGACACCACGTGAAGGATTTACATTGTTCGGACCGTTTTTGTTTCTTATGCCCGTTTCAAACTATGGTCAAAACAGTGGGCATGAAGGTTCTTAGCTAGAGGATGAGCCTCGCTGAACTTGCACTGGATCTTTGAAGAAATATCATATTGTGAGTCTAAAAATGATTTTTATAAAAAATCATGAGCATCATATAATGTACCTGTAGCTCAAACCGGACCCACTTCCTGCCGATACGGCAAGAATTTTTCTTTTTCGCCAGGGGTGGACAAAAAAAATTGAGATCTCCTGACCATGACATTGTAAATGTAAGGTGGTCTAGTATTTTTTTAAAATAGGGTGGTAGAATTTTTTAAAAATTATTTGGTGGTTGTTTAAAAAAACATCCTATTTTCTGCACTCGGAAAATGGAAAAATAGCGCTAGCCAATCGGAATAGAGATTCTGAGTACCCACGAATTTCCCCACCGAAGTTGATCTCAGCCGTCTACATGCCCTCCATCCAACACCCAGAATTTCATCCCACGCCTCATGTCCACTGTCTTTGTACGTGAAATGACCAAAACACCCTATAGTTCCCATATACTTCACCACATAATTGTTCAGGGGTACTTTCGGGATATCATGCACACCGCCCTCACAGACAGAATGCAGTCGAGAGGTACTACCCCCAAACCCTAATCCCATCGCTCCTCTACCCAGACCCTGCCGCCACTTCTTCCTCTCTCTCTCTCGACAACCGCTCCTCCTCTCCTCACCGTGACCCAAACCCTAATCCCCTTGCTCCACATCGCGACCCACCTCTCCTAACCGCGCCGCCCGCCCCAGCACTCAACACCCCTGTCCTCTCTCTCGACCTGGGAGAAGGGTCGCCATTTTCTCTAGATGAGCCACCGCCCCAACCTTTTGCCTCCTCTCCCCTCCCTTGCCATGCGTCGCCGATCTCCCCCACAGAGCCTCTACTTGCATCCGGCACGCGACACCCTGCATCCAAACCCTAGCGCCCTCCTCCATGCGTGTCGCCGCCACCACCTCCTGCCTGGTGATGACCCACAAGTATAGGGGGTGTATCATAGTACTTTTGATAAATAGGAGTGTTGATCCCAACGAGGAGCAAAAGGTGCTGAACAGTGGTATGGAGCAGGAACTCTCTGTAAATACTTAGCAAATGGATTTTTAGTGGTTTTCTGATAAGGCAACAAAACAAGGAGAAAGTAATAAAGACAACAAGCAAACGCAGAAAGTGTCCCAATCCTTTCTTAGCAAAGGACAAGCCGGTGGAAATACTTATAAAGACCAAACGTTCTCGAGGACACATGGGAATTCTGTCAAGTGCTTTCGCTTCATATAGCTGAGTGCTCTTCTCTGGTGTTGTAAGTGTTGTGTGGGTGAACCTGTGCTAACATACCGACCTTACTTGGACTAATACATACTTGTGATTAAACCCCCTACAAACATCCATAACTACAGGAAAGTAATTAAGATATAAATCTAACCACAACCTTAAACTCTGAGATCCTACGCTCCCTTGTGCAAAGGTGTCCTAACGGGGGTTCAGGTTTCTGTCACTCCGGCAACCCCACAATTAGTAGCCAAATACGCAATGCATTCCCCTAGGCCCATAAAGGGTGAAGTATAATGTATTTGACGTTCACATGACACCACTAGAAGAATAGCACCACAACTTAAATACTAAACCATTGAATAATAACTCAACACAAATCCACTACTAACAACATGACTTCTCCCATGTCCTCAAGAACTAAACGAACTACTCACAAGACATCATATGGATCAAGATCAAAGATGATATGATAATGGATAACAATATGAACATAAACAATAATCCAATGGTTCCACTCACAAGCATCAACTACAATAGTAATCAACACCGAGAAAGTTTCCCCTAAGAACTAAAGCAATATCCAACACAATTGTTACAGCGGGACGGAGTGATGATGATGGTGTGGATGATGATGATGATCCCAATGAAGCCTAGCTTGATGACGGTGTTGATGGCGATGGTCTCCCCTCTTCGGGAAGGAATTCCCTAGGCAGAAATCTGTATGCCGGAGAGATCTTTCTCTCTCGGTGTTTTTCTACCCCCAGAGGCGACGGAAATCTATCTGTGGTCGCCCTCCTGGCCTTAGGGTTTCGTAGGAAGATATATGCGAAGGGGCAGAGTCGGGAGCCGGGCAGGTGGGCCACACCTGCCCTAGGCACGGCCCAGGGTGGGCCCACGCCTAGGGGGTGTGGGCCCCCTGCGGCCCCTCTTCGATCCTCCTTCTGGCTTCCTCATTCTTCTGGAAAAATAATATTTTCCCATATTTTTCTGGTATTTTTCTAATCTTCGCAAAATGCACCAAAACACCTTCTTTTCCATCAGAATCCAGACTCCGGCAGTCCATCCTCCAAGAATCATCCAACATGCATAAACAGATGAAAAGTCATAAGTAATATCTCATAATAAGACATATATCAATGAATAGAGATAAATTATGATTTAAAAAGGTGATGCAAATTGGGCGTATCACCTCGCTAACTGCCTCGTACCAACGACATCGTCGACTGTTCGATGGGATCCTCTTTGTCTCATCCACCGTGGAATCTCGCGTCTTGGCGCTTGCTGCAGATCCCTCGTCCTCAAGGTCGGCGACCCCCACTGGCTCGGTGGCCATAGAGGGCATCTAGAGGCCGCCCCTGTCCTCAAGGTCGGCAACCCCCACTGGCACGGCGGCCATGGAGGGATTCTCCTCCCCAACGTCTTCAAGGTGTGGATCCATCTCATTCCCAGCGCCTGCGTCCTCCCCCGCCTCGCCCGCTTCCTCAATGTACTCGTTGTCGCCTCTAACTACACAAGCAGCAACCGCGCCTCCCGCCTTGACGGCGGCCTCCTATAATTGCGACGACGCCCACTCCAGTGCAATCCTTTCTTGATTCATGTTTGATATTGTATCATTCGTGCTCGATCTACCTGTGCCCGCTCCCGAGCACATAATGTTACAAGTTCCTCCATAGCCTAGAGTAACTACAACACAAGCATGTATATGAATGATGTATCATCGATACAGCAGTTAACATCTATAGATATTACTGCACATTTGCTCTAATTATCACAAGCATGCTTTAAAATAGAAACTCATATTTGTTTTGCTGATAAGTGATCATCCTTTTGTGGAATATTTGACTATGTACTTGAGATGGTTAATACATGTTGTTCTCTGACTTGAGATGTCCTCTAGAACAGTTTGCTTTGGTCCAACATATGAATATTTGACTATGTTAATAGTTGTCTGTATGCTTACTACTTAATTTGTACTACTGAGAATATATATGTTCGCATTTACACTTGTCATTTTTTATGTGCATGTTCGATTCAGGTGGGCAACTATAAATATTTTTTTGTATGCCTATGTTAGGGAATTTACAATACAGATGCTTAGCTCGAGAACTAGGATTTCTTTCCTGTCCATCACACTTATTTCCCTATCGATCCTGGGATTTTTCTTTGCATCGCTTTGGACAAGCGCTAATTCCTTGGAAATTTTCACGGCCAGGACCACAGGTATCTTGGCATGTCGTTGGTCTTTAATCTGGTTGGAGCAAGGAAAGCAATGATGCTTGGACACTTTTGATTGATATATATCTTATGAAGAGAGCCGTGAGGACTTTGACAGGATGGTGCAACACCCGCTACTAACTCAGGTAAAGATAAATAGACATTACATTTGATTATCTTGTTGTAATTCAGATCTTTCTTCATCAGTAGTTAATATGTGTTCCTTTCTAGAAATATTATACCGATGCTTACATCTCAATAGTCTTTTATTATCTTTGTATAATATATATTGTTTGCTGAGACTAATGCTTCAATTCTATATATGTATCCATGGAACGAGAATATACTTGTGCAGAATATTCTAACTTGTTTGCTCCATGCATGTATACCTACAAAACTTTAGCTTTTATGGCTATCAATGGGCTGTGAAATCAGATTAGGTGCAGTTTTGTTTAATTGCCTAATACTGTCACAAGTAGAGTTTTCATGTTTGGTTCTTTAAACATGCATGTACCTTGCACTGTTCTGTCCCTTTACTTGTGGTAACTGAATATACCAGAAGATTGCATGGAATTCTAATTTCATTCATATATCACTTGTTCCCCTGTAGGTAATGGAAATTTATGTTGATGATGAGGTGAAATTGACCCTTCATGTTCTTGTATAGGTACCATATTTTCTACCATTAATAGAGATTGTAAATTGTGGTTGCATGTATGATAATTTTTGTGCCACCACATTAGTTGTGCGTATCTTGTCCAAGCCATGCATCTCATGAACTAGCATATGTTTATATTTGAGTGCCATTCATAAACGATGTCGCTGTAATTTGTTGATTTGGAGTTGGGTACATCAGAATTCTCACTAGATGCATTAAGTTCATTCTTGCTGATGTCTAGCTTCCTCCGTGATGTGTTCCTAGATCCCAATTTTGAATTAACATTGTATTTGTTAGCAAGCCAGTGTTTGACTTCTTGTATCTTGCTGTTATTTACTTTCTGAACTATGCATAGTGACTTGTGATGTTTATTGGAAATACAAAACACTGCATCATATAGTAATTACAATAATGATTAGGGTATGATTTGTTTGTTGAGAAGACTTGTATAGGCAGTTCGATTGAAAAATTATGGTTCAAATTTGGCCAACAAGACTATTCATAGTCACATATTTTGATTCAGATTTATGCTAACTCATGCATGTTCATTGTCGTTACAGTAGACATATGAAAGCTTGTTAATCACAGAATATACCACCAGTTTAACCAGCAATATTGCTTTCTTATCTTTTATAGGAGCTCCAGGCTAAAAGTGGGAGAAGCGAAAGGCTTCATACTGAGCAAAGAGTTCAAAAGAGTTGGTTTCATACCTAGCAAAGAGTTGAAAAAGTCAATTTTCTATAGATAGTTGTATGTTCATGAGTAATTTGGCCAATAAAATGGTTGTAACATACTACACAGTATTTTTGTACAGTCTTATATTCCTGGATTATGTAAAATGTCTAATTGTAATATATAGTATTACCATTAGTGAATGTTATTTGGGTTGTTCTTACCGAGATATTTCTTATTTAATGCACGTACATTATAAATGAACCAAATGCTGGTTGGGCTCTAAAATGGCCATGGACCAAAAAAATATTGGACTGGAGCAGCCTAAAATATTCCAAAAAATGGTTGATAATAGAAAGAAACTGTACAGTAAAAAGGGAGTGGGCCTGAAAATAAAAAAAGCCAAAATATTAGGCTTGGTCCAAGTAGAAAAGAGATTTGGCAGAAATATATTAGTGGACTGAATTATTGGGCTTGGTCCATGTGAACTATTGATATGGACCAGGCTGATTTTATGCCACGTCGGATCGGCCACGTAGGATCTGACCTGGCGAGGCCAGTTTGCCCATGACGATATTAGGTCGTCATAATGGTTATGACGATTCAATATCGTCAGAGATGGTTATGACGATTTCGCAAAGAACGTCATTATAGTTTATTTGTGATGCTCAGCTTTCGACGATCTCAAAATCGTTATAGAATCATCATAAATGAACTATTGTGACGATTCTGTGACGAAAATAGATGGTCATATATAGCCAAATTCCTTGTAGTGTTTCTCTAGAACGTACCAAGACCTTTAGCAATACTACTTTTGCCTTCTTTTGGTTCCAGTTATGGAATTTTTGTTTCAAAGTTTCGAATGAATACTCTACAAGGACTTCTTTGCTATTTTTTGGGTTTTATCAAATAACTCCAAAAACTTTCACGAATTCTAGATGGTTTACTTTGTTCTAAATGAGCATTTGCTAATTCTAACTAATGATCCTTGCACTAACACTACCACGCTTTATTTGGTGTCACCTATTGCCCACATAATATCAAATATTATTTTTCAAGTCTTTATGCCAATAACGCCGAATTTTATTACCGTTGATCAAATCGCAGTAATTTGATTCTATTTTATTTTCAATACCCTTTGATGCCGAAACCTTTGATCAAATCAAATAGTTTCATGCTTATGTCTCATTTGGTAAACTCTTTTACTTAAATCAACAATTACTAAATGACAATCGCCACTGTCATTGAAATACGGTATGTCGAACATGTATCTTCTTTCAACAATTCATCAAATGCTTCGTATTATACAATACGCGGTGTTTTTGGTTATCTTGTCAAACATGGGCCTTGCGTGTATATGGTAAGAGATCAAATATCCACAACATCACATACTATCAATATAACCTTTAAACAATGGTTCCATTCAAAATGAATATATTATTTAGTTGGGTATTTTAAGGCATTTTAATGCTTTACAAATGTTTGTGCATTATCAATTAGTTACACCACTTGAATAATTCACACATAATCAAGAACATATGAACCCAAATAGAAATCATTCATAGAAGCATAACATCAATTTTGTTACAAACTCATATGAATAACCGTCTCGCAAAGTGCAAGACACACAAATAAACTCATATTTCCTCGATTATAATAATTATCTAAAAACGATAAACTAAGTGATAAATGTCGAGGGAGAGTGTCGTCGACCATCATCATTATGCTTGCCATCAACACGCAACGTCACCTCCTCTCCAGCAAGCAACTCTCAAAGAAGTAGGGCCTATTTTCATAAAACAAAACAAGTATCAAATACTTCAATGCTGCAATAAGTGTTTGTAAAATTATGACATTTATAAAACTGTATATCATATATACCTTCATCATTGATGACCTCTCCGGCAATGGGTTTAACCTTCACATTTTTAAATGTGATATGAACTCATGAAAATCATGTGTTTCCCCATCACCTCTCAAGATGCAAGTTCGGGCGTAACCTTGGTAGCTAGGAGGCAACGACCGAAGTAACATGCTTATTGCAAAGGAGTCAGTCATCTAGTAGTCGATGAAATGAACCAGTCTCATGTACACATCATGCATGCGCTCCAAGTGACTCTCCAAGCAAGTGTATTCCTCCATATTTATGGAAAAGAAGTCTCCAAGCAACTCGTGTTTCCATATGTGTACATGGTCTAGGAACTCCGCTCTCAGTTGATTCACCATCACATATGGGTCAAGATCGCCCATGAGCGGATGCAGTCCATCTACCATCCCATAGCGCATGATCATTTCATGAAGGTGAACATCTCTTACTGATGATAGTGGTCTTCCCAATGATGTGTGGTCTTAATGTAATCTATTGGCTCATACAAATCCATCGGGTAGCGTATGTATTCGACCACGCTATTCTCACTAAGGAGAATATTCAAATGCACTAGCTAATCATGGAAGTTGGCTCTATCTAGTTTGAGCTTCTCAGCAGCTACCCAATCAGCAACCTCAAAAAAAGCTTCAGTGCGAACCATTTTCTATATTTATAATTGCAAAAGGATTTAGACTAAGTTTATAATTATGTGAGTTAAACTAGCTCTACTAAAACTATTATCCCTAAAAAAGGTTTTAGTGATTACACGATACCAATTCACTACACCGTCCCCGATCGTTACGACCGACGATATAGTTGCAAAGGTGGACGTTGAAACGTCGATCACATCATTCATGCGACTCGTGCTCGATCTTTTGATCATCTCATGTTCCGAGGCCATGTTTTTAAATGCTAGGATCGCCAATTTAACCTTATGTGTATAACTGTGCAACATGATTTACATCCATCGTATGTGAACACAGATATGCATGACACCTGATCATCATGACGTGCCTCATAACATAGAATTTTCTTGGTGGTGCACACAAGGGAGAACACTTTCATTAGTATTATGTTTTAGGGATCATCTTATTAATGCTACTGTCAAGTATCTAATACTAGCACATAACAATATGCACAAACAATAAACATCAAATGTAAGTGTGATGCGATATGGTTCTTTGCGCCGTGATCTCCATCCTACACTTCCGGGTCCGGCTCTAGGGTACTGGTGCCTCCGTTTTGTAGTCCACCATCATGATGACCATTACTACCACTTAGCAACAGAAAATAAACTACTTTATCTTAACTATGACCATATCACACCACAACGTCCCTGCAAAATAAAGTCAGACGCCGCGCCTCTACTTTATCTTTGCATGTTTTACATGGTTATTAGGGCTTTTGTGCAAAAACCGTTTCTTACCTACGAACTTCAACCACAATGTTGATTATATAATAGTCTCTACTACACCCCTCTCAGGGCCCTCCATTGTAAATGGCATACTAACTAATACGCGCGAGAGAGAGAGACAACCCCAAAGCCACTTATACAGTGCAAGCCGTATATCAAGCGTGGACCAGTCTCACGAATTAACGCGTCAAGTCGGTTGGGGCCGCTTCATCAGGCATTATTGTGATATACACAAGTACACATGGGAGAGTAACAATTATAAAATCAACGTCCACATGATACAACTCGTGTGTTCTACCCGTACTAGCAGTACTACGCATAGATCTAGCTCTGATACCACTTTTGGGGTTTAGCGCCAGAAAACAAAAAATTCTGCGCATGCAAACCTAATGCCAGGATCTATCTATTAGTAATGCAGTAACAGGAGGATATATGGTGTTCATACCTTTGAATACCGAACATGGTTAACGATCCATGGGGAACATGGATGATGTAGTCGTACCGACACCGACCTCAAGGTCGTTCCGAAGTCCCACGGCTATGACAACTCCTAGTGCCACAAGTGCAGCATCACTCGAGATATTCACACATGTACGATGCTTGACGACGACTCCCTCTTCTCTCTGATCCAGCAGAGATTATGGAAGTAGATCTCCTGGATTCTGAATTCCGTAGCGCGACGGTGCTCTGCATTGAGGAAGTCCTCATTCATGCAGCCCTAGCAATGGGGTCGTGGTCATGAGAGTGATATATATATAGGTAAAATGACTGATATATATATAGAGAGAGAGAGAGAGAAGAGGGGCAACTGGAAGCAATTCCCAAAGCTAGGAAGCTCTTATTTATTTTTCTATTATTTAATTTCCTCCTATGCCTCTTCTTATATAGGAGGGAAGGGGACCCAAACCCCTTGGCCTAGCCATGTGGGACTAAACAAAGAAGGGAGAGAGAGAGGAGGGGTGGTCACCGACCAGGGCTCCCTTGGGCCCGGCGTGGGAGCCTAGGGGTCCATGCGGCCACCTCCTCCCTTTCTCTTTTGTCTATTTCCCTCATGGGCCCTTTCCCATGTTGAATTTGGCCCAATAGGGATTTTAATCCTTTTCTTTTACTAAATAAATATAAATAAATAATTAAATCACTATTTAACATTTATTACATATTATTTAATTTCTGTGGTTATGGAACTCATTCCATCCTACTCCAGACATCCTTCAAACCTTCCCAAAACCCTTCCGGCTTCTCCCTCTCTTTTCTTCGGTGATTCCGATGATACTAAAACAATCTCCAAGCTTCGTCAAACTCTTAAGCGTGCTACCCTATGGTTCGGGAACACTCTAGACATGATTGAGACCCCTGTCGGAGCAATGATCATTAGCGGGATCTGGATGCTCATAATGACCACCTGTGTATTCCACGAAACTTATCGTTAAACCATCAACGCGGTGTCCTATTCATTATCTCTATGATACTTGCATCGTCCGAGATGTGATCAACGACATCACCATGTCGAGATAAACCTCGTTACCGATAATTGCTACTTTACTCGGTCCAATAAGTGATATCCTCGTGACCTAGTCACAGGGCGCACAGCTTGTGGATATAACTTATCGGAGTGGGCCCAGAGTATCTTCCATCGCGTGGATAAAAAAATCCCGTTCTTGACACATATGCCTCAACATGCCTCTTTGAATACTCAATCGCACCCTTATGATCACCGTCCCATCGAGTGACGTTAGATGCTTTCAAGGTAACCTTGGGTGATAGTGATTAAATATGGTCTCACGGTCTAAGAAACAAGTCATTACGTTTTCTAATTATCGCAACTTGAACTTTTTGACATGATCGTATTACGATGCTTAGATAGGGTATATTCATCATCTCGTTCTCTAATGAGGTGAGTCCATTGTCAACTAGTGTAAAGCACCACATGATCAGGAAACCTTGATCATGCGTTGACCAATGAACCAGTGAGAAGATGATACTTATGCTTATTTAGATGAGAGAAGAGGAGTAGGCTTTTAGTTAAGAACCAGCTGAAACACTATGTGTAAAGTGTAAAATGAAATATATATTAATAAAATATTATATTTTTATCTCTAGTTATTGTATGTATTAAATATTTAATTAACTTTAGATAATATGAACGTGGCTTATAGCCGGCAGTTGACTTGACTGTGCGAGGAAGACCGAGGGTATTGGTATTGATTGGAAGACGAGGGTATTGGCATTGATTGGGAGGCCCTCGGACGTAGCTTGTATGTTTGAATGCGTCGAAAGATCATCGAACTAGGATGGTCTTTGTTTGAATGTGTTGAAATTTCTTTGTTTGAATGTGTTGGTTGATTTCCTATTTTGCACCGTAAATCTAGCCAAAGCTCTATTTTGCATTATTTGACATATGGTTTTAACTACGTGCCATAAAACAGTTTCCACGTGCCCTATGGTTGGAGATGCTGTAAGAAGAGTATTCCGCAAACATATTTGTTTGAAACAGAGGAATTTGAAATCGAGCAATGATTTTACAACTGTGTTGACAAAGTGACGTGCGTGATAACATCCTAAAAGCGATTCGCGACTACTAGTACGTGACCTCCATTTCGAGCACTGTGATAGCATCGTGGCAGTATATCCAGAGCATCAGTGATACCAATTTCAGTGGATTCGCACGACGACGCAGGCGATGTCGTCCTTGCTTCCGCGCTCGACGGCCCCGTCGACGAGCTTCACGGCCGCCTTCCGGGCGTCCCTGGTGTCCCTGACCTCGTCCACCGCCTCCTGGTTGGACATCACCTTCCAGAGCCCGTCGCTGGCGAGGACGACGAACTCGGTGTCGTCGCCGACGTCCTCGATGGCCACGTCCGGGTCGGAGCTGATGTGCTCCTTGAGCTTCCGGTCCCCGAACGCCCGCGACATCGCCAGCGACGCGTCCACACGAGGCACGTCCCCTGATCAACCAATTTATGCTCGCACGCAGAGCGCAACAACATCAGCACGAATTCCACGAGTGCCCATGGAGACTACGGACTCCGAAGTTGTACTACGAGTTCTGATCAGTACCGTGCATCTGGGTGACGAAGCCTCCCCTGCTCTCGATGGCGTCGCGCTCGCGGAGCGGCTCGTGGTCCACGGACAGCTGCCTCCCCTTGCCGGCCTCGCACACGACGGCGCGGGAGTCCCCCACGTTGGCCACCACAAGTGTTTCGCCGTTGAGCAGGATCGCCGTGACGGCCGTCGACCCGCCACGGCGCGGCCTCTCCTCGCCGTCCACGGTCGCCTTCTTCTTCCTGAGCACCTTACGGTCCGTCCGGTGGTAGGCGCGCCGTATCGCGTCCATGGTGTCCTCCCAGAAGTCCGGCTCGCCCAGGATGCTGTCGAAGAGGTGGTTCCGGAGGTAGGCCGCGACGTCGGCGCCGGAGTGGCCGTCGAAGACGCCGAAGAGGCCCACCTCGTTGCCGTCGTCCAGGCGCCGGAACTCGGCCACGTGGCGATCCTCCATGCCGTGCGCCATCTTGCCCTCTACCAGGTGGTAGCCGTAGGTCACCTTCCGCGCCGACGCCTTGCTCTTGCCTCTCCCCGTCGCGCGCACCGCCTCCCGCTCCGCGCCATGGAGGCCGTCCTCTTGGATTCCGACCTAGCAACAGACGAATGCGCCATCGATCAGCAGCAGCATGCGTGCAGGTGAAATTATGGGGAGCCATTCAGACAGGGAAGAACACGGTGGCAGAATAACCTTGCGCTCCGCTTGTACAGAGGCCATCTTCTTGCCGGGGATCGAGTGAAGTGATCGAGTTCTTGAACAGAAATGTGGACGTACATGGTGCTGTGTGTTCGGCCTCCTTTTTAAGCTCGTGTCGTTAAGCGGTGAGGGCTTTCGAGGTCCCCGGTCTGCCACGGCGCGCGCGACACGCGACGGGCGGCGGCCGGGCTCGTGGCGGCACCGCGAGGACGCACCTGGCGAGCAGCATTGCCGCGCTCAGGCTGTCGGGCGGCTACTCGGTCTGTCAGCTCGATAAGAGTCTTGGGAGAATCCAATGTGATTGGCGCGAGCGGCAGCCACCAAGTTGCGTCAAACTTCATCCAAAACTCCATTCGAAATTTGCGATTGGTCACCGCGGAAACGGCCACATGTTTTTTTTTTCGTTTTGCAATCAACTGTCACTGGTGTCAAACCCACACGCATCATCAATGCACCAACAAAATACAGTTTTTTATGCCCTTTTAGGCATGACCCAGTTTTGCTACAAACAATTCATGTAGAATTTCACTCATAGCATTTTATTCATGTGTTCTTTTGACAATCAATAACATGATATATTATAATATCGAGTAGCATACGACAGAGATACAAAAGCTGACTCCATCGATTACAAAATAAAATTTAAGAAAAAATAAGCAAATCTTTCAAGTCTTCAAACTCTTCTTTTTTCATGACACAATCTTGTGCTTTTCTGAAGACAGACAATAAACATGACATAGATATCAAACTACAAACAAATCCGGACCGGCTTTCCCCATCCATTTGACTCCACCAGAATTTGCAAATCATGGTAGAGATTGCATCACACAGCTCCTTAGTCAAGTCAAAGCATAACATTGCATAGGTTGGGATCGCTTGCACTACTGCCTTGATAAGAATTTTCTTCCCGGCCTTAGAAAGAATTTTTTTCCATCCTTCCCCAAATCTTACCTTTCGAGTATTAAAACATTTTCTTCCTTGCCCTCCCAATATAGACAGGAAGGCCAAGATATTTCTCATTTGTTCCTTCACCTGTCATATTAAGACAACCAAGAATCTTAGATTTCTGAATAGCATTGCACTTTGGACCGAAAAAGGTTGTGCTTTTCTCTCTATTAATGATTTGACCTGAGCAAGCTTCATATTTGTCCAAAATGCATTGCAACTCCATGGCATTGTTACAGTCATCTTTAAGCAAAATCAAGGAGTCATCCGCAAAGAGGAGATGTGAAACACTTGGTGCATTGGAACATATTTTGATAGCCTCGATGAGGCCTTGTTGTACGACAGAGTGGAGAAGTGATGAAAACCCTTCATCAACAATTAAAAAGAGATAAGTGATCATGTTGTGGGTGAATGGCATGGGACAACTCTCCATTTACCTTTATCCTATAGGTCAGAGATCGGACACACTTCATTAGGAGAGACACCCAACTCGAATGAAATCCAAGTTTGATAAGCATCGCTTCAAGCAAATTCCATTCCACCCTGTCATGAGCATTACTCATATCTATCTTGATTGCTATATAGCCATCTCCATTGCGTTTGTTCTTTATAAATGATGTCATTTCATAAGAAATCAACACATTGTCGGTGATGAGCCGGCCAGGAACGAAGGCACTCTGGTTTTGAGAGGCTGTTCACTTTAAGTCTATTTGTAAGAACCTTTGAGACAGTTTTGTAGATGACATTGCAAAGATTGATTGGTCTAAAATCCTTGATGCACTCTGAGTTCTTACCTTTGGATATTAGAACCACAGTTGTATTATTCCAATCAACTGGCAGAGGACCACCGTTATGGATTTGCAAGACCTCATTCTTGACACAATCACTGACCACCTCCCGAAATATTTTGTAGAAAACTACCGACATACTGTCTAGTCCAGGTGCTTTCAAGTCACCAATGGTCTGCAAGACCTCAAAGACTTCATCTTCGGTAAAACGTGAACATAGTGAGTTATTTATATCCTTTGTGACATGTGGCTGCACGTGTTGTAAGAGTTTAGCGAGATTAGTTGCTGCCGGGCGGTGAAGAGTTACAGGTAATCTCTACTATATAATTTGTCTAGAGGTGGTTTTCGTCGCAGCCGTTTTTCGTCCGTCGCGTCTCTCCCTTGGTCCGGTGTCCCTTATGCATACGTTTGATCGCTCCGTTCCTATTCCTATTCCTAGAGGAAACCGACCGGTTATGTAGTTTTTTTTTCTCATGAACCCAAACGAACCTAGCCTCATAGGCTCACAGCTTTCTTCTTACCATCCCAAACAAACCCAATGTGGCGGCGACGCCAGATCGAGGGTGCAACATCTACAACCAAACACCAAGGACGACGGCGGCGAGGTGTTCGCGGCGTATACGTTGCTCTCGCCCGCACGGCAAGGACTTAGAGAGGCGAATATCTGGTGGGGCGGCGTCGCCGGAGCCCGACGCGACAACCATGGGCTGGACCATACCATCGGACTGCAGAATCTTGACCACGCCTCCGACTGCAGGAGCTTGACCACGGAGACCGGGACCGCGGCGCTGGAGTATAGGTAGTCGGCGCAAGGCGGGCTGTGCCGGAGCCTACACAAGTGGAGGAACTGGGGCGGCGGAGGCTGCATGCGCCGCCCCCTGCCGCAAATCGCGCTCCACTGCGGAGCCGCCGCCATCACCCAGTTCCTCCCCTTCAAGTGGGCCTCCTTCCTCGTCCTCACCGATGTCTCCGTCGCGGCCGCTTTGGCAGTGTTGAAACTCGACCTCTTTCGCCGTGGACGTTGCCATTGCCGACCAGTTCATGGCCACCAGCATCTCCAACATCCCAGGTACTCTCCCCTGAAAAAGTTCTTGGGATTACCGGGCGGGGATATAGATTGTGATACAATCATTGTTATATTTTGTATCTAATACAATCTGAATATTCTAATCGGCTTTTCTCATGGCACTAATAATAAGTCGTTGTTTTTGTTCAAGCTAGCAGGGAGGAGCCGGTGGAACATGCATAATTGCAATGTCAGTTTGCGACTGAAATCTGGGGTGCCATAAAATTAGTGTATGGGGTCAAGCTGAATCTCACGAATTAGACATCACATCTGATGTCGATCACATCTGGCTCTTCTACATGTCGTGTATCCCTTGATGATCTGGTTGTGCTGAACATGGATGTTGCTTTTCAGTCAGTTTCCAGTTGTATGAGGGTAGATGCGGCAATCCATGATCACCAGGGGAGCTGTCTCGCCGCAAGCAGGCAGACTTTGCAACTTTCCAAGGGCACCGGTGATGCGAGGACTTTGGCGCAGGTAAGGCGACTCTTCTTTGAGGTACTTCTTCGGCATCCCGGTGCACTGGCACAACGAGTGAGGCAACGCCTAAGGAGCTTTTGGGACCTTATATTTATATATTGAGTAAGTGTTAAATGAACTGAATGCTTCTACCGAAAAGAGTACTTGCATTTGTATGATTTGTACCGACTACATGAATTACACTAAAATGTGTCCTTGGGTTGATCAATATCTTTTTCTTGCTACAATAATATGTTGGAGAAAGAAGAAGTGTGCCGTCCACAAGGACAGGGAGATGGAGCAGGTAACGGCGAGGACTGCAGAGGTCGCTGAAAGGAAGTCGACAGCCAGGTACATGGGCAACACTACCCAATTGCCAAATGTTGCGCACTTCATCACAAGAAGCCCCAAACAAGATTATGGCATCGGCGCTATTCATAAGGCAGGAGGCTCATGTACACAACTTTCAAGGGTTCTTCTGTAGTACAACAGGAGTTTCTTCGATGGAGTGCAGTCCTACATTGTTTCCCGCATATTAGAATTTGACAGATTTGAATTAGCAAGTCTAAGTAGTACACTTTGAAGTTCATATGAGTTTGTATATGTGCTCAAAATGAAACAAAAAAACTAGGGTCTCGTCTAGGTGCAAAAAGCTGTTGGATGGCAAAAAAAAAAGGAGCCCCACCACATACCCTTGGTAAGAGCAAGTCGATATGTTGGTAGATGAATCTTAAAGACTAATTGTTTTGTTCATTTTAAAGGCTAGGCTGAACCATGAGATTTTTTGCTTTGATTCAAAAGGATCCTGTATTGCCATTAATTGTTTGAAGAGAGGATCAACCATGGGATATCCTACTCATTTTAAGGTGGGGCGAATTATGGTGCAATTGATCAATGGGGAGAGCGGGGAGAGTCTCCGGAAATAGTATTTACATGTGTTGGTGGGAAAAAAATTAGGACCCGTGGCAGCGCACGGGCATTCGGCTAGTAATTAGTTATATGTTGTTTTAACTCTTCCTGCCTCTCAATGATTTCACCATTTTATTTTATTTAGTTTCTTGATTGTATTCCTTCACTTTCTTTCGGAGCAACAACAATGGAAAAAAGGAGTGTTCCGGTCTCCATATTTGAACCAATCAACATGAGCACGCTATCTCCAATACATGTCTTGCTGATCCTCAAGGCGTTCCAGTTTGTATCTCAAAACGTGTTCATGGCGGACCGATTCCTTAAAAAACTGCACCATTAAGGCATCGATTTAATTCCTTCTTTGTTTTCTTGATGCTCTTCTCAAGGTCTCCTAGAACATTTTGATTCCAATGTTGAAACTTCATTGCAACTTTCTTTATTCTATCACTCACTGAACCAGAACCATAAACATCATTCCATGCCTCTTTCACAAGGTGTGCACACCTATCCTCTTGGAGCCATGCCGCCTCAAACCGAAAAGGAATATCAAATATGGGTGTAGGCGCCGGTGTAGAGCTGGTGTCAAGGATCACCAGGCGGTGGGCGGGGCTCGCCGTTAGTGATCTTCACAGCTTGATAGATATAACGCCATTCATTATTGGCAACTGCACGGTCAAGGCACTCTTTGATATAGCGGTTGTGGCAATGACTATGGTTTCTCCAGGTAAAAATATCTCCAATGAAACCTAGGTCAGTTAGGTCGCAAAACTTTTTGGGTACAGGTTGGTTGCTTCCGTCGTGCTTACATCCTACAGTGTGTGGAAGTAGGTATGACGTCGCTGTCATTGACGTATTAGGTGTTCGTCGCCGTTGTGCCACACACTATCAGACACTCAGGCGTCAGCTGTCGTCACAAGTACAATCCATACTACTCATGTTTTGATTAGTAGTACAAAATAACATGGACCATTAGATCCATGAGAATGTACGGCCCATATTTAAATGAGATACCATAAAAGTACTCAAAGAATTCCTCTGAAATAGAATCCTGCTTAAAAAAAATATTTTAACCAAAGAGGCCTTAAGCCCTTAAGTAGACGACGACTTCATCATCTTTGCCAGTTTTCGTGCCAACGCGGATCAACTATGTACTCTCTCCATCCTAAAAAAGATGTCTTAGATTTGTTAAAATTTGGATGTATTTGCATATTAAAATATATCTACGTTAATTCAAACTTAGACAAATTTACGACATTCTTTTTAGAACGGAGGGGTATCTAGTTAAGTATTTAGACTTGATGCATTTGTATCACAAAAGTTGAAACCATTAATATGAATTCAAGGAAGTAATATCTATTAGTGTGTAGACTCGCTCGAAGCTAAAACATCTTATATTTTAAAACGGAGGAAGTACTTATAAGGTTCGCATAAACATAAAGAATCTACTACTCTCTCTGTCCCGAAATGAGTGACTTGTGTTAGAGTACATATACGTGTATAGGCTAGAGATAGATTATGACTCTACATTGTGTTGAAGTATTGAAATAACCCTTATGAGGGTTTATATAGAGTTACACGAGGGTAGGTGGATACTTGGAGTATAAGATATAGAGTCCTAATCTATCTCTAGCTTATACACATATATGTACTCTAACAACTTGAACTTTTTTAAATTTGCGTGTGTATATAAACATTAAACATATCACTTGTTTCCGAACGGAGTGAGTACTATGAAATCATAGGCTGAGTCACTCGCCAAGGTTCTTGTACCCTTTTCGCAAAAAAAAAAGGTCCTTGTACCCTTATCTTACCGGCGCTCACGACCAAGATTTGGCACTTTTGTATACAATCTCGCCTATAAGAAAATTATCATTTCGGTTGGGAGATAACGTTATCTTGAGAATACTTTCTTCGAACACTGAGTCGCTGACCTAGCGAATCTTAAATTTGCACGAGAATGCACGCTGCACTCGTTGTTTTGAAAAATAACACCACGCGCCCATGTTCTTCTAGCTGCGTCAATGATCCGATAGGTTTCTGTTCCGCGTCGACCCGCCTTCCTATCCCCCTGGCAAGCGGGACCCTCCGCACGCCCCACTGAAAGGAAAGCAGCAACCGCCGCCGAGCACAAGGCCAACCCGTTTGTCAGTCTCGATCCATCTGCGATTATTTTCTTCCCGTCGGGCGCTGTCTGGATCGCTGGCAGAGAACTCGCATTCTCCGCGAGTGGACGCGCGCGGCCGCCCACAGGTCAGTGAGTCCGCGCCACAGATGCACATGCTTCTTCCTTCGACATGCTTCTGTTCAACCTTTTTCCGTTTCGCTTGATTCTTCTCCCTTGGCAATGCGCGCCCACCTCTATCGAGATTTCTAGGTGGATTTAGTGCCTTTTTCACTTAATTAATCATCCAGGAATTTTACCCTCTCTGTGCTAGTAGTAGTAGAAGAAGAGAAGCCCCCACCCGTTGAGGAATTCTTGGTATGGGTAATGGAATGGTCCGGATGTGTTTCTAACGGGCTTGACTGATTCTCGGCATGGTATACCCAGCAGGCAATGCATACTAAATTACTGATTGCTTCTGACTAGATTCCTCCTTCTAACCAAACACAAGTACTGTACTGGAATTTATTTGACTAGTTCATGATATTCAGCTAATCAGCCATCTTCATTTTGATGCTTCATTTTGTGCGCAGTGTCCCCCTTCTCTACATTTTTCTTGCTCCATTTTCTTGATTAGGATGAGCTGTAACCGGACCCTAACCAATGTATGGCCCTAGCTCATCCTCTGCACTAATTATGTTACCCCAGGAACACTACTGAAGAAGGGGATGCTTACCATGCACAGTTGCAGCAAAAAACAACTTGCACTGTTTGCCCTGCTCTTCTTCACATTTTACTCCCCCCAAACGGTCGTCGCGAACAAGAGGACTTTCCACATCACCGTAGCCTCCTCTAGATCATTGCTTGAGATCGACTCCAATTCTAGGCCTGCTCACGAGTGAGTTATGTTTTGCCCTTCCGTAATCTTCTGAAACACTATACTTTTTTCTAGTGTATTTGCAGATTTTTATGCTTAATTAGGCTTCAAAGTTCATATCCTTGGAGGTTGTCGCTAACTTGATCTTCAGTAAGGTGGAAACGGGACGACAGATGGAAGACAGCACTAGTAACATCACCAACACGACCGCGAATGCGACATCTGGGTGGAGCATTGTGAAGGAGGAGTTGACATATTTAGCTGGAAGTGCCCCTTTCAATAGCTGTCATGCTTCCACTATTGTAGAGGTACATGGTTTTCTGGATGCAGCAGCATTTTCTGAAAGGAAATACTGTAAATAAAAACTTATAGGGTGAAATTTTGTCTTGTTAGATCGAGAAAGACAACTTTTTGGTGGCTTATTTTGGTGGATCCAGGGAAGGTGCTCCGGATGTCAAAATATGGTTGCAGAGATACAGCGTAGGTTCAATCCATCCAGAGCACTTGTAACTGTGTTTCTTAGGATTATAATTCAGTTCCTCCTGAAAGTCTTGCATCTGTAGGATGGTTACTGGCATCCTCCACAAGTGGCTGATGAACAAGATGGGGTGCCCATGTGGAATCCTGTATTATTTCAGCTCCCTTCTCGCGAGCTCCTCCTCTTCTACAAGATTGGTCAAGAAGTTCAGAAGTAAGAAATTTTACATTCTTCGGCCTTGAATGGTTGATTGAAATGGCAAGAGAAGCTCAGGATAGAGCAGTTAGATGATGCAAAATGAAAAAGAATGATATAATTGTATCCGGCAACTTGTTCAGGTGGAGTGGTGCCATGAAAAGATCGTTGGATGGCGGCATATCTTGGTCACAGAGACAGCAGCTGCCGCCTGGTATACTTGGCCCTATCAAGAACAAGGCATGTCTAAATTTTTGGCGTTCACTGCCTCACATAATCTTCTGTACCATAAGCAGTGGTTTACATTTAACAGCACGACTATTAAGCTCTTTAGCATGTCAGTAGTAGTTTAGTGCTTAGTGTTCTTTTTCAGCATGATGCTATGTTTAATTTTTTTTATATAAAGTGATGCTATGTTTAATGCAGAAATTGAGTAAATTGGTTCCTCATGTCAACTTTTCTAATGCAGCCTTTCCTGCTTGAAGATGGTCGCCTACTGTGTGGGTCATCGGTAGAAAGCTGGAACTCATGGGGTGCATGGCTTGAGGTAACATACACTCTATATTTGTAGGAATAATGCAGTAACTGACATCAAGTGCTTATCACATCTTGCATTGTGGTTCTAACAAGTCCTCTTAACAACTTAGGTCACAAAAGATGCTGGCCGAACGTGGCGGAAATATGGTCCTATATACATAGAAGGTGAAACACTTGGGGTGATTCAGCCAGTTCCATACCAAACTGCCAATGGGACAATTCGGATGCTTTTGCGATCTTTTGACACAATTGGCCATGTCTGCTTGGCTGATTCTGCTGATGGAGGCGTGACATGGAGTTACGCCCATAAGACTGGGCTTCCTAATCCAAATTCTGGTTTGTTCTAAACCTGTTTGCCTATATTATCTTTCTCTTTGCTTCAATGCCCTTTTTTTGTATTGCAATTTTTTTTAGTACTCTCCGGAGACCACATTCCGTGGGAGCACATCAATAGATGATTTCTGTTTACAATGTTTGATAACTCTTTTTTCTCCACTCGAATTCACACCTCAAGGTATTGATGGAGTTAAGATGAAGGATGGAAGAGTAGTACTGGCTTACAACACCTTCTCCAGGGGCACACTTAAAATTGCAGTCTCCGCGGATGACGGTGATTCATGGGACGAAGTAATGACACTAGAGGACACCAAAGGTATGGAATTTTCATATCCTGCGGTAATCCAGACCATGGATGAGCTCGTACATGTTACATACACATACAACCGGACGCAGATTAAGGTAATTCCTCTGATGCATAAAAAAACTCTAGTCTTATTTTCTAGCAACAGTACTTCTATCAGTTAGCGCATTTTCCTAAAGAGTACACTTGCAATGCTTTGCAGCATGTTGTCCTTGAGGATTCTCGAAAAAAATCATGTTGTCCTTCAACCTAGGGGGCAGTGAGTTGTAAGCCTGCAACTACTGGGAGTCTTATGGCTAGCAATCGAAGGATCTTCAATTCAAAGCATCCGATTATGTGTTGTATTTTTCTGCTCAATGCAGCCTTTTATGTTTGAACAGTTGTACATGTGCTAAACGATTTAGCATAAGGTGTTCCGTGTCCGGCAGTTCTTTCTCTTCGCCTTTTTGTTGCGTAAACCAAATACATTTTTATTTTGGTTATGATTGTCACTCTGATACAACTTCCAACAAATAAAGTAGTACTACTAACTGTCATCACCATTGAAACCATTTTGATGTAATGATATATTTCTAGATTGTGGGAGACACTGGGTAGCACAATGGTGGTCATACCTCCATTCTGCGGTTTGCGGCAGGCTGGTGCAGCTTGGCCTATCTTCTCTGTGAGGCGCGGTTGGTGGCGGCGGTGCTCGCGGAGCTCTCCGGTCAGGTTGTGGTGGTTGTGGTTGTGGTGGCTGCTGTGCGCCGGTGGCGCTGTCGACGTGCAGGAGGTGTGTGGGCCAGTGGAGCGTGGGCTGGTAGTGTCGTGGTCTTCGTATCCTGTCCGGTTGTGTGGGGTTGTGGAGGCTGGTCTGCTCCAGGCGCAAGTCTGACGGCGCGATGTCTGTGGATGTCGCGGTCCTTCCTGGGGGCGTCGAGGAGCTCTCCAACCTTCCATCTCCCTCAGGTTCATGTCTTCAGGTGAAAACCTAGATCTTGCCTTGCAGGATCAGGCGACGGTGTCAGTCCTCTGCTGCTTCCCCTCTTGTGGGTGTCGTCTTGAAGTTGGGGATCCCCTTCATGCACTCCGCTGGGCTGGACATACACGACATCGAGGTTGGTGGGAGGTCAACCGGCAACGCGAGTTTTCCAAGTGGAAGCTAGTGTGTCAACGACAAGGGTGAGGAGCAATGATCTGGTAGCGGCGAGGCCGTGGTATCGGCTCTGTTCTGGCATGTCCGAGTGTCTTCATGTTGGTCTCCTCTCGATGTGAAGTCGAAGTTGCCATGCCCTTCAGTGCATCAGTTGGGCGACGTATGATGACCTACAAGAGGCGGTCAAGCGGTGAAGGTCTTCTTCGGTGTCTGCCTTGCGCATCTCCTCTTCGGAGCTCGTCTTCCGAATCGGTGCTGCCGACTTCTTCTCGAGGAGCCATCTGTTTGGCATATGCCGGCCTGAGCTCCGTGTTTGTGTAGCTTTTGTGGGTAGCGAGGGTGGTCGAGTGTGCCCCTCGCGACGGTCGTGTTCCCTGACGTTCATCGAGGGTGCTTGTGTTGGTTTTCAGCCGGTTTTCCCGCTATTAAACTGGCTGTCTCTATACTTTTGCTTTATTAATAAAAATGGCAAATCTTTTACCTTGTTTTAAAAAAACATGTATAACTTGGTTCTTGGGAGTTACTAGAAGCATACCCGACATTATAACTGGATCTCTTTAATAACTCTATTTTGTAAACGAAATGGTATAAAACATAAATAGGAACATACATGTTTGACTGGTCACAATAGTCCAGTTACTAAATTTAACTGATGTGAAATGGTTATGCATATGAGCGATAAAAAAATAGTGGTGTCGATAATTTAATGGTTATAAAATAATGTATGATGTGGGTAGTTTGCATGTATAGATAGCCAATTTATTAATGGTAACGCGGATGACATGGACAAATGTATGGTGAAATTAATGGATGATGTTCACAGCTTGTACTATGTAGAGATAGAGTATCATTATTCATTAATGCATACTAGCGACGAGATCCTACCGCCGATGACTATGAGTATCGTCACAATCTCGACAAGCGGCGCCAGATATGTGCACGCTCAAAGAGAAGCCGCTCAATTGCATCATGGCCACAAAACATGGAGAAAAAAAAGACAAGGTGTTAAAGTCCAAGCCCTAGGAATGTCCCGAATCTACATGGATTGGCGTGGATAAAGAGGAGGAAACGGGAAGAACACGACGAACTCAATGCGATGAACACGGTGGACTCATGAACACAACAATACAAGGATGATTGCTCTCGCCGGTGGCCACCGATTCACAAAATCCCCTCGGGAGAGATTGGGAATGACGCTTCTTCGGATCCCAACCATAAAAGGATGAATGCTCAAAGGGGATCTTGAGAACTCAACCACGATCACTCGATGGAGAACCTTGTACAACTTGTAGATTCAATCTGTAGAGGTGCGGGTAGGGGAGAGACAAGATACCAATAAGTTTAATCTCATATTTGAGCCATATGGGGCTATTTATAAGCTAAGGGCCTGCTTGGAATGCTGTTTTTTAAACAAAACCCCCGGATTACACGGAGCTTCTAGGTTTAGCATCTTCACAGAATAAAAACGACAGGATTAAATACGACAATCCAAGCGGGGCGTAAGGGGGTGAACGAGTTGTGGAATTTGGTGGAACGATCGTTAGCCTCTAGGGCTGATCGGTTACGTGTTAATATAGTGTAGAGAATAGCCCTCTACGTGGCGTACAAGAGGTATGTATACAATCGGAGTACTACTCCGTATTGTATACAAAAGACATCATATTACAACTCTAACACTCCCCCTTAATCTAAAGCTTGTAAAAATTTAGATTACGTTTAAACTCATCTAATTTCTTAGAACATAAAACCTTAATAAAACCATTTGCTACCTGATCTTTGCTGGAAATGAACCTGACTTCAAGCTGTTTATTTGCAACCCGTTCTCGAACAACATAGAAGTCAATTTCAATATGCTTGATACGAGCATGAAAAACTGGATTAGCAGAGAGAAAAGTAGAACCAAGATTGTCACACCACAAGCATGGTTTTTCCTTGAGAGCTACACCAAGTTCACGCGCTAGAGCCTCAACCCAAATCAACTCAGCTGTAGCATTGGCAAGTGACTTGTACTCAACTTCTGTACTTGAACGTGACACTGTAGGTTGTTTCCTAGAACTCCAAGATATGAGATTAGGGCCAAAGAAAATTACAAAACCTCCAGTGGATCGCCTGTTATCTAAATCACCAGTCCAGTCCGCATCTGAGAATGCTCTCAGTAATGTGGATGAAGACTGTTGAAAAGTTATATCAATCGTACGTGTACCATGAATGTACCTTAGGATCCGTTTGCCTGCTGACAAGTGAGAAGTTGTGGGAGCATGAAGAAATTGACACACCTTATTAACTGAAAAGAAAAATTAGGTCGTGTTAGTGTCAATACTGAAGTTCACCAACAACATTTCTATAACGTGTACTATCTTCATCACCAAGTGAGACACCATCATGAAGAGACAGTGTGTCACTACTAGATAGAGGCGTTGGACATGATGTGCATGTAGTCATTCCAACTCGAGAAAGAAGGTCAGCTTCATATTTATCCTGATTCAGAAGTAAACCATGTTCCTGTTTGTAAATCTCAAGACCCAGAAAATAATGAAGCTCTCCAAGATCCTTGAGAGCAAATTCCTTACTTAAGCTGTTCAGCAACCCTTGAACAGCAATATCTGAAGAATTGATCACAATAATATCATCAACATAAATAAGAAGAAACATCTGAATCCCTGACTTGTTAAAGAGGAACAAGAAGGTATCTGCCTTAGATGGAACAAAACCAAGTGTATAAAGTTTGGAACTAAGACGAGAATACCAGGCTTGTGGAGCCTGCTTCAGTCCATAAAGAGTTTTGTCAAGTTTGCAAACATAATGTGGCATAGCGGAATACTCAAAACCTAGTGGTTGTTTCATATACACTTCCTCTTCCAGAACACCATGTAAGAACGCGTTCTTGAGATCTAGCTGCCGAAGGTTCCACCCTCGAGAAACAGATATGGAAAGAACAAGTCTAATGGTTGCAATTTTAACAACTAGACTGAAAGTATCCTCATAGTCAAGACCATGCATTTACTTAAAACCCTTTGCAACAAGACGAGCCTTATATTTGTCAATGGTGTCATCAGCATTTTTCTTGACACGATAGACCCATTTGCAATCAATAATGTTCCTATGAGAGCTTGGGGGCACTAAATGCCAGGTCTTGTTAGCCATAAGTGCATCATACTCATCTTGCATTGCACTTTTCCACCTTGTATCAGCAAAAGCTTCACGAATATTTTGTGGTTCTCCTGTAGATATTAACAATAACTAGCGAATTGTACCATCAGTACGAATTTTTGGTTCTTTGATACCTTGTTGTAAACAGGTCTGCGGTTGACCGATAGAATCAGCAGCAAAGTTCTCAGTAGTATTAATTGGTGTAGAAGATCCTGAGCTGTGATCGCCTTCCCCTACCGTGACGGGTGATGCAGGCGCCACAGGAGAATCGAAGTCAGGCGTGACGCAACCTGGCGACGTGGAGGACGCGGAACCAGTCATTGGCGTGGCAGGCGCGGAATCCTGTCCTGGCGAAGAGCGCGTGGGTCCACGCGTGAGCGCGTCGTGCGCGGGTCCACGCGTGAGCGTGTCGTGCGCGAAACTACCTCCTGGCACCGTACGCGGCAGGGACAGCATGCCACCACCTCCTGGCACCGTAGAGGCGGGGACTGCGGGCCACCTGGAGGCGGGGACCAGGGGCAGGAACCGCGTGGCGCAGGCGTCGAGGGAGATCCGATCGGCGCAGGATCCGACGCCGATTCTTCCAAAAAATCGTCCTCGGGATCAGGAAAACTTTGTCCCGTAGCGTCTGTTTGACTGGAATCATCATTTGATATGCTGTTTTCTTTAGCAGATGCAAAATTCTGTGTATGAACCTCTTCATTAGTAACCTGTAGAGTATCAACAGTAGGAACAATATGCAGATAATGATCATTAGTGTGCACACCCCTATCATGTGACGCCGAGGAAGAAGTGTTTTCTAGAGGAAGAAGAAGAATTTCTTCACTCAAGCGGCGGCCAACATTTGGATGAAGGGATGCAAAGGGAAAAACATTCTCATAAAAACAACATCTCTGGAGATATAAACACGACCAGTTGTGACGTCAAGGCATTTTACTCCTTTATGTAGGGGACTATATCCAAGAAAAACACATCTCTTAGAACGAAAATATAACTTACGTTTATTGTAAGGGCGTAAGTTAGTCCAGCATGCGCAACCAAACACACGAAGTGATTCATAGTTTGGTTTGATGTTTAGAAGTTTTTCAGCAGGAGTTTGAAGGTTTAGAACTTTTGTGGGTAACAAATTGATGAGAAAAGTGGCTGTAAGGAAGGCATCATCCCAGTATTTTGTGGCATAGAAGAATTGGCAAGTAAGGAAAGACCAACTTCAATAATATGACGATGTTTGCGCTCAGCTGACCTATTTTGTTGGTGGGCATGAGGACAAGAGACATGATGAGTAATGCCTATGTGTTGGAAGAAATCATTGAGTTTTTCATATTCACCTCCCCAATCGGTTTGCATGGTGATGATTTTTCTATCAAACTTGCACTCAACATATTGTTGGAAATTAAGAAACACTTGATACACTTCAGAGCATTTTTAGCAAATATATCCAAGTAAACTTTCTAAAATCATCGATAAAACTTACATAATATGAGTGTTTGCCAGCAGAGACAGGAGCTGGACCCCATACATCACAAAAAAACTTGTTCCAAAGGAACAATAGACACACTAGTGGATGTATGGTAAGGTAACTGATATGTCGTAAACGTATCTATAATTTTTGATGCTCCATGCTTGTTTAGTATCTACTTTGCTTTGTCTACACTTTGAAGTGTTTTTATATGTTTTTTGGTACTAACCTATTAACAAGATGTCATAGTGCCAGTTGCCTGTTTTCTGCTGTTTTTGGTTCCAGAAAGGCAGAAAATCAATATTCTCGGAATTGGACGGGACAGAAGCCAAAGTCGTTATTTTCCCGGAGCAACACGGAACCACGAAGAAGAGGTGGAGGAGGACACCAGGGTGGCCACACCCCCTAGGCGTGGGCCAGCCCCGGTGACGCCCACAGGGGGTGTGGGCCCCCTGTCCCTCCACCGAACTTGCCTCCTTCGCCTATAAGAAGCCTCCGACCCAAAAACCCTAAATCATCTGGTGGAAATCCACAAAAACCTCTGCAGGCCGCCGCCACCGAAGGGGAGATTCGGGGGATAGAAAGTCTCTGTTCTGGCACCCTGTCGGGACAGGGAAGTGCCCCTGAGCCATCTCCATCGATCTCATTTGCCATCTTCATCACCGTTGCTGATTTCCATGATGAGGAGGGAGTAGTTCTTCCTCAAGGCTAAGGGCTCTACCGGTAGCTATGTGTTCATCTCTCTCTCTCTCTCTATGCATGATCATGTTGTGATCATGAGCTTTGTAATCAAGTAGATCTACTCTGCTACTTAAATGCTTTAATAGATCTCTGCTCTCCCCATGTGTGTGAAAGTTACAGCGTGCACACCATGGTGGCACTTAGGCTAGAGTCTACATAAATACTCATCGTGCTTTAGTAGATCTATGCTTTTCCCCACGTGTGTGAAAGTGACAGCGTGCTCGCCGTGTGTGGCACTTAAGCTAGATTACATATATATTCATGAGTTATATTTGGAGTTGGATGTCTTTATGAAATTGTGGTGTTTGTTGGAACCATCTAGCGCTCAAGGTGACAGTGTGGGGTTATTTAGAGGGGGAAGGCGGACTTTGAGGAGTGCTATTATAGCCCTACCATGGATTAGAGTGTCCAATCGGAGAGTAGTTAAGAGTAGTATCATTAAGAGAAGATATTTATATGAGAGAGTGTTCACTAGTGAAAGTATGATTCATAGGCCTTGTTTCTAAACATTGAAACACCGTTTGCTACTAGATCTGTTGAATGTTTGCTTGCTTCCTTCTTGTTGCCTTTAGTCTTTACCTCACCGTCAAGCCATTTTCTGGCATCGTTACCGCTTGTATTTCACTATCTCTTTGCCGAACTAGTGCACATATACACCTGATAAGTGTATTGGGTGTGTTGGGGACACAAGAGACTTCTTGTATCTTGATTGCAGGGTTGCTTGAGTGGGATACCTTTGATCACTTCCTCCCTGAGTTGGATAAACCTTGGGTAATCCACTTAAGGGAAACTTGCTGTTGTTCTACAAACCTCTGCACTTGGAGGCCCAACAACTGTCTACAAGAATAAAAGTGCGTAGACATCAAGCTATTTTCTAGCGCCGTTGCCTGGGAGGAAAGGTAAAAGGCACTCACACATGTTACCCCACGGCAACAGCAAGCCAGAAAGCTATTTTCTGGCGCCATTGCCGGGGAGGTAAGGTAAAAGGTACTCACATCCTCCGGTGTGAGTGCTCGAAGTTATTTCCTTTAGATTCTGCAATTGTGTCTTTTGTTTCTTGCTTTCACTAGTTAGGCTTAATGGAAAACAACAACACAATTAGAGGGCTTTATAGTGTGTATCTTGAGTTAGGACATGAAGTGTTTGAGGAGAAAATTTAAAAACCTATGGAACTTTATTTGCATGCTAATAGCAATGTTATTAGTATGAATTATTTGGATACCATTGTTGCTAATGCTATGGAAACGTCTAAGCTTGGGGAAGCTAGTTTTTATGAAAATGATCTTTTTAGTTCCCCAGCTTTGGAAGAAAGCTATTGTATTGCTTATGATGGTACCAAACCTCCAATATATGATGATTACAATGATGAATATGATATTTTCAGTCCACCTACTATTGAGGAGGAAATCAATTGTGATTACAATATGCCTCCTATATTTGATGATTATGGTGATGAGAATAGTAATGATAGCTATTTTGTTGAATTTGCTCCCACTACAATTAATAAGAGTGACTATGCTTATGTGGAGAGTAATAATTATTGTATGCATGTAGCTCATGATAAGAATGTTTTATGTGATAGTTATATTATTAATTTTATTCATGATGCTACTGAAAGTTATTATGAGAGAGGGAAACATGGTTTTATGTATCTCAACAATATTAAGTTTCCCCTCTTTATGTTGAAAGTCTTGAAGTTGCACTTGTTTTGCTTTCATATTCTTGTTACTCTGTGCTTTCATGACTTTTTTCTTTACAACATTCCTATGCATAGTAAGTGGGTTAGACTTAAATGTGTTTTGAATTTGCTTCTTGATGCTCTCTTTTACTTCAATTCATATTTCTTATGTGAGCATCTTCTCAAACTATCAAGCCTAACTTAAAGGTGTTAAAGAAAAGTACTTGTTGTGAGATAACCCAAGAGTTTTCTTGAGTCTTGGAAGTTATTACTTCAGTAATAACCTGTACTTATCCTTTTTGTTTGATTTTTGTGCCAAGAATGACCTCTAATAAGAGGGAAGTAAGAGTTTGGGAGTTGCTGTCCCGAAACAGATTTTTGTACTCCACCGTAAAAAATTGTGAGAAATCTCTGTAAGTCTTATTGAGCTGATATTTTATGAATAAATCCCCTAGTATGTTAGCTAACTTTCGTTAGTTCAACACTTTTTGATTTGAGCAACAGATGGTCTTCAAAAAAATCGGTTTCTACCCGCTGGTCTGTTTTGACAGATTTCTGCCATTATTTGCATTTGCTTCTTATCGATTCCTTTTTGGGTTCTTTTTTGGAAATTGAGATTTTTGAGGGAATTGCTACAGTAGTTTGTGTTTTTAGTGAAAGTTTTGTTGTTCCAAAGATAAGCCTAAAGGTCTATTATCTTTTGAATACACTAATGTTGCTAATGAAGATTGTGTGAAGTTTTGTATGAAGGAAAAAAATTCAGGTGTAGAGAAAGAATGATGTAATGAGATGAATTATGGACAGAAGCTCAAGCTTGGGGATGCCACCCCGTGTCATCCCAAGAAATATTCAAGAGGTACAAGCGTTAAAGCTTAGAGATTCCCAATGCATCCCCTTCTTCATCAATAAAAATCTCAGGTCTTTCTAGACACTTCGTTTTTATTGTTTCATGCACTGTTGTGTTGTTCTTGGAGCGTCTTAGTTTTCATTTTTGGTTTTCGTTTGCTTAGTTTGCTTGAGTAAAGTTGTTTGATTACAACACACTTATTTTGGAGAGAGACACACTCTGTTTTCATTGCCTAGAACACTAGTTTTCATTCTTATTGTTTTGTGAGTGTTCTCTTTTGCTAGCACTGTGTTTAGCCTTAGATTTCTTGTGCTTTTAGCTTAGAACTTTTTAGTTAATGTTTGTGGATTTTTGAGACTTGATCACTGGTCTTTATTGATTATTATCTTTGTGAGTTGTTTCAAATAAGTTGATTGGTGTTGGGAAAGAGTAGAAAGTTTTATGCTTATGGTGGTACAAAAGGGAGCTTGCTTTGACTGTGACTTAGACTTTATCATGTCATGCTAGATGTTGTTTTTACCTTATGATTAGTGATTATTGTTGTAGCATGTGTTGTTCCAAACAATTAGGATTGCTTAATGTGCCTTGAAAGAATCATGCGTTGTTTTAGCATACAAAAGCATAGTATTGTGGTATTCTCCTTTGATGCTTTGTTTGGGTTGACTTGGCACATGCTCACACCATGTTATGACTATAAACAAGTCACCATAGCCTCTATGATCATTTAGTCCTTGACTTCTAGTGCCACTTTATGCTTTGATTAGTAATGTTTTGTCGCTCTGCATGATTATGGCCATTATTGCTCTCTTAGTTGGTCGCTCCTAGTCTTTTGCTAGCCTCCACTTGTATTGAGTAAGCTCTACTCATGCATCCAACTCCCAAGAAACCAAGTTATTACAAAGTGTCCACTATAAACTCCTATGCATGGTGTGTTACACCATTCCAAGTATATTCTTGTTTTCAGCTATCTTCCAATTAAAAAGTATTTTGTTATGTGAAAACTTAGTGATTAAAGCTCTCACGAACTTGATGGCACACTTTATTTTTCTTGTCCCTAATAAACTTGAACCATTGTGTCATATATGTTGTATATGCTTGCACTTATACGTTGGAATTAGCAGAATCGTGCTGTCACGGGGAACACTTTCAACATTGCACTTATACTTTGTACACAGTTGATATCATGCTCTTTTGTCTATGGATGTCGCCGCTGTGAAATAAAAAGGGAGCTTGTAAGTCCATGGAGTTATGTATTTTGTGTTAGAGAAACGCCTGGGCCGCTAGCCTAAGCCATGCCTAATAGGGTGGAAACTTGCAGCGTCACCATAATGAGCAATCTGTGAAGCATCCTTAATAAAACCTATGAAAATAGCAAATAAAAAGATCGCTGAGATGCTCATTGTCTGCTTGCCTTGTCATTTTGGTTATGGGATAGCTCTTGTACCATGTGCAAGGGGTACCCCGTTGGCGGTTCTCTATGATACACATGTACTTACTATGACAAGAACTTACAGGTGACCAAAGTTGAGTAGCATGAGGTGCGGCCCTCGTATTCAAGGGACATGAGATTGCCAACTTATAATTTGTCAAGCATATACTCCATAGTTTGTTCACTTTAACCTTAATCACTTCAAGATGCTTATGATAGGGGCAATGAGAGCTGAAAACTAACGAGTACCATAATTTTTGGAAGCTCTTTTTGAAACATGAAATCCCTGCTTCCCTTGTGAAGGGCCTATCTTCCACTTTTATATTGAGTCTCCACCTTCTATCCTTAGGCACCAATTAAGAGAGCATAGTTGTCATTCTTAGTTATATGTGCATTGTCCCAAAACTTATTGATTGATTCATATTGTTGATATTACTTGTTCTTGTGCTATTTGTATCTAGTCACCCTTATGAAATTTGAAGGTGTCCTATGCATCTATTTGATACTCCATGAGGGACAAGTTGAATGCCACTATGCTATATTTTCTATATGTGAAACAAACAAACGTTTTTCAATGCATGTTATTCATGATATTTGTTTGTAACCTTTCATGTTGCATGCATAGTTACTTTGTCTTACTGTCAGAACTTCTTCTTTCATGCTCATGTTTAGAGTACTTTGATCCCAACTTTCAATTCTTGCAAGTGGTCTGATCTTTCATGACCCACAAGTATAGGGGGTGTATCGTAGTACTTTCGATAAATAGGAGTGTCGATCCCAATGAGGAGCAGAAGGTGCTGAACAGTGGTAAGGAGCAGGAAATCCCTATGAATACTTAGCAAACGGATTTTTAGTGGTTTTCTGACAAGGCAACAAAACAAAGAGCAAGTAACAGAAGTAACGAACAAACGGAGCAAGTGGCCCAATCCTTTCTTAGCAAAGGACAAGCCGGTGGAAATACTTATAAGAACCAAACGTTCTCGAGGACACATGGGAATTATGTCAATTGCTTTCGCTTCAAATAGCTGAGTACTCTTCTCTGGTGTTTGTAAGTGTTGTGTGGGTGAACCTGTGCTAACATACCGCCCTTCCTAGGACTAATACATACTTGTGATTAAACCCCCTGCAAACATTCGTAACTATAGGAAAGTAATTAAGATATAAATCTAACCATAGCCTTAAACTCTGAGATCCTACACTCCCTTGTGCAAAGGTGTCCTAACGGGGGTTCAGGTTTCTGTCACTCCGGCAACCCCACGATTAGTAGCCAAATACATGATGCATCCCCCTAGGCCCATAAATGGTGAAGTGTCATGTATTCGACGTTCACATGACACCACTAGAAGAATAGCACCACAACTTAAATACTAAACCATTGAATAATAACTCATCACAGATTCACTACTAACAACATGACTTCTCCCATATCCTCAAGAACTAAACGAACTACTCACAAGACATCATATGGACCAAGATCAAAGATGATATGATAATGGATAACAATCTGAACATAAACAATAATCCAATGGTTCCACTCACAAGCATCAACTACAATAGTAATCAACACCGGGAAAGTTTCCCCTAAGAACTAATGCAATATCCAACACAATTGTTACAGCGGGACGGAGTGGTGATGATGGTGCTGGTGGAGATGATGGTGTGGATGATCATGATGATCCCGATGAATCCTAGCTTGATGACGGTGTTGATGGCGACGGTCTCCCCTCTCCGGGATGGAATTCCCCCGACAGAAATCTGTCTGTCGGAGAGATCTTTCTCTCTCGGTGTTTTCCGCCCCCAGAGGCGGCGGAAATCTATCTGTGGTCGCTCCCCTGGTGTTAGGATTCCGAAGGGAAGATATAGGCGAAGGGGCGGAGTCGGAGGCCGGGCAGGTGGGCCACACCTGCCCTAGGCGCGGGGTCAAGTGGGCCCGCGCCTAGGGAGTGTGTGGGCCCCCTGAGGCCCATATCCGTCCCTCCTTCTGGCTTCCTTCGTATTCTGGTAAAATAATATGTTTCCATATTTTTGTGGTATTTTTCTGATCTTTGCGAAATTGCACCGAAACGCCTTCTTTTCCATCAGAATCCAGACTCTGGCAGTCCATCCTCCAAGAATCATCCAACATGCATAAACAGATGAAAAGCCATAATTAATACCTCATAATAAGACAAATATCAATGAATAGAGGTAAATTGTGATATAGAATGGTGATGCAAATTGGGCGTATCAACTCCCCCAAGATTAGACTTCGCTTGTCCCCAAGCGAATACTGAGCTCAGTAAACATGTCCACAAGTTTATGGAGTGAAGTGTCGATAAAAAGAATACAAACAAGAAGCATCACACTTACTGTTGCACAACTCATAGAAAAAAGCAACTCACCATTATATAACTTAGCTTGCAACCATGTACAGCAGTCACAATAGAGATGCATAAAGATAAATCATAATTGTAATTGGCAAACTTGTTCTTGGTCAGAGAACACCTGGCAAACAGTTTCACAAAAGCTTTTTGTAGAAGTTTCAAAACAGGAACACTCTTTGCTCAAAAAGTTTTTTTCACAAGTGAAGGCTTTCAAAGTAATACTCGATAGATAAGAGTTTTGTGCAAACAAGGAAGATAAAGAACATGATTGAATAAATCACCATATGAATGCTTGAAACACAACAACTCAAATGCTTGCTGGAGATAGAGAGGAAGTAGGTTTACTGACTCAACTGGTAACTAGGAGGAAGGTCCCTTTTTAGAGGGTAGCAGGGATTACAAGTCATAAAGAGCTTTTAAAATATTATGGTACTTACAAGCTTTAAGCCCTCATTGCCCCTATCATAAGCATCTTGAGATGATTAAGGTTAAAGTGAACAAAGATGGAGTATATGCTTGACGAAATATAAGTTGGCAATCTCATGTCCCTTGAATATGAGGGCCACTCCTCATGCATACTCAACTTTGGGCCCAGGTAAGTTCTTGTCATTGTAAGTATTTGCATATCATTGAGAACCGCCAACGGGGTACCCCTTGCACATGGTACAGGAGATTTCTCATAACCAAAATGACAAGGCAAGCAGACAATGAGCGTCTCGGCAATCTTTTTATTTACTATGTGCATAGCTTTTTATTGAGGATGCTTCATAGATGACTCACTATGGTGATGCTGCAAGTTTCCACCATGATTAAGCATGGCTTAGGCTAGCGGCCCAGGCGTTTTTCTAACACAGGATACAAACTCCATGGACTTACAAGTTCCCTCTTTATTTCACACCGTTTACATCCATAGACAAAATAGCACGATATCAACTGTGTACAGAGTACAAGTGCAATGTTGAAAACGTTCCCCATGACAGCACGGTTCTGCTAATTCCAACGTATAGATGCAAGCATATACAACTTCGATGTTCACAATGGTTCAAGTCTATTTGGGATAAGTAAATAAGGTGTGCCATCAAGTTCGTGAGAGCTTATTAACTAGTTTTCACATAACAAAATACTTTTAAATTCGAAAGGTAGATGAAGCTTGAGAATTTGCCTGGAATAGCAAAAGCTACTAGGTAGATATGGTGGACACAAGTGGTAAAAGTTTTGGTTTGAAGGATTTTGGAAACATGAGAAGTATGCCTTCTCAAAACAGGTTTTTGGCTAGCAAGGATGGGTAGCAAGCAAGAGAGCTGAAAGAAACAAGCAAACATACAAGTAATAAAGCCAAACATGCAATCTTCCTTGAAGACACAAAAGAATCTTAAATAAAGAATACTAAGCTTATGAGCCACAAGAAAGAAAACAAATGATACGAAATACCTGTAAGCTTTTTCTTTCTTTTTCTCTTTCATAGTAATGCTACTGACCAGAACTCAGTTTGCCAAAACCAATTTAGATCCACTTGATGATCCCAAAGTGGTGCCAATACCGATCAACAAGATCCATCATATAATAGAGATTGCAAACTAAAATAAGAAGTGCAAAAATTAAAAGATGAGACTTCTCATTTATATTCAATAAAGGCACTCACACCAAGGGATACATAGATAATCAACTAAAGGAGAGACACTTTCACATGCAAATCAAACTATAAGATAACCTCTCTACCACATATATGAATCCACTAAAAAGGTAAAAGATAATGGTGGTGATACCGCGACACTCCCCCAAGCTTGGAACAAGCCAAGGGGATGCCAAACCTGATGACAAATTACTCGTTCGGTGGTGGTGGTGTTCTCTTGTCAAGCTCCTGAATAAGTTTCCTCAACTCCTCGAACTCAAAAGTAAGAGTACGGATTAGCTCTGAGTTTTGATCTATACGGTTCATGATCATGTCAGTTCGAGAATCCCAGTTCTTGTTATTCTTTCCCCACTCTTCATCCTTAGCATGATCCTTCTCTGCATTGTTAGAACGAGGCATATCCCAAACCGAGGGAAAATTCCCTTTGGGCACATGTTGATATTGATATTCATGTATAAGTGTATGGAAGGGTCTCTTGTTACGTGGAGGAGATGATCGTGGAGAGAGAGAGAGTATGACGTCGAGATTTCCCTCCTGTAGACATCCATGGTGTCCTCTTAAGCTTGGTAGGTCGTGCCACCAAACCAATACTTGCGACGGTAGCGCGAGTGTCCGGTTTCTTATCCTCCTCCATGTCTCCTTCATAACCTACCAAAATCTCCTCCTCCTTGGGGACTTTAGGTTCTTCTTCCTCGGGCTTCTTGCCTTTGTCGTTGGCGGAGGCCATGGTGCTCTAAACTTGAGAAGATTTCCTGACAGAAATAGATTGAAACAAAAACACGATGAGAACACGATGCACGAACCTCGGGGGATCCAGGGGGTTATATATTACAAAGTTTCAATACATAAGGAAGGTTTTGCCACAGAAACAAGGCGGAGACGGAGTTCGAGGGTGGAACACCCCCCTCAGGCGCGGCTAGGCTAGGCCCACGCCTAGGGTGGGTTTGTCCACCCCGGGCTCCGTTTCCTCTTCAGTTTCGTCTCGTAACTTCCCTTATGTATTAAAAACATCAAAAATATAAAAAGATTAGGGTTTCACGAACCTTCTGTTTTCACCACTTTTACCTATTCAAAGACGAACTCTGCAGATTCCTTTTCTCTTTCTCCTGAAAATTTCCTTCTTACAAAACCCTTGCACAAAATCAATGAGTGTAAGCAAAAGAAATAAACCTTTGGTAAACACTTCAACTGAAAACCCATCAAAACAAAAGCTTCTGTAAGAGGCATATGCAAATGAAGGTAGAAATCTGTCAAAACAGACCAGCAGGTAAAGATTGATTTTTTCGAAGACCTTCTGTTGCTCAAATCAAAAAGTGCATAACTGATGTAAGTTGGGTAACAACTTGGAGAACAATCTCAGAAAAATGCAGCTCCATCCTAAGTACTGAGCTTCCTCACGAATTTTTACAATGCAGCACAAAAATCTGTCCCAGGACAGCCACTTTTCACAACTCCTCTACTTCACAAAAGTAGTTGAACTTGACACAAAAACCAAAAAAAGGATAAGGAGCGGTTATTACAGAGGTAATAACTTCCAAGAATCGACAAAACTCTTGGGTTATCTCCCAACAAGTACTTTTCTTTAATGCCTTTAAGTTAGGTTTAAAACTTCCAAAGATGCTCACAAAGGATATATATATTTGAAGTGAAAGAGAGCATCAAGAAGCAAATAACCAACACACTTGAGTCTAAACCACTTCCTATGCATGGGGGTATCATGATAAAACGAATTGTTGAAACAAAAAGCCACTAGCCTAGGAAGACAATACAGATGCAACTTTAAAGCTTTCAACATAAAACGGGGAAACTTAACATCATTGAGATGCATAAAACCATGCTTCCCTCTCTCAAAATAACTTTCAGTGGCATTTTGAATAAAGTTGACAATATAACTGTCACTGGAAACAAACTTTATCATCAGAATAAGCATACTTACAGTCATCAAAAAGAGGTCCAAGGTCATAGACTGGATCAATAGAAGACGTTGTTCCATCCTGAAATCTTTATTAGGCAAGCTATTTTCACAAGGAGCTTTAGCAAATTTGGAAAAGTTAAACTCATAAGAATCTCCATCAAACTTAGTTAAAACTTTTTCCTTCTTACAATCAATAATAGCTCCACAAGTGTTCAAGAAAGGTCTACCAAAAATGATAGGTCAAGTTTTGCTAGCTGTTGAATTAAGCACTAGAAAAACAGCAGGATATTTAATCTTACCACAGAGAACCTCCAGATATCTTACAATGCCAATGGGGCAAACGGTTTCCTTATTAGCAAGGTGAATAACCACATCAATGTCCTCAAGCTCACAAGGACCAATTTCATGCATAATTTCCCTATAAAGCTCATAAGGAATAGCACTAGAACTAGCACCAATATCACATAAACCATAGTAGCAATGATCACCAATTTTAACAGAAAGCACAGGAACACTAGCTTTTCTAGCCTTACTAGGATGAGATATAATATTAGAAGTGTCTTCACAGAAGACAATGTGCCCATCCTCTATATTTCTAGTGACAGTGTCTTTCACAATAGCTACCACAGGTTCAACATTCAAATGCTTACCAGGCTCCACAGTTTTCATTGTACCTTTATTATTTACACTAATAATCATAGAATACTCCTTCACCTTAGCTGGAAAAGGCATTTTCTCAACATGAGGTTCAGGCACAATATGATTAGTAGTACAAACTTGAGTACTTCTAACTAGAACATGATTAACAACATCTTTATAATGAGCATGGTACTTGTTCCACTTCTTCTTGGGAATTTCAATGTAAGAGGCAAAGGCCTTAAAATAGTTGGAAATACTTTAGGAATCAAGACCAAACTCATTGCTAATATCACGGAAGTTATCAGTTCCCATAAAAGATTTAATGCATTCATAATCATAGTTTATACCTAACGTTCTTCCTTTGTCATTCTCCCAAGCTTCAGTGTTATCTTGAATACAGTCTAAGAGATCCCATTTAGCTTCTTCCTTCATATGTGTGAATGATCCAGCACAAGAAGCATCTAGTAAATCTTTATCATGAAGAGAAATCCTAGCATAAAAGTTATTGATAATAATATTGTTAGGGAGTTCATGAATAGGACATTTAAGCATTAGTAACTTCAATCTCCCCCAAGCTTGAGTTGTACTCTCTCCATCAAGAGGCCAAAAGTTATATATAAGATTTCTATCCTTATGAATCTCACTGGGAGGATAAAATTTAGAGTAAAAGAGAGATGCCATCTCCTCCCATTCCATGGATTGTCCATTCTTCAGCATCTTGTACCATTCTTCAGCTCTCCCTTTCAAGGATATGGAGAGTAACTTCTTATTCACCTGTTCAGTTGTGATACATGCACACTTAAACAACCAGCATAATTCATGGATAAAAAGCAAGTGATCACCAGGATGGACAGTTCCATCCCCAAAGTAATAATTATCCATAACATGATTAACAATATTTGTAGGTATCTTAAAAGGATCTATCTCAATAGGAGGAGGTTCATCTACTACCCTAGCAGTGGTAGTAGTTTCCCAGATAGAAAACCAAGTGGGTTATCCATATTGGAAACAAAGTAACAAGCAGTAACAAGAGCAATACTCACAGTAGAAGTTTCCCTTGCCAGTTCCACTCTTCAATAGCGCTTCACTCCCCGGCAACATCGCCAGAAAATAGTCTTGATGACCCACAAGTATAGGGGGTGTATCGTAGTACTTTTGATAAATAGGAGTGTTGATCCCAATGAGGAGCTGAAGGTGCTGAACAGTGGTAAAGAATAGGAAATCCCTGTGAATATTTAGCAAACAGATTTGTAGTGGTTTTCTGACAAGGCAACAAAACAAAGAGCAAGTAACAGAAGTAACGAACAAATGGAGCAAGTGGCCCAATCCTTTCTTAGCAAAGGACAAGCCGGTGGAAATGTTTATAAGAACCAAACGTTCTCGAGGACACATGGGAATTCTGTCAAGTGCTTTCGCTTCAAATAGCTGAGTACTCTTCTCTGGTGTTTGTAAGTGTTGTGTGGGTGAACCTGTGCTAACATACCGCCCTTGCTAGGACTAATACATACTTGTGATTAAACCCCCTGCAAACATTCGTAACTACAGGAAAGTAATTAAGATATAAATCTAACCATAGCCTTAAACTCTGAGATCCTACACTCCCTTGTGCAAAGGTGTCCTAACGGGGGTTCAGGTTTCTGTCACTCCGGCAACCCCACGATTAGTATCCAAATACACAATGCATCCCCCTAGGCCCATAAATGGTGAAGTGTCATGTATTCGATGTTCACATGACACCACTAGAAGAATAGCACCACAACTTAAATACTAAACCATTGAATAATAACTCATCACAGATTCACTACTAACAACATGACTTCTCCCATATCCTCAGGAACTAAACGAACTACTCACAAGACATCATATGGATCAAGATCAAAGATGATATGATAATGGATAACAATCTGAACATAAAGAATAATCCAATGGTTCCACTCACAAGCATCAACTACAATAGTAATCAACACCGGGAAAGTTTCCCCTAATAACTAATGCAATATCCAACACAATTGTTACAGCAGGACGGAGTGGTGATGATGGTGCTGTGGGAGATGATGGTGTGGATGATGATGATGATCCCAATGAATCCTAGATTGATGACGGTGTTGATGGCGACGGTCTCCCCTCTCCGGGATGGAATTCCCCCGACAGAAATCTGTCTGCCGGAGAGATCTTTCTCTCTCGGTGTTTTCCGCCCCCAGAGGCGGCGGAAATCTATCTGTGGTCGTTCCCCTGGTGTTAGGGTTCCGAAGGGAAGATATAGGCGAAGGGGCGGAGTCGAAGGCCGGGCAGGTGGGCCACACCTGCCCTAGGCGCGGGGTCAGGTGGGCCCACGCCTAGGGGTGTGGGCCCCTGAGGCCCATCTCCGTCCCTCCTTCTGGCTTCCTTCGTCTTCTGGTAAAATAATATGTTTCCATATTTTTCTGGTATTTTTCTGATCTTTGCGAAATTTCACCGAAACGCCTTCTTTTCCATCAGAATCCAGACTCCGGTAGTCCATCCTCCAAGAATCATCCAACATGCATAAACAGATGAAAAGCCATAAGTAATACATCATAATAAGACAAATATCAATGAATAGAGGTAAATTATGATATAGAATGGTGATGCAAATTGGGTGTATCAATCTTGATTGTGATGGTGCATGTCACCTCAAAAATTATTCTTTTTATCACTTACCTACTCGAGGACGAGCAGGATTTAAGCTTGGGGATGCTTGATACGTCGTAAACGTATCTATAATTTTTGATGCTCCATGTTTGTTTAGTATCTACTTTGCTTTGCTTTGTCTACACTTTGAGGTGTTTTTATATGTTTTCTGGTACAAACCTATTAACAAGATGCCACAGTACTAGTTGCCTGTTTTCTTCTGTTTTTGGTTCCAGAAAGGCAGAAAATCAACATTCTCGGAATTGGACGGGACAAAAGCCAAAGTCATTATTTCCCGGAGCAACACGGAACCACGAAGCAGAGGTGGAGGAGGACACCAGGGTGGCTGCACCCCCTAGGCGCGGGCCAGCCCTAGTGGCGCCCATAGGGGGTGTGGGCCCCCTAGACCTCCACCAACCTTGCCTCCTTCGCCTATAAGAAGCCCTCGACCCAAAACCCTAAATCATCTGGCAGAAATCCACGAAAACCTCCGCAGCGCCGCCGCCACCGAAGGGGAGATTCGGGGGATAGAAAGTCTCTGTTCTGGCACCCTGCCGGGACGGGGAAGTGCCCCTGGATCCATCTCCATCGATCTCATTTGCCATCTTCAGCACCGTTGCTGATTCCCATGATGAGGAGGGAGTAGTTCTTCCTCAAGGCTAAGGGCTCTACCGGTAGCTATGTGTTCATCTCTCTCTCTCTATGCATGATCATGTTGTGATCATGAGCTTTGTAATCAAATAGATCTACTCTGCTACTCAAGTGCTTTACTAGATCTCTGCTCTCCCCATGTGTGTGAAAGTGACAGCATGCACGCCATGTTGGCACTTAGGCTAGAGTCTACATAAATACTCATCGTGCTTTAATAGATCTATGCTTTTCCCCACATGTGTGAAAGTGACAACGTGCGGGTTGTGTTGGCACTTAAGCTAGATTACATATATATTCATGAGTTATATTTGGAGTTGGATGTCTTTATGAAATTGTGGTGTTTGTTGGAACCATCTAGCGCTCAAGGTGACAGTGTGGGGTTATCCTGATGGGGAAGGCGGACTTTAAGGAGTGCTGTTATAGCCCTTCCATGGATTAGAGTGTCCAACCAGAGAGTAGTTAAGAGTAGTATAATTAAGAGAAGATATTTATATGAGAGAGTGTTCACTAGTGAAAGTATGATTCCTAGGCCTTGTTTCTAAACATTGAAACACCGTTTGCTACTAGATCTGTTGCATGTTTGCTTGCTTCCTTCTTGTTTCCTTTAGTCTTTACCTCACCGTCAAGCTATTTTCTGGCATCGTTACCGCTTGTATTTCACTATCTCTTCACCGAACTAGTGCACCTATATACCTAACAAGTGTATTGGGTGTGTTGGGGACACAAGAGACTTCTTGTATCTTGATTGCAGGGTTGCTTGAGAGGGATACCTTTGACCACTTCCTCCCTGAGTTGGATAAACCTTGGGTAATCCACTTAAGGGAAACTTGGTGATGTTCTACAAACCTCTGCACTTGGAAGCCCAACAACTGTCTACAAGAATAGAAGTGTGTAGACATCAGTAACTGATGACTTTTTGCCTGCTGACATGGATCAGAAATATAAGGATGTATGTCTGGTGTATAGGACAGTTTATTTTTCCTAAGAACTTGTTGAATAATAAAAGACGACGAATGGCCTAGATGACGATGACATGTAGAGGAGGTAGGATTAATGGTGACAAGAGCATGCTTGGGAGAACTTGTGGAGACTGGAACAAGGGGATACAAGCCACCATGACACGAACCTCTAAACAGGACGTCCTGCGTTGCCTGATCTTTAATCAAGAAAAAATATGGGTGAATTTCAATAAAGGCATTATTGTCTAGAGCAAGTTTATGGGCAGAAAGCCAGTTCATGGATGCACTAGGAACATGTAGAATATCACGAAGTTGGATATAGCTATTTGGGGTATGCAAAACAGAATGACCAATATGAGTAATGTCCATACCTTGTCCACTAGCATTGTGAACTTGATCACGCTCTTGATAGTTTTCATGAACATGTAGCTTCTGGAGCTGTCCTGTGACATGGTTAGAGGCACCGGAATCCATATACCAGTTTGTATCTACACCATAGGCACTTTTGTTGTTGTTGGACGGATCATCATCGCCATAGCGCCACCAGCACTCATTGGCGGAGTGGCCTTTCTTTTTGCAGATTTGGCAATACATGCCATCCTGCCAGGGGTGGCAACACGGTCTCTCTTCTTGCTGCGGCCCCCCTTGGGGCGATGTCCTGGATCCTGCCGAGGCTGGGGACCTCCACGGACAGGAGGCTGGAGGGCTCGTTGTTGGGGTTGTGGTGGTGGTGGTGATGGTCGTGGCGGCACATAGGGTAGCGGCGCATAGGAGTAGGGTGGGTATGGGTGAGGCATATATGGAGGTGGATGATACGAGCTAGGTGGTGGCATGTATGGTGGTGTGTATGGTGGTGGTGTAGGATAGGAGGGTGGACTGTATGGGGGTGGCGAGACATAGGAAGGTGGATTGTAGGGTGAGGGAGTATTGTAGGATGTGGTGGGAGAAGGCAGTAAAGGAGGTGATGTCGGACTGGCGTGATTGTCCCCATAGGAGAAGGGCGACGTGTAGCGGCGTTGACTGAGGAGCAAAAAGTCCCAGTTGTTTGTCCTGTGGCCATGAGCATGTCCTCGCGATACTCATATGACAACAGTTGTGAGCACATATCATGAAGAGACGTGGAAGGATTTGCATTAATATTGGCTACAAGAGAATTGTAGGTACCATCAAGTCCATTGAGAATGTAACCCTTTAGCTCATAATCATCGACTTTCTTCCCGGCGGCAGCAAGCTCGGAGGCAAAACCCTTCATCTTGGTGAGGTACTGGCTAGTCGTCATGTCAAGTTTCTTGGTGTTGTTGAGAGCACCATGAAGATTAGAGACCTTGGCCTTGGACTGCGTGGAGTAGAGACGAAGGAGGGCGGCCTAGACATCTGCAGCATGTTCGAGGCCAAACACTTCAGCAAGAACATCCTCAGAGAGGGAATTCACCAGGAACCCAACGACTTGTTGATCCTTTTGCACCCAAGCATCATAGGTAGGATTAGGGACCGTGACTTTCTTCCTGTTTTCATCCTCTGCCTCCAGGAAAGGCGCCGAAGCGACGTTCGTGCGATTGAGGAGACCCATGACGCGAGCTCCCCGAAGTGTAGGCAACACTTGGGCTTGCCAATGAAGAAAGTTATCTCGTGTGAGTTTTAGGGCCGGAGGCGCACCAATGGTGGCCGACGATGGAGTAGTAGAGGTCGACATGAGTTTGATCTAGGGTTGGTGTATGGGAGGTTTATGAGAAAAATAGGTAGGGGAATCGGTAGAGAGGGAGGAGGGGTCCTTTTTGTGTAGAGGAGAGGGGAGATCGTCGGAGTGTTAGAGTAGGGAGGAGATCCTTGGAGGAGAAGGCATGGCAGCGGCAGGTGGAGAATCGGCGGCGACAGCTACCGAGGAAGAGGGGCTCTAATACCATGTGGAATTTGGTGGAATGATCGTTAGCCTCTAGGGCCAATCGGTTACGTGTTAATATAGTGTAGAGAATAAGCCCTCTACCTGGTGTACAAAAGGTATGCATAAAATCGGAGTACTACTCCATATTGTATACAAAATACATATCATATTACAACTCTAACACGAGTAAGTTGTGCGGACTAGATAAGATTACATGGGCTAAACCTAACCATGCAGACATGTGGAAGTACTGCTATGGGTGCCGATAGTACCGGCCACATGGCATAACGTGATTGAGTTAGTGCAGCAACCATCGGTGGTTGTATTGGCGATTACGCCGGTAATATCTGGTAGGCACTTGATAGGAGGTAGTACTTGTACTTTACCAAACTTCTAATAGGATTGTGCCGAGAGCGACGTAACCCGGAGGTATTCATCCGACTGATCCTACGATTGTACCGAACCTAGGAGAGGGCCGGTTGTACTGACACCAGGGCTGGTAGAGTAGAACCCTAGACCTTCCTTCTCTTCTTTTTCCTTCTACTCCATGCTTCAACCTTGTCTAACTTGGATCTTCGCGCACCATGTGCTTCTTCCTTTGCTTCCATGCTCGTGCAAATGAACCTAACATTGTCACACTTACAGATTATGAAGTAGTATAACATTCATAGTGGTAGGAAATAGTGCACATCATTATGAATTATGTATCGAATAGAATCTCTTTGGATTGAGAAGTTATGGAAACAAGATTTTGAGCTAACCAAAAATACCATCTGATCACAAAACTAATAGAATGTGTTATTGTAGATCCTAACATCCAATATGGACTACAAATTTAAACACTTGACATAAAAGTTAAACCAATAAACCTCACGTTCTCAAGAAAACCCAACAAACCTTTTAGTGAAATTGTATGCTCTTAATTTAAAGGATTTTTTTAGAAAAGAGTATATATTAATATCACAGGGATATCAATTACAACCAGCCTCTGCAACAACGAATACCCTAACGGCCCTACGGATGCACACAACCCAGAAAAAAGAAAAAACAATTACAAAAAAGAAAAAGTCCCGCTACATAGAACTATTTCTCAAAGCAACGACACTGAAACCATCATAACAACACCAGTAGTCCTCCACTCCAATAACAACGCCTTTAAGAAGGAAACAATACCCAAACATCGTCGTTGCCCGATCAAAGATCATAGGTTTTCACCCTGAAGAAAATCCTCGCTCACAAAACAATGCCTTCAACAAGGTCATTGTCAGGCACAACCAGTTAAGGCCAGACCTTGGATTTTCACCCAGCAAGGTAAGACTAGGAACTCCTCCTTTGTTGTCTTCCCGCACCAATAGTCGCTGCTACGAGTCACAGATCACGCAGTCGGTTCTCTTTCGCCACAAAAACTAAAATCACCATCGCTACCCTCATATTTCCGCTTTCCTGACATTTCCGCATCTGACTTCACCATGGCTTGATGAATGGCGGTTGGTGGGAACAAACAATAGAGCTTCGCAACGCTCCCGCTGAAACTAAACAGCCAGAAAAACAAGGTACGCACGACCGAATACATTCTGATCCAGCAATCTCCAGGCATGATACGCCCATGGGAGTTCGCCAGCGGAGCCTTCCGGAACTCGCCTCTCCAGTCCAAATCAACAAGGGCAGACATCAAGCAGATCTTCGTCTTCGCGTGAAAGAAACCCAAGGACCACCTCCTTTATTAATGCCGACGCAACGATCCCCACACCGCCGGCCGGTTCCCAGTGAACGGATCGAGCGTGCCAACTCAGCCACCTGAATGGTCGATGCTTCCACCTCGATGTCGCCTTAGGAAGGAGAACGACACCCGCATCATCGTAAACATCGTGGCCGCCGTCGGCCAAGGGTTTCCCCTGGTTAGCCCTTCCTCTAGAACCCACCAGCCGCCGAAATAGGGTCCAGGGTCAGGGAGGAGAAGCACAGGGAGGAGCAACCCTCTTCAGATCCAGTGGCCTCCTCACGTCGATGTCGTCCACCCGCGCGAGGACGCGCCTCGGATCCGAGGCTCTCCAGCGCAGGAGAGTTCCTCCCTTCAGCCGCGCGAGATCCACCAAGATAGATCCCCGCCGTCCCCTTCACCGGATCCATGCGCGCCTTAGGGCGGCGGCCCTTGGGGGGCGCCGAGGTGGGGGAAGAGAAGGAGGGGAGAGGGTGGGGCGGGCGCTAGGGTTGGCCCCCTCGGTCGCCTGGAGGGGGCAATGCAAGGAGGGGAGAATTTAATCATGCAAACAATAAATTATATTCTGGTGTTCCTAAAAAACTTTATGACAAGTGACCAGTTTACATTTTGTTTAGGAGATTAGTTCTGATACAGTTTGAATATTTGCAAAATTCATGGCAAAGTCGCTTCCTACTAGATTGATAGCTCGACATGATTAACCAAGGCTCATGCCCCCTGGTGGAATGGCCGCTATCTCACGCTTGCTCACCCACACACGGCGATCTACAAGGAAGAAACCAAAAGCAACATCCTTTGTTACCATGCTATTCCTATGGAGACGTGAAGGGAGCATAATTTCTGAATATCTTTCTCATAGAAAGATATTCAAAAGTTTCAAAGACACTCATTTTTTAATGATAGATATAGATGTGTTCGACACATTTGTATTATATGTTGAATATAATATGCTAACCGTAGGCCATGCAATGACACAAAAATTAAATTTATGGCACCAAAAAAGGTAAAATAACTAATTTTATATAGACACTTGTTTCGTGTGTGTATATATAGATCACAACTGAAAATATATGTTAACGAAACACTATACATACACACGGTACACATCTTTATGACTTTGTGTACTTGCATTTTTTCATTATTGTTTTTAGCTTGAGAGCTATTTCAACTTATCCAACACAAGGTGCTAACTCTAGTAGTTCCTCGGTCCAGAAATAAGTGATTTGAATTTTTAGATTCACATGTATCATTATACTAAAACGTGTCTAGATACTTGTAAATTTAGACAAATGTAGGTTATTTCTTTCTGGACGGAGACAGTGGTAGAAAACATGCCTCTTGTTCCGGTTTGGGAGGGCCTCTAGTCCCGGTTACCGAACCGGGTCTGTCAAATTGAGACTAGATGCCCTCCTTTAGTTTTGATTGTGTTACGAACCGGGACAAAAGGCCCTCCACGTGGCTCCGTGGAGTGCGCTAGACTGGAGGATCACCAACCAGGACTAAAGGTGTTCTGCCATGGCAGCATTTTGAGGCAATCGGCTATCGCGGCAGGAGATGGGTTTTAGGGTTTAGGGTTTTGTGTTATCCTTTTCATTTTGTGTTTTCATATAAAACAATTTTTTGTATACATATTCTACGCTACTACATAATATATATGTTGTTGCATATATAATGTAATTTCTCTTACGAGCATACATACATATATATACAACTTGGTATACGAGTCCCAAACGGGACTAGAGCCCGTCTATTTGATTACATGAAGATAGACTCTACCTATATTTTATTCTCCATTTGTGGGTATGACCTCCTCAAGAAAAAATCCCGACAATTCATCTTGATTTGCTAGTAGGCGGTCCTATGGTAGGAGCTTATTCCGCATCCCATCCAACTATAAAGAAGGAGATCAATATGAACATATCAATCATCATAACAGAAAATAAGAATGAAACTCAACACAAATTATGGTAATAAAATAAATTGTGAATATATTGTTTACGTACTCACTCGAATAAATTCCACGTCCTGCTCAATAGTCGAGCGAATGAACTCGCAGATATAGTATCCACATTAGTCCCCTGTGGCTGCCTCGTGCACTTTAAGAGAATAGAATTTAATCAAATAATAATCAAGCATGATAATTATATTGAAACTAGAATTAAAAAGATGTGCAGACCTAACTCGTACTACTTACCGGGACCAGATTAAAACATAGCATCTCTTTTCATTGACCGACAACCTCCTTGGTGAACCGTTTCCAAACCCTACCTAGAAAAAAAAGAATAAAGAACTTATTAATTACTTGATATCAGGAAATCAATGAAAGAGACTGATATAGTGTGATAATGATTAAAATTATTTATGTAGCATATTAAGCATGTCACGGTACTCTTTCATGCTTTTATTTAATGAGTCCATGATTTCAACTCTTTCACGGTCAATGTCAATGCTTAATAGAATCTAGTGAAGCTATCCACGTTTATATATGACAGTAACTCATCAATTACACTTAATATCGAGTAAGCAAAAAGTGAATGTGTATAAGACAGTAACACTCTCATCTGAAGTTATAAGGAACTAGTATTTCCTTAGTGAAATCTTGCTCCTTTATAAACCGTAGCAAGTTACGCTCCGTTTCCGCAGGCTTCATCTTTAGCATAGGTTCATTAACTCGATTTGGGTCAATGAATCCAATGCAATAGATTCCCTTTCTTTTACATTCCAGAATCTTCAATCTGCATAATAGCATACAAAAGGATATAGTGAAAATAATTATAGGCAATGAATTAAACAAGTTAAGCTAGAGACTTAATTACAGAAATAAATTAATCACTTATAGATAATAGCAAATGACGAGGGATTTGTTGATGGCATCTTGGTTGAATAACTGAAAGAATTCAGGAAGATCAATATGGATCTCGTCTTTACGGAAGTAATGCTTCTCTCTAACTTTCACTGCGAGCATTTTTCGCCCTTCCTTTGCGGTTTTCAAGTACTAGTCATGCAATTTTTGCATTTGTGTTGGCAGATGCCGGAGTATCACATTGCTGACCAAAGGCTCCCCATGGACATATTTCCATGCTAAATTAGCCTTGGGGATATCTGCGCCGCCTAGAAATTCATCAAGAGTCATATTACATTCACAGTCTAATAGCTTAGCTGTTTCCATATCTGTTTGCGGTTCGGGCCTGGGTAACACCTTGAGCGGGGGAATGAATTGTTTTGTCTGTTTTCTGAGCTGGGAACGTCTCTTTTCCCACTTGCGATACTGCTTGATCTCTTCTCTTTTAATTTCTTCATAAGACAGCGTGTATAGTCATCTTTCTTATTTAACTCATATTTGGATGGTTGCGCAAGAAGATTCTTAAAGTGCTTCTTGGCTTTCAGATCTATTGGCTCTGTTGGTCGGGTTGTTTCGGTGTAAAATGGGCCTTCACTTCGGTGTCTACAATCACCCTATTTTTCTCATCAGTCCGGTGGTGAGCTTGTTGGAGATATGCCCAAGAGGAAATAATAAAATTAGTTATTATTATATCTTTGTATTTATGATAAATGTTTACATCCATGCTATAATTGTATTAACGGGAAACATTAATACTTTTGTGATTTGTAAACATGTAAGAGTCCCTAGTAAAGCATCTTTGTAATACTAGCTTGTTGATTAATAGATGATCATGGTTTCCTAATCATGAGAATTGGATGTTATTAATAACAAGATCATATCATTGGGAGAATGGTGTGATGGACATACTCCTATAGTTAAGTGTAGCATAAGATCAAGTCATTTCAATAGTTCGTTTGCTATAAGATTTCAGATACATAGTAACCTAAATCCTTCGACCATGAGATCATGTTAATCACCATCACCGGATGGATGCTTTGATGACATCAAACATCACTTTATAACTGGGTGGTTATAAAGGTGGTATTGAGTGTTCGGAAAGTATGTGTTGATGCACATGGATCAAGAGTGGGATTTGTCCATCCATATGACGGATAGATATACTCTGGACCCTCTCGATGGAATGTCATCCAATTAGCTTACAAGCATGTCACTGGCTCACAAGGGATCACATATCACAGGAACGAGTAAAAGAGTACTTATCAGTAACAAGGTTGAACTAGGTATGCAGAGATACCGACGATCAAACCTCGGATAAGTAAAGTATCACAAGACAAAGGGAAATTGGTATCGTATGTAAATGGTTCATTCGATCATGAAGTAATCGTAGAAATATGTGGGAGCCATATGAATTTCCAGATTCCTCTATTGGTTATTGATCAGAGAAGAGTCTCGATCATGTCTGCATAATTCACTAACCGTAGGGAGACACACTTAAGGATTCGATGTTTTTAGTAGATATGGTATGTGAGTAAGAGACCAAATGTTGTTCGGAGTGTAGGATTGGATCCGGGACATCACGAAGAGATACAAAATGGTCTGGAGAATAATATTCATATAAGGAAAGTCTAATTCCGGAGTTCGGGAATGGTTTTAGTGTTTTCACTGGGATGGTCTAGAAGGGTTTAGAAGGTCCACCGATCCAGAGTGGGAAGGGTACATGGATGTGTCATAAAAAAGTGGATTGGTTGCATCATGTCCTAGGTCACTTGGTTGGGCAATGGGAAGAGATAAATCAAACTCTAGTTTGAAAGTCAAACGCCAATTTGAAAAATTCAAATCCCAACATGGTTGCCTAGTGGAGGGAGGGAAGGAATCCTACCTAGGGGAGGATTCCTCCTCTCCCCTTTCCGCTAGCCACAAGGAGGAGTTGGGGGAGGACTCCCTGATACGTCGTAAATGTATCTATAGTTGTTGATGTTCCATGCTTGTTAAATATCAACTTTGCTATGCTTTGTCTACACTTTGAGGTATTTTTATACATTTTCTGGGACTGACCTATTAACAAGATGCCGCAGTGCCAGTTGCCTGTTTTCTACTGTTTTTGGTTTCAGAAAAGCTAGTAAGGAAATATTCTCGGAATTGGACGGGACAAAATCCAAAATAAATATTTCACCGAGGAGAACACGGAGTCCAGAGGAGAGACGGAGGGGAGCCACAGGATGGCCACACCCCCCAGGCGCGGTCCCACCCTAGGTCGTGCCTGGGCAGGGTGTGGGCCCCCTAGCCTCCCTCCTACCTTGCCTCTTCGCCTATATAAGCCCCTCGATGCCAAAACCCTAAGTACCTAATCTGATCTCCACGAAACAGTCTGTAGCCGCCGCCACCATCGTCCCTAGATCGGGGGGATATGAAGCTCTTCTCGACACCCTGCCGGAGGGGAGAGATCATCTCGGAGGCCTTCTTCATCACCATGCCATCCTCCTGTATGATGCGTGAGTAGTTCACCCTTGGACTATGGGTCCATACAGTAGCTACATGGTTGTTTCTCCTCCTTTGTGCTATCATGTTTAGATCTTGAGAGCTCCGTTCATGATCAAGATCATCTATTTGTAATCATGCATGTTGTGTTTGCGGGGATCCGATGGATATTGAGATACTATGTCAGATTGATTATTGATTCTATCATGTCTTATGATTATTGATTCTATCATGTCTAGGTTGTTTGAGATCTTGCATGCTCTCCGTTTCTAGTAGATATCTTGGCCAAGTAGATGCTAGTGACAACAAGAGGGAGTATTTATGCTCGATAGTGGGTTCATGCCTCTATTGAATCTGGGGAAGTGATAGAAATCTCTAAGGTTGTAGACGTGTTGTTGCCACTAGGGAGAAAACAACAATCTCTTGTTCATGGAACAATTGTATTGTTTATTTTACACACATTGCTTAATGCAATTATCCGTTGCTTGCAACATAATACTGGAGGGGGTTCGGATGATAAACTGAAGGTGGATTATTAGTCATAGATGCAGTTGATACCAGTCTATGTATATTGTTGTAATTCCCAATCAAATCTCATAGTAATCATGAATGTCTAGTATTTGCATTGTTATGCCTTGCTCAGTTACTATCAATTGCTCCGCTGTAATACTAGACAAAATACAACAAATTACATCAATACTCAGTAAACAAATTACAGCAGGGTAATTGACAGGACTGAGCAAGGCATAACAATGCAATACTAGACATTCATGATCCTATGAGGTTCGGTTGGGCAATACAACAAGATACATAGACCGCCATCCAACTGCATCTATGACTAGTAATCCACCTTCAGGTTATCATCCGACCCCCCTACGGTATTAAGTTGCAAGCAACCGATAACTTCTTTAAGCAAAGTGTGTAAGGTAAATAATCCACTTGTTCCATGAACAAGATACTGTTGTTTTCTCCCTAGTAGCAACAACACATCTACAACCTTAGAGATTTATGTCACTTCCCTTTGATTAAATAGAGGCATGAACCCACTATCGAGCATAAATACCCCCTCTTGGAGTCACTAGCATATACTTGGCCAAGATAGCTACTAGAAATGGAGAGCATGCAAGATCACAAACAACACAGAAATGATAGAATCAATAAGACAAAACCATTAATCAAGCTGACATAGTAATCTCAATATCCATCGGATCCCCGCAAACATAACATGCATGATTACAAATAGATGATCTTGATCATGAACAAAGCTCACAAGATCTAAACATGGTAGCACAAAGGAGGAAATACATCATCTAGCTACTACATGGACCCGTAGTCCAAGGTGGAACTACTCACACTTCATACCGGAGGCTAGCATGATGAAGAAGAAGGCCTCCGGGATGATTTTTTGCCTTTTTTGGAACCAAAGACAGAAGAAAACAGGCAACTGGCACTATGGCATCTTGTTAATAGGTTAGTCCAGAAAAACATATAAAAACACCTCAAAGTGTGGACTAAGCAAAGAAAAGTAGATACTAAACAAGCATGGAAGATCAAAAATTATATGATACGTTTTCGACGTATCAAGCATCCCTAAGCTTAACTCCTGCTCATCCTCAAGTAGGTAAGTGATAAAAAGAATAATTTTCGAGGTGACATGCACCATCAAAATCAAGATCAAACCATTTGCAAGCATTGAAAGTTGGGATCAAAGAACTCTAAACATGAGCATGAAAGATGGAGTTCTAACAATAAGATAAAGTAACTATGCATGCAACATGAAAGGTTACAAACAAAGATCATGAATAACAATGCATTGAAAGTGGTTTGTTTGTTTCACATATAGAAAACATAGCATAGTGGCATTCAGCTTGTCCCTCATAGAGTAGCAAATAGATTCACAGGACACCTTCAAAGTTCATAAGAGTGACTAGATATAAATAGCACAAGAACAAGTAATATCAACAATATGCATCAATCAATAAGTTTTGGGACAATGCACATAGAACTAAGAATGGACTATGCTCTCTTAATTCGTGCCTAAGGATAGAAGGTGGAGACTCAATATAATGGTGGAAGAAAGGCCCTCCATAAAAGGGAAACAGGGATTTCAAGTCTCAAAAAGAGATTCCAAAAGTTATGGTACTTGTTAGCTTTCAGCTCTCATTGACCCTATCATAAGCATCTTGAATTGATTAAGGTTAAAGTGAACAAACTATGGAGTATATGCTTGAAAAAGTATAAGTTGGCAATCTCATGTCCCTTGAGTACGAGGACCGTTCCTCATGATACTCAACTTTCGTTACCGGTAAGTTCTTGTCATTGTAAGTATATGTGTATCATAGAGAACCGCTAACGGGATACCCCTTGCACATGATACCGGAGCTATCCCATAATCAAAATGACAAGGCAAGCAGACAATGAGCATCTCAGCAATCTTCTTATTTACCTTGGGAAAATGGTGCTTTTTTCTCTCTTTCCTCTTTTTAATATGTCTCTCTTTTTTTATAAGAAGAAAGCTTCATAGGTTGCTCACTATGGTGATGCTGCAAGTTTCCACCATGATTAGGCATGGCTTAGGCTAGCGGCCCAGACGTTTCTCTAACCCACATACATAACTTCATGGACTTACAAGCTCCCCTTTTATTTCACACCGACGACATCCATAGACAAAAGAGCATGATATCAAATGTGTACAAAATACAAGTGCAATGTTGAAAGCGTTCCCCGTGACAGCACGGTTCTGCTTATTCCAACGTATAAGTGCAAGCATATACAACATAGATGACATAATGGTTTAAGTTTATTAGGGGCAAGAAAAATAAAGTGTGCCATCAAGTTTGTGAGAGATTTAATCACTAAGTTTTCACATAACAAAAAGATTTTTTAATTGGAAGATAGATGAAAACAAGAATTTACTTGGAATGGTGTAACACACCATGCATAGGAATTTATAGTGGACACTTTGGAATAACTTGGTTTCTTGGGAGTTGGAGGCATGAGTAGAGCATACTCATACAAGTGGAGGCTAGCAAAAGACTGGGAGCGACCAAATAAGAGAGCAATAGTAGCCATAATCATGCAGAGCGACAAAACTTTACTAATAAAAGCATAAAATGGTACTACAAGTCAAGGACTAAATGATCATAGAGTCTATGGTGACTTGTTCATAGTCATAACATGGTGTAAGCATGTGCCAAGTCGACCCAAACAAAGCATCAAAGGAGAATACCACAACACTATGCTTTTGTATGCTAAAACAACGCATGATTCCTTTAAGGCACAATAAGCAATCCTAATTGTTTGGAACAAGTCATGCTACAACAATAATCACTAAGCATAAGGTCAAAACAACATCTAGCATGACATGCTAAAGTCTAAGTCATAGTCAAAGCAAGCTCCTCTTGCACTATTCAAGCAAGAACTTTCTACTCCTCTCCAACACCAATCAACTTATTTGAAACAACACAGCGAGAATGGGGGTCCAAACTTGTTTATTCAAGCAAACTAAGCAAAAAAATGAAAACTAAGACGCTCCAAGAACAACACAACAGTGCATGAAATAATAAAAACAAAGTGTCTAGAAAGACCTGAGCTTTTTATTGATGAAGAAGGCAATGACTTGGGCATCCCCAAGATTTGACGCTTGTACCTCTTGAATATTTCTTGGGGTGACACGGAGTGGAATCCCCAAGCTTGAGATTTTGTCCATTCTTCATCTCATTACATCATTCTTTCTCTACACCTGGAAATTTTCCTTCATACAAAACTTCACACGATCTCCATTGGCAACATTAGTGTATTTAAAAGATAATAGACCTTTGGGTTTAGCTTTAGAACAGCAAAACTTTCACTAAAAACACAAGCTACTGTAGCAATTCCCTCAAAAAGCTCAATTTCCCAAAAAGAACCCAAAAAGGAATCAATAAGAAGCAAATGCAAATAATGGCAGAAATCTATCAAAACAGGCCAACAGGTAGAAACCGATTTTTTTGAAGACCTTATGTTGCTCAAATCAAAAAGTGTTGAACTAACGAAAGTTAGCTAACATACTGGGGGAGTTATTCAGAAAATATCAGCTCAATCCGAGACTTAGAGTGATTTTACATGAATTTTTACGGTGGAGCACAAAAATCTGTTTTGGGACAGCAACTCCCCAAATCTTACTTACCTCTCATTAGAGGTTATTCTTGGCACAAAAAGCAAATAAAAAGGATAAGGAGAGGTCATTACTGAAGTAATAACTTCCAAGACTCATGGAAACTTTTGGGTCATCTCCCAACAAGTACTTTTCTTTAACGCCTTTAAGTTAGGCACAAGAAGCAAGAATCAAGTATTTTCGAATGAAGAAGCATTAACATCAAACCTTGATTTCAAAAGAGGAGCCAAAATAAACTTCTCTCTCCTCCTAGGGAAGTGTTCAATACCTTTCTTGAATGGAAATTGATATTTAATGGTGCCTTCTTTCATATCAATGATGGCACCAAAAGTTCTAAGAAAAGGTCTTCCCAAAGTAATAGGACAAGAAGCATTGTATTCAACATCCAAAACATAGAAATAAATAGGGACATAAGCATTCTTAACCATAATAATAACATCATTAACACTACCCATGAGTTTACTTTTAGAATTATCATTAAGTGGGACATCCAAATAACAATCTTCCAAAGGTGGCAAATCAAGCATTTCATAATTCTTTCTAGGCATAATAGAGACACTAGAACCAAGGTCACATGAAACTTTGAGATCAAAGTCATTCACTTGCATATTAATGATGGGTTCCCAACTATCTTCTACTTTCCTAGGAATAGAGGCTTTGTGTTTCAACTTTTCTTCCTTAATTTTAATGAGAGCATCTGTAATGTGCTTGGTGAAAGCCACATTTATATCAGTAGCATCAGGACTTCTAGCAAGCTTTTGTAGGAACATAATCACTTTAGAAATATTGCAACCATCAAGATCAAAATCAAACTTAGCATCACTAGTAGTAGACTCATTGGGTTTAGGCATTGTAGGAGGAGGAATAGGGACTTCTTGTGGTTTAGTGGCATCCATATTGGTGGTGGTGATAGTGCACACACTATTGTTTCTAGCAATTTCAGATTCTCTTTCCCACTTCGCATGTAGTTGAGCTAACAGTGTAACATTTTCATCAATAGTAACTTGTATGGCATGAGTAGCAGCAAAGGTACTTTCCAAGGTTTCAGGTTTAGCAGCCATTTTATTAATCAAAGAGGACTATGCTTCAGACAAAGAGGAAATATTTTTCTCAACATTCAAAAGATTTTCCTCCACAGTTTTGTTGTAAGTGGTTTGTTTACTAATAAATTCTTTGAGCATGACTTCAAGTTCAGAGGGGGCACTTCTAGTATTGTTGTAGGAGTTTCCATAGGTATTGCCTTTATTGGGAGGATAAGGCCTATAATTGTTGTTACTACTAAAATTATTCCTATAGGAATTGTTTTTGAAATTGTTGTTTATAATGAAGTTCACATCAACTTGCTCTTCTTTAGCAACCAAAGAGGCTAAAGGAACATTATTTGGATCTAAAGGAGCTTTCCCATTAACAAGCATAGACATAATAACATCTATCTTATCACTCAAATAGGAGGTTTCTTCAACAGAATTTACCTTCTTACAATGTGGAGAGCAACATTATACTCGCAATTCACCATTATAAGCTAAAGTAGCTTGATCATGAATAGTTCCATGATAAGGATGAATATTTGATGTAGGTAAAATGTTTACTACACTAAAATATTACTAAAGAATGGAATTTGAAAGAACACCAAACATTTGATGATGGTGATTTACTTCAAAGTGCAAGTCCGACATTGGTATTTAACTATACATGCTTTGGACTATGTGTCATGTGTATGGCTCCACTATTGATGTTGATAGATTCTTTCAAACAGAAAAGGAAATATTAAAAGAGAATCTCAGAAATATAAGGCAGAAAAGAAAAGACCAGAATTGTTCAGCTTAGGTATATAGAGGATATACGTGTTATGGCTGTATTCTTTGCTTGTTAAATAATGTGGTTCTTAAGTATTAGATACTGAATTTTTTGGTGTGAATCGTCATACGAAACAACACAATTCATGAACTACAATGGACTAAGTAACCAACAAAAGAATATGTGATGATGTTCATTGAGAACAAATAAAGGGTTATTATGTTTCTCGTTGAAATCAAAGCTTCCCTTCAATATTTGTTTTATTAGGTATTATGAGAACAAAATGGTTGTTCAAATAATTGCCGTAATCCATAAAAGATGGATGATTTACAAATCTCGTTGGAGAAATCACATCCATAAAACTAGTGCTAAAAATGTCGAAAGACAAATTGATTGAAAGATCACATAGGAAGTGACATCGCCGTTTAAATTATATTGGAAAAAACATGAAGAAACTCCATGTGGATGGAATTTTGGAGTCTTTTGATTTTTGATCAAATGACACTTGTGAAACTTTCATAGAGATAATTAAAACTCCGTTCATAGGCCAAAAGGGAACGAATGACTAGATTATTGGAATTTGTACACATTTGATGTATGAAGTCTATTACGTGTAGTCAAGAGCGATGGATTTCAACTTCATATGCTTTCTCCGAAAATTTGAGTGAATATATGAATATTTACTTAATGAGGATGAAGTGTGAAACATTTGAAAAGTTCAAAAAACTCTCAAGATGAAGTGCAAAATCAATGTAACAAGGATTTATGATAGGATCATAAAGGAAGATATTTGAGTTACAAGTTTAGCATAATACCTTAGATTTGAAGAATCGTTTCGTGGATTTGTATTTCCCAAAACACCATAAGGGTATGGAGCGTTCAAGATATGTAATGAAACCTTGTTTGACATGGTAAGATCAAAGGTGTAATTTATAAAACTGCCATTATATTTTAAAGATTAAAGCTTTAGAGACTACCGGTTTTCCACTAAAAAGAGCTCCATCATAATCCGTTGAAATGACACCATATAAATTTATGGTTTGGGATAAAACCCAAGTTGTCCTTTCTTAAACATTGGTATGCTATGCATAAGAAAGATGTTTGCAACCAAAATTGGATGAACATATCTTTCTATGTTATTTCGAATAATCGTTGAGTATTCCTCCATAACACCAAAGACAAAAATGTTTGTCGCTTAGAACGTCAAGTTTCTTTGAGAAAGGAATTTTCGTGAAAAGTTAATTGGGAGGACAATATAACTTTGATAAGGTTAAAAGAACCTTAGCTATATGTGCAAAGTTGTGCAACACCGAAAAGTGTTCTAGAGGCAGCAACAATGCTCATGGCTCACGTGCCTCAAAGGTTGTGGTCACGGAAGTCTAAGTTCCTATTGAACCAAGTAGGTCGGATAAACAATCAAATACCAAGATTTGAGGGTTGAATCATTATTTGCCAATAATGAACCGACTACATGCAAATAAGCGATGATGGGCCCTGACTCCGTCAAATGGCTTGGAGCCATAAAATCCGTGATAGTTCCATACACGAGAAATCAAGCTTTTAACTTGAAAGACCCTCTGGAAAGGTGTAAAACCTTACAGTCATGTTTGGATCTATAAAGAAATAGACATGGATGTTTCACATCTATGAAATAGTCGACATGTTGGGAAAGAGTTCACAACAATATTCAAAGGTTGACTATGACAAGATTTGATCTTTCATAGCGATGTTTAGTCTAGACGGATTAATGTAGCAACCACTACATATAATTTTGTTATGTGGTAGTTGAATAAACAAAACAAGTTCTTCTGATAGAACTGTTACCTAGGACGTGTGCATAACACGGTCCATAGGGTTTTGTTAATTCAAAGGATGTTAAAAGCGTATGCAAACTACAATGGTTGAAGTGAGCATCACGGAGTTGGAATCTTCACCATGATGAAATTGTTAAAAGAGTTTAAATTCATCAGAGATGATGAAGATGCTTGCATTTGCAAGAAATTAAGTGGGAGCGCTAAGACATATTTCTAATACATTATGTGGAAGATATATTGTTGATTGGAAATGATGTATCTTTTATTGACACATGTTAAGAATTTCATCTCGATGAAAGACTTAGGAAAAACCCGAATATTTGGCATCAATATCTATATAGATAGATTGAGATGCTAATATGGTTGTGCCAAATGTACATAGATGAGATATTGAATGAGTTCAATATGGAAATGACAAGAAAGGTTCTTGCCACACTAAAAGGATTAAATCAAAATTCAAGTGTATCGAGACTTGGTAAGTGAAACAAAGATTCAAGTACAGATTGATACTTGATGTATGAAATCACAAAGAGTATTTATATCAATCATACCGCGATATGTACAAATCCAGATAGGTCCTATGCTCTAAATGTTATGATCATATACCAGAATGATTCATAAGATGATCATTGGACGAAAGTAAGGATATTCTTATGATATTTTGGAAGAACTAAGAATATATTATTTTTGTAGATGTGACAAATAGATGATTAGTTCATTGTAAAAGACTACATTGATGCTAGTTTTGTCACAAAGTACAAATTAAGTTTATCTCAATCTAAACTAAGGGTGGCACAATATAATGGAAAGTAAGTTCCATAATGGATTTGGATGAGTTCCAAAGTTAAGACATTGTGACAGATACTACAACAAAAGGCTAAGTATATGACTGCTATTATAGCATCAAAAGAGGGTATTTGTGTTAAGTAGTTTGTTATCAAACTAGGTATGGTTCATAGTGGGATAGTACCATGAAGATATATTGTACGACAATATTATCAACATGTTTTAACCCCAAGGAACCAAAGGTCTCACCAAAGGACCAAATTTATACAAAGCCATCTCATTAGAGAATGAGTGATGCGTAGAGACGCAAAGACATGCAATTACACACGGACCTGAAAGAATCGGATCCGAAGATCAGTTGAACACTAGAAATCATGTAAATACAACACCGAAAAGCCATAGGTGTTGAATACACAAAGATTTGAAACTAGATTATTGTCTCTAGTGCAAGTGGGAGACTATTGGAGATATGCCCAAGAGGCAATAATAAAGAGGTTATTATCATATCTTCATGCTTATGATAAATGTTCACATACCATGCTATAATTGTATTAACTGGAAACATTAATACTTGTGTGATTTGTAAACATAAAAGAGTCCCAAGTAAAGCCTCTTGTTGAACTAGCTTGTTGGTTAATATATGATCATGGTTTCGTGATCATGAACATTGAGATGTTATTAACAAAAAGATCGTATCATTAGGAGAATGGTGTGATGGACATACTCCTATAGTTAAGCATAGCATAAAGATCAAGTCATTTAATATAGTTCAGTTGCTATAAGCTTTCAGATAATGGTAACCTAAATCCTTCGACCATGAGATCATGCTAATCACCATCACCGGATGGATGCTTTGATGACATCAAACACCACACCATAACTGGGTGGCTATAAAGGTGGCATTGAGTATTCGGAAAGTATGTCATGTGACTGGCTCACAAGGGATCACATACCACAGGAACGACAAAATAGTACTTATCGGTAATGAGGTTGAACTAGGTATGCAGAGGTACCGACGATCAAACCTCGGATAAGTAAACGATCACGAGACAAAGGGAAATTGGTATCGTATGTAAGTGGTTCATTCGATTGCAAAGTAATCGTAGAAATATGTGGGAGCAATATGAATTTCCAGATTCCTCTATTGGTTATTGATCGAAGAAGTGTCTCGGTCATGTCCGCGTAATTCATGAACCGTAGGGAGACACACTTAAGGATTCGATGTTGTTTAGTAGATATGGAATGTGAGTAAAGATACCTAATGTTGTTCAGAGTCTTAGATGGTATCCAGGATATCACGAGGAGATCCAGAATGGTCTGGAGAATAATATTCATATAAGGAAAGTCCAATTTCGGAGTTCGGGAATGATTCCGGTGTTTTCACCGGAATGTTCTAGAAGTGTCTAGAAGGTTCACCGATCCGAAGGGGAAGGGTACATGGATGTGTCATGACAAAGTGTAATGGTTGCATCATGTCCTAGGTCATTTGGCTGGACACTTGGGAGAGAGAAATCAAACTCTAATTTGAAAGTCAAAATGGCAGTTTGAAAAAGTCAAATCCCAACATGGTTTCCGAGTTAGGGAGGGTTTCTAAGTTAGGGAGGGTTTCCACCTGGGTTGGGAACACCCTTGGATTCCCCCCACCTATATAAGGAGGGGTGGGGGTGCACCCCCAAGGTATCCCCCTTGCCCTAGGCACCCAAGAAACCCTAGGTTGGCCGCCGCCCCCCTCTCTAGTTGCGACCAATCTTGATCTCCTCTAAACCGCTACCGACTAGCTAAACTCTAGTTGCTAGCTACCTCTAAACCTCAGCCCTCTAAACCCTAGATCTCCGGGGATCCCTCTACTCCACCATACTCACTCCGGCTTAGGCGAAGCCCTGCGGGATCTCCCCTCTACTTCCGACACCATGTCGTCGTGCTGCCGGAATCGCGAGGAGAGAGAGCTACAACATCCGCTGCCTACTAGAACAAGGGAGAGGAAGGTCATCATCGAGTACCGTACATGTGACCGACTGCGGGAGCGCTGCCGGAACGTGCCGCCGGAAGAATCGCCTACGCAATCTTGAGATCGGCAAGTGAACGACTACATCACCCACGAGAATCTGCTCTCGTTAACCGCTTTGGATATTTGATGGTTAGTACTCTATCGACTCGTTGCTATAATCTAGTAGATAGATCTTGGCTTGTGTGTGTTCATGCGATAGAAATTTTTTGTTTTCCATGCTACGAACCCCTACACTTATGTTGCTCAAATAAAAAAGAGTTGAACTAACGAAAGTTAGCTAACATACTGGGAGAGTTATTCAGAAAATATCAGCTCAATCCGAGACTTAGAGAGATTTTACACGAATTTTTACGGTGGAGCACAAAGATTTGTTTCGGGACAGCAACTCCCCAAATCTTACTTCCCTCTCATTAGAGGTTATTCTTGGCACAAAAAGCAAATAAAAAGGATAAGGAGAGGTCATTACTGAAGTAATAACTTCCAAGACTCAAGGTAACTTTTGGGTTATCTCCAAACAAGTACTTTTCTTTAACGCCTTTAAGTTAGGCATAATAAGCAAGAATCAAGTATTTTCAAATGAAGAATCATTAACATCAAACCTTGCTTTCAAAGGAGGAGCAAAAAGCAAATTCTCTCTCCTCCTAGGGAAGTGTTCAATACCTTTCTTGAATGGAAATTGATATTTAATGGTGCCTTCTTTCATATCAATGATGGCACCAACAGTTCTAAGAAAAGGTATTCCCAAAGTAATAGGACAAGAAGCATTGTATTCAACATCCAAAACATAGAAATAAACAGGTACACAAGCATTGTTAACCATAATAAGAACATCATTAACACTCCCCATGAGTTTCGTTTTAGCATTATCATTAAGTGGGACATCCAAATAACAATCTTCCAAAGGTGGCAAATCAAGCATTTCATAAATCTTTCTAGGCATAATAGAGACACTAGAACCAAGGTCACATGAAGCTTTGAGATCAAAGTCATTCACTTGCATATTAATGATGGGTTCCCAACTATCTTCTACTTTCCTAGGAATAGAGGCTTTGTGTTTCAACTTTTCTTCCTTAATTTTAATGAGAGCATATGTAATGTGCTTGGTGAAAGCCACATTTATATCACTAGCATTAGGACTTCTAGCAAGCTTTTGTAGGAACATAATCACTTCAGAAATATTGAAACCATCAAGATCAAAATCAAACTTAGCATCACTAGTAGTAGACTCATTGGGTTTAGGCATTGTAGGAGGAGGAATAGGGACTTCTTGTGGTTTAGTGGCATCCATATTGGTGGTGGTGATAGTGCACACACTATTGTTTCTAGCAATTTCAGCTTCTGTTTCCCACTTAGCATGTAGTTGAGCTAACAGTGTAACATTTTCATCAATAGTAACTTGTATGGCATGAGTAGCAGCAAAGGTACTTTCCAAGGTTTCAGGTTTAGCAGCCATTTTATTAATCAAAGAGGACTGTGCTTTAGACAAGGAGGAAATATTTTTCTCAACATTCAAAAGATTTTCCTCCACAGTTTTGTTGAAAGTGGTTTGTTTACTAATAAATTCTTTAAGCATGAATTCAAGTTCAGCGGGGGCACTTCTAGTATTGTTGTAGGAGTTTCCATAGGTATTGCCATTATTAGGAGGATAAGGCCTATAATTGTTGTTACTACCAAAATTATTCCTATAGGCATTGTTTTTGAAATTGTTGTTTCTAATGGAGTTCACATCAACTTTCTGTTCTTTAGCAACCAAAGAGGCTAAGGGAACAATATTTGGATCTAAAGGAGCTTTCCCATTAACAAGCATAGCCATAATAACATCTATATTATCACTCAAATAGGAGGTTTCTTCAACAGAATTTACCTTCTTACAATGTGGAGCTCTCTCAGTATGCCATTCAGAATAATTAACCATCATATTATCAAGGAGTTTTGTTGCAGCACCCAAGGTGATGGTCATAAATGTACCTCCAGCAGCTGAATCCAATAGGTTTCTTGAAGAGAAGTTCAAACCTACATAAAAGGTCTGGATAATCATCCAAGCAGTAAGTCCATGAGTGAAAATTCTTAACCAAAGATTTCATTCTTTCCAAAGATTGAGCATCATGGTCATTATCTAGTTGTTTAAACTTCATTATTTCACTTCTCATAGATATAATCTTAGCAGGAGGATAGTATTTTCAAATAAAAGCATCCTTGCACTTAATCCAAGAATCAATACTATTTCTAGGCAAGGATAGCAACCATTCTTTAGCTTTTCCTCTCAAGGAGAAAGGAAACAACTTGAGATTAATAATATCTCCATCCACATCCTTATATTTTTGCATCTCACAAAGTTCAACAAAGTTATTGAGGTGGGCAGCAGCATCATTAGAACTAGCACCACAAAATTGCTCTCTCATCACAAGATTCAACAAAGCAGGCTTAATTTTATAAAAGGTAGCATCAGGAGCAGGTGGAGCAATAGGTGTACTCAGGAAATCATTGTTGTTTGTTCTAGTGAAGTCATACAACTTAGTGTTCTCAGCAGAGTCCATTTTGGCAAAAGTGGAGCAAGCCAATAGCAGCAGCAACTAGAGCAGGTACTAATTTTTTTGTGTTTTTGATAAGAGAAAGCAAACCAAACTAAACAAATTTTTTGTGTTTTTGATAAAAAGGTACTAATTTTTGTGTGGTTTTGATAAAAAGAGGCAAACAAAACCAAGCAAAAGAAACTAAGCAAAACAAAAACAAAGTAAAGAGAAAGGTTGTGAAGGACTCCCCTTGTGAAGCCGTCCTTAGCCTCCCCGGCAACGGCGCCAGAAAAGTCTTTGATGCACTCAGATCACTGTAGAGCTTTGTTGGGAGACCCCAAGAGGAAGGTGTGATGAGCACAGCAGCAAGTTTTCCGTCAGTAAGAAACCAAGGTTATTGAACCAGTAGGAGGAAGGAAACGACTCAAAGGTGTTTCTAGCAACTTGGAAACCTGCACAACACAAACTAAAGACTTTTCCCCCAACGAACAATGAGGTTGTCAATCTCACCGGTTTGTTGAAAACAAAGGATTAGCTGTATGGTGTGGAAGGTAATAGTGGTTTGTAGAAAATAAACAGTAACAGTTGAAGATGTATCAATGGTAAAGATTGGACCGGGGTCCATAGTTCACTAGAGGTGTTCTCCTTAAGATAAACAAACATGGCATGCTGGGTAAACAAATTACAGCAGGGCAATTAACAGGACTGAGCAAGGCATAACAATGCAATACTAGACATTCATGATCCTATGAGATTCGATTGGGCAATACAACAAGATACATAGACCGCCATCCAACTGCATCTATAACTAGTAATCCAGCTTCAGGTTATCATCTGAACCCCCTATGGTATTAAGTTACAAGCAACAGATAACTGCTTTAAGCAAAGTGTGTAAGGTAAACAATCCACTTGTTCCATGAACAAGAGACCGTTGTTTTCTCCCTAGTAGAAACAACACATCTACAACCTTAGAGATTTCTGTCACTTCCCTTAGATTAAATAGAGGCATGAACCCACTATCAAGCATAAATACCCCCTCTTGGAGTCACTAGCATCTACTTGGCCAAGATAGCTACTAGAAACAGAGAGCATGCAAGATCACAAACAACACCGACATGATAGAATCAATAAGACAAAACCATTAATCAATCTGACATAGTAATCTCAGTATCCATCGGATCCCCGCAAACACAACATGCATGATTATAACAAGATGATCTTGATCATGAACGGAGCTCACAAGATCTAAACATGGTAGCACAAAGGAGGATATACAACCATATATCTACTACATGGACCCGTAGTCCAAGGTGGAACTACTCACACTTCATACCGGAGGCTAGCATGATGAAGAAGAAGGCCTCCGGGATGATCTCCCCTCCGGCAGGGTGTCGGAAAGAGCTTCAGATCCCCCCGATCTAGGGATGATGGTGGCGGCGGCTACAGACTGTTTCGTGGAATATTGATCGGGTACTTAGGGTTTCTGTATTGGGGGGTCTTTATAGGCGAAGAGACGAGGCAGGGGGCAGGCAGGGTGGCCGCACCACCCCAGGCATGGGATAGGGTTAGCCATGCGGCCAGGGGGTGTGGCCCCCTAGTGGATCCCCTCCGTCTCGTACTCTAGCTCCGTGTTCCCCATGGTAAAATATTGACTTTGGCTTTTGCCCCGTCCAATTCCGAGAATATTGATTTTCTGCCTTTTCTGGAACCAAAAACAGAAGAAAACAGGCAACTGGCACTATGGCATCTTGTTAATAGGTTAGTCCAGAAAAACATATAAAAACACCTCAAAGTGTATACTAAGCATAGAAAAGTAGATACTAAACAAGCATGGAACATCAAAAATTATAGATACGTTTCCGATGTATCAATAATGTTTTGTCGCTCTGCATGATTATGGCCATTATTGCTCTCTTAGTTGGTCGCTCCCAGTCTTTTGCTAGCCTCCAGTTGTATTGAGTAAGCTCTACTCATGCATTCAACTCCCAAGAAACCAAGTTATTCCAAAGTGTCCACTATAAATCCCTATGCATGGCGTGTTACACCATTCCAAGTATATTCTTGTTTTATCTATCTTCCAAATTAAACTTGTTATGTGAAAGTTAGTGATTAAAACTCTCACAAACTTGATGGCACACTTTATTTTTCTTGCCCCTAATAAACTTGAACCATTATGTCATCTATGTTGTATATGCTTGCACTTATAAGTTGGGAATTAGCAGAACCATGCTGTCACGGGGAATGCTTTCAACACCTGTAAATATCTACCCAGTTGATATCATGATATTTTGTTTGTGGATGTCGACGGTGTGAAAAAAAAGGGGGAGCTTGTAAGTCCATGGATTTATGTATATGTGTTAGAGAAACACCTGGGCCGCTAGCCTAGGCCATGCCTAATCATGGTGGAAACTTGCAGCATAACCATAGTGAGCAATCTATGAAGCATTTTCAGTAAAAACCTATGCAAATAGTAAATAAAAAGATTGCTGACATGCTCATTGTCTGTTGCCTTGTCATTTTGATATGGGATAGCTCATGTGTCATGGGGCAAGGGGTACCCCCTTGGCGGTTCTCTATGATACACATATACTTACAATGACAAGAACTTACCGGTAACTAAAGTTGAGTAGCATGAGGAACGGTCCTCGTACTCAAGGGACATGAGATTGCCAACTTATACTTTGTCAAGCATATACTCCATACTTTGTTCACTTTAACCTTAATCACTTCAAGATGATAGGGGCAATGAGAACTGAAAGCTAACAAGTACCATAATTTTTGGAAGCTCTTTATGAAAGTTTAAATCCCTGCTTCCCTTTATGAAGGGCCCTTCTTCCACTTTTATATTGAGTCTCCACCTTCTATCGTTATGCTCCAACTAGGAGAGCATAGTTATCATTCTTAGTTTTATGTGCATTATCCCAAAATTTATTGATTGATTCATAATGTTGATATTACTTGTTCTTGAACTATTTGTATCTAGTCACCCTTATGAACTTTGAAGGTGTCCTATGCATTTATGTTTTGCTACTCCATGAGGGACAAGCTGAATGCCACTATGCTATGTTTTCTATATGTGAAACAAACAAACGTCTTTCAATACATTTTTATTCATGATCTTTGTTTGTATCCTCTCATGTTGCATCATAGTTACTATGCCTTATTGCTATAACTTAATCTTTCATGCTCGTGTTTAGACTACTTTGATCCCATCTTTCAATGCTTGCAAATGGTTGATCAATATTGTGATGGTGCATGTCACCTCAAAAATTATTTTTTTATCACTTACATACTCGAGGATGAGCAGGAGTTAATCTTGGGGATGCTTGATACGTCGTAAACGTATCTATAATTTTTGATGTTCCATGCTTGTTTAGTATCAACTTTGCTATGCTTTGTCTACACTTTGAGGTATTTTTATACATTTTCTGGGACTAACCTATTAACAAGATGCCGCAGTGCCAGTTGCCTATTTTCTGTTGTTTTTGGTTTTAGAAAAGCTAGTAAGGAAATATTCTCGGAATTGGACGGGACAAAAGCCAAAGTCAATATTTCACCGAGGAGAACACGGAGTCTAGAGGAGATATGGGCGGGAGCCACAGGGTGTCCACACCCCCCAGGCGTGGGCCCACCCTGGTACATGCCTGGGCATGGTGTGGCCCCCCTGGCCGCCCTCCTGCCTCGCCTCTTCGCCTATATAAGCCCCCCGATGCCAAAATCCTAAGTACCCGATCATATCTCCACGAAACAGTCTGTAGCCGCCGCCACCATCATCCCTAGATCGGGGGATCTGAAGCTCTTCCTGGCACCCTACCGGAGGGGAGAGATCATCTCGGAGGCCTTCTTCATCATCATGCTAGCCTCCGGTATGATGTGTGAGTAGTTCACCCTTGGACTATGGGTCCATACAGTAGCTACATGGTTGTCTCTCCTCCTTTGTGATATCATGTTTAGATCTTGTGAGCTCCGTTCATGGTCAAGATCATCTATTTGTAATCATGCATGTTGTGTTTGCGGGGATCTGATGGATATTGAGATACTATGTTAGATTGATTATTGATTCTATCATGTCTTATGATTATTGATTCTATCATGTCTTATGATTATTGATTCTATCATGTCTTATGATTATTGATTCTATCATGCCTGTGTTGTTTGAGATCTTGCATGCTCTCTGTTTCTAGTAGCTATCTTGGCCAAGTAGATTCTAGTGACTCCAAGAGGGAGTATTTATGATCAATAGTGGGTTCATGACTCTATTGAATCTGGGGAAGTGACAAAAATCTCTAAGGTTGTAGATGTGTTGTTGCCACTAGGGAGAAAACAACACTCTCTTGTTCATGGAACAATTGTATTGTTTACTTTACACACATTGCTTAATGCAATTATCCGTTGCTTGCAACTTAATACTAGAGGGGGTTCGGATGATAACCTGAAGGTGGATTATTAGTCATAGATGCAGTTGGATGGCGGTCTATGTATATTGTTGTAATGCCCAATCAAATCTCATAGGAATCATGAATGTCTAGTATTTGCATTGTTATGCCTTGCTCAGTTCCTGTCAATTGCCCCGCTGTAATTTGTTCACCCAACATGTTATGTTATCTTTCTTAAGGAGAACACCTCTAGTGAACTGTGGACCCCGGTCCAATCTTTACCATTGTTACATCATCTATTGTTACTGATTAATTTCTACAAGCAATCACCTTCCACACTTTATGTAATCCTTTGTTTTTAGCAAACCAGTGAGATTGACAACCTCACTGTAAGTTGGGGAAAAGTCTTGAGTTTGTGTTATGCAGGATTCCAAGTTGCTAGCAACACCTTGGAAGTTGTTTCCTTCCTCCTACTGGTTCGATAACCTTGGTTTCATAACTGAGGGAAAATTTACTATTGTGCTCATCACACCTTCCTCTGGGGTTTCCCAACGAAGCTCATCACTCCCCTCCCCCCAACCGCCTCTCCGACCTATATAAGGAGGTGTAGGGCTCCCCCTACCCCTCACCACAAACCCTAGATCAGCCACGCCTCCACCCAAGTCGTCACCGCCTAGGCCCTCCCCTAGCCGCCGATCACCACCTCCCCTCGGCCCTCTAAACCCTAGATCATCGAGGCCCTCTTCTACTCAACCATACCCGCTCCGGCTTAGGCAAAGCCCTGCGGGATTTCTCCTCTACTTCCACCACCACGTCTTCGTGCTGCTGGAATCGCGAGGAGAGATCTACAACCTCCGTTGTCTGCTGGAACAAGGGAGAGGAAGGTCTTCATCGAGTACCGAACGTGTGACCGACCATGGAAGCGCTGCCAAAACACGGCGCCGGAAGGATCGTCTACACGATCTTGAGATCGACAAGTGAATGACTACATCACCCACGAGAATCCAATCTCATTAACTGCTTTGGAATCTGATATGCCGTAAATGTATGTATAATTTTTGATGCTCCATGCTTGTTTTGTGCCAACTATCTTATGTTTTGTCTACACTTTGAGGCATTTTTATACATTTTCTAGAACAAACCCATTGACAAGATGCCGCATTTCCAGTTGCCTGTTTTCTGCTGTTTTTGGTTTCAGAAAAGCTAGTAAAGAAATATTCTTGGAATTGCATGGAACAAAAGCCGAAGTTCCTATTTTTTCAGACGCAACACGGAGCCCGAAGGAGAGACGAAGTGGAGCAACGAGGCGGACACACCTAGGGCTGGCGTGGTTCCACCCTAGGCCGCGCCACCCTATTGTGTGGGCCCCTCGTGAATCCACCGACCTTGCCCTTTCGCCTATGTATACGTCTCCTCGAGACGTAAACCGTAACCAGATCAGAAATCCACGAGAAAGTCCGCAGCGCCGCCGCCATCGAAGAGGAGATTTGGGGGATAGAAGTCTCTGTTCCGGCACCCTTCCGGGATGGGGGATTGCCCCCGGATCCAACTCCATCGACTCCACCGCCATATCCATCACCATTGCTGACTCCCATGATGAGAAGGGAGTAGTTCTCCCTCGAGGCTAAGGGCTCTAGCGGTAGCTATGTGTTCATCTCTCTCTCTCTCCCTCTCTCTCTACGCGTGATCTTATTGAGATCATGAGCTTTGTAATCTAGTTGAATAAGTAGATCTACTCTGCTATGCACGTAATTTAATTAATCTCAGCTTGTCCCCACGTGTGTGAAGTTGACAGTGTGCACACCGTGTGGCACTTAGGCTAAAGATTACAGAAATACTTATCATGAGTTATAATTTGATTTGGATGTCTCTATGAAATTGTGGTGTTTGTTGGAACCATTTAGTGCTCCAAGGTGACAATTGGTTTATCTAGATGGGGAATGCGAACTTTGAGGTGTGCTGTTACAGCCCTACATCGTCCAACCGGAGAGTAGTTCAGAGTAGCATAATGAAAAAAAGATATTTATATGAGAGTGTCCACTAGTGAATGTATGATCCCTAGGCCTTGTTTCTAAGCAATGAAACACCATTTACAATCAGTCCTAATACATGTTTGCTTTCTGCCATCTTTATTTCAGATTGCAATTACCACTTATAATCATCCATATTACTTGTATTTCACTATCTCTTCGCCGAACTAGTGCACCTATACACCTGACAAGTGTATTGGGTGTGTTGGGGACACAAGAGACTTCTTGTATCTTGATTGCAGGGTTGCTTGAGAGGGATACCTTTGACCTATTCCTCCCTGAGTTCGATAAACCTTGGGTGATCCACTTAAGGGAAACTTGCTGCTATTCTACAAACCTCTACACTTGGAGGCCCAACACTGTCTACAAGAATAGAAGCGTGTGTAGACATCAAGCTCTTTTCTGGCGCCATTGCCGGGGACGTAAGGTAAAAGGTACTCACATCCTCTGGCTACTAAGCTATCTTCTAGTACTGTTGCTGGTGTATGAGTGCTCGAAGTTATTTCCTTTAGATTCTGCAATTATATCTTTTTGTTTCTTGTTTTTATTTTCACTAGTTAGGCTTAATGGAAAACAACAACAAAATTAGAGAGCTTTATAGGTTTTATCTTGAATTAGTACATGAAGTGTTTAAAGAGAAAATTAAAAAACCTATGGAACTTTATTTGCATGCTAATAGCAATGTTATTAGTATGAATTCTTTGAACACCATTATTGCTAATGCTATGGGAAAGTATAAGCTTGGGGAAGCTAGTATTTTTAGTTCCCAGCTTTAGAGGAGAAAATTTTCTATGATGATACTATACCTCCAATGTATGATGATTACAATGATGAATATGATATTTGCAGTCCACCTACTATTGAGGAGAAAATTTGCGATGATGATACTATACCTCCAATATATGATGATTACAATGATGAATATGATATTTTCAGTCCACCTCTATTGAGGAGAAAATTAATTAAGATTACAATATGCCTCCTATATTTGATGACTATGGTGATGAGAATAATAATGATAGCTATTTTGTTGAATTTGCTCCCACTACAGTTAATAAGAATGACTATGCTTATATGGAGAGTGATAATTATTTTATGCATGTGGCTCATGATAAGAATGTTTTATGTGATAGTTATATTGTTAATTTTATTCATGATTCTACTGAAAGTTATTATGAGAGAGGTAAACATGGTTTTATGTATCTCAACAATATTAACTTTCCCCTCTTTATGTTGAAAATTTTGAAGTTGCACTTTTTTTGCTTTCCTATGCTTGTTGCTTTGTTCTTTCATGACTTGTTTATTTACAAGATTATTTTTCATAGGAAGTGGGCTAGACTTAAATTTGTTTTATAGTTGCTCCTTGATGCTCTCTTTTACTTCAATTCATATTTCTTATGTGACCATCATCGAAATTATCATGCATATCTTAATGGCTATAAAGAAAGAGCTTTGGGGAGACAACCCATTATATTTTTGCTTTCAGTTTATTTTTATTTTGTTGAGTCTTGGAAGTTATTGTATCTGTAATAACCTCTCCTTATACTTTTTATTTGGTTTTTGTGCCAAGAATAACCTCTAATGAGAGGGGAGTAAGATTTGGGGAAGTTGCTGTCCCGAAACAGATTTTTGTGCTTCACTGTAAAAAATCGTGAAAAATTCCAGTACAACGGATTAAGCTGTGATGTTTTGTGCTTATGCCCCAGGTTATTATCTAACTTTCGTTAGTTTTGCACTTTTAGATTTGAGCAACAAAAGGTTTTCAAAAAAACGGTCTTTACCTGCTGGTCTGTTTTGACAGTTTTTTGCCATTATTTGCATTTGCCTCTTAATCAGTTTCTTTTGAGTTATCTTTGATCACTTGAGATTTTAAAAGGAATTGCTACAATAGCTTGTGTTTTAATGAAAGTTTCCCCTAATGAACTAAGCAATATCCAACACAATTGTTACAGCGGGACGGAGTGGTGATGATGGTGCTGGTGGAGATGATGGTGTGGATGATGTTGATGATCCCGATGAAGCCTAGCTTGATGACGGTGTTGATGGCGATGATCTCCCCTCTCCGGGAAGGAATTCCCCCGGCAAAAATCTGTCTGCTAGAGAGATCTTTCTCTCTCGGTGTTTTTCGCCCCCAGAGGCGGCGGAAATCTATCTGTGGTCGCTCCCCTAGTGTTAGGGTTTCATAGGGAAGATATAGGCGAAAGGCTGGAGTCGGAGGCCGAGCAGGTGGGCCACACTTGCCCTAGGCACGGGGTCAGGTGGGCCCGCGCCTAGGGAGGTGTGGGCCCCCTGAGGCCCTTCTCCATCCCTCCTTTTGGCTTCCTTCGTCTTCTATTAAAATAATATGTTTCCATATTTTTCTGGTATTTTTCCAATCTTTGTGAAATTGCACCGAAACGCCTTGTTTTCCATCAGAATCCAGACTCCGACAGTCCATCCTCCAAGAATCATCCAACATGCATAAACAGATGAAAAACCATAAGTAATACCTCATAATAAGACAAATATCAATGAATAGAGGTAAATTATGATATAGAATGGTGATAAAAATTGGGCGTATCAAGGAGAAGTTGCGGCGGCAATGGGTGGTGGGATGCAGTTGAGCCAAGCCTACAACAATATCGAGCTCAACACGTGGAGGGAAAGAACGCCCACGCGATCTTCGACTGATTCGATGGCCTTCTCGGACGCAAGAGACGCGTCTTATCAACCTCCAAGAAGGAGGCTCCCCGAGCTCAGCACCGGCGTTTAGTAAGTGGGAAACGTATCTATAATTTTTGATGTTCCATGCTTGTTTAGTATCAACTTTGCTATGTTCTGTCTACACTTTGAGGTATTTTTATACACTTTTTGGAACTAACCTATTGACAAGATGCCACAGTGCCAGTTGCCTGTTTTCTGCTGTTTTTGGTTTCAGAAAGCTAAAAATGAATATTCTCGGAATTGGACGGGACAAAAGCCAAAGTTCAGTTTTTTTCCTGAACGATACGGAAATCGAAGATGAGACGGAGGAGGATGCCAGGGTGGCCAGCGGAGCCCACCCTAGACGCGCCCACAGGGGGTGTGCCCCCCTGGCCCTCCACCGACCTTACCTCCTTCGCCTATAAGAAGCCCCTGACTCAGAAACCCTAAAGGGTTGACCAGAAAGCCACGAAAAGTTCCACAGCGCCGCCGCCACCGAAGGGGAGATTTGGGGGGACAGAAAGTCTCTGTTCCGGCACCCTGCCAAGACGAGGAAGTGCCCCTAGAGCCATCTCCTTCGATCTCCATCACCATCTCCTTCTATCTCCATCGCCATCTTCATCACCGTTGTTGATTTCCATGATGAGGAGGGAGTAGTTCTTCCTCGAGGCTAAGGGATCTACCGGTATCTATGTGTTCATCTCTCTCTATGCATGACCATATTGTGGTCATGAGCTTTGTAATCAAGTAGACCTACCTTGCTACTCAAGTGCTTTAATAGATCTCTGGTCTCCCCATGTGTGTGAAAGTGATAGCGTGCATGCCATGGTGGAACTTAGGCTAGAGTCTACATAAATACTCATCGTGCTTTAATAGATCTATGCTTTTACCCACGTGGGTGAAAGTGAAAGTGTGCACACCATGTGTGGCACTTAAGCTAGGTTACATATATATTTATCATGAGTATATTTGGAGTTGGATGTCTTTATGAAATTGTGGTGTTTGTTGGAACCGTCTAGCGCTCAAGGTGACAGTGTGCGGGTTATTTAGATTGGGGAAGGCGGACTTTGAGGTGTGCTTTTGTAGTCCTACCATGGATTAGAGTATCCAACCAGAGAGTAGTTAAGAGTAGTATCATGAAGACAATATATTTATATGAGGGAGTGTTCACTAGTGAAAGTATGATCCCTAGGCCTTGTTTCTAAACATTGAAACACTGTTTGCATCTAGATCTGTTGCATGTTTGCTTGCTTCCTTCTTGTTGCCTTTAGTATTTACCTCACCGTCAAGCTATTTTCTGGCACCGTTACCGCTTGTATTTCACTATCTCTCGCCGACCTAGTGCACCCATACACCTGAAAAGTGTATTGGGTGTGTTGGGGACACAAGAGACTTCTTGTATCTTGATTGTAGGGTTGCTTAAGAGGGATACCTTTGACCACTTCCTCCCTGAGTTCGATAAACCTTGGGTAATCCACTTAAGGGAAACTTGCTGCTGTTCTATAAACCTCTGCACTTGGAGGCCCAACAACTGTCTACAAGAATAGAAGTGCGTAGACATCAAGATATTTTCTGGCGCTGTTGCCTGGGAGGAAAGGTAAAAGGCACTCACACACGTTACCCCACGGCAACAGCAAGCCAAAAAGCTATTTTCTGGCGCTATTGCCGGGGAGGTAAGGTAAAAGGTACTCACATCCTGAGGTGTGAGTGCTCGAAGTTATTTCCTTTAGATTTTGCAATTTTGTCTTTTTGTTTCTTGTTTCCACTAGTTAGGCTTAATGGAAAACAACAAAAATATTAGAGAGCTTTATAGTGTTTATCTTGAATTAGGACATGAAGTGTTTGAAGAGAAAATTAAAAACCTATGGAACTTTATAGTGTTATTAGTATGAACTCTTTGGACACCATTATTGCTAATGCTATAAAAAAGTCTAAGCTTGGGGAAGCTAGTTTTTATGAAAATGATCTTTTTAGTTCCCCAGCTTTGGAAGATAGCTATTGTATTGCTTATGACGATACCAAACCTGCAATATATGATGATTACAATGATGAATATGATATTTTCAGTCCACCTACTATTGAGGAGGAAATTAATTGTTATTACAATATGCCTCCTATATTTGATGATTATGGTGATGAGAATAGTAATGATAGCTATTTTGTTGAATTTGCTCCCACTACAATTAATAAGAATGACTATGCTTATGAGGAGAGTAATAATTTATTTTATGCATGAAGCTCATGATAAGAATGTTTTATGTGATAATTATATTTTTAATTTTATTCATGATGCTACTGAAAGTTATTATGAGAGAGGGAAACATGGTTTTATGTATCTCAATAATATTAAGTTTCCCCTCTTTATGTTGAAAATCTTGAAGTTGCACTTGTTTTGCTTTCCTATGCTTGTTGCTTTGTCCTTTCATGACTTGTTTCTTTACAAGATTCCTATGCATAGGAAGTGGGTTAGACTTAAATGTGTTTTGAATTTGTTTCTTGATGCTCTCTTTTACTTCAATTCATATTTCCTATGTGAGCATCTTCTCAAACTATCAATCCTAACTTAAAGGCGTTAAAGAAAAGTACTTGTTGGGAGATAACCCAAGAGTTTTCTTGATTATTGGAAGTTATTACTTCTGTAATAACCTCTACTTATCATTTTTGTTTGCCTTTTGTGCCAATAATAACCTCTAATGAGAGGGAAGTAAGATTTGGGGAGTTGCTGTCCCGAAATAGATTTTTGTGCTCCACCATAAACATTCGCGAGGACTCTCTGTAAGTAGGATTGAGCTGATATTTTAGGAATAAATCCCTCAGTATGTTAGCTAACTTTCGTTAGTTCAATACTTTTTGATTTGAGCAGCATAAGGTCTTCGAAAAAATCGGTTTCTACCTGCTGGTCTGTTTTGACAGATTTCTCCATTATTTGCATTTGCTTCTTATTGATTCCCTTTTGGGTTCTTTTTGGGAAATTGAGCTTTTTGAGGGAATTTCTACAGTAGCTTGTGTTCTTAGTGAAAGTTTTTCTATTCCAAAGCTAAACCTAAAGGTCTATTATCTTTTGAATACACTAATGTTGCTAATGAAGATTGTGTGAAGTTTCGTATGAAGGAAAATTTTCAGGTGTAGAGAAAGAATGATGTAATGAGATGAAGAATGGACAAAAGCTCAAGCTTGGGGATGCCACCTCGTGTCACCCCAAGAAATATTCAAGAGGTACAAGCATCAAAGCTTGGGGATGCCCAAGGCATCCCCTTCTTCATCAATAAAAATCTTAGGTCTTTCTAGACATTTCGTTTTTATTGTTTCATGCATAGTTGTGTGTTCTTGGAGCGTCTTAGTTTTTTTAGTTTTATTTTGTTTGGCTTGCTGCAATAAGTTGGTTGGATCACAACACACTTCTTTTGGAGAGAGAGACGCGCTCTGTTTTCATTGCCTAGAACACTCTAGTTTTCATTCTTTTTGTCTTGTGAGTATTCTCTTTTGCTAGCACTGTGTTTAGCCTTAGTTTTATTCTTCTTTGTTTTTAGAATTTTTTAGTTCTTCTTTGTGGATTTATGAGACAAGCTCACTAATATTTATTGATGATTATCTTTGTGAGTTGTTTCAAATAAGTCGATTGGTGTTGGAAAAGAGTAGGAAGCTTCATGCTTAAGTGATACAAAAGGGAGCTTGTTTTGACGGTGGCTTATACTTTATCATGTCATGCTATATGTTGTTTTGACCTTATTCTTTTATTGATGTAGCATTACTTGTTCCAAACAATTGAGATTGCTTAATGTGCCTTGAAAGAATCATGCGTTGTTTTAGCATACAAAAGCATAGTATTGTGGTATTCTCTTTTGATGCTTTGTTTGGGTTGACTTGACACATGATCACACCATGTTATGACTATGAACAAGTCACCATAGCCTCTATGATCATTTAGTCCTTGACTTGTAGTACCACTTTATGCTTTGATTAGTAATGTTTTGTCGCTCTGCATGATTATGGCCATTATTGCTCTCTTAATTGGTCGCTCCTAGTATTTTGCTAGCCTCCACTTGTAGTGAGTAAGCTCTACTCATGCATCCAACTCCCAAGAAACCAAGTTATTCCAAAGTATCCACTATAAATTCCTATGCATGGTGTGTTACACCATTCCAAGTATATTCTTGTTTTCATCTATCTTCCAATTAAAAAGTATTTTGTTATGTGAAAACTTAGTGATTAAAGCTCTCACGAACTTGATGGCACACTTTATTTTTCTTGCCCCTAATAAACTTGAACCATTGTGTTATCTATGTTGTATATGCTTGCACTTATACGTTGGAATTAGCAGAACCGTGCTGTCACGGGGAACACTTTTAACACTGCACTTGTACTTTGTACATAGTTGATATCATGCTCTTTTGTCTATGGATGTTGCCGGTGTGAAATAAAAGGGGAGATTGTAAGTCCATGGAGTTATGTATGCGTGTTAGAGAAACGCTTGGGCTGCTAGCCTAAGCCATGCCTAATCATGGTGAAAACTTGCAGCATCACCATAATGACATCTATGAAGCTTTCTTTTTATAAAAAAAGAGACATATTGAAAAGAGGAAAGAGATAAAAAGCACCATATTCCCATGGTAAATAAGAAGATTGCTGAGATACTCATTGGCTGCTTGCCTTGTCATATTGATTATGGGATAGCTCCTGTATCATGTGCAAGAGGTACCCCGTTGGTGGTTCTCTATGATACACATGTACTTACTATGACAAGAACTTACAGGTGACTAAAGTTGAGTAGCATGAGGTGCGGCCCTCGTATTCAAGGGACATGAGATTGCCAACTTATACTTTGTCAAGCATATACTCCATAGTTTGTTCACTTTAACCTTAATCACTTCAAGATGCTTATGATAGGGGCATGAGGGCTAAAAACTAACAAGTACCATAATTTTTGGAAGCTCTTTTTGAGACTTGAAATCCCTGCTTCCCTTTGAAGGGCATTTCTTCCACCATTTATTGAGTCTTCACCTTCTATTCTTTAGGCACCAGTTAAGAGAGCATAGTTGCCATTCTTAGTTCTATGTGCATTGTCCTAAAACTTATTATTGATGCATATTGTTGATATTGCTTGTTCTTGAACTGTTTGTATCTAGTCACCCTTATGAACTTTGAAGGTGTCTTATGCATTTATATTTTTCTACTCCATGAGGGACAAGCTGAATACCACTATGCTATGTTTTCTATATGTGAAACAAACAAACGTCTTTCAATGCATTGTTATTCATAAATCTTTGTGTGTATCCTTCATGTTGCAACATAATTACTTTGTCTTATTGTTAGAACTCCATCTTTCATGCTCATGTTTAGAATTCTTTGATCCCAACTTTCAATGCTTGCAAATGGTTTGATCTTGATTGTGATGGTGCATGTCACCTCAAAAATTATTTTTTTATCACTTACCTACTCGAGGACGAGCAGAAGTTAAGCTTGGGGATGCTTGATACGTCGGAAACGTATCTATAATTTTTGATGTTCCATGCTTGTTTAGTATCAACTTTGCTATGTTTTGTCTACACTTTGAGGTATTTTTATACACTTTCTGGAACTAACCTATTAACAAGGTGCCACGATTGCCGCTTTTTTACGCTATTTTTGGTTTCAGAAAGCTAAAAAATGAATATTCTCGAAATTAGACGGGACAAAAGCCAAAGTTCATATTTTTTCCTAAACGATATGGAAAATCAAAGACAAGACGGAGGAGGACACCAGGGTGGCCACACCCTAGATGGGCACGGGGCCCACCCTGGCCGTGCCCACAGGGGGTGTGGGCCCCTGGCCCTCCACCGACCTTACCTCCTTCGCCTATAAGAAGCCCCTGACTCAGAAACCCTAAAGGGTCGACCAGAAAGTCACGAAAAGTTCCGCAGCGCCGCTGCCACCAAAGGGGAGATTCGGGGGACAGAAAGTCTCTGTTCCGGTATCCTGCCGGGACGGGGAGGTGCCCCCGGAGCCATCTCCTTCGATCTCCATCACCATCTCCTTCTATCTCCATCGCCATCTTCATCACCGTTGCTGATTTTCTCGAGGCTAAGGGCTCTACCGGTAGCTATGTGTTCATCTCTCTCTATGCATGATCATATTGTGGTCATGAGCTTTGTAATCAAGTAGATCTACCTTGCTACTCAAGTGCTTTAATAGATCTCTGCTCTTCCCATGTGTGTGAAAGTGACAGCGTGCATGCCATGGTGACACTTAGGCTAGAGTCTACATAAATACTCATCGTGCTTTAATAGATCTATGCTTTTCCCCACGTGTGTGAAAGTGACAGCGTGCATACCGTGTGTGGCACTAAAGCTAGGTTACATATATATTTATCATGAGTATATTTGGAAATGGATGTCTTTATAAAATTGTGGTGTTTGTTGGAACCGTCTAGCGCTCAAGGTGATAGTGTGGGGGTTATTTAGATTGGGGAAGGCGGACTTTGATGTGTGCTTTTGTAGGCCTACCATGGATTAGAGTATTCAAGCGGAGAGTAGTTAAGAGTAGTATCATGAAGAGAATATATTTATACGAGGGAGTGTTCACTAGTGAAAATATGATCCCTAGGCCTTGTTTCTAAACATTGAAACACCGTTTGCATCTAGATCTGTTGCATGTTTGCTTACTTCCTTCTTGTTGTATTTAGTCTTTACCTCACCGTCAAGCTATTTTCTGGCACCGTTACCGCTTGTATTTCACTATCTCTTCGTCGAACTAGTGCACCTATACACCTGACAAGTGTATTGGTTGTATTAGGGACAGAAGAGACTTCTTGTATCTTGATTGTAGGGTTGCTTGAGAGGGATACCTTTGACCACTTCCTCCCTGAGTTCGATAAACCTTGGGTAATCTACTTAAGGGAAACTTGCTGCTCTTCTACAAACTTCTGTACTTGGAGGCCCAACAAACGTCTACAAGAATAAAAGTGCGTAGACATCGGCGTTCTGCACCCTCTCGAAGCCAAGTGGTTCGTCCTCGGCGGCGAAAGGATGGCCGAAGCTAGAGACTCGCTGTTGGTGGAGAAGAACAGGAACTTGATCGCTTTTTTTTCCTAGGGTTCTCTTTGTAAAAACATAGCCTTATGAACGTTTTTGGTCTGTGTGTAAAATTATTGTATCCACCGCTTTGTTATTAAATGATGCATCGGTACCATTCAAAAAAAGCAACAAATAGCTCATTGCGGGCTGTCCGATAAAAACGTGACGTAGCAACGTCGCAAACAGTTAAACTTTAAGACAGCCGGTGATAATATTTCCATTGCGGTGTTTAGATTTCCATTTTGTGAATATAATTGTTTTGGACGGGGAAGTTCTGTATTCTCAAATTTAAATAGAAAAATAACTTGGTCCGAGGCTCTGAGCTGTTTTTATGGGAAGCTCGGGCGACTACAATGTTTCCCATTTCGACCGAACAGGCGAACACGTGTGGCCATACATGTCTTCAGCCGAAGGCAAAGGTAGCTCGACCCGGCCCGGCCCGGCCCGGCCCAGTATGACTCGGCGATGAGTCCAGATACCGTGAGTTAGGTTACCGTCCTCAACAACCCGCACCGGTCCCTCACGTGGCCCGCGGGCTATGCGGGGCCCGCTCCTCGGTTCCCACGCCTTGCGCAACCACGCAGGTGAGCACACCTACACACGGTACTTACGACGCCCCACGAGCCCTCCATTTCGTGTACGGCCTCCCAAAAATCTCAATCCATTTCTTCTTCCCTTCTCTCTCCAAGGGTGGAGGAGGAGGTGGAGGAGAGAGGAGAAGATTTTCTCTCGCGGGATAAGGGAAATCGGAGCAAGAGGGAAGGATTCCACTTCCGAAGTGGCTGCCTCCGTGGCGTCCTCTGTAGGTGAGGGTTCTGCTCTCCCAATTTCCCCCCTGAATTTCTGGGTGGGAAATTTCTAGTTGGTGGGGGGTGGGTTGTTTGGCTGCAACAGATCGCTACATGGCGCTGCATTTCTGGTAGAGTTTGCTGCGTTTTTTTTTCCTTGTGCAATTGCCGTAATTCGGGGTTTGTGCGAGTAAATCCTAGTACCAGATGCGCTTTTCACGGGGGATCAGTCAATGTGAAATTGCGTTTGCTTGGAACTGGGATCCGGGAGCCTAGATGCGGCAGTGGCTCTGATGACGCTTGGTTTTATATTACTTGCCAAAATTAATCTGGGTTTTAATTGAGACCCGTTCCGCTGTGATAAATCCACTAGGTAAGGTTTCCATTTATGCGCTCTGAGTGACGTGAAAGTGTAATCCGGATCTCGATGATTTATCGGGTTTGGACTTGTGGATTTGGCCCTGTTGTCCATTTCTCTGTATCTGTTTGCTAATTAAGCTAGTAGTAGTGTTTTAGGGGTAACACTAGAGGGCTAGGTGGCGTTGTTGCATTCTACTCAAGAGCTGTATTAGCATATTGCAATTTTATGGTAAATGTTTTTTTTCTTGAAATATAGGTAGTTGCCAGATGAAATCATCTATTGACCAGTAACATGTTATTGCTCTGAAGTGTCAAAGTTTGTCTTTCTATAGTTTGTTTTATTTTGCTCAGTTTGGCGAACTAGAACTGCCTTTTAAATATGGAAACAAAGCTTCCCTAGGGTGGCAGCTGTTGAGAATTGATTTTGTAATGTACAATTAGCAAGGTTCAATTAAGCCCTGAGCTGAGTGTTTTCCCTCCCCCTTTCCATTTTCTGAAGGATTAAAGCGCTAGGTGTTTTGCCTCTGCTCAGCGCCTAGGCGTGCTTAAGCGTGTGCTTAAGAGCGCTTATTTTAAGACTGACAATTAGACCCTTCAGCTCTTTGTGTTGTCGTGAAGAGCAATTTGAGTCCATGGTTTGAATTGAATAATCTCTGGAAAATATTCGAGTCTGGTTTGCTTGCTTCTGATCAGCTAGTAGATAAAATGACGCAGTTTCAGATTACAAAGTGTTAGCCTGTCTTTTCCTTTAGAAACACCGTACTAAGACTGAGTCATGGTTGTTGGTATGTTACCATATCAGCCGAGTCGGAAAAATTGCTCAAAATATAGTTGCTCACTGGATTGTGTTAGGACTTAGGAGGCATTGACAGCCTAACACCCTGTGTTTTACCATGCTGTTGCAGTGTTGCCTTTTATGCTTCATAATGCAACCCTTGTGACTACATTGTTTCCTTTTTTTGGCCGGTTGTATTTTCTGTAAGCAGCAAAAGGATGCTTCGTCTAGAAGAGGTGAAGTGCTTGCTGGACGTCCGCATTAATTGACAGCTAGAATTTTCAGGTCTTTAATGTTGTCGGTTCTAACGGTTTAGCGATCTAACTACCCATTTTTCTCCCTTAGGAGCACTCCTCCATTCTTCTGTTATAGTTAATATTGCCATTGTTTTACATTAATACATTGTAAATGTTGCAGCACAAATAAGTCTGTAGTCTTTTTCTTCTTTGACTTGCTGTATCACACAAATCAGCTGGGAACTCAGTGACTTTACTGCTTTGGCTTGTTGTATTAATTCTTACCTTGTATGTGTGAACAAAAATGTTATCTTGTCATGCTAATTTGGGATTCTATCCTCACCTCAACTATATAATTGGGCATGTTATTAATCTCTATTTTACTTTGATTCTCTCTTACATTCCATTTTTGCTTTTATTCAACATTCAGATGGATTACATGTCTCCTGAGAGAAGTCTGGATGGGACTTGTGGAGATCCTGGGCCTTTGTTTCAAGATCCAGATGGCAGCTTGTTGGAGCACATGGATTATCATGGGGAAGAAATTACACGGCATGAATCCCCACAACTGAATGATGGACTTTTTGTTGATCCAGCCGATCAAATTTCATATATGTCTGCAGATTCTGTACCCTATATGAATGATCAGATCTTGGGCAATACAATGAAATCTTCTTCAACTAGTCCAGCATCTCCCCTGAAGCAAGACCAGGCGCATCAAGTGTATATAGAATCTGATGACTTTGAAGCACAGACCACTTCTCCGGGTTATGCTGTGCATCAGAAAACAGAAGTGGTTGATGCTGTGCTGCCTCCAGAACTTCATGAACGCAGCGGTAATGGTACAACAAACTTTCAACAAGAAAACACACATTCTGATGCCTATCTTGGTGACTCTATGTTAAATGAAAATAACAGTAGGGATTACCAATTTAGCAATAGTGGTGATGATGATGACGAAATTCCGAACTCTTCTGCACCTCAGATGGAAAATAAGGACAATGAAAAATTACATGAGACTTTCCACAGTGAAGTGAATGGGAAAGAGGATGATCAAATGAATGATGGGAATTCTGATCCTCGTGATGAACACGACAACGAGAACTTCAACTCTGCAATTTCATCTTCCTATTTGGATGGGATGGAACAGGAAGATCTTGGTACTGAGAATGGAATATCTACGCCTGGTAATCAATGGGATTCTCCACCTGAAAGGTCTGCAGGACTGGAAAAAGGCACACCATCACCAGCCAGGAGGGTCTCACTTTCAGTTGAAAGGTCTCCTCAGGCTCATTCATCTGATAAACTGGACTCACCACGACATGCACAAGATGATGGTAATTTGGCTCGCTCTCGAAGCCCACCAGCAAGACATCGGTCCCGATCTCTTGAAAAGCGTGATACCCACCGTAGAAGAGCTTCCTCACGCGAATCGTCTCCACATGCACGGGATAGCTCTCCTCCAGAAAAAAAAGCACAGTCTCGACGTAGAGATGGGTCACCACGACGAAAATCTGCATCCCCTAGAAGAATAGATAAGTCCCCACGACGAAGATCTGCATCCCCTAGAAGAAGAGATGGATCACCACAACGGAGATCAGCATCCCCTAAAAGAAGAGATGATTCACCACACCGAAGATCTGCATCCCCTAAAAGAAGACATGGGTCACCCCGACGAAGATCTCCATCCCCTAAAAGAAGACACGGGTCACCACGACGAAGATCTCCATCCCCTAAAAGAAGACATGGGTCACCACGACGAAGGTCTCCATCCCCTAAAAGAAGACACGGGTCACCACGACGAAGATCTCCATCCCCTAAAAGAAGATCCTCACCCAAGAGGAGGAGTTCACCAAGGAGGAGGGATTCCCCATCAAGGAGGAGGGATTCCCCACCAAGGAGGAGGGATTCCTCTCCAAGGAGAAACTCCTCACCAAGAAAGAGAGACTCATCACCAAGAAGAAGGGACTCCCCAACAAGGAAGAGGGATAGGTCAAAATCAAGGTCACCTTCAAGGAAAACTGATTCATCTAGACATAGAAGGGAACATGGCAGATCTCGATCAAGGTCTCCACACTCAAGGGATCACCATAAAAGATCTCCAAGGTATTTCTTTCATGAGTCATGAGTAACCTCCAAGCTTCTAATTACCTGAAGTATTTTGCATGAGCATGTTACAATCCAAAATATCTATAAACAATATGTTGTCTGGTTATGCATCTCATAGTCCTACTACATGGCTGTATTTTTTATTTCCCTTTTCATTTTTATGTTTTTGCTACTAGTTTATGTTTCCTTTTGTTTTATATTGTAGAAGAAGGCATTCACCAAGGCACAGATCACCTCCAGCAAGTCATCGTCAGCATTCTCCTAAAAGACCTTGGTCACCACCTGCCAATAGGAAGACTGGATTGGGTAAGCCTGGAAAGAATCTGTTTGTTGCAGGTTTTAGCTATGCCACAACTGAGCGAGAATTGGAGAAGAAATTCGCTAAGTTTGGACGTGTGACACGCGTACGCGTTGTCCGGGATAAACGGTACTTACTTTCATATGCAGTTACCTACTTGTTTCTTTATGGCAATTTTATGAACACTCTTTTTGGCAATGCTCTTCGACCCTGCTAGGTTTGCTTTGCTACCAATGTTATCCTTCTCATTTAGTTTGGCTCCTACATTTTCCAACGCATGTGCTTCCTCTCACAATTTGAATGCTAAAATTTGTCATCCCTTTGGATTGCCTCAACTTGGCCTTACCCTAACATTGACAACTTGAATGACGGTACTTCTTTTTTCTGTAAAAAATACTTTTAATAGGATCCATAGTGCTATATCATCACTTCCCCTATTGGTGCTCAAGTTTGCACCTCGTGAACTGAAACACCGATAATTTATGCACGGGGAAAATACTTCATGATTTTAAGTCTGCTAGAATTTTTTAAAATTAGCTCAATGGTTATTGAATTACATTAAAAGTAAAGCTACGTAGACCAAGGAGACACTGAAGATGACTAATCTCCCCTAATTATTTACTACTACCTCTGTTTCTAAATGTAGCCTTTTTAGCAGTTCAAACTGAACTACTAAAAAGGCTTATATTTTGGAACAGAGGGAGTATATTCACTGCATGCATGTGAGATATACAAAGCGAAGTTTGATATTTTACTGCATGGAGGGGAGACATACTTATTTTGCATTGGTGCATGAAACACCATATTTTCCTATGCTTTCAAATGGAGGGCGTGTCATTATACTCATTGGGGTCATAAACTTATATGTTGGCTTGCAAGGGCATAATTGGTAAAAAATTGTGCAACCAATTTTACTATGATTGAACTAGAATCAGTCAATAATAGTTGGATTTTAGCTGGTTTTCTCTTTACGCCACCTATCGAGGGACAGCGAGAGTACATCAAGCTAAGTTGGTTAAACTGGCAAAGAATTTACTCTGCACCATGATATATGGTTGAACCTAAAGCAGTCAATTTTAGCTAGTTTACCCCTTTTACTAATTGACCATGAGAAAGTTGAATCTGTAAGACTGACAAAGAAATGGTACTTTGTACTATGATAAGTGCAATATTAGCATCTGTAGAACAACTTATTTTACATCTGTACTCTGTTAAGTTGGCTTGCTGGATAAAGTATTCTTAACCTAATTTGCAATTCTTCATAGAACTGGAGATTCTAGAGGCTTTGGATTTTTATCCCTGGAGAAGGATGAGGATGCTGATGCAGCAATCAAAGCTTGCGACGAGACCGAGTGGAATGGTAGGATCATTCTTGTGGAGAAGTCAAAGTCACCTGCATTGTGAATCTTACATCTTAGAGCTCTGCGAACCACGCTCTAGGGGGGGACAGTTTGCACCGCTTTCGTGGTACCAAGAAGAGATATCTATCGACAATATAACATAAATTATGATTATATATGGCAAAATTTACTTGAACCAGCTATCAATGCTGTATTAGGAGTAAGTAATAATGCACTTACTATGGCTAGCTTGCTGACAATTATAAAGAATAAGATGATATGCCAAACCTTAGCTTGTTTCAGGGTCCTGCTGCTGATAAGAGGAAGTTAAACGGTACATTGTAATATCTGCAACCTCTACGCATACTTGACATTCAATCTTCTTCCTCTGCATCGTCGCATGGTGATCGAGTGTTCCTCCGGCAGTTCATGGTGATACATGGGTGGAGTTCAGGCTTGTTAGGCTTGTGATAGTCATGAAGTTAGCACAATAATTTATACATCTGTCCCTATTTTGTGTTTTGGATCGTGGATACTGCATGTTTGCATATGACCGTCTCAGTCAGACTTTAACGGTTCGATAATAGTTCTGCTGTCTTTCTTTCTGCTTCCTGAAATCAGAATTATTCATGCATAAAAAAGAACCTGAGTTTTCATGCTCCCGTGCTAACACCTACTTATGGTAGGTGGACGCCAGATTACCATGCCAGTTCCTGATTCTGATCTAGGTTCGCCACCACCACTGCTTGCAATGCATCCTGGTGTTGTCTGCAGGCTTTTGCTTGCTGAGTAGTGGTTAGTCGAGCTTCGCTGGTTGATGAAATTCAGTAGTAACTTTTAATTTTTAAACGACTGGAAAGCTCATGCCAAAACTTGGATGGTTCGGGCCATGGTGCTGAAGTACACGCTATGAAAAGCTAGTACTACAAGACATCCTCGATTGGACCAATACGGAAAAGGATTTTGATTCTCTGGGATGTAGTGCAAAGTTTTGCTGAATCCTCTCCCCTTGCTGACAGCCAGTCTAGCATTCATCATGAGCACTAAAAACAAACGATTAACTCCGAATCAGGAAATTACCGTTGCCTCGACATCTTTAGAGTATTTGAGTTCATTTCCTCAGCTAACAGCCAGTCTACAACTATCTTGCCAAATGATCACCAACTATCTTGCACCTCAATGGCTCGATTGATTGATTCGTTTTCCAAATGATCACCAACTATCTTGTCCACGATTGATTGATTCGTTTTCCACGTTTCTAGGCATCCAACGATATCTTTGTAGTCCAATCCAATGCCATGTACGTGCTGCCGTGTAGGCGAACCACCTGGCCATGCCATCTTGACATCTCCTTCTGTTTGTCAGCACCCCGTAGGCGATAGATTCTGGAATCATATGCGTGTACCTCGACGCTGCCGCGCGCTAATAACATATCTTCGCACCACAACGATCGCGCCACGGGCTCGTGATGCTCCGCACGTCGCGCGCGCGTCAGTGAACACAACTGCTCCAACTAAATAAAAGGTGACAGACACGCGCGCGCTCCACAGACCACATCAACCTGTTTGGACACGAAACACGTCATCGTGTACCTTCGACATCGAGCGCGATGCGCAGTAACAGTATCCAGGAAGACTCGTCGTAAGTGCATTATGCAAGACAATCCGGCGCGAGCATTTTTAAGACTTGATGAAACCCCGTTCTTTTGGAAGGGACCACGTCAGGGTGGCCCTGTGGCTATGGGCTGCTCTAGATCGGTATGACCATCTCTAGGATCTCATGATTTCACTGCCTCAAATCTTGAAAAAAAATGAGAAGAAAGATATGAGAAAGAGGGATAAAAAGTAGATAAACATGAAAAAATAGTAGATGTGTTTGTTCGATTGGTGTTTGTTTAATCGACCTGCCCCCATGTATATAAAGAGCGGTTAGACTTTTCGTACAAGAAAAAGGGTTAGATTCATGTCCAAAACCCTAATTAGGGTCTAACTCGGATGGGAAAGTCCGAACTTTACATAACTGTTTGGTTTAAGAGTTATCTGAACCTTCCTGACCCTTTTTGAGGTGGTAAACAAACTCCGATTGAGATGACCCTAAAAGCAAACTTGATCGCCTCGAAAATGCGGGTGTTCAACACTTTTCATACAAGACCATCTTGTTGGTATTTTTTCCTTGTTCCTTAATTCAATTCGATCCCCGTACAAAAAACTAGTATGGCCGTGCTATGGCCGCGATGTAACAAGAATTCCAGGAGTAACCCAAGCGCAGCCCGGACAGAGCATGAATAGCCAATTTTATGTCTTGATACTCGCTTTGGTTCTACAAATTGCATACCATCTTGGATTGAGATGATTCAAAAAGAAAAGTTGTTCGTCTTGAGAAGACGATGAACTCTCCATTTAAGTGATTTTTTTCATTTGACATCATCTTAAGGATGACTTGGTTCTGGCGGTCCTTGAATTCCTCCGTAGTTTGTCGTAGTTTGTCATCGTGTCACTTTCGGGTGCCAACACAACCTCATTGGTGGCTTTGCGTCTTGTCACTCACACCGACACATTTTCCCATTGCTTATAGAATATGAGTCCAATTTCCATGATACAATACACCCACATCAAAGGAAATTTGGGAGATAGTGGGTTTTGGTTCCAAACTTGTTTCTCTTTGATAAGATTCCACATCTCTAATAGGACCTTGCTCTCATCTTACCATCTGCAATCCGGTTCCACCGCTTCCCTATCTTACGTAGTAAGATAATTTATCAAGATTTATATCATTCTCCAATATGAATTGCATTTGTGAACATATTATGATATTTTTTAACGAATCAATTCCATTCTGTAACAAACCTTATTTTTCATAGAACCATAGGCTAAGCTATGTGCATGTCGGGAGGGCCACCGCCCCCTCCCCCAGCTTTCAAGCAACCTACGAAGAATTTTTTGGGTGAAGAGATTAGATGGGAAATTTTTAGCAATTGCCCCCTTCCCCAACATCTAAAATTCATATTTTGCCCCCAGTTGTCTCTGTCTAGCACCGCCACTGCATAGAACCTCAAATAATTTGAATAGCCAATTCCTTGATTAAACCAAATCCAACAACTTGGTTATTTGTCCCTCCTTTCTGATTTTGGAAACAAAACAGTGTTTGATTATGAAAGATCAAGGGGGACTATAGGAATAGAAGTGATCGATGTTAAGAACAAATGTTTATTTAGCAAATGTCTATTTAAGTTAATTAATGAAGAGGGCGTGTGACATGAGTTGTTGCATAACAAGTATCTGTCTCAAAAATCATTGGCCCAAGTAACAAATATACCAACAGATTCACCATTTTGGAAGGGTTTTATGAGAGTTAAAGATGATTTCTGTATCAGGAGACGTTTAAAATTGGTGAAGGTACTACCAGTCCATTTTGGGAAGATATTTGGTTAGGCTTAACACACTAGCATAACAATACCCTTCTTTATACAACATCGTTCTGTTGCAAATGTTCTGTCAGTGACTCCTTCAAACACTGGTTTTAGGAAACAACTTATAGGTAAAAGTAGAACTCATGGATATCTTAAATAATGAAACTGGTAAATTTGTTTGAAAATTATCACCTGATAGACAATTTTCGGTTAAGATCATGCAGATTTAATCAATAGACACATGAGGTTTCTTCAAAAATATTTATGAAAGTTGAAAATCTCACTAAGAAACAAAGTTTTCATGTGGTTCCTTAGTAAAAAGTTTTAACAAGAGATAAATTTGGCTAAACGGAATTGGAATGAGAATAAAAATGTTGGAGATATGCCCTAGAGGCAATAATAAATATAGTTATTATTATATCTTTGTGTTTATGATAAATGTTTACATTCATGCTATAATAGTATTAACAAGGAAACATTAATACTTGTGTGATTTGTAAACTTAATTTGAAGTCCCTAGTAAAGCCTCTATATAATACTAGCTTGTTGGTTAATAAATGATTGTGGTTTTCCTATCATGAACATTGAGATGTTATTAACAACAAGATCATATCGTTAGGAGAATGATATGGTGGACATACTCCTATAGATAAGCATAGCATAAAGATCAAGTCATTTTAATAGTTCAATTGCTATATGCTTTCTGATACATAGTAGCCTAATTCCTTCGACCATGAGATCATGCATATCACCTTTACCGGATGGATGCTTTGATGACATCAAACACCACACCGTAACTGGGTGGCTATAAAGGTGGCATTGAGTATTCGGAAAGTATTGGTTGAAACACATGGATCAAGAGTGGGATTTGTCCATCCATATGACGGATAGATATACTCTGGGCCCTCTCGGTGAAATGTCATCTAATTAGCTTGCAAGCATGTGACTGGCTCACAAGGGATCACATATCACGGAAACGAGAAAAGAGTACTTATCGGTAACGAGGTTGAACTAGGTATGTAGAGATACCGACGATCATAACCTCGGATAAGTAAACTATCGTGAGACAAAGGGAAATTGATATCGTATGTAAGTGGTTCATTCGATCGCAAAGTAATCGTAGAAATATGTGGGAGCCATATGAATTTCCAGATTCCTCTATTGGTTATTGATCGGAGAAGTGTCTCGATCATGTCCGCATAATTCACGAACCGTAGGGAGACACACTTAAGGATTCGACGTTGTTTGAGTAGTTATGGAATGATGAGAAAGAGACCGAATGTTGTTCGGAGTCTCGAATGGGATTCGGGATATCACGAGGAGATCCGGAATGGTCCGGAGAATAAGATTCATATAAGGAAAGCCCCGTTTCGGAGTTGGGGAATGGTTCCGGTGTTTTCATCGGGAATGTTCTAGAAGGTTCCGGAATGTCCGGCACTCCGGGGAGGGGAGGGTACATGAATGTGTTATATCAAGTTGATATGATTGCATCATGTACTCGGTGTCATCGCTGATCAAAATAAAGGGTTTATTCAAATCCTAGTTTGAAAAGTCAAACGGCTAGTTTGAAAGTCAAACGACAGTTTTTGGAAAGAGGAGGAGGAGTGGGAAACCGAGTTGGGGAGGAGTTCCTCCTCCAACCGGGCGCACCACCCAAGCCGAGTTGAGGGACTCCTCCCCTTGGCCGGCCGGCCCCTCCACCTATATAAGGAGGGGCAGGGCTCCCTCCTAGAGACACACAAGATCCTCTCCTCCAAACCCTAGCCCCAAGCCGCCGCCGCCTCCATAGCCGCCGCCGGCTCTAGGGAAAACCCTAGCCGCCGTCTAGCTAAACCCTAGCCACCGGCTTGCCCCTCCTCGGCGTGTCTAAACTCTAGATCGTCGAGGGACTCTCTCATACTCCACCATACTCGCTCCGGCTTAAGGCGAAGCCTCGAGATCTCCCTCTACTTCGGTACCACACGTTGTCAGGAATCGCGAGGAGAGTGCTACAACCTCCGCTGCCTGCTGGAACAAGGGAGAGGAAGGTCTTCGTCGAGCACCAAATGTGTGACCGACTGCGGGAGCGCTGCCGGAACGCAGCGCCGGAAGGATCGTCTACACGATCTTGAGATCGGGAAGAGTACGACTACATCACCCACGAGAATCCGCTCTCGTTAAACACTTTGGAATCTTCGAGGGTGAGTTATTCTATCGACTCGTTGCTACAATCTAGTAGATAGATCTTGGCTTGTTTGTTTGTATGCGGTAGAAATTTTTTGTTTTCCATGCTACGAAACCCTACAAAGGGTATCGAGCCGTGTCTATATGTAGATCTGTTGCTGAGTAGAACACAATGGTCATTGTGGGCATTGATGCTTTTTATTGTCGATTGCTTCTTGTGTACTTTATGCCTTGGTATGTTGGGATGAAGCGGCCGGCTAACCTTACATGACATCGTTCATGAGACTTGCTCCACGCTTGACATGCAACTTGTATTGCATAAGTGGCTTTATGGTGCTGTTTCTCCTAGCATAGTTAAGATCCAATTTACAATGGGTGATTAACAATACTAGTATCAATGTTGTGGTTCTTGTTCATAAGTTAGAACGACACTTATTGAAAGCCCCAAACCACGTAAAATATGCAAAGAAAGTAGAGGCGTCTAAATTTGTTTTGCAGGGGTGTGCTATGATGTGATATGGCCATGATTGTGATTATATTTGATGTATGCAATGTTCCTTATTGTAAGTTGGCAACCGGCAGGAGCCATATGGTTGTATTTAATTTATGTTAAGACCAGCATGTCTATTCAAAGTAGTTGTAATAGTTGAAGCCGGTGGACAACAACCATGGAGAAGCGTCATTGATCTTGATGCAATGCCGATGATGATGGAGATCATGTTCGTGCTAGAAGATGGAGATCGGAAGCACTAAGAAGAAAGGCCATATCATATCACATATTATGAATTGCATGTGATGTTAATCCTTTATGCATCTTGTATTGCTTAGTAGACGACGGTAGCATTATAAGATGATCCCTCATGCATATGAATTTCAAGTCATAAAGTGTTCACCCTTAGTTAGCACCGTTGCTAAAGCTTGTTGTTTCGAAGCACCACGTGATGATCGGGTGTGTTAGATTCCGCAAGTGTATACAACGTGAGCAAGCCAGATTTGCTCATGCGGAAACTAAGGTTTGATCTTGACGAGCCTAGCATGTACAGACATGGTCTCGGAACACGGATCACCGAAAGGTAAAGCATGAATCATATAGTAGATATGATGAACATGTCGATTGTTCGCCATTGAAACTATATCAACTCTCGTGATGATCGGTGTTGATGTGGTAGATTTGGTTCGTGTGATCACTAAAACAATGTGAGGGATATTGTTTTGAGTGGGAGTTCACCTAGATTAATTTTATTATTAATTTGAACTCAATTTGTCATAAACTTAGTCTAAACTATTGCAAATATGTTGTAGATCAATGGCAACCCCTACCATCAATTTTAATGCGTTCCTAGAGAAAGAAAAGTTGAAAACAATGGAAGCAACTTCGGATTGGTTCATAATTTGAGGATTGTCCTCACCGGTAATTTGACCTATGTCTGGATGCATCATTGGGTGACCCACCTGGCGCTGATCTTGCCGATGAAGTAAAGAATGTTTACCTTACCGGAAGACTCAAGACTCCACAGCTCGATGTGCTATCTTGTATGGTTTAGAATCGAGCTTAAAAGGTTTGAGAATTCAGACCCATATGATATTGTCGAGGATCTCAAATTGATTTTTGAGACTCATGCGGCAATTGAAAGCTATGAGGCTTGAAAAGTTCTTTAATCGCAAGATGGAAGAGGGCACTCGTCAGTGAGCATGTGCTTAAGATGTCTGGGCACGCGAACAAACTTCAAAGCTTGGGTATAGTGATTCCTAATGCTTTTGGGATTTACCGTGTCCTCCAATCACTGCCACCAAGTTACAAGAACTTTGTGATGAACTACAACATGCAAAACATGAACAAGACGTTGCCAGAACTCTTTGCCATGTTGAAGTCTGCAGAATGGTAGATCAAGAAATAGCACCAAGTGTTGTTGGACAATAAGACCAACAAATTCAAGAAAGGCAAGTCTAAGGTAAGGGACACTTCAAGAAGGGTGGTAAGAAAGTTGCCACGCCATTTAAGAAGACCAAGGCTGGACCTAAGCCCGACATCGAGTGCTTTTACCGCAAGGGAGAAGGTCACCGAAGCGGAATTGCACAAAGAACTTGGAGCATTAGAAGAACGACAACATCAAGAAGAAAGGTATATCTGATATACATGTTATTGATGTGTATCTCACTAGTACCGTAGTAGTGCACGGGTATTTGATAATCGGTTCGGTTGCTCATATTTGTAACTCGAAACAGGTGCTGCAGAATAAACGGAAGCTAGCAAAGAACGAGGTGACGATGCGCGTGGGAAACGGATCAAAGGTTGATGTGATCGCGGTCGGCACGCTACCCCTTCATCTACAATCGGGATTAGTTTTATACTTAAATAATTGTTATTTGGTGCCTACGTTAAGCATGAACATTATATCGGGATCTTGTTTATTGCGAGACGGTTACTTGTTTAAATCCGAGAATAATGGTTGTTCGATTTATATGAGTAATATGTTTTATTCACATGCACCTTTAATAGATGGTCTATTCTTATTGAATCTCGATAGTGGAAATACACATATTAATAACATTGAGGCTAAACGTTTGAAATCGAGCGATAACTCGACCTATATGTGGCAATCGCTGTCTTGGTCACATTGGAGTGAAGCGTATGAAGAAACTCCATTCCGATGGACTTCTTGAATCACTTGATTTCGAATCACTTGATAGATGCGAAGCATGTCTGATGGGTAAAATGACTAAGACTCCATTTTCTGGTATGATGGAGCGAGCTACGGACTTATTGGAAATCATACATACCGATGTGTGTGGTCCAATGAGTGTAGCATCACGCGGTGGTTATCGTTATGTTCTTACCTTCACGGATGACTTGAGTAGATATGGGTATATCTATTTCATGAAACATAAGTCCGAAACTTTCGAGAAGTTTAAGGAATTTCAAAGTGAGGTAGAGAATCAACGTAACAAGAAGATTAAATTTCTGCGTTCTGATCGTGGAGGTGAATATCTAAGTTACGAGTTTGGCGAGCATTTGAAGAAATGCGGAATACTTTCACAATTGACACCGCCGGGAACACCACAGCGTAATGGTGTGTCTGAACATCATAATCGAACTCTTTTAGATATGGTTTGTTCTATGATGTCACTTACAGATTTACCGCTATCATTTTGGGGTTATGCATTAGAAACAGCCGCATTCACTTTAAATAGGGCACCATCTAAATCCGTTGAAATGACACTGTATGAATTATGGTTTGGGAAGAAACCTAGATTGTCGTTCCTTAAAGTTTGGGGGTGCGAAGCCTATGTAAAGAAGTTACAGCCGGACAAGCTTGAACCCAAAGCGGAAAAATGCGTCTTCATAGGATACCCGAAGGAAACTATTGGGTATACCTTCTATCATAGATCCGAAGGCAAAATCTTCGTTGCCAAGAATGGATCCTTTCTAGAGAAGGAATTTCTCTCGAAAGATGTGACTGGAAGGAAAGTAGAACTCGACGAGGTTGTCGAACCTTTTCTCGAAATTGCGAGTAGTGCAGCACCGGAAGAAGTTCCTGTGGTGCCTGCACCAATAAGAGAGGAAGCTAATGATGATGATCATGAAACTTCGGTTGAAGTTGCTACAGAGCCTCGCAGGTCAACGAGAACTCGTACCACTCCAGATTGGTATGATCCCGTTATGAGTGTCATGTTGGTGGACAACACCGATGACCCTGAGACATATGAGGAAGCGATGATGAGCCCAGATTCCAATAAATGGCAAGAAGCCATGAAATCCGAGATTGGATCCATGTACGAAAACCAAGTATGGACTTTGGTGGACTTACCAGATGTCCGGAAGGCTGTCGAGAACAAATGGATCTTCAAGAAGAAAACAGATGCTGATGGTAATGTTACTGTCTATAAAGCTCGACTTGTCGCAAAAGGGTTTTGACAAATTCAAGGAGTTGACTACGATGAGACTTTCTCACCAGTAGCGAAGCTAAAGTCTATGAGGATTATGTTAGCAATCGCTGCATATTATGATTATGAGATATGGCGGATGGATGTCAAAACAGCATTCCTCAATGGAGACATTGATGAAGAGTTGTATATGATGCAACCCAAAGGTTTTGTCGATCCTAAAGATGCTAACAAGGTATGCAAACTTCAACGGTCCATCTATGGATTGAAGCAAGCATCCCGAAGTTGGAATCAACGTTTTGATAAAGTGATCAAAAGTTTTGGTTTTATACAAACTTATGGAGAAGCTTGTATTTACAAGAAAGTGAGTGGGAGCTCTGTAGCATTCTTAATACTGTATGTAGATGACATATTATTGATTGGGAATGATGTAGACCTTCTTAATAGTGTCAAGGAATATTTGAATAATAGTTTTTCAATGAAGGATCTTGGCGAAGCAGCTTACATATTGGGCATAAAGATTTATAGAGATAGATCAAAACGCCAAATATCATTGTCACAAAGTACATATTTGGACAAAGTTCTAAAGAGGTTTGGAATGGAAGATAGCAAGAAAGGGTTCTTGCTCATGTTGCCCAATACGACCTTGAGTAAAACTCAAAATCCGACATCAGCAGAAGATAGAGAAAGGATGAGTAAGACTCCCTATGCCTCAGCCATAGGATCTCTAATGTATGCCATGCTATGTACTAGACCCGACATTGCATATGCTGTTAGTTTAACTAGCAGATATCAAAGTGATCCAGAGTGGATCATTGGACAATGTCAAAACATCCTTAAGTACTTGAGAAGAACTAAGGATATGGTTCTTTCTTATGGAGGTGATGAACAACTCGTTGTTAATGGTTACACCGATGCTAGTTGGAACACCGATCCGGATGATTCTAAATCACAATCTGGATACGTATTTATTTTGAATGGTGCAGCAGTTAGCTGGAGGAGTGCAAAGCAAAGCGTTGTGGCGAGATCTTCAACTGAATCAGAATACATGGCTGCTTCGGAGGCTTCAAAAGAAGCGATATGGATGAAAGAGTTCATTACAGAGCTGGGTGTGGTTCCTAGTGCTTGTTGGACCAAATGTCTATCTCTTGTGATAACATGGGCCATATAGCCAATGCGCAAGAACCAAGGTCACACAAGAAGTGAAGCATATCAAGCTACGTTTTCACGCTATTCGAGAACATATCCAAGATGGGGATATAAAGATTTGCAAAGTACACAGATCTGAATGTGGCGGATCCGTTGACTAAACCTCTCCCGAGGGCAAAACATGACCAGCACCAAACTGCCATGGGTGTTCGGTATATTACCATGTAATCTAGACTAGATGACTCTAGTGCAAGTGGGAGACTGTTGGAGATATGCCCTAGAGGCAATAATAAATATAGTTATTATTATATCTTTGTGTTTATGATAAATGTTTACATTCATGCTATAATAGTATTAACAAGGAAACATTAATACTTGTGTGATTTGTAAACTTAATTTGAAGTCCCTAGTAAAGCCTCTATATAATACTAGCTTGTTGGTTAATAAATGATTGTGGTTTCCCTATCATGAACATTGAGATGTTATTAACAACAAGATCATATCGTTAGGAGAATGATATGGTGGACATACTCCTATAGATAAGCATAGCATAAAGATCAAGTCATTTTAATAGTTCAATTGCTATATGCTTTCTGATACATAGTAACCTAATTCCTTCGACCATGAGATCATGCATATCACCTTTACCGGATGGATGCTTTGATGACATCAAACACCACACCATAACTGGGTGGCTATAAAGGTGGCATTGAGTATTCGGAAAGTATTGGTTGAAACACATGGATCAAGAGTGGGATTTGTCCATCCAGATGACGGATACATATACTCTGGGCCCTCTCGGTGAAATGTCATCTAATTAGCTTGCAAGCATGTGACTGGCTCACAAGGGATCACATATCACGGGAACGAGAAAAGAGTACTTATCGGTAACGAGGTTGAACTAGGTATGCAGATACCGATTTATCATAACCTCGGATAAGTAAACTATCGTGAGACAAAGGGAAATTGGTATCGTATGTAAGTGGTTCATTCGATCGCAAAGTAATCGTAGAAATATGTGGGAGCCATATGAATTTCCAGATTCCTCTATTGGTTATTGATCGGAGAAGTGTCTCGATCATGTCCGCATAATTCACGAACCGTAGGGAGACACACTTAAGGATTCGACGTTGTTTGAGTAGTTATGGAATGATGAGAAAGAGACCGAATGTTGTTTGGAGTCTCGAATGGGATTCGAGATATCACGAGGAGATCCGGAATGGTCCGGAGAATAAGATTCATATAAGGAAAGTCCCGTTTCGGAGTTGGGGAATGGTTCCGGTGTTTTCATCGGGAATGTTCTAGAAGGTTCCGGAATGTCCGACACTCCGGGGGGGGGGAGGGTACATGAATGTGTGATATCAAGTTGATATGATTGCATCATGTACTCGGTGTCATCGCTGATCAAAATAAAGGGTTTATTCAAATCCTAGTTTGAAAAGTCAAACGGCTAGTTTGAAAGTCAAACGACAGTTTTTGGAAAGAGGAGGAGGAGTGGGAAACCGAGTTGGGGAGGAGTTCCCTCCTCCAACCGGCGGCGCACCACCCAAGCCGAGTTGGGGAGGGACTCCTCTCCCTCCCCTTGGCCGGCCGGCCCCTCCACCTATATAAGGAGGGGCAGGGCTCCCTCCTAGAGACACACAAGATCCTCTCCTCCAAACCCTAGCCCCAAGCCGCCGCCGCCTCCATAGCCGCCGCCGGCCCTAGGGAAAACCCTAGCCGCCGTCTAGCTAAACCCTAGCCACCGGCTTGCCCCTCCTCGGCGTGTCTAAACTCTAGATCGTCGAGGGACTCTCTCATACTCCACCATACTCGCTCCGGCTTAAGGCGAAGCCCTGCGAGATCTCCCCTCTACTTCCGGTACCACGCCGTTGTGCTGCCGGAATCGCGAGGAGAGTGCTACAACCTCCGCTGCCTGCTGGAACAAGGGAGAGGAAGGTCTTCGTCGAGCACCAAATGTGTGACTGATCATGGGAGCGCTGCCGAACGCAATGGGAAGGATCGTCTACACGATCTTGAGATCGGGAAGAGTACGACTACATCACCCACGAGAATCCGCTCTCGTTAAACACTTTGGAATCTTCGAGGGTGAGTTATTCTATCGACTCGTTGCTACAATCTAGTAGATAGATCTTGGCTTGTTTGTTTGTATGCGGTAGAAATTTTTTGTTTTCCATGCTACGAAACCCTACAAAAAAGTGGTGTTTCTACCACTCAGAGGAGACAATGGAACATTTTTCTCTCTCATGCGCTTTCGCTAGATTTGTTTGGAGAATTATTTATTCTACATATAATATCCCACTACCAACCAATATCACCGATATGTTTGGAAATTGATTGAATGGTATGGACAAGAAAAATAAAGGTAGAATAACATAGGTATTTCAGTTCTATGTTGGTCGATATGAAACTATAGAAACAATATTGTTTTAACAAGAAAGACTACTATTTTTTCGTAGGTTATACATATGGCTGTATACTGGATTAAGCTAAGGTGTTTCCTACTCCGGAGGATTAGTGGGAATGCAGGGTTACTGGATGTAACCGGTTGCTGATGGTTCTACATGATATCTTCTATCGGGCTAGTATGATTCAAGATATTTAGGATACCGAGCATTTTATTTATATTTCAATGATTGATATTTATAGCGATCCTCTATGATCCTTGAGATATAAACTTTTAAACTGCAAACTTCATAATAAAAGGCCATGTGCATCGATGCAGAGGCGGAGAGTAATTGTGCAATACTAACTGTACCTAGACATTTAGCTGGAATTAATAAGCACTAGACCAATCTAAGATGTTGTGGATGTAATAACATATACATGTACAACGGACTAAATAGCATACAAATGTAATAGTCCAACGCTGTGGTTCACGATATAAGCCACCTTTTTTTGAAAGGGGCAGACCCAGCCTTTGCATTAGTCAATATAACAATTTTATATATATGACAATTTTGTTTTATTATTAGAATTTGTTTTACAACTTGTCTATGGGCAACAAATGACAAAGTTACTACAGGTGTCCCGCTATCAACAGTACTGAAAGAAAATTTTGACCTTTGATATGCCAAAAGATCAAATCTGAGGTTTGTTCTCTGGTCGGTTAGGGCATTTCTACCCTCCTAACCATCAAACCACTGATCTCTTGGGATCCAGCTGTGCTATGTATTCGTTGGTGGGGTTTGAGGTCAGCCTCTTCTGATCTATGATTGTCATTTTTCGACGATGATTGTTGTTCTAGTGTGCTAGTTCTATAGGGTCTTAGCACGGCGACTTTTGGTCTGTCTACTATAAAAAGCTCTACTACTTTGTCCTACTCCGTTGATGGAGGGACAAGGATGATGGCGCGTCTTCGGCTTGTGCTAGTGTATGTAGTCATTGCTAGGTGGTCCAATGAACTGTTTGTAATTTTTATTACTTTTGAGTCTCTTTGTACTGCTGTTTGATGATTATAGATGAAATTTCTCCAAAACCCCCTATCAAACCACACTCCATGAATATTATTATTATAATGGTTATTTTCATAAAAGCTAACACGATATACTAGCGAAGAAATATGTCATGCACAACTAAGGAATGCCTTAGTTATTATCCTAGAGGATGAGGGGACTCGAACCCGAATGTAATGAGTTGAACCTTGTCTTCCCGTTTTTTATTTTTCAGAAAGCTCCCGTGCGTCTTGCAGCATTAAGCTGAGTTCCTTTATTGAAGAAGATGACGGAGTTCGTTATGGTTATGGAGGTTATGGCATCAGCACATGTGCCGTGGCCCACTCATCACAGCGTGCGGCAAGAAAACAATGTGCGTCATGTGCGCCTTACCAGACACATGGGCCCTTTGTCGCCTGACCACTCCTTTGTTTTGCAGGGCACTTTGCCTTTCCTCCTACCGCGAACCGTGGATCTAGCAGATCTTCCTGGAAAATACTATTCCGTCTGTTTCATAATTTTTATCATGGTTTTAAATTACATTTAGACTACAACCACAATAAAAATTATGTAACGGAGAGAGTACCCGCTTAGATATTTTTCACGTCTTCTTCGTCAACCAACATTCCAGTATCTCTCGAGACCTGGATCCACAATGGTCAGATCAGATGAACATCTAGCTCAACAACCACGGTAGTTAATTAATTAAGTTATCAATCAAGTCTTGGCCTCGGACAGTCCACATCAAACTGAGCTGTCATCAGATTAACCATCATCTGCTTAAGCGTATTTTCTATAGCTGAATCAAAGAATATATAGACGAGAGCAGGCCCCCAAAAGCGCGTAGAATCCGGCAAGTTTGGTCAGAATCTACGATTGGTGCAAAAGAATTGATAGGTGCTCCTCAAGATTCAAGAAGGTAAGTTAAAACCGAATATGTGGACGACACTTTCCTCCTCTTGCGAGGGTCCCCTTTCTCCCACTGACATAGTTGGCGTCGAGCTACCTCTTACCACCGTCTGCCCTCTCCCTCCACCGATTCTCTCTCGGTTGACTAAGAGTTCCTCCTCCGTGCTGCCGGTCTGGTGACGAGTGGTGTAGAGTTTTGGGGATCAATATTGAGTCTCACGGACCCTGCTGATGTGGGGTGATCATGTCAATGCTCATGGTTTATAGACTTTGTTTTTTTGCAACCATTGCCGACTCCCCTGATAGTGCCTGGCAAACTGTCATCCTGGATTTCATTGAGGGGTTGCCTCGATCTATGAACTCCAACTGCATCATGGTGGTCGTCGATAAACTCATCAAGTATGCTCATTTTGTGCCCTTACTGCATCCATTTACATCACAACAAGTGGCGATGGCATATGTGGACAATGTGTTCAAACTCCACAGTTTGTCGGAGATTATGGTGTCAGACCGTGATCATATTTTCACCAGTCGCATGTGGCAAGAGCTGTTCAAGTTGGTGGGTACAGAACTCGCAATGAGTTTATCACGACATCCTCAGATCGATGGACAGACGAAGAGGGTGAATCAGTGCCTAGAGACCTATCTTCGTTGCTTCATACATGCGTGTCCCAAGCAATGGCACCATTGGTTTCCCTTGGCCGAGTATTGGTATAACACCTCTTACCACACAACCATCCAACTGTCTCCATTTGAGGCTCTGTATGGGCATCAACCTAGGCACCTTGGCATCATTGATACCACAGTTTGTCAGTCCAAGGATTTGGTGTAACACCTCAAAAATATTAAACAAGATTATCAAGTTCTAATCACCCAAGTTTAGGGTTAACAAAAACTTTTATTATTAAAATTAATATGAATGCATGTCTGTGTGATTAATGCATGAACGATTGCAATTGCCATGTTTGATTGCTATGAATGATAAGGGTTGGTTTAAAGATGAAAACAATATCATCTAGGTCAATTCCAAACAAAAACAAATCAAAAGGAAATTCAAATAAGAAGGCATATGATCAAATGGTCATTTTGGCTAAAATCAACCACTAGCCCACTTAGGGCATCTTTTCTAACAGAAACAAATCCAATTCTTTTCACCCCTTGCTAGCCAAGTAACAATGAACCCAAGAAAACTCACAAACTTACAGAAACTATTTTCAAATCCATTTGAGAGGCATTCAAAAATTGAATTCTTAATAGGTACTAAGATGGCCATTTCTCAAAAACCAACCAAACCAATTCCCCTTGGCAAACCCTAGAAACCACAGACTACCAATCTTATGACAAGATCACTCACCAAAATTCATCCAAAAATTCAAATTTTGAATTCATGCGGCCATTTCATCAAACACCTGGTGAGCACAGTAACAGCTGCCAAACTATTACTGTTCTTGATCAATGCTTTGTCTACCAAGTGTACCCATTTCACTCCCTGGTCTCCCCCAGCATCTAGCAACCCAGCATACCAGCCCCTTCCTCGCCGCTGCGCCAGTACCACGCCGCCCGACGCTCACTCGCCGGTCGAGCATGGACAACTCGTAGCAGCCTGCCCCACGCTCGTCCATGATGTCTAGGAGACAGGCCACCGTCCACCGCCACTCCCTGTCCACCCCTCGATCGTAGCCTAGCCTTGGACCACCCGAGAAACACCGTGCCCATTTCTCTGTTGCCATGCTAAGAGCGCGCCAGAGTGCGCAGCCGACACGCGTGCACACGCCGCTCCTCGCCCTCACCGCGCGTACCTGCACTCACCGTGACCCTAGCTACCCCCCCAGACATGCCCGTTCTCCACCACACGACCAGTAGCCCCTGTACGCCATCTCGAACACCGCCGGTTCCGCGCAGCGCACTGACCAGTCCCGACCATCCTCGACCGCCCCATGCTAAGCTATTAAGCGTGCAACGACCGCCAGGAAACACCACACCGTCCTATGCCCTCAGCCATGCCCGTAGCTACCCCTCCAGACCATGCCGCTCTGCCCCTCTCGCCGGTGTATAAATAGATACCACCCTGCCTCAATTCACCACACCATCTCACTCCCCACTCCTCACAGAACCTCCCACACCTCTCCCCGGAGCAAGGCGAGCACCGCATCGTTGGAATTTGGCCGGAGTCCGCCGCTACAGAGGAGAAGAGGAGTCGTCGATTGGAGCCACCCAGGAGCCACCGCGACCACCGTTCGAACCGCCATCATCGACAACGCTCCTCACGTCATTAAGTTAGATCTTCGGTCTCACGGGTTCAGCCGGAGACGACAAACCACCGCCTCGATCTTAGTCTAATCATAGGGCCTAGATTGAAACATACTGTTTCAGTTAGATAGAGCCTCTGACGCATGTGACCCCTCTGTCAGCAGCCCGTTATGCCAACGCAATGCAGTTGGGCCGGCCCAGTATTGTTCCCATGCATAGCCCAGTGATTCAAATAATCTTTTTCCATTTTAGTTAAAACTAGATTCTGTTAGTAGATTCAAAATTCAATTCAAGGAGAGGTACTGAACCAAATTGCACAATTCCAATTTTTTAGAAAGGTTTTCAAATTATCTATCCAAGCCTGTTAGATTCAAACCATTTGAAATTATAGATCACCAATAATAAAAATAACAAGACAGATACTTTTCCACATTCAATTTTTTTTCAAAAATCAACCATAAATGCTTTTGAGTTGATTCCAACTCTCAAAAATCACATTTGACAAGATCTATCTGAATATATAAAAATATTTAGGTTTACATGCAGTGATCTTGGAATAGTATTAAAAGAATGCTCTATAGGCATTTCTAGTCACTTTAATTGTATAAAATAGTAATTTTAAACTTTATAAAATATAACCACCACTTTAAATCACATTCCCAAGTATTAGAATATGTGGTGATGACATGTGTCAACATGATCCCATATTTTAATTGGAGAATATTAAATATTAAGTACTTTCAATGAGTAGAAATTACTTTTCTAAAATAAGAAAGATAAGACTAGGTCTTTATTTCATGTGATGATGCTAGATCATCTAGTGTGAACCTTTGTGTGCTAAATAGAGGTAGTTAAGTATTGTTTGGTGATTTTGTACCTCGTATTCATTTATAGACGCTCGTAACAACCAAGGCTACGAGGAAGAGGAGTACTACGAGGAAGAAGAAGAAAAAAACTTCAACCACTGCACTACTCAAGGCAAGCCTAACACTACAAGTTAACTATGCAAGCCATCACAAATTGCAAGATAACCTATGCAAGATGCTTTAGGCATGCTTTGGTTATGCAACCTTTGATTATACCAATTCCTAGTTTTACTTACAAGCTTTATTCTTTTATTTTCTTTACCAAAGTTCTTACCTTTATTTTGACTTGTGAGTTTTGGAAAGATACTATAGATAGCATAAAGAGCATAAAACTAGGACTAATTAGTTAGAACTAGATGTCATCAAAAGGCATAAGACTAGATTTGGATAGTCACACTTGACTAGCACCCCTCATTAGTGAATACCCTCAACTTTAGTGGCTAGTGATAAGCATAAAAATTGATCACTTTAGATGTGAATACTTGGTGAAAATGATTAGGAAAACCTTGTAATGAGGATTCATTTTATTGAAATGTTTTGACATGTGTTATGAACACAAGATGATTTGATGATGAAAATATTGAGGCATGAGCCTTGACCCTTTATAAAAACTGATGGTTGGGTTTGGATGCGATACCATTCCAATTTTACCGTACAACCACAATACCTGAATTGAGTAGGGCTTGACTGAAATTTTATATGTCTTAGTATGGGAGGTTGACCTGAGGCTACCTCGTGATGACTGTCCACCTATGCAGTACCCAAGATGACAGATGGTCATGGTTAGGAGGTCAAACTCATAGGGGAGGTGCCTATACTAGGGTGTGTAATTGAAAGGTTAGGATTGATTATCCGCATACTAAGTATGATGATTCAGGGTTGTCCCTGACGGATGTATCGAATGTTGTGGTGAAAGTATACCACCTCTGCAGAGTGTCAAACTATTCAAATAGCCGCGTCCGTGGTCATGGACAGTTGGAGTGGCCATATTGTTCCGTCGTCAGATGTTTTCAAAATGACTTGTGAAATGAACCATGACTTTGACTTGACCACAACAGGGTTGTGAACATGAAAACTAATTTCCCACTTAGGTGTTGTAGAACATTAAACTAGTTTTCTTTACTTATGAACTCAATATGAAATAAACCTGGCTTTTTGCAAATAAACCTAGAGCTTAGGATTCCTACTCGAACTACTTTACTTGTTAGTGATAGTTTGCGAGTACTTAAATAGTACTCATGGCTTTGTCACTGGCTATTCCCATGGCCAGACTATGAAGAGGACTACCAGGATGATGGACATCAGGAGGTCTATGACAACTAGGATCATCTCCCATCGTCAGCATTGACCGTGACCCTGAAGATGAAGCCCCGCTACGTTTAATTTCCGCTGCGTTGATTGTATTAAGACTAGATCATGAGATCTTTTATTTGTAAGACCTTTATTATGGTTTGTAATGGATGATGTACCGTGGTACCAATTTTGTTATGTCTCGCAAAAATGATAATCCTGGGATTGTGAGGTATGGCATAACATGCATCTGGGATTAAAAATCCGGGTGTTGACATTTGGATACCTGGCTGGATGAAAGGGCACTGATGCAAGATCTCCTAAAACAGCATTTGGGCAGAGCACGACAAATCATGAAAGATCAAGCAGACCGTAAGCATAATGACCATCAGTTTGCAGTGGGGGATTGGGTCTTCCTCAAAGTGCAGCCTTATGTGCAGAGTTCGGTCGCTGATAGAGCAAGCCACAAACTTGCATTTCGATACTTTGGACCTTTTCAGGTGCTCGCGTGGGTTGGAGAGGTGTCATACAGGTTACAGCTTCCGGACCGTGCACTAATTCATACTGTAGTGCACGTGTCTCTTCTTCGTCGAGCTCATGCTCCAGAGGATCCGGCTCAGGTGCGGACGCTGCCTCCGGTTCTTGCGGAGGACGATCAGCTATCAGATGAACCAACTCGGATTCTATGGCGACGCTAATACTTGCATGGATCCACAGTTCATTCCCAGGTACTTGTGTAGTGGTCTTCTTTACCTGCATCCTTGGCAACTTGGGAGGACGAGTTGCAGTTTCGCCATCGTTTTCCTAGAGCATCGGCTTGGGGACAAGCCAGCCTTGAAGGGGGATATAATGTCACACCTGGGCAGAGGGCCCCACTCACCAGACGTGCCCATCGTGAACTGTCAACGGGCATGACGGGGCGAGGCGATACACAAGCGCACGTCGGCCGAGCACCAGGTTGGACCTGTTGGTCTGGCACCCTAAATACCGGTGATCCCAAGAGAGGGCACGGAATGTAATGTCATAACTGACTCCTCCTGAAACTCTCCTTTTCTGTTCCTTACTTCCTCGCTCTCCTATTATCTCTCCCGGATTCTTTTCCCCCTGTAATCCAACTATTGTGAGATTCGAAATCAAGAGATAAGTCGGGTCTTAACAAACTTAATGGAAATTATATAGGCACATAACATCTCACCAATCCCCTACATCCCCCACGCCTAAGGGAACTTAATCACACATGAGAGAAGAAAGAATCATTGATATAATTAAATAAAGGGAGTTCGTCTTGATTTTACCGTGGAGATCCACAATAAGAAATAGAAATAAATCCAACATAATCCAAGAAGGGAAGAACAATCTCAAACCCTAATCTTGCAAGGTGGAGATCTCTCTCTCTCTCTCTCAAGTACAAGTAATGGCTATGGAGGTGTGGTGGCTGGGAGATCGAAGATCGTGGAGCAAAATGAAGAACGTCTTCCCCTTCTTATCGGGATCTCTTCTTTCTCTCTTCTGGATGGGATGTCGGCTCATGCATTTTGTTTTCGTCCTCCGCCTCTTCACGAAAGCTGTCCCTTTTAATAAGATTAAGGAGATGGAAGCTATACGGCCAAAAAATATTCCCACCGTATAGTTGCTTGTTAAAGCTTCAGTATAATCCCCTCGATTGCTTCCAAAAAGAGACTCGCTTGTTTTCGTCTGAATATTGTGTTTTTGTTGTTAAATCCCTCTGTTGATGTCTAGAACCTGAAACACACATTAAAAACCAAGTTTTCTTCGCTACTGAAGTATTAGTGTTAGTAAAGCTAGAAAACCATCAAATCCAAATGAAAACCATCGATAGAAACCATAAAAAATGTGTCGAATCTCACAACTATCAACCGACTATGCCACGGCAGTCGGAATAGCCCATGGCAATAAACGCGTGGTGGTGCGCTATGTTCCCCTCATGTTGACCGGTTCGGCCAGAACTGGCTCAAAAGCCTCGCATCCAACAACATCAATGCTTGGCCTGACTTCGAGAAGGTCTTCATAGGGAGCTTCAACGACACCTACAAGCTTTCGGGTCGACCTCGTGATCTTTCTCTATGCATCCAGGGAGACCGTGAGTCGGATCGCGAGTATCTCGCCCGCTGGACTTAGCTACGCAACTCCTGTGAAGGGGTGGTGGAGAACCAAGCAATCGATTTCGTCATCGAAGGGTGTCGAGAGGGCACGATGCTTCGCCACCAGCTGCTATGCGATGAGCCCAAGACCATGGAAGAGCTGATGATCGTCGCTGACCAGTACGCTCCACTGATGCGGCAATGAAGAATCCCCTCTAGGTGAATGCTGAAGACCGGCCGGATCTCATAGAGCTGGCCCGCAAAAGACAAAGTGGTCAAGGTGGGGATGATGGATCATCCAGGCGGCCCAACAACGACAACCGCTACCAGGGAAAGCGCCCGGCTGAGCAGAAGGGTCCTCAGTATCACTAGAGGTAGGTCAACGTAGTGCAAGGCGCACCGGCTGGAGATGACAAAAGGTAGTAGGCCAAGTTCTCCTTCGAGCAAATGTTTGACAGGTCGTGCAAGTACCACAGTGGCGCCTTCAAGCCAGCTACTCACACCACTCAACAATGCAGTTGGACCCGAAAGATTCAGGAGCAGGGCGGCTTGCCCCCTCTTCCCCCACCCCTCTCGGTGGGCCTCCACCATCGGCTAGGCCAGCCGAGAACAACAACAACAATGGCGCCTACCCGCAGCAGCACGAGAACTACCACATCTTCGAATCGTTGCTAGACAACAAGTGCAGCCGGAGGCAGTGCACAACAGAGGTGAATGATGTTATTCCTCCGGTTTCCTAGTACCTGAACTGGTCCGAGAGTCTAATCACCTGGAGCCAGGAAGACCTGCCGGAGCTGCTCCCACATCCCAGGGGCTGCGTGATGGTGCTAGACCCCCTGCTCATCTCTAATGTGCGCACCTGCCGCTTCTAGCGTGTGCTGGTGGATGGTGGCAGCAGCCTCAACCTGCTCTACCGGGCCTCCATGGAGAAGCTGGGCTTCCGGGAGTGCGACCTGCATCCCTCGAGTACCGTGTTCCATGGCATTGCGCCAGGACCTCCGTGTGTCCCGTTGGGGAAAATTCGGCTGGATGTCATATTCGGATCGGAGGAGAACTTCTGGTGCGAGCCGATTTGGTTCGAGGTGGTGAATCTAGCCATCACGTACCATGCTCTTCTTGGGCGTCCCGCCCTCACAAACTTCATGGTGGTCACTTATGCGTACCTCAAGATGAAGTTGCCGGGGCCGAATGTCATGATCACCGTATCCGGTTGCTACAAGCAATCAATGGCATGCGCAGCAGAGGGCACAAAGATAGCTGAGACCCTGCTCATCACCAAGGAGAAGCGTGAGATCATGCACAATGTGGCAATGCTGCAGCAAGAAGTGCCGGCTGGAATGAAGCCGAGTGGAGACATGTCGTTCTAACCGTCCAAGGAGACAAGGCAGATCCCGCTTGACCCGGCTGATCCATCCAAGTGCTTCACCATCGGTGCTGGCTTGGACAACAAATAGGAAAGCGCGTTCGTCGGCTTCCTCCATGAGAATCAAGACATCTTCGCATGGTCTCCCAAAGACATGCCGGGTGTGCCGAGGGAGTTCGCCGAGCACTCACTTCATGTGCGGCCGGATGCCAAGCCGGTCAAGCAGCCCCTCCACTTCTTCACAGAGGATAAGAGAAATGTCATTGATGACGAGATCGCCCAGCTCCTTGTAGCCGGGTTCATCATGGAGGTGTACCACCCGGACTGGCTGGCCAACCTGGTACTGGTGTTTAAGAAGAACAAGACTTGGCGCATGTGTATCAACTACACCATCCTGAACAAGGCATGCCCGATAGACCCCTTCGCCCTCCCCGTATTGATCAAGTCATTGACTCTAAGGCTGAATGCGATATGCTGTCCTTTCTTGACTGTTATTCCGGTTACAATCAGATCCGGTTAAATCCGACATATCAAATAAATACATTGTTCATTACCCTGTATGGGGCTTATAGATATGTAACCATGTCATTTGGCTTGAAAAACACAGGTGCCACCTATCAGTGTTGCATGCAGAAGTGCTTGCACTCGCAAATCTTGCAAAACTTGCATGCCTACATGGATGATGTCGTCATCAAGACGAAGGAGAAGCGTACCCTCCTCGAGGATCTGGGCGATACGTTTGTGAACCTCCACCGGTACCAGATGAAGCTGAACCTAGAGAAATGCGTCTTTGGCATTCTAGCCGGACAACTCCTCAGTTTCCTCATTTCACACCTAGGGATCGAGGCAAATCCGGAGAAGATCGCAGCCATCGAGAGGATGCAGCTACCGAAAAGCTTGCTCGGCGTCCAGAAGTTCACCGGATGCTTGGCCTCCCTCAGCTGATTCGTCAGCCGACTGGGAAAGAAGGCACTTCCACTCTACCAGCTAATGAAAAAGACATACAAGTTCACCTGGACTATGCAGGCAGATGCCGCGTTCCACGACCTCAATCGCATGCTATCCACAGCACCAATGCTGGCCACGCAGGCTGAGAAGGAGCCGATGTTGCTCTATATAGCAGCCACCAACTGGGTCGTCAACATCGTCCTATCGGTGGAGCGCCACGAGGAAGGCAAGGCCTAGCCGGTACGGCGACCCGTCTACTACCTGAGCGAAGTGCTCTCCCTCTCCAAGAAGAACTATCTGCACTACCAAAAGATGACCTATGGCATGTACTTGGCATGCAAGGAGCTCAAGCACTGCTTCCAGGAGCATCAACTCACAGTGGTGTCCACCGCCCCGCTGGGGGAGATATTCGGCAACAAGGACACCACTGGCCGGGTGGCCAAATGGGGCATTGAGCTCGCCTCCTACTGCATCTGGTACGAGCCAAGGATCACCATCAAGTCTCAAGTGGTGGCGGACTTCTTAGTCAACTGGGAAGAGACCCAGTACCTCCCGCTGGTTCTCGACTCAGATTACTGGAAGATGCACTCCGATGGCTCGAAGATGCGTAGGGGATTGGGAGCCGACATCGTGCTTACGTCGCCCAAGAGAGACCGGCTGGAATACGTCCTCCAGATCTACTTCACCGCCTCGAATAACATGGTCGAATACAAAGCACTGGCGCATGGGCTCCGGCTCGCTAAAGAAATCGGCATTCGCCAGATCCTCTGCTTCGGGGATTTGGATTTGGTGGTGCAGAAAGTATACGGAGAGTGGGATGCTCGGGACGCCAACATGGCCCTATACCAGTTCCAATTTAGCTGCTCGGCGCCTGTTACGAGGGGTGTGAGTTCCATCACGGCCCTCGTACCAACAATGAAGCGGCCGATTCGCTAGCGCGAGTCGGATCCACCAGGCAGGCAATCCCTCTCGGTGTCTCCTTGGAGCACATGCACAAGCCTAGCATCACCCCTCCCTCAAAACTGAGTCCATCATGTGGGTGGCAGACCCGGGGGCTACCGGATCGAAGGACCCAAAGGCTGCCAGCCAATAACCGCCCACTGGTTCTAAAGATGTAGCGTCGCCCAGTTCAAGAGACCCGAGGGATACCTCGTCACTCCACCCGGCATCACCAGAAGATCCAAGCGGCTCAGGGGCTGCCGACTCGGGCATCCCACCCGGACGCCCGCCAGACGAGCTCCAGCTTGTGGACAAAAGTGTCTTCACCGTTCGGGAAGTGCCATCTTGGGCGCAACCCTTCATGAACTACATCATCAGTGGGGAGATTCCGAATGATGAGGTGGAGGCCAAGAAAATCAAGCGGCACATGCACATGTACACCATCATCAGCAAGGACCTTTAGAAGCGCAGCATATGAGGCATATTCCAGTGGTGCATCGATGAAGACACCAGCTATCGGTTGTTGAAGGATATCCACCAGGGCGAATGCGGCCACCACGCTTCTTCCCAGTCCATAGTAAGCAAGGAGTTCAGCCATGGCTTCTACTGGCCTACCACCCATGAGGACGTAGAGCAGATGGTCTGCGCGTGCAACGGATGCCAGCAATTCGGCCAGCTGTAGCACATGCCGACTTCGGTGCTCAAGACCATACTAGTCACATGGCCCTTTGCGGTTTGGGGACTGGACATGGTTGGTCCCTTCAAGCGGGCTCGAGCAAGCATGACCCACCTACTGGTGGCAGTGGAAAGTTCACCAAGTGGATAGAGTCGAAGCCAATCTGAAAGCTGGACAGTGCCACGGTCGTCACCTTCTACCGGGACATCATCATCTGGTTCGGGTACCTCCATGGCATCATCACCAAAAATAGCACGAACTTCGCCAAGGGAGCCTTCGCCCGGCTCTGCCACAACAAGGGGATCCGACTAGACCTTGAATCCATCGCACATCCGCGGTCCAACGGGCAGGTGGAAAGAACAAATGGCCTGGTGCTAGCCGACATCAAACCTCGACTGATTGAGCCACTAGAGCGCTCGGCCGTCTGCTATATTGAAGAGCTTTTGGCCATCCTATGGAGTCTGCGCACCACTCCAAATCGTTCAACCAGCTTCACGCCATTCTTCCTCACCTATGGCTCGGAAGCAGTCCTCACGGCGGACATCGAGTTTGACTCGCCCTGCAAGCTCCTCTACATGGAGAAGGAGAACCAAGAGGCAATGGAGGATAGCATGGTCCTCGAGGAGGCCCTCGAGCTGGCCCTATCAAGATCCGCGTTGTACCAGCAAGGCTTGCTGATGGCTGTGAAATATACCCATCCACGTATTCATATATTTGATGAAATATCTCTCTAAATCCTGGCACTAATGCCTAATGATCAAAGAGGTATGCAATCCTTTCTTCCTATTTTCCCTGCGCAGATAATGACGTTTGATGATGGGAATCACTACATTAAAGTCAAAGATACGAGATTTCCAACATGTCAAAGAAACCAGGAGCCATGAAGTGGATCCAGTGCCTTTAACGACCAACTATACAGCCAAAATAAAATTCCCGTCGTATAGTTCTGGCCATATTTTGGCACCGACATCGCCAGGTCAAACAGAATAACTTTCATGAAGGTACCCCTATATAAAGAGGCTTTGAGCAACGAGAAAACCCTCCTTCTTTTCAATCTCAACTCTCCCTGCCACCAGAAGCCACCACACCGGAGGAATAGATCTAGATCTAATCCCCAAAACCCTTCTCCACCACCATAGCCATATTCCACCACTTGTAATAGTATATCTCTTCTACAATTGGCAACATTGTAAGACTATTTTCTATCAATCTTATGATCTCTATTACAATGTTTGTGATTGTTGATTTCATCTCTATGTGTGAGTAATTCTCCTTAGGCTAAGGGCTTCGGCCTAGCCATGTAGCTTTTTGTGCATGCTATTTATCATAGATGGGATCATGTATTAGTTTGTATCACATGATGATTATTGTACCCTCTCTGGCCTCAATCCAATGACTTGTCAGGTACCCAAGACCCCAAGGATTGATCCAGGTATAGGGAGTGTGAGTGATGATAGATCTGTAGGTTGGGAACCCTAGTGACAGAAGGGGTAGTACGGCTGTATGTGAGAGATTTACTTGGGATTAACAGTGACATCACTATGCACATCATTAGTTATCTTTCTTCTATGGATGAGACTAGTAGGTTATTGCTATAAGCGGTTGCGGAGGCAATAACAATTATCAATCCACTGCCACATATAATTATCTTGCTCTAACAATTACATGCATACTTTATTATTATCTTTTATTCCCATCAGACGTTTTGCACAGCTACTGGTGAAACCGAAAGCCCTAGACCCTCTCTCTCCGTCGTCAAAAACAACAAAAAGATCGCAAACTCTTGGTCCAGTGAAAACACAAAAGTAATTCTTAAACTCCCGAAGGTCCGTTAAAGTAACTTCACTTTGCTTTCTGCTTCCCGAGGATTCGATAAACCTAGGTCTACTAGGGAAAAAGAACTATACTACCTCTGTAATACGGGTCGAAGGTATTAACCCTTTTTTCTGGTGCCGTTGCCCGGGAAGCAATAGCTACCCTGGTGAGGTTAGTAAGAACTTTGATAGTTTTAATTCTTGTTTTTAATTTTGTTAGTTTGCTTTCAGTCTTTATTTGAAAAACCAAAAAATTAGTTAGTCTTTTAATTCTTCTTTTTACTATCATTAGTATTTGTTTAAGATAATCCAAAAACATAGGAAATATGGCTAAAAAGAAACTTGGGGAGTTTGCAACTCCCAACAATGATTATTTGCGTACTCCTTTTACTCAGCCAGCAAATACTGCCGAAGATTATGAAATTAAGCCCCACATTTAAGTTCGGTTCAACATAATCAATTTGGAGGATCTGATGTTGAAGATGAAGGTATGCACTTAAATACTTTTACTGAAATATGTGATATGATGCGCATTAAATATGTTGACCCCAACAGGGTCAAGTTGCATTTATTTCCTTTCTCTCTTAGATGAAGAGCAAAAGAATGGTTGCTATATTTACCTAGAAATACTATTGCATCATGAGTGGAATGTACTTCTTTATTTACGACTAAATTCTTTCCACCTGCAAAGACTATGCAACTAAGACTTAATATTACTAGTTTTAGACAGGAAGAGCGTGAGCCACTAGCGCTTGCATAGGAGAGAATGAAAGAATGCACGAGAAACTATCCCAGCCACGGGATGGAAGATTGGTTAATTCTCCATTTATTTTATAATGCTCTTAACCTGTTCTAAGTCTATGCTTGATACTGCAGTTGGAGGGATATTTATGGGTAAACAAGTTACCGAAGCAAAGCAGCTCCTAGACAATATGCAAGACAACCATGCCCAATGGCATGTGGAAAGATCAAACGCGAAGAAGGTGAACTCTGTCACACCTCAAGAAAATGAAGAACTTAATGCTAAGTTGGATGAGCTCATATTAGCCTTCAAAGGTAAGGAAACCCTGGTAAGAGCTACTCCAGAACCAAATATTAAAGAAATATACTTCATAGCTCGTAATGATTATAACCCTGCTTGGAAGAAGAATTATAATCCAAATTTTTAGAAACACTATTCTAGTCCTGCAGGTAACTCTAATAATAATATGGCATCAAGTAATGATAGTCTCCAAGAAACTCTTAAATCTTTTATGGACTCACAAAATGAACAAAACAATATCCTTGTTAAAATAATGGAGAACCATGATGCTATGATTGGTAAATTATCTAATCAAGCTGTTAGTTTAAGAAATGATTTGCAGGCCCTCCAAGAAAGGACAAGGATTGTTGAGGCACAACTAGGTAAGATAACCGAGAGTCAAACTCTCACTCTAGCTAAATTTGCAGGTAAAGCTGAGCCTAATCCAGTAGAAGACCTCAAGATGATAAGAATCCAAAGGGAGGATGTCACATCCCAAAAGTTTCCAAATTTTGAAATGTGAAAAATAAATAATTGTTGAAATTTAGGGTGAAAATAAACTTTCTGATTCCAAATGGAAACATCAAAACCTATTTTGATCAAATAGAATCCTAAAGGGATTTAAAAAGATAAACAAATAATAAATAAAGTTATAAAAGTTGGAATCACCATTTTTGGATCTTTAAATAAAAAGATATGGATTTTTAAGCAAAGGAAGAAATAAATAAATAAGGACTATTTTAAAAAGCCAAAATTAAATCTTGGCCAAACAAATGAAATGAAATATTTTGGTTTAATAAAAAGAGTAAGGGATTATTTCAATAAAATCATAACGATTTATTACTATCCAAATTTATTTAAGTAAAGACATTTGCCATTTTAAATGAACATTAAAACATATTAAAGTATTTTAAATTATAATTCAAAGTGAATTATTTTTAAATAAAACCTACTGAAAAAGATTTGGTAAAATTTAGAATTCAAATAGAGTTGGAAAACATTAATAAAATATTATTTGAATTAAGTCAAGGGCCTATTTTAATAATTATTATGCCCTAAAAGAATAAAAGGAATACTCTAAATTGGATTTTACAATATGTTAATAAACAGTATTAAAATCTACTCAAAGTTTGGTAGAGGTTCGAATTCAAATAGTGTTTGAATTATTTGAATAAAAATCAAAACAGATAAATAGAAAAGGAAAAAGAAAAAGATTCTGAATAAAAAAAAGAAATGAACCCAGCCCCGAATCAGGCCCAGTCCAGCCCAGTAGCGCAGCCCACCTTTTCCCCCTCCCGCGAAACGTTTTACACTCAGCAGCAAACCCGCAAAGTCACTGAACGCCTGGCCCCACACCCACTCCCTCTCTCTCGCTGTCAACGGGACCCACTGGCCACCTCATCGTCATCAACCCCACGTCGACCGTTCCCCTCGCAACCTTGCCGTTTACTGCCGTGTTTAATCTTCATGAATTCATTCGATTGCGCGATTAAACCTCGCCAGAGACGACGCTAACTTAAGCGCCTTGCCCTCCTCTCTCTTTCCCCCAAGCGCCATCTCCTCTCGGCCACCGGGCTGCCACAATCGCTAGCTCGAACCCACTGTCTCTCACGAGCAACTTCGGCCGATTCCGGCGACGCCGATAGACCCCTTGCCTCCCAGTGCATACGAGATTACTCCCATCGTCCCCTGCATCTCCCAGCACCAACCACTCGCTTGCGCGTGCCCCTATCGTCGGCAACATCCTTGACTGAACGCCGCTGCCGTCTGCTTCGATTCCGGCGAACACTACTGGTAGCATAGACCTCCCCTTGCCATCTCTTTGATGCTCACACGTTTGCGATTCGTGTATGAACCTAACGGTGCACTCCACTTGCTCTTCCGAGCCTTGTAGCCCCGTCTCCATCGACGACATAACTTGCCCGAGGAGAAACGCAGCTCCGGCGAGCAATCCCTGGCGACTCCGTGCAGCCCTCGAACAACTGCGGCCACCTTGAGCTTCACTGCAACCACGCGAGCACGATGAGCATATCCATTCCTTCTCTCTCTTCCTAGTTCTTCGGAAACTCCACCGCCAGAGCCGCGCCGCCGCCAGCCACCGTCGAGCGTCGCCAGTTCCTGGTCGAGCTGCTATGAACCATAGGATTTATATCCAAGCGTTGCGATAGATTCATTAATCGAAGGGGTACGTTTGATCCTGAGCCGTGCGATGATTTTAAATCCAACAGCCCACAGAGCGTGATCCGCGCGAACCGGTACGCGCCAGTAAGAATGAGCCACGTGGCCAGAGTTTGTTTTAAAACAGAAATTTTGATCTATTAGATATACAAACTTGCAAATTTTATAACTTTTAATCCACACGTCCAAATTTTACAAATTTTATATCACTGGATTCAGAAAAATGTGTACTTTCCAATCATGCACTTTTTTTAGTGAACTGCTTCTGAAAAATTAGTTGTTTTTGCAGAAACATGTGTAGGCATATTTTGAATATAAAATTCATTCTAAAATGATTTTTGTGATAAAATATTTGGCAAATGGTTTGTTTTGAACCTACTGACCATAGAAACCAACTTGTGGATTTAAAAATATATTTGGTGATACTTAAGAATTAAATATTTGAATAAAAGCATTTCTATCTAAATAAAATTTTTGATTATGGTTTAAAAATGCTTTTTGACTAAAACCTTGAGAAATGGTTTGATTTAAACTCTCTGACCCTAAACACCAAGTTTTGGGATTTGAAAACATGTTTGATGAACCTTAGTAAATTATTACTTTGTTAAAGGCATTTCTAGCAAATAAAATATGGTTTGATTTAAAAATGAAATTTGGATGGAACCTTTTTGCAAATGGATTATTATTAAACCCTTTAACCATAAACACTAACATTTGTGTTTAAAGAATATATTTGACTAAAATTACAAAATATTACTTTAAATTAAATCACTACTAGCAAAACAAAATGATTCAAATGGCATTTTCACTAACTTGGCTTCAAATGATTTTGCCACATTTATAAATAACCCTTAAGTGTTTTAAAATGTTTAGAGCCTAGTAGAAACCACTTTTCCAAATAAAACAATCTTTTGCATGCTTGCATGCATTGCTTGATCTTATTGTTTCATGTGGTGAATTATTTGAATGTTGGTTTGAAAATGTGCTTGCTTGATTGAATTGTAGTGTTATTAGAAGAGTGTGATATTTGCAAGATCAAGGAGTGAACCAACATTCTCTACTAAAAAGGCAAGTGACACTATCATCCATGTCCTACTATTTTCATTACACTTAGTGGATTTTTGTAGCATGCATGATAGGACTACTATATTTCTATGCTATGCTATATCCTATTAGGATATCCTTATATCCTCCTTAGTGAAAACATTGTAGTTGTAGTATGCTTAGCCCTGCTAAATATTTGGGATGGAATACAAGATATGATTATATAAAGTGTTGGAAAAATATATGTTTTATATAATAAAACAAGTACTCAATGATCTACCTGGGTGGAAAGAGGATACTCCATTTTGGACAAGGTGGCAACAAAGGGAACCATGTTTATATGGCTATCTTTTTGTATGTGCACTAGAATAAAACCACCCAGGGACTTAGAGATTGAACATGTTTCTCGTACAATGGCTTCCGTGTACAGCCACATGCTAAATGGGCTCTGGCTTAGTCAACTACATAGTGGAAGACCCTTGCATTGGCATCTTTAGGTTAACTAGAATTGTGTATTGGAAATATATCCATACAATGGTGCCTGGTACACAAGCTAGCATTGTGTATTGGGAGGACTTCTATGGAAAGACTTTGTCACATTCTCGATCTGCCGGTACTCCATTTGGTGAGTACTTATCCAGCGGCCACTGGTGGCGTCAAGACGAGATTGTGTCATGTGGGTAAAGTGTACAACTTCTGCAGAAGATCAAATTCTATGTACTTAGCCGTGTCCCCGGTTACGGACAACTCTGAGAAACTAAGGCTTGAAGCTATGGAAGATCTCGACATTCCAATTTCTCAAAGTAAAACTTGATGGTGACAACAAGGCATTAGAAGCACTTGGAGTTTTCCAAGGAGTTCAGAAAGATTTTCAAAAGATCAAAACTATTTTGAAAAGATAGGATAAAACTATATTGCTTTCTGCAAATGAGCCTAAACCCTACTTAGCCAAATATGCATGTATTGATAGGTTCCACTTATTTCTACGTAGTAGTGAAACTTGCCAATACAATTCAAATGTATTGACCCTTGTGGCTGTAACTTATTATGTTGCAGGTTTGTTTGATGTTAGTGAAGTGTGTGTTGAATAGGATTACAAGTCTACAACCAACATGATTTCCTGTGGCACTTTGAAGATGAAGGACTCCATGCTATATATATATTCTGTTGCATTGTAATGTGATAGACAAATGAGCTATGTAAGATGTAATGAATTATTTTACTCCTGGTTATAAAGTTGTATTATGACCTTTGTTTCTTGATATTACATATTAACTGTGGATGCTAGCTATTGATCCAGGGACTAGCATTGTAAACACAGGGATCTCTACCTTATTAAAGGTTGGGATCTCTACAGAGTAGCCTAAAGAACTTGACTAGCAATGCTCCTTCACCAAATTACACAGTTGAAGATCTTGTAAAAAGGATCAATATCAAGATTACGGTAAGTGAAGGAAATGAGGAAGCCATGTATCAACACTTTGTTAATCAGGTAGCAATTAAGGTACGTGAGCTTGAAGAAGAATATAAGAAAATTGCTGAAAAATTACCTGTTAAGATTGATGATATATTTGAGCCTACTATTAAGATTAAAATTGGGACTAATGAAATAGCTTCACTTTGTTATTTAGGGGAAAGTGTTTCAACATTTCCAAAGAGTCTTTTTAATAAGTTATATCTTGGCTCTTTTGAAATCACCAAGTTAAAATATCATCTAGAAGATTCTACCTTCAAACAAGCAGTAGGAATTGAAGAAAATACATTAGCGTACATTAAAGGTTGTCCTGCTCTTATTGATTTTGTTATTATTGACATGCCTGCAGATGCTACTGCTCCTATCATATTAGTCCATCCTTTCTTAAGAACTATTAAGGCTTTGATTAATCTGCATGAAGGGAACATGAAGCTCCAATTGCCTTCACGAGATCCTTTTGTTATTCATTTTCCTAGGAAAAAGAAAGCCAAGCAAGATGATAAGGAGGCCATCACTTTGAAGACCAACTATTTTGGAGTGGGTATTCCACTCATCAGGCCTAAGTGAGCAATATTGAGGTCAAGCTATTAACCATAAAAGAGCGCTGCATGGGAGGTAACCCTTGTGAAATAAAGGTTTGAGTAAAGTTTTTAAGTTTTAGTTTAAGTTTTATGTTGAATAAAGAGTGCTAGAAAACTCCAGTGAGAAGGAGAGATTCAATGGTACTAAAATTCCTGTTTTATACATGCTAATGTTGGTTGACAATTTAGTCTATCATTTTTCTGTCAAAACATGGTGTTTCGGTAAGTTTTAGTCTAAAAAGTAATTCTTGAAGAAATGAAATTTTTTGATGAATACAGTACCTTTAATGACCAACTATACGGCGGGAATAAAAATTCCAGCCGTATAGTTCCGGGTGTATAGTTATTTGAGCCATTGAAATTTTTTCTTTTCCGGATACAGAAGGTTTAAGGACCAACTATACGTCAGGACCATTTTGGTCCGATCGTATAGTTCCGGTCGTATAGTTACAGCCGCCAGGAAAGAAACCCTAGAAACCCTAACTTTTATTGTTGGACCAACTATACGACGGGAACAAATTGTTCTGGCCATATAGTTGCGACCGTATAGTTGCGTCCGACCACTTAAACGCACGGGAAGGTACCTAAAACACCAAAACTTCAATCCTTTTTCTCTCTTCTACCTCCAACCTCTCTGAAAATCTCAAGGGATATTCATCCCTACTCAATTTCGTTCGATTTCCTCGCACACAAGTGATCTACGGTAAGTTTCTCCTCCGATCCTCCAATTACTTTTTGCAAATTCATCTCTGATCTATTGTCACTTTCAATCTAGGGTGAGACCTACTTTGAACTAGTTGCCATGATTTTCTTACCTAGATTATTATGTTGAGGAGATTCTTTAGTGTGCTATGATGAGTATATGCTATGCTTATTATTGTTGGATCAAAAAGTTTTATTTTTCTTTCTTATTTATTTTTAGAAGATGAACACAAGGAGCCAAACGCATGCTCGTGCCACTGTGATTTCTTCTCAGGCTACTGCTGCAGCTCAGGATCGCATGGGGATACGGTTCATGAATGAGATCTAACGTGATCTCTTCAACAAGATCAAGAATCAAGAAGTGAAGGCAACCAAGTAGGCTTGTATCATCATATTGAACAAACTCGGTATTTATTGACTTCAATTTACTTTGCAATAGGGCTGGTCTGCAAAACTTTGTATTTTATGATGTGCCTACTTATCGCCGGTTAACTCTTGAATTTTTAAGTTCATTGCAAAGCATTGTTAAAACATGGCAAGGAGAGTACACTATTTCTTTCCGACTTATGAACCACAATTATACATTGACACTTGATGAATGGTGCAATTGCCTTAGTTTACCAAACAATGATGCTAATGCCTGATGAATGCAAGTGCATAGATCATTTGTAGCTAGTTTCGAAATAAAGATATTGATCCGACAGGGAGGAGTAGGCGAAAGACTAAAATGCTTTTAACTAAAACTAAACGAAGTACTTAAGGAATAATTATAAGATGCAAGAAAAAGTAGGATTTTTTTTGGGTTTTTGATTGAGCGAAGCAATTAAATAAAGTATAGTAAAGTAAAACTTAATGCAGAAAGTAGTAATCTCGTGTGTAAGAAATCTTGGAACTTCAATAGGGGAAAATGCGTTCTCGAGAGTGGTGGATACACCGCTAGCAATTTAGACTGAGTAATCAAGATTATTATAACGAATATTTTCATGACATGTATGTATGTGGGAGGAGCTCCATATATGGACGAATAGGCAGCAACCACTGGTCACAACATTCTTCATAACCACAGCTGACAGATAAACGACATCAATCATATTATCCCGCTATTAAGGGATTTCTCCTGTGGCATGGACATGGCTTAATGAGTTCTCCTTGCTTCCCCAAGTTAGTACGTAAAGGATGAAAACTACTTTATAGTCACAATAAGTGCTATCATCCCTTCATCTTCCAACAAGTAATCCCCTTCATCAAGTCCCCGTAAGAAGCAAATATTAAGGAGGTGCACAACTTCCAACATCAAGATGAAGATAATTAACCCATACACATAATGATGTATAACATAATAATCTCTATCTCATCTCAACCCTATACTAGGGTTTCTCCATCTTCCCAAGAACTAATGATCTACTCAGACATGGAGGTAGACAACATCATGGCAATGGTAATGGAAATAACTTTAGATGAATAGTTCTCGTATAAATCCACAACTAGTGCTATAATTACAACAAGATCTAGATGGGATGGATGGAGATGGTGGTGGTGATGGTGATGCAGCGGTTGATGAAGATGGATATCAATGCCTTGGCCTCCTAGATCTTCTTAGAGCGAAGATGGATCCCTAGGGAAAATTCCCCCTCTAGATCCCTTCCGGAGGTGAGGTTTTCGGTGATTTCTGGGTGTTCTGTATGTAGTCTCTCCGATCCAGTTGCACAGGGTGAAAGTATTTGAGGATGCGGTGTCGGCTCCAACTATACGGTAGGAACTATACGTCCAGAAAAAGTATTCCCGACGTATAGTTGTTTGTTAAACCTTCTGTGTCCTTCAATCGCTTTGGGTTTTCTTCTGGTGTTATTGATATTTCCCAAATAAGCGATTTACATTGTTTTTTCTCCTTTTCACTCCAATATAACTGGTCCAAGAATTGTGTCAATCGGATACATCATCTGTCTTAATCCAGGTGAAAATAAACATAAAGGTGCGCGCGAACGCCGTAAAATACCAAGATCCTACCACTACAATGCAAAATCATAATATAACACATGATGCAAATATGCACTCATAAACTTACCCAAGCTTATACTCTTGCTTGTCCCGATCAAGTTTAGCTTTAATGGATGTGATCCTCATATTCATAAAGCTGGGTCAATAAAATAAATGAGGCAGTTGCAGCATGTGGTTGTCATATATAATATATAGGAATAAGTTCATGAATAGTACCTTACTCGAACCATCCAAATAATACTAGTAGGATTCCACACCTTAGTGATCAACAGTTCACAAAATATGAATCTCAATATGAATATAAGGTGTTTCGATTTAACCGAATGAGTTAGCGAGGTAGTCCCAAGTGTTTTAGGATCAACAAATTCACTTGGGATTCAAAATCTCAAACGTTTCTTTGTCTTACCACAAGACGGTGGTGTATGCCTACTTGCTCTTTGCACATTCGCTCTTTTTCTTTTTTATCTACTCTCTTTTTGATATATATGCTCACACTTTTGTTTAAGTTCTGTGCAAAGGAGCTAGCCATACAATCCACTTCATGTAGGGATTCAAAGTTTAACGATCTCAATTACCAAATTATAATTGTATATGAAGCATATTTATGGCAACTTGTTCTCACTCTAATTTGATAGAACTTTTATTTTTCTTTGTTCAAGATTTATTTCTCAACTTGACTAATTAGATTATTTTTCTTTTTGTAAATCAAACCATCAACTTAAGACATATTGACTAAATTTTCTTTATATGTTCCATTAATACCAATGGTGTGGAAGACTCCTATTTCTATCATCAGGTGCAAGTAAAGTCATACTCAACCCATTCTTATAACCAATAGGACAAACTCAAACTCAATAATTCTCCATATATTATAATAAACTCAGAATTTCATAAATGTCATCGACTATTCCTGAAGGGAATTCTAATAATGCAATCTTTATTTCCAAACTCGAACTAATGCGAAACTAAAATAGTAAACTTATAAGATTGCTTACAAGGTTTAAAAGATCTCCCCAAGCTTGGAATCAAGCCAGGCGGGATCAAATAACTCCTTGCTGGTACCTATTCCTCCTCCTGGGTAGGAAGAGTATTGACTTCTTCTCCTGTGTTACAAACTTTAGCTATGCTTGCGAGGCGGATGCTGAGCTCAGCCATGTCGTATTGAAGCTTCAAAATTTTCTTCTGGAGGAATTTCTTCTCATCTGTCAACTCAAAAACAGTTTTAATCAAGAAACCAACTCTACCATCAATTTCATTGACTTTTTTCTCAAGGTCTTTGCTCATCATCCAGTAGGAGTCAATCCCTTCTCCAATAGTTTCAACACATGCCTTTGAAGCTTTTTCCAATTGATAGATCTTATCATGAATCTCATCTTGCCACACCTTCTTGGGTTTAAGAGGTTACGAACTGAGAGAAGGTTTATAATAAGATCCTATGTTGTGACGGTAAGGATTAGGGAGATACTCATCCTTGCTCTTTATCTGATCCGCTTGCCTCGTCATCTCCATCCTTTGCGGGAACATGTACTCCCAATTCAGGAGAGGCTTGATCTCCGAGCTGGATGACGATGTTGCTTCTTTTGGTTCTGCTTCCTCGATCATCTTCACGGGCTTCTCTTCTTTCTTCCTCCAAATCTTATTGACATGGAACGGCTGCATGGCTTCGCTGCACGGATGTAGTTAGAAGGGGCTTGTATGGAGATGGTGATGGTTTTTCGAAGCTGGAGGCTATAGTTCTGTGAAAACTTAATTAAAATGTTAGATGCGATCGACTTTAAAAGGGGAGGTTAAAATCCCTAGCCGTCGTTCGTAATGAGCAACTATACGGGCGCGACCCATATAGATCCCGCCGTATAGTTATGAACCGACTATAGAATTTTTTAATATACGGCAGTATCAACTATACGACCGCAACTATACGGTCAGGAATTTTCTTCCCGCCGTATAGTTGGTCGTTAAACATACTGTACCCTGGCATAAAAAATTGGAGATGGGGTGAATAACTATACTGCCGCAACTATACGGCTGGAAATTTAATTTTCGTCGTATAGTTGGTCGTTAAAGCTATTGTATCCATCAAAATTTACTTGTTTCTTTGGGAGTTCTTTATTAATCTGAAACATAATGAAATACCAAGTTTTGATAGAAAAATTACGGCTTAAATTTTCGACCAACATTATCATTCATTGAACGAGATTTTTATCATAACCAAATTTCTTCTATTTCACTAGAGCTTCAAGTGTTCCTTTATTCAATCACAAGCTTAACTAAAACTTACTCGAAAATTTAAAACTTACTTGAACCTTTATTTCACATGGGTTGCCTCCCATGAAGTGCTCTTTTATGGTCTATAGCTTGACAATAGTATTGCTCACTTCGTCTCGAGTTTATCCTTCTTCCAGTTGCCATTCCTTCCATACTTCTGCGCAATCATTTCTTCTGGGGTAATCACTCATATGGTGATTGCGCTTATTATTTTTCTTGATAATGCTTCAAGCATTGTCCATTTACCACCCATTAAAGAGAGGGTGTTTTCCCTTGGAACTTCACTGCTCCCGATGCATAAGCTTCTTCAACTATATAGGGGCCTTCCCCACTTTGATATGTGCTTTTCTAGAAACAACTTAAGACGAGAGTTATAGAGAAACACCTTGTCTCCACTTTTAAAAACCTTATTCTATGTTTTTCTATCATGCCATCTTTTTACTTTTTCTGTAAACAATCTAGCACTTTCATAAGCCTCACTCCTAAACTCATCTAAAGCATGAATGTCTAATAAACGTTTTTCTCCTGCTGCTTTAAAATCATAGTTTAAGTTCTTGATTTCCCAAAAGGCTTTATGTTCCAATTCTAAAGGTAGATGGCACGCCTTACCATATACTATCTTATATGGTGTCATACCCATTGGATTTTTAAATGCAGTTTGGTATGCCCAAAGAGTGTCATTTAGCTTGTATGACCAATCTTTTCTTGATTTACCCACCCTCTTCTTGGGTATGGTTTTTAGTTCTATATTAGAGAGTTCCACTTGACCACTTGTTTGAGGATGATATGGTGAAGCAACGCGGTGAGTTACTCCATATTTGTTGAGGATCTTCCTGAAAGTTCCTTTCATAAAATGAGATCCACCATCAGTAATTAAAAATCTAGGAACTCCAAAACTGGGGAATATGACATCCTTGATCATCTTTACTGAAGTAGCTGCATCTGCATGGTTTGTTGGAATAGCTTCAACCCATTTATTAACATAATCGACAGTAACAAGAATATGAGTGTAACCATTTGATTCTATAAAGGGTCCCATGCAATCCATTCCCCACACATCAAGTGCTTCAATTATAAGACTATAATTCATTGACATCTCTTGTCTTCTACCTATATTACCTATTTTATGGCAAGCATCACAATGTTCTACATACCTGTGTGCATCCTTGCACAAGGTGGGCCAATAGAATCTGCATTGAAGTACCTTTCCTGCAGCTTGCCTGCCTGCATGATGTCCTCCATACGGGCTGTCATGACAAGCTTGCAAAATTGCATTCATTTCCTGATTAGGAACACACTTTCGAATCATTCCAACATGTCCATGACGATAAAGAAATGGATCATCCCAAAAATAATATTTAAGATCATTAAATAATTTCATTCTTTTATTTCTTGTCATACCAGGAGGTACAAATTTTCTTGCAAGATAATTAACATAATCTGCAAACCAAGGATCAGTGATGTCAATATTTGCTAAGTATTCTCCCGGAAATTAGTCATTTATAGGTACGGGGTCAGTAATTATTCCCTCCATCCTAGAGAGATGATATGCTACTGGATTATCCTTACCCCTCTTATCTACTATTTGCAAATCATATTCTTGTAGTAATAAAACCCATCTAATCAACCTGAGCTTTCCATCCTTTTTCACAAGGAGGTGATGCAATTCTTGGTGACCCGTATGGACTATTACCTTAGAATTAATGATGTAAGATCTAAATTTGTCACAAGAAAAAATTATAGCCCGGAACACTTTTTCTGTAGTAGCATAATTTTTCCGAATATTATTAAGAGTTCTACTAGTGTAATGAATAAATTTAAATTCTTCCTGTCTTAATACAGATCCTAAAGCATAATCACTAGCATCACACATGATTTCAAAAGGTTCATCCCATTTTGGAGATTGCATGATAGGTGCTGAAACTAATTTGTTTTTAAGATTTTCAAAAGCTGCAACGCAGTCATGGTCTAAGTAGAACAAAGTTTCTTTCTCAAGGAGTTTAGTGAGAGGCATAGCTATTTTAGCAAAATATTTTATAAAACGCTTGTAAAAACTTGCATGTCCTAGAAACATTTTAAGTTTTTAATGTCTTGAGGTATGGGAAGATTTTCTATAACACTTATATTGGTCTTATCTATTTCTATACCCTTTTCTGAAACCTTATGTCCAAATACTTTACCTTCTCTTTGCATGAATCGACATTGCTTCCAATTCAAAACTAAATTTGATTACCTGCATCTCTGTAGTACTTTGGTTAAATTGTAGAGACAATTATCAAATGTCGTTCCACAAACAACGAAAACATTTGTTAGAACTTCCATAATCTTCTCAACAAGATCATCAAAGATTTTTAAAACACATTCTTGAAAGGTTGCAGCCGCATTACATAAGCCAAACAGAATTAATCTATAAGCATATATACCATAAGGACATGTGAAAGTTGTTTTCTCTTGATCTTCGGGTTGTATAGCAATTTGAGAATAACCGGAATAACCATCAAGAAAAAAATAAGAATTATTGCTTAGTCTTTCTAAAATTCTATCCATGAACGGTATAGGTTTATGATTTTTTTGTTTCTCACGATTTACTTTTTCTAAAATCAATGCACATGCGATATCCAACAATAGGTCTTATAGGAACTAGCTCACCATCCTCATTCATGGCAGCATCAAGACCCCCATGTCTTGGTATGCAATGAGCTGGGATAACCCATTTACTATCAGAAATAGGATATATTATGTCGTCATCTAATAAGCGTATAACTTATTTTCTTACTACTTCTTTCATTTTTGGATTAAGCCTTCTCTGTGTGTCAACTACAGGTACAACATCTTCAAGCATGGTAATCTTATGTGTCATAGTAGATGGATCTATTCCTTTAATATCACTTAGAGTATACCCAAATGCTTCACGATGTTGATCAAAACCGAAATTAGTTTATTTATTTCATTTTCTGATAAATTTTTACTAATAATAACATGACATTTATTTTCATTTTCTAAAAATTCATTCGTACCTCATATTGTCTGGAAGTCATTTCGATTCAATTGATGGAGGTTCTTCGTCTCCTTTTCTTACTAGTTCTTCATAGTCATGTGGGTTTTGTGCTTCCGGAATGGAGTCAAGGTAATCATCCATTTATTCTCTTTCCTCATCATCTAGTGCCTCTTCCCAATTAACTAAGATCCTCTCTAATTCATCTTGCAGAGTGCTGAAATGAATCGCGGCTAGCTCGGCAATTGTTTTCCCTTCCTTGATATCTTCCACTTCATATGGACTCTTCTTTAGTTTGGCAAAATTGAATGTCATTTCCTCTTCTCCAAACACCATTGAAATAATCTCCTTTTTATTATCAATTTGAGCTTTGGTTATAGTGACAAAAGTCCTGCCTAACAAAATAGGACAAAAAGAGTCTCGAGGCATATCAACAATATGAAAATCAAGGGGGTACATGAGTGATCCAATAAATACATAGACATTTCTAATAACACCTTCTGGTTTTACATTAGTTCTATTAGACAATTTAATATTAGTGTCTACCGATTCCACATCTGGATTATTTAAATTGTAGCGAAGTTCCTCATAAAGTGATGAAGGCATAATATTTATAGTGGGAATCAGCCCACAAATTCCGTATAAGAAAGTTTATCCACAATATATAGGAGTCATAGGTTTAGAAGTTTCATTACCTCATATCTTACCTGTGATGAATTCTGAAGTTTCAAAGTCTAGTATAACCACTTCATTATCCATGGTTCGTGCTTCCATAAGATCCTTAAATATAACAATATTTGCATTGGTAGTATCGGGGTTCTTCTCTGGTTTATTTGATCTTCTCCTTATGTGTTCTTCCTCCCTGCACTTTATCTTAATATTCTCTTGAATAGGTTCAGAGGAAAATTCTACCAATGATGTGTTCTCTCTTGATCGTTTCCTTTCTTTGAGGGGTTTATAAGGTTCCCATTCCGTAGGTACCTTTAAATGCCCTGCATAATTCTCAATATTTTTCTTTACTGAATAAGAATCAATACCAAGGGTTTTAATCATCGCATAAGTCCTTTCATCTGCAAGAAAGTCGTTAACACAAGCATATTCAGAAGAACTATTCATATTGCTCTCCTCATTTTAAAGACTTTATGTTGTCTCCCTCATTTTCATTATTAATTTCCAGGCTTCATCATAAGTATAAGATAGAAAACTACCATTAGAAGCGGTATCTAGGCTCGTTCTATTTTTATTATTAAGCCCTCCATAAAAAGTATGAGTGATTAACCAATCAGGAAAACAGTGACGGGGCAATTGTCTAGATAGCTTTTATACCTTAGATATCCTTCATATAAACTCTCATCAGGATTATTTTTGAAACTGATAATAATACCTCTCATCCTGTGAGCTCTGCTTTCTAAGTAATATTCTGATAGGAAGTTGGTTGTCAATTCCGTCCACGTCCTTGGTGCTTATGCACAAAAGGATCTATACCAGTTGCAAACATTATTGGAGAGAATTTGTTTAAACAGATGGATTTTAATATTATCAAGGTCACAATCATAAAATATAAAGGAATCAAAAACATCTTCAAAGAATTGTAAGTGTCCATATGGACTCTCTTCACTGGTTCCTGCAAACTTCTTAGAGTTAAATAATTCAAATAATAAGGGATGGATCTCAATACCATCGGGGTTTATGCTTTTATTGATAGTTATAAAAGCATCCATGGGCGAACCCATTTTCCTTACCGCCTCAAGCTGGATTAATGTTGAGTGTTGTCCATTTTTATGATCCTGCAACTCAAATCAAAAATTAGTACAACGAAAGGAAATAACTAAAAGTAAAGTGACTTATAGCGCTAAGCTCCCTGGCAACATCGCCAGAAAATAGCTTGATGACTGCAAGTGCACAGATCATTTGTAGCTAGTTTCGAAATAAAGATATCGATCCCACAGGGAGCAGTAGGCGAAAGACTAAAATGCTTTTAACTAAAACTAAATGAAGTACTTAAGGAATAATTATAAGATGCAAGAAAAAGTAGGTTTGTTTTTGGGTTCTTGATTGAGCGAATTAATTAAATAAAGTAAAGTAAAGTAAAACTTAATGCAAAATGTAGTAATCGCGTGTGTAAGAAATCTTCAAACTTCAGTAGGGTAAAAGGCGTTCTCGGGGAGTGGTGGATACACCGCTAGCAATTTAGACTGAGTAATCAAGATTATTATAACGAATATTTTCATGACATGTATGTATGTGGGAGGAGCTCCATATATGGACGAATAGGCAGCAACCACTGCTCACATCATCCTTCATAACCACAACTGACAGATAAATGACATCAATCGTATTATCCTGCTATTAAGGGATTTCTCCCGTGCAATGGACATGGCTTGATGAGTTATCCTTGCTTCCCAAAGTTATTATGTAAAGGATGATAACTACATTATAGTCATAATAAGTTCTATCATCCCTTCGTCTACCAACAAGTAATCCCCTTCATCAATTCCCCATAAGAAGCAAATATTAAGTAGGTGCACAACTCCCAACATCAAGATGAAGACAATTAACCTATACACATAATGATGTATAACATAATAATAATCTCTATCTCATCTCAATCATATACTAGGGTTTATCCATCTCCCCAAGAACTAATGATCTACTCAGACATGGAGACAGACAACATCATGGCAATGGTAATGGAAATAAATTTAGATGAATAGTTCTTGTATAAATCCACAACTAGTGCTAGAATTACAACAAGATCAAGATGGGATGGATGGAGATGGTGGTGGTGATGATGTAGCGGTTGATGAAGATGGAGATCGATGCCTTGGCCTCCCAGATCTGCTTAGGGCTAAGATGGATCCCCAGGGCAAGTTCCCCCTCTAGATCCCTTCCGGAGGTGAGGTTTTCCGCAATTTATGGGTGTTCTATATGTCTTCTCGCCGATATAATTGCATGGGGTGAAACTATTTTAGGAGGAGGTGTCGGCGTGAACTATACGGCCGGAAAAAATATTCTCGTCGTATAGTTGGTCATTAAACCTTCTGTGTCCTTCAATCGCTTCGGTTTTTCTTCTGGTGTTATTGATATTTCCCAAATAAGCAATTTACGTTGTTGTTGGCTCCTTTTCACTCCAATATAATAGGTCCAGTGTCCATCGAATCCATCATCTGTCCCGATCCTGGTGAAATAAACATAAAAGGTGCGCGCGTGTAGTGACCTTGGATCGGTAAAGATCCTAAGTCCCTGTGATTAACATGCTAGTCCCTCGATCAATAGCTAGCACTCATAGTCGATGAAATATCATGTAAAACACAAGTCTTTATTACATAAATCGAATAATCCAGAGTTTACATTATTACAACGGAAAGAAAAATAACACAACTTGGAGTCCCATCAATGCCACAGGCAGGTTGAGTGAAGACCCGCGATCCTAGCGCACCTTTCAACGATCTCCAAATTCTACACATAAAATGTGCAGCAAACAAGTTGGATCAATACTTTGAATGTATTGGCAAATTACACCAAGGAAAGAATAAGGCTAACTCTACATGCATAGGCTGATAAAAGGCTTGAGGTTCATTTGCATAAAGCCAATTTTTCTTAAGTCGAGAAGAAGAGAGAAAATATTTTCTCCTACTTTGTAAACATTTGATAAGTAAAATATGGTCTAGTGGCTCGCACTGGATTCCACCAGGCTACCATCTTTCGACCCAACACATGGAGTACACCATGCAATTCAAAATCCCATCTACGGACGATTCCACGGCCACAGAGTTTTAGTTTTAGAAAAGAGAGAGGAAATCCTTCAGAGGGTCCATCCTTCAGATGCTCAAAGTTGTTCTTTTCCGTGAACACGGCTAATCGATCAGGTTGATACTCTCGTGGGTTTGTACACTTTACCCACAATCCACGATCAAGTCCTTTTACAAACAAGACCATGGCGAAGCTTTCCCTTAGTATCCCCTCTACTCGGTTCCACGGGAGCCAAAACTGTGGTACTCAGGTGAGGTTTCCCACTAAGTACGAGGCCAATACAGAGCACATATGTATTGTGGTTGCACTGGAAGCTTCTGAATTCCGAATCATGTCAGACTTCTTTGATCTTGGGCGGTGGAGGGCACAAGCAGAGCCAATCCAGGTTACTTCCCCTACTAGTCGATCCAGACACGAGAAATACTTAGTTTTATTTTGAAGTATATTGAGGAGAAAAACTTGCGCTCATACACATAGCTCTTATACTTAGAAAAAAATTTCTGTCTTTCGGATCCCATCGGTATTTGCATATATATAGTATAGCACAAGCATACTACTTAGAAAATTTAGGGAAACCTATTAGGAAGGGAAAAATCCTAAGTATAGAGCTACTCATGGCATACTACGAAAAATCATCGCACTTACAAAATAATACTAAGGAAAAATCTACTAGAACATCCTACACATGCGTACTACAGAATTTGAAGATCACATGCACAGAATCAAAACTGGGACGAAAATATGAACAAGTGGTGTAACTTGCCTTAATAGTTGTTGAAGTTGTTCAAACACTCGTTGCAATCACACACGATGCACTCCTCGCAATCTATCGATCAAACAATTGCATACAACATAAGCAATCACACAATCATAAACAAACGCACAAATGCATGCATAAGTGTTTTAATGCAATAGAGTATTCATTTTAATATTCGATTGCCATTAATGGGGTTTTTAGCAGATCTATTGTAAAACATGTTCTCATTGTTGAATTAAATTTGGATCTTAAGTTCAATACAAAGAGGGAAATAATACGAACCAGTAAAAATTGGATTCACCCTAATCGGAGGTGTAGATCTTTTCTTATGATTTATTTAGTATTTAATAGAGTTTAAATCACTTAAATAATTTGCATTGTAAAAAATTAGATCTAAAATCATATCAGTAATCTAAACAAGATTGTAAAACCAGGGACATATTATTCATATTTTTCTGTTCTTTAAATAATTTTCTATGGATTTAATATTCTAAAATATCATTAAAACTATTTAAATTATTACCGTAAATACATACAGTAAAGTTTATATCTAAACACATATTAATGTTCTACACAATTTTTTGAATCCATAGGTATATTATTTGCAATTTTTGGCCAAGTAGATCTGTTTCTATGATTTTTTCAAGATCTACATAAATTCTGGCTATTTAAATTGCTTTTCTCGACATGTGGCGCGACGCCTTGCTAACTGGCTGCTGATGCCACGTGGTGCGATATTACTCGCCGATAGACCTTCGCCTAAATATCTCTAATCTATATCGCACAATATCAATCGGACGGTCGTGAGCAGCGTTGACTCACCAGTGGCGGCGATGGCGATGAAGACGACGGTGGCGATGGCGGAATGGCGTCGGTGGTGGACGTGGGTGAGGCTCCGATGGTATCCCGCGTCAGTGAACTTGAAGATGGTGTTCCCCTTCTTGCGATCTCGCTCGTACTCACTCGGTCGACCTTCTTTTCCTGTCCCGGCAATAGAGCTCCACTGATTACCTCTGTCCTAGGCAATACTCCGGCGATGAATTGCGGGCGGTTCGGTGCTCTGAACAAGGGGAAAAAAGTATTAGGGTGGTGTGGTATGACGAGACGTGCATGATAAAGGGAAATAGAGGGGCCGGGGAGCTCCGAATAGACGACAACCATGAGCACCTGAAGCTCCAACGGCGGCGGGTTTCGGCGAGATCCGTTCGAGCTCTAAGTCGGCAGCCTGGGGGCAGCATCGATCCAATCTTTGTGGGTTTGCGAGGAGGGTCGTCTGGGGATTTTATTGGCCATGTTTCTTGGCCGAGGGGGCGTCGAGACGTGATGAAATCAGAGAGGATTTGAATCAGGAGGAAGAACCGTGTTCTTCCTGGACACGACGCGAGGTAGGAGATGAGCACGGCGAGACCCACTGTCAGCGGTAGCGGGAGGAAAAAAACATAACAGGGGAGGGAATTTGTCTCCGGCTGGGCCGCTACGCTGCACGCTAGAGGGAGAGGGGAAGAAAAGATGGGCTGGCCCATGCGGGTCGCTAGTTAGGTTTTTTTCCTTTGTTTTTATTCTTTTTCCACTTTCTACATTTGTTCATAACTTTTTCATAGTAAATCCAAATCACATGATTTTGGTTTTTGAATTTTTGTAAAAACCATAAGATCCTATTAGGATCATTATTGCAAACCTCTTAGGTAGCTTTAACATGTTGGATTTTCAAAACTCTTAAGAATCCCTCATAGGAATATTAGTAAAATTGGATGAAATTTGAAGCTAGGTTTTTTTATTCATTTTTTTAACATGGATGCAATGCATGCAAATGCAAATGTTCCCCAATTTTCAATATTGGATTGTTACCGTGCGAATGCCGTAAAATACCAAGATCCTACCACTAAAATTTAAAATAATAATATAAAACACGATGCAAATATGCACTCATCAATGCCCTGCGTGCATCTTATACCAACATGAACCCTTCCCAGATCAGTATTACAATAGAATGAGTTTCACTTCTAGAGTCATTAGGGGGAAGAATATTCAACATCCTTCTATCCGCTATTTGTTCTATGTCATTGCTAACACCTTGAAGGCACGTAATGAGTTTACAAGACTCAATGAAGAGGACATCTTGGTCCTCGCAAAAGTTGCTTTCAACAACAACTTGTCACTCAACTTGGGCGCAATTCTTGTGCGCTATTTGGAGCACCAGTCCTCCCAAAGCCAAGGATCCCTCACAGGTGGAGGCATCATCACCATGCTTGCCATTGCCCTAAGCATCAACCTAGGTGAGTTACAACCAGTTCTAGGTGAGCGACATGTCGGTTTCTCTACTTTAAAGGCTTGTGGAATGCTCACTAGGAGAGGTGGTGTTCATTACTTGCATATAGCAGGGGTTGGGCGTCTGTACCCTGCTCCTTTGCCTAATGATATCTTCTCTATCGAGGGACGTTTTCTATATGATGTGTAGGTTGAACAACATCAACCCAAGGAGGAAATTTTGGATGAGGATGAGGACCAAGAAGAGGAGCAAGAAGTTCCTTATCAAGGGGAGCAGCCACCGAACCGGTTCGCTACATATCAAGACTTCCAAGAACTTGGAGGGACTATGGAGGGGATGCATAATCTCGCCCTAAACCCTTGAGAAACAACAAGTAACTTATCAACTCAAATTGCAGACTGGAGTTACAACTTTTTCCTGCCACCTCAATAATTTGAAGGGCTTGCAAAAGCCTAAGATTGGGGAGGTTTTCTATCTATTTTTATTTGGCGTTTATTTGCTTTATTTTATTTTCAAGGTTATGTTTGAGTTTATAAGCACTCGTGTTGGTTTCCCCAACGCTTTATCTTTAGTTATTTTATTTGTTTTCGAGATTTTCAAGCCAAGTTTTGCCGCCAATTTTCTATTCTTTAATTCCCCTTCTCAAAAACAATAAAAAGATTTCTCCATTTATCTTTATTTTCCCTCTTTCTTTTCTTTTCTCCTTGAGGTTCTCATGTATTTGCAGGAGAGTGATCGACTTCGAGTTTCCAAGAAACAAATCAAAAGGGAAGAGAGAAGTGGCACCAAACATGCGAGGTATGCCTTATGACTCCCAAGTTTTGAAGTTTGAGAAACTCATGCTAGTTAGTAGTAAATGATAAGATATTATATTGGTGGAGTGAGTCTCTATATTGTAGTAAAGTTCTGTTTGCATGGGTATTTAGTTGAGTATGTTTTGTTCCATCTCTTGTAGTTAACCAAATCTTGCCTAAAAATATGCTAAACAATTGAAATAAGAAAATGTCTTACAATTAAAGACTTGTGTGTTGTAGTGTTCAGTCTTGAAAGCTTATTCCTAGAGACACTCAACACCACAGAAAATAATGATTGACTTGATAGCTCTCTTTGAAAGGATTTGTTCAATTGAATTAATGTTTAGTGGTATTTGTGAGAATGCCAAAGTTTGACTTGTGAATCATAAGAATGATATATCTTTATGCGTGTTAAACTTCATGGGATGCCAACAACTCCGCTAGCCTACGAACGATCTTCATGGAGGAAACTCCTAGATTTCGGCTATGAGTTGATTAAACATATGTAGCAGCAATGCTATAATGGGTAAGATACTTGGCACTCCTAGGTAGTTGTGTTCATGATGGAATCACTCCTCTGGCTGATATGAGTAAACATTATGAAAAAGGAACAAAAACCTTAGTGATGCCACGAGTGTCCATCACAACACGATAAACTAATGAATTTTTTTGGCATGCTCTCAATTACTTAAGAACTGTAATTCTTGAAGGACAATGAATAGTAAAGTAGTGCTTGAAAATTCTTGATTTATTGATGTGGGAGAATTGAGATACTTTAGTGTATATGATTTTCATGACCAACTCTCACACTCTAAATTTTACATAATTATACTTTATTGTTCAAAGGCAAGCTTATGAGTTGATTACATGACATGGAATAAAGTTTACTCATTTGAATCATCCATGCTTACAACAATTTTGCTGCGCTATAAGGATTCATGAAACCCGTATGATATGATTCCCTTTACTCTATCTATGCTAAAGTTTTTCAGATTAATAAAGTGGAGGAAACATGAGACTACCAATCATGAGTAAGATCATCATCTCGTTATTCCAGTTTAAATGCTGAGTTCCTTTTTGATTTTGGTTTTCTTGCTCGAGGACGATCAAATTTAATCTTGGGGAGGTTGATGGATGTGAAATATAACCATCCACGTCCGCATTTAAACTAGATATTATTCATATATTTGATGAAATATCTCTCTAAATGCTACCACTAATGCCTAATGATCAAAGGGGTATGCAATCCTTTCTTCCTATTTTTCCTTGCGCAGATAATGGCGTTTGATGATGGGAATCACTACATTAAAGTCAAAGATACGAGATTTCCAACACGCCAAAGAAACCAGGAGTCGTGAAGTGGATCCAGTGCCTTTAATGACCAACTATACGGCCGGAATAAAATTCTCGCCGTATAGTTTCGGCCGTATAGTTGGCACCGGCATCGCCAGGTCAAGCAGAACAACTTTCATGAAGGGACCCCTATATAAAGAGGCTTCGGGCAACGAGAAAACCCTCCTTCTTTTCGATCTCAACTCTCCTTGCCACTGGAAGCCACCACGCCGGAGGAATAGATCTAGATCTAATCTCCAAAACCCTTCTCCACCACCATAGCCATATTCCACCACTTGTAATAGTAGATCTCTTCTCCAATTGGCGACATTGTAAGACTATTTGCTATCAATTTTATGATCTCTACTACAATGTTTATGATTGTTGATTTCATCTCTATGTGTGAGTAATTCTCCTTGGGCTAAGGTCTTCGGCCTAGCCATGTAGCTTTTTGTGCATGCTATTTATCATAGATGGGATCATGTATTAGTTGGTATGACATGATGATTATTGTACCCTCTCTTGCATCAATCTAAGGACTTGTCAGGTACCCAAGACCCCAAGGATTGATCCAGGTATAGGGAGTGTGAGTGATGACTGATCTGCAAGTTGGGAACCCTAGTGACAGAAGGGGTAGTACGACTGTATGTGAGGGATTTACTTGGGATTAACAGTGACATCACTATGCATATCATTAGTTCTCTTTCTTCTATGGATGAGACTAGTAGGTTATTGCTATAAGAGGTTGCGGAGGCAATATAAATTATCGATGCACTGCCGACATATAATTATCTTGCTCTAACAATTACATGCATACTTTATTATTATCTTTTATTACCATCAGATGTTTTGCGCAGCTACCGGTGAAACCGAAATCCCTAGGCCCTCTCTCTCTCCATTGTCAACAACAACAAAAAGATCGCAAACTCTTGGTCCGGTGAAAACACAAAAGGATTATATTACTCCCGAAGGTCTGATTAAGTAACTTCAATTTGCTTTCTGCTTCCCGAGGATTCGATAAACCTAGGTCTACTAGGGAAAAAGAACTATACTACATCCATAATCTGGATCAAAGGTATCACCTGCACCGGTACCATTCGAGACGGATTCGACCCGTCGCATTCCGCGAGGGTGATCTAGTGCTCTGGCTGGTACAAGACACCAAAGGCATGCACAAGCTGTCCCCTCCTTGGGAGGGCCCTTTCATCATCAGCAAGGCGTTGCATAACAATTCCTACTACCTCATCGACGTGCAGCAGCCACGCAAGAACAAGATGGACAAGTCGGATGAGGAAACCGAGCGGCCGTGGAATGCGGACTTGCTCCGCACATTTTACACTTAGTCGTATGGCAGTGTATGTATCCTAAACTCTATGAATGAATGAAATATGTGGAACCCCGAATGATGCTCGGGGGCTCCTTGCCAGATAAATGTTTGTTGCTCCATTCCTCCTTTATTTTCTGGCTCCGTAGACCCCTACCCGGGGGTTCGCCGGCTGTTCCAGCCTGTTGCTCAAAAACCGGCTAAGTACCATGCGTGGTGCCAAAGGCCCACTCTTCGTATTAGCTAAAGACTGCAACCCGGCTATTCGGCTAGCAACAGCAAAAGCCGGAGGCACCCCACACGAAAAACTGCAGAAGATGCAGAAGTCTAGACATTCCGGCTCAAAATCGCTAGTCGTGTTTTCCGAATACCAAGTCCACTGTACCATGCGCAATGTATTGTTAGATCCCCCTTCACATCCGGCACCAAACCGCAACCCGGCTGCCCGACAAGGACACGGTGTAAACAACAGAGCACACGGGAAAAATGACTAGACACCAGGAAAAGCACGCGCTAGTTCCCTTTTTATAGTACTGTTACCTAAATATACAGCATGTGCAATCAGAGTATTAATAGGAATTTTTGTTTATATGTTTTTGCACGAGCATGCCGAGTCAGAATTCAGGTACAGATAAGATTCAAAGCACCCGGCTGCGTCGGCTACTCCGAATCTCGGGGGCTACACCCAGTGGGTGCGTTGGAGCGCCCCCACTGGAAGCATGTAGCTCCCGGCTAGAAGTCTCTATCCGGTCTAGGCGAGTCGGAGCTCGTCAGAAGCAAGATTGTAAGGAAAGAAAGAAAGAGAGAGAGAAAAAACTAAGATTGTAAGGAAAAAAGTAATAGAGAAAAGGCTCAAGCCAAGTAAGATCATGAGTTAGCTCGGGCCGGGATTCAGTTTTTCCCGTCCGGCTAAGGCAGGTCAGTCGGCTAGGCAAAGGCATGGGAGGAACTCCAGATTGTAAAGATTCAAAGTACCCGGCTATGCCGGCTACTTCGAATCTCGGGGGCTACACCCAGTGGGTGTGCTGGCGCTCCCCCACTGGAAGTGTAGTTCTTCCCGGATGAAGTGGTTCAGATGAAGGAATGGAAGAATCGTGAATAAGTTTAGGTCAGGATGCAACTCCAATGCAAAAGGCATTAATGCAAGAACAAGTTAGAAAGATTCAAAGCACCTAGCCGCACCGGATATTTCGAAACCGGGGGCTACACCCAGTGGGCGCGCTGGCGTGCCCCCACTAGAATTGAAGTTTCTCCTAGATGAAGTGATTAAACCAGAAGAAATGCAAGAAGAAGCAAGATCCTGACTAAAGGTGATCAACTGGGCACAAGGAATCGGTAGGGCATGAGGTCAGACAAACAATTAAAAGACAAGTCAAAAACATAATCATTAAGGAGCGGGGGGCGAAGCCCCCCCCCCCCCATATCCATGAGTTCAAGTGCACAACATCAAAAGCGGATAAGATTTTTACAATTCCACCCAGCATCTGAGGGATCTCATTAGGCGGTTGGGGCCTTTCCATGTGGGCGGTCCTGGTTAGCAGCTCCCCCGGTCGACCCGCCTAGCGCTCTGGCTCTGGCTTTCAGTTGTGAGGAAGCCTCCGTATGTTGGGGATATGCTATATGGGTATCCTCATAGCATGTCTCTTATCCGGATAACCCGAGTGGCCCACAGTTGGTAGCATGGCCCATGGACTGCTGGGCGGCCCAGTTAGATGGATCCAGAAGGGAGGACCATGCCGGATAAAGGAAGGTTACAGAGGAGTCACCGACGTACCCGGAGCCTTGGAGTGCAAGACACGCTAGACTAGTTGTATACAGTGTAGCACTCTGTAACCTGTCCGACTAGGACTTTCCCTGTAACCCTAGGACCTGGCGACTATATAAGCTGGACCTATGGGAGCCTTTAGGGCAACCAATCAACTCATACCTCGCACAGCGAACTGATTCATGTAACTCGGTGTATTGCTATTATAGTGTTTTATAGCAGGAGTAGGATTTCGCCACCTTCGTGGGATCTGAACCTGGGTAAGCTATGTTACCTCATGCCCGTCAACCATCCGCCTTACCCCACGTCTCTAAACACGCACTATGAGGACCCTCCATGGTGTACTCGTTGGCAATACCGCGACAGTTGGCGCCCACCGTGGGGCAAGAGGTGCTTCAGGCTCTATAGTGGGCAAGGTCCAAGCTCTTCGCGGGAATCGGCAAAACCATAGCCATCGGTCATTTTCTCTTCTCCGGCAATGTTCCGATCGTCCCTCCCGATGAGTTCTGGATCCCGGCAAAGACGAAACCCACCCGCTGCTCGATCGTCCCAATCGGGGACATAAACCTCTTCATCGGCGAAACCGACTCGGGCACTAGTTCCGTGGAAGTCGGAGGAACGTCAAGACCCGCACGGACCGCCTACGGGAATGATACGTTCGCGGAAGGATCGATGTCGGATCTCTCTTCGGAGTTTGCCGACAAAGATCGAAAAAATCAAGGCCCACCCAAACCGCTCCTATGCAGGATATAATGGTGGAAGATCGCTGCAAGTCCGCTGGCTTCGCCCGTGCGTCTAGACAGCAGGGATCCAAGTTCGTCGGAGTGGTGACCATATTCGATCTGGCATGTTGTGTACAGACAGAGGGTGAAAACCCCCGCGATTACCTAGCCATGTGGCTCCATATATGGGCTGACCTGGCGCATTACCCCAATGATGATGCCATGTATCACTTTGTGGAAGGACTAGACCAAGGCACGCTTCTCCGACATACGCTAAGGCGGCAACAGGCTTCAGGACGCCTCACTTTCGAAAGCATGGTGAACACCGTCAACAACTACGCGGAAGCTGAGGAGGCAGCTCAGACAGCGCTTGTGCTCTTAGACGACGCCCCTCCGCCTCAGCCCCCACCACCGCCGCCTCCGGTCGTCGTCACTGCAGCTGCACCACCGCCCCCAGTCATTGTTGCTGCTGTCGCACCACCACCACACGTCATCGAGGAAGCCCCAGCACCCTTCGACTCCGTGCTTGACCCACTCTACGCCTACATCAGCACTGACTCAGAGGAGATAGATTTCAGCCCGGAGGAGCTAGACTCTGCTATGCAGGAGATGGAGGAGGATTACAAACGCGACGAGCAGGCCAACAACGCCATCACGTCCCGAGAGGTGTTCGTCGCCATTGGGACCGCGATGGATGAAGATCAACCCGGAAAAGCTCCGCCTAAAGCGCTGGACAAAGGGAAGAGACCACATGTTGCTGCCAACAATGATCACGCAAAGGTCATGCCCCCTCCGCTTAACCCAGTGCAACAGCCGCATGAACTCAACGTCGGTCCGAGTAACAGCACCGCAAACCCGCCGCCTCTGGCATCTATGTCTGCTGCTGCCCAAATACTCCAGCTGATAGAGTGATGTACGACAACCTACTCGTCGAGCCCATGACCGTGGCTCATATACGGAACATAGTCTAGCTTGACGAAAAGCGCCAGCAGCTGCTGCAGGAGGCGCATGCCATCGTGGAGCAAGGCGCAAAGCTGTATCGAGATCTAGCCAACACGCAAAAGTCAATAGAGAATGCTAGAGCAATGGAGGCCGAGTACAAGACTCTGCTCCAACAGCAGAAGGCCAAGAAAGCTCCAGCTCGCGTCATCAACGATCCTGGTGTACGGCGAAACCTAGGATGGGCCCCTCGAAGCCGCCACAAGCAATGCCATACATTGATAGCGAAGGCAGGCAGGTGATGCCCACTCCTATTCTCAACCTCGCCGTCGCCAAGACCCTTCTGGAGTAGGATAGATCACCCGCAGCTATGGAACATGTCTATGACCTTGTGGCCAAGGCGGTGAAACAACATGAAAAGGCCACCTCTCTGAGGCTTGAGTCTGACCCAGCGTTTTGCTAGTCTAGCCAACCCAAGCCGCCAAGGGACCGATCTCCTCATGATGTCGGGTCCCAGACGGGTTCGTCAGAATGAATACGGAGGGATGCACGCAACAGAAAAGACGCTATCCCCATATCCTCCGACCACGGAGGCAAGGCTCATCCTCGTCGCCCATCTCCATCGCCCCGGTCTCCCCGACATCGCGAAGACCCCAAGGCTCACCATCGCACGGACATGCCTCCGCCAAGGCAAAGCGGCATCGCCATCCGCGACAACACGGATCAGCCCCGTCATGATGGAGAGCGCAACCAAGGACACAAGAGCAGGCCGCGTCATGACCCTCCGCGTCTGACAAGCAACCGCGACAAGCGTGAGGCGTCGCAAGAGGGTAACAGCAAGAAGGCTAACCCACTGCCACCTCTGCCTTCGTTGCCCCCTAGCAGCCACCATGGTGGAGGAGGCCCGTGCCGATCACCCAGCCCATCCCCTGGCGGCAAGAAGAAAAGAGCAAGCCCAGAGCCATGCGATGCACGCTCACGATTGGAAAAGATTCACGAGGCCCGGGAAGGACAATAGTTGGGACCACGTTGCTTTGGACCTGTAATACGGACCGCAACTTACCCCAATGGTTTCCGGATTGACAGGACCATCAAGCCCTATGACGGCACCACCAAACTAGCTACGTGGTTGCAGGATTACGGCAACACGGTGGAGATCGTCGGGGGTAACCCCAACGTCGCTGTAAAGTACTTCCCACTGATGCTGACGGGTACGACCCGACAATGGATTGATGACTTGCCGGAGAAATCCATCTGCAACTGGTTGGACATGCAAAAAACATTCACCAAGAACTTCGAGGGTACATATAAATCTCCTTGTACTGTTGGCGATCTACAGCGGTGCGTGCAGGAGAAAGACGAGTCATCTCGCGCCTACCTCTCTCACTGGCTGGATATGAAGAATTCCTGCGCAGGAGTGCACGCTCAAACTGCCATGGCCGCCTTCAACGATGGGTTGGAGAAAGGTACGTTGCTCCGACATAAGTTGAAGCGCTTGCAAGACAATCACCGGCTAGATCTCAACCAGATGATCCAGCTGGCTAGTGAGTTTGCGGCTGCCAACAATGATGCTCGCGGCTCCCTGCCGGCAACGGCCGTTCCAACTCAAGCTAGGAGGAACAACAGCACAAACCGGAAGAGCCCGCCAAAAGAAAAGCAAACCTCTGACATGGTCGCCATGACATTTTCAGGACGCGGTGATGGCGGACAGCGTGGCCGAGGACGGGGGGCTGGTCGTGGGCAGCAGCGCGGTAGTGAAACTACCCCGGCAGCGCTCCGCGTTCCCTAGACATATGAGGAGTATCGTGATATGCCATGCCTTGTACACCTCGACACCAACGGCAAATCCACTCACACCAATCACCATTGCAAGTTTGTCAATGACCTCAAGGAGGACCCGGAGTCCGGCTACAAGCAAAGTCAGAAGAACAGACCACGAGGCAAGGGCAAGGGGAAGAAGAAGGACGAGGACTCCAAGGATTCAAGCGACATGGACGAGGATGTTGACCCCAAGCACGCCGCGAAGAGCGATGGCAAGGGCAAGAACCCCTTTTATAAGAAGGCCCCCGTCTACCACACTTTCCTTGGAACCCCAACTGTCCGGCAATAGAAAACCTCGCTAAGGATACTGACAGCCACCCTACCCCTAGTTCCCCAGTACCTACGCTGGTCAGAGATTCCAATCACTTAGGACAGGAAGGATCACCCAGACCACATCCCTACGGAGAACCAGTATGCCATGGTCATCAACCCCCTGATTGACGGCAATGAGTTCACCAAATGCATGGTGGATAGTGGAAGCAGCATCAACATCATGTACCTGGATATGCTACACAAGATGAACTTGACGGAGGCCGACCTAAGGCGGACTAGCACCATGTTCCATGGCGTAGTTCCTGGCCGGGAGGCTCGGTCCCTTGGGTGCATCACGCTTCAGGTCGCTTTTGGTGATGTCAATAATTACCGCCAAGAACGCATGACCTTCGAGGTGGTACCCTTCAAGAGCGTGTACCACATCATCTTCGGACGCGACATCTTCCAAACCTTCATGGACAAAGCATGCTTCGTCTACAACAAGCTCAAGATACCCGAACCAAACAACGTCATCACCGTATCCGGAAGTTTTACCAAGGCAAGGGACTGGGAGATTGGAGAAGCAGCCTTTTGCAGAAGCTGTCCTCTACAGCGAAGAATTCAAGGAGATCCAGAGCAAGGTCGATGCCACGGAGATGTCGACGTCGAAGAAGCAGATTTCTGACTCCGCCCCAGCCTTCAAGGCCGCCATCGAAACCAAGCCGGTGGAACTTGTGGTAGGCAATGCCTCCAAGACCACCGCCATTTGGACGAACCTGGATGCCAAATAGGAAAGCGTGCTCGTCGAGTTCCTCCATGAGAATAGGGAAATCTTTGCCTGACAACCTGCCGACATGAAATGTGTACCTAGGGAACTTGCCGAGCACATCTTGAATATTGATCCAAAATGCAAACCGGTGAAACAACCTCTACGACGCTTCAGAGACGAGAAAAGATGCACCATAGGCAAAGAGATAGATAGGTTACTTAAGGCTAGTTTTATGCGAGAAGTCCTTCACACCCGATGGGTGGCCAATCCTGTACTTGTCTCCAAAAAGGGAACCAAAGAATTAAGAATGTGCGTTGATTACACTGGCTTGAACAAAGCGTGTCCCAAAGATCTGTTTGCTTTGCCTAGAATTGACCAAGTCATTGACTCGACGGCTAGCTCGGAGATTTTGTGTTCTATCGATGCATACTCAGGATACCACCAGATTAAGATGAGGAAGTCAGACCAATTGGCCACTTCGTTCACCACACCTTACGACAAATTTGCTACGTCACGATGCCCTTTGGGCTGAAAAACGCAGGTGCTATGTACCAGCACACTATGCAGTGTTGCCTACATGATGAAATTGGTCGGAACGTTCATGCCTATGTGGACGATATAGAGGTGATGTCTAAAAATTCAAACGACTTAATCTCCGACTTAAAAGAAACCTTTGATAATATCCGGAAATACAACATGATGCTTAACCCAAAGAAGTGCGTCTTCGGGGTTCCAGCCGGCAAATTGTTGGGCTTCATGTTTCCCAGCGCGAAATCGAGGTTAACCCGGAGAAAATCAAGGCCATCCTAAACATAAACCGTCCGACATGCCTGAAGGATATACAACGGCTTACAGGCTGCGTTGCAGCAGTTGGTCGGTTCGTCAGCCGACTTGGAGAGAAGGCTCTGCCACTGTACAAGTTGCTGAAGAAGGCAGAAAAATTTACATGGACGGACGAAGCAGATGCAGCATTGAAGCAACTAAAGCAGATACTCTCCTCGGCACCTATCCTTGTAGCACCCGAGCCTATGGAGCCTATGTTAATTTACATGGCAGCCACCAACCAGGTAATCAACATCGTCGTCGTGGTAGAGCGAAAAGAACCAGGGCATGAGTACGGAGTTCATCGACCAGTTTACTATGTAAGCGAGGTCTTGACAGAGTCCAAGCAACGTTACCCGCACTACCAGAAGATAGCTTATGGAGTGTTCCTTGCTTCTCGGAAGCTAATGCACTACATCCAGGAGCACCCTATCACAGCTGTGAGCAAAGCTCCATTGTCTGACATCATCAACAACAGCGACGCTACATGAAGGGTCACTAAGTGGGGCATTGAACTTGCCGCCTTCGAGATTACCTACAAGAGACGCGACGCTATCAAATCACAAGCCTTGGCGGATTTCATAGCAGATTGGACGGAGATGCCAGATGCTACCCCCATGCCAGAGCCATAATACTGGGTGATGCACTTTGACGGATCAAAGCTACTCAATGGATCGAGGGCTGGTGTACTGCTACAGTCACCAACTGGGGAGAAACTACACTATGTTTTGTAGATCCACTTCGAGGCTACGAACAACATGGCAGAGTATAAAGCACTCATTCACGGACTGTGCATAGCCAAGGATATTGGCATCAAGCGCATAGTTTGCTATGGAGATTCTGACTTGGTTGCCCAGCAGGTGGCTGGCACCTGGAACATGCGGAACCCTATGATGACGACATATCGAGACGAAGTGGATGAGATATCCAAGAGTTTCTTGGGCTACGAAGTCAAGTATGTCCCAGGGAACAAAATGAGGCAGCTGATCTACTATCAAAGATTGGATCAGGACGCAAACAAATTCCGCCTGGCGTTTTTCTGGAGCATCTACGGACACCATCCGTGAAGGGATCGGACATCGAGAACCCGGATAGAGTTAACTCTTTCGTTCACACAGTGACAAAGGTCCCTCCGTCTTGGACAAAACCGTTCATGGAATATATCGTACACGGAACTTTGCCCATCAACAAGGTCAAAAGCCGGCAAATAGTATGTCGAGCAAAGGGATATACCATAATCAATGGATGGCTCTACAAAAGAAGCACAACTAGTGTATACCTCAAGTGTGTTTCCCAGCAAGAAGGTATTGTAATCCTTCATGAGATCCATCTCGGAGATTGCGGGCATCACGCCGCTCCTCGATCGTTGGTCTCCAAGCCTTCCGGCAAGGATTGTACTATCTGACCGCAAAGGAGGATGCCGACAAGCTAGTTGAGATATGCATGGGATGCCAGTACTATGCCCGACAACCACATGTTCCAGCTGAAGAATTGCGAACAATACCAATAACTTGGCCGTTTGCAGTCTGGGGGCTGGACATGGTTGGTCCATTATAGACAACACCATGTGGGTTTACGCATCTGCTAGTAGCAGTTGATAAATTCACCAAATGGATAGAAGCTAAACCCATTAGAAATCTTGATGGGGAAACTGCCCTTAGGTTTGTCCAGGATCTTGTGGTGAGATTTGGTCTCCCACATAGTATCATCACCGACAACGGCAACAACTTGTCACTCGGAGAAGTGGAAGCTTATTGTTGGGAGAAGGGCATCCGACTTGACTTAGCATATGTGGCACACCCACAGTCCAATGGCCAGGTTGAGCGAGCCAATGGATTAATTCTGAAGGGAATCAAGCCACGCCTAGAGGCACCGCTACATAGAGCAGCTGGGGCCTGGGCAGAGGAGTTACCATCTGTGGTGTGGAGTTTACGAACTACACCCAACAGATACCGGCTACACCCCTTACTTCATGGTATATGGAGCAAAAGCCATCCTACCTTCCGACATCCTTCACGATTCACCAAGAGTTGCCGCCTACGACGAAGATGGCGCTGAAGAATCCAGACGCCTAGATGTGGACCTTCTCGAGGAAGAGCGCGTATTGGCTTGCCAAAGATCCACCATCTACCAGCAGAAGCTACACAGCTACCATAGTCGCCGCGTTCGGCATCGCTCGTTTAAAGAGGGGGATCTGGTGCTCTGACTTAAGCAGAAGAAGTCACACAAATTATCCTCGCCATGGGAAGGACCGTTCATCATAAGCAAGGCGCTACTCAATGGGTCTGACTACCTCGTTGACAATCGTGAAATTGAGGATAGACCCAACGATGATCATAAGCATAAGCGACATGACCCGGATGATGATTACCCGGATCTTGATCGGCCATGGAACATAGCACAACTACGTCCTTTTTACACTTAGCATATTTTTTATCTAATGTGCACCTCTTATATGATCAATGAAATAAAGATCTCTGGTTCACTCATATTCTTGAGTCTTTTACCTCATTTAGTCTTCATTTTTGGATCCTATAAAACCTTTTTTGCGCAAACTTTGCATTTGCACTTGTGAAAATTCCGCCTACGGGCGTTAGCTTAAGTTTTCTGGTCTACACGTTCTTTGTTGTTTTTATGTGGATTCTGGAGTAGTGACTTTTGGCACTCGAAGTTGGTGATTTTGTGCTTAGGTTTTTGACGGTGCCATTGGGCATCATCACCTGAGCGCATGGTTCCGACAACGAGTCTTCCGACTCATGAAAGGTCAAGCATAAGAACCAAAGTAATGGAAAAGCCAACACTTGCTTAAAAAATATTTACATGCTGGAACTAGTACTTGAGTAGCAGGAAAATTACAACTATTGTTTTTCCGCCTTAAGTTAACATAGTAGTTTTTCCGCATACACCAATTCAGAGGAAACAAATATTACAAATTGTTTTTGTTCCTCTGGCGCAGAAGACTTCGAGGCAGCATCGTTGGCAGCAGGAGAGCTATCCTCTTCAAAGTCGGTGGTCTTAAGGGACTCAGAGGAACTTTGGTGGTCGCCGTCAATGATCTCCAGCGGAACAAAGACGTTATGATCGACCAACTTGGCGAACCTAGTGTTAGAACCCGCGAGCGATGCCCAGATAGCCCTGTGATCAATCTTCTGGCCTTCATCATCTACATCGGGAAGACCTGAGGTTACCGTGTCGAGGTCAGCATTTTCATAATGTGCCTTGACCATTGCCAGCGACATTCTTGCGCCAGCCTGGGTACATGAAGCTTTCCAGCTTATGATACGCTCGGGGGCTTGGCGCAAGATCTCCGAGTACTTCATCATGGTGTCCACCACCTTGATGTTGATGTTGGAGGGCTTGGCAATATCCTTAGCTTGCTTGACGGTGGTGCTGATGAAGTTGCCGGCGAGAACCATGCATTCCTTTGGTGGAGGAGGCGACTTGGTCAAACCAATAGGAGTTGCATTCCCGAAAAACAAAGGAGCACATGAGTTCAATAACACAAAAAGTTCAAAGTACCTGGCTTACAGAAGTACAATACGGAGATCGCTTACCAAAGATGCTCGCCTCCGCTTGCTGGAGTGTCTCTGCCATGGAGTCCAGCTCTTGTCGGAGAACCTTGTAAGCCTCAAGGTTGCGCTGATTCTGCTCATCGACAGCTTTCTTCTGCTCCTTGAGGATTGCAATTTCCTCCTTTAGAAGGTTCATCTCTGTGTTGGCGGACTCCTGCAAGGCTTTCATTGATTCCTCGTGCATCTTTAGAGTGTCAGTTCTCTCCTGCTTAAGGATCTTTTTTTCTATCCAGCAACTCAATGTGCTTGGACTGCTCAACAATGTCCTTGGCTTTGGCGATGGTTTCTGCAAGTCAGAGAAAGAACAGAACAGAATGAGTAGTCAGATAGTGATGGCACAAGACCAAGTTTGAGTACGAAATCGAAAGGAAAAACAGACTCTTGCTCTTGTTTATTTGTTCCTTCAAGAAGGCAGTTTTACCCTTTTCGGCTTCCAGCTCAGCGCGCATCTTGTGGAACTTCTCGTTGGCGATGCCTCTCCGAGCATTCTCATTCTGTGGAAAGAAGATCAAAATTACTTAGTCTAATTGGAGCATATAGCCGGATAATTATCTACTTAGAGGCTTGGGGGATACAGTGAGAGTTTTTAACTCGGCAAAATGCTTAGCCTTTATTTAAGCATCTAGTTGGAACTAATTCAGTTTCAACTAGAGGCTTGGGGGCTATAGTATTGAAATTTACAAACACTGCGTATGCTACTCTAAAAGTATCTAGTTAGAATAATTCATTCAAACTAAATACTTGGGGGCTATATTGAGAAGTTTTCTAGCTTAGTCACTCTTAGAGCATTCAGATGCAAAAACCTATTGTTTTCCATCTAAATCCTCAGGGGCTATAGTGGGATACTCATATGAAATGCTAAAGGCAAATAAAACTTACAAGTGCGATGATCTTGAGGTTGGTGGGGCTCTCTGCAAATATCTTGCTAAAGGAAAGGCTATTTCCTCGCAGGATATCTGCTTGCCTGAGAAGCTCCTCAAGGCCACAAGTCGGAGAAGTTGGCGCTGCACCAGGAGCCAGAGTTGAGCTACTCAGTGTAAGCGCCGGGTAGACAATCTTTGGAAGCTCTATTGACGTCCTATGTGCAGTGACGCCGCCTTCGGCAAACGTTCCGCCTACCACCATCGCCTTACTGCTACCGATGGCATCCTTAGCCGGAGCTTCATCCATCTTGGATGCAGTACGTTCTTGTGTCGCCTACTCGTCGACAAGGACAAGATCCGTAGTGACACCTGGATCCACCTCCATGGCGGAGGGGCCAGATGCCACCTTAGCTGGAGAGCTTGTCGGAGCGGCAGCAGGCTGGACGCTGGGAGTGGTAGGGCGATGGAGGGAGACGCTTGGTGCAACATATCCTTGATATTTTTAGAAGCCCCCAATGTTTTGGAGGACTTCTTCAGACTTAAACTGGGCTTCTTCTTGAAACGTGCAAAAGTATAAGTATAGGAATAAGACAAGCAATGGACAATGTCGGAGGATAAGAACCTTATACAACAGTGGGTGCTTTGGTGAAAGGGATCCCAGTAATTCTTGTTTTCTCTGCCTCCAGGGCGGCAGTGGACTTCTTGGAGGCTCCACCCTCCGTCTTCTTCTTCTTCTTGCCTCCTCGGCAGCGTCAGAGGTGGAGCTCTTCCGCTTACACGCCAATGGCACATCATCGTCGGACACGAGGTGACTTCCTTCATCTTGGGGTCATAGATTTGGACAGCCATACTATCCTCCTCTAGACTTTGGAGCTGTTAAGTGAAATCCCAAAGTGTTAGATGAGATGATAGTAGCTAGACGAAAGAACTGGAGTATATGTCATACACGAAAAATAAAATAGGTACCTCTGGGCACTTGCACTCTACGAACATGTCATAGGTGATGGCAAAACCACGCTTCTTGTCCTTCACCTTGACGATGTCCTTGAGGCGGAGCTTGATGGAGTCACTCAAGAAGTTGTCCTCGTCGATGCGGAGGCTATCTTTCCTCTCCTTGGTATACTGGTGCATCAGCTTCTCACGGTGCTGCAGAGGCTGGATCCACCTGACGAACCAGCACATGGCTAGGTCCAACCCGGTCATACCCGTCTCTACGAACCACTCAATCTGCCTTATAGCGCGGGAAGCGTCGTTGTCGGAGGGAAGGGTGGCCTGGTATCTCCATGTTGGGGCTTCAGCGGAGGCCCCATCGACGAAATCCGGGTACGTTGCTTCTCGGATGGCCAGAGGGATATCTGGGCCGTAGAAGTGTAACATCCCTAAAACCATGTTTCAAACTCATGCATATCATCCATGCATCCATGATCATGTAGAATTCATTTCAAACAAATCAATTCAAAAACAAGAGCATATGAGCTCATTATTTTATGTGATCAACATTTAAAACAAATACAAATCTCCAATTTGAGATAGATGTTCAGTGAACCAAACCTTGTGTCTTATTGCTTTCAGAGTGTATTGCTAGATTTCTAGGATTTAAACCAAAGATTCAAAACAAATATAATTTGAAAACCAATTTCAAAACCTATTTCAAAACTAGTGCTATGTCACTGCTTATTTTATTTTATTTCCAAGTGACCAGGCCAATTCAAAGTGACCACTTGGTTTTATGCCCAGAAATGTGATGGTTGCACACTGCTAAAAATCCTGAAAAGATTTGAATTCAAATAGATTTTGAAATCATTTGAAAAAGGTTCCTAGAAATTCATTCAGAAAAAGAAAAAGGTTAGAGAAAAGGAAAAGGGCCGGCGCCAGGATTTTGGCCCAACAAGCAAAGCAGCCCGTTAGCCAGTCCACCCGGGTTTTCCCTATCCTTCTGATTTTCTCACCGCACCAAGACTACCCAACGGTCATCGAGTGGACCTCGCCAGCTCATCATCATCTTCCCCAAATCGCGCCCACGACCACGTCGCCGGCCGTTCCCTCCGCCATTCACTGCCGCGTTGATTCCGCGCTTAATTGCCATTGATACCGCGCGTGATCCTCGCCCCCGCTCTGGCTATAAGACCACCTCCCCCTCGCGGCCATTCCCCCAACAAAGCCAGACAGAAACGCCCCCAGGCTGCCCGCAATCGCCCTTGCACCGCCGCACATCGACGCACTCCGCGACCAATCTCGTGAGTAATCGACCGCCATCTCTCGGTTCAAACCATCGTGACCAGCATGTCCTTGCGCTGCTCACCGATGCCCTCTGCTTGCTTTCTCGTGACCCAGAGCGGCGTCTTCGTCCCACACCGCGAACACTGAGCCGCCGCCGACCGCGTGCAATTCAGGTAAAACGAGACCGCCCCTTGCCTCCCCTTTGATACTGTCTTGATCGCCAGGCCCTTGCGCACCTCCTAAACCATCTGGCTCGTGCTAGGTCGACGCAGAACCTCGGCAACGTCTTCGACAGCAAGCATCTGACGCCGCCAGCAACTCCGACGAGCTCCCTCGGCCACTACAGCGCGCCCCTTGACCAGCCATCGCCTCCTTGAGCATCAGCAACACACGGCGAGCTTGGTAAGCCCGTTCTCCCTCTCCCGCGTGACCTAGAATGCCGGTAGAAGTTTTGACAGAGGCGTCGCCGCCTGTCGCCGCTGCCAGCGCTGCCACTTGATGGTCGAGTGCTGAGCGCTGTTAGATCTAGATCTAGTGGTCACGATAGAACCTAGACGAAGCGGTACGATTCAATCAGAGCCACACGATTAAGTTAGATCCAGCGGCTCAGAAGCGTGATCCGACACGAAGCGGTACCAACCAATGGGAGAGCGCCGCGTGGCACAGAGTTCGTTTTAAAAATTTGAATTAGATCTATTAGTTGTTTGATTTTGTTTTAGCCATAACTTTTGATTACCATGTTCAAATTTGACAAATTTTATATCAATGGAATCAGGAGAACAAGCCCTTTCTAATTATGCAATGTGTTTAATGTTTTGCTTCTGTTAAAATGGTTTTATTTACAGAAACATGTGTAGGCCTATTTTGTGTATATAAATTATTTGAGAAATGTTTTAGTGTTTAAATAAATGTTGTTTGGCAAGTTTTGAACTTGTTTATGAACCAGTACTGTACACTTGTTTTGTTGAGTTTAGAAAATCATCACATATCATGTTGCATGCATCCATATATATTTTGCTTGTATTTATTTGTATGTGATTTGTTGCTATGATTCTATGTGTAGATTTTGGTGCCAATAGTGATTGTGATTGTGAGGAGTGTAGCTACTCTCCAAACTACCAAGGCAAGTGGTGCTTCATGATCTTATCCCTAAGTTTTCCTACTATGCATTAGATATATTTTGCTAGTCTTGCATGGTTATATTTTTGCTTATATGCTAAGTTGGGAAATCCTAGTAGTTGTAGAATTGCTAGAAATTTCTAAGTTAAGATGCTTATCTATGCCATGCTTAGCCTAGCTAGTAGCAACCAAGGGTGGTGAAATATTCATGCTATAATAAAAGAATTTCTAAGTCTTTGGACTTGTGTTTTGCCTAATAAAACAACTAAGTGAATGAAACACCTGGGTGGAATGGAAGGAATGGTTTATGTTGAGTGGTTACACAAGGCCCATTTCTATGGTTTACCTTGTGTATCTCACTTGTGGAAAGCCACCCAGGAACAAAGAGATTTTAGAGGCCAAATGTTAAGAAGCTTCTAGTGCAGCCACTTGGCAATATGGGCTCTGCCTGGATCATATAGGTTGCAATAACTTAGCCATTTGGACAGTTGGTGGTAGTGGGAATGATAGGTTGGAGCGCGTCCATTTGGTCTAAGGGAAGGCTTCTGAAAGGTCCTGTCTTGGTGAAAATCAAGGCTTGTGGGGAAAGTGCACAACCTCTGCAGATGGAAGAATCTAAGTACTTAGCCATGTCCCTGGAAAAGGACAACTTGAGCATCAAGACATGGAAGCTATCAATAATCTTCTCATCCCAATTTCTAAGTAAAACTTGTGGTTGAACAAGGGTGAAGGACCTCAATGTCTATTGGTGGTTCCTTGGGAAAAGTTTTTGACAAAGAAAAACTTAGTGTTTTCAACTAATAGGCAAAACCTATTTTGAGCAAAGCAAGCCTAAACTACACTTAGCCAAATTTGCATATAGTATCTAGTCCACCAAAAGTTTACTAAGGTATCACTTGCCAATACTATTCCAATGTATTGACCCACTGTGGCTGTAACTTGTGATGTTGCAGGTTACTCTGATGAGGATTAGGAGTCATGAGTCGACACTCAACATGTTTGCCTGTGGCACATGAAGATGAAGACTTTTATCTATTTACTTATTTAAACTCTTGTATTAGGCCTGTGGCCATGGAGTTGTAAAGACTATGTTGTCTCTGGAATGACTGTAATAATGACCTTTGTTTATGTGTACTTCATCTTAAACTGTGGATGCTAGCATTGATCCAGGGACTAGCATTGCAATCACAGGGATTCTTTTCCTTTACAAAGGAGGGATCTTACAAGAAGTACGTCCGCTGCCAGTTCTTGCAGGACTCGTGGCTGACGATGTCGGAGAACCGCCGGCCAGGCCGAATCTTGAAGCTAATTGTTTCGCAGTTTCTAAGTGTAACACCCCCGAGATTAAGGCTAAACAAATCCCAGACCTTCGTCTGAACATAAGCCTGACATAATCTCAAAAGCGTACAGAGAGAAAATCGGTAACACAATAGTGACCCTACGAAACAAAATTTATTACAGCGAGCTCATAACTGAGCAGAGAACCAAAATATTACAAGCAGAGGTCACTGAACACAAACATCAAATAATGGAAGGCAAATTATGCTATTAAGTATAGCAAACTAAACAAATGGCCTAAGGGGCCTGAAGCATAATGATGGCGTCCAATCCATAGATCCCAGACTGCCAACTGGGAACCCCAAGCTACTCGTCAATGTCGATGTCGTGAAGAACTCATCTTCTATGGTAACACTTACCCTGCTTCAAAAGTGTCAACGAAGCAAGGGTGACTACTGGGTGTACTCCGCAAGACTTATGGATGGTGGAGTTATTTTTTGCATAAAGCCATCTTTGTTTTGTAAAATAAGAGGGAGAAGAATTTCGACTAATCAGAATATTTTAGAAGGGGATAAGAGAGCGGTATCTCTAACATTGATCATCTTTGATATCCACCAAATCATCTTCAGCTGAACCTATCTAGGATCACCCCCTCGATCCCTAAGGAAGCATCCTTAATCACACATTACTTAACTTGCCAAGTTTTACGATTAGGTTCAAGTTCTCTATGATCTTAGAATCTAGTCTCCAAGTTCGTCCATAACCGTGGACACGGCTTTTCGAAAAGATTTAACCCTGCAGGGGCGTACAACTTTACCCACATGTACTAACCTTTTCTTAATGCCAGTACATTAGCCCTCTTCATTGGAAGGCCGACAGAGGGTGGTTAGACACGACCTTTACCTTGCTTTCGCCGAGACCATGAGTCACGCACTAGGGAGATGCCGCCATAACGGGTCGAGTCCCGAAGTCGGTCCCTAATGATGTGAATAGGGTTCTAGATTACGGATGCCGGGCATCTCTTGTTCCCTGCCACGCTTACCTACCTGTATGAATGCACCTCCTTCACCTCCTTCGAGAAGAGCCAGAATGCGTATGTCGAATGGAACGCCCGAACTATGTGACTCATGGAGTCTACTCGGCAAGTTAGTTGGTCGAGGGGGTTTCCAGGCCCCCGTGTGGCTGTACGCTCATCTTGGACCATAGGCAAGAACTCAGGTCCTAGTAGTGGCAAGTACGGGACTGCAAAAACCACAACCCACTGTGGCCTCCCATACAAGCCTTAGCATGTTTAACTTTCATCTCTAGTCATTCCGCGTCATCCTGTCATAATAGGTTCATTCGTAGCTCTGATTCATCAACCAGATGGACCAGCGATAACAACTAAGCATGGCTAAGCACAACATATGTAACAGCTCTAGCAACGCTTCACAAGCCAAACCCTAGTTATGCTAGGAGCAGTGGATCAGGGAATATAGTATTCAAGGGTAACATGCATAAGATAGGATTACTATATCTATCGATAAAAGACTTTACAATCGCATGCACATGTCAAGAATTGAAATTCTTGAAATCATAGGATTATATCATGTGTGGGGCTATGCTTGCCTTTGCCTGTTGATATCCGGAAAGCAGAGTTCCAGACACCTGGTACTTGACTTGATTATAGTGGATCAAGTATTGGTCTTCGAGCTTCGATGATGTTGATCTTGGTCTTCAATCTCGATCTCGATTCTAATATCGTATTCTACCGGAGAAGAACCAAACACCAAAAAGAAAGGAAAACAATTAACACATGGCATCGATGCAATGCTCAAATAAGAATGATGATATGACAAGTTAAAAGTTATTGAAATTGAAACCCTAAACATGCTTGGTAGTTTAAACGGAGTCCGAGGGGTCCAAACCCTAATTCGGAGAAACTCAGGAAGCTTATGAGAGGGTTCCTTTTGTTCTTCTAATTAAACTTGTCCTGAAAGTTGATTAACAATGCATGATTATGGCTTAAAGAGATAGATCTCATTTTTCTGAACATTTTGATATATTTTTTGTATTTTTCTGATATAAAATGAATTAGTTATGAATTTCTTCAATTTTAATTCATTTTAAATCATTTTTAGAATATTATAAAGTAATTTTACATTTTGGAATTATATTTAACATTTTATTAAACAGAAAACATTTCTGAAAATGTTTATATCACTTACAGATATGGCCCACATGTCAGGTATTTACTATTTACTGAAATGATTTACCAAAAACATTTGAAATAAAGGAAAAGGGGAATATGATGCCATGCTGACATCATGCTGACGTCAGCAATGGTTTTCTCTCTCAGACAGTGAATGGATCAGTCGATTGGGGGCATGGGAGCGAGCGGGGCTAGGGGCGTTCGACACAGCGCATCGCGCTGAGCCAAATAGAGGCGGCGCCGCTGGCGGGAGGTCATCGGAGCTTGACCAACGGTGAGCATCTACGGCGGTCGACGGAGGTTGCACGACGCGGGGGCGATAGAGAGCGAGAGGGAGGAACATCGGAGGTGCCTGAGCACCACGAGCTCACCTTGAGCACGGCAGAGGTGGTGGCGAGGACCGGGGAGGTCTAGAACAACGACAATGGCGACGACGATGCTCGTCGGGCTCGGGGAAGACGGAGTCGCGGGCAACGATTGTGAGCACCCGGGCTCTATTCCTTTGACGGGTCGAAGCAGGGGACCGTGGCGGAGCTCCTGGCACCGCCAGATGGTCGAGGGGAGGCCGGGAACGGCGGGGCGCCGACGAGGTCTGCAAGCTAGGTTTCGGCTTCACGCGAGAGAGAAGAGATAGAGATCTCTGGGAAGGGGAAAGAATGGATAGGGAGAGCGAGGGCGACGTAGTGGCAACCTTATCCTCCTCCAGGGTGCGATGGACGGCGGCAACCGAGCGGCGCGGATCGACGGCCGGCGGAGCGACAGACAGATGCTCGCCTGCCTGGAGAAAGACGACGGGGAAATGGGTGAAGCAGTACCGGGCCGAAATGGGCTACGGCTGGGCCAGATGGGCTGCAAGGAAGCAAGGGTGGCGGCTGCTGGCCTCTGCGTGTGGGCGGCAGGGAGAGAGAGAGAGGAGAGAAGCTGGGCTCGGCCCAGTTAGGTTTAGCATTAGTTTTTTATTTCTGAAACCATTTTTATTTTCTGTTTTCAATTCCTATTTTTGTATTTTCATTTTGTAATTTGTTTTATATAATTTCAAAATACCAGAACTTTTGTAAACATTTCAAAATACTTGAGGGCCCTTTTAAGCATTTGGGCTCCAAATATTTTGAGGTTTTGTTTTCAAAATTCAAAATCCATTTGAATTGATTTGAAAGAGAGAGGGAAGCTAGGGTTTAGGATTTTTAGTTTTTTATTGCTTGCATGCATTTTAAAATGATGCTCATGAATGCACAAACATTTTCCTAATTACTATTTAATAGAACTAGGGTTGTTACAAGTCTATCCCCCTTAAAAGAATCTCGACCCGAGATTTCTAGGTAGGAAGATAAAAAGAACAGGGTTACACTAAACTTCAACGATCTTCAAGGGGTTGACCCACGCCACCATGACGAGTGGACGAAGCGATTCATAATCTTCGAGGTGGCTGCTCACACTAAGGAAGAGAGGGAATGACACAGAACCACAAACTGAGTATCTCATGGTCAACTCATGGATAGATGTTTTCGCGAACATCTCTAAAGCCAACAAACATGAAACACGTCAATGTAACGGAGGAAACAAAAGGAGAAGGTTTTCAAGGTGACAGATAACTGGTCTTCATAAGGATTGAGACCGTGGAGCTTGCAGAGGAGTTTTGACTTCTGAGGGAAGGAGACTTCTAACAGATGGAAACGGAACACAGACTTCGAGAAGTGAACCTCTAGTAAATAGCTTAATAGAGCTTTACAGGTGGAAGAGATAGATACCAACAAAACCAAGCTGTTGAGCTACTTTTGACACAGAAGGGTCATTATTTCATTCAACAGAAGGCTAGCAAAGAAAGGTATTTTGGTGGAGAGGACTCATAAGAGTCACAAGGAACATGTAACAAGAGAAACTATTGATTACCAAAATCATGGTCTCTCTTCGAACATGTTTTAAGAAAGCGAGAAGGAAACTCTTTATTCATCCAGGACTATCAAACTCCTTGCCAAAGATCTTGATATCACTTTGCACCACCAAGATGAATAGTTTAGAAGATTCCTAATGACACGAGAAGAAAGAAACTTCATTCTCAGACTCCAAGTACTTGGCATAACAAGACGCTTGCCATCATAAAAGGGTTTGGAGGATCGACAGAGAGACATTTAGGAACTGTACTTTAAATGTTCTCCTTGATGTTTGAAACACCGATATCAGACTTCTGACAACCCTTCAATCAGTCATAAAGTACAGGGTGGACTTTGGATACAAAGGAAACCATAAGCACAACTCCTATAACAATCACAGAAGATGCCTCAAGAGGAATGGTTGGTATTGATGATTCAAGAGAGTATGGCAATAGGTCTTCCGACTGATTGTGCCAACCATTACATCAATCTTGTCAGAGTTACAATAGACCTATGTCATAACCTTGAGGGACACCAACCATCATTGCTGCTTGAGATTCAGCTTTGGTTAGGTAGAAAGATACTTCAGACTCAGCATGTCCGAATAGAATGTGTGCAACATTTACCACAGAGGTAAAGTCACTAGATTCTCAAGACATGGATTTCAATGTCAAACTCTAACAGATGAGCTAGATTGCGGAACCCATGTGTTAGCAAGTTAAAAAAATATAATTGCATCTACATGAATTGTTTGCAATGAAGCACAACTTGAATCCATGTTAGGAAACATTTAGGAGGATATAGAAGTTTTGTTGGACTTCTTGTCTTCCGTGAACAAATCAATCAGTGGCTTGGTGTGATTGGAGGACCTTCTCGACATGTGAAGGTATCAACCTACCATATCAAGAATACCTCACACATGCTTGTCTAACTTGGAATGATTCCCGAGGAAACAAAGATAACTCTACTCAAATCCACGGTGACATCTTTCGACTTCGAGATATCACGAAGATGGTTCTCAAAAGTTTCCAACATTAATGCCAATTGTTCCATATGAGTCTGGTATAACATGGAGAAGTTAAGAATGTCATCGATTGGCTCAATAACAAACTTATCTATACACTCCAAAAAGATGGAATCATATGTTGTATGAACAAGGCAGAAATACTGGTCAGACCAAAGAACATGAAGATGTACTTAAGTGAAACATCATGAGTAGATACACCATTAGGATAGTCCTTAGAACTGAGTTTGATTTGATGATTGCCCAACTCAAATCAAAGGAGGGAAGATAACATATCCACAAAGGACATAATATCTTACTTCAACACGAACAAAACTAGACATCCCTTTAAAGAGGAACAGAGTTGGATAGAACTTTTGTCTTACAACTCTCCAAGTTGTTATTTAAGTTCAACCAACTAGTTCAGGGGTATCCAGTATGGATCCTTGGAGAAAAGAGCAGTTTAGAGAACTAGCTTACTCAAGAACTTGACAACACGGTCATGTGGCAACATGGAGATACTTCTAGGAAGAAATCCAGAATATCACGAACCACCGATATGTCACTTAGCTCAAGAGGAAACTTGCTTTGTAAGGCAAGAAGACATAGTCTCAGAGTTTTGATATGAACCTAACTCTTTGATCGAAGAGGGTGCGCTAGGATAGCAGACTTGGTAGCACAATCAAACTTTTCTTAGTGATTAGGATTAACCAATCACGCTAAGAATGATACAAATGTCCTTTGAGTTCTAAGCAGTATAAAATTGCTAAGAATCTCAGATGACCACATCATTACGCACACACAACACTCATGAGTGCGAACAACTCAGAAGAAATGTGGGTAAATATGTGTAAACGCATCACTTCATTAAGAGGGTCATCAATCTCAGCATGTCCTCTTAGTATAGAAAGGGTGTGATACTTTAGGGTAGAACAGAACATAAGCTAATCAACACTTATTGATCTGTGGATTACAACACTTTGACCTGGTCGTAGAAATGACGAGGTACTGGAGTTTGTTTCTCCTGACATCCCGAAATGGTTTGTCATGACGGACCACAAGAGTATCTTGCATCGGAAGACACCAATGCACATTTACTACTTGGCTACCAACTGGTAGACAAAGGTCAGAAAGCAACAAGAGTAAGGAAGAACATGCTCCGAATAAAATCCCGAGATGTAGATGCATAAGTCAAAAATATTCCGAAAACCAATGCATAGAAAAGGAAGGTGTGGCAGAGTCACGAGTATAGATGCAAGACTCATTTAGGAGAACTCTTGTCGTGATCTATTTGGTTCCATTAAAGAACATCTGCCATAGAAAGTGGTAGGGGAAGTCCTTTATCATCACTGTTCAGTAGCAATAATATCCACAAACTTGAAGGCTATACTAGAAGGTACTAGCCATCACGAGGTAATGTTTGAACATTAACAACAGGGATCAACAATGGATCTTGTGTTAAAGGTCGTCTTCATGTAAAAGATTCACAACACCAGAATCTAGTACAATCAGGGATCTTCATTTCAAGTCCAAGGATTAAAATTCAGAGAAAGGAATAACTACTATTTGAGTGACAAAGCATACACTACAAGATAGTAATCAAGATGTATCTTCCAAGAGAAGAAACGACTTCTAAAGTACCCAAACAAATGAACAGGGGGCACACGAGGCGAAAGGAGACTTCGAGGCCTAGAACAAAATAATATGGAACCATCAACATGATGTTGTGGACCCATAAACCACAGGTCCCAGGATCGAGACCTGGCTCTGATACCAAAACCTGTAACACCCCCGGGATTAATGCTAGACAAATCCCATACCTTTTTCTGAACATAAGCCTAACCTAATCTCGAAAGCGTACATAGAGAAAATCGGTAACACAACAGTGACCCTACGACACAAAATTTATTATAGCAAGCTCATACCTGAGCAGAGAACCAAAATATTACAAGAGAGGTCACTGACCACAAACATCAAACAACGGAAGGCAAATTATGCTATTAAGTATAGCAAACTTAACAAATGGCCTAAGAGGCCTGAAGCTTAATGATGGCGTCCAATCCATAGATCCCAGACTGCTAACTGGGAACCCCAAGCTACTCGTCGATGTCGATGTCGTGAAGAACTAATCTTCTATGGTAACACTTACCCTACTGCAAAAGTGTCAACGAAGCAAGGGTGAGTACAGGGTGTACTCCGCAAGACTTATGGCTGGTGGAGTTATTTTTGCATAAAGCCATCTTTGTTTTGTAAAATAAGAGGGAGAAGAATTTCGACTAATGAGAATATTTTAGAAGGGGATAAGAGAGTGGTATCTCTAACATTGATCATCTTTGATATCCATCGAATCATCTTCAGTTGAACCTATCTAGGATCACCCACCTCGATCCCTGAGGAAGCATCCTTAATCACACATTACTTAACTTGCCAAGTTTTACGATTAGGTTCAAGTTCTCTATGATCTTAGAATCTGGTCTCCAAGTTCGTCCATAACCGTGGACACGGCTTTTTGAAAAGATTTAACCCTGCAGGGGTGTACAACTTTACCCACACGTACTAACCTTCTCTTAATGCCAGTATGTTAGCCCTCTTCACTGGAAGGCCGACAGAGGGTGGTTAGACACGAACTTTACCTTGCTTTCGCCGAGACCATGAGTCATGCACTAGGGAGATGCTGCCATAATGGGTTGAGTCCCGAAGTCGGTCCCTATTTATGTGAATAGGGTTCAAGATTACGGATGCCGGGCATCTCTTGTTCCCTGCCACGCTTACCTACCTGTATGAATGCACCTCCTTCACCTCCTTCGAGAAGAGCCAGAATGCGTATGTCGAATGAAACACCCGAACTATATGACTCATGGAATCTACTCGACAAGTTAGTTTGTCGAGGGGGTTTCCAGGCCCCCGTGTGGCTGTACGCTCATCTTGGACCATACGCAAGAACTTAGGTCCTAGTAGTGGCAAGTATGGGAATGAAAAAACCACAACCCACCGTGGCCTCCATACAAGCCATAACATGTTTAACTTTCATCTCTGATCATTCCGCGTCATCCTGTCATACTAGGTTCATTCGCAGCTCTGATTCATCAACTAGATGGACCATCGATAACAACTAAGCATGGCTAAGCACAACATATGTAACAGCTCTAGCAACGCTTCATAATACAAACCCTAGTTATGCTAGGAGCAGTGGATCAGGGAATATAGTCTTCAAGGGTAACATGCATAAGATAGGATTACTATATCTATCGATAAAAGACTTTAGAATCGTATGCACATGGCAAGAATTGAAATGCTTGAAATCATAAGATTATATCATGTGTGGGGCTATGCTTGCCTTTGGCTGTTGATATCCGGAAAGCAGAGTTTCAGACACCTGGTACTTGACTTGATTATAGTTGATCAAGTATTGGTCTTCGATCTTCGACGGTGTTGATCTTGGTCTTCAATCTCGATCTCGATTCCAATATGGTATTCTACCGGAGAAGAACCAAACACCAGAAAGAAAGGAAAACAATCAACACATGACATCGATGCAATGCTCAAACAAGAATGATGATATGACAATTTAAAAGTTATTGAAATTGAAACCCTAAACATGCTTAGTAGTTTAAACGGAGTCCGAGGGGTCCAAACCCTAATTCGGAGAAACTCGGGAAGCTTATGAGAGGGTTCCTTTTGTTCTTCTAACTAAACTTGTCCTGAAAGTTGATTAACAATGCATGATTATGGCTTAAAGAGATAGATCTCATTTTTCTGAACATTTTGATATATTATTTATATTTTTCTGATTTAAAATGAATTAGTTATGAATTTCTTCAATTTTAATTCATTTTAAATCATTTTTAGAATATTATAAAATAATTTTACATTTTGGAATTATATTTAACATTTTATTAAACAGAAAACATTTCTGAAAATGTTTAGATCACTTACAGATAGGTCCCACATGTTAGGTATTTAATATTTACTGAAATGATTTACCAAAAACATTTGAAATAAAGGAAAAGGGGAATATGATGCCATGCTGACGTCATGCTGACTTCAGCAATGGTGCTCTCTCTCTCAGACAGTGAATGGATCAGTTGATTGGGGGCTTGGGAGCGAGCGGGGCTGGGGGCATTCGACACAGCGCGTCGCGCTGAGCCAAATAGAGGCAACGCCGCTAGACGGAGGTCGTCAGAGCTGGACCAACGGCGAGCATATGCGGTGGCCGACAGAGGTTGCACAACGCGGGGGCGATAGAGAGCGAGAGGGAGGAACAACGGAGGTGCCTAAGCACCACGAGCTCACTTGAGCATGACAGAGGTGGTGGCGAGGCCAAGGGAGGTCCAGAACAATGGCAAGGGCGACGACGGCGCTCGTTGGGCTCGGGGAAGACGGAGTCGCGGACAACGATTGTGAGCACCCAAGCTCGATTCCTTTGACGGGTCGAAGAAGGGGACCATGGCGGAGCTCCTGGCACCGTCAGATGGTCGAGGGGAGGCTAGGAACAGCGGGGCGCCGAAGAGGTTTGCAAGCTAGGGTTCGGCTTCATGCGAGAGACAAGAGAGAGAGGTCTCTGGGAAGGGGAAAGAATGGATAGGGAGAGTGAGGGCGACGTCATGGCAACCTTATCCTCCTCTAGGGAGCGATGGACAACGGCGACCGAGCGGCGCGGATCGACGGTGTCACATCCCAAAATTTTCCAAATTTTGAAATGTAAAAAACAAACAAATTAAACAATTGTTGAAATTTAGGGTGAGAAGAAACTTTTTGATTCCAATTTGAAACATCAAAACCTATTTTGATCAAATAGAATCCTAAAGGGATTTAAAAATATAAATAAATAATAAAGTTATAATAGTTGGAATCACTATTTTTGGATCTTAATATAAAAAGATATGATTTTTATAAAGCAAAGGTAGAAATATAAATAAGGATTATTTTATAGAGCCAAATTAAATCTTGGCCAAGCTTTTTAAATAAAATATTTCTATTTGATAAAAAGAGTAAAGGTTTATTTAAATAAAATAATGAGGATTTATTAATATCCAATTTTTATTAAGTAAAGGCTTTTTCCTTTTTAAATAAACACTAAAACTTGTTAAAGTATTTTAAATAAGTTTTTCCAAGTGTTTTATATTTTCAAATAAAACCTACTGAAAATATTTTGATATTATTTAGATTTCAAAAAGAGTTTTAAAATAAATTAAAACCTACTTGAATTAAAGACTATGGTCTATTTATTTAATTTTTTAATGGATCCTAAAAAGAATAAAAAACTATTTTATTTTGGACTTTGGATTATGTTGTTAAACAGAATTAAAATCTACCCAAAGTTTGGTGGTGGTTTGATTTGATTTGGTGTTTGAATTATTTGATTTAAAATCAAAACAGGAATTCAATTCAGAAAAAGAAAAGGGTTTGTATAAAAACAAACCCAACCCACTAAACCGACCCAGCCTAGTCCAGCCCACCTCTCCCTCTCTCCCGAACGAACCGTTATTCACCGCGAAAGAAACCCGCAGCATCGCTGACCGATGGACCCCATCTCCCCACTCCTCTCTCTCGCTGCCAAGCGGACCCCGCGCCCACGTCAACGTCTTCCCGAGCGCGACCCGTTCCTCCCCTGATTCCTCCCATTTCTGCCGATTAATTCGCGTGATGAATTCACATCAATGACGCAGTGATTCTGCCCCATACCATGCTCTCTTAATCGCCAGCATATCCTCTCCATTTCCCCCCAGACGCCACGCCACCGAAGCCCCCAGGCTGTCCCAATTACCCCCTGCACCGCCGTTTGCTCCGGTAAGCTCCAGTAGCAATTCCGGCCAGCCTCCTCCTCCCCTCGACTCCTAGACCGCACGAAAACATTTCCCAGTCTCTGGCGCACACTCCAGTGCCTCCAGCTCTCTCTCGCTTGCCCCACAACCTCGCCTCCGTCTTCGTCTGAGCGCCACCGAAGAACCCCGCAACTCCGGCGAGCACTACTGGTGAGGCTAGACCGCCCCTTTCCCCCTCTTGGATGCTCACATGATCGCGACTTCCATACGAACCTAACGGTGACTTTTATTTGCCTTAGCACGCCGTATATCGTCGCCCCCGTCGATGAACAGACAAGCCCGAGGCGCATCACATCTCCGGCGAGGAATCCCGACTACACCCGTGCGCCCCTCGACTGAAGAAGAACACGTTGAGTATCAGTGCATCAAGGCGATTCTGGTGAGGCATTCCCCTTGTCCCCTTGCTTCCTATTTCGCCAGCCGAAGGCCGCTGGCTGCCGCTGAGCGCCGCCAGAGTATGGTCAGATCGTCTCCAGCCGTTAGATGCAGATCGTAGGGATATGATAGATGACTTAACTGAACCGTTACGGATAGATCTGTGCCGCTCGATCCAACTTAGATCTAACGCCTCACAGCGACCGATCCGCGTGAAACGGTACGCACCAATTAGAAAGCGACGCATGGCCAGTGTGTTGAATTAAAACAGAATTTGATCTATTGAATTAGTAAACTTGCAAAATTCATAACTTTCAAACCACACATCCAAATTTTGCAAATTTTATATCAATGGATTTAGAAAAACGAGTACTTTCTGACCATGATCTTTGTTTAGTAAAATGCTTCAGTTAAATTGATTGTTTTTGCAGAAACTTGTGTATGCATGTTTAGAATATAAAAATTGTTCTAAAATGATTTTTGAGATGAAACCTTTTGCAAATGAATTAATTTGAACCTACTGACCTTAGGAATCAATTGGTGGTTTCAAAAATATATTTGGTGAAGCAAAAGAAAAAACTCTTGATTTAAACCATTTCTAGTCAAATCAAAATAATGTTTATTTGTTAAAAATGCTTTTGGGAGAAAATCTTTGGAAAATGTTTTGGAATAAACTCTCTGAACCAAACACCAAGTTTTATGATTTGAAAATGTATATGGTCAACCCTATAGAGATTATTACTTTGCTAAAAGCATTTTCAACCACATGAAATAATGATTTGGTTTAAAAATGGTTTATGAAGTAAAACCTTTTGCAAATGGTTTTGCCACTTTATAAAATGACCCTTAAGTGTTTTCAAATGTTTATGACCCATTATAAACCACTTTTACAAATAAAACAACCTTTTGCATGCTTTCATGCATTATTTTGTTGCTATCATTTTATGTGATGAATTGCTTGAATGGTAGATTGAAATATTGTTTGCTTGATTGAATTGGAGAGATTTGAAGTGAGTGAACATTGCAAAGATCAAGGAGTGAACTCATACTCTCTACCAAAAAGGCAAGTGATGCTTCATACTTTTGTCCCATTATTTTTACTATGCATTAGTGATATTTTCTAAGTAGGACTTGCATGGAATTTTGCTAAATGTAAACTATGCCATGGGAAATCCTAGTAGATGAAACCTTAGTAGAATTTCCTAAGTTAAGAATCCTACTGCTATCATGCTTATCTTAGCTAGTAGAAAACAAGGGTGGATTATATTCATGCTATGGAATATTTCTAAGTCAAGGACTTATGTTTTGTTTAATAAAACAACTAAGTGAATGAATCACCTGGGTGGAATGGAAGGAATGGTTTGTGTTGAGTGGTTCACAAGGCCCATTTCTATGGTTTACCTTGTGTATCTCACTTGTGGATGGCCACCCAGGAACAAAGAGATTTGAGATGTCAAATGTTGAGAAGCTTCAAGTGCAGCCACTTGGCATTATGGGCTCTGCCTGGATCATATAGGTTGCAAGAACTTAGCCAAATGGACAGTTGGTGGTAGGGGTTTGATAGGTTGGAACGCGTCCATTCTGGTCTAAGGGAAGGCTTCTGAAAGATCTTGTCTTGGTGAAACCAAGTCTTGTGGGGAAAGTGCACCACCTCTGTAGAGTGTAAAATCTATGTACTTAGCCATGTCCCTGGCAAAGGACAATTTGAGCATCAAGACATGGAAGCTATCAATAATCTCATCATCCAAATTTCTAAGTTAAAAACTTGTGGGTGAACAAGGGATTGAAGGATCACCAATTTCTATTGGGAGATGCCTTGGGAAAGATTTTGTCAAACAAAGACTTAGTGTTTTCAAATGATAAGGAAAATCTATTTTGAGCAACAAATGATAAGGAAAATCTATTTTGAGCAATGCAAGCCTAAGCTCCACTTAGACAAATGCATATAGATGATAGACTCCACTATACTACCATAGTATCACTTGCCAATACAATTCAAATGTATTGACCCTTGTGGCTGTAACTTGTTATGTTGCAGGTTTGTTTGATATTAGTGAAGTTTAATGATTAGGATTACAAGTCTACAACCAACATGTCTGTCTGTGGCACTTTGAAGATGAAGGACCCCATGCTATTGCTATATTCTGCTGCATTGTAATGAGATAGCCAAATGAGCTATGTAAGATGTAATGAATTATTTTATTCCTGGTTATAAAGTTGTATTATGACCTTTGTTTCTTGATATTACATCTTAATTGTGGATGCTAGCTATTTATCCAGGGACTAGCATTGTAAACACAGGGATCTCTACGTTATTAAAGGTTGGGAACCTCACAGACGGCCGACGACGCGATAGGCAGCTGCTCGCTGCTGGCCTCTGCGTGTGGGCGGCAGGGAGAGAGAGGAGAGAAGCTGGGCTCGGCCCAGTTAGGTTTAGCAGTAGTTTTTTTATTTCTAAAACCATTTTTCTTTTCTGTTTTCAATTCCTCTTTTTGTATTTTCATTTTGTAATTTGTTTTATATAATTTCAAAATACCAGAACTTTTGTAAACATTTAAAAATAGTTGAGGGCCCTTTTAACCATTTGGGCTCCAAATATTTTGAGGTTTTGTTTTAAAAATTCAAAAGCCATTTGAATTGATTTCAAAGAGAGAGGGAAGCTATGGTTTAGGATTTTTAGTTTTTTATTTCTTGCATGCATTTTAAAATGATGCTCATGAATGCACAAACATTTTCCTAATTACTATTTAATAGAACTAGGGTTGTTACACTAAGCTCGTCCTTGCTAGCCCCGGCTTCCCTCTTGATGGTGAAAAAGTAGATAAAGAGATCTAACCTAGGCCTAATTCCTAAGATGCCCTCGCAAAGAGCTACATAGTTGTTGAGCGCTAGGATGCTATTAGGAGAGAGGTTCTTGATGTCTACGCACTTATATTCTTGTAGAAAGTTATTGGGCCTCCAAGTGCAGAGGTTTATAGAACAACAACAAGTTTCCCTTAAGTGGATCACCCAAGGTTTATCGAACTCAAGGAGGAAGTGGTCAAAGGTATCCCTCTCAAGCAACCCTGCAATCAAGATACAAGAAGTCTCTTGTGTCCCCAACACACCCAATACACTTGTTAGGTGTATAGGTGCACTAGTTTGGCGAAGAGATAGTGAAATACAAGTGGTAACGGTGCCAGAAAATAGCTTCTGACTTGTTGTTGACGTGGGGTAACGTGTGAGAGTGAGGTTAAGACTAAAGCAAGCAAACATGCAATAGATCTAGATGTGAACGGTGTTTCAATGCTTAGAAACAAGGCCTAGGGATCATACTTTAACTAGTGAACACTCTCTCATATAAATATCTTCTCTTAATGATACTACCCTGACTACTCTCCGGTTGGACACTCTAATCCACGGTAGGGCTATAACAGAACTCCTCAAAGTCCGCCTTTCCCAATCTAGATAACCCCACACTGTCACCTTGAGCGCTAGATGGTTCCAACAAACACCACAATTTCATAAAGAAAACCAACTCAAAATATACTCATGATAAATATATATGTAACCTAGCTTAAGTGCCACACACGGTGTGCACGCTCTCACTTTCACACACGTGGGGAAAAACATAGATCTATTAAAGCACGATGAGTATTTATGTAGACTCTAGCCTAAGTGCCACCATGGTGTGCACGCTGTCACTTTCACACACATGGGGAGAGCAGAGATCTATTGAAGCACTTGATTAGCAAGGTAGATCTACTTGATTACAAAGCTCATCACCACAACAAGATCATGCATAGAGAGAGATGAACACATAGCTAACAGTAGATCCCTTAGCCTCGAGGAAGAACTACTCCCTCCTCATCATGGGAATCAGCAATAGTGATGGAGATGGTGGTGGAGATCGATGGATATGGCTTCGGGGCACTTCCCCGTCCCGGCAGGGTGCCAGAACAGACTTTCTGTCCCCGGAATCTCCCCTTCGATGGCGGCGGCGCTATGGAGGTTTTCATGGATTTCTTCTGGATGATTTAGGGTTTTCTCCCTGTGGGCTTCTTATAGGCGAAGGAGGCAAGGTCGATGGAGGGCCAGGGGCCCACACCTCCTATAGGCGCCACCAGGGCTGGCCCACGCCTAGGAGGGATGCGGCCACCCTGGTGTCCTCCTCCAACTCTGCTTCGTGGTTCCGTGTTGCTCCGGGAAAAATAATGACTTTGGATTTTGTCCTGTCCAATTCCGAGAATATTGATTTTCTGCCTTTTTGGAACCAAAAACAGAAGAAAACAGGCAATTGGCACTGTGTCCTCTTGTTAATAGGTTAGTACCATAAAACATATAAAAACACCTCAAAGTCTAGACAAAGCAAAGAAAAGTAGATACTAAACAAGCATGGAACATCAAACATTATAGATATGTTTCCAGCGTATCAGTTCTGAGGTTGAACTCGGTAATATTTGAGGACAGCAAGGAAGAAGTCGGAGATCGGGAGGGAGACGACGCATACCAGTTGCGCTCTTAGGTACACTTTCTCTCTGGCTTGGGGAGAAGGGGTGACCTCGCCGGTCGGTGCCGCCCGCCAAATGAGCCCCTCCATTGCGGGGACGTATCCTTCGGCGAGCAGCTCCTTGATATCACCATCGGCAATATCGGAGCCGCGCCAATCTCCCTTGTGGGAGTCACTTTCCTCCTCCAGCGGCTCCAGCCCCGCTGGAATATGGTCATCGCCGGTGGTCTCCACCACCGCGGACTGGGGCACCACCATGCCTTCTGGGGGCACGTGAACGGCGCTCTCCGGCTTGGCCACAACATCGTTTGCCGCCGCCATGGAAGAGGTGGAGCTGCTGCTAGCCATTGGAGTGAGAGGGGAGGTGATTGGAAGATTGGGAGAAGTTAGGGTTTTTCACGTGCACGCGGAGAGCTCGAGGAGGTGCTCGTAGGAGGAAGAAGATGACGCAGGGGAAGAATGAGATGAAAAAGTAAAAATCCAACACGGTTGTAATTTATGACCCCCAGTGTCAAGATTCGTGCAAGTGATCGAATGGTTGTCGTGTGGGCGACGTGTGTGTGCACGTGCGCGGAAATTTCGCCATGTTCCCAACCACCGCCGCCAACGGTTCGTATCCTTCGCGCGGGAAAAACGGACATGATTGTGTTCTCTGCATGTGTGAGTTACGAGGCGTTGCTGACATATGGTCTATGTTGCTCTAGCTGACATGGGCAGGTGAACCATCCCATCGGAAGATTCCGGCATGGACGGATCCAGTCCGGCTATGAGAATAGTACGATGGAAGATTCAGCATTTCTCCGACTTACAAGTTGAAGACGGAGAACATTGCAGGGTTCTTGGGAGGACTACAAGAAATTGCTTGACGGTTTGCCGACATTCACATAGACGGAGCATCCAACCTGAAGAGGCAAGACGGCGCAAGATCTCGGAGTTCTCTGGGGGCTACTGTTGGGGATATGCTATATGGGTATCCTCATAGGATGTCTCTTATCCGGATAACCCGGGTGGCCCATAGTTGGTAGCATGGAACATGGCCTGCTGGGCGGCCCAGTTAGATGGATCCAGAAGGGAGGCCCATGCCGGATAAAGGAAGGCTACGGAGGAGTCACCGACATACCCGGAGCCTTGGAGTGCAAGACATACTAGACTAGTTGTATACAGTGTAGGACTCTATAACCTGTCTGGCTAGGACCTGTAACCCTAGGACCTGGCGACTATATAAGCCGGACCTATGGGAGCCTTTAGGGCAACCAATCAACTCATACCTCACACAGCGAACCGATCCCTGTAACTCGGCGTATTGCCATTATAGTGATTTATAGCAGGATTAGGATTCCGCCACCATCGTGAGATCTGAACCTAGGTAAGCTGTGTTACCTCGTGCCTATCAACCATCCGCCTTACCCCACGTCTCTAAACACGCACTGTGAGGACCCCTCCATGGCGTACTCATCGGCAATACCACGACACCGTCCCAGCCTCTAGCTCCACTTGTGCCTCTGACTTGGTGAGCACCTCATCAACATCGGCCTAGCCGGCGATATTGATGGCGGTGGCGCAGAGTCTCGGATGGGCTTGGTGCATGGCAGCATGGTCGGCACCAGCGCGGAAACCTCCCTCGATCTTCTCGAGCCGGGCATCCTTGTACCATCTCAGCATCAATGCTAGATCCATTTCGGCTCCGACGCGAGCGGCCAGGCCACAGAGTCGGTCGATGGCAACCGGTGCGTCGGAGACCTTGGCGGAAAGGGCGCCCATCATTGCCGACATGGAGTCATCCAGCCAGAGGAAGTCGAAGACGGAGGTGTCAGCTTTGCATAGCTCTGAGGCATCTTTGCCTAGCCGGGCGACGAGGTCCTGCATGCTGGCCTTCTCGCCTGTCGCCACCTGTTAGACCCGGTCGTATGCCAAAGCATCTACCTCCAGATAGAATGCTATCAAAAAATAAATTCAAAACAAATCCGAGTGGGCAACCCGGATGAAATAAGGGAAGTGGAACTAACCTTTGGCGACTCGGCCGACGTCCATCAGTTCCTTCAGCGGGAATGCCTCGTGCTCCTTCATCCGTTTGGCCTCCTTATCCAGGAGGTTAAAGTCCTCGGCCCACTGACGAGGACCTTCTCATGCTCCGCAGCGGCCGCCTCTAGTTGGTTGACCTTGGAGTGGAACTCCTTATTCTGAAGGCGGACGGCGGAGTTGTCCCGGCTGAGGTGCGTGTTCGACCACGTCAGTCGGTCAATCCCGCGCTGCATGAAAACCAGGATCGTTGCAAAACCCAAATGACTCGTCAAAAAAAGAGGAACAAGAAGAAAGAAGAAGGAAAACTGGATGAATCATGTCAGAAAAGCAAGAACGCGAAGATAAAGATTGCAAACTTACTCCGTGTTGTTGATGACTGGATTCCTGCACCAACAACAGGGTTATTGCAGTACCTATAGCAGCGATTATTTAAGAGTTTGTCCCGATGGGAGATCGACGGAAACAACACGACCCCGCAACCACGTTGTCAATGCGGCCACGTTTCGCACCCGAACCGTGGGTTGGAAATAGCTTATTCTATAAGTTACTAGAACAGTGATAATTGAGAGAGGTTTAAAGTATCTAATAACAAAGAACTTTTAACAAGAACAAAATAAACTAAGACAGAAAGTAAATAGGAATATGAATTGAATTAAAGAGATTGTAGTTATAGGATTAAATGGAATGAGAGAGGGCTTCAAGGCTTCGGTCTCACTAGTACTAGATGGGAAAATATATGTGTGATCTTTAAGAGATTAGTCACACAAATAAACGTTCCCCAATTGATTACCGTGCCGTCACTCTGTGTGCACTATGCATGATTCTCGCGCGTCACCGCAAGGCAAAAGGCACTTCCGGACCAAAGGATCACATAAACTCATCTTAGATCACAATAAATTCTAACTTAGCGCACTAGATCATACCTCAACCTAGAATTGAATCAATCACTCACACATGGATGAATAGCAAAACATATATAAATATATAATGATGTCACAACCGTATTCAATCTTACAATTAGTAAACATGAGAGAGAGAGAGGGAGGGAGAGGGAGATGGAGATGATGATGGAGATGGAGATCGATGCGTGGTGGTGGTGATGTCTTCCTTCTCCTCCTCTTCTTATTTCTTGGATGCCTTGGTGGTGATGGTGTTGAGGGATATCTAGATCTCGGAGGTGTGCTTAAGGCAGAGCTCCGCTGCTATGGAGATTGGATGGGTGGCGGCGGCGGCAGCAGAGCTCCGCCCCTGGAGGGATATGGTGTTGTGTCCTTGTTTTTTAACTCCTCCCTCCTTTATATAGGCCTTGGGGGTTCCATGGGGTTCCCCCAATACCGTCATATGACTTAGGGAAGGTTCTGGAATTCCGGGGGTGAAATCTCGTCATTTGCGACCTTTTTTGTAGCTATACGGCCGGAATTTTTGCACCGGTCATATAGTTGGTCATTGAACTTGCAGACTCTTCCGTATTTTGGTCGCCAGTTCTTCATACGAACTCCGATGGGTGTTGTTGGGCTCGTTGGATTTGTATCGATGAGGGATACAACCCCATGGTCTTGGATCTTTATTTTGATAAGTTGGAAAATCCACTTCTTCCAACACCTCAAATGGCTAAGTCTGGTCCTGTAGTTCCTCCATACTATACTCTCTTTGTTCCGTTTGCCTTTGTTTTATCCATAATCATCATCAACACCTACACACATGTCAAAGACAAGAAAGAGGGATAAAATTATACCTAAACTACTAAATGTGCAAAGATCATATTGAATATAATGAAAACAAGTAATCAGGCATATCAGGCATAGCAATAGTTAGATGGAGCATGATATGATAAGCAAATGACACAATTTATATAGATAAAAAGTATTGTATTATCATTTCCATCAACTTCCGCAAGCTAGATTTTTCTTGTCCTCGAGCAAAAAGGATCGATAACTTAATGGATGTGATCTTGCTTATCATTGAAAATCAATGCACCGTATTCTTGTTTTCCCTGCAAGCTCAAAGCAAGTGAGCACATAATCATACAAGGCAATATAAGCTCAGTTATATTATTCCAAACCACTAGAGATTAGTCAAAAACATCTATGCCCTATGTCAAAGTTAAATCTAGCTTGCAAGTAAACTTGATATCCTTCTATACGCACTTTATTGTATTTTTGTATTTTTATTTGTATAAGTCAAAGCTGAACATGGTTAGTTGTCAATCATAAATATAGATAGAGTTTCCCAATGCTACCCACCCATGCCATCTATTAAATTCTCTCAAGTGAAAACTTCAATTGTTGAGCTCATAGAAAATCTATTTCTTAGTAACGAGACCATGCCAAAAGAGTGGTATATTTTCAATCGAGACTGTGTAGGCTAGGAAGGACACCCGTGATCATTACCAAGGTTTCCCTTTTCGGTAATAATGATTTCTTATAATGGCCAGAGGAGTATTTCGACTTTTCCTTTTAACGCACGCCCATGAGAATACCAATGCATACCCAAATATAGCAATTTTGCTACATATGTTGGGCAACTCATAGCCAAACTCCAAGAGTTTCCTCTTTTTGGATTGTCCAAAGGCCAGTGGAGTTGTTAGCATCCCATGTTGTGCGGCAGTGGCGCAAGACACGCATAAAGCAATATCTCACTTTGATTTCCAAGACAAAATTTTGGCATATGTAATATCGAAACTTTGAAACATCATTTCTTATTTGACAAATCACTTAGTAAGCATCTATTAAGACCATAATTTCCAACACTATGGGCTCGTGCTACACCATAGCCATTCACTTTAAGACAATTCTGAACAGTGACAACTAGCAAGTTTCAAAGTACTTTATTATAGTTTTTTTCAGAACGTAGAGAACATGAAAAATGTATATTTAGAGTATCACAATATTTTTCACAAGCTAGATAAAAGTTGGACAAGGTGCATCAAAGCTATGGCTTGTCTCCTATGGGGCCTAACATGAGCAAGTATATCCCTTATATAAATATGAACAAAAACTCATCTAAGCAAGCATTCAAAAATAGAGGGATACACAATAGTATGAAAACTTTTAAGATAAAGAACATTGCACAAGACTCTACGCATGCAAAATAACCTCCCCAAGCTAAGAACTATTCAAATACTGACTTGAGAAGATCATGAAAACAAAAGAGAAAATGCAGTTATCAAAAGAGAGTATAAGAAGTGGTTACCTACCCAAGCTTAAGTTAAAGCAAGGGTGACATTTTACCATTGAGTTACTAGTAACCTCTCTTTCGATGGAGAAAGAACCTTTGCTTGAACATGTGTTTCTTGTTACGGCCCAGTGTGCCTTCCTTGAGAACCTGCTTAGAAACTAAAAAGAAAACAAAATATTTTTGTGTTTTTGAAGACATGGGTTTAGCTCACAAGTGACAAAAATACAAGTCCCACTAAGTCGGTTCATCAACCTAAGCACCACGCTTAAGTCAACAAACTGGTTCTAGAATATACCTCTCCTAGATTGTGATGAGGTGCAAGTGAAATAGGATACGAGACACGAGTGTGCATCCCCTATGTGCTTATTAAAAGAGGTTCGAATTCGAAAGTTTTACCAGACATTAATAGGTAGGTATATTGAATTGAAGCAACCAAGTGGCTCATCCGAGTGTTTGCACGGTTAACACTACCTTACATGTCGTCACACAAGGTTCAAGTCCCTGCAAAAATAACACACAAAATAAAATGCATCGGTTTGGTATACGAACATAGTTCGTTTACCCCACCGATAAAAGGAAAGTAAAAAAGAAAACATGAACTTCTATAGAGAATTACAGTCTAGGAAGTTTCTTAGGTAGAACTTTTATTGCTTGCAGATATTCAGCTCCCTTCGATCAAGGTAGAAGATCCCATGTGGACTTTCGAGGTTTGTAGAGGAAGAAGAACAAAGTATATCAAAATCTTGATATTTGGGTTACCTTCCCATAGTGATTTTATGGTTGCACCAACTATACAGGCGCAACTATATGGCCAGAAAAATATTTCCTGCCGTATAGTTGGTCCTCAAACATGCAGCAGCCTGAAATAAGAACTCGAAATAGGTGTCTATCTATATGGCGGCAACTATACGACCGGGATTTTTATCCCTGCCATATAGTTGGTCGTTAAACCTTCTATACCTAGGGAAGAAAATTTTATGATGGTATCGAAAACTATACGGCCGCAACTAAATGCTGGAATTTTTATTACCATCTTATAGTTGGTCGTTTAAGGTACTGTATTCATAGAAAAATTTGTTTCTTCGAGAATTCTTTCTTAACCTTAAACTTAGCGAAACACCCTGGTTTGACAGAAAGAATGCAACTTTAATTTTCGACCAACATTAGCATGTACAAAATGGGATTTAAGTACAGCTGAGTTATGCAACACATAGTAACAGTAAATTCTACCTTTTGAAAACCTCAACAAGATAACTCTAATAGCAAGACATGCAAAGAATAAAATTGCCAATGCAACATGAATGCAACTAGACTCAAGACACAAAACTAAGAAAGACATCTAGTAACTTCCGGGTTGCCTCTCGGGAAGCGCTTTCTTTTAACCAAGTAGCCAGGATTTTATACTCCACATTTATTCAGCAATGGAGACAGCTATAGGAGTAGTTTTGCTTACCTCCAACGAATGTTTTCAGGATTTATATCATATTTTTTCTTCTAAGACGTGCCCACTTGCGGTGCATCGGTATCTTGTAAGTGTTCTCGTTGCCACGTGAGGATGGATGCACCAAGCGCGGTAAATATGTATTCTTTCCCTCCTACATAGAGGATGTTAAATATTTATTATCAAACTTTGAATCTTTACCTTGATTACCATCTTAAGGTCACAGCTCATAATGTCCTTTTGGATCCAGTATCTTGGTCTTTGCCACCGGAATTTCCTGCATCGCATTAGTTCAACAAAAGTCATAGCAAATAGGTATGGGAGGCACACATGATTCCGTCTTTGGCTCATCATATCCAAAAAGAGTATTTAAACAAACACTACTAGAATCATCAAAAAACTTCTTCAGGGCAATTATCAAGGATTATAGAATAATTGAAGTCCTCATCATCACTAGAGTCAGAAGAATAATAAAAATCAGGAATAGGTGGGGATAAGGTTTGAGAGCTGCTTTCAATTTATTCCATTCCTTGATTTCTTTTTATTCTTTCTCCTTGACGCATCTTTGATTTCTCTGATACTCTTCATAGTTCCGTTTCACTTCATATACAGGTGTAAGATATGTGGGATACTCAACACGAGGCTTCTTATTTTTATTTTTATTGGTTTTAGGCTTCATGTATTTCCCTTTCTTTCCTGCTTCAATGATGCAACAAGGGGAAGATATGAGAGTAACAGTAGAGGGTTGTTCTCCATCGTTAGTAGAAGCAGTTCTAATATGATTAAAATAATCAGATATGAAAGGAATTGCTTTAGAAAGAACATCTCTAACTAAGGTATCATCATAAGGAATTTTTCCTCTTCTATTTTTCATCTTTAAGGAACTCATTGACCAAGTTCTCTAGATCAGTAGGGAGAGGTTTTTCTTCATGCACAATTTCACATTCCCATTGATGAAAATTATTATGTATATCTCTTATGAGTTGTCAAGCTTCTTCCAAAAATTTTCCAAGGAATGCACCATCACACATCATGTCTAGCTTATTCTTAAAAGAGTGATTTAAGCCTCCATAAAAGTGATTCAAAAATAACCAATCAGGTAAATTATGATGTGGGCAATCATGCATCAATTTTGAGAACCTACTATAAGCTTGTATTAAATCCTCATTGTTGCTTTGTTTGAAATTCAGGATATGAAGCCTACGCTCATAAGTTTGCTTTTGTGAGAAATACTTACTGAGAAAAGCTTCGGAAATATCTTTCCATGAATTGAAGTGTCCCGCGGGATGCGATTTTAGCCAATATTTAGCTTTTCTTTTCAGCAAGAACTGGAACAGATATAACTTTAGCTTGTCATTTGTCCATCCATTTGCCTTCTCTGTAGAACACAATGAAGTAAATTTGTCAATATGCTCATATGTATCATTGTCCGGATCTCCTGCAAAAGCTATTTCCATGATCATATTTATCCACATAAGATTAATCTCATATCCATCCACATCAATAGTGGGCTGAACAATAAGAGCATGTAAATGATCAACACTCGGAGCACCATACTCTGCAAGACTTTTAATTTCCATAGTTCCTATGTTTTTGAATTTCCTGTAACTAAAATAAATAGCAAGACTACTAATAAAAGGTAAACTAATTTTTTTGTTCTTTTCAAATAATCAAAAGCAGTAAGATAAATAGCAACAAAAAGAAATAAACTATGTGCGAGTAGGAAGGTAATAACCGGACGCTTAGCTCCCCGGCAACAGTGCCAATTTGATAACTGGATTCCTGCACCAACAACAGGGTTATTGCAGTACCTGTGGAAGCAACTATTTAAGAGTTTGTCCCGATAGGAGATCGACGAATGGAAACAACATAACCCCGCAGCCACATTGTCAATGCAGCCACGTTTCGCACCCAAACCGTGGTTTGGAAATAGCTTATTATATAAGTTACTAGAACAGCGATAACTGAGAGAGGTTTAAAGTATCTAATAACAAAGAAATTTTAACAAGGACCAAATAAACTAAGACGGAAAGTAAACAGGAATATGAATTGAATTAAAGAGATTATAGTTGTAGGATTGAATGGAATGAGAGAAGGCTTCTAGGCTTCGGTCTCACTGGTACTAGATGGGCAAATATATGTGTGATCTATAAGAGATTACTCAGACAAATAAACGTTCCCCAATTGATTACCGGGCTGTCACTCTATGTGCATTATGAATGATTGTCGCACATCACCATAAGGCAAATGGCACTTCCGGACCAAAGGATAACATAAACTCATCTTAGATCACAATAAATTCTACCTTAGCACACTAGATCATACCTCAACCTAGAATTGAATCAATCACTCAAACATGGATGAATAGCAAAACATATATAAATATATAATGATATCACAACCGTGTTTAATCTTACAATTACTAAACACAATAGAGAGAGAGGGAGAGGGAGAGGGAGATGGAGATGATGATGGAGATGGAGATCGATGCAAGGTGGTGGTGATCTCTTATTTCTCCTCCTCTTCTTCTTACTTGGATGCCTTGGTGGTGATGGTGTTGAGGGAGATCTAGATCTCAGAGGTGTGGTTGAGGTAGAGCTCCACCGCTATGGAGATTGGATGGGTGGCGGCGACGACAGCAGAGCTCCGCCCCTGGAGGGCTATGGTATTGTGTCCTTGTTTGTTAACTCCTGCCTCCTTTATATAGGCCTTGGGGGTTCCCCCAATACCGCCATATGACTTAGGGAAGGTTCTGGAGATTCCGGGGGTGAAATCTCGTCGTTTGTGACCTTTTTTGTAGCTATACGGCCGGAATTTTTTGCTCCGGTCATATAGTTGGTCATTGAACTTGCAGACTCTTCCGTATTTTGGTCGCCAGTTCTTCATATGAACTCCATTGGGTGTTGTTGGGCTCGTTGGATTTGTATCGACGAGGGATACAACCCCATGGTCTTGGATCTTTATTTTGAGAAGTTGGAAAATTCACTTTTTCCAACACCTCAAATGGCTAAGTCTGGTCCTGCAGTTCCTCCATACTATACTCTCTTTTTTCCGTTTGCCTTTGTTTTATCCATAATCATCATCAACACCTACACACATGTGAAAGACAAGAAAGAGGGATAAAATTCTACCTAAACTACTAAATGTACAAAGATCATATTGAATATAATGAAAACAAGTAATCATGCATATCAGGCATAGCAATGGTTAGATGGAGCATGATATGATAGGCAAATGACACAATTTATATAGATAAAAAGTGTTGTATTATCATTTCCATCAACTTCCCCAAGGTAGATCTTGCTCGTCCTCGAGCAAAAGGGATCAATAACTTAATAGATGTGATCTTGCTTATCATTGAAAATCAATGCACCGTATTCTTGTTTTCCCTGCAAGCTCAAAGCAAGTGAGCACATAATCATACAAGGCAATATAAGCTCAGTTATATTATTCCAAACCACTAGAGATTAGTCAAAAACTTCTATGCCCCATGTCAAAGTTAAATCTAGCTTGCAAGTAAACTTGTGGTCCTTCTATACACACTTTATTGTATTTTTGTATTTTTATTTGTATAAGTCAAAGCTGAACACGGTTAGTTGTCAATCATAAATAGAGATAGAGTTTCCCAATGCTACCCACCCATGCCATCTATTAAAGTTTGTCAAGTGAAAACTTCAATTGTTGAGCTCATAGAAAATCTATTTCTTAGTAACCAGACCATGCCAAAAGAGTGGTATATGTTCAATCGAGACTGTGTAGGCTAGGAAGGACACTCGTGATCATTAGCAAGGTTTCCCTTTTCGGTATAATGATTTCTTATAATGACCAGAGGAGTATTTCGACTTTTCCTTTTAACGCAGGCCCATGAGAATACCAATGCATACCCAAATATAGCAATTTTGCTACATATGTTGGGGAACTCATAGCCAAACTCCAAGAGTTTCCTCTTTTTGGATTGTCCAAAGGCCAGCGGAGTTGTTAGCATCCCATGTTGTGCGACAGCGGCGCAAGACACGCATAAAGCAATATCTCACTTTGATTTCCAAGACAAAATTTTGGCATATGTAATATCGAAACTTTGAAACATCATTTCTTATTTGACAAATCACTTAGTAAGTATCTATTAAGACCGTAATTTCCAACACTATGGGTCGTGCTACTCCATAACCATTCACTTTAAGACAATTCTGAACAGTGACAACTAGCAAGTTTCAAAGAACTTTATTACATTTTTTTCAGAACGTAGAGAACATGACAATGTATATTTAGAGGATCACAATATTTTTCACAAGCTAGATAAAAGTTGGACAAGGTGCATCAAAGCTATGGATTGTCTCCTATGGGGCCTAACATGAGCAAGTATATCCCTTATATAAATATGAACAAAAACTCACCTAAGCATGCATTCAAAACCAGAGGGATACACAATAGTATGAAAACTTTTTAAGATAAAGAACATTGCACAAGACTCTACGCATGCAAAATAACCTCCCCAAGCTAAGAACTTTTCAAATACCGACTTGAGAAGATCATGAAAACAAAAGAGAAAATGGAGTTATCAAAAGAGAGTATAAGAAGTGGTTACCTCCCCAAGCTTAAGTTAAAGCAAGGGTGAAACATTTTACCATTGAATTACTAGTAACCTCTCTTTCGATGGACAAAGAATCTTTGCTTGAACATGTGTTTCTTGATACGGCCCAGTGTACCTTCCTTGAGAACCTGCTTAGAAACTAAAAAGAAAACGAAATTTTTTGTGTTTTTGAAGACACGGGTTTAGCTCACAAGTGATAAAATACAAGTCCCACTGAGTCGGTTCATCAACCTAAGCACCACGCTTAAGTCAACAAACTAGTTCTAGAATATGCCTCTCCTAGATTGTGATGAGTTTCAAGTGAAATAGGATACGAGACACGAGTGTGCATCCCCTATGTTCTTATTAAAAGAGGTTCGAATTCAAAAGTTTTACCAGACATTAATAGGTAGGTATATTGAATTGAAGCAACCAAGTGGCTCATGCGAGTGTTTGCACGGTTGGCACTACCTTACATGTCGTCACATAAGGTTCAAGTCCCTGCAAAAATAACACACAAAATAAAATGCATCGGTTTGGTATACGAACATAGTTCGTTTACCCCACCGATAAAAGGAAAGTAAAAAAGAAAACATGAACTTCTATAGAGAATTATAGTCTAGGAAGTTTCTTAGGTAGAACTTTTATTGCTTGCAGATATTCAGCTCCCTTCGATCAAGGGAGAAGATCCCATGTGAAGTTTTGAGGTTTTTATAGGAAGAAGGAAGAAGAAAGTATATCGAAATTTTGATACCTGGGTTACCTTCCCATAGTGATTTTGTGGTCGCACCAACTATACAAGCGCAACTATACGGCCAGAAAAATATTTCCTGCCGTATAGTTGGTCCTCAAACGTGCAGCAGCCTGAAATAAGAATTCGAAATAGGTGTCTATATCTATATGGCGGCAACTATATGACCGGGATTTTTATCCCTGCCGTATAGTTGGTCGTTAAACTTTCTGTACCCAGGGAAGAAAATTTGACGATGGTATCGAAAACTATACGGCCGCAACAAAATGCTGGAATTTTTATTCCCGTTGTATAGTTGGTCGTTAAAGGTACTGTAGTCATAAAAAATCGTTTCTTCGAGAATTCTTTCTTAACCTGAAACTTAGCAAAACACCCTGGTTTGACAGAAAAATGACAACTTTAATTTTCGGCCAACATTAGCATGTACCAAATGGGATTTAAGTACAGTTGAGTTATGCAACACAGAGTAACAGTAAATTCTACCTTTTGAAAACTTCAACAAGATAACTCTAATAGCAAGACATGCAAAGAATAAAAGTGCCAATGCTATATGAATGCACCTAGACTCAAGACACAAAACTAAGAAAGACACCTAGTAACTTCCGGGTTGCCTCTCGCGAAGAGCTTTCTTATAACCAAGTAGCCAGGCTTTTATACTCCACATTTATTCAGCAATTGAGACAGCTATAGGAGTAGTTTTGCTTACCTCCAACGAATGTTTTCAGGATTTATATCATATTTTTTCTTCTAAGACGTGCCCACTTGCGGTGCATCGGTATCTTGTAAGTGTTCTCGTTGCCACGCGAGGATGGATGCACCAAGCGCGGTAAATATGTATTCTTTCCCTCCTGCATAGAGGATGTTAAAGATTTATTATCAAACTTCGAATCTTTACCTTGATTACCATCTTAAGGGTACAACTCATAATGTACTTTTGGATCCAGTAGCTTGGTCTTTGCCACCAGAATTTCCTGCATCGCATTAGTAAAAGTCATAGCAAACGGGTATGGGAGGCACACATGATTCCTTCTTTGGCTCATCATATCCGAAAAGAGTATTTAAACAAACACTACTAGAATCATCAAAAACTTATTCAGGGCAATTATCAAGGATTATAGAATAATTTAAGTCCTCATCATCACTAGAGTCAGAAGAATAATAAAGATCAGGAATAGGTGGGGGATAAGGTTTGAGAGCTGCTTTCAATTTATTCCTTTCCTTGATTTCGTTTTCTTCTTTCTCCTTGATGCGTCTTTGATTTCTCCGATACTCTTCATAGTTACATTTCACTTCATCTGCATGTGTCAGATATGTGGGATATTCAACACGAGGCTTCTTATTTTTATTTTTATTGGTTTTAGGCTTCATGGATTTCCCTTTCTTTCCTGCTTCAATGATGCAATAAGTGGAAGATATGAGAGTAACACTAGAGGGTTGTTCTCCATCGTTAGTAGAAGCAGTTCTAATATGATTAAAATAATCAGCTATAAAAGGAATTGCTTTAGAAAGAACATCTCTAACTAAGGTATCATCATAAGGAATTTTTCCTCTTCTATTTTCATGTTTAAGGAACTCATTGACCAAGTTCTCTAGATCAGTAGGGAGAGGTGTTTCTTCATGCACAATTTCACATTCCCATTGATGAAAATTATTATGTATATCTCTTAAGAGTTGTCAAGCTTCTTCCAAAAAATTTCCAAGGAATGCACCATCACACATCATGTCTAGCTTATTCTTAAAAGAGTGATTTAAGCCTCCATAAAAGTGATTCAAAAATAACCAATCAGGTAAATTATGATGTGGACAGTCATGCATCAATTTTGAGAACCTACTATAAGCTTGTATTAAATCCTCATTGTTGCTTTGTTTGAAATTCAGGATATGAAGCCTACACTCATAAGTTTGCTTTTGTGAGAAATACATACTGAGAAAAGCTTCGGAAATATCTTTCCATGAATTGAAGTGTCCCGCGGGATGCGCTTTTAGCCAATCTTTAGCTTTTCCTTTCAGCAAGAACCGGAACATATATAACTTCAGTTTGTCATTTCTCCATCCATTTGCCTTCACTGTAGAACACAATGAAGTAAATTTGTCAATATGCTCATATAGATCATTGTCCGGATCTCCTGCAAAAGCTATTTCCATGATCATATTTATCCACATAGGATTAATCTCATATCCATCCATATCAATAGCGGGCTGAACAATAAGAGCATGTAAATGATCAACACTCGGAGCACCATACTCCGCAATACTTTTACTTTTCATAGTTCCTATGTTTTTGAATTTCCTATAACTAAAATAAATAGTAAGACTACTAATAAAAGGTAAACTAATTATTTGTTCTTTTCAAATAATCAAAAGCAGTAAGATAAATAGCAACAAAAAGAAATAAACTATGTGCGAGTAGGAAGGTAATAATCGAACGCTTAGCTCCCCGGCAACGGCGCCAATTTGATAACTGGATTCCTGCACCAACAACAGGGTTATTGCAGTACCTATAGTAGCAAATATTTAAGAGTTTGTCCCGATGGGAGATCGACGAATGGAAACAACACAACCCCGCAGCCACATTGTCAATGCGGCCACGTTTCGCACCCAAACCGTGGTTTGGAAATAGTTTATTCTATAAGTTACTAGAACAACGATAATTGAGAGAGGTTTAAAGTATCTAATAACAAAGAAATTTTAACAAGAACAAAATAAACTAAGACCGAAAGTAAACAGGAATATGAATTGAATTAAAGAGATTATAGTTGTAGGATTGAATGGAATGAGAGAAGGTTTCTAGGATTCGGTCTCACTGGTACTAGATGGGCAAATATATGTGTGATTTATAAGAGATTACTCAGACAAATAAACGTTCCCCAATTGATTACCGGGCTGTCACTCTGTGTGCATTATGAATGATTCTTGCGCATCACCGTAAGGCAAATGGCACTTCCGGACCAAAGGATCACATAAACTCATCTTAGATCACAATAAATTGTACCTTAGCGCACTAGATCATACGTCAACCTAGAATAGAATCAATCACTCACACATGGATGAATAGCAAAACATATATAAATATATAATGATATCATAACCGTGTTCAATCTTACAATTACTAAACACAAGAGAGAGAGAGAGGGAGATGGAGATGATGATGGAGATGGAGATCGATGTGTGGTGGTGGTTATGTCATCCTTCTCCTCCTCTTCTTCTTGCTTGGATGCCTTGGTGGTGATGGTGTTGAGGGAGATCTAGATCTCATATGTGTGGGTGAGGCAGAGCTCCGCCGCTATGGAGATTGGATGGGTGGCGGCGGCGGCAGCAGAGCTCCGACCCTAGAGGGCTATGGTGTTGTGTCCTTGTTTCTTAACTCCCGCCTCCTTTATATAGGCCTTGGGGGTTCCCTGGGGTTCCCCCAATACCGTCATATGACTTCGGGAAGGTTCCGGAGCTTCCGGGGGTGAAATCTCGTCGTTTGCGACCTTTTTTGTAGCTATACGGCCAGAATTTTTGCTCCGGTCATATAATTGGTCATTGAACTTGCAGTCTCTTCCATATTTTGGTCGCCAGTTCTTCATACGAACTCCGTTGGGTGTTCTTGGGCTCGTTGGATTCGTATCGACGAGGGATGCAACCCCATGGTCTTGGATCTTTATTTTGAGAAGTTGGAAAATTCACTTTTTCCAACACCTCAAATGGCTAAGTCTGGTCCTGCAGTTCCTCCATACTATACTCTCTTTGTTCCGTTTGCCTTTGTTTTATCCATAATCATCATCAACACCTACACACATGTCAAAGACAATAAAGAGGGATAAAATTCTACCTAACTATTAAATGTGCAAAGATCATATTGAATATAATGAAAATAAGTAATCATGCATATTAGGCATAGCAGTAGTTAGATGGAGCATGATATGATAGGCAAATGACACAATTTATATGGATAAAAATTGTTGTATTATCATTTCCATCAACTTCCCCAAGCTAGATCTTGCTCGTCCTCAAGCAAAAGGTATCGATAACTTAATGGATGTGATCTTGCTTATCATTAAAAATCAATGCACTGTATTCTTGTTTTCCCTGCAAGCTCAAAGCAAGTGAGAACATAATCATACAAGGCAATATAATATCAGTTATATTATTCCAAACCACTAGAGATTAGTCAAAAACATCTATGCCCCATGTCAAAGTTAAATCTAGCTTACAAGTAAACTTGTGATCCTTATATACGCACTTTATTGTATTTTTGTATTTTTATTTGTATAAGTCAAAGCTGAACACGGTTAGTTGTCAATCATAAATAGAGATAGAGTTTCCCAATGCTACCCACCCATGCCATCTATTAAAGTCTCTCAAGTGCAAACTTCAATTGTTGATCTCATAGAAAATCTATTTCTTAGTAACGAGACCATGCCAAAAGAGTGGTATATGTTTAATTGAGACTATGTGGGCTAGGACGGACACTCGTCATCATTACCAAGGTTTCATTTTCGGTATAATGATTTCTTATAATGGCCAGAGGAGTATTTCAACTTTTCCTTTTAACGCAGGCCCATGAGAATACCAATGCATACCCAAATATAGCATTGCTACATATGTTGGGCAAATCATAGCCAAACTCCAAGAGTTCCCTCTTTTTGGATTGTCCAAAGGCCAGCGGAGTTGTTAGCATCCCATGTTGTGTGACAGTGGCGCAAGACACGCATAAAGCAATATCTCACTTTGATTTCCAAGACATAATTTTGGCATATGTAATCTCGAAACTTTGAAACATCATTTATTATTTGACAAATCACTTAGTAAGCATCTATTAAGACCATCATTTCCAACACTATGGGGTCGTTCTACTCCATAACCATTCACTTTAAGACAATTCTAAACAGTCACAACTATCAAGTTTCAAAGAACTTTATTATATTTTTTTTCAGAACGTAGAGAACATGACAATGTATATTTAGCGGATCACAATATTTTTCACAAGCTAGATAAAAGTTGGACAAGGTGCATCAAAGCTATGGCTTGTCTCCTATGGGGCCTAACATGAGCAAGTATATCCCTTATATAAATATGAACAAAAACTCACCTAAGCAAGCATTCAAAAAACAGAGGGATACACAATAGTATGAAAACTTTTTAAGATAAAGAACATTGCACAAGACTCTATGCATGCAAAATAACCTCCCCAAGCTAAGAACTTTTCAAATACCGACTAGAGAAGATCATGAAAACAAAAGAGAAAATGCAGTTATCAAAAGAGAGTATAAGAAGTGGTTACCTCCCCAAGCTTAAGTTAAAGCAAGGGTGACACATTTTACCATTGAGTTACTAGTAACCTCTCTTTCGATAGACAAAGAACCTTTGCTTGAACATGTGTTTCTTGAACGGCCCAGTGTGCCTTCCTTGAGAACCTACTTAGAAACTAAAAAGAAAACGAAATATTTTGTGTTTTTGAAGACACGGGTTTAGCTCACAAGTGATAAAAATAGAAGTACCACTGAGTCGGTTCATCAGCCTAAGCACCACACTTAAGTCAACAAACTAGTTCTAGAATATGCCTCTCCTAGATTGTGATGAGGTGCAAGTGAAATAGGATACGAGACACGAGTGTGCATCCCCTATGTGCTTATTAAAAGAGGTTCGAATTCGAAAGTTTTACCAGACATTAATAGGTAGGTATATTGAATTGAAGCAACCAAGTAGCTCATGCGAGTGTTTGCACGGTTGGCACTACCTTACATGTCGTCATACAAGGTTCAAGTCCCTGCAAAAATAACACACAAAATAAAATGCATCGGTTTGGTATACAAACATATTTCGTTTACCCCACCGATAAAAGGAAAGTAAAAAAAGAAAACATGAACTTCTATAGAGAATTATAGTCTAGGAAGTTTCTAGGTAGAACTTTTATTGCTTGCAGATATTCAGCTCCCTTCGATCAAGGTAGAAGATCCCATGTGGAGTTTCGAGGTTTTTATAGGAAGAAGGAAGAAGAAAGTATATCGAAATTTTGATACCTGGGTTACCTTCCCATAGTGATTTTGTGGTCGCACCAACTATACAGGCGCAACTATACGGCCAGAAAAATATTTCCTGCCGTATAGTTGGTCCTCAAACGTGCAGCAGCCTGAAATAAGAATTCGAAATAGGTGTCTATATCTTTATGGCGGCAACTATACGACCGGGATTTTTATCCCTGCCGTATAGTTGGTCGTTAAACCTTCTGTACCTAGGGAAGAAAATTTGACGATGGTATCAAAAACTATACGGCCGCAACTAAATGCTAGAATTTTTATTCCCGTTGTATATTTGGTCGTTAAAGGTACTATAGTCATAAAAAAAATCGTTTCTTCGAGAATTATTTCTTAACCTGGAACTTAGTGAAACACCCTGGTTTGACATAAATGACAACTTTAATTTTCGACCAACATTAGCATGTATAAAATGGGATTTAAGTACAGCTCAGTTATGCAACACATAGTAACAGTAAATTCTTCCTTTTGAAAACTTCAACAAGATAACTCTAATAGCAAGACATGCAAAGAATAAAAGTGTCAATGCAACATGAATGCAGCTAGACTCAAGACACAAAACTAAGAAAGACACCTAGTAACTTTCGGGTTGCCTCTCGGGAAGCGCTTTCTTATAACCAAGTAGCCAGGCTTTTATACTCCACATTTATTCAGCAATTGAGACAGCTATAGGAGTAGTTTTGCTTACCTCCAATGAATGTTTTCAGGATTTATATCATATTTTTTCTTCTAAGACGTGCCCACTTGCGGTGCATTGGTATCTTGTAAGTGTTCTCGTTGCCACGTGAGGATGCATGCACCAAGCGCGGTAAATATGTATTCTTTCCCTCCTGCATAGAGGATGTTAAAGATTTATTATTAAACTTTGAATCTTTACCTTGATTACCATCTTAAGGGTACATCTCATAATGTCCTTTTGGATCCAGTTGCTTGGTCTTTGCCACCGGAATTTCCTGCATCGCATTAGTAAAAGTCATAGCAAACATGTATGGGAGGCACACATGATTCCATCTTTGGCTCATCATATCCGAAAAGAGTATTTAAAAAAACACTACTAGAATCATCAAAAACTTCTTCTTCATGGAAATTATCAAGGATTAAAGAATAATTTAAGTCCACATCATCACTAGAGTTAGAAGAATAATAAAGATCAGGAATAGGTGGGGGATAAGGTTTTAGAGCTGCTTTCCATTTATTCCATTCCTTGATTTCCTTTTCTTCTTTCTCCTTGATGCGTCTTTGATTTCTTCGATACTCCTCATAGTTCCGTTTCACTTCATCTGCAGGTGTCAGATATGTGGGATATTCAACACGAGGCTTCTTATTTTTATTTTTATTCGTTTTAGGCTTCATGTATTTCCCTTTATTTCCTGCTTCAATGATGCAACAAGTGGAAGATAGGAGAGTAAAAGTAGAGGGTTGTTCTCCATCGTTAGTAGAAGCAGTTCTAGTATGATTAAAATAATCACCCATGAAATGAATTTCTTTAGAAAGAACATCTCTAACTAAGGTATCATCATAAGGAATTTTTCCTCTTCTATTTTCATCTTTAAGTAACTCATTGACCAAGTTCTCTAGATCAGTAGGGAGAGGTTTTTCTTCATGCACAATTTCACATTCCCAATGATGAAAATTATTATGTGTATCTCTTAAGAGTTGTCAAGCTTCTTCCAATTTTTTTCCAAGGAATGCACCATCACACATCATGTCTAGCTTATTCTTAAAAGAGTGATTTAAGCCTCCATAAAAGTGTTTCAAAAATAACCAATCAGGTAAATTATGATGTGGACAATCATGCATTAATTTTGAGAACCTACTATAAGCTTGTATTAAATCCTCATTGTTGCTTTGTTTGATATTCAGGATATGAAGCCTACGCTCATAAGTTTTCTTTTGTGAGAAATACTTACTGAGAAAACCTTCGGAAATATCTTTCCATGAATTGAAGTGTCCCGCGGGTTGCGATTTTAGCCAATCTTTTAGCTTTTCCTTTCAGCAAGAACCGGAACAGATATAACTTCAGTTTGTCATTTGTCCATCCATTTGCCTTCACTATAGAACACAATGAAGTAAATTTGTCAATATGCTCATATGGATCATTGTCCGGATCTCCTGCAAAAGCTATTTCCACGATCATATTTATCCACATAGGATTAATCTCATATCCATCCACATCAATAGCGGGCTGAACAATAAGAACATGTAAATGATCAACACTCGGAGCACCATACTCCGCAATACTTTTACTTTTCATAGTTCCTATGTTGTTGAATTACCTATAACTAAAATAAATAGCAAAACTACTAATAAAAGGTAAACTAATTTTTTTGTTCTTTTCAAATAATCAAAAGCAGTAAGATAAATAGCAACAAAAAGAAATAAACTATGTGCGAGTAGGAAGGTAATAACCGGACGCTTAGCTCCCCGGCAACGGCGCCAATTTGATAACTGGATTCCTGCACCAACAACAGGGTTATTGCAGTACCTATAGCAGCAAATATTTAAGAGTTTTTCCCAATGGGAGATCGACGAATGGAAACAACACAACCCCGAAGCCACATTGTCAATGCGGCCACGTTTTGCACCCAAACCGTGGTTTGGAAATAGCTTATTCTATAAGTTACTAGAACTGCGATAATTGAGAGAGGTTTAAAGTATCTAATAACAAAGAAATTTTAACAAGAACAAAATAAACTAAGACGAAAAGTAAACATGAATATGAATTGAATTAAGGAGATTATAGTTGTAGGATTGAATGGAATGAGAGAAGGCTTCTAGGCTTCGGTCTCACTGGTACTAGATGGGCAAATATATGTGTGATCTATAAGAGATTACTCTTACAAATAAACGTTCCCCAATTGATTACCAGGCTGTCACTCTGTGTGCATTATGAATGATTCTCGCGCATCACCGTAAGGCAAATGGCACTTCCGGACCAAAGGATCACATAATCTTAGATCACAATAAATTCTAACTTAGCGCACTAGATCATACCTCAACCTAGAATTGAATCAATCACTCACACATGGATGAATAGCAAAACATATATAAATATATAATTATGTCACAACCGTATTCAATCTTACAATTACTAAACATGAGAGAGAGAAAGAGAGAGAGAGAGAGAGAGAGAGAGAGAGAGAGAGAGAGAGAGAGAGGGAGAGGGAGAGGGAGATGGAGATGGATATCGATGCGTGGTGGTGGTGATGTCTTCCTTCTCCTCCTCTTCTTCTTGCTTGGATGCCTTGGTGGTGATGGTGTTTAGGGAGATCTAGATCTCGGAGGTGTGGTTGAGGCAGAGCTCTGCCTCTATGGAGATTGGATGGGTGGCGGCGGCGGCAGAGCTCCTCCCCTGGAGGTCTATGGTGTTGTTTCCTTGTTTTTTGACTCCTCCCTCCTTTATATAGGCCTTGGGGGTGCCCTAGGGTTCCTCTAATACCGTCATATGACTTAGAGAAGGTTCTGGAGCTTCCCAGGGCGAAATCTCGTCATTTGCGACGTTTTTTGCGATATTTATTTTGAGAAGTTGGAAAAATCACTTTTTCCAACACCTCAAATGGCTAAGTCTGGTCCTGCAGTTCCTCCATACTATACTCCCTTTGTTCTGTTTGCCTTTGTTTTATCCATAATCACCATCAAAACCTACACACATGTCAAAGACAAGAGAGAGGAATAAAATTCTACCTAAACTACTAAATGTGCAAAGCTCATATTGAATGTAATGAAAATAAGTAATCATGCATAGCAATAGTTAGATGGAGCATGATATGATAGACAAATGACACAATTTATATAGATAAAAAGTGTTGTATTATCACAACCATCAGTTGTCCCTCGCACGATGGAGAGCTGCTTCGTCGTTGGCTTGTTGGCATTCTCCAGCATCGTCTGGAGCAGACGGCACAGGGAGGAGGCTGCTGAGGGGGCAGGGGCACGACAGAGTCAGCAAGGGAGGCAGGAGTGTCACTCGCCATGACGCGCCACTGCTCAGCCGACTCGCCCTCCTACTCCTCGTCCACCACCACCTGCTTATCATCCGCAGAGCCCCCTTCCCCCTCAGCGCAACCCCCACCAGAACCAGACACCATGGCATCCGGCCGAGAAGCGGCCTCCGGCCACGCAGATGGCTGTGGCTCTGGAGGCGGTGTGGTTTCCGGTGGGGGAGGGGAGAAGCAATTGAGGTGGGGTCCTAGCAGACGGGAGAGGAGCGAGGCGGTAAGGCAACGGAGGCGCGAGCTAGGCTCATAATGGCTATGAAATATAACCATCCACGTCCGCATTTAAACTAGATATTATTCATATATTTGATGAAATATCTCTCTAAAACCTGCCACTAATGCCTAATGATCAAAGGGGTATGCAATCATTTCTTGCTATTTTTCCCTGTGCAGATAATGACGTATGATGATGGGAATCACTACATAAATGCCAAAGACATGAGATTTCCAACACGTCAAAGAAACCAGGAGCCGTGAAGTGAATGTTGAAGCTTTAATGACCAACTATACAATGGGAATTTTATTCCGGCTGTATAGTTAAATCGACTTCATTAGGTCAAACAGAACAACTTTCATGAAGGGACCTCTATATAATGAGGCTTCGGGCGACGGGAAACAACGCTTCTTTTCGACTCCAACTCTCGCTGCCACCAGAAGCCGCCACGCCGGAGGAATAGATCTAGATCTAAACCTCTAAACCCTTCTCCACCACCATAGCCATCTTCCACCACTTGTAATAGTAGATATCTTCTCCAATTGGCGACATTGTAAGACTATTTTCTATCAACCTTATGATCTCTATTGCAATGTTTATGATTGTTGATTTCATCTCTATGTGTGAGTAATTCTCCTTGGGCTAAGGGCTTCGGCCTAGCCATGTAGCTTTTTTGCATGTTATTTATCATATATGGGATCATGTATTAGTTTGTATGACATGATAATTGTAGTACCCTCTCTTGCCTCAATCTAAGGACTTGGCAGGTACCCAAGACCCCGAGGATCGATCCAGGTAAAGGGAGTGTGATTAATGACTGATCTGCAGGATGGGAACCCTAGTGACAGAAGGGGTAGTACGGCTGTATGTGAGAAATTTACTTGGGATTAACGGTGACATCACTAAGCATATCATTAGTTCTCTTTCTTCTATGGATGAGACTAGTAGGTTATTGCTATAAGAGGTTGTGGAGGCGATAACAATTATGAATGCACTTCCCACATATAATTATCTTGCTCAAATGATTACATGCATACTTTATTATTATCTATTATTCTCATTAGATGTTTTGCACAGCTACTGGTGAAAACCGAAGACCCTAGGCCCTCACTCTCCATCGTCAACAACAACAAAAAGATCGCAAACTCTTGGTCCGGTGAAAACACAAAAGGAATTCTAAAACTCTCGAAGGTCCATTAAAGTAATCTCACTTTGCTTTCTACTTCTCGAGGATTTGATAAACCTAGGTCTACTAGGGAAAAGGAGCTATACTACATCCGTAATCCGGATCGAAGGTATCAACCCTTTTTCTGGCGTCGTTGCCGGGGAAGCAATAGCTACCCTGGTGAGGTTAGTAGGAACCTTCCTAGTTTTAAATTATCGTTTTTAATTTTGTTAGTTTGCTTTAAGTTTTTATTTGAAAAACCAAAAAAATTAGTTAATCTTTTTAATTCTTGCTTTATCATCACTAGTACTTGTTTAATAAAATACAAAAACACAATAAGTATGGCTGAAAAGAAGCTTGGGGAGTTTGCAACTCCTAATAATAATTATTTGCATACTCCTATTACTCAGCCAGCAATTCCTGCTGAAGATTGTGAAATTAAGCCCCACTATTTAAGTTTGGTTCAACAGAATCAATTTGGAGGCTCTGCTGTAGAAGATGCAGGTATGCACTTGAATACTTTCACTGAAATATGTGATATGATGCGCATTAAAGATGTTGACCCCAATGCATTCAAATTGCGCTTATTTCCTTTCTCTCTTAGAGGAAGAGCAAAATAATAGTTGCTCTCTTTGCCTATAAATACTATTGCATCATGGGTGGAATCTATTTCTTTATTTATGACAAAATTCTTTCCACCTGCAAAGACTATGAAACTCAGATCTAATATTACTAGTTTTAGACACGAAGAGCATGAGCCACTAGCGCTTGCATCGGAGAGAATGAAAGAATGCATGAGAAATTTTCCCAGCCATGGGATGGAAGATTGGTTAATTCTCCATTTATTTTATAATGGTCTTAACCCTGTTTCTAAGTCTATGCTAGATACTGCAGCTGGAGGAACATTTATGGGTAAGCAAATTACCGAAGATCCGGATTACGGATGTAGTATAGCTCTTTTTCCCTAGTAGACCTAGGTTTATCGAATCCTCGGGAAGTAGAAAGCAAAGTGAGATTACCTTAACGGACCTTCGAGAGTTTTAGAATTCCTATTGTGTTTTCACCAGACAAAGAGTTTGCGATCTTGTTGTTGTTAACGATGGAGAGAGAGGGACTAGGGTCTTCGGTTTTCACCAGTAGCTATGCAAAGCATCTGATGGGAATAATATATAGTAATAAATTACTCATGTAATTGTTAGAGCAAGATAATTATATGTGGGAAGTGCATCCATAAATGTTATCGCTTCCGCAACTGCTTATAGCAATAACCTACTAGTCTCATCCATGGAAGAAAGAGAACTAATGATATGCATAGTGATGTCGCCATTAATCCCAAGTAAGTTCCTCACATACAACCATACTACCATTTCTTTCACTGGGGTTCCTATCTTGCAGATTAGTCGTTACTCACACTCCCTTTACCTGGATCAATCCTCGGGGTCTTGGGTACCTAACAAGTCCTTAGATTGAGGCAAGAGAGGGTACTACAATCATCAAGTCATACAAACTAATACATTATCCCATCTATGATAAATAACATGCACAAAAGCTACATGGCTAGGTCGAAGCCCTTAGCCCAAGGAGAATTACTCGCTCATAGAGATGAAATCGACAATCATAAACATTGTAAGAGAGATCATAGAGTTGATAACAAATAGTTTTACAATGTCACCAATTGGAGATGAGATCTACTATTACAAGTGGTGAAAGATGGCTATGGTGGTGGAGAAGGGTTTAGAGGTTTAGATCTAGATCTATTCCTCCGGTGTGGCGGTAGGGAGAGTTGAGGATGAAAGAAGTGATGATGTGGAGTTAGGGGGCGTTGTTTCTCGTCGCCTGAAGCCTCTTTATATAGGGGTTCCTTCACGAAAGTTGTTCTGTTTGACCTAAGGAGGTCGGTGCAAACTATACAGCCGCAACTATACGGTGGCGGGCCGTATAGTTGGTCGTTAAACTTGCAGTTGCCTCTTCACAACTCCTGGTTTCTTTGGCGTGTTGGAAATCTTGTATCTTTGGCATTTATGTAGTGAAACCCTTCATAATACGTCATTATCTATGTAGGAAAAAATAGCAAGAAAGGATTGCATACCCCTCTGATCATTAGGCATTAGTGGCAGGAAATAGAGAGACATTTCATCAAATATATGAATAATATCTAGTTTAAATGCGGACGTGGATGGCTATATTTCACAGCCATCAAGGCATCCAGAAAGTGCAGCAAGCTTACCCCTCCACGACAAGGGCCTCAACCTTCTTTCGTCCGCCTCCTCGGCCAGAGCGGGGGATGTCGCCAAGGCTCCGCTTGGCCGCCAGCTCGTCAGTCACGGGGGCATGGCTCGAGCCGGCCTATTTCGTCCTCTTCCGGCTCGCGTCCGAAATCGTGGAATTGCCACCCTATTTTGGTTCGGGGCCGTGCGGGTCCTCCGCGCCCTCGTCATTTGGTCTCGGGAATAATTATCCCTCGCCATCCGATCCTTCGCCAGATCGTCGGGCATGCGATTCCGGCAGGTCAGCCGGGAACTACTGGAGGGGGTCTCACCCTCTTCCCGAATTATATAGGGGAAGAGCTACTAGAAGATAGAAGCAGTCAGTCCAATCAAGAAAAATATACTTAAGCAAGAAAACAGAGAAGGGAGACAACTTACGCGAGGGGCACGGTTGTTGCGGGTGTAGGGGGCCTGCCCCCAGGACAAGTCGGCCTTGATCTTTTCCTTGGTGATCATCCAAACCCACTCGTAGAGGTTCTCGAAGGGGGATCACGGCGCGAGATCCGGGTCGGGTCGAGGCACCAGAGTAGTAGCACATCTTGTGTGCGCGCTGCTAGAGCGGCATCATCAGTTGGGACATCCAACTAAGGGTCACAACAATGCTAGTCAAGTAGGCAGTGACGAGCTCCCTCATCCTGTAGGGTTCGCAGCATAGAAAACAAAAAATTTCCTACAATGGGAACTAAGTACCAAGATCTATCTACTAGATACAAGCAACGGGTGGATATACATCCATAGAATACATACCCTCGAAGACCAAATAGCGTTAACAAGGTTGTACTCGTGGATGATGTAGTCGAACGCTTTCCGATCTCAAGATCGTGATGAAGTCCATCTGGTCCAGCCGGTCCAGCACCATCACCGTCCAGCACCGCAAAGCTGTGGTGCATCCATGATCGCACACACGTCCGGGTACCCCAACAACCTCCGCGCCCTCGCTCTAGCGAAGTAGCGGAAGCAACAAATCCTTCCAGAGAAAGCCACCGGGAATATGTATCTCGCTGATCCGAGACCATGGGGAAATTCTAAAGGGGGGAGAGAGATCCTTCGTGAGGGGAGCGGGGTGCCTTTTATAGGGAGAGGGGGCAGCCCCCTCCCATGGAGTGGCAGCCATGGGGGTTCCCCCACCTCTTCCACATTCATGTGGGTGGAGCTCCCACTCACATAAATAGCCACCCACTCAAAATTCCACTCACCTCCATTAAATTTCCACCAAATTTAATGCAATCTCTCATTAAATAAAACTCTTTTATTTATTTATTCAGAATTTTTTAATTACTTTAATTAACAAACATTCACATAAAACCCCTTACAACATTTCAATTTCACATGCAGAACCAGTTTCAGCAATTTCAACTGAAACAGTTTCGGTGTCTAGTGAAATAAATTCCTGCGCTTTCCTTTTTCTGTCTCTGGCATATTATTTGCTCCAAATGGTGTCGGTATCCCTTAAGTCTGTCACCCTACGGTTCACGAATAATGTAGACATGATCGAGACCCCTCTCCGATCAATAATTAGCAGCGGGACCTGGAGATCCATACTGACTCCCACATATTCAACAATGACTTCTGTGATCGTGTGAACCTTATACGCATGTAACTCAATCCCTTTGTCTCGCGATATATTACATGTCTGAGATTTGATCATAGGCATACCATACCTCGTTTGATATCGTTAACGACATGTACTTTTTTCTCGTTCCCGTGATATAACATTCTAGTGATCAAATCACTTGCTTGCAAGCTAATTAATGTGATATCACACAGAGGGCCCAGAGTATATCTCTCCATCATCGGGATGGACAAATTCCACTCTTGATCCATGAGCCTCAACATAACACTTTAGTAGTTATGAACCCATCTTTATAATCACCCTCTTACGGTGTGACGTTTGATGTTATGAAGAAACTCTTTCGGTGTTAGTGATTGACATGATCTCATGGTCCAAGGATTAGGATCACTTCGTAAGTTGTTATTGTAGGGTTCGCAACATAGAAAACAAAAAATTCCTACGATGGGAACAACTATGTACCAAGATCTATCTACTAGATACAAGCAACGGGCGGATATACATCGTAGAGAACATACCCTTGAAGACCGACAAAGCTTAACGAGTCCAAACTCGTGGTTGATGTAGACGATCTCTTGTCGATCTCAAGATCGAGAGGAAGTCCTAGCGCCACAAAAGAGCGGCACATCCGTGCTTGCACACATGTTCAAGGCACCGAGAAACCTCCGCCTCCTCGCTCCAGCACAACTCTTTCTTGCCGAAAAGCCACCGAGAACATGTATCTCGCTAGTCCGAGACCATGGGGAATAAATACTAGAGGGGGAGAGAGATCCTTCACGAGGAGGTGTGCTTTGAGAGGATGAGACGGGGGGCTTTTATAGGGGAGAGGGGGGCACCCAAGGGGCATGGCGCCCAGCCATGGGGCTGCCCCCACCTCTTCCTCATTCATGTGGGTGGACACTCCACTCACTCAAATGCCTTTCAATTTCCTCCACTAAAAACCCACTCAAATTCCCATTAAATTTCCACCAAATTTAATGCAAACTCTCATTAAATAAAACACATTTTATTTATTCAGAATTTTGTCAATTACTTTAATGACAAACATTCTCATATAACCCCTTGCTAGTATTTCATTTCACATGCAAAAACACTTTTTGCAATTTCACTCGAAAACCCGTTTCGGTATCTAGTGAAATAAATTCCTGCGCTTGTTATTCTTTTTGGCATGAAACTTTTGCTCCTAATGGATGTCGGTGTCTCTTAAGTGTATCACCCTACGGTTCGCGAATAATGCGGATATGATCGAGACACCTCTCGGATCAATAATCAGAAGCGGGATCTGGAGACCCATACTGACTCCCACACATTCAGCGATGACTTTCTTGTGATCGCGAGAACCTTTTATGCTAGTATCTTAATCCCTTTGTTTCGCTATATATTACATATATGAGATTCGATCATCGGTATCTCCATACCTAGTTTGATCTCGTTACTGACATGCACTCTTTTCTTGTTCCCGTGATATAACATCTAGTGATCAAATCACTTGCTTGCAAGCTAATCAAGGTGATATCACCGAGAGGGCCTAGAGCATATCTATCTGTCATCAGGATGAACAAATTCCACTCTCGATCCATGGGCCTCAACATAACACTTTAGTAGTTCTGAACCCATCTTTATAATCACCCTGTTATGGTGTGACGTTTGATGTTATCAAGAAACTCTGCCGGTGTTAGTGATTGACATGATCTCACGGTCTAAGGATTAGGATCACTTCGTAAGTTGTTATAGCAATATAAACTCAATGACTTTGATCGTAATGCTATACTTCGGATGAATGTTCATCACACCATCATACTAATGTTGTGACCTTGTTATTAACAACATCCAATGTCCATGATCAGGAAACCTTTGATCATCTTGTTAATCAACGAGCTAGTTTATAAGAGAGGCATAACTAGGAACTTCCTTTTTGTTTATTAAACACACATGTATTAACTATTCCGTATTAATACAATTATAGCATGCAAAATAAACATTTATCATAAATAAGGAATACGATAATAACCAATTTATTATTGCCTCTTGGGCATATTCCCTTTAGTCTCCCACTTGAACTAGAGACAATAATCTAGTTTGAAAACTTTGCGTATTGAACACATATGGCTTTCTGGTGTTCCATATACGCAATGGTAAGTGGTTAACATAATCTACGGATCTGACACTTCAGGTCCTTGTGTATTTTCATGTCTTTGCGTCTTCACGCATCACTCATTCTCCAATGAGATGGCATTGTATAAATTTGGTATTTTGGTGAGACCTTTAGTTCCTTGGGGTTAAATCACGTCGATACTATTGTCATATAATATATCTTTAGTGTTATCCCGTTGCGAACCACACCTTAGTTTGATAACAAACTACTTGACACAAATTCCCTCCTTTGCTGCTACTATAGCAGTCATATACTTGGCCTTTTGTTATAGTATCCGTCATAATGTCTTAACTTTGGAATACATCCAAATCCATCATGGAAACTCCTTTCCATTTCATTGTGACACTCATAGTTTAAATTGAGATGAACTTAATTTGTATCTTGTGACAAAACTAGTATCAATGTAACACTTTACAATGAACTATTTGTAATTGTTTGTCACCTCTACACAAATATATTCTTAGTTCCCCAAAGGATCATAAGAATATCCTCAGTATCGTCCAATGATCAGTTTATGATTCATTCTAGTATATGATCATAACACTTAGAGCATAGGACATATCTAGATGTGTACATATAATGGTATGATTGATCAAAACATCCTTATGATTTCACTCATCAAGTGTCAAAGCACTTGAATCTTGTTTCACTTATCAAGTGTCGATACACTTGAATCTTGATTCAATTCCTTTCCATGCGACATGAACCGTTTCTTATCGTTTCTATATTGAACTCCTTCATTATCTTATATATGTACGTTTGGCACAGCCATATTAGAGTCACAGTATATTCATTATAGACATTCATGCTAAATGTTGGGGTTTTGCCTAAGTCTTTCATCGAAATGAAATTCTTAACCTTTTGTCAATAAAATATACATCATTTCCAATCAACAAGATGTCCTCCACATAATGTATTAGAAATATGTCTCAGTGCTCCAACTTAATTTTTTGCAAATGCAAGCATCTTCATTGTCTCCAGATGAAAAATCCTTTTTCATCATGGTGAAGATTCCAACTCCGCGATGCTTATTTCAACCATTGAAGTTTCCATGCCCCTTTTAGCATCCTTTGAATTAACAAAAACCTTTGGACCGTGTCTTGTACACGTCCTAGATAACCATTCTATTAGAAGAATTTTGTTTTGTTTATTCATCTACCATATACCAAATTATATGTAGTGGTTGCTACTTTAATCCGTCCAGACTAAATATTGCTATGAAAGATCCAATCTTGTCATAGTCACGCTGATACATGGCGCTCCATTTTTGTCACTGAATCGTCACTGTGTACAATATGTGACGATCTTATGACGAAAAACATATAGTCAAAAACTGAGCGTCAGTAATTGCACACAATGGCGTTTTGCACCAGATCGTCATAACCGTTTGTGACGATAATGCATCGTCATAAACTCTATGACGATCCAGTATCGCCATGGCCTGTCCAGCCTCACCACGTCGGTTCCTACATGGCAGAGCCTACGTGGCAAAATTGTGACGATATTAGATCGTCGTATTCAAAACCAGCCCGGTCCATTTTGGTTGTTTATATGGGCTGATATCGTTCACGCTCTTGGGTCGTGGCCATTTTATGGCCCACATTTATTTTGGGCAAAGGGCCTATCTCGGTCTCTTTTTTCTATTTTAGAATTCCAGACAATATAATATGGGCCATGGGATTTTTGTAGCCCATATATATTTGGCCTGATCCACCTTTCGGCCATTTTAATTACAGCTTTTTATTTTTAATTGTAGTTTGTATATTGGATTCAAGCATTGTTGGACCAGGCCGTGGCCTTTTTCAGTCATCTGGGCCATGGTGTTTTTCCAGTCATTTGGGCTGAATAAGAGTCCATTTTGTTGCCTTTACTTCAGGACAATTCTTGAATAACCAGTCAACTTGGAAAAATTGCAAGATAATAATAACATGAGTTTGAATAACCAGACAAATTTTGAATTCACAGCCAACATTATAAATTCCACATCCAAGTTTACATAACTTATCGAACCCAAGTTCACAGCCAAGTTCACTGCCAAAAGATACATCCAAGTTCACAGCCAAAATATACATCCAAGTTCACAGCCACAGTTCACACCCAAGTTCACAGCCATAGCACCAAGTGCACTGCCAAAATAGCACCAATCTGCTAACAAGTTCACTACCAAAATAGCACCAAGTCACTAGACAACACTAGTTCCCTGTAGGTTTACTTGAAAGCAGCGCCAACAGCTGAGCATACCTCGCATCATTCTCTTCGGCCCTTTTGAGAAGCAAGGCCTGTGCAGCTTCAGCTTCTTCGGCCTTCTTCTTCATGGCAGCCATCTCTGCGCGCATGGCTTCGGTTTGGTGCTCCAACCTCTTCAGCTTCTCTTCAAGATCAAGCACATGAGCAGTAACAGCATCATTCGACTTGCTGGTCTTGTTAGTAGAGCTTGACTGCAGACCGACATTCTTCAGGAATGTGCTTTTCTTGGTCAAAACCTCGGCAACAACCTCTACATCATATTTTGGCGATTCGCCTTCTGGTACAGGAGCATCCATCTTCTTTTCCATTTCAATCTGACACAATATCATACAGTTTATCAGCAAGTACAAGAATAGCAGCTATACATTGACATAAAGGATAAAAACTATGCTCCAGATTACATTACATAAAGGCAACACTTCATCAAAGAATTGAGTTCAGATTTCATCTTGGAATACAACTAAATTTGCAAACATAGCTAAAACTGAATAAATGGCTGTTTCATTAAAGATTTGAGATATGGCAACAGGTTTTTAGGAGCAAATCACAAGAAGTTTGTAATAACTACAGCAACCACACTTCTAGCATTTGGTGCACACATACACAGACTCTTACCACCTCCTATGTATTCAAAATCTTACAAAACATTTTCATCGGACGATTACCACCTACTATGCAGTAATTAACAAAACCATAAACAGACTGAAAGTGTGACTTACTATGGCAATCTTAGCCTCCTCTGAAAAGCCATCCTTGGTGCTGTTATGGGTTACCTTGAACATCTCAACAGCAGACAGCTTATCAACCTTTCTTTCCTCCTTCTGAAAATGTTTCAGCAAGAATCAAACCATAAGCTTTTGCGAGAAAGTTACTAATGTGTGAAGGAAAAAAAATAGAGGAAAACAACAATGTGGATCTTACAATTGCATGCACATGAGCTAGATAGCAGCGCGAACCAGTTTTTTGCCCAAACTTGACTTTTGTTCTATTATCCTTGTTCTTCCTACAAGTGTCCTGCAGATTGGTACATCCCATCATCTTTTGCATACAACAAAGCAAATAAGACAGGTGGCATGCACATGGTAAAGCAAGGTACTAACATACCTTGTGTCTTAGACTTGACCACAGATGTAACACCACGGTTCTGAAAAGACCGTGGCTTCTATGTGACATGCCAATCCCTGGATCGGTTCATTGGCCCACAATAGAATGAGATGAATAACATAGCAAAATATCCGTGTATCATAAATAACGAAGATCCAGAGTACCATTATTACAATAAAAGCTTAGCTCAAGGCTAGCTCAAATTATTCAGGTAGCAACACAAATAAAGCAAATCCTCCATTCTTCAAATTGCCCACAAGTGAACAAGTGCCGAGTGGAGTACCGTGGCCTATATCGATTACTCAGAATCGGAATAACCTGCAACATGAAACGTAGCAGCCCCGAAGGGTCAATACATGGAATGTATGGCAAGTAGAGCTAGTAATGGAGACAATAGTACTAACATCTACATGCATATTTGGCAAGTGGAGCTGTGTCTGGCTTGCATTTGCAAATACATTTATCCTACTTTCATAAACAATTTTTGATTTTCTTTGAAAAGATCCCAATTAAGTTAACCCAACAACATTAAAACAATTAAGAAATTGGAATGAGCGAGAAACATGTCATGTAATCAATATCAAGCAACTCAGTTGTCCATAACCGGGGACATGGCTAATCGATTAGATTATACACCCTGCAGGGGTTAGTACACTTTACCCATGTGACTTGGCCAGCCCAGCTCGTACCATCACTCTCATTTTGGGTGATGATAGGGAGAAGTCCAAGAAGAGACTGTTCGGGAAGTAGCACCCCAATCCCGACGCTCACCGGTCCAACCTACCAAAATTCTACATCTCTGGATATGCCTTGGCAAAGAAGCGCTGAGGAAAGGCTGTGGCGGCGGAAGCAATGGCAACAAGCGGCGGCTGGCAATGAGGCAATGCTGGCTGGCACGCGGGCGGGGCGAAGGCGGCTGTGGCGGGTGAAGGCCAGCGAATGTGGCGGTGGCGGCAGTATGGCGGCGGGCGCAAGCGTGCCGAGTGCGGGGCTGTTCAGAGGCGGCTGGTGCGGGAATCGAGGCCGGGGTGGCCTCTTATGTGGGCCCCCCCGCGGGTCCTAGTCCGATTCGGGGCGCGGTTGGATTCGGACTCGGAAAATCGGCCCGTTTTTCTATCTTTTAATAAAACGGCCATAACTTTTCCGTACGAGCTCCGAATCGAGCGATTCTTGCTCCTACGGTTTTGTAAAATTGAGGGGATCAATCTAGGGTCAAGGGTTGAGCGAAACCACTAGGCTACCAGGGTGGCAACACTAGTTCTTCTAATGCCTCCCGCGGGAGCCTCGTAGTAGAAAAGAAAAGGGTTTCGAAAATAGCGTTTCGCCGATTCCTTTCAATCGACGGTTTTGCGTGGAAAAGTATGATGCAATGATATGAATGGTATGCAGAACCAAATCTAAAATTTGGGATGTGACAAGACTAACCCCCTTAAGATGAATCTCGTCCTCGAGATTCGGCGCGGCTAGCAAATAGGTGTGGGTAGTCCTCTCAGATGTCATCCTCACGCTCCCAAGTGGCTTCCTCTTCGGTGTGGTGGCTCCACTGTACCTTGCAAAACCTGATCGTCTTGGTACGGGTAATCCTCTCTGTTGTTTCCAGAATCTCGACCAGTTTCTCCTCATAGGTCAAGTCGTTCTCAAGCTGAACCTCCTCTAGCGGTACAGTGTCTCTCAATGGTGTATCCACCATCTCCGGATGGCACTTCTTCAGCTGGGACACGTGGAACACATTGTGAATAGGGGACAGAGCCTCTGGCAACTCCAACTGATAGGCAACTTCTCCTTTGCGTGCTAAGACCCGATACGGTCCAATAAATCGAGGTGCCAGCTTACCCTTAATTCCAAATCTCTTGATTCCACGAAGTGGCGACACTCTGAGGTATGCTCTATCACCTATCTCATACACCACTTCCTTGCGCTTGGCGTCGGTAGCTCTTACGCCTTGATTGTGCTACCTTTAGCCTGTCCCTAATCAAGGCGACCTTCTCCTCAGCGTCCTTGATCAAATCAGGTCCAAACAACTGACGTTCTCCTACTCCATCCCATAGCAATGGTGTTCGGCACAGTTTCCCATATAGCACATCGAACGGTGATGTCTTGATGCTGGTTTGATAGCTGTTGTTGTAGGAAAACTCAGCGTATGGCAAATTCTCATCCCAACTAGAACCATGAGCCAAGGCGCAAGCTCTCAGCATGTCTTCCAAAATCTGATTCACCCTCTCGGTCTGTCCATCGGTCTGTGGGTGAAACGCTGTGCTAAACTCCAACCTAGTACCGAGTGACTCGTGCAGCTGGCGCCAGAAGTGTGAAGTAAATTGGGTGCCTCTATCAGATACGATACTCTTGGGAACTCCGTGTAGGCACACAATTCTTTCCATGTAACTCTTGGCCAACTTTGCACTCGTATAGGTCGTCTTTACCGGTATAAAGTGGGCTACCTTGGTCAAATGGCCGACCACTACCCAAATAGAATCATATCCTGACCTGGTCCTGGGCAATCCTGTGATGAAATCCATTCCCACTCTATCCCACTTCCAATCCGGCACGGGCAATGGCTGTAGCAATCCTGCCGGCTTCTGGTGTTCCGCCTTCACTTGGCTACATACATCACATAGCGCAATATGCTCCACGATGTCTCCCTTCATGTTGTTCCACCAGAATCTGTCCTTTAGGTCCATATACATCTTCGTATTGCCCGGATGTATGGAATACGGCGAGTCATGAGCTTCCTGTAGAATCAACTTCCTTATCTCAGGATCGTTGGGGACGCACAAGCGATCTCCATACCACAAGGTTCCTTGCTCATCCTCGTGGAATTCCCTTGCTCGACCCTCCTTCATCTTTTCCTTAACTTCATCTATCTCTTTGTCTCCCACTTGAGCCTTCTTGATTCTGTCCTGTAGCGTTGGTTGGACTTCCATCGTTGCCAAGTATCCTTCAGATACCACCTCCAGTCTCAGTTCCTTGAATTGCTTGCACAAATCCTCAGGCAATTCACCAACTGTCAATCCATTGGCATAAACCTTCCGGCTCAGAGCATCTGCTACTACATTGGCCTTTCCAGGGTGGTATTGCAGATTCATATCATAATCCTTGATAAGTTCCAACCATCTCCTTTGCCTCATGTTCAGTTCCTTCTGTGTAAATATGTACTTCAGGCTCTTGTGGTCGGTGTACACATCGCAGTGTTTTCCCATTAAGTAATGCCTCCATACCTTGAGCGCATGAACCACTGACGCTAACTCCAAGTCGTGTGTGGGGTAATTCCGCTCATGGTTCTTGAGTTGTCGCGAGGCATATGACACTACTCTCCCATATTGCATCAGCACGCTCCCAAGTCCCTGTCGAGAAGCATCACAGTACACTTGGAAATCCTTCTGAAGATCTGGTAAACATAGAACAGGCGCAGTCACTAGTCGACGCTTCAGTTCCTGAAAGCTGGCTTCACATACGTCTGACCATTCAAAGTTCCTCTCTTTATTCAGAAGTTCAGTCATCGGCTTAGCAATCTTGGAAAAGCTTTCAATGAACCTCCTGTAATATCTAGCAAGTCCCAAAAAGCTTCGAATCTCTCCCGCATTCTTGGGTGCTTCCCACTCAGTTACTGCAGTCACTTTGCTTGGATCAACAGCGACTCCTTCTCCTGACACTACGTGGTCAAGAAACCCAACAGTGTTAAGCCAGAATTCACACTTGCTGAATTTGGCATAAAGCTTGTGTTCCCTCAGCTTCTCCATAATCAGTCGCAGATGCTTCTCATGCTCAGCATCATCCTTGGAATATATCAGTATGTCATCAATAAACACCACCACGAACTTGTCCAAGTACTCCATAAATACCTTGTTCATCATGGTCATGAAGTATGCCGGGGCATTCGTTAGTCCAAAAGACATAACTGTATACTCATATAAACCATACCTAGTGGTGAAGGCGGTTTTTGGTATGTCCTCCTCCCGGATCTTCAATTGGAAGTAGCCTGATCGCAGATCAATCTTGCTGAACACCTTTGCTCCTTCCAGTTGATCAAACAAATCATTTATGTTCGGCAGAGGGCACTTGTTCTTGATGGCTACTTCATTCAGCGAGCGATAGTCCACTACTAATCTCTTGCTGCTGTCTTTATTCTCCACAAACAGAACAGGTGCACCCCATGACAACGAACTAGGCTGAATGAATCCTTTGTCCAACTGCTCCTTCAGCTGCTTCTTTAATTCCTTCAGCTCATCCACATCCATCTTATATGGTCTCTTTGCTATAGGTCCTGTTCCCGGCATCAGGTCGATGAGAAACTCTACTTCCCTGTCAGGTGGCATCCCTGGCAGCTCTTCCAGAAACACATCGGGGTAATCCCTAATCACTAGCACAGTATCCATGTTAACCCCCTTAAGAGAATTCAACTTACACCTTCCTGGTCGTATAGCCGACTTGAATCTAATCCTCTTACCATCCGGGGTTTTGAGTGAAACAGCTCGCTGTGCACAATCTATGTGTCCCTCATGCATAGACATCCAATCCATACCCAGAATAACGTCTAATCCCTGTGAATCCAACACTACCAAATGTGCACTGAAGTTGTGTGTTCCAATCCTCACAGTTAAATTGCGGCATCCCGCACTAGCTATCATGTCTCCTCCAGGTGAACTCACTCTAATAGACCTTTTCATAGACTCAGTAGGTAACTTATACTTATCCAAAAATGCCCTTGATATGAATGAATGCGATGCACCAGTATCGAAAAGTATAAGTGCAGGGTAAGTGTTGATTGGAAACTTACCAATCACAAGGTCAGGCTCATCTGGAATCTCCTCCACATTCATGTGGTTCACTGTGGCCTTCTCGTTGTTGGTTGGCTTCAATCCCTTCCTCTCCGGACAGTTGTCAGCATAGTGCCCCTTCTGTTTACACTTGAAGCACGTCACCTCACTCAGATCCTTCTTCACAAAGCTGCGATCACGGTTGCGGTCATGTCCACCGTGTCCTCTAGAGTGGTGAGAGTGTCCTCCCTTGTGGCTGTGGTGGCCGCTCCTATGGTTGTCATGACAATGTCCATCGCCTCCATGGTGGTGGCGGTCATGGCTCCCATGCTCACTCCCTCCATGCTTGGAGTATCCATCATATGAAGTGCGAGACTTGTGATGTGAACCAGAGTGGTGATTATTGCTCTTTCTCTTGCGGTTCTCCACCTGTTTGTGCTTCCCTTCCAAGATCCTGGCCTTGTCCATAAGCTCCTGGAAAGTGGGGCAATAAACCACCAGTAGTTGCACTGAAAGCTCATCACTGAGGCCATCCAGGAATCTCTCCCTTCTTTTTGCATCAGTGTCAACATCCTCAGGTGCATAACGGGACAGGTTGTTGAACTCCTCAATGTACTCAGCCACGGTGCTATTGGTTTGGCGCAAGTTGCGGAACTCCTTCCTCTTCAGGCTCAGAACTCCTGAAGACACGTGGTTGGTCCTGAAACCTTCCTCAAACATTGCCCAAGTCACGGTGTCCAGCGGGTGGGTGATCTGAAAAGTGTCCCACCAAGAAGCGGCTGGTCCCTCCAGTAGGTGAGCGGCAAACCTCACCTTCTCAGCATCAGTGCATCCAATAGTTACCAGATCCTTGTTGACTGAACGCAACCAGTCGAGAGCAACCATTGGTTCCGTTGCAGTAGAGAACTTAGCTGGCCTTAACCTCAGAAATCTGGTGAGAGCATCTCCCTGAGGCTGATTGTTTCCATTGTTGTTGTTCTGAGCCGCCATGAACTGAGTCATCACTTGGGTCAGCTGTGCCTGAGCTGCCATGAGTTGCTCCAACTCAGTGGATTGACGGTGGGGAGGCATCTGCGGTTCAGCACAGGTAAGTTTAGAAAGAATCAACTACGACAATAGGATTCTACCCATGCATATGATCAAACAACATCAAACAATGGCAGACAATCACAAGCAAGCAACACATCAACAAACAAGCGATCCAGCAACATCCCAGGGGTTATCCTAGCAGTATTATACCTACTGAAATAGTTTTACAAGAGTTGGCAATGGTTAACTAAACAGTTGATCAACTAAACAACAAAAACAGCAATCTGCCAGAACAGTCCAGCAGCGTTCACGAATTTTTCCGCCTGACTTAAACTCGTCAGAAAATTTAGCTGATTTTTTCACATATATTACAGAGGGTTTTGCATCAGCCCAATTTTTTTCAGATTTTTACCAGTTACCAGAAAAATATGAAAAATCGTACAGTACTGCTGTATCAGCAGAAAAACTGCAGCGAAAATAACACAGATAGTAACCAAACTTGCCATAACTCTTTCATAAAATTCGCACAATTAATTCCTGGGATATTGGAGTACACAAATAAGCAACTAATCACTCTTAAACTAACACGAACTAAGCTTCACAACGATCGAGACTAATCCTAACGAATTTGCCTAACGTGGACTAATTGGTGGACTTCTATCTACTCCTTGAAGAGGTTGCGGTAGGTCCTTGCGGTCATGCGTTGACGCTTCGGATCGCGGTACAACCATGGAGGCGGAGTATACACCTCTCCTGAATCATCACTTGAGATCTCAAACTCCACCTCTTCTGGATCCTCCTCTTCTTCTTTACTTTCAGCTGCAACTGCAACAGCTTCATCTCCTCCACCATCATCATCTCCATCATCATCATCCTCGTCCTCATCATCATCATCGTTCCCACTGTCATCATCATCCCCATTGTTGCCATCATCTCCATTGTCATCATCAGAGGGTGGATTCAGTTGTGCTTGGAGAGCGGCAATCTGGGCTGTCATAGCTTCAATGGTTTGATCCCTTTCCTGGACGGTCCCTTGCAACTGTTGTATGTTCTGGGTGTTCTCCTGCACAGTACCATGAAGATGAGCTATGGTTGCATCTCTGGCTATCAGGGCATTCTCCAGAACTCCCACAGCTTCATGCAGGGTGTCAATCTCCTGTCCTTGGACCACCATACCATTGCTAGCAAAATCTGCAATCTCCTTTATCATCATCACCTTCTCAGCTAGAGCTCCATTCTCCCTTTCCATGTCCTCTATGTGCCTCCGACGGGGCGGCATGTTGTTCCTGTCGCCCGAGGTAACCACAATGTGCCCATCTTCATCACGCCTTCCATAGTCACGGTAGGGTGAATCTGCTGGCAGTAGGTGTCGGACTTGATGGCACTGGCGAGACAGGGCTTCATGTATGGCCAAGTTGATTCCAAGTCCCCAGTTGCAGTATGTCTTGGTGTAGATCAAGTGCACAGGGTTTGGCAAGGCGGCATCCCTGAATATGAAGGTAGTGATCTTCCATGCATCCTCTCCATATCCATAGGTGTACAACCTTCTTCCCTTGAACATGGGCAGTGGCAATCCCAATGACTGCGAGAGCTGAGCTAACTGCCTTGCAAAGGGCCTTGGTGACTCCATGGTGGCATACTCAGTCCTGACTTCTCCCATCTATCAAGTAAAAGAGGAAAGTGTGAGAATAGCATATGGTAAGAATTTACGAGGGTGAAAGTCATAAGATGAAAGACAGAGTTAATATAGGCTTTAATAAATCTATGGCTTCCTAATCCAATCCTAGGTCACGATCCTACAGTCGACACACGGGCTCTGATACCATCCTGTAACACCGCGGTTCTGAAAAGACCGTGGCTTCTATGTGACATGCCAATCCCTGGATCGGTTCATTGGCCCACAATAGAATGAGATGAATAACATAGCAAAATATCCGTGTATCATAAATAACGAAGATCTAGAGTACCATTATTACAATAAAAGCTTAGCTCAAGGCTATCTCAAATTATTCAGGTAGCAACACAAATAAAGCAAATCCTCCATTCTTCAAATTGCCCACAAGTGAACAAGTGCCGAGTGGAGTACCGTGGCCTATATCGATTACTCAGAATCGTAATAACCTGCAACATGAAACGTAGCAGCCCCGAAGGGTCAATACACTGAATGTATGGCAAGTAGAGCTAGTAATGGAGACAATAGTACTAACATCTACATGCATATTTGGCAAGTGGAGCTGTGTCTGGCTTGCATTTGCAAATACATTTGTCCTACTTTCATAAACAGTTTTTGATTTTCTTTGAAAAGATCCCAATTAAGTTAACCCAACAACACTAAAACAATTAAGAAATTGGAATGAGCGAGAAACATGTCATGGAATCAATATCAAGCAACTCAGTTGTCCATAACCGGGGACACGGCTAATCGATTAAATTATACACCCTGCAGGGGTTAGTACACTTTACCCATGTGACTTGGCTAGCCCAGCTCATACCATCACTCTCATTTTGGGTGATGATAGGGAGAAGTCCAAGAAGAGACTGTTCGGGAAGTAGCACCCCAATCCCGACGCGCACCGGTCCAACCTACCAAAATTCTACATCTCTAGATACGCGGGTTCGGGTTACCACAACCTACTAAGTCCAACCAACCGCCCATTTCATTATTGGCACATGGTTGTACACGTAAGCTACACAATAAAGAAGCCAATCATTTTCTCTCAATACCTGGGTGCCTTTCCGCAATGAAACCACCAAAAAATTATCAATACCATCACACCCAGGGGATTCATTGATTAAGTTGTTTTAGTTTTCACAAACCAATACTTTTAGAAACAAGTCTCAATGATGTAATCCAGCCCTCGTTCAACATAGCATGGCTAAGCACATCTACCAACGGTGGTTCATCTACAAGGAAAGCCCTACCTCATAATAGGACATAGCATAGCGATAGTATCATCCTACACACGCAACTAAAAAATACACGACAATGCATTGAAAATAGTAGGACAATATCATGAACAAAGTAGCATCTACTTGCCTTGGTTGTAGCGGTCGGAAGAACAATCCACACACGAGCAAGCGTTGCACTCGTCACAATCTACACGATACAATTGCATTCATAAACAAACAATTCCACAAGCATATGCAACAAAGATGATGCATGAAGGTATGCAAGGCAAGTGAATTGGTGCTACAGCTGCACCACATAATCCTATTCAATAATACTACTAATTGCATGAATGGAAAATAGTTTTAGCGCAAGGAAAACTATTAAGCAAGAGTAATGCTCAAAACTATAGCTAGAACTCAAATAATTCACTACCGGTAGTTTACTGTTTGTAAAATCTTGGAAAAAATCTACTGCATAGGCATAGCTATTTAGAAACAGTACCAATTGGAATTACTCAAAAAGGAATTATAAAACTCCCCGAGTAATTAAAACACTGCAGAAATCCACTAGACAGTTTCTGCAGAAGTTTTTACTGTAAGCCTATCTTTTTAATTCACGATGAGATTCCCCTCATTCCACTGAATCCAGGGACATATCATACGCGATTTTTGGAGCTACGGATCTTTTTTTACGAATTAATTACTCCAAAAAAGCCATTAACCTATTTGAATAAACTGTACTAAATCTTGCTGCAAAAGTCTGAACCAAAGGTACAGCAAGATTCTACACGACTTACTGAACCTACACATATTTTATTTTCAATTTTTGGCCCAGCGGTTTAATTTCTATGCAATTTACAAGTTTCTACCGAAATCTATCAACTAAAACGATTAGCGAAATTAACCAGTCAATCGTATACATTCGTTGACCGTCACGATCACCCGATGCTGATCGTCGACTAGTCAACGCCTGAATACTGACCGGTTAACGGCTGATCTGAACCGCTGATCTAAAATCTAACGGCGGCTGCGGACTCACCGGAAACGAACGACGAAACGAACGGCGGCGAGTTCCGGACGGTGGCGGCGATCGGTTTTAGGCGGCGGCGCAGGCAAGGCGCGAAAGCGGAGCGGCGCGGGGCGCTGGCGGGCGGCGGCCGCTGGCGGGCAGCGGGCGTGGCGGCGAAAGGGCAGCGGCGCCAGCGAAGCGCGGGCGCGGCAAGCGGGCGGGCGGCTGGCTGGCGGCGGCGGCGCCGGTGGGCAGGCGGGTGGAAGGCGGGCGGTTGTGAGGTGGCGACGCCGGGCGAAGCGGCAGCGGGCGCAGGCGAAGCGCGGCGGCGGCACGCGGCCGAGGCGGGGCGCCCAGGAGGCGGCGGCTGGTGCGGGAATCGAGGCCGGGGTGGCCTCTTATGTGCCCCCCCCCCGCGTGGATCCTAGTCCGACTCGGGGCGCGGTTGGATACGGACTCGGAAAATTGGCCCGAGAATCGGCCCGTTTTTCTATCTTTTAATAAAACGGCCGTAACTTTTCCGTACGAGCTCTGAATCGAGCGATTCTTGCTCCTACGGTTTTGTAAAATCGAGGGGATCAATCTAGGGTCAAGGGTTGAGCGAAACCACTAGGCTACAAGGGTGGAAACACTAGTTCTTCTAATGCCTCCTGTGGGAGCCTCGTAGTACAAAAGAAAAGGGTTTCGAAAATAGCGTTTCGCCGATTCCTTTCAATCGACGGTTTTGCGTGGAAAAGTATGATGCAATGATGTGAATGGTATGCAGAACCAAATCTCAAATTTGGGATGTGACAACAGATCAACCAGCTTTTGCCATTCAGAATCCGTTATGTATGCAACAGGCGATTTGATGCTGACCTGGATTGCTTTGACTTTATCAAAATATTTCTTCTTAACATAATGACGTCTGTTCTTGGACACATTCTTTAGGATATCATTGCACGCGGCCTGAACGTCAGTTGAATCAGTATCCATATCAAAGTTTCCCTACCAAGGCAGCAAAGAGGGCAATGGCAATATTAGTAACCATATGATATGTGTAACAGGGAAGAAAGAACAGTCAGCAACATAGAATCTGCATAAAGGGCTTACTGCAACTTTTCCCATGTAGTCTTTCACCAGGCTTGTGTCCTTTTTGAATTCCTTGAAGTGAGGAAGAATTGGCATATGAGTTCTCACAATGAGTCATGCCTCTGATGCTAGCTTTGCAGCCTGCACAGGCTTCTCCGGACGCTTCATCCCTTCAGCTATTTTAATCCTCACCTTTGCTCCCAGCCCCTTCGTCAGCTTTTCTAACCCCGAGCCCTTCCTAAATTCTTGGCCACAGCAGCTTTCTTTACCACGGCAAGAGTACCTGAAAAGGAAACATTAAAACATCATTGGATACAGTCACCCATATATGCTGGCTTTACATTCCAAACAATGAACAAGTAAAAGAAGAGAAGTACAAGATGAACTTGCCTTCATCATTCATTGCCTCCTCACGGTCTCCAGAAAAATCAGCATAGTCTAGAGGCTGATTCCTGTCCACAGTATGTGAAACAGGGCTGAGTGCAAGACGGAGAGAGCTTCCTTCATCAATGGAAACAAACACATCATCCTGGCGCAGTGGGCTTTCTTCACGGTTAGGTACAGCGGTCTTCTTTGATTTCTGCCTAGTCATTCTAGGAGAAGGTTTTTCTTCTGTTTCCAGCATTCTCTTCGTTCCTCTAGGAGGTACCACAAAAACCCTTCCTGGAGCCATTGTTGTTGATGTTTCCGGACTATTCTTGCTCTTGCTTACTTTCTTGACTGCACTCTTCTTCCTCCTAGACTTCTGGGCCTCATATAAACAAGTAAAATGGCATTAAGCATCAATGGCAAGTAACAAGAAATGAAAGATAAACAAGGAAGCACAAAGCATTTAAGTACTCCCACCCCTCCAAACAAGATAAAGAATTTGCACCTTCACATTCTTTTGCACTACAATGTCATCAACTTCCTCTCCATCCATAACTTGATCATCCCGTGGATTATAATATGAGCTTCCACCGTTTGTTATGGCAGATTCCTCAGTGGTAAGTGCACTACCTTCTTTGCCCGCACATGACCTTCTAATCATTGATACTACCGCGGGAATACCAAGGGACTGAAGAATACGGTTGTTCCTCATCATAAGCTTAGCCCTAACCTTCTCATACTCAGTGAGGGGCGCTTCTTTACATGAATAGAGAAAATATGGCCATTAGATGAATGGTTGAAATGCATAGGAGAGCAAGACAACTCAAACAACTAAATAATCCAATCAGGTTTTAGTTACATTTAATACTAGTAGATTAACCCAATTAGAAAACTAGAAGCATAAGCACAAGGAGCTCATTTCATACCAGCAGGCTCTTAGTACATTTTCAATTACCAGATTATAATCACAAGCTAAGAAAAATTCTATACCTAGCATATGTGCAAACAATCATTAGAAAACTAGCAGCATACAAGGAGCTCATTTCATACCAGCAGGCTCTTAGTACATTTTCAATTACTAGATTATAAGCACAAGCTAGACAAATTTCTATACTTAGCATATGTGCAAACAGTCATTAGAAAACTAGCAGCATAAGAACAAGGCGATCATTTCTTACCAGCGGGCTCTTTCTTCCTTGCCATTGCTTATCTCTAAGTGGCTGGATTAAAGCTGCTAGGTTGGTGATGTCGAGCTCTTTTTACCTTGAGAAATCACTTGCCACTTTCCTGCAGGGAACAAGTGGTTAGATAAATGGCATCATAAATGGCATTACGGAAGCAAGCAATATTCAATCAGCAATATAACTGCAATGCATACATACAGCATGCACATATTCAATCAGCAATATAACTACTGTGGTGTGAGTCTACACATTCATATTTATATTTAGTGGCATCATAAATCAGCACATAAGATTAAAAGGCAAACACATGGTGTGAGTCTACACATTCAGATTTATATTCACAGCCAAGATTGATTTGATGAGAGTAGCAACTACTGATAGTGTGTAGCAACAAGCTCTGCATCTAACTACAGACAGTGGGCTAAACGCAAGCACATACCATATCCGAAATTGGTTGTGAATCACAAGAGCTAAACACAAGCCCTAGCATAGAATCCTGGACACGCCAGGAGAGCCAAACCCTATCTCTAGACACGCCATGAGAGCCAAACCCTAACCCTAGACACGCCATGAGAAGCAAAACCTAACCCTAATCGGCCGGTAGTAGAAGGAGCAGAGAACTCGCCTATCTGTCGAACTAAGAGGAAGATCGCTCCCCTTCTGTGGTCGTCGCCTTCGCTAGCGTCGTCGTCATCGGTCACAGCTACCAGCACGTGCCCGTCGTGGGAGCTAGCGCGCGGCGCGAGGCCGTCCGGGGAGCGAGCGCTTGGCATGGGGCCGTTGGGGGAGCGAGCGCGTGGCGCGGGGCCGTCGGGAGAGCGAGCGTGCGGCGCGGGGCAGTCGTTGCTTGCGTCATGGGGAGTGGAGGTGTGAGATGAGGATGGATGGTGGGGACTAGGGAGAGGACCGGGGTCAGGTGGGGACTGGGGAGGACCGGGGTCGGGTGGGAATGGATGGGTGGGTTGGGGTCGGTTTGTCCAAATTGCCCCTGTCTCTCTTCCATTGCCGAAATTGTATGGAGAGGCTTAAGGGAGAGGCAAAAAAATTGGGTTTTGGGCGGGAGAGGAAAAAAATTCGGACAGGCAAAAAAATTGGGTTTTGGCGGCAGAAGAGGCAAAAAAAATCGGTTTGGGCGGCATAATTTTTTGGGTTTAGGGTTAATGGTTTTTGGGATATATGGGGTTAAAGGGTTATGGCTTTTCTTGTTGCACATAATTTTGCTGAAAAAAGTTTCTACCCACTAGATACTATGTCACATAAAATAACGCAACATACACTGTGTCACATAAAATGAAGTACATTGTTCTGACCGTGCACATAAAATGACGTCACGCGAAGGTTTCCATGGATATAATCGGTGCATAGTTTGTGATAATACGCTCGTATTGTGCACACATGTGCATCATGGGAAGGCGAACAATGTTGCAGGAGGAAGTTTTCCATTTCGTCGCACAGAAAAACCATTTTCCATTTTCCGAACGCAAAAAACGGGCCGTTTTGTGAAGCAACCACCAAATAAAAGTTTCAAAATGCTACCATCCCATTTTTCAAAAATAATAGGCCACCTTAAATGGACAAATGTCCCAACCGGGGCCTCTCAAACCTTTCCGTCCACCCCTGGTGAAAAAGACAAATTCCTGCCGAATCGGTAGGAAGTGGGTCCGATTTGAACTACAGATACATGATGTGATGCCCATGATTTTTTGGAAAAATCATTTTTAGACTCACAATATGCTATTTCTTCAGAGATCCAATGCAAGTTTAGCGAGGCTTATCCCCTAGCTAAGAACCTTCATGACCGCCGTTTTGACCGTAGTTTGAAACGGGCATAAAAAAATTCAAAAACGGTCCGATCAACGCAAATCCTTCGCGTGGTGTCTTATTATGTGACATAGTTGCAAGGAAAAATACCAAACTTGGTAAATTGAGTATGTCTCAAAAAAGCCTTCACGAAATGACCTATCATGTTCGAGGTTTCATGGCTTTCGGGTCAAATGACCAATGTTATGGATAGAATCGGTGCATAGTTTGTGATAATGCGCCCGTATTGTGCACACATATACATCATGGGATGGAGAACAATGTTGCAGGAGGAAGTTTTCCATTTCGTCGCACGGAAAAACCATTTTCCATTTTCCGAGCGCAAAAAACGGGTCGTTTTGTGAAGCAACCACCAAATAAAAGTTTCAAAATTCTACTATCCCATTTTTAAAAAATAACAGGCCACCTTAAATGGACAAATGTCCCAACCGGGGCCTCTCAAACCTTTCCTTCCACCCCTGGTGAAAAAGACAAATTCCTGCCGAATCGGTAGGAAGTGAGTCTGATTTGAACTATGGATACATGATCCGATGCCCATGATTTTTTGAAAAAATAATTTTTAGACTCAGAATATGCTATTTCTTTAGAGATCCAATGCAAGTTTAGCGAGGCTTATCCCCTAGCTAAGAACCTTCATGACCGCCGTTTTGACCATAGTTTGAAACGGGCATAAAAAATTCAAAAACGGTCCGATCAATGCAAATCCTTCGCGTGGTGTCTTATTATGTGACATAGTTTCAAGGAAAAATATCAAACTTGGTAAATTGAGTATGTCTCAAAAAAGCCTTCACGAAATGACCTATCATGTTCGAGGTTTCATGGCTTTCGGGTCAAATGACCAATGTTATGGATAGAATCGGTGCATAGTTTGTGACAATGCGCCCATATTGTGCACACATGTGCATCATGGGATGGCGAACAATATTGCAGGAGGAAGTTTTCTATTTTGTCGCACGGAAAAACCATTTTCCATTTTCCGAGCGCAAAAAACGGGCCGTTTTGTGAAGCAACCACCAAATAAAAGTTTCAAAATGCTACCATTCCATTTTTCAAAAATAATAGGCCACCTTAAATGGACAAATGTCCCAACCGGGGCCTCTCAAACCTTTCCGTCCTCCCTTGGTGAAAAAGACAAATTCCTGCCGAATCGGTAGGAAGTGGGTCCGATTTGAACTATAGATACATGATCCGATGCCCATGATTTTTTTTAGACTCACAATATGCTATTTCTTCAGAGATCCAACACAATTTTAGTGAGGCTCGTCCCCTAGCTAAGAACCTTCATGACCGTCGTTTTGACCATAGTTTGAAACTGGCATAAAAATGGACAAATGTCCCAACGCAAGTTTAGCGAGGCTCAGCCCCTAGAAATGCGTTGATGCCATTCTAAAACTTTCACTCAGTGGTTGCTTCACAAAACGCCCCTTTTTGCACTCGGACACGGACACAGACACACAACTTTGGGCTTCACAAAACGCCCCTTTTTTGCTTCACAAAAAGAAAAACTTCTTCCTGAGGACACGGACACACAACTTTGGGCTCGAGGGTCGATGACCTGCTAAGTTCGCCCTCCAGCTTCTGGTACTGATCGTTCCCGTCGCCGCATCCGTGCCGCATCCGGTCAAAACTATGTCGTGATTAGACCATTTTTATTTTATGCCGGTCAAAAAACGGAAAGGTTCGAGATAGCCCATTTGGGTCACTGTCCAAATAATTTGGTCTAGTATGTTGCAAAATGACACATATATAAATGAAAATGAAATTTTTATTTTATTATTTAGAATATGTTTTTTAATCTGCTACCTACCACTCCTTGCTGGTGATGCTCATAACCCCCTCCTCGAGCCACTCCATTCGCCTTCCTCATAACCCCCTCCTCGAGCCATACGCCTTCCTTCTCGAGCACCCGACGACGACCCAGACCTCGACCCGCCGATCTGCCTCCCTCCAAAATCCCAGTGACCCGTCGATCATGGGATTGCTGTCATGATTTTCTTGGTAGTTGACCATGGACTATCCTAGGGCCATCGAGATTTCCTCGGATGACGAAGCTGCCATTGCTGCGGAGGCTGCTGCTAAGAGAGCTGTTGCTAAGAAAGCTAAGGCTAAGCGGCGCGCTAAGAAAGAAGTCATGAAGTCATTGAAGCAGTTCAGCCGCCAACAAGATTGTCATGCGTCGAGGTAAAAATCCTTTACTTCATCGGGTTGTTTGCATTGCTCCTTTACTTTATCTTTTACTTATGCTGTTTGCATTGCTGATTTTGAAAATGTGGTTTTTCCTTGCTTATAGGTCCTAGGACAAAGGTTTGTACCAGTTTTGATAAGTGTTGTGTGAATGGCAACAAGGTTGCTTTGAAACGCACACAAGTGCTGTCCCTGAGGAAGCTTGCAAGGAAGAAACACACACTAAAAGTGTATGTATGCAATATGCAGCTATCAAACACCAAGGAGACAAAAGCTAAAATGGTAAACAAGTTGTCCCTTGATGATCATTCTTTGATTACCGAAGTACTTATGTTGTTTCTGCCATTGATTGATTGGTTCAATTAATTTGTAGTGGTTCCCAAGGGCCTACACCAATGCCTACATCAAGTGGTACAAGGAATTCCCAGCAAAGCTTAGGGTCTTTTGTGGAGGCCATGTGCCCATAGAAGTCACTATGATTATGAGTAAAGGGAAGCTTCAAGGAGCACAAATTACGACCAACTGGTCCCAGGTGGTGTCGGCGACCGGGATGCAACACGACGACATCTTCATGTTTCGCTTCCGCCGCAGTCCTAGGGATGGACTTAAGCTACTCGTTCAGCCGGTCATGTAATCATCTGGTTGTGTTGGCTGTAAATATGGTCCTGTAGGTTTCTATCATGTTGCTATCAGGTTGAACTATGGTCCTGTTGCTATCATGTGCTATCTGGTTGCTATCAGGTTGAACTATGGTCCTGTAGCTATCAGGTTTCTTTTGGAATGCCTAGTCTAGTTGTGAACTGATCCTGGGCTTTTGGAATGCCCAGTCTATGGTCCTGTAGCTATGCTACTACTTATATCTATGAAATGATCCTGTGGTACTACTGTTGAAATGTTGCTTTTGGTCTGAAATGTTGCTTTTGGTCTGAAATAATCATGTGAAATGTTGTGATAAATCATGTGATCTATATGAAATGTTGCTTTTGGTCTGAAATGATCATGTAAAATGCTGTGATTCCTGTGTATATAAAAAGATTGGGTTCTTTTATCTAGCAAGATTACTTTCAGCCTGGAAGAGTGGTAGGAGGTGCTTGGCCAGATTCAGAACTATATTCAGAACTCATGATCTTCCAGAAATTAAAAAGACAAGATTACACATGATCTTCCAGAAATTATATGTCAATATTACACATGATCTCAGATTCGTCTAGAAATTATATGTCAAGATTACACATGATCTCAAGGTTACACATGATCTTCCAGAAATTAAAATATCCATGGCAACAATAGCCAGAACTTACAGAATAGGAAATTAAAATGACTACACAGCAGCTAAAATGGCATGATCTTGCTCCTGATCTTGCTCCTCACCACCACTCCACTACTGCAGCTAAAATGACATGATCTTGCTCCCAGGTCTGGCTCCTCCTCACCACTGCAACAGAGATTAGAAATTTCCAGTGAGCCACTAGCAATGAAATAAAAAAGAACAGATAATGGAGGATATAATTAGCAATTAGCAATTTCCAGTGAGCCACTACCTTGCATGTTGTTACTAATCATCATCATCGAAATGCCTCTACCTTCTATCCTCACCATCGCTACAGTACTGGAGGACTGTGTCATCTACCATGTTTTCATCATCCTCGCATTCATGGCCCTCCACTACCTCCTTTCTTTTCCTAATGTTTTCTACAAATGAAGCATCAAGTAACACTCGTTACTGACTCTTTCGCAATCTAGTATGCACATCGGGTTCTTTCTCTTGCATTGGAACTTCCTCGGTGTTATCATCTTGGTATGTTAGACCACCGCCATCATTGAGACCCTTCTCCGTTTCAGTTTCTTTCACGATCCACAAATGTCTGTGCTGAAACTTTTGCACAACTTGCCAATTTCCACGCAAATCGGTGTCTGGCACACATAACACCTTTGTTGCTTGTGTCATTAGAATAAATGGATCACTCTTATACCAGCACCTTCCAGTGTTGATGCTCTTGAAGTGTCCGTCATCTCGGATCCCTGTCTTCTTTCTGCCACCAAGATCAAACCAATCACAACGGAACAAGACGACCGATCGATGGACGCCTCTGCTGGAGTTGTACTGGAGCCTTATGATGCTTTTGAGCTGACCATAGAAGTCATGTCTTCACCATCATGGTCTCCCTCAGCAACTATTCCACTGTTCTGCGTGTTTCTATTTTTCTCGCGGTCAACAGTGTGGTAGCGGACACCGTCAGCAATGCATGTTGAATACATCCTCACTCGCCTATCCGGCTCGCATGCCAAAGCAAAAAGATCAGCACTGACATTATTGATTCCAAGACTAAAGATCTGCACAAATAAACCAGCATTAATAACAAAAAAACAAACTAATCATGTGGCAATTGATTCAAAGACTAAAGATCTCACATGATTCTTAAACCATTTAGCAAGCCCCTTCGCAAGCCATCTATCAACATTGATGCCGCAATCTTGCTTATTCAGCTCTTCTTTGCACAACCTACAATGCCAACAAAAACATAAAGTTAATTAAATCATCGGGCTTGCAAATGGGTTCCTTCCAACTAAAGGAAAAAGATAAGGGTGCAGGCACAAGAGATGACATACTCTATATATGGTAGAACCTCAGGGCAACTCCTTAGCACATACCAATGCATTTTGTCATAGTCATCACCAGCCTCCAAGTACTCTGACCCTCCAAGAAGGTTCACACCATGGTTGAAAACAGAGACATCACCAATGTGCGTATCATCCCGCTCTCTATTTCTGCCCGGCCGATTGAATCTTGTTTCCACATTGTCAAAGTACCTCGAGAAAAATGTAAGGCACTCATCAACAACATATGCCTCGGCAATCGACCCTTCAGGCCTGGCGGTGTTTCGCACATAACGCTAAAATGTAAGCATCCTTCTTTCAACAGGGTACATCCAGCCATATTGTACGGGGCCTCTAAGCATTGCCTCTTTGGGTAAATGCACGGTCAAATGAACCATCACCGTGAAGAAGGCCGGAGGAAAGATCTTTTCAAGCTTGCAAAGGATAACTACGATTTCTTTTTGGAGTCTTTCAAGAACATATATCTTGAGTGTTTTGGAGCACAACTCTCTGAAGAAATTCCCCAGCTCAGCAACAGCTTCATATATTTCTTTATCCAAAATTCCACGGAGTCCAGCCGGTAAAATCCTTTGGAGGAGGATGTGACAATCATGAGTTTTTAGTCCTTGGATCTTGCATCCATCAGGAGACACGCATTTTGCTAGGTTAGCGGCATACCCATCTGGAAATCTCACCGCTCTTATAAATTCACAGAATGCAAGCTTTTCTTCTTTACTCATTGTATACCATGCTTCTGGCATCTCAAACGACTGTCCACCTTCAACAGGCTGCAGATGCAAATCTTTTCTTATGCCCATGTCTTCCAAATCAAGCCTAGAGTTAACTGTATCCTTTGACTTCCCGTCGATGTTCATAAATGTGCCAAGAAGATTATCACATATGTTTTTCTCGATATGCATTACATCAAGGTTGTGCCTCAACTTGAGATCTGCCCAGTAAGGGAGGTCCCACAGAATAGCCCTCCGGTCCCAACATTGACCATCCTCACGCTTCCTTTTCTTTTGATGTTTTCCAGGTCTCACATCTTTCACATTGTGAAGCTGTTGCTCGAGCTCTTCTTTATTGAACTCCGCCGGCTGGTCACAGGTTTCAGATTTTCCATTGAAATCCTTGCTTTTTCGCCAAGGATGGTGGCGAGGAAGAAAACAGCAGGCCCTGGTCCAACATATCTTGTTCCTTATTTTTTTCGAGCACGGATCCTTGTCACAACACATGCATGCTTGATAACCAGACATGAGCCTCCACGACAAAGTGTGCAACGCCGGGAAATCATGGATACACCATATTATCTCAGCACGGAGATCGAACTTATCAGGACTCAGGGCATCATAGGTATGGACACCCTCCCATAGCTTGAGCAGATCTTCTACCAGGGGCTCCATAAAGACATCAAAATCTTTTCCTGGAGATTTTGGACCCGGGATCAACAAAGCCATCATGAAGTTTGACTGCTCCATACATGCCCATGGTGGAAGATTGTACGGCACGACAAATACCGGCCACATGCTATATTTCGAGCTCATTCCAAATGGATTAAAGCCATATGTGGCAAGGCCAAGTCTGATGTTCCTCGCATCGGCGGCAAACTCTTTATGTTTATCATCAAAATCTTTCCATGCCTTTCCGTCAGCTGGATGGCTAAGTTCATCATCCACGGGTTGCCGCTTTAGCTTGTGCCATTGTACATCCTCCAACTGTTGCTTCGAAATGAACATCCTCTGTAACCTTGGAATCAAAGGAAAGTACCTCAACACCTTCTCCGGTATCTGTCTCCTCCCATCTGCATCTTTCCACCTAGAGGCATCAGACTTTGGGCATTTATCATGCTTTGCATACGTGTTCCGAAACAAGATACAATTGTTTGGGCAGACGTGGATTGATTCATAACCAAGCCCCAATCTGCCGATTATACTCAATGCTTCATCATAAGTTTTGGGAATTGAGATTTTAGGGTATTGGGTGGTCAAGATATGGAGTATTGCGTTGAAGGCAACATTGCTTATCCGGTAGAAGGACTTGACGTGGAGTAGCTTCACGGTGAAGGAAAATCTGGACAATGTCCCACCATCACTAGCTGCGCGCTTTGCATCCTCTATCAGCTCGGCATAGATTGTCCTCTGTCCATCACCTTGCGGTTCTGACTTGTACAAATCCTTAAACAAATCAGGAATCCTGTCATCCTCATACCCATCCTCCTCCTCAAAATCATCATCCTTTTGTGGAATATCATCTTCTACAAAATCACCGCCTTCACCAGCATGGTGTGCCTCTTCATTAGGTTCAGGTTCAACTCGAGGTTCTGTGTGTAAAGGCTATCCATGATGGATCCACCTATCATACGTGCTTGACATCCCGCGCATCAGCAGATGAGACTCGACATCTTCTAGAGTTTGCTGAACACGATTCATACAGCTAGGGCATGGGCAAAGAACTAGAGCATCCTCAGCAGCACTTCTGCGAACAAATCGCATGAACTCGTCCACTCCCCTTAGATGCTCAGTGGAAAGCCTTCTAAGTCCTCGCGTAATCCAGCCTCTGTCCATCTGCATGTGGAAGACCGAAAAATGTTTCAGACCAGCAAGCAAAGTCAGTTCAATTTTAAATTCAAAGTAAATTTGTCCTCATTCCACAGATGCTTCAGACCAGCATCATAAGCATTAATTCCATATGAGTTTCTTCAATTGTTTAAGTAGCAAATCATCTTACCTAGGTTATATTATGCACACTCCTATTTGGAGGCACCACAAATATAACTAAGATATGAGAAGCCACTAAAACAACTCAAACAGCTAGTAATAATTTTCCTAATCACATAATCAGGAATCATTTTTTTAACACTATCTGTCAACATAGATAGCTAAATTTAGTCCAATATAGACTCCTGGTCATCATTTGACAAAGGGAACAAAAACTCAAAGCCTAGCATATTATCCTCTTAACCAGCTACCAATTCAACCACATTATTTTAGCAAAAAGCTTTACTGAAAAGAACTTTTCTTTGCAATCTTAAATTGCCAATACCTGCCCTCATGGTTACCGTCACGGGTCACACACCTCGCCCTCCTCCTCCCCATCGGTCACCGCAGGCCCTTCCCCCTCCATCGTTCACCGCCGGCCCCGCCCCCTCCGTCGTTCACCGCCGCCCCCTCCCCCTCCGTCGGTCACCGTAGGCCCTGCCCCCTCCGTCATTCACCGCCAGCCCCACCCCTCTGTTGTTCACCGCCAGCCCCGCCCCCTCTGTCGGTCACCGCCAGCCCCTCCCCCTCCGTCGGCTGATCCCTCTCTGTCTCAGCGCCTCCCTCTCTGTCTTAGCGTCTCTGTCTTAGCGCCTCTCTTCGTGCGTGACTGGTAGATAAGGGTGGATCATATTGCTTTGTTTCATATAAACATACTCTTTCATATAAAACAACATCACTTGACTAGCCTAGCGGTACGATGAGCTGAAAAGGAGCGTCGGTCATGGGTTCGAGTCCCCGCAGCTCCACATTTTTTGCCACTTTAACCAAAAACTGGCCATTCGGTGTATTGGGCTGGCATGGGCCACGCTGAGCATCGGCCGTCCATTAGGCCAGAATAGGCAATTTTGTTGTATAAAATAAATTGGGCAGCTCATAAAAAACTAGAGCAGGTCCCACATGTTGACACATAGGCAGAATAGATGAGCTGGCTGCCGTCTTAGGCTGTTCCGTCGTAACTTAATGCCTATATGACGATACAGAAATGTCGTAGTCGCACAAAATAAGGCCAGGGACAGGTTATGACGATTTTATATGATGAAATTACGATGATTTGGAACAAAACGTCATAATTTTACAGGGTTTTGACCTCCCCCAATGAGCCCATGATGATCTTGGAGAACATCGTCATAGATCTATGACGATTTGATTTCCAGTCACTATGAGAACGTCACAAACAAACACATTTCTTGTAGTGATAGTCAACTCCTTGAACATTGTCTTAAAATACTTTACGACATGTCGACTATTTCATAGATGTGAGACATCCATGTCTGTTTCTTTATAGATCCAAATACAACCGATAGGTTTTTACACCTTTCCGGAGGGTCTTCCAAGTTTAAAAAACTTGATCTCGTGTATGGAACTATCATGGATTTTATGGCTTCAAGCCATTTGACGGAGTCCAGGTCCATCATCGCTTCTTTGCATGTAGTTGGTTCATCATTGTCAAACAGTAATGATTTACTATCAAATCTCAGCATTTGATTATTTATCCGACTGACTTGGTTCAATAAGAACTTAGATATCCGTGACCACAACCTTTGAGGCACATAATCTATGTGCATTATGGCAGCCTCCGGAACAATTTCTGGCGTTGTGCAACTCAGCACATTTAGCTAAGGTTCGTTAACCTTATCAAAGTTCTATTGTCTTCCCACTTGACTTTTGCGAAAAATTCCTTTTTTAAGAAACTTTACATTTCAAGAGACAAACCCTTTTGTCCTCGGTGTTATGGAGGAATATCCAATGGTTATTCGAAATAACCTACAAAGACATGCTCATCCGACTTTGGTTGTAAACATGTTACTTATGCTTAGCATACCAAAATTTAAGAAATGACAATTTGGGGTTTTACCCCAAACCATAACTTCCATGGTGCCATTTAAACGGATCAAGATGGAGCTCTTTTTAGTGTAAAAGCGGTAGTCTCCAAAGCTTTTAAAGTTTTAAAACATAATGGCAGTTTTATAAATAACACCTTTGATCCAACCATGTCAAACAAGGTTTCATTACAAATTTCAAACACTCCATACTCCTATGGTGTTTCGGGAGATGTAAATCTAGGTGTTTTGCTAAACTTGCAACTCAAATAAATCCCTTTATGATAAAATCATAATTCATTTATTTTATTGTTACACTTGTAACTCAAATAAATCCCTTTATGATAAAATCATAAATCATTTATTTTCTTGTTACAATGATTTTCCACTTCATCTTGAAAGTCTTTGAAACATTTTCAAATATTTCATACTTCTTTCTCTTTAAGTGAATATTCACTCAAATTTCCGGAGAAAGCATATGAAGTTGAAGTCCATCGCTTACGACTACACATAATGGACTACATACATCGATATTTATAAATTCCAATAATTTAGTCATTCGTTCTTCTTTGACCTTTAAACGAAGTTTTAATTATCCCGAGGAAAGTCTCACAAGCGTCACTTGATCAAATCAAAGACTCCAAAAAATCCATGCATATGGAGTTTCTTCATGTTTTCTTTCCAATATAATTTAAACGGCGATGTCACTTCGTAAGTGATCTTCTAATCATTTGTCTTGGGACATTTTAGCATTAGCTTTATGGATGTGATTTCTCCAACTAGATTTGTAAATCATCCATCTTATATGGAATACGGTAATTATTTGAACAACCTTTGTTCTCATAATACCTGATTTACATAACAATTATTAAAACAAATCTTGAAGTCAAGCTTTGATGTCAACGATAAATACAATCAACGGTTTGTTTGTTTTTGATGAACATAATCACATATTCTCTTGCTAGTTACTTAGGCCATCGTGGTTTCATGAAGCGTCATTCCGTATGAAATTTGATACCAACCAATTCGGCATCCAATACCCAAGAACCACATTGTTTAACAAGCAAATAATACAACCATAACATGTATATCATCCATATACCTAAATTGGATATTTCCACTCTTTTCTTTTCTGCCAAATATATTTGATAGATTCTCTTTCAGCATTTCCTTTTCCTTTTAAAAGAATGTATCAACATCAATAGTGGCGCCATATACATGACACATAGTCCAAAGCGTGTATATTCAAATAATAATACCTTTGGACTTGCACTTTGAAGTAGATCACCATCATCAAATGATGGGCATTCTTTCAAAATTCATTCTTTAGTAATCTTTTAGTGTAGTTAACACTTTTACATACATCTTCTCTTTTCATCCTTATCATGACGACTTTCATGATCAAGCTAATGTAGCTTATAAAGGCGAACTGTGAGTATAACATTACTTTCCAAAACCCTTTTGGATGATTAGGATGTATAGCATCTCCAACTTTCACAAATTCTCATCCAATATGAGAACATATATTATACTCTATCTTATTGCAACCAAAACATTGTTTCAGATATCGTTATATCTGTCACACATGATGGTTTCTAAAACAATTCTTTCAGCTCCTAGATAAACTTGCTATTAAAACAATCAAGAATCATGGAGGCAAACATGATACTTAAGATACTAACACTGGAATTGTTACTCTTGATTTAATACTAATTATCAAATTTCACGGAGTAAACAGAGTTTGCTGAAAGTTTGCAATAGGACTTTAAACTTTAGATTGACACTCAACACAATACGATACCAGTTCGTAAAGTAAATATCCAGAATTCTATAGTTCTATTATCTCATTACAACTATGCATAAGGTGGTGAACGAATGTCAATGGCTACAACAAATTATGCAAATTCACTTTGATTTAATTTATGATAAATTGAGTTCTACTAATCCAAATTAGATATGAACTCCCACTCAAAAACGACATCCCTCATGCCTTTTTGGTGATTACATGAACCAAATCCATTACACCAAGTCCGATCATCACGTGAGTCGGTGTATCTTCAAAGGCGAGCATCCATATGGTCATCATATCAAAACATATGACTCATGCTTAACCTTTCGGTCCGTGTTCCGAGGCCATGTCTGTACATGCTAGGCTCGCCAAGTAAGAACCTTAGTATTCGCGTGTGTAACTGTCTTACACCCGAGATATGCTCGTAGATTCAAGTACACCCAATCATCACGTGATGTCTTGAAGCGACGAAATATTGTCAGTCCATACTTAAGGAAGAACACATTTTTATCTTGATATCTAAATGAGGGATCATCTTATTATGCTAATAAAACGCCAAACAAGCAATATAAGATGCAATCAAACATCACATGTTTGTATGTGAAATGATATGGTTCCCGCATATGATATCCATCATGTGCACCATGGTATGATCTCTATCAAGCCTCTATGTCTAAGGCCAAGGTCTATGGAACCTACACATTATGCGTGTTGTAAGAGTATCATCTTATACTTTTATTTACAACATCACCATATCATAACACTAGCCCAGCAACAATCTAAACTAGATGCCTCTAATTTATCCATTGCAAGTTTTACGTGGCTTAGGGCTTTTCGAAGATAGGACTGTTCTTACCTACGAACATGAACCACAACGAGGATAACCAAATTGTTGACAACTCGTTGCAAATTAGATATTTACTATAGTAGGAGAGACAGACACCCGCTAGCCACTTATGCAAAACTAGTTGCATGTCAAGCGTGGAACAGGTCTCATGTGCAAGGACATGTAAAGTTTGTCCGGGCCACTTCATCCCACTATGCCACCAATATCCAAAGTACAACTAAGAAGCAATAAAATGATCATCATCGCCCACATACTCATATGTGTACTACCCGTGCAAAGCATCTACGCATAGATCCGGCTCTGATACCACTATAGGGTTCGCAGCATAGAAAACAAAAAATTCCTACGATGGGAACAACTATGTACCAAGATATATCTACTAGATACAAGAAACGGGCGGATATACATCCGTAGAGAACATACCCTTGAAGACCGACAAAGCTTAACGAGTCCAAACTCGTGGTTGATGTAGACAATCTCTTGCCGAGCTCAAGATCAAGAGGAAGTCCTAGCGCCGCAAAACAGCGGCGCATCCGTGCTCGCACACACGTTCGAGGCACCGAGCAACCTCCGCCTCCTCGCTCCAGCGATGCAGCGGAAGAACAACTCTTTCTTGCCGAAAAGCCACCGGGAACATGTATCTCGCTAGTCCGAGACCATGAGGAATAAATACTAGAGGGGGAGAGAGATCCTTCACGAGGAGGTGTGCTTTGAGAGGATGAGAGGGGGCCTTTTATAGGGGAGAGGGGTACCCAAGGGGCATGGTGCTCATTCATGGGGATGACCCCACCTCTTCCTCATTCATGTGGGTGGACACTCCACTCACTCAAATGTCTTTCAATTTCCTCCACTCAAAAACCCACTCAAATTACCATTAAATTTCCACCAAATTTAATGCAAACTCTCATTAAATAAAACTCCTTTTATTTATTCAGAATTTTGTCAATTACTTTAATGACAAACATTCTCATATAACCCCTTGCTAGTATTTCATTTCACATGCAAAAACACTTTCTGCAATTTCACCCGAAAACCCGTTTTGGTATCTAGTGAAATAAATTCCTACGCCTGTTATTCTTTTCGGCATGAAACTTTTGCTCCAAATGGATGTCGGTGTCTCTTAAGTGTGTCACCCTACGGTTCGCGAATAATGCGGACATGATCGAGACCCCTCTCGGATCAATAATCAGAAGCGGGATCTGGAGACCCATACTGACTCCCACACATTCAGGGAAGACTTTCTTGTGATCGCGAGAACCTTTTACGCTAGTATCTTAATCCCTTTGTTTCGCGATATATTATATGTCCGAGATTCGATCATCGGTATCTCCATACCTAGTTTGATCTTGTTACTGACATGCACTCTTTTCTCGTTCCCGTGATATAACATTCTAGTGATCAAATCACTTGCTTGCAAGCTAATCAATGTGATATCACCGAGAGGGCCCAGAGCATATCTAATCGTCATCTGGATGAACAAATTCCACTCTCGATCCATGGGCCTCAACATAACACTTTAGTAGTTCTCAACCCATCTTTATAATCATCCTGTTATGGTGTGACGCTTGATGTTATCAAGAAACTCTTCCGGTGTTAGTGATTGACATGATCTCATGGTATAAGGATTAGGATCACTTCGTAAGTTGTTATAGCAATATAAACTCAATGACTTTGATCGTAATGCTATACTTCGGATGAATGTTCATCACACCATCACACTAATGTTGTGACCTTGTTATTAACAACATCCAATGTCCATGATCAGGAAACCTTTGATCATCTTGTTAATCAACGAGCTAGTTTATAAGAGAGGCATAACTAGGAACTTCCTTTTTGTTTATTAAACACACAAGTATTAACATTTCCATATTAATACAATTATAGCATGCAAAATAAACATTTATCGTAAATAAGGAATACGATAATTACCAATTTATTATTGCCTCTCGGGCATATTCCCTTCAGTTATAGCAATATAAACTCAATGACTTTGATCGTAATGCTATACTTCGGATGAATGTTCATCACACCATTACACTAATTTTGTGACCTCGTTATTAACAACATCCAATGTCCATGATCAGGAAACCTTTGATCATCTTGTTAATCAACGAGCTAGTTTATAAGAGAGGCATAATTAGAAACTTCCTATTGTTTATTAAACAGACATGTATTAATGTTTCCGTATTAATACAATTTTAGCATGTACAATAAAGATTTATCATAAATAAGGAATACGATAATAACCACTTTATTATTGCCTCATGGGCATATTCCCTTCAGTCTCCCACTTGCACTAGAGACAATAATCTAGTTTGAGAAATTTGCGTATTGAACACCTATGGCTTTCTGTTGTTCCATATACGCGATTACAAGTGGTTAACATAATCTACGGATCTGACACTTTCAGTTCCATGTGTATTTGCATGTCTTGCATCTTCACACATCACTCATTCTCCAATGAGATGGCATTGTATAAATTTGGTATTTTTGTGAGACTTTTAGTTCCTTGGGGTTAAATCATGTCGATACTATTGTCGTACAATATATATTTAGTGTTAGCCCATCGCGAACCACACCTTAGTTTGATAACAAACTACTTGACACAAATTCCCTCCTTTGCTACTACTATAGCAGTCATATACTTAGCCTTTTTGTTGTAGTATCCGTCATAATGTCTTAACTTTGGAATTCATCCAAATACGTCATGGAAACTCCTTTCCATTACATTGTGCCACCCATAGTTTAAATTGAGGTAAACTTAATTTGTATCTTGTGACAAAACTAGTTTCAATGTAACGCTTTACAATGAACTATTTGTAACTTATACAAATATAATATATTCTTAATTCTTCCAAAGGATTATAAGAATATCCTTAATACCGTCCAATGATCATTTTATGATTCATTCTGGTATATGCTCATAACACTTAGAGCATAGGACATATCTGGATGTGTACATATCATGGTATGATTGATCAAAACATTCTTGTGATTTCACTCATCAAGTGTCAAAGCACTTGAATCTTGTTTCACTTATCAAGTGTCGATACACTTGAATCTTGATTCAATTCTTTTCCATGCGACAAGAACCATTTCTCGTCGTTTCTATATTGAACTCCTTCAATATCTCATATATGTATGTTTGGCATAACCATATTAGCGTCACAGTCTATCCATATAGACATTCATGCTAAATACTCGGGTTTTTCCTAAGTCTTTCATCGAAATGAAATTCTTAACCTTTGTCAATAAAATATACATCATTTCTAATCAACAATATGTCCTCCACATAATGTATTAGAAATATGTCTCAGCGCTCCCACTTAATTTCTTGCAAATGCAAGCATCTTCATCGTCTCCTAATGAAATTAAACTTCTTTAATAGTTTCATCACGGTGAAGATTCCAACTCCGCGATGCTTACTTCAACCATTGAAGTTTGCATGCCCATTTTAGCATCCTTTGAATTAACAAAACCCTTTGGATTGTGTCATGCACACGTCCTAGGTAACCATTCTATTAGAAGAACTTTGTTTTATTTATTCATCTACCATATACAAAATTATATGTAGTGGTTGCTACTTTAATCCATCTAGACTAAATATCGCTATGAAAGATCAAATCTTGTCATAGTCAACTCCTTGAACATTGTCGTAAAATACTTTACCGACATGTCGATTATTTCATAGATGTGAAACATCCATGTCTGTTTCTTTATAGATCCAAATACGACCGATAGGTTTTTACACCTTTCCGGAGGGTCTTCCAAGTTCAAAACTTGATTTCTCGTGTATGGAACTATCACAGATTTTATGGCTTCAAGCCATTTGACAGAGTCAGGGCCCAACATCGCTTCTTTGCATGTAGTCGGTTCATCATTGTCAAACAATAATGATTTATTCTCAAATCTCAGTATTTGATTATTTATCCGACCTACTTGGCTCAATAGGAACTTAGACCTCTGTGACCACAACCTTTGAGGCACGTGAGCCATGAGCATTCTGGCTACCTCCAGAACATTTTCCGGCGCTGCGCAACTCAGCACATATAGCTAAGGTTCGTTAACCTTATCAAAGTTCTATTGTCCTCCCACTTAACTTTTGTGAAAAATTCCTTTTTTAAGAAACTTCATATTTCAAGAGACAAACCCTTTTGTCCTCGGTGTTATGGAGGAATACCCTATGGTTATTTAAAATAACCTACAAAGACATGCTCATACGACTTTGGTTGTAAACATCTTACTTATGTAAGCATACCAAAATTTAACAAAGGACAACTTCGGTTTTACCCCAAACCAGGTGTCATTTTAACGGATCATGATGGAGCTCTTTTTAGTGTAAAAGCAGTAGTCTCTAAAGCTTTAATCTTTTAAAACATAATGGCAGTTTTATAAATAACACCTTTGATCCAACCATGTCAAACAAGGTTTTATTAAAAATCTCAAACACTCCATATTCCTATGGTGTTTCGGGAGTTGTAAATCTTGGTGTTTTGCTAAACTTGCAACTCAAATAAATCCCTTTATGATAAAATCATAAATCATTTATTTTCTTGTTACACTTGCAACTCAAATAAATCCCTTTATGATAAAATCATAAATCATTTATTTTCGTGTTACAATGATTTTCCACTTCATCTTGTAAGTCTTTGAACATTTTCAAATATTTCATACTTCTTTCTCATTAAGTGAATATTCACTCAAATTTCCGGACAAGCATATGAAGTTAAAATCCATCGGTTACGACTACACATAATGGACTACATACATCGATATGTATAAATTCCAATAATTTTAGTCGTTCGTTCTTCTTTGGCCTTTGAACGAAGTTTTAATTATCCCGAGGTAAGTCTCACAAGCGTCACTTGATCAAATGAAAGACTCCATAAAACCATGAATATGGAGTTTCTTCATGTTTTATTTCCAATATAATTTAAATGGCGATGTCACTTCGTAAGTGATCTTCCAATCATTTGTCTTGCGACATTTTAGCATTAGTTTTATGGATGTGATTTCTCCAACTAGATTTGTAAATCATCCATCTTACATGGAAGCGGTAATTATTTCAAAAATATTTGTTCTCATAATACATGATTTAAATAACGATTATTAAAACAAATCTTGAAGGCAGACTTTGATGTCAACGAGAAATACAAACAACGGCTTGTTTGTTTTCGATGAACATCATCACATATTCTCTTGCTAGTTACTTAGGCCATTGTAGTTCATGAATTGTGTCGTTCTATATGAAATTTCATACCAACCAATTCGGTATCCAATATCCAAGAACCACATTGTTTAACAAGCAAAGAATACAAACATAAAATGTATATCATCTATATACCTAAACTGGATATTTCTAGTCTTTTCTGCCAAATATATTTTATAGATTCTCTTTTAGCATTTCCATTTCCTTTTTAAAAGAATCTATCAACATCAATAGTGGTGCCATATACATGACACATAGTCCAAAGCATGTATATTCAAATAATAATACCTTTGGACTTGCACTTTGAAGTAGATCACCATCATCAAATGGTCGACATTCTTTCAAAATTCATTCTTTTGTAATATTTTAATGTAGTAAACACTTTACATACATATTCTATTCACCCTTATCATGAATACTTTCATGATCAAGCTAATGTAGCTTATAAAGGCGAACTGTGAGTATAACATTACTTTCCAAAACCCTTTTGGATGATTAGGATGTATAGCATCTCCAACTTTCGCAAATTCTCATCCAATATGAGAACATATATTATAATCTATCATACTGCAACCAAAACATTGTTTCAGATATTGTTATATCTGCCACACATGATGGTTTCTGAAACAATTCTTTCAGCTCCTAGATAAACTTGATATTAAAACAATCAAGAATCATGGAGGCAAACATGATACTTAAGATACTAGAACTGGAATTGTTACTCTCGATTTAATACCAATTATTAAATTTCATGGAGTAAACAGAGTTTGCTGAAAGTTTGCAATAGGTCGTTAAACTTTAGATTGACACTCAACACAATACGATACCAGTTCGTAAAGTAAATATCCAGAATTCTATAGTTCTATTATCTCAATTACAACTAAGCATAAGGTGGTGAACGAATTCCAATGACTATAACAAATTATGCAAATTCACTTTGATTTAATTTATGATAAATTGATTTCTACTAATCCAAATTAGAAATGAACTCCCACTCAAAAACGACATCCCTCGTGTCTTTTTGGTGATTACATGAACCAAATCCACTACACCAAGTCCGATCATCACGTGAGTCGCTGTAGCTTCAAAGGTGAGCATCAAATGGGCATCATATCTTCCATATGACTCATGCTTAACCTTTCGATCCGTGTTCCGAGGCCATGTCTGTACATGGTAGGCTCTCCAAGTAAGAACCTTAGTATTCGCGTGTGTAACTGTCTTACACCTGAAATATGATCATGGATCCAAGAACACCCGATCATCACGTGATGTCTTGGAGTGACGAAATATAATCGGTGCATACTTAAGGGAGAACACATTTTATCTTGATATCTAAATGAGGGATCATCTTATTATGCTAATAAAACGCCAAACTAGCAATATAAGATGCAACAAACATCACATGTTAATAAGTGAAATGATATGGTTCTTGCACTTGATCTCCATCATGTGCAGCATGGTATGATCACTATCATACCTCTATGTGTAAGGCCAAGGTCTATGGAACTTACACGTTATGTGTGTTGTAAGAGTATCTACTTATACTTCTAGTTACAACATCACCATATCATGACACTAGCCCAAAAATAATCTAAACTAGACGCCTCTAATTTATCCATTGCAAGTTTTATGTGGCTTAGGGCTTTCGAAGATAGAACCGTTCTTACCTACGAACATGAACCACAACAAGGATAACCAAATTGTTGAAAACTCGTTGCAAATTAGATATTGACTATAGTAGGAGAGACAGACACCCGCTAGCCACTTATGCAAAACTAGTTGCATGTCAAGCGTGGAACAGGTCTCACGTGCGAGGACATGTAAAGTTTGTTCGGGCCGCTTCATCCCACTATGCCACCAATATCCAAAGTAAAATTAAGAAGCAATAAAATGATCATCATCGCCCACATACTCATATGTGTACTACCCGTACAAAGCATATACGCATAGATTCGGCTCTGATACCACTGTAGGGTTCGTAGCATAGAAACAAAAAAATTCCTACGATGGGAACTAAGTAACAAGATCTATCTACTAGATATAAGAAACGGGTGTATATACATCCATAGAATACATACCCTCGAAGACTGAATAGCGTTAACAAGGTTGTACTCATGGATGATGTAGTCGAACGCTTTCCGATCTCAAGATCGTGATGAAGTCCATCTGGTCCAGCCGGTCCAGCACCATCACCGTCCAGCACCGCAAAGTAGTGGTGCATCCGTGATCGCACACACGTCCGGGTACCCCGACAAACTCCATGCCCCCGCTCCAGCGAAGCAGCGGAAGCAACAAATCCTTCCAAAAAAAATCCACCGGGAACATGTATCTCGATGATCCGAGACCATGGGGAAATTCTGAAGGGGGGAGAGAGATCCTTCATGAGGAGGTGTGAGATGAGAGGAGGGAGTGGGGTTCCTTTTATATGGAGAGGGGGGGGCAGCCCCCTCCCATGGCATGGAATCCATGGAGGTTCCCCCACCTCTTCCACATTCATGTGGGTGGAGCTCCCACTCACATAAATAACCACCCACTCAAAATTCCACTCACCTCCATTAAATTTCCACCAAATTTAATGCAATCTCTCATTAAATAAAACTCTTTTATTTATTTATTCAAAAAAAAATTAATTACTTTAATTAACAAACATTCACATAAAACCCCTTACAACATTTCAATTTCACATGCAGAACCAGTTTCAACAATTTCAACCGAAACAGTTTCGGTGTCTAGTGAAATAAATTCATGTGCTTTCCTTTTTCTTCCTCTGGCATATTATTTGCTACAAATGGTGTCGGTATCTGCGGTGACCCAGCATACCACTGCATGTGTAGTACACTATAGTCGTTGACATGACATCCACAGAACACCGTTTTGTAAATATCACATCCCTCAGAGTGGTACAATAGAAACATTGCGGGTCCATATTACAAACATTCACACATTATTATTACAATACTAGAAGTTCAAGACTTCAAAACGATTCAACTTACAAACCAAAATATAAAGTGTTTCAGCGGAATTTAAAAGTAGCAACTCCAACTAGGAGTTGAGCTCAACAGCTTATTCTATAGAGTTCATGCTGCTCGGCTACGTTGGTTACTACTAACTAGGATACTTAGTTCGACTCGTTATCATCGACACCATAGAGGATTTTGTAATCCACTCCTTCAACACCTCCTGCCAGGTCAGGCTCCTCATAGAACACATCTTCTTGACATTCAGCTGCATACATTGGCACGTCTTCGGGATCCTCAGAGTCTAAGCAAGGGATCAAAGGAAAGGATGAGTAACAGCGTTACCCAACAAGTTCATTATATGCAAGGTGGGAAGTTTGATGCTCGAACCACCACCTCGGACTATAAGTCCTTGGTACTATGCAGATTTTGTAAATCTTTCTTCAAAGATTGATTTTATTATGAAAATCTATGACCATCAGCCTTCACAGGTTGACCAGAACTTTCATGGAGTTCCTTTCCTGCCGTGTTCGTAGCTCCTTCTCAGAACAGGGAGTAACAAGTTACAATTCTTACACTCTGCAGAGGTGCGTTACTTTAACCATGAGAGATCAACTCCTTGTTGCAAAACCGGGCGTACTTTCCGTCCATAATTCCATGATGTGGGTCCTAGTAGTTGGTCCAAGCCAATCACTTCCCCCTTCGCGACCTCGCATGCCTCCTTGGTGTACACCATGCCCACATATTGAATTACAGCAATGGTTTGTACAAACTGTTAGATGCTAGAACTATCGTGGGACATTGAGGGTTCCCACCCATATGTTGCATATCCTCTACGAATTACCAATTAATATGCATGCTACGAGGATAACAGCCATGGCCTGTACATCCGGCTTCATGCGAGAGGAAGAAGATACAGCTAAATTCTTTGTCACATTCCAAATCTCATGGCTAACTCATAATATACGGCGCTAGAATCACTGATGTCAAGGGTTATTAAGTCCCTAATTGATCATCATTGTTGCAAATAGAACCCTAAGTTCTATTGCTCCATTATATCATCACTTAGGATGATATCTATGATTTGTTTATTTGTGAAAATATTATTTTCTTTCTTTGGAGTATATATGATAACACACAATTTGCAAATACTTTGGTAAAGACTCTTCAAAAGATATGAGCAAGTGATGAACTTGCCTTGTGATGGCAAGGTAGTGAATTCTGATGCTTGCACTGGACCTTGAGCTTCTATGTCTACAAAAACATCATTATTGCCCGGTAAGGACAATATTTAAAGAAGAAAAATGATTATGCAAAGTAATGTAATGCATCATTTAGCTTTATATGTATTTTTCCCCATTTATTTAAATTATAAAAATTCTTTTAATAATAAAGAATTTATAAATATTAATTTTTAATATTTATTGGATATTGTATTATTTTATTTTATATCAATTTATTTGTATTTTATTTAATTAATAATTCCTTTAAGAATTATAATTAAATACCAAAAATTGATATTAAATATTTGTTTAGTATTTTTCTAAAATACTACAATATTAATATGTAATGAAAGTTATGTTTATTTATTTTTATCATCTTTCAATAATTTTGTAAAATTCCATAAGGAATATATAAATTACAAAATTCTTAATAAAATTTATATGTCTAAAATTTTATCTCTTAATTTATTTGGATAGTTTGGATTATTTTGAATCCAAAAATATTTTATTTATAATTTTTGGACTTTTATTATATTTTCTAGTATTTATTTAAGTTCAGGGGCATTTTGGTCTTTTTCCAATTATGAAAACAGGCTCTAAAAGATTTGGGCTGACTGTTTGGGTTTATTGGGCCCTTGTGGCCTAGTAGGGCAAAGTCAAAACAATACCCCGAAGGGGTATTGGCCCAACCCAGCCCAACACTCTCTGTCTCTTCGTCGAGCTCACCTCTCTCCTTCTCCTCCCCGACCCTATGGTCAATGGTGTCACCGTTGGCGATTCACGCCGCCGTGGACCTCCCTGGCCGCCACAGTGGAGCATGATGAGGTTGTCGGCCCTGCTCTACCCTCCTGTCCAATTGGATTTGGACGTAGAGCCCTCCTGTGACCAGATCGATGTTGTTCCGAACCCTAGGGTTTGGGGTTGGCGTTGGTGCTAGCGCCGCCGCTGCTGCCGTGTGCCGTGGGGATGGCTATGGTCGCTGCTGTGGCATTGTGTGGGTCGCAGCGCCCCCTTGGGGTGCTCCTCGTGTCGCCGTGGTCGTTGGCCCCCTCTGCTTCCTCTTCTAATCTACAACGAGGACCTTTGGTAAGTTGTTCCTCTACCTCTCGTGCTCTCTGTGCTAGGCCATCCCATGCTAGATGTTGGTAGTTGCCTTTCCTGGTTAGTGTCCTATTCTGATTAAGATGGTTTGTTCTACTTAGGGTTCATACCCCTCTGTGAATTAGATATCTGATGGATTGGATCAAGTTTTAATGGTCCCTAAGCATGCTAAGTGGTTGTTAGTTGTGGCTTGCTGCTTATGATTAACTGTGGTGATGCTAGTGGTTTACCAGATGATTCTATGGATTAATTTTTTATATGATTCAGATGGTAAAGTTGCTCTAGAAGAAATACTTGGGAAATCTAGTGGTTTAATAACTCACCACTGTCATTACTTGGTTAATGACAGTGAGTGTTGTGTGATGAAGTCCTTTGTATTAATCTTGTTGGCTCATATATAGCTTGAGATCAAAATGGTCTCTTACAGTGAAGATTTGTATATGAATATTTATGGTTATGATTCCTGTGATTAAGAACAGGAAAATGATTTATAGTTGGTTGGTTGTATCTGTGAAGATTGGATGCTTAACCTGCTTAGTTTAGAATTGTTCTTGTGACACCATCCTTGTATGGCACACAAGATTAGATTATATTACTTGGTTTGGTCTTATAAAAGCTTATAATTGGCTTGGCATTATAGATAAGTGGAATTCTCTTTCCTTGCATCCCTAGAACCCATGATGTTGGTCTGATGTTTAGGGATTAAACCTTTATCTTGTTGTTTCTCATGGATTAGTTCTGGTAGTGATACCAGCTACTGTTTCTTGAATCAAAGTTGGGGAAAAATGATTATAGGCTTGATAACTTATATAGATCCATAAGATTAAATTCTAAGGTGCTACTCCTATTGGAGATATGCCCAAGAGGCAATAATAAAGTGGTTATTATCATATCTTCATGCTTATGATAAATGTTTACATACCATGCTATAATTATATTAAAAGGAAACATTAATACTTGTGTGATTTGTAAACATAAAAGAGTCCCTAGTAAAGCCTCTTGTTAAACTAGAATGTTGGTTAATATATGATCATGGTTTCCTGATCATGAACATAGAGATGTTATTAACAACAGGGTCATATCATTAGGAGAATGATGTGATGGACATACTCCTATAGTTAAGCGTAGCATAAAGATCAAGTCATTTAATATAGTTCATTTGCTATAAGCTTTCTGATACATAGTAACCTAATTCCTTCGACCATGAGATCATGCTTATCGCCATCACCGGAAGGATGCTTTGATGACATCAAACACCACACCGTAACTGGGTGGCTATAAAGATGACATTGAGTGTTCGGAAAGTATGGGTTGAGACACATGGATCAAGAGTGGGATTTGTCCATCCATATGACGGATAGATATACTCTGGGCCCTCTCGGTGGAATGTCATCCAATTAGCTTGCAAGCATGTGGTAGCTCACAAGGGATCACATACCACGGGAACGAGAAAAGAGTACTTATCGGTAACGAGGTTGAACTAGGTATGCAGAGATACCGACGATCAAAACCTCAGATAAGTAAACTATCGTGAGACAAAGGGAAATTGGTATCATGTGTAAGTGGTTCATTCGATCGCAAAGTAATCATAGAAATATGTGGGAGCCATATGAATTTCCAGATTCCTCTATTGGTTATTGATCGGAGAAGTGTCTCGATCATGTCCGCATAATTCACGAACCATAGGGAGACACACTTAAGGATTCGATGTTGTTCAGTAGTTATGGAATGATGAGTAAGAGACCGAATGTTGTTCGGAGTCTCGGATGGGATCCGGGATATCACGAGGAGATCCAGAATGGTCCGGAGAATAAGATTCATATAAGGAAAGTCCTGTTTCGGGGTTGGAGAATGATTTCGGTGTTTTCACCGGGAATGTTCTAGAAGGGTCCGGAAGGTCCGGCACTCCGGAGGGGAAGGGTACATGAATGTGTCATAACAAGTTGGAATGGTTGCATCATGCACTAGGTGTCATCGCTGAGCAAAATAAAGGGATAAATCAAATCCTAGTTTGAAAAGTCAAACGCCAATTTGAAAAGTCAAACGGCAAGTTTGCTTGGTGGAGGAAGAGTAGGAAACCTACTTAGGGAGGAAGTCATACTCCCTCCACCCGCCGGCCAAGGAGGAGGAGTTGGAGGAGGACTCCCTCCTCCCAATTGCGCCTCCCTCCCACCTATAAAAGGAGGGGCAGGGGTGCCCCTCTTCCCTACACATCTCTCCTCTAAACCCTAGCCCTAGCCGCCGGCCTCCACCAAGTCGTCGCCGCCCCTACGGTTTGCCTAGCCACCGAGTTGGGGCCCTCCCCTTGCCCTAGCCGCCGGCCTATCCCTCTCTCCTTGGTTCCTCTAAACCCTAGATTGCCAAGGCCTCTCTCATAGTCCACCATACTCACTCCGGCTTAAGGCGAAGCCCTACGAAATCTCCCCTCTACTTCCGGTACCACGCCGTCGTGCTGCCGGAATCGCGAGGAGAGTGCTACAACCTCTGCTGCCTGCTTGAACAAGGGAGAGGAAGGTCTTCATCGAGTACCGAACGTGTGACCGACTGCGGAAGCGCTGCCAGAACGCAGCACCAGAAGGATCGTCTACGCGATCTTGAGATCGGAAGTGTACGACTACATCACCCACGAGAATCTTCTCTCGTTAACCGCTTTGGATCTTCGAGGGTTAGTATTATATCGACTCGTTGCTACAATCTAGTAGATAGATCTTGGCTTGATCATAGATTATATCTTGAATGTGTGTTCATGTGGTAGAAATTTTTTGTTTTCCAAGCTACGAACCCCTACAGTGGTATCAGAGCCGTGTCTATATGTAGATCTGTTGCACGAGTAGAACACAATGGTCATTGTGGGCGTTGATGCTTTTGTTGTCGATTGCTTCTTGTGTACTTTGCATCTTGCGGGATGGTGGGATGAAGCGGCCCGGGCTAACCTTACATGACATCGTTCATGAGACTTGCTCCACGCTTGACATGCAACTTGTATTGCATAAGTGGCTTTGGTGCTGTTTCTCCCAACATAGTTAAGATTCAATTTACAACGGGTGATTGACAATACTAGTATCAATGTTGTGGTTCTTGTTCGTAAGTTAGAACGACACTTATTGAAAGCCCCAAACCACGTAAAACATGCAAAGAAAATTAGAGGCGTCTAACTTTGTTTTTGCAGGGGTGTGTTGTGATGTGATATGGCCATGATTGTGATTATATTTGATGTATTCAATGTTCCTTATTGTAAGTTGACAACCGGCAGGAGCCATATGGTTGTCTTTAAATTCTGTTAAGATCCGCGTGTCTATTCAAAGTAGTTGTAATAGTTCAAGCTGGTGGACGACAACCATGAAACGGCGCCATTGACCTTGACGCCATGCTGGTGATGATGGAGATCATGTTCGTGCTTAAAGATGGAGATCAGAAGCACAAGAAGAAAGGCCATATCATATCACATATTATGAATTGCATGTGATGTTAATCCTTTTATGCATCTTGTATTGCTTAGTTAAACGACGGTAGCATTATAAGATGATCCCTCAAGCACACAATTTCAAGTTTTAAAGTGTTCATCCTTAGTAAGCACCGTTGCTAAAGCTCGTTGTTTCGAAGCACCACGTGATGATCGGGTGTGTTAGATTCTGCGAGTGTATACAACGTGAGCAAGCCAGATTTGCTCATGCAGAAGCTAAGGTTTGATCTTGACGAGCCTAGCATGTACAGACATGGTCTCGGAACACGGATCACCGAAAGGTAAAGCATGAGTCATATAGTAGATATGATGAACATGTTGATTGTTCGCCATTGAAGCTACATCAACTCTCGTGATGATCGGTTTTGATGTGGTGGATTTGGTTCATGTGATCACTAAAACAATGTGAGGGATATTGTTTTGAGTGGGAGTTCAACGGCAATATGATTAAAAGTTGAACACTATTTATCATAAATTAAATCAAAGTGAATTTGCATAATTGTTGTAGTCATTGGCATCCGTTTACCACCTTGCGCTTAGTTATAATTGAGATGATAGAACTATAGAATTCTGGTTATTTACTTTACGAACTGGTATCGTATTGTTTTGAAGTGTTAATCTAAAGTTTAAAAGTCCTATTGCAAACTTTCAGTAAGTTCTGGTTACTCCATGAAGTTTAATAAGTGGTATTAAATCAAGAGTGACAATTCCAAGTGTTAGTGTATGAGTATCATGTTTGTCTCCATGATTCTTGATATTCAAAGGATTGTCTTAAATATCAAGGTTATCTAGGATCTGAAAGAGTTGTTTCAGAAACCATGATGTGTGGAAGATATTGTGATATCTGAAACAAAGTTTTGGTTGCAACATGATAGAGTATAATAGAGCAAAGGTCATGTTCTCATATTTGATGAGAATTTGCAAAAAGGTTGGAGACACTAGTTGTCCTAAACCTCCAAAAGGTTTTGGAGAGCAACATTATACTCGCGATTCACCATTATAAGCTAAAAGTAGCTTGATCATGGATAATTCCATGATAAAGGGTGAATATTTGATGTAGGTAAAATGTTTACTACACCAAGAGATTACTAAAGAAAGGAATTTTAAAGAACACCAAACATTTGATGATGGTAATCTACTTCAAAGTGCAAGTCCAAAGACATTGGTATTTGACTATACACGCTTTGGACTATGTGTCATGTGTATGGCTCCACTATTGATGTTGATAGATTCTTTCAAACAGAAAAAGAAATACTGAAAGAGAATCTCATAAATATATGGCGTAGAAAAGACTAGAATTGTTCAGTTTAGGTATATAAAGGATATACGTGTTATGGCTATATTCTTTGCTTGTTAAATAATGTGGTTCTTAAGTGTTGGATACTGAATTTGTTGGTATGAATCGTCATACGAAACAACAGAATTCATGAACTACAATGGCCTAAGTAACTAGCAAAAGAATATGTGATGATGTTCATCGAGAACAAATAAAGGGTTATTGTGTTGTTCGTTAAACATCAAAGTTTGCCTTCAAGATTTGTTTTATCAGGTATTATGAGAACAAAAGGGTTGTTCAAATAATTGTCGTAATCCATAAAAGATGGATGATTCACAAATCTCATTGGAGAAATCACATCCATAAAACTAGTGCTAAAAATGTCGAAAGACAAATTGATTGAAAGATCACTTAGGAAGTGACATCGCCGTTTAAATTATATTGGAAAGAAAACATGAAGAAACTCCATGTGTATGGAATTTTGGAGTCTTTTGATTTTTGATCAAATGATGCTTGTGAAACTTTCCTAGAGATAATTAAAACTTCGTTCATAGGCCAAAAGGGAACGAGTGACTAGCTTATTGGAACTTGTACATATTGTTGTATGAAGTCCATTATGTGTAGTCAAGAGCGATGGATTTCAACTTCATATGCTTCCTCAGAAAATTTGAGTGAATATATGAATATTTACTTAGTAAGGATGAAATATGAAACATTTGAAAAGTTCAAAGACTTTCAAGATGAAGTGCAAAATCATTGTAACAACAATATAAATAGTTTATGATAAGATCATAAAGGAAGATATTTGAGTTACAAGTTTAGCATAATACCTAAGATTTAAGGAATCGTTCCGTGGATTTGCATTTTTCGAAACACCATAATAGTATGGAGCATTCGAGATTTGTAATTAAAACTTGTTTGACATGGTAAGATCAAAGGTGTAATTCATAAAACTGCCATTATATTTTAAAGATTAAAAGCTTTAGAGACTACCGTTTTTCCACTGAAAAGAGCTCCATCATAATCCGTTGAAATGACACCATATAAAGTTATGGTTTGGGATAAAACCCAAGTTGTCCTTTCTTAAACATTGGTATGCTATGCATAAGAAAGATGTTTGCAACCAAAGTCGGATGAACCTGTCTTTGTATGTTATTTCGAATAGCTGTTAAGTAATCCTCTATAACATCGGAGACAAAAGTGTTTGTCACTTAGAACGTCAAAGTTTCTTTAAGAAGGAATTTTTCGTGAAAAGTTAAGTGGGAGGACAATAGAACTTTGATAAGGTTAAAAGAACCTGAGCTATATGTGCAAAGTTGCGCATCGCCGAAAAGTGTTCCGGAGGCAGCAACAATGCTCATGGCTCACGTGCCTCAAAGGTTGTGGTCACGGAGATCTAAGTTCCTATTGAAACAAGTAGGTCGGGAAAACAATCAAATACCAAGATTTGAGAGTTAAATCATTATTTGACAATAATAATCCGACTACATGCAAAGAAGCGATGATGGGCCTTGACTCCATCAAATGGCTTGAAGCCATAAAATCCGTGATAGTTCCATATACGAGAGATCAAACTTTGAACTTGAAAGACCCTCTGGAAAGGTACAAGACCTTACAGTCGTATTTGGATCTATAAAGAGATAGACATGGATGTTTCACATCTATGAAATAGTCTACATGTTGGGAAAGAGTTCACAACAATGTTCAAAGGTTGACTATGACAAGATCTGATCTTTCATAGCGATATTTAGTCTAGACGGATTAATGTAGCAACCACAACATATAATTTTGTTATGTGTTGAATAAACAAAACAAGTTCTTCTAATAGAATGGTTACCAAGGACGTGTGCATGACACGGTCCAAAGGGTTTAGTTAATTCAAAGGATGCTAAAAGCATATGCAAACTTCAATGGTTGAAGTAAGCATCGCGGAGTTGGAATCTTCACTATGATGAAACTATTAAAAGAGTTTAATTTCATCGGAGACGATGAAGATGCTTGCATTTGCAAGAAATTAAGTGGGAGCGCTAAGACATGTTTATAATACATTATGTGGAAGAAATATTGTTGATTGGAAATAATGTATCTTTTATTAACACAGGATAAGAATTTCATCTCGATGAAAGACTTAGGCAAAACCCAAATATTTGGCATCAATAGACGCTAATATGGTTGTGTCGAAAGTACATAGATGATATATTGAATGAGTTCAATATAGAAACTACAAGAAAGGTTCTTGTTGCACAGAAAGGATTGAATGAGTTCAATATTGATGATATATTCAAGTGTATTGACAGTTGGTAAGTGAAACAAAGATTCAAGTATAGATTGATACTTGATGTATAAAATCACAAAGAGTATTTTATCAAACATGCTGTGGTGTGTACAAATCCAGATATGTCCTATGCTCTAAATGTTATGAGCGTATACCAGAATGATTCATAAGATGATTATTGGACAACAGTAAAGATATTCTTATGATCTTGTAAAAGAAATAAGAATATATTATTTTGTAGACGTGACAAATAGATGGTTAGTTCATTGTAAATGAATTACATTGATACTAGTTTTGTCACAAAGTACAAATTAAGTTTATCTCAATCTAAACTAAGGGTGGCACAATATGATGGAAAGTAAGTTCCATAATGGATTTGGATGAGTTCCAAAGTTGAGACATTGTGATAGATACTACAACAAAAGGCTAAGTATATAACTGCTGGTACAGCAGCAAAAGAGGGTATTTGTGTCAAGTAGTTTGTTATCAAACTAAGTGTAGTTCACAGCAGGGATAATACTATGAAGATATATTGTACGACAATTTTATCAACATGTTTTAACCCCAAAGAACTAAAGGTCACACCAAAGGACCAAATTTGTACAAAGCCATCTCATTAGAGAATGAGTGATGCGTAGAGACGCAAAGACATGCAATTACACATGGACCTGGAAGTGTCAGATCCGGAGATCAGTTGACCACTAGCAATCGTGTACATACAACACCGAAAATCCATAGCTGTTGAATACACAAAGGTTTGAAACTAGATTATTGACTCTAGTGCAAGTGGGAGACTGTTGGAGATATGCCCAAGAGGCAATAATAAAGTGGTTATTATCATATCTTCATGCTTATGATAAATTTTTACATACCATGCTATAATTGTATTAAAAGGAAACATTAATACTTGTGTGATTTGTAAACATAAAAGAGTCCCTAGTAAAGCCTCTTGTTAAACTAGCTTGTTGGTTAATATATGATCATGGTTTCCTGATCATGAACATAGAGATGTTATTAACAACAGGGTCATATCATTAGGAGAACGATGTGATGGACATACTCCTATAGTTAAGCGTAGCATAAAGATCAAGTCATTTAATATAGTTCATTTTTTATAAGCTTTCTGATACATAGTAACCTAATTCCTTCGACCATGAGATCATGCTTATCACCATCAACGGAAGGATGCTTTGATGACATCAAACACCACACCGTAACTGGGTGGCTATAAAGATGGCATTGAGTGTTCGGAAAATATGGTTTGAGACACATGGATCAAGAGTGGGATTTGTCCATCCATATGACGGATAGATATTGTAGAGGGAGTGTCCCAACCTTTATTAACATAAGGTGGTGTCCCCTGTGTTTACAATGCTAGTCCCTGGATCAATAGCTAGCATCCACAGTTAAGATGTAATATCAAGATACAAAGGTCATAATATAACTTTATAACCAGGAATAATATAGTTTTATTACATCATTACATAGCTCACTTGGCTATTACATTACATTGCAGCGGAATAACTATAAGCATGGGGTCCTTCATCTTCAAAGTGCCACAGGCAAATGCTGGTTGTAGACTTTGTAATCCTAATCAATCAATCTTCACTAATTCAATCAAACCTACAACATTACAAGTTACAGCCACAAGGGTCAATACATTTGAATTGTATTGGCAAGTTTCACTACTATGTTGAACATAAGTGGATCCTATCAATACATGCATATTTGGCTAAGTAGGGTTTAAGGCTCATTTGCAGAAAGCAATAATTTATCCTGTCTTTTCAAAATGGTTTTGGTCCTTTGTCAAATCTTTGAAAACTTCTTGGTAAATTCCAAGGGTTTTAGGTTGTTATCAAAATCTCCTTGAACTACTTGGTAACCCCAAGTGTTCAAGTCTTCAACGAAATCTCTTGAGTTCCTTGGTAACCCCAAGTACATCAAGTTTTAACCAAATCTCTTGAGCTCCTTGGTAACCCCAAGTGCATCAAGTTTTATCAAATCTCTTGAGTTCCTTGGTACCCCCAAGTGCATCAAGTTTTTGTTTTAGAAATTGGAATGTCGAGATTTCCCATAGCTTCAAACTTTAGTTGCTCAGTATTGTCCATAACCGGGGACACGGCTAAGTACTTAGATTTTATTATCTTCTGCAGAAGTTGCACACTTTACCCACATGTCACAATCCCATCTTGTTGCCACCAGTGGCACATCGGATTAGTGCTCACCAAGATGGAGCACTGGCAGATTGAGAATGTGACGAAGTCTTTCCAAAAGGTCCTCCCATACACCATTGCTAGCTTGTCTTCAGCACCCATGAAGGATTCCAGGTCCCCATGTCTAGTAAACTAAAGACAATGCATGGGTCTTCCTAATGTAGTTGACTAAGCCAGAGCCATAATAGCATGTGGTTGCACACGAAAGCCACAATTGGAGAAACATGTTCAATCTCTAAGTTTCCTGGGTGGTTTCCTTTGGAGGACAACACAAAAATATTGCCATAGACATGGTTCCTTTTGTTGCCACCTTCTCCAAAACTCAAAGTATCCTTGGCCACCCAGGTGGTTCATTGAGTCCTTGTTTTATTATATAAAATCACAAGTCCTTTTCTCAACTTCATAAAATCTCAACATGTATCTCTTTTCAGAATAAAGCATGGCTAAGCATGTAACCACTACATTGTTTTCTCTAAGGAAAGTATAGGGTATCCTATTAGGATTTAGCATAGCATAAGTATAAAATTATTTTCATGCATGTTTCAAAATCCACTAAGTATAATGAAAATAGTAGGACTTTTAGATGATAGTGTAACTTGCCTTTTTGGTAGGGAATGGTGGTTCACTCCTTGATCTTGCTAGTCTCACACTTTTCTAATTTCACTACAAGTCAATCAAGCAAACACAATATCAAGTAGCATTCCAAACCAATAATCAATCAAACAATTCCACACACATAAAACAATGGGATCTAAGTCATGCATATAAGCATGAAATGGATGGTTCTATTTGCAAAGATGGTCTCCACTAGGCTTCTAAACTTTGTAAGGTCCAAAGTGGTCATTTACCAAAATGGCAAAGTCTTTTGCAAAAGGGTTTTATCCAAAAACCATTTTCAAACCTTTCATTATTTTATGTGGTGAGAAAATATTTTTATCAAGCAACAACTTTAAGTGGTTCACCAAATAAGTTGTTGTTTCTCAAAACTTGGTGTTTGGGGTTAGTATATTTGGTCCAAAATATTTCCCAAAGTTTTTTACTCAAAATTCATTTTCATAACAAAACCATTATTTTTATTTGGCTAGAAATGGGTTAAACTAATTAATCCATCCTAAACTTTATCAAATTCATTTTTAACTCTATGGGTTGGTTCCTAGGGTCAGTAAGTTCACCACAAACTAATTTGCCAAGGTTTCATTCTCAAAATCATTTTTGAATCATTTTTCTAATCTAAACAAGCATACAAATGTTTCTGCAAAAACAAACCATCTAACAGTTACTATTTACTAAACCAATGGCATGGTTGGCTAGGGCTTGCTCCACTGATTCCAATGATATCAAATTTGTGAATTTTGGACGTGTGGATCCAAAGTTACAAAGGTTTGAAAATTGAATCTATAACAGATTCAAATCTGTTTTTAAAACGAAACCTGGCCACGCGTCGCGTCGTCATTCGCTGGTACCGGTTCGGCCGGATCGCGTAGTTGCAGCCATTGGATCTAATCAGATCGAGCGGCACAGGACGCGTACCCCTTCGCGGTTAAGTGATCTAATCTTGCTCGCCCGATCTAGATCCTACGGCGCTGGTTTGCTTGACCAAATGTGAGCGGCGCCGACGGTGGCTAGCGGCGGCGCACGGCCAGGCGGTGGCGCTACGGCGGTTTCAGGAAGCAAAGAGGTGAGGGGAAGTGCTCACCGAGGTTGCAAGGGAGTGGTGATGCTCGACGTGTGGTTGGCTTGACAAGGCGCCGGGATCGCAGCAATTGCTCGCGGAGTGGAGAAAGATGTCGTGGCTCGTTGTGCCGAGGCGCTGCAGGTCACAAGGGGCAAACCGAGTAGGGTTAGATGCATGGTCGAGGCGAGTGAGGGAGCATGAACGAGGAGGCGGGGCGTCTGGTTTACGGGAGTCGTCGCTGCAGCTTGAAGATGAGACGGCGGCGCCAGAGCTTAGTGAGTCGACGTCAGTGGACGCCAGGTCAAACGAGGGGCACGGACAGATGCGTCAGGAGGTGGGGAAGGTGTGAGATAGGTCGAGGAGGCACGGGGTGGCAGGACACGGCCGGAATTGGAGGTGGAAGCTCGTCGGACCGAAGGTGGTGTGGCAAGAAATGGGGCAGCCTGGGGGCGCGTCGAGGTGGGGCGACAGAGGGGAAATGGAGAGGGGAAGTGGGCGCTTATGTACGCGTGGTTAGGGGCGAGATTAATGCGGCCATTACTCGTGAATTTACGCGCGGATTGAATGACAGAGAACGGCAGCGAGGTTTGGGGAAGAAGGAGTCGCGCGGGTGGAAACGATGACCGAGCTATGGGGCCTGGCTATCAGCGAGGGAACGAGAGGGATAAGAGGGGCCACCAGTCAGCGATTGCGCGGGTTAAAGATTGAGTGTGAAACGTTTTTCTTCGGGAGAGGAAAGCTGGGATGGTTGCTGGGCTTATTGGGCTTGGCCAGTTGGGCTGAGTCCAGATCCTTATTTTTTTCTTCCAAATTGTTTTTCCTTTTCTGTTCTCATTTTCTGTTTTGAAAACCAAACAACAATTCAAACAAACAAAACAAATCAAACAATCATCAAACTTTTCATTTGAATTTGGTTCTGTTTAACACATAAACCAAAATTTAAAAGATAAAAATAAAATAGTTTTATTTTAGGGTCCATTATTAATTAAATAAATAGACCCTGTTTCAATAAATCAAAATAGGATTTGATTTTTATTTTAAACTCCATTTTGAAAACTAAATATTTTCAAACCAAAACAGTAGGTTTTAATTGCGGATATAAAATACTTGGGAAACTTATATTAAATAAATAAGTTTTTATGTTTTGGAAGTAGTAAAACCTTTATTAATAAATCTTGGATATTAAATCCTTATTATTTTATTTAAATAAACCTTTACTATTTTTATCAAAACAAAATGTTTTATCTTTTTAAATCCCTTTAGGATTTTATTTGATCCAACTTGGTTTGAAGTTCCAATTGAATTCAAAAAGTTTCTTCTGGCCCTGAAAATCAAACAAAGTTTTATTTTATTCATTTATTTTTAACATTACAAGATTTGGAAAATCTTGGGATGTGACAGGCTACCACCCTTAAAATAAATCTCGTCCCGAGATTTGGGAAGGCTAGGGTTACAAGTAGGCTCAAAACAACTAGGGTACTACCACCCTTAAAAATTTTCAAACAAAAATTACATATTGTCCTTCTTGGGATCCTGGGAAGGCTTCTCTAGGCAACACTTGCATTGTGTCCTTAGTTCCATGCTTGACTCATGGGCCAAGGTTGAGTTTCTCCATAGGCTTGTTCAACTTGTTCTTCATCTTTTCTGGACAGTTGCTTGCATAATGTCCTGGGTTCTTGCAATTGAAACAGTGGATATCTTTGAGTTCTTTACATGGCTCTTGTGGACAAGTTGCTACATAATGGCCTAGCTCTTTGCAGTTGTTGCACACTACTTGGCCAATCTCCTTATTCTTCGGGTTCTCTGGGCATTCACCGGAATAGTGTCCCATTTCCTTACATTTATGACATTGCACATGGCTTTTGTCCTTCTTTTGCTTCTTGGGTTTCTTTGATCCTTTGAACTGGGTTATCTTGTTTGGAGGTATAAGTGGTCCTTTTCCTTTGTCATCAACTTTCTTGGTAGACTTGGATCCTTCTTGTTTCCTTTGTTCCACAATGGAATAGATGGGGCATTGGATAGGGACCTGGTTGTTTCCTTCACATAGGTAGCAAGTAGCTTGAGAGGTGGGACATTGTCCAACAGGATGTTTCTCTTCACAGTTGGGGCATTGATCTCCATGCTCCCTGGAAGTATGATCCTTGTCTCCACATATAATGCAAGTTGGAGCTCCATCTAGAATAACATTTCTGTCATCCTTGTTGTCACAAACTTTCTTGGAATAGTTTTCTTCCATTTTGATCATTTGATCAGTCACCTTAAGCATCAGTTGGCCTTGAGTTTCCAAAAATCCTTGCAGGGCTGGATCTTCTCCACTAGTGTTAGCTATGAATTTAGCTGTCACTTGGTTCAACTGGTGTTGGGTTGCTATGAGCTCTTTCATGTTGTCCTCTTGGTTGGTGTTGGTGTCATCAACCTTGATGTTGGAGTCTCTTGGAGTAGTCATCTGTTTGGGTTGAATGAGGATGGAATAGGCAAGATATTTCTAAGAATCAATTCCAATCACACACATCACAAATCACACAAGCAATGTGTATGCAACCACAAACAACTTTTCACTCAAACAACAAAGTTCAAGCACATACTTAGGCAACAAAATATTTTTGTTACACCACATAAGTTGGTGGGTTTGACTTAACTAAAATATGGTGGTCCATCTATAGGGTTTACTTGTGATCTCTCCATCATTCTTGGTTGATTTTTCTTACTTAAGATCATGGTTTCTTTGGGAAAACTCCTTGGTTACTAAACTTCAAGTGATGTGGGTTCCTTCTAACTTTTGCATTTCCTTAGTCTCTAAATCTTGAGCAAGATTTCCTTGTCTCACATGTAGTCCTTAGGGATATCCAAGTTGGAAGTCCTTGGTGAATATGCTGAAGATGTTGAAGTCATTAGAGTTGAAGAAGTTGAAGTCATTAGAGTTGAAAGTGTTGAGGAAGTCCTTTGCACATGGTGTAGTCTTTGGCCATGGGGTAGGTTTTTCCATCAAGTTTGAATAGAAGAGCTGTAGAGTTGAAACTAAAATGGTTGAGGAAAGATTTTACAAGTTTGTTTGTAAATAAGTTTTGGTACAAACACAACTCCTATTTCTCCAAGGGGTTTTTGTCCAATCCTAGGTTTATAAATCCTACAGGCAACACAATGCTCTGATACCATCTGTAGAGGGAGTGTCCCAACCTTTATTAACATAAGGTGGTGTCCCCTGTGTTTACAATGCTAGTCCCTAGATCAATAGCTAGCATCCACAGTTAAGATGTAATATCAAGATACAAAGGTCATAATATAACTTTATAACCAGGAATAATATAGTTTTATTACATCATTACATAGCTCACTTGGCTATTACATTACATTGCAGCGGAATAACTATAAGCATGGGGTCCTTCATCTTCAAAGTGCCACAGGCAAATGCTGGTTGTAGACTTTGTAATCCTAATCAATCAATCTTCACTAATTCAATCAAACCTGCAACATTACAAGTTACAGCCACAAGGGCCAATACATTTGAATTGTATTGGAAAGTTTCACTACTATGTTGAACATAAGTGGATCCTATCAATACATGCATATTTGGCTAAGTATGGTTTAAGGCTCATTTGCAGAAAGCAATAATTTATCCTGTCTTTTCAAAATGGTTTTGGTCCTTTGTCAAATCTTTGAAAACTTCTTGGTAAAGTCCAAGGGTTTTAGGTTGTTATCAAAATCTCCTTGAACTACTTGGTAACCCCAAGTGTTCAAGTCTTCAACAAAATCTCTTGAGTTCCTTGGTAACCCCAAGTACATCAAGTTTTAACCAAATCTCTTGAGCTCCTTGGTAACCTCAAGTGCATCAAGTTTTATCAAATCTCTTGAGTTCCTTGGTACCCCCAAGTGCATCAAGTTTTTGTTTTAGAAATTGGAATGTCGAGATTTCCCATAGCTTCAAACTTTAGTTGCTCAGTATTGTCCATAACCGGGGACACGGCTAAGTACTTAGATTTTATTATCTTCTGCAGAAGTTGCACACTTTACCCACATGTAACAATCCCATCTTGTTGCCACCAGTGGCCACTGGATTAGTGCTCACCAAGATGGAGCACTGGCAGATTGAGAATGTGACGAAGTCTTTCCAAAAGGTCCTCCCATACACCATTGCTAGCTTGTCTTCAGCACCCATGAAGGATTCCAGGTCCCCATGTCCAGTAAACTAAAGACAATGCATGGGTCTTCCTAATGTAGTTGACTAAGCCAGAGCCATAATAGCATGTGGTTGCACACGAAAGCCACAATTGGAGAAACATGTTCAATCTCTAAGTTTCCTGGGTGGTTTCCTTTGGAGGACAACACAAAGAGATTGCCATAGACATGGTTCCTTTTGTTGCCACCTTCTCCAAAACTCAAAGTATCCTTGGCCACCCAGGTGGTTCATTGAGTCCTTGTTTTATTATATAAAATCACAAGTCCTTTTCTCAACTTCATAAAATCTCAACATGTATCTCTTTTCAGAATAAAGCATGGCTAAGCATGTAACCACTACATTGTTTTCTCTAAGGAAAGTATAGGGTATCCTATTAGGATTTAGCATAGCATAAGTATAAAATTATTTTCATGCATGTTTCAAAATCCACTAAGTATAATGAAAATAGTAGGACTTTTAGATGATAGTGTAACTTGCCTTTTTGGTAGGGAATGGTGGTTCACTCCTTGATCTTGCTAGTCTCACACTTTTCTAATTTCACTACAAGTCAATCAAGCAAACACAATATCAACTAGCATTCCAAACCAATAATCAATCAAACAATTCCACACACATAAAACAATGGGATCTAAGTCATGCATATAAGCATGCAATGGATGGTTCTATTTGCAAAGATGGTCTCCACTAGGCTTCTAAACTTTGTAAGGTCCAAAGTGGTCATTTACCAAAATGGCAAAGTCTTTTGCAAAAGGGTTTTATCCAAAAACCATTTTCAAACCATTCATTATTTTATGTGGTGAGAAAATATTTTTATCAAGCAACAACTTTAAGTGGTTCACCAAATAAGTTATTGTTTCTCAAAACTTGGTGTTTGGGGTTAGTATATTTGGTCCAAAATATTTCCCATAGTTTTTGTTAGATCCCTCCTTTGTAAAGGAAAAGTATCCCTGTGATTGCAATGCTAGTCCCTGGATCAATGCTAGCATCCACAGTTTAAGATGAAGTACACAGATACAAAGGTCGTTTATTACATTCATTCCAGAGATAAAACATAGCCTTTTACAACTCAGGGCCATAGGCCTAATACAAGAGTTTAAGGAATAAGTAAATAAACATAAGTCTTCATCTTCATGTGCCACAGGCAAGCATGTTGAGTGTAGACTCATGACTCCTATTCATCATCGGAGTAACCTGCAACATCACAAGTTACAGCCACAGAGGGTCAATACTTTGGAATAGTATTGGCAAGTGATACCTTGGTAAATTTTTAAGTGGACTATATTACTATATGCATTTTGGCTAAGTGTAGCTTGGCTTGCTTTGCTTCAAAATAGGTTTTTCCTACTAGTTGAAATCACTAAGTTTTTCTTCTTTGTCAAAAACCTTCCCAAAGAACCACCAATAGACATTGGGGTCCTTCACCCTTGTTCACCCTCAAGTTTTACTTAGAAATTGGAGTGATGAGATTCTTGTAGCTTCCATGTCTTGATGCTCAAGTTGTCCATTGCCATGGACTTGGCTAAGTACTTAGGTTTTCCATCTGCAGAGGTTGTGCACTTTCCCCACCAGACTTGGTTTCCCAATACAGGACCTTTCAGAAGCCTTTCCTTAGTCAAATGGACGCGTTCCAACCTATCAATCCCACTACCACCAACTGTCCATGAGACTAAGTTCTAGCTTCCTATATGATCAAGGCAGAGCCCATTTTGCCAAGTGGCTGCACTATAAGCTTCTCAACACTTGGCCTCCAAATCCCTTTGTGCCTGGGTGGCATACCACAAGTGTGATACACAAGCCAAATCCATGGCCTTGTGTAACCACTCAACACAAACCAATCTTTCCATTCCACCCAGGAGGTTTATTGACTTAGTGGTTTTATTAAGAAAACAAAAGTCTCATGACTTAGAAATATAGTCAATATAGTATGAATAGATTATACCAACCCTTGTTTGCTATTAGCTAGGCTAAGCATGGTATAGTATCATAACATAGGAATTTCCCTAGCAATTCTAGTAACCTACAACTACTTAGGATTTCCCAACTTAGCATTTTGGCAAAAGTAGCATGCAAGACTTAGCAAAAATAACTAATGCTATTACAAAACATAGGAATGAGATATTCATGAAATATCACTTGCCTTGGTAATGGGGAGAGTAGCACTCTTCACAGTCACAATCACTAGCAAAATCTACACAAAATTTGTAGCATACAATTACACACCATTTGTATACAAGCAAAAATATGAATGCATGCATGCAAGAACTACTAAGTGGTGATTTTGAAAACTCTACCAAGCAAGTGTATGATGCAGAAATATAACATGTCACAAAGTTTGCCAATCAAACTTATTTGGCACTAATACAAATTACCAAAATAAATCTATACTCAAAATAGCCTTAAACATGTTTCTGTATAAAAAGCCATTTTAACAGTTACTATTTGTTAAACACATTGGATATTCAGAAAGGTCTTCACTCACTGAATCCAACGGTATAAAGTTTGCAAAAATCCAACGTGTGAATCAAAAGTTATGGTTAGTTGAAATTTAGATCTAAATCAGATTTGAAATTCTAATTTTGATTCAGACCAAGCCACGTGTCGCTAAACTACTGGCGCGTACCGATTCGGTTGGATCGAGCTCTGCGGACCACAGGATCTAAATGAGATCTGGCGGCTCAAACGCGTGCTTACCCCTTCGTTTAAAATCTATCCTAGCCCTACGATACAGATCCAACGGACTCCATCATCCAGCCATTAACTGGCGGCGCTAAACGGCTGCGCGCGGCGGCGACGGTCATACGGTGGCGGCGCTGGCGATACAGGACGCTAGGAGGGTAGGGGAGGTACTCACCGAGACCGCAAAGACGTGGGGATGCTCAACGTGTGGTCAGCTCGCCAAGGGGCGCTCGGTAGTGGCTGAGGGAGCTCGTCGGAGTCGTGCCCGGCGTCAGGTGGTTGTTGTCGGAGTCGTTGCCGAGGTTCCGTGTCGCCCTAACACAAGCCAGAGGGTTTAGGAGACGCGCAAGACCGTGGCGAACAATCTCGTGTGAGTCAGAAGTGAAGGGGCGCAAAGGACTTACTGAATTTGGTCGCCGGAGTCAAGGTTGTCGTCAGATGCTTGCGGTGTCGAGCGGAAACGGCGACCTGGGGCAGTACAGGATAAACCAGTGGGGTCAGGAGGTGCGCAAGGAGGTTGCGAAGCGGCTCGAATGAACCAGAGAGGAAGGGGCGCACGGGGCTCACCGGAATCGATCGTCGGAGTGAGCTCTGTTTGCGGCGGTGTGGGGTTGATTGAGGGCAGCCTGGTGGCGGAGGGGTGGTGCTAAGTGAGGGGAAAGGGTCGCAGAGAGGTGGGGGTTAAGTAGGCGGAGCAGGGGCGAGAATCTCGCGAGCAATCAACGCCAATTAAGCACATTTGCGTCGGGGAGGAAACGGCCACGGCGAGCAGTCCTTCAGCGCGAGATTGACGACGAGTCTGATGTGGCAGTGGGTCTACCTGTCAGCGAATAGAACAGAGAGGGGGTGGGGTCTGGCTGTCAGTGTCTGAACGGGTGTGCTTGCGCGTGAGAGAAGAAAGGAAACGTCCCGGGTGGGCTTGTTGGGCTGGATTCGCTGCTGGGCTGGATTCCTGGCGCGCGGCCTTTTTCTTTTGTTTACTCCTTTTCTTTTTCTATTTCGATTTTCTGAATAGGTTTTCAAATGGTTTCAAGTTCAATTTGAATTCAAATCTTTCTGAGGTTTTGTAGTGGTGAATTGGTCTCAGAAATAGGTCAAAACCCATGGGGTTACTTTGCAAGGGCTTGGTCAAGCTTGGAGAACAAAATAACAGAGACTAGGCATTTGGTTTGGAAATGTTTGAAATAGGGAATTTGAAATTATTTCTAAGTTGAAACTTTGGTCTAAATTCTACACACAAACTTTTCAACAATGAAGGCAAGCAACCAGTTCCTAAACTTTCAAACTTTCAAATGGTGTTGGCCATTTGCATTAAATCTGTCCACATAAAATCATAGCACCATGTGTTTCTGTTTTCTGAAATGAGTTTGAATTCTGATCTCAAATCTATATGCATGGATGAATGATATGCAAGCTTTGAAACTTATGATTTTAAGGATGTTACAAATCTAACCCCCTTAAGATGAATCTCGCCCTCGAGATTCGGATTGGCTAGCAAATAGGTGAGGGTGGTCTTTCCGAAGATCATCTTCTCTTTCCCATGTTGCTTCTTCTTCGGAATGATGATTCCATTGCACTTTGCAAAACTTGATAGTGTTTGTCCTTGTGACTCTTTCTGCGGTCTCAAGAATCTTGATAGGCTTTTCTTCATAGGTGAGATCACTTTCTAGTTGAACTTCTTCCAAAGGTATGGTATCTTTCAAAGAAGATTCTTCCATTTCTGGGTGACATTTCTTAAGCTGACTCACATGAAACACATTATGGACAGCTGACAAAGATTCTGGCAACTCGACTTCATATGCAACTTCTCCCTTGCGACTTAAGATTTTGAATGGTCTAACATATCTTGGTGCCAACTTTCCTTTGACTCCAAATCTTTTCACTCCACGAAGTGGTGATACTCTAAGGTAAGCTCTATCCCCAACTCTACGCTTAGAATCCGCGTAGCTTTTCTGTCGGGACTGTGCTATCTTCAACCTGTCCTTAACCAATTTGACCTTCTCTTCGGCGTCTTTGATAAGATCAGGTCCAAATAAACTTCTTTCTCCCACACCATTCCATAGCAATGGGGTGGTACACTTTCTTCCGTAGAGAAACTCAAATGGTGCCATCCCAATACTAGATTGATAACTGTTATTGTAAGAGAACTCTGCGTAAGGCAGACTTTCATCCCAACTTGCTCCATAGTCTAGGGCACATGCCCTCAACATGTCTTCAAGAATTTGATTTGTCCTTTCTATTTGTCCATCAGTTTGAGGATGAAAAGAAGTGCTGAATTCCAACCTCGTTCCCAAAGATTCATGAAGCTGTCTCCAAAAGTGAGAAGTGAACTGAGTTCCTCTATCAGACACAATACTCTTAGGCACACCGTGAAGACATACGATTCTGCTCATGTAGATTTTGGCTAACTTGGCACTTGTATAGGTTGTCTTCACGGGTATAAAATGAGCCACTTTAGTTAGGCGATCCACTACTACCCATATAGAATCATACCCTGACCTGGTTCTTGGTAATCCGGTAATGAAATCCATACCGATATTTTCCCACTTCCATTCAGGAATAGGCAGTGGTTGAAGCAAACCTGCTGGTTTCTGATGCTCCGCTTTCACTCTGCTACACACATCACACAAAGCAATATGCTCGGCGATGTCCCTTTTGAGATTGTTCCACCAAAATCTTTCTTTCATGTCCATGTACATTTTGGTGTTTCCCGGGTGAATAGAATACGGAGAGTTGTGAGCTTCTTGTAAAATCAGTTTCCGTAACTCCGGATCTTGCGGAACACAAATACGTTTCCCGTGCCATAAAGAACCTTGTTCGTCTTCATGGAAACTTTTAGCTTTCCCTTGGTCAATATTCTTCTTAATCTCCTCAATATCTTTATCAGTCTTTTGAGCTTCTCGAATTTTGTCCAACAAAGTGGGTTGAACCTCTAATGACATGAGATGTCCTTCAGGTACAATCTCCAATCTGAGTTCTTTGAATTACTTACACAAATCATCTGGCAATTCTCCTCTGGTAAGGCCATTCACAAATACTTTATGACTTAGAGCATCTGCTACTACGTTTGCTTTACCGGGGTGGTATTGCAAACTTAAGTCGTAGTCCTTGACAAGTTCTAGCCATCTTCTTTGTCTCATATTGATTTCTTTCTGGGTGAAGATATACTTCAAACTTTTGTGATCGGTGAATACTTCACAATGCTTTCCCAAAAGGTAGTGTCTCCATGTTTTGAGTGCATGGACAACAGCGGCTAACTCTAAATCATGGGTAGGATAGTTTACTTCATGAGTTTTGAGTTGTCTCGAGGCATAAGCCACAACTTTTCCGTCTTGCATAAGTATGGCACCTAATCCTTGATGCGAAGCATCACAATATACTTGGAAATCCTTTTCCAAATCTGGCAGGCACAGAACTGGTGCTGACACAAGTCTCTTCTTTAATTCTTGAAAGCTGAGTTCACAACCTTCAGACCAAGCAAATTTCTTGTCCTTCTTTAACAATTCTGTCATTGACTTGGCTACCTTTGAGAAATTTTCAATGAATCTTCGGTAGTAACCTGCTAAGCCAAGGAAACTACGAACCTCTTTTACGTTCTTAGGAGATTCCCATTCTGTCACAGCTGAAACTTTAGCAGGATCAACTGCTACACCATCCTTTGTCATAACATGGCCAAGAAAACCAACTTCTTCTAACCAAAACTCGCACTTGCTGAATTTGGCATAAAGTTTATGCTCCCTCAGTTTCTCAAGTATCAAGCGTAAGTGTCTTTCATGTTCTTCCTTGCTCTTGGAGTAGACTAAGATGTCATCGATGAAAACGACAACAAACTTGTCAAGAAATTCCATGAACACCTTGTTCATCATATTCATGAAGTATGCTGGAGCGTTGGTTAAACCAAAAGGCATCACAGTGTACTCATACAATCCATACCTTGTGGTGAATGCTGTTTTAGGTATGTCTTGCTCTCTTATCTTGAGTTGGAAATACCCTGACCGGAGATCAATCTTCGAGAACACACATGCTCCTTCTAGCTGATCAAACAAGTCGTTGATTCTTGGTAAAGGATATTTGTTCTTGATGGTTACCTCGTTGAGAGAACGGTAGTCAATGCATAATCTTTGTGTTCTATCCTTCTTTTCTACGAATAAAACTGGAGCTCCCCAAGATGAAGAACTTGGCTGGATGAATCCTTTCTGCAATTGTTCTTCGAGTTGTTTCTTGAGTTCCTTTAGTTCGTCAACTGACATTTTATAAGGTCTCTTTGCTCTTGGTCCAGAACCTGGTACCAAATCTATTATAAACTCCACATCTCTATCTGGTGGCATTCCCGGTAACTCTTCCGGAAACACATCCGGATACTCACACACAATTGGCACAGTGTCCATGCTAACCCCCTTAAGAGAATTTAGCTTACTTCCTTTAGATTCAAAGTTGGATTTGAATTTTATCCTCTTTCCTTCAGGGGTTGTGAGTGTAACTGTACGATTTGCACAATCTAGTACTCCCTCATACTTAGCCATCCAATCCATTCCCAAAATCACATCCAATCCTTGGGAATTCAGGATTATTAGGTTTACTGGAAACTTATGTTTTCCAAACTCTATGACTAAGTCATGACATCCTGAGTTTACTATCATTTCTCCACCAGGAGAACTTACTCTTATAGGACACCCAATGGTTTCTACCGGTAGTTCATTTCTTTCGACAAATGCTTTTGATATGAATGAATGAGATGCACCGGTATCAAAGAGTACAAATGCTGGAATTGAATTGAGTCTGAACTTACCAAAATGACATCAGGCTCCTCATAGACCTCCTCCACATTGATGTGGTTAACCTGTCCTTTCTGAAAAGGATTGGGCTTGTTAGGTCCTTCAGCTTTCTTCTCAGGGCACTCATTAGCATAATGCCCCAGCTTCTTGCATTTGAAGCATTCAACCTGACTGATGTCCTTTTTAGGCTGGTTTCCACTTCCACTTCCACTGTGGTGGCTCTTATATCCACTCTTGTGGTTCTTGTACTTGTCATTGTCATGACTGCGGTGATGCTTGTTGTCATGACGGTTGTGGTTGTGGTGCTTGTTGAATTTCCCATGCTTATGGGATCCTGAGCTGCCACTGTCATCATAGTGAGATCGTTTGTGAGACGATCCCGAGCTGTGCTTGTCGGAGTGTTTCCTCTTCCTACTCTCGACTTGCTTCATTTTACTCTCCAAAATAGCAGCCTTGTCACACAGAGACTGATAAGTTGGAACATATGCCATGCATTGCAGATTCAGTTCATCATTCAAGCCTTCCAGAAACTTTTCCTTTCTTTTGGCATCTGTGTCAACCTCATCCGGTGCATAGCACGCCAGATTGTTGAACTCTTCTATATATTCAGCCACGCTGCGATGGCGCTGCTTCAGGTTGTGAAACTCCTTCTTTTTCAGGCTCATCATTCCTGATGAGATATGAGCAGTACGAAAGCATCTTCAAAGATAGCCCAAGTCACCTCATCAATAGGAGTGGTGATTTGGAAGTTGTCCCACCATGTGGGGGCTGGCCCTTCCAATAGATGTGCTGCAAATTTGACTTTTTCAGCATCCGTGCAGCCCACGGTCACTAAATCCTTGTTCACAGAACATAGCCAGTCATTGGCCACCATGGGATCAGTCGTCCCTGAGAACTTAGCTGGCCTCAAGCGCAGAAATCTGGTGAGCATATCAAAACCCGGAGGGTTGTTGTTGTTGTTGTTGTTATTGTTGTTATTGGGGTTGTTGTTGTTGTTGTTCTGGTTTTGGATGAATGTCGTCATCATTTGCATAAGCTGTGTTTGCGCATTCATCATTTGTTGCATTTCCAGGGTAATGTTGTTGGGGTTGGGGTTTGCGCGACGGGGAGGCATCTGTGTTTTGTTCAAATAGAGATAAGAATGAGATACCCTTACATGATTCATGCACATTACATCACATAAGCAAACACATAGCATGCAACACAAGGATCAAAGTTCAACAACAAGATAACAAAGTCTCAAGGTAAAAACACACAAGTGGCAAGCCATCCACATGTCGGATGGTCCAATAATAAGTTCACAAATAACATGTACGATAATAAAAGATAACCGAGTAGTCAAGTCTACTCATCAGCATCAATCTCCTCCTCGACAAAGGTAAGACCTGCGTTCTCCATCGCGGTCTTGTTCTCCTCAATAGTAGTGGTCAAGGTCTCGATCTTGGTCTTGAGAGCCCTCTTCTGTGAGCGAAATCTCTCAATAACCATCTGCTGCTGCTCTAACTCAAAGTCCTTGGACTTCAGTTCCTCGGTCATGTCTCGGATCTTCTTGTTCCTATCCTGGACACGTTTCTCCTGACTCTTGAACTTACGGTCCTGGGTCTCGAACTTCGCCTCCATCTCCTTGACAATCTCGTCCTGCTGCGCGAAGAGCTTGTCCTTCTCATGGTTGCACTGAGCTCGTCATTACTGAGCATGACATTGGTCCTGTCAGTATCCACGTGCCTAATAAGAGTCTCTAAGTCCTGGAGGTACAGGCGTATCGGCTCTGATGCGGCCCTCGAGTTGTCCTCAAAGTCGATGGACTCTCCGTCATCATCGCGCCTTCCGAAGGCGTGGAAGTGAGTGCCTCTAACCTGTCGGGAGTGACGACCTAATAGACGTCCTATCAGGTCCTGCATGACGACCTCCATGCCTCTCTCCCTGTCATCGTGCATAAGCTTGAAGACGATGGCCTCCGTAGTAGGCTTTGTCTGGCGTCCTGGCTGATTCACCTTGAAGCCCCAGAGGTCCTTCCTCTCGAACTTGGTGAGTGGGTGCACCATGATAGTGGGAAGAGGGAGATTGAGCAAAGTAGTAAGCTCAACGATACGAGGACCAAAACGGGTAACCTGGAACTCCTCAACAGTACTGATGGTAATAGGCATCTATTTATAAGATTGAAAAAGTTAGAACAACACAATTTAAAATAAAACAAGACAAACATTCATACATATCCATGGAACACAAAAAATCACACAAGTCATGCATACATAATTCCATTACATCAATCAAGGTTCAAACTTATTTAAGGTGTCATTTTTTTGGAAAATAAGGTGATAGATTGTGGTCCAACTAACGAAGTGTGCTCACAATCCTATCTCACTAGATCTGGTGGCTAACACAATATTCCTAGAGGCAATCCACCTATCTTGTTCACATGATTCCATCACTAAGTGTATAATATCTCCCATTAATTCTTGGTTGGTGGCTTCCAACTCTTGGGTAAGTTCCTTTTCTTTCTCTAAGTCTTTTTGGAGGTTGAGCATCCTGCACTTGACTCTAGCACTTAGTTCTTTGATGGTCCTCCAAGCTGCATCTCTGGCTGACTCAAAGAATGTGGTGTGCATTACAGTGTTGGTGTACATGCAGAAGCATCTTTCTTTGTGGTTGTCTTCCTTGTTTTTGTACAAGTGAAGTTGCACCCACCAATACTCCACTCCTTCATCCATCACTGGAAAGCCCTTGTACACAGCTGCACCATGTGCTTCCATTGCCACCATGAGGTCCTTGAGAATTTTGGGAAACTCAGTTTCACACTCCAAGGTCATGGTCATGAGTGGTCCCTTCTTCACGGCTTCGTTGATGGAGTTCATCTACAAATAGAGATGAGAATGAGAATATTAGAAAAGTTTACGAGGAGAATAGACAAGTGTAGAAGTAGTTAAAAAATTTCCTTAGTGGTTTCCAATCCTAGGGTCATAATCCTACAGACAACACAGTGCTCTGATACCATCTGTTAGATCCCTCCTTTGTAAAGGAAAAAGGATCCCTGTGATTGCAATGCTAGTCCCTGGATCAATGCTAGCATCCACAATTTAAGATGAAGTACACAGATACAAAGGTCGTTTATTACATTCATTCCAGAGATAAAACATAGCCTTTTACAACTCAGGGCCATAGGCCTAATACAAGAGTTTAAGGAATAAGTAAATAAACATAAGTCTTCATCTTCATGTGCCACAGGCAAGCATGTTGAGTGTAGACTCATGACTCCTATTCATCATCGGAGTAACCTGCAACATCACAAGTTATAGCCACAGAGGGTCAATACTTTGGAATAGTATTGGCAAGTGATACCTTGGTAAATTTTTAAGTGGACTATATTACTATATGCATTTTGGCTAAGTGTAGCTTGGCTTGCTTTGCTTCAAAATAGGTTTTTCCTATTAGTTGAAATCACTAAGTTTTTCTTCTTTGTCAAAAACCTTCCCAAAGAACCACCAATAGACATTGGGGTCCTTCACCCTTGTTCACCCTCAAGTTTTACTTAGAAATTGGAGTGATGAGATTCTTGTAGCTTCCATGTCTTGATGCTCAAGTTGTCCATTGCCATGGACTTGGCTAAGTACTTAGGTTTTCCATCTGCAAAGGTTGTGCACTTTCCCCACCAGACTTGGTTTCCCAATACAGGACCTTTCAGAAGCCTTTCCTTAGTCAAATGGACGCGTTCCAACCTATCAATCCCACTACCACCAACTGTCCATGAGACTAAGTTCTAGCTTCCTATATGATCAAGGCAGAGCCCATTTTGCCAAGTGGCTGCACTATAAGCTTCTCAACACTTGGCCTCCAAATCCCTTTGTGCCTGGGTGGCATACCACAAGTGTGATACACAAGCCAAATCCATGGCCTTGTGTAACCACTCAACACAAACCAATCTTTCCATTCCACCCAGGAGGTTTATTGACTTAGTGGTTTTATTAAGAAAACAAAAGTCTCATGACTTAGAAATATAGTCAATATAGTATGAATAGATTATACCAACCCTTGTTTGCTATTAGCTAGGCTAAGCATGGTATAGTATCATAACATAGGAATTTCCCTAGCAATTCTAGTAACCTACAACTACTTAGGATTTCCCAACTTAGCATTTTGGCAAAAGTAGGATGCAAGACTTAGCAAAAATAACTAATGCTAGTACAAAACATAGGAATGAGATATTCATGAAATATCATTTGCCTTGGTAATGGGGACAGTAGCACTCTTCACAGTCACAATCACTAACAAAATCTACACAAAATTTGTAGCATACAATTACACACCATTTGTATACAAGCAAAAATATGAATGCATGCATGCAAGACCTACTAAGTGGTGATTTTGAAAACTCTACCAAGCAAGTGTATGATGCAGAAATATAACATGTCACAAAGTTTGCCAATCAAACTTATTTGGCACTAATACAAATTACCAAAATAAATCTATACTCAAAATAGCCTTAAACATGTTTCTGTATAAAAAGCCATTTTAACAGTTACTATTTGTTAAACACATTGGATATTCAGAAAGGTCTTGACTCACTGAATCCAACGGTATAAAGTTTGCAAAAATCCAACGTGTGAATCAAAAGTTATGGTTAGTTGAAATTTAGATCTAAATCAGATTTGAAATTCTAATTTTGATTCAGACCAAGCCACGTGTCGCTAAACTACTGGCGCGTACCGATTCGGTTGGATCGAGCTCTGCGGACCGCAGGATCTAAATGAGATCTGGCGGCTCAAACGCGTGCTTACCCCTTCGTTTAAAATCTATCCTAGCCCTACGATACAGATCCAACGGACTCCATCATCCAGCCATTAACTGGCGGCGCTAAACGGCTGCGCGCGGCAGCGACGGTCAGACAGTGGCGGCGCCGGCGATACAGGACGCTAGGAGGGTAGGGGAGGTACTCACCGAGACCGCAAAGACGTGGGGATGCTCAACGTGTGGTCAGCTCGGCAAGGGGCGCTCAGTAGTGGCTGAGGGAGCTCGTCGGAGTCGTGCCCGGCGTCAGGTGGTTGTTGTCGGAGTCGTTGCCGAGGTTCCGCGTCGCCCTAACACAAGCCAGAGGGTTTAGGAGACGCGCAAGACCATGGCAAACAATCTCGTGTGAGTCAGAAGTGAAGGGGCGCAAAGGACTTACGGAATTTGGTCGCCGGAGTCAAGGTTGTCGTCAGATGCTTGTGGTTTCGAGCGGAAACGGCGACCTGGGGCAGTACAGGATAAACCAGTGGGGTCAGGAGGTGCGCAAGGAGGTTGCGAAGCGGCTCGAATGAACCAGAGAGGAAGGGGCGCACGGGGCTCACCGGAATCGATCGTCGGAGTGAGCTCTGTTTGCGGCGGTGTGGGGTTGATTGAGGGCAGCCTGGTGGCGGAGGGGTGGTGCTAAGTGAGGGGAAAGGGCCGCAGAGAGGTGGGGGTTAAGTAGGCGGAGCAGGGGCGAGAATCTCGCGAGCAATCAACGCAAATTAAGCGCATTTGCGTCGGGGAGGAAACGGCCACGGCGAGCAGTTCTTCAGCGCGAGATTGACGACGAGTCTGATGTGGCAGTGGGTCTACCACAATGAATAGAAACGAGAGGGGTGGGGTCTGTCCGAACGAACGGGTGTGCTCAAGGTGAGAGAAGAAAGGAAATGTCCCGGGTGGGCTTGTTGGGCTGGATTCGCTGCTGGGCTGGATTCCTGGCGCGCGGCCTTTTTCTTTTGTTTACTCCTTTTCTTTTCTATTTCGATTTTCTGAATAGGTTTTCAAATGGTTTCAAGTTCAATTTGAATTCAAATCTTTCTGAGGTTTTGTAGTGGTGAATTGGTCTTAGAAATAGGTCAAAACCCATGGGGTTACTTTGCAAGGGCTTGGTCAAGCTTGGAGAACAAAATAACAGAGACTAGGCATTTGGTTTGGAAATGTTTGAAATAGGGAATTTGAAATTATTTCTAAGTTGAAACTTTGGTCTAAATTCTACACACAAACTTTTCAACAATGAAGGCAAGCAACCAGTTCCTAAACTTTCAAACTTTCAGATGGTGTTGGCCATTTGCAATAAATCTGTCCACATAAAATCATAGCACCATGTGTTTCTGTTTTCTGAAATGAGTTTGAATTCTGATCTCAAATCTATATGCATGGATGAATGATATGCAAGCTTTGAAACTTATGATTTTAAGGATGTTACAGTTTTTTACTCAAAATTCATTTCCATAACAAAACCATTATTTTTATTTGGCTAGAAATGGGTTAAACTAATTAATCCATCCTAAACTTTATCAAATTCATTTTTAACTCCATGGGTTGGTTCCTAGGGTCAGTAAGTTCACCACAAACTAATTTGCCAAGGTTTCATTCTCAAAATCATTTTTGAATCATTTTTCTAATCTAAACAAGCATACAAATGTTTCTGTAAAAACAAACCATCTAACAGTTACTATTTACTAAACCAATGGCATGGTTGGCTAGGGCTTGGTCCACTGATTCCAATGATATCAAATTTGCGAATTTTGGACGTGTGGATCCAAAGTTACAAAGGTTTGAAAATTGAATCTATAACAGATTCAAATCTGTTTTTAAAACGAAACCTGGCCACGCGTCGCGTCATCATTCGCTGGTACCGGTTCGGCCAGATCACGTAGTTGCAGCCATTGGATCTAATCAGATTATGCGGCACAGGACGCGTACCCCTTCACGGTTAAGTGATCTAATCTTGCTCGCCCGATCTAGATCCTACGGCGCTGGTTTGCTTGACCAAATGTGAGCGGCGCCGACGGTGGCTAGCGGCGCAAGACGTCAGCGGTGGCGCCTGGCGGTTTCAGGAAGCAAAGAGGTGAGGGGAAGTGCTCACCGAGGTCGCAAGGGAGTGGTGATGCTCGACGTGTGGTTAGCTTGACAAGGGGCGCTCGGGGACTGCAGCAATTGCTCGCCGGAGTGGAGAAAGATGTCAGGTGGCTCTGGTTGCTATCGAGGGCGACGCTGCAGGTCACAAGGGGGCAAACCAAGAGTAGGGTTAGATGCGCATGGTCGAGGCGAGTGAGGGAGCGTGAATGAGGAGGCGCGGGGCGGTCTGGTTTACCTGGGAGTCATCGTCGTAGTTGAAGACAGATGGCGGCGCCGAGCTTGGTCGAGTCGGCCTTGGAGGACGCCATGTCAAACGAGGGGCACGGACAGATGCGTCAGGAGGTGGGGAAGGTGTGAGCTAGGTCGAGGAGGCACGGGGTGGCAGGACACGGCCGGAATTGGAGGTGGAAGCTCGTCGGACCGAAGGTGCTATGGCGAGAAATGGGGCAGCCTGGGGGCGCGTCGAGGTGGGGCGACAGAGGGGAAATGGAGAGGGGAAGTGGGCGCTTATGTACGCGTGGTCAGGTGCGAGATTAACGCGGCCATTACTCGTGAATTTACGCGCGGATTGAATTACAGAGAACGGCAGCGAGGTTTGGGGGAAGAAGGAGTCGCACGGGTGGAAACGATGACTGAGCTGTGGGGCCTGGCTGTCAGCGAGGGAACGAGAGGGAGATTGAGTGCAAAACGTTTTTCTTTGGGAGAGGAAAACTGGGCTGGTTGCTGGGCTTATTGGGCTTGGCCAGTTGGGCTGAGTCCAGATCCTTATTTTTTTCTTCCAAATTGTTTTTCCTTTTCTGTTCTCATTTTCTGTTTTGAAAACCAAACAACAATTCAAACAAACAAAACAAATCAAACAATCATCAAACTTTTCATTTGAATTTGGTTCTGTTTAACACATAAACCAAAATTTAAAAGATAAAAATAAAATAGTTTTATTTTAGGGTCCATTATTAATTAAATAAATAGGCCTTGTTTCAATAAATCAAAATAGGATTTGATTTTTATTTTAAACTCCATTTTGAAAACTAAATATTTTCAAACCAAAACAGTAGGTTTTAATTGGGGATATAAAATACTTGGGAAACTTATATTAAATAAATAAGTTTTTATGTTTTGGAAGTAGTAAAACCTTTATTAATAAATCTTGGATATTAAATCCTTATTATTTTATTTAAATAAACCTTTACTATTTTTATCAAAACAAAATGTTTTATCTTTTTAAATCCCTTTAGGATTTTATTTGATCCAACTTGGTTTGAAGTTCCAATTGAATTCAAAAAGTTTCTTCTCGCCCTGAAAATCAAACAAAGTTTTATTTTATTCATTTATTTTTCACATTACAAGATTTGGAAAATCTTGGGATGTGACAGATATACTCTGGGCCCTCTCGGTGGAATGTCATCCAATTAGCTTGCAAGCATGTGACTGACTCACAAGGGATCACATACCACGGGAACAAGAAAAGAGTACTTATAGGTAACGAGGTTGAACTAGGTATGCAGAGATACAGACGATCAAAACCTCGGATAAGTAAACTATCGTGAGACAAAGGGAAATTGGTATCGTGTGTAAGTGGTTCATTCGATCGCAAAGTAATCGTAGAAATATGTGGGAGCCATATGAATTTCCAGATTCCTCTATTGGTTATTGATCGGAGAAGTGTCTCGATCATGTCCGCATAATTCACGAACCGTAGGGAGACACACTTAAGCATTCGATGTTGTTGAGTATTTATGGAATGATGAGTAAGAGACCGAATGTTGTTCGGAGTCTCGGATGGGATCCGGGATATCACGAGGAGATCCAAAATGGTCCGGAGAATAAGATTCATATAAGGAAAGTCCTGTTTCGGGGTTGGAGAATGATTCCGGTGTTTTCACCGGGAATGTTCTAGAAGGGTCCGGAAGGTCCGGCACTCCGGAGGGGAAGGGTACATGAATGTGTCATAACAAGTTGGAATGGTTGCATCATGTACTAGGGATAAATCAAATCCTAGTTTGAAAAGTCAAACGCCAATTTGAAAAGTCAAACGGCAAGTTTGCTTGGTGGAGGGAGAGTAGGAAACCTACTTAGGGAGGAAGTCCTACTCCCTCCACCCGCCGGCCAAGAAGGAGGAGTTGGAGGAGGACTCCCTCCTCCCAATCGTGCCTCCCTCCCACCTATAAAAGGAGGGGCAGGGGTGCCCCTCTTCCCTACACATCTCTCCTCTAAACCCTAGCCCTAGCCGCGGGCCTCCACCAAGTCGCCGCCGCCCCTAGGGTTTGCCTAGCCGCCGAGTTGCGGCCCTCCCCTTGCTCTAGACGCCAGCCTAGCCCTCTCTCCTTGGTTCCTCTAAACCCTAGATCGCCAAGGCCTCTCTCATAGTCCACCATACTCGCTCCGGCTTAAGGCGAAGCCCTGCGAGATCTCCCCTCTACTTCCGGTACCACGCCGTCGTGCTGCCGGAATCGCGAGGAAAGTGCTACAACCTCCGCCTCTTTGGAACAAGGAGAGGAAGGTCTTCATCGAAAATTTAACGTGTGACCGACTGCGGAAGCGCTGCCGAAACGCAGCGCCGGAAGGATCGTCTACGCGATCTTGAGATCGGAAGTGTACGACTACATCACCCACGAGAATCTGCTCTCGTTAACCGCTTTAGATATTCGAGGGTTAGTATTCTATCGACTCGTTGCTACAATCTAGTAGATAGATCTTGGCTTGATCATAGATTAGATCTTGATTGTGTGTTCATGCGGTAGAATTTTTTTGTTTTCCATGCTACAAACCCCTACAACTCCTGTCTTAGAGATGTTCCTAGAAGTTTAAATCTTGGCTATATTCATTCTTGAATTCAAATATATCCTGATAGCTTAGATCAATGATGTGGTCCTGAGATCTTAGTTGGATCTTTATAGTTTTCTGATTGCTTTTAGTTGTTTAAAACTTCAATGATGGAATCACCCCACTTGGGTGTTTTCTGAGAAGTGGAGTATGAGACAACTCATAAATATTTGTCGAGGCTAGACAGATAGACTATGTGATGGTCTGTTACTACTCACCACACTTGGTTGTTGATGTTGATCTTGTGGCTAGCTTGATCTGGTGCTCCCCTGGTACTTCCAGCTCCTGGGCTTGTCCTTGATCTAGCCCTTCACCTCCTGGTCCTGATGGCTTGATCTTGGTCTCACTATCCACCTGATCTACCCCGTCCTTATGTCACCATTTTGGTGATGTGATCCAGGGTTTTGATCGGTGTGATCTAGCTTGGCTTTGGCTTGGTTTAGCTGGGCTGCTATTCTTGGTGTGTATGAACAAGAAAGTGGTGTGGGGTTGGCTTCCCACGGCTGTGTTGATGGTTTTGTTTGATTGTGCTGTTGTTGTGGTGCTGACAGCACACACCATGCAGTGGCGTGTGTGCTGCCTGTGTGTCAGATGCACAACTTTGGATATGTTCTGAATTTGAAACTTACTTTTATCAGGTTACCTTTTACTTGGCTGGTGAAACTTGACCCTCCTTGTTGTTCATTTGTCTTATTGCTTGAAATTATGAAAGATATATTCTTTCATATTGGTGAAACTTGCCCCTTAAATTACTCAATGATGAAAAAATGAATAAAGGTAACTTCATCAAATCTGAGAGTAAAATAATTCTAATCCTAACTTTCTTTTTCTTTTAAGTTTCTTTTTATTTTGCAGGTACCAGATTTGAATATCAAGACTTTAGTTTAGGTTTTCCTTTTTCTTTATAGAATAGTCACTTGTAATATCTTTATTCTTTTGTAATTTTATTTTTATCCTTTTGTAATAAAGATTGTACTATTATTCAATAAAGAAATATTATTCTTCTATTTATTTACTATTGTAAAGATTGTTGCTCATTTCCATAAGTTACATTTTGTAACTCATTATTGAATGAAATTTTGAAATCGAGATTCTTATACTTAATTGTTTTCTTTATATAAAGTTTGAACTACTAATTATTAACTCTTGACTAAAGTGTACTACTCAGACATAACTTTAAATTCTTTTGAACTATAAATTCAACACTCAAGTTTAAATTCAAATTTAATTTCCCAAAACACATAAGTCCACAAAGATCATATCAAAGTCTATAACAATCATCCTTCAAGACTATACCTAATATCAAAGTATGAAAGAAAGCTTGATCACTTTAGGTTTTTATTTGGCAAAAAAATTACCCACATTTTCACCGATGAATGCATGCAATATCACAAATTCCTATATCTACCCTTCGTTGGTTCCTAAATGCTAGGATGTTACAGACTTCCCCCTTAAATTGAACTTCGTCCCGAAGTTTGTTGAGATGTACCTGAATTTCTGGATAGGCTTTTCTTAAATCCTCTTCTTTCTCCCAGGTGGCTTCCCTTTCAGGGTGATGTTCCCACTGTACCTTGCAATATTTGATTGCCCTATTCCTCAACATTTTCCAGTTTTCTTCCAAAATTTTACAGGGCTTTTCAACATAGGTCAAGTCTGCTTATAGTTCTATCTCCTGATGTGGATTGCATCATCCGAAACTTTCAAACATTTACGAAGTTGTGACACATGGAAAACATTATGCACTTGAGCCAATCTTGATGGTAACTCTAAAGCATAAGCTATAGTTATGTTCTGACTCAGTATCTTGAATGGTCCGATGTATCTTGGACTCAATTTTCCTTTAACTCCGAACCTTTTCACCCCTTTCATTGGACTTACTTTCAAATATACCATATCTCCCACTTCTGGATGCCAAGATCTTCGACTTTGATCAGCATAACTTTTCTGCCTACTCTGAGCTATTTTCAGTCTATCCTTGATCCTATCAATGATATCTTGTTTTTCCTGAATATAGTCTAGTGCAAATTCTTTGCTGCTTCCAGGCTCATACCAACATATTGGTGATCTACACTTCCTTCCATACAGAACCTGATATGGATTTGCCTTCACTCTACTCTGATAGCTATTATTGTAGGAAAATTCTGCCAATGGTAGATGATCTTCCCATGTACCTCCAAAATCTAGTGCACAAGCTCTTAACATGTCTTCTAGTATCTGATTTGTTCTTTCTATTTGACCTCCTGTCTTTGGATGATAGGTTGTGCTAAAATCTAACTTTGAACCAAGTGCTTCATGCAATTGCTTCCAAAATGTTGAAGTAAACACTGATCCCCTATCAGTTACGATCTTTTTGGGCACTCCATGCTTACTTACTATCTCTTTGATGTAAACTTCTACTAACTTCTCGGCATTATCTTTCTGATTTACCAGAATAAAATGTGCACTTTTAGTGAGTCTGTCCATAATTACCCATATCATATCCTTCCGTTTAGGTGTCATGGGCAATCCTGTGATGAAGTCCATACCTATTTCCTCCCACTTCTATTCGGGAATTTCCAAAGGTTGTAATGGTCCTGCTGGACTTTGATGTTCAGCCTTAACCCTTTGGCAAGTATGGCATTCTAATACATATTTAGCAATGTCCCTTTTCATGTTATTCCACCAGAATAGTTCTTTCAAGTCCATATACATCTTAGTACTTCCTGGATGTATAGAATATGGTGTTTCATGTGCTTCCCTGAGTATGACATCACGAATCTCAGTCACATTAGGAACACAAAGACGGTCTTGAAACCATAAAGACTCATAATCTCCAAGGCGAAAAACTGATTTTTGCCCTTGAGATATCCTCCGAATTTCCTCAGCAATGAAAGGATCTTCTGCTTGATGTATAAAAATTTCGTGCTTAAGATCACTGTCCTGCTCTGCAACTACCTAAATAGTAGCTAATCCTCCAAGAACCTCTGTTCTAATGAATTGCAGCTCTAATCTTTCCAAGTCCATTTGTAACTCTTTTGGTAGCTCCCGATTTCTAGGCGGAATGTCTGTACTCTTTCTGCTTAAAGCATCAGCTACAACATTTGCTTTCCCTAGAGTATAGTTGATTGTTAAATCATAATATTTGATTAGTTCCAACCAACACTTTTGTCTCATATTCAATTCCTTTTGGGTGAAGAAATATTTGAGACTTTTATGGTCAGTGTATAACTCACATCTGGCTCCATAAAGAAAATGCCTCCATCCTTTCAGTGCAAAGACTACTGCTGCTAACTCTAAATCATGAGTTGGATAATTGACTTCATGTGGTTTCAGTTGTCTTGAACCATAAGAAATCACCTTCCGATCTTGCATGTAACACCACGGTTCTGAAAAGACCGTAGCTTCTATGTGACATGCCAACCCCTGGATCGGTTCATTGGCCCACAACAGAATAAGATGAATAACATAGCAAAATATCCATGTATCATAAATAACGAAGATCTAGAGTACCATTATTACAATAAAAGCTTAGCTCAAGGCTAGCTCAAATTATTCAGGTAGCAACATAAATAAAGCAAATCCTCCATTCTTCAAATTGCCCACAAGTGAACAAGTGCCGAGTGGAGTACCGTGGCCTATATCGATTACTCAGAATCGGAATATCCTGCAACATGAAACGTAGCAGCCCCGAAGGGTCAATACATGGAATGTATGGCAAGTAGAGCTAGTAAAGGAGACAATAGTGCTAACATCTACATGCATATTTGGCAATTGGAGTTGTGTCTGGCTTGCAGTTGCAAATACCTTTGTCCTACTTTCATAAACAAGTTTTGATTTTCTTTGAAAAGATCCCAATTAAGTTAACCCAACAATATTAAAGCAATTATGAAGTTAGAATGAGCGAGAAACATGTCATGGAATCAATATCAAGCAACTCAGATGTCCATAACCGGGGACACGGCTAATCGATTAGATTATACACCCTGCAGGGGTTAGTACACTTTACCCATGTGACTTGGCCAGTACCCTGCCATCACTCATCACTCATTGTGGGTGATGATAGGGATAAGTCCAAGAAGAGACTGTTCGGGAAGTAGCTTCCCAATCCCGACGCGCACCGGTCCAACCTACCAAAATTCTACATCTCTGGATACACGGGTTCGAGTCACCACAACCTACTAAGTCCAACCAACTGCCCATTCCATTATTGGCACATGGTTGTACACGTAAGCTACAGAATAAAGAAGCCAATCATTTTCTCTTGATACCTGGGTGCCTTTCCGCAATGAAACCACCAAAATTTATCAATCCCATCACACCCAGGAGATTCATTGATTAAGTTGTTTTAGTTTTCGCAAACCAACACATTTAGAGGCAAACTTCAGTGATGTAACCCAGCCCTCATTCATCATAGCATGGCTAAGCACATCTACCAACGGTGGTTCATCTACAAGGAAAGCCCTACCACATAATAGGACATAGCATAGCGATAGTATCATCCTACACATGCGTCTATAAAATACACGACAATGCATTGAAAATAGTAGGACAATATCATGAACAAAATATCATCTACTTGCCTTGTTTGTAGCGGTCGGAAGAACAATCCACACACGAGCAAGCATTGCACTCGTCACAATCTACACGATACAATTGCAATCATAAACAAACAATCCACAAGCATATGCAACAAAGATGATGCATGAATGCATGCATGACAAGTGGATTGATGCTACAGCAGCACCACATAATCCTATTTAGTAAATCTACTGATTGCATGCATGGAAAATAGTTTTAGCGCAAGGAAAACTATTATGCAAAATATAATGCTCAAAACTAGAGCTAGAACACAAATAATTCACTACCGGTAGTATACTGTTTGTAAAATCTTGGGAAAACTCTACTGGATAGGTAATGCTATTTAGGAACAGTACCAATTGGAATTACTCAAAAAGGAATTATAAAACTCCCTGAGTAATTAAAATACTGCAGAAGGCCACTAAACAGTTTCTGCAATAGTTTTTACTGTAAGCCTATCTTTTTAATTCCCCTTGAGATTCCCCTTGTTCTACTGAATCCAGGGACATATTATATGCAATTTTTGGAGTTACAGATCTTTTTCTACGAATTAATTACTCCCAAAAGGCCATTAACTCTTTTAATTAAACTGGACAAAATCTTGCTGCAAAAGTGTGAAACAATGGTACAGCAAGATTCTACACGACTTACTGAATCTACACATATTTTATTTGCAATTTTTGGCCTAGTAGATTAATTACTACGCAATTTACAAGATTCTACAAAATTCCTGCCAAATAAATCAATTTAGGAAATTACCCAGTCAACTTTGACTGTTGACTGGCCCACGTGGCGGCTGACTGGGCGCTGACTGGGCAGTTGACCAGTCAACGCCTGGGGCTGACCGGTCAACGGCCGATCTGGGCCGTTGGCATGAATCGTCTTGGCGGAAGGGGTGGCGGCAGCTCACCTGGCGTCGTGGCGAGGTCCTTGGCTGGCGGCGAGAGCTCGGCGGCATGGCGCGGCGTCGGGTTGGTGGGGTCTGCGTCAGCGCGGGCAGTGGAGGCGGCGTCGGCCTCGGGCTTGGGCGGCGGCGGCTCGGGGCGGGTCGTCGTCGGCGCGGCCTGCAGGGAGGAGGAGGCGGCGGGTCAGGCGGCGAGGTCGCGGGCGAGGCGGCGGGTCGCGGGCGAGGCGGCGAGGTCGCGGGAGAGGCGGCAGCGGCGGTCTCACCTGGCGGCGGAGGCGGCGAGACGGCGAGGCGGCGGCGGCTGCGTGATGCGAGCGTGGCGGCGGGGTCGGGAGTAGCAGGGGGGCGTGCGCGGGGAGATTAAGAGGAGGGGGGTCGCGCGGAGTTGGAGGCGGACATGGCGGTAGGGCGGTTGCGGAGACGGGGCCGGTCACGGCGGCGATGTCGGCGCCGACAGGTGGGCCCCATGGCGTCGTGTGGCGGTGGTCCACTGGGCTGTGGCGTCTGGCTGGTACATGGCTGGCTGGGGCGGGGGCTGGGCCCCACAAGAAATGGCGCGGAACTGCCCCTTTTTTTTTCCCTTTTTCCAATTTCCTATTTAGTAAAATCTCCGTAACTTTTTCATACGAGCTCCGAATCGAACGATTCTTGTTTCTAAATTTTTCTAAAATCTAGGAGATCAATATAGGGCCAAGTGGTGAGTAAAACCACTAGTTTACAAGGGTGGAAAACCCAAGTCCTAGCAAAACCTCCCGTAGGAGCATTTTAGTAAAGTAAGGTAGGATTTTGAAAATAGCATTTTGTCGAATCATTTCAATCGATGGTTTTGCATGGAAGAACATGATGCAATGATATGAATGATATGCAGAACAAAATCTAAAATTTGGGATGTGACATTGCATTAACACACAGCCCAAACCTTCTTTAGATGCATCACAGTATACTGTAAAGTCTTTCCCTGTTTCAGGTACTGCTAAGATTGGAGCTGTGGTTAACCTGGTCTTCAACTCCTAAAAACTTGCTTCACACTTTTCATCCCAATTGAATGGTGTATTCTTTTTTAGCAATTTGGTCATTGATCAAGCTATTTTGGAGAAACCTTCAATGAATCTCTGATAATAACCAACCATTCCTAAGAAACCTCGAATTTTCTTCACATTGGTTGGTGCAGTCCACTCTAGTACTGACTGAACTTTAGATGGATTTACAGCAATTAAATCCTTACTGATCACATGGCCGAGGAATTCTACCTCATCTGGCCAAAATTCACACTTACTGAACTTAGCATAAAGTTTATGTTCCCTTAGTGTCTGCAATGCTATTCTCAAATGATCAGCATGCTTTTCCTTATCTTTGGAATATATCATAATATCATCAATAAAAACTATTACGAACTTATCCAGATATGGCATGAAGATTTTGTTCATCAGATTCATGAATATTGCTGGTGCATTGGTCAAACCAAATGGTACTACCAGATACTCATGGTGTCCATATCTTGAGACAAATGTTGTCTTTAGAACATCTCCCAGTTTGATTTTTATTTGATGGTATCCAGATCTTAAGTCGATATTTGAAAATACTCCGGCTCCTTTCACTTGATCAAACAAATCTTGGATCCTTGGTAAAGGATACTTATTCTTGATAGTAACGTTGTTTAGATTTCTATAATCTCCACACATCCTTCTACCACCATCCCTCTTATCCACAAATATTACTGGTGTTCCCCATGGAGATACACTTTCCTGAATAAACCCTTTTCTGGCTAACTCATCAATTTTCTCTTTGAGTTCTTTTAATTCTTTTGGTCCCATCTTATATGGTGCTTGAGCTATTGGTGCCGTACCGGGAATTAGATCAATAGTGAAATCTATCTCCCGATCTAGTGGCATTCCAGGTAGCTCTGCTGGAAAAACATCTTGAAATTCATTTACTATAGGAATATCTTCCAATTTGACCTATTTCATCGAGTTCAACTGCAGATCCACCATGATATGACTATGTTTATCTGCTTGGTAAACTATCCTTGCTCCACTTGGAGTTTTTATTGAGACAGTTTTCTCCTCACAATTTATCTGAGCCCCATGCTCCATCATCCAGTCCACGCCCAGCACTACTGCAATTCCCTTCAAAGGAATCACATAAAGGTCTGCAAAGTACGTACAACCATAGATCGAGATAACCTGATCTTGTTTAATGTGGCGTACAATCACATTTCCCCCTGCCGTAACTACGGTCATAGGGTTTTCTAACGTTGTCCTTCTAATCCCGAACTTATCACAGAATTCTTCAGAAATGAATGAAGTAGTTGCACCAGTATCAAATAGAACTTTGTCGGGATTGGTAAGGATATTGAGCATACCTATCACTGCATGCTCTGAATTATCCACCTCCTCGAGGGTTGCACAGTTCAGTTTCCCGGTAGGTATGTTCCTCTTGCCATTGTTGTTCTTGCCATTATTTCCTCCTTTATTGGGTTGTCCATTTCCTCCACTGGCTTGTCCTCCTCCCTTTGTAGGCCAACCTCCTGGTGGTTTGCTCGGACAATCGGGCTTCATATGCTCCTTCTGACCACAACTGTAACATATCACTACAGGCTTTTTGCATTCCCTCTAGAAATGCCCTGGAATTCCACAATTGTTACAAATAACATTCCTTCTGGGATTGGATTGATTTCCACCACTGCCCTTGTTATTGTTATTGTTACCATAGTTCTTGTTCTGGGGTTTGAACTCCAGATTGGGTTTAGGTTTACTTGCCTGAATTCTCTTGGTTTCCTTCTTGGCTCTCTTCCTCCTATCCTCTTGGACATTCTTGTAGTCATCTTCGAAAGTGATAGCTGCATCCAGCAACTGCTAATAAGTTTGCTTATTAGCTAACCTTAGCTGCATTTTCACAAATGGATTTAACCCATGCAGGAAACGCTTCTTCCGCTTCTCTTCCGTGTTAACATCCTCCTCAGCATAGCGAGACAGTTGGCTAAACTCCCAGATATACTTCATGACAGTAGTATATCCCTGCTGAAGGTCCTCAAATTCTCTCCGCTTCAACTCCATAACACTCTCCAGAACATGATATTCATGGAATCTCTGCTTGAACTCCACCCAGGTGAACTCCCTTCCTAGTTGTTGCATGGCCAACTGATTCTCCCACCATGATGCTGCAGGTCCAGTCAGAAGATGAGTTGCATACCTCAATTTCTCCTCATCATTGCAACCTATAGTCTTCAGCTTTCTTTCTGTATCTGCTAGCCAATCTTCTGCATCCATTGGTTCAGGAGCTGATGCAAAAGGTAACGACCTTGCATTCTGGAAGTCAGATAGACTCACTCCTCCACCTTCAGGTGCCCTTTGATTTGCTCGTCCCAGCCACTCCTCCATGAACTTGTTCTGGGTCTCTTGCATCATTTGCATGCACTGCATAAAGTTCTGCTCCATTAACAGCCTCATTGGTGGTGGTGGTAATGCCCTTGATTTGTTGCATCTGCATCGGCCTTCTCTTTGGCCTCACGTTCCATTCTCTGCTGTTCAGCTTCGGTTTCTACACCCATATCCATGACCATCTAGTCCTGCAACATAAAGCGAATACTCATAATTACATCATGCACATGTGTTCTAAGCTCGACTTTACGCATAGAACTAGTCACACAATGAAGATCCAAAGAAAATCCAAATATGCATTTCACATATTATACATAATATCATAATAATACAAAGTCATTACAACATATACCATATAGGTATAATCACAACACTACCTCATTTATCTAACTATCTTATTTCTTGGAGTACAATACACGGTACTTGATACCTCTAACTAGTTGCCTACCTCTAGTAGTAACTACGCTCATCATACATGCCTCATGTCCAACCGTGATGACGTGTCATTTGTCGCATAGTTTGTGGAACAAATGGCCTTCCAGAAGGAACATACTCAGTATCTGAAGTATCAGGACTTGAGTCATTACTCAACTTGAGTGCATTGACTCCCTCCAGCTCAGCAGAAAAGTCTTCATAAACATATTCAACATTATCTCCCGCTTGCATCTCCTGAGCTTCATTCCTTGAGTTGTCAATAGGATACGCAGATCATGCTGCTTCCCAGGTGCTCCTTTGGGCAAGATAGTTAAACACTGGATAATGTATATTCCCTGGGTTTGTACAAGATGTTGATGATTCAAACACTCTCTCCTCAGGATCTTCTTCTTCATCATGATTATCTATCGACATAGAATTTCTACTACTGTTACTAGGGTTAATTCCTGCACCCATCCAGCTAGATTGTCCAACATTTCAGTCAGAACCATCTGTGGACATCTGGTGTTCATGAGATCCTTCATATGATCCCCTTCTCCTACCATCATAATTCTCAATAGGAAGTTCTGAATCAGAACCATCCTCTGAACCCTATGGTACTGCATACCTCATATCCATAGTAGGATCATGTATAGGTTCAGGACTTGGTGAATAAGGATATGGTATAAAAGATTCAGGATCTATAGGTATATCCTTAAAGATAGGTGTTGCACTACTACTTGCTTCCTTCTCCAACTGGATTGCTAACTACTTCCTCCTTTCCGGATCATTTAGATCCTCTAACATGTCATTTTTATCTTCGACAATCACTTGATGTGTCTTATAAAAAGTCGCAAGAGTGTTCGGTATCTATCCATAAACTTGGATGCTAACTTGGGATGCTTCTTAACCAAAGTAAGATGATCCGGTATAGGCTCCGAGTCTATAGAATCATGAGGTATCACAGAAAATGTGCTACCCTCTAACTCCTTGGCTTTATGCTCCCGGATATTAGCTATCACCTCCACAACAGCAACATGATATGCTGCTAAGTGACTCCTACCTTCACCTATAGGTAGATCGTGATATAATCCAAGCTCCTATGGGAGTTGGATACTCACACGATACTTGGATAACATGCGACCATCATAATAGGTTATGGTGTTCACTAGAATTCTAGTTGGACTGTGAATGATCCTTGATAATCATCAAGAGTCTCCTCTTTCCTTACAAAGTCTGTTTTGGAAACTTTGGTGCCATAGCTCTGTATATCAGAAAAATAATTTTGATTACTAACCAATAATATATTGCATCATAACAAAGAATTATCGCACTAAAACATATAACGGAATATTCTCATTTGAATACCCATTATATTACTTTTAGAGAATTCTTTATCGTTGCTACACTCTCCTATAGGTAATACCCTTTACTAGGTTTCCAACCTAAGGTCAAATCAATTTGCTCTAATACCAACTGTGGTGACCCAGCATACCACTGCATGTGTAGTACACTATAGTCGTTGACATGACATCCATAGAACACCATTCTGTAAATATCACATCCCTCGGAGTGGTACAACAGAAACATTGTGGGTACATATTACAAAAATTCACACATTATTATTCTTACAATACCAAAAGTTCAAGACTTCAAAAGGATTCAACTTACAAACCGAAATATAAAGTGTTTCAGCGGAATTTAAAAGTAGCAACTCCAACTAGGAGTTGATCTCTACATCTTATTCTATAGAGTTCGTGCTGCTCGGCTCCGTTGGTTACAATTAACTAGGATACTTAGTTGGACTCGTTATCATCGACACCATAGCGGATTTCGTAATCCACTCCTTCAACACCTCCTGACAGGTCAGGCTCCTCGTAGAACACATCTTCTTGACATTCAGCTGCATACATTGGCACGTCTTTGGGATCCTCAGAGTCTAAGCAAGGGATCAAAGGAAAGGATGAGTAACAGCGTTACCCAACAAGTTCATTATATGCAAGGTGGGAAGTTTGATTCTCTAACCACCACCTCGGACTATAAGTCCTTGGTACTATGCAGATTTTGTAAATCTTTCTTCAGAGATTGATTTTATTATGAAAATCTATGACCATCAGCCTTCACAGGTTGACCAGAACTTTCATGGAGTTCCTTTCCTGCCGCGTTCGTAGATCCTTCCCGGAACAGGGAGTAACAAGTTACAATTCTTACACTCTGCAGAGGTGCGCTACTTTACCCATGAGAGATCAACTCCTTGTTGCCCCGCCCGGCGTACTTTCCCGTCCACAATTCCATGATGTGGGGCCTAGTATCTGGTCCAAGCCAATCACTGCCCCCTTCGCGACCTCGCATGCCTCCTTGGTGTACACCATGCCCACATATTGAATTACGGCAATGGTTTGTACAAACCGTTAGATGCCAGAACTATCGTGGGACGATGAGGGTTCCCACCCATATGCTGCATATCCTCTATGAATTACCAATTAATATGCACGCTAAGAGGATAACAGACACGACCTGCACATCCGGCTTCATGCGAGAGTAAGAACATACAGCTGACTTCTCTCTCCCATTCCAAATCTCATGGCTAACGCGTAATATACAGCGCTAGAATCACTGATGTCAGAGGTTATTAAGTCCCTAATTGATCATCATTGTTTCAAATAGAACCCTAAGTTCTATTTCTCCATTATATCATCACTTAGGACGATATCTATGATTTCTTTATTTGTGAAAATATTATTTTCTTTCTTTGGAGTATATATGATAACTCACAATTTGCAAATACTTTGGTAAAGACTCTTCAAAAGATATGAGCAAGTGATGAACTTGCCTTGTGATGGCAAGGTAGTGAAGTCTGATGCTTGCACTAGACCTTGAGCTTCTATGTCTACAAAAACATCATTATTGCCCGGTAAGGACAATATTTAAAGAAGCAAAATGATTATGCAAAGTAATGTAATGCATCATTTAGCTTTATATGTATTTTCCCCCATTTATTTGAATTATAAAAATTCTTTTAATAATAAAGAATTTATAAATATTAATTTTTAATATTTATTGGATATTGTATTCTTTTATTTTATATCAATTTATTTGTATTTTATTTAATTAATAATTCCTTTAAGAATTATCATTAAATACCAAAAATTGATATTAAATATTTGTTTAGTATTTTTTAAAATACTACAATATTAATATATAATGAAAGTGATTTTTTTTATTTTTATCATCATTCAATAATTTTATAAAATTCCATAAGGAATATATAAATTACAAAATTCTTAATAAAATTTATATTTCTAAAATTTTATCTCTTAATTTATTTGGATAGTTTGGATTATTGTGAATCCAAAAATATTTTATTTATAATTTTTGGACCTTTATTTTATTTTCTAGTATTTATTTAAGTTCAGGGGCATTTTAGTCATTTCCAATTATTAAAACAGGTTCTAAAAGATTTGGGCTGATTGTTTGGGTTTATTGGGCCCTTGTGGCCTAGTAGGGCAAAGTCAAAACAATACCCCGAAGGGGTATTGGCCCAACCCAGCCCAACAGTCTCTGTCTCTTCCTCGAGCTCACCACCAGCGATTCACGCCGCCGTGGACCTCCTTGGCCGTCGCCGTGGTGCAGGATGAGGTCGTCGGCCCCGCTCTACCCTCCTGTCCAATTGGATTTGGACTTGGAGCCCTCCTGTGACCAGATCGATGCCGTTCCGAACCCTAGGGTTTGGGGTTGGCGTTGGTGCTGACGCCACCGCTGCTGTCGTGTGTCGTGGGGATGCTCCTCGCCCCAGGCATGGCTATGGTCGCCGTCGTGGCATTGTGTGGGTCGCAGCACCCCCTTGGGGTGCTCCCTGTGTCATCGTGGTCGTCGGCCCCCTCTGCTTCCTCTTCTAATCTACAGCGATGACCTTTGGTAAGTTGTTCCTCTACCTCTCGTGCTCTCTGTGCTAGGCCATCCCATGCTAGATGTTGGTAGTGGCCTTTCCTGGTTAGTGTCCTATTTTGATTAAGATGGTTTGTTCTACTTAGGGTTCATACCCCTCTATGAATTAGATATCTGATGGATTGGATCAAGTTTTGATGGTCCCTAAGCATGCTAAGTGGTTGTTAGTTGTGGCTTGCTGCTTATGATTAACTGTGGTGATGCTAGTGGTTTACGAGATGATTCTATGGATTAATTTTTATATGATTCAGATAGTAAAGTTGCTCTAGAAGCAATACTTGGGAAATCTAGTGGTTTAATAACTCACCACTGTCATTACTTGGTTAATGACAGTGAGTGTTGTGTGATGAAGTCACTGTATTAGTACTGTTGGCTCATATATAGCTTGAGATCAAAATGGTCTCTTACAGTGAAGATTTGTATATGAATATTTCTGGTTATGATTCCTGTGATTAAGAATAGGAAAATGATTTATAGTTGGTTGGTTGTATCTGTGAAGATTGGATGCTTAACCTGCTTAGTTTAGAACTGTTCTTGTGACACCATCCTTGTATGGCACACAAGATTAGATTCTATTACTTGGTTTGGTCTTATTCAAGCTTAAAATTGGCTTGGAATTATAGATAAGTGGAATTCTCTTTCCTTGCATCCCTAGAACCCATGATGTTGGTCTAAGGTTTAGGGATTAAACCTTTATCTTGGTGTTTCTCATGGATTAGTTCTGGTAGTGATACCAGCTATTGTTTCTTGAATCAAAGTTGGGGGAAAAATGATTGTAGGCTTGATAACTTATATAGATCCATAAGATTAAATTCTAAGGTGCTACTCCTGTCTTAGAGATGTGCCTAGAAGTTTAAATCTTGGCTATATTCATTCTTGAATTCAAATATAGCTTGATAGCTTAGATCAATGATGTTGTCCTGAGATCTTAGTTGGAAATTTATAGTTTTCTGATTGCTTTTAGTTGTTTAAAACTTCAATGATGGAATCACCCCACTTGGGTGTTTTTATTAGAAGTGGAGTATGAGACAACTCATAAATATTTGTCTAGCCCAGACAGGTAGATTATGTGATGGTCTGTTACTACTCACCACACTTGTTTGTTGATGTTGATCGTGTGGCTAGCTTGATCTGGTGCTCCCCTGGTACTTCCAGCTCCTAGGCTTGTCCTTGATCTAGCCCTTCACCTCCTGGTCCTGATGGCTTGATCTTGGTCTTGCTATCCACCTGATCTACCCCCTCCTTATGTCACCATTTTGGTGATGTGATCCAGGGTTTTGATTGGTGTGATCTAGCTTGGCTTTGGCTTGGTTTAGCTGGGCTGCTGTTCTTGGTGTGTATGAACAAGAAAGTGGTGTGGGGTTGGCTTCCCACGGCTGTGTTGATGGTTTTGTTTGATTGTGCTGCCGTTGTGGTGCTGACATCACACACCATGCAGTGGTGTGTGTGTTGCCTGTGTGTCTGCTGCACAACTTGTGGATATGTTCTGAATTTGGAAGTTACTTTTATCAGGTTACCTTTTACTTGGCTGGTGAAACTTGCCCCTCCTTGCTATTCATTTGTCTTATGGATTGAAATTATGAAAGATATATTCTTTCATATTGGTGAAACTTGCCCCTTAAATTACTCAATAATGAAAAAATGAACAGTGCACTTCACTGTTGTAACACCCCAGTTTTAGTAAATCTATATTTAGGGTTTTGATTGTGCATTGCATGAGCATCATCCTTTAAATTGTGCATTGAAGAAAATAAATCAAACCCCAAACCCTAGTTATACCCTCTCTTTGAAATGCATTCAAAAGGTTTTGAAGAATTTGAAAACTACCAAATTTATTGAAGCCCAAATGGACTAATAGGGCTCCACAGTATTTTAAATGTTTTACAAACCCTCTGGTAATTTTTGAATGATTCAAAACATTTTGGAAATTCAAATACAAAGAGAAAAACACAAATCAGGAAAAGAGAAATGTTTTTTTAGAAAACAAATAGCAGCCAACACTCCCTAGGCCAAGCCCATATCTCCCTTTCCCTTTTCTCTGCACGCGAGCAGTAGCTAGTGGCCTAGCAGCCGGCCCACGCCAGCCCGCCGCCGGCCCGTACCCTTTCGGTGCCTTTCTCTTTTCTTCTTCCTTGGCCAGAAGGACACCACGAGCTGTTGCATGCCATCGCCGGGTTCGTCGTCCGCCACATCGCCGTCGCCGCCCCTAGACACGGGGATAAGGTCGCTAGTGTTCCCCTCTCTCCCCATACCCATTTCTCCCCATATCGTGCTCTCTGTCGATTTCCCCCAAATTGCCCAAACCCTAGCTCTCTGACCTCGCCGTCCACCGTTGCTCCTGACCTCCCCGAGCCAAGAGGAGATGCCCTGGAGCTTCGCCGTGATGCCCTACGTTTCCCCCATGAAGGAATCGAGCTAGGAAAGCCCCAACCGACGCCATCGTGGTCATCTGCCCGAGCTCCGGCCGCCATGTGCATCACCAATTCCGGCACCGACTGACCTTGCCTCGTCTCTTCGACACCTCTGACAGCCTCCTAGTGATCCCGTGGTCCTAAAGGACCTCTCCGTTTCATTTTCCCCTCTTTGTATCATCACCATGCCGTGCACCGCCCGACACCGCCGCAGTACAAGGTCAACGGTGACCAAATCCGGGCGGCGCCACCTCTAATCGAACCGCCTTGCTCCCCTCTCTCCAATGGACCCCACCCCGTAGCCCCGCATAGTCCCTAGAGCCATGCCCTAGCTCGATTTGGGAGCAATGGCATCGCTAACGTCATCATGACGTCAGGCTGATGTCATTTACCTTTTTCCTTTTATTTAATTGTTTTATTAATTGAAAATGCTGACAGGTGGATCCCTATTGTCAGATATTTATTCTTTTCCACAATTGTTTTCTGAAATGAATAAATATATGACATGTGGGTCCAGGTTATAAAATAATTATATAACCTAAAATGTTTAATCGATTTAAAAATGATTTAAAATGAATTAAAATTGGAGAAATTCATAACTCATTCATAATAAGTAAGAAAAATACAAATAATATATCAAATTGTTCAGAAAAATGAAACCTATCTAAATAAGTTATAATCATGCATTGTTCAACAACTTAAATGACAAGTTTAATTAGAGAACAAAATCAACCCCTCTCAGGTGATTCCGGAGTTTCCTCGAGTTAGGGTTTTCACCCCCTCGGAACTGAAGGGTTTCGCAGCATAGTAAATCAAAAAAATTCCTACGGATGCGAACAAGAAAGCCAAGATCTAATCTAGGAGATGTAATCAACGAGAGAGATTGATGAGATCTTCATACCCTTGAAGAAATCGCACAGCGGAAACGTTCAACAAAACGTGGTTGATGTAGTCGTACTAGCCGTGTCCTCCTCGCGATCCGATCCGATCCTACGCCGCAAGTGGCGGCGCCTCTGAGAGATGCACACGTACGGTTCCGCGACGTCTCCTCCTTCCTTGGTCCAGCAAGTATGGTGGAGAGATAGATTGGATCTGCAGCACGATGGCATGGTGCTTATGGTGGAGAGTTTCTGCGGCAGGGCTTCGCCTACGCGCAGTTGGGAGAGAGAGAGGAGGAGGGGCAGCAGTTGGCGGCTAGGATTGGAGGAGTGGGGAGGCTGCACCCCTGCCCTCCTTATATAGGGGCTGTCCGTCCCCCCTTGACCCCTCCTCCAAGCCCTAGGGCGGCAGCCCAAGGGGTGGAGTGGGGAGCAAGTCTCCCCCCTTCTTCTAGAAGGTTTCCCTAGGGTTTACCCTAGGGCTGGCCGGCTGGGCCTTAGGGGCCTTGTGCCCCTGGCCCAAAGTGTCCAGGGCACTTCCCCTTAGGCCCACGCAGGCCTCCGACAAGTGGTCCCACTCCGGAACCTTCTAGAAACTTCCAGTACAATACCGATAAACTCCGAAACGATTCCAAAATCCAAAAACTGCTTTCCTTTATATGAATCTTATTCTCCGGACCATTCCGGAACCTCTCTTGATGTCCTGGGTCTCATCCGAGACTCCGAACAAAAACTCATAAACCAATTATCCATTCTATCCTAGTGTCGATGCACGTTAAGTGTGTAACCCTACGGGTTCGAGAATATGCAGACATGATCTTCTATCAATAATCAACAACGGGATCTAGAAACCCATATTGACTCCCACATTCATCGATGATCATATCGGATGAACCACGATGCCAGGATTCAATTAATCCCATATATGTATTCCCTTCGTCATGCGATATTTTACTTGCCCGAGATTCGATCGTTGGTATCGGCATACCTAGTTCAATCTCGTTCACAGCAAGTACTTTACTCGTTCCGTAATCCGATATCACTTTGTGATTAACTCCTTTACCACGTGCTTGCAAGCGGTGTTGATATCGATTACCGAGTGGGCCCGAAGTATATCTCTCCGACTCGGGAGGGACAAATTCCATCTCGATACATACAACCCAACAAGTACTTTCCGATCACCTGAGAGACACCTTTATGATCACCCTCACATAGGATGACGTTTGATGACCTCAAAGCTTTGTTCCGATACCAGGGAGTTGTATTATCTCATGGTCTAAGGAATACAATACTTGACATAGGAAAAAGCTTCACAAAGATGAACACGATGACACGATCTAATTGCTCTGCTTAATTTGGGTCTGTCCATCATATCATTCTCCTAATGACATGATCTCATTATTAATCGACAACTCATGTCTATGGTTAGGAAACCTTAACCATCATTAATCAATGAGCTAGTCCATAGAGGCGTACTAGGGACACGGTGTTGTTCATAAACCACACAAGTATCAAAGTTTCCGCTTAATACAATTATAGCATGGAATATAAACTTTATCATGAACAAGAATTATAATAATAACATCTTTATTATTGCCTCTAGGGCATAATTCCAACAGTCTCCCACTTGCACTAGAGTCACTAATCTAGTTTACATCTGGCAACAATCTAACACCCATGGCATTAAGGTGTTGATCATGTTTTGCTCGTGGAAGAGGTTTAGTCAACGGATCTGCGACATTGAGATCCGGATGTACTTTGCTAATCTTCAGATCTCCATCTGCTATATAATCTCGAATTATATGAAAACGGCGGTTGATGTGCTTGGTCTTTGGATGATATCTTGGTTCCTTAGCCAGTGCTATGGCGCCAGTGTTGTCGCACAATATCTCTAGTGGGTCCAAGGCACTTGGAACCACACCAAGCTTAGTGATGAAGTTCCTGATCCAAACTCCTTCACTTGACGCTTCTGAAGCAGCCATGTATTCCGCTTCTGTTGTAGATCCCGTGATCACACTTTGCTTGCAGCTTCTCTAGCTCACAGCTCCACCATTCAAAATATAAACGTATCCTGTGTGAGATTTAGAATCATCCGGGTCGGTGTCAAAACTAGCGTCGACGTAACCTTTTACGACGAGCTGCTCATCACCTCCATAGACCAAGAACATTTCTTTAGTCCTATTTAAATACTTTAGGATGTTCTTTACGGCTGTCCAGTGTTCCACTCCTGGATCACTTTGGTATCTTCTCGCCAAACTAAGAGCATTGGACACATCCAGTCTAGTACATAGCATGGCATACATGATAGAACCTATGGCCGAGGCATATGGCACTTTGCTCATGGTATCTCTATCCTTTACCGTAGCTGGACTCTGAGCCTTGCTCAATATCTTACCTGACAACATTTGCAATGAACCTTTCTTTGCTTTATCCATTCTGAACCTTTTCAGAACTTTGTCTAGATATGTACTTTGGCTTAAAGCTATTAGGCGTCTTTGTCTATCTCTATAGATTTTGATGCCTAATATATAAGCAGCTTCTCCTAGGTCTTTCATTGAAAAACATTTATTCAAATAACTCTTCACATCGTTAAGCATACCAATGTCATTTCCAATAATCAATATGTCATCCACATATAGTACTAAAAATGTCATCGAGCTCCCACTCACTTTCTTGTAGATACAAGCTTCGTAGCAATTTGGAACAAATCCAAAACTCTTGATCACTTGATCAAAATGAAGGTTCCAACTCCGAGATGCTTGCTTCAGTCCATAAATGGAACGCTGAAGTTTGCACACCTTGTTAGCATCCTTAGGATCGACAAAACCTTCGGGCTGCATCATATACAACTCTTCATCAATGTTGCCATTGAGGAACGCAGTCTTGACATCCATCTGCCATATTTCATAATCATGAAATGCAGCAATTGCTAATAAAATCTGAATGGACTTAAACATCGCTACGGGAGAGAAAGTCTCATCGTAGTCAACACCTTGAACTTGCCAAAACCCTTTTGCGACAAGCCGAGCTTTATAGACAGTAACATTACCATCCGCGTCCGTTTTCTTCTTGAAAATCCATTTGCACTCAACGGCCTTACGGTCACTAGGAGGGTCCACCAAAGTCCATACTTGGTTTTTGCTCATGGATCCCAATTCGGATTTCATGGCCTCTAGCCATTTCTTAGAGTCTGGGCTCATCATTTCTTCCTCATAATTCGCAGGTTCACCGTTGTCTAACAACAAGACGGTTGAGACAGGGTTGCCGTACCATTCAGGAGTGGCACGTGACCTTGTCGACTTGCGAAGTTCAGTAGTAGCATCGTTCGAAGCCTCATGGTCCTCGTCATTAGCTTCCTCTCTTGTTGGTGCAGACGGAACTGGAACAATTTTAGGTGCTGTGCTACTCTCCAATTCGAGAGAAGGTTCAGTAACCTCGTCTAGCTCTACCTTCCTCCCACTCACTTCTTTCGAGAGAAACTCCTTCTCAAGAAGGATCCGTTCTTTGCAACAAACACTTTGCCTTCGGATCTATGATAGAAGGTATACCCAATTGTTTCCTGAGGGTATCCTATGAAGATGCATTTCTCCGCTTTGGGTTCGAGCTTGTCCGGCATCAACTTCTTGACATAAGCTTTGCATCCCCAAACTTTAAGAAACGACAACTTAGGTTTAGCACCAAACCATAGTTCATACGGTGTCGTCTCAACGGATTTAGATGGTGCCCTATTTAAAGTGAATGTAGCGGTTTGTAATGCATAACCCCAAAATGATAACGGCAAATCTTTAAGACACATCATTGATAGCACCATATCTAATAGAGTTCGATTCCGGTGTTCAGACACACCATTGCACTGTGGTGTTCCGAGTGGCGTGAGTTGCGAAACGATTCCGCTTGCTTTAACATGCGTGAGAAAATCATAACTCAAATATTCACCTCCACGATCAGATCGTAGAAATTTAATTTTCCTGTTACAATGGTTTTCCACTTCGTTCTGAAATTCTTTGAACTTTTCAAACGTTTCAGATTTATGTTTCATTAAATAAATATACCCATATCTACTTAATTCATCAGTAAAAGTGAGAAAATAGCGATATCCACCGCGCGTCGAAACACTCATTGGTTGTAAGGTTCCCAACCTTTAATAAGGTAGAGATCCCTGTGTTTACAATGCTAGTCCCTGGATCAATAGCTAGCATCCACAGTTAAGATGTAATATCAATAAACAAAGGTCATAATACAACTTTATACCCAGGAATAAAATAATTTATTACATCTTACATAGCTCATTTGGCTATCTCATTACAATGCAGCAGAATATAACAATAGCATGGGGTCCTTCATCTTCAAAGTGCCACAGGCAGTCATGTTGGTTGTAGACATGTAATCCTAATCAATAAACTTCACTAACATCAAACAAACCTGCAACATAATAAGTTACAGTCACAAGGGTCAATACATTTGAATTGTATTGGCAAGTGATACTATGGTAATATAGTGGAGTTTATCATCTATATGCATTTGGCTAAGTAGAGCTTAGGCTTGCTTTGCTCAAAATAGATTTTTCCTTATCGTTTGAAAACACTAAGTTTTTGCTTGACAAAATCACCCAAGGCATCTCCCAATAGAAATCGGTTATCCTTCAACCCTTGTTCACCCACAAGTTTTTAACTTAGAAATTGGGATGAGGAGAATCTTGATAGCTTCCATGTCTTCATGCTCAAATTGTCCTTTACCAGGGACATGGCTAAGTACTTAGATTTTACACTCTGCAGAGGTGGTGCACTTTCCCCACAACACTTGGTTTCACCAAGACAAGATCTTTCAGAAGCCTTCCCTTAGACCAGAATGGACGCGTTCCAACCTATCATCCCCTACCACCAACTGTCCATTTGGCTAAGTTATTGCAACCTATATGATCCAGGCAGAGCCCATAATTCCAAGTGGCTGCACTTGAAGCTTCTCAACATTTGACATCTCAAATCTCTTTGTTCCTGGGTGGCCATCCACAAGTGAGATACACAAGGTAAACCATAGAAATGGGCCTTATGTAACCACTCAACACAAACCATTCCTTCCATTCCACCCAGGTGATTCATTCAGTTAGTTGTTTTATTAAACAAAACACAAGTCCTTGACTTAGAAATATTCCATAGCATGAATATAATCCACCCTTGTTTTCTACTATCTAAGCTAAGCATGATGGTAGTAGGAATCTTAACTTAGGAAATTTCTACTAAGGTTTCATCTACTAGGATTTCCCATGGTATAGTTTATACTTAGCAAAATTTCATGCAGGTCTTACTTAGAAACATCACTAATACATAGTGAAAATAATGGGACAAAAGTATGAAGCATCACTTGCCTTTTTGGTAGAGAATATAAGTTCACTCCTTGATCTTTTAATGATAACAATCTTCAAATCACTACAATTCAATCATGCAAGGCACAATTTCAATCTACCATTCAAGCAAACATCACATAAAATAATAGAAAAAAAAGCAATGCATGCAAGCATGCCAAAGATTGTTTTATTTGGAAAAGTGGTTTCTAATGGGTTATAAACATTCTAAAACACCTATTGGTCTTTTTATAAAAGTGGCAAAACCATTTGTAAAAGGTTTTACTTATAAACCATTTTTAAACCAAATCAATATTTTATGTGATTGAAAATGCTTTTAGCAAAGTAATAATCTTTATAGGGTTCACTAAATACATTTTCCAATCATAAAACTTGGTGTTTAGGGTCAGAGAGTTTTATATCAAAACATTTCCCAAAGGTTTTCTCCAAAAAGCATTTTTAACATATAAACAATATTTTTATTTGACTAGAAATGGTTTAAATCAAAGATTTATTCTTTTGCTTCACCAAATATGTTTTTGAAACCACAAATTGATTTCTATGGTCAGTAGGTTCAAAACAAACCATTTTCCAAAGATTTTATCCCCAAAATAATTTTAGAAAGAATTTTATACTCAAAATATGCCTACACAAGTTTCTGCAAAAACAAACAATTTAATAGAAGCAATTTACTAAACAAAATGCATGGTCAGAAAGTACTTGTTTTGCTGAATCCATTGATATAAAATTTGCAAAATTTGGACATGTGGTTTGAAAGTTATGCAATTTTCAAAATCACATATCAAATTGAAATGTTTCTGTTTTAATTCACACTCAGAGCCATGTGTCTGATTTCCATTGGGTCATACCGGTTTGTCCGGATCAGCAACGTGGATCGCAGGATTTAAAGTGAATCGTGCGGCACAGGATCGATCTTACCCCTTCGAAAAGTCAATCTATTGCGTGCCTCGGATCTGGATTGGACGGCTCCTAATGCCTTGCCAAGAACTGGCGGCGCGACGACGGTGACGCGCGGCGGCGGTGCTCTGCTAGCGGTGCTACGGCGACTACAGGAAGTGAGGAAGAGGAAGGATATGCTCACCAAGTTCGCGGGGTCGTGGTGATGCTCAAGGTGCTTGCTGTTTGTCGAGGGGCGCACAGAGTTGGCTCGAATCGCTCGCCGGAGTTCGTGTCCTCGTTAGGCTCGTCCTGTTGAAGACGATGGCGAAAGTACGGTGCACTCCAGAGAGAAAAGGAGGTGTCGTTAGATGCACGGGGTCGTGGCGATCACGTGCGTGTGAAGGAGAGGGGTTAGGGTGGTCAGATTTTACCAGGGGCTTCGCCGGAGAGGTGGCAGGCGACGTCGGTGTCTGTTCAAGACGAAGGCGAGTGTCCAGGGCGTGCGCAGGCGAACTGGAGTTGCTGGGGTATGCGTCTGGTTCATGTGAGCACGCTCGAGTGGTTGAGGGGACGAGGGGAGGCAAGGAGCTGCCGGAATTGCTCGGAGAGCTCGTCGGAGGCCGCGGCGGTGCAAATAATAATGGGGACGGCCTGGGGGCTCTCTTGCCGCGGTGTCTGAGGGGAAAAGAAGGGGAGAGAGGGGTGATTAGTAGGGCGTAGTTGCAGCAGCGATTACTCGTGGTGTTATGGTGAATTTAATCCGCGGAATTCAAGCAGAAACGGGAGAGAGGGAGAAGAAGAACTGGTCGCGCGGTTGAAACGATGACTGACAAGTGGGGCCTGGCGTTCAGCGAGACAGGGAGAGGGAGAGTGGGTCCAGCTAGTCAGCGACTGAGTGGGTCAGGTCCGCGATGAGAAAAACGTTTCGGGGAGAGGGAGTGGACTGCTGGGCTAGATGGGCCTCCTGGGTTGGGTTGCTCTGTTTATATTTTTTTCCTCTTCTGTTATTTTTCTTTTTCTATTTTCATTTCTGTTTTGAATTTATTTAAACATTTCAAACAACAATATGATTTCAAACTTCAACCAATCTTTGTGTGTAATCAAATTCTGTTTATTAACATATTCTGAAGTCAATTTAGAATAGTTCATTTATTCTTTGTAGGGAATATTAATTGATTAAAATAGGCCCTTGCATTAATTCAAAAAAGATTTAAATAATGTTTTTCAAATTCCATTTGAAATCTAAATCCTTCCAAATCTTTTCAGTAGGGTTTACTTGTTTATTTGGATGTCAAATAATTCTCCTTGAATTATTTGGAATGTTTTTAATATGATTTATTAATCATTTAAAATTGGGTATTTGTCTTTATTCCAATGAAATTAAATATAGTTTTAATTCCATAAATTTTATTTGGAAGATTTCTTTGATCTTATTTAAGTTAAATAACTTTTTAATCCACTTGGGTAAATTCCAAATATTATTTTCCCATGATTTAATTAATCATTTCTAATAGGGATTTTATCTTTATTAAAAATAGAAATAGAATTTAGTTAATGCCATTTCAATTATTTTGGAAATTCTTTAACCATTATTTTATTTGGATTTGGATTACATTTATTCCATTTGCTTATGGATTTGGCCAAAATTTTATTTGGTCTTAAAATATTCCTCATTTAATATTTCTTTCTTTATCTTATAAAATCCATATCTTTTTATTTAAGGATCCAAAGTTGGTGATTCCAATTTGTAAAATCTTATTTGGTATTTATTTATCCTTTTAGGATTATTTGCTCACCATTTGGTATGGATTTCTAGGTAGATGCTTTATTATCTTTGGAAATTTAATTTCCTTATCTTATTAAATTCATAAGATTTTATCTATGGCTCCAAATTGGGTGAAACCAATTTCTATGGTTTTATAATATTTCCATTTGTCATTCTTGATCATTTGTAAATGTTTGTTGACAAATTTTTATATGGATCAAATCCATAGGCTTAGAGAGATCTTGGAAATGTTTTTCTTCCATTAGGGTTTTAGAGTTTTGGTTTATTTTCCAAGTGTTTAAATTTCCAAATGCATTTATGAAGAATGCATTTCACTTGATTTGAATTTAGTTTGGATTCAAACATTAACCAAAGTTTGTTCAAGACGGGATTTTAAGTTTCCAATTAGAAACAAAAAGTTTATTTTCACCCTAATTTTCAACAATTATTTATTTTGTTTATTTATTTTTCACATTACAATATTTGGAAAATCTTGGGATGTGACAGGCTACCACCCTTAAAATAAATCTCGTCCCGAGATTTGGGAAGGCTAGGGATTAAAAGTTAGCTCAAAACAACTAGGGTACTACCACCCTTGAAAATTTTCCAACTAGATTACATCTTGGCTTGCTTGGGATCTTGATGAAGCTTCTCTGGACATTTGTCTGCATAATGGCCTAGCTCTTTGCATTTGAAACACATCACTTGGCTATTATCCTTTTTCTTCTTTGGTATAAATTCCTCTTGTTTATTTCCTTGGTTCTTCTTCTTTCTGGGCAATCACTAGCATAGTGTCCCATCTCTTTGCAATTGTAACATTGCAACTGGCTTATGTCCTTCTTCTTCTTCTTGGGTCTCTCCAAAGCTAGGAGTTCTTCTAGTTCATGCTCTTCATACTTCACCACATAGGTGGGAAATCTTTCTCTCTTCTTGGGGCAGTTACTAGAGATATGACCTTCTTCTCCACATGAGTAGCAACACTTTGTGGTTACTTTAGATTTGGCCTTATGATGCATAGTTTTGAATTTGTCTTCATCCTTCTTGGTAGAAGTTGTTCCTTCATGAGGGTTTACAAACTGTTGTTGCACTCCACCTTGTTTCCTTTGTTGAACTATGGAATAGATGGGGCATTGGATACGGACATGATTATTTCCTTCACATAGGAAAAAAGTAGCTTGTGATGTGGGGCATTGATCAGTTGGATGTTTCTCTTCACAATTGGGGCATTGATCTCCATGCTCCTTGGAAGTGTGATCCTTGTCTCCACAAACATTGCAAGCTTGGGTTCCTTCTAGAATATCATCCTTGACATCATTGTTATCACAAACTCCTTGGGAAAGGTTATCTCCCATGTTGATCATTTAAGTGGTCATCCCTTGCAACAATTGGGATTGGATTTCCAAACACTTTTGCATGGTTGGGTCTAACTCATTGTTGTTGGCTAAAAACTGAGTTGTCACTTGGTTCAACTGGGTTTGGTTTGCTAGTAGTTGTTCTCTCATGTGCATCTCTTGGTTGTTCTTGTTGTTGTCACCATCCTTGATGTTGGAGTTTCTTGGAGTAGTCATATGTTTGGGTTGGATTGGGATTAGAATAGGCAAAAGATTTCTAAGGAAGAATTCTATTCACACACATCACAAGTCACACAAACAATGTGCAAACAAACACAAACAAACATTCCACTCAAACAACAAGTTTCAAACACATTTTTAGGCAACAAAATATTTTTGCTATACCACCTAAGTTGGTATGTTTGATTTAATATTAATATGGTGGTCCATCTATATGGTTTACTTGGGATCATTCCATCCTTCCTTGTTGATTCTTTTTTATCAAGATCTTTGTATCCTTGGAGAATTCCTTGCATCTTGGTCCCAAATCTTCAAAGCTGATGATGTTTCCTTCTAAGTTGTGTTTCCCTAGACTTCAAGTCTTGAGTAATGTCTCTTGGCTCACTTGTAGTCCTTAGTGATATCCAAGTTGAAGTCCTTGTTGAGACTAAGGTTGAAGTCACTTGAGTTGGTGAAGTCCTTGGTAAAAGTAAAGTTGAAGTCTTTGGCCATGGGGAAGGCTTTATCCATCAAGTTGAAATAGACAAGATGTAGAATCAAAACCAAAATGGTTGTGGAAAGAGTTTACAAGATTGTTGATAAATAAGTTTTGGAACAAATACAACTCCTATTTTTCTAAGGGGTTTTGTCCAATCCTAGGGTTACAATCCTACAGGAAACACAATGCTCTGATACCATCTGTAAGGTTCCCAACCTTTAATAAGGTAGAGATCCCTGTGTTTACAATGCTAGTCCCTGGATCAATAGCTAGCATCCACAGTTAAGATGTAATATCAAGAAACAAAGGTCATAATACAACTTTATACCCAGGAATAAAATAATTTATTACATCTTACATAGCTTATTTGGCTATCTCATTACAATGCAGCAGAATATAACAATAGCATGGGGTCCTTCATCTTCAAAGTGCCACAGGCAGTCATGTTGGTTGTAGACTTGTAATCCTAATCAATAAACTTCACTAACATCAAACAAACCTGCAACATAATAAGTTACAGCCACAAGGGTCAATACATTTGAATTGTATTGGCAAGTGATACTATGGTAATATAGTGGAGTCTATCATCTATATGCATTTGGATAAGTGGAGCTTAGGCTTTATTTGCTCAAAATAGATTTTTCCTTATCATTTGAAAACACTAAGGTTTTGCTTGACAAAATCACCCAAGGCATCTCCCAATAGAAATTGGTGATCCTTCAACCCTTGTTCACCCACAAGTTTTTAACTTAGAAACTGGGATGAGGAGATTCTTGATAGCTTCCATGTCTTGATGCTCAAATTGTCCTTTACCAGGGACATGGCTAAGTACTTAGATTTTACACTCTGCAGAGGTGGTGCACTTTCCCACAAGACTTGGTTTCACCAAGACAAGATCTTTCAGAAGCCTTCCCTTAGACCAGAATGGACGCGTTCCAACCTATCATCCCCTACCACCAACTGTCCATTTGGCTAAGTTATTGCAACCTATATGATCCAGGCAGAGCCCATAATGCCAAGTGGCTTCACTTGAAGCTTCTCAACATTTGACATCTCAAATCTCTTTGTTCCTGGGTGGACATCCACAAGTGAGATACACAAGGTAAACCATAGAAATGGGCCTTATGTAACCACTCAACATGTCACATCCCAAAATTTTCCAAATTTTGAAATGTGAAAAATAAATAAACAAAATAAAATGTTGTTGAAATTTAGAGTGAGAAGAAACTTTTTGATTCCAATTGGAAACATCAAAACCTATTTTGATCAAATAGAATCCTAAAGGGATTTTAAAAGATAAACAATTAATACATAAAATTATAATAGTTGGAATCACTATTTTTGGATCTTTTAATAAAAAGATATGGTTTTCAAAAGCAAAGGTAGAATTATAAATAAAGATTATTTTATAGAGCCAAATTAAATCTTGGCCAAGCTTTTGAAATAAAATATTTTGTTTGATAAGAATAGTAAAGGTTTATTTAAATAAAACCATGAGGATTTATTAATATCTAATTTTATTTAAGTAAAGGCTTTTTCCCTTTTAAAATAAACACTAAAACTTGTTAAAATATTTTAAATAAGATTTCCAAAGTGTTTTGTTTCCAAAAGAAACCTACTGAAAAGTTTTGGTATTATTTTAGATTTCAAATAGAGTTTTAAAATAAATTAAACCCTATTTGAAATAAAGATTAAGGTCTATTTATTTAATTATTAAATAGATCCTAAAAGAATAAAAGAATTATTTTATTTTGGACTTTGAAATGTGTTATTAAACAGAATTAAAATCAATACAAAGTTTGGTGGTGGTTTGAATTGATTTATTGTTTGAATTATTTGAATGAAAATCAAATCAGGAAATTCAAAACAGAAAAGGAAAAACATTTGGGTATAAAAAAATGAAATGAAACAGACCCAACCCAACAGGCCCAGCAAGCCCACACGCAGCCCAACTAAACTCCCCCTCTGGTGAACCGTTTTCACTCAGAAAAGAACCCACAGAGTCACCGACGATGAACCCCGCCTCTCTCTCTCTCACGATTTAACGGACCCACTCGCCTGTTCATCGTTCTCACCCGCCGCGACGGCTTCCCCTTTTCTTCCTGCCGTTCTCTGTCATTCAAGCCCCGATTAAATTCGCATCAACGCCGCTGTAATTCTTCGTCGTGACCACGCCCATTTAATCGCCCACGACTCCTCTCTCCTTCCCCTCACTTGCCAGCACCTCTCTGCCCCAGGGCTGTTCTAATTTTGAACCACGCCGCCACTGTCTCCGGCAAGCTCCACCTCCAATTCCGGCCATACCTCACCGCGCCTCGCCTCCCTCTGCACGCGAGCCTATTCCCCATTGCCAGGCGCACTTGCCCATAACTCCAGCTCGCTCCTGCGCGCTCTAGAAGCTCGGCTTCGTCAACATCAGATCGCCACCGACGACCATGTCTACTCCGGTGAAGTCTCCCCGTAAGCCCCGTCCTCCCCTCTCATTCCCTATGATGCTCCTGTACTCCCCACATTCGCCCGCGTCTAACTGTGCCTCTATCTTTCCTTAGGGTGACATGTAGCCCCATCCTCGACGACGCCTGAGCACACCCGTCGCCAGGAGCAACTCTGGCGAGCGATTGTCGTCCACCCCGAGCGCCCCTTCGACGGAGAAGACAATGTTGAGCCTCAGCATCGCCCTGCGAACCCTGTGAGCATCTCATCTCCTCCTTCCTTCACCTTCGCCCAGAACCACATGAGCGAGCCAGCGCGCCGATCGCCCGCCCGCCGCCGCTTTTGGATAATGCGCTGTAGTCTGTCGGATCTAAATCCAAAGGATCAGATTAGATCATCAGCGAAAGGGTATGCGTCCATCTGTGCCACACGATCTCACTTAAATCCTACGGTCCACAGAGCTCAATCTGTGTGAACCGGTATCGTCTAGTAAGAACATGACGCGTGGCACTGATTTGTTTAAATAGACAGAAACATTTCTATTTGTTGATTGAATTTGTAAATTGCATAACTTTTGATCCACACGTCCAAAATTTGCAAATGTTATATCAATGGAATTAGCAAGACAAATACTACCCAACCATGCACTTTGTTTAATGTTTTGCTTCTGTAAAATTGGTTGAATTTGCAGAAACATGCGTAGGCTTATTTTGAATATAAAAATTGTTCTAGATATAATTTTGGGGTGAAATCTTTGCAAAAAGGATTGTTGTGAACCTACTGACCCTAGGAACCAACTTATGGATTTAAAAATGTATTTTGTGAAGTTAAGGAATAAATAATTGAATTAGCTCATTTCTAGTCAAATAAAAATATTGTTTATGGTTTAAGAATGAATTTTGAGTAAAAATCTTTGGGAAATGATTTTAATTAAACTCTCTGACCCTAAACACCAAGTTTTGAGAATTAAAATATATTTGATGAACCCTATGAGAATATTACTTTACTAAAAGATATTTTCAACTACATAAAATATCACCTTAGCATAATATTTGGTTTATGAGATAAAACCTTTTGCAGATGGTTTTACTACTTTAGTAAATGACCACTTTGAACTTTATAATGTTTAGAGCCTAGTAGAAACCACTTTTCCAAATAAAACTATCTTTTGCATGCTTGCATGCATGACCTTGTTTTTGTTATTTTATGTGGTGAAATGGTTGGAATGCTAGTTGAATTTGTGTTTGCTTGATTGAATTGTAGTGAAGTTAGAAGAGTGTGATATTTGCAAGATCAAGAAGTGAACCAACATTCTCTACTAAAAGGCAAGTGACACTATCATCCATGTCCTACTATTTTCATTACACTTAGTGGATTTTTGTAACATGCATGATAAGGACTACTATATTTTATGCTATGCTAAATCCTAATAGGATACCCTTATATCTGCCTTAGTGGAAACATTGTAGTTGTAGTAATCTTAGCCCTGTTATATATTTGGGATGGGATACATGATATGATTATATGAAGTATTGAAAAGATATATGTTTTATATAATAAAACAAATACTCAATGAACCACCTGGGTGGACAAGGATACTCAAGTTTTGGACAAGGTGGCAACAAAGGGAACCATGTTTATATGGATATCTTTTTGTATGTGCACTAGAATAAAACCACCCAGGGACTTAGAGATTGAACATGTTTCTCGTACAGTGGCTTCCATGTACAGCCACATGCTAAATGGGCTCTGGCTTAGTCAACTACATAGTGGAAGACTCATGCATTGGCATCTTCAGGTTAACTAGAATTGTGTAAGGGAAATTTATCCCTACATTGGTGCCTGGTAGACAAGCTAGCATTGTGTATTGAGAGGACTCCTATGGAAAGACTTTGTCACATTCTTGATCTGCCAGTACTCTATTTTGGTGAGTACTTATCCAGCGGCCACTGGTGGCAACAAGACGAGATTGTGTCATGTGGGTAAAGTGTACAACTTCTGCAGAAGATCAAATTCTAAGTACTTAGCCGTGTCCCTGGTTACGGACAACTCTGAGCAACTAAGGCCTGAAGCTATGGAAGATCTCGACATTCCAATTTCTCCAAGTAAAACTTGATGGTGACAACAAGGGATTTGAAGCACTTGGAGTTTTCCAAGAAGTTCAGAAAGATTTGACAAAAGATCAAAACTATTTTGAAAAGATAGGATAAAACTATATTGCTTTCTGCAAAAGAGCCTAAACCCTACTTAGCCAAATATGCATGTAATGATAGGATCCACTTATTTCTACATAGTAGTGAAACTTGCCAATACAATTCAAATGTATTGATCCTTGTGGCTGCAACTTATTATGTTGCAGGTTTGTTTGATGTTAAGTGTGTTGATTAGGATTACAAGTCTACAACCAACATGTTTTCCTGTGGCACTTTGAAGATGAAGGACTCCATGCTATAGTTATTTCTGCTGCAATGTAATGAGATAGCCAAATGAGCTATGTAAGATGTAATGATTTATTTTACTCCTGGTTATAAAGTTGTATTATGACCTTTGTATCTTGTTATTACATCTTAACTGTGGATGCTAGCTATTGATCCAGGGACTAGCATTGTAAACATAGGGATCTCTACCTTATTAAAGGTTGGGAACCTTACAGATGGTATCAGAGCACTGTGTTGCCTGTAGGATTGTAATCCTAGGATTGGATAAAACCCCTTAGAAAAATAGGAGTTGTATTTGTTCCAAAACTTATTTACAAACAATCTTGTAAATTCTTTCCTCAACCTTTTTGGTTTTGATTCTACATCTCTTCCTTTTCAACTTGATGGACAAAGCCTTCACCATGACCAATGATTTCAACTTTAGTTTCACCAAGGACTTCAACTTAGACATCACTAAGGACTACAAGTGAAAACCAAGAGACATTAGACTGCCTACCAAAGACATTGATATCATGTTAGTGTATGGATCATATTGACCTATGAGGTATGACTATACTAAGCTAATTATTTCAAGAAAACTTGTTGTTGCCTTCACCTCATGAGTTAAGCTCATAAGTTGTTAAGTGGATAGTTGCATGTTGATTACTTGATTTTTTTTGATTGATTTGGGTTGTGTGTTAGAACTTCTTAAAGTCTATCCATCATTACTTATTCCTATCAAACCAACAGATGCCTCCCCGTCGTGCCAACCCCAACCAAAACAACAACAACATCACTCCCGAGATGCAACAGTTGATGACAGGCCAAACTCAACTGATGCAGATGATGACCATGCTCATACAGAATCAGAACAACAACAACAACAACAACAACAATCAGAATAATCCTCCAGCACATGATATGCTCACCAAGTTTTTGAAACTTAGGCCTGCAAGATTCTCAGGAACAACTGACCCAATGGTAGCCGATGATTGGTTACGTTTGGTGAATAAGGACTTAGTGACTGTTGGCTGCACCGACGAGGAAAAAGTAAGGTTTGCAGCATTTCTGCTTGAAGGACCAGCAGCAACATGGTTGGCCAACTTTCAGATCACCACTCCCCTTGAAGATGTGACTTGGGCTATTTCTGAGGACGGTTTCCGTACAACTCACATCTCACCTGGAGTGATGTACTTGAAGAAAAAGGAGTTTCATAATCTGAAACAGCGTCACCTCAGTGTGGCTGAGTATATTGAAGAATTCAACAATCTGGCACGATATGCACCGGATGAAGTTGACACAGATGCTAAGAGAAAGGAGAAATTTCTTGAAGGACTTAATGATGTGCCTGCTGGGTTGGGCTGCTCTATTTATATTTTTTTTTCTTCTGTTATTTTTCTTTTTCTATTTTCATTTCTGTTTTGAATTTATTTAAACATTTCAAACAACATGATTTCAAACTTCAACCAGTCTTTGTGTGTCATCAAATTCTGTTTATTAACATATTCTGAAGTCAATTTAGAATAGTTCATTTATTCTTTTTAGGGAATATTAATTGATTAAAATAGGCCCTTGCATTAATTCAAAAAAGATTTAAATAATGTTTTTCAAATTCCATTTGAAATCTAAATCCTTCCAAAAAAAATCAGTATGTTTTATTTGTTTATTTGGGTGTCAAATAATTCTCCTTGAATTATTTGGAATGTTTTTAATATGATTTATTAATCATTTAAAATTGGGTATTTGTCTTTATTCCAATGAAATTAAATATAGTTTTAATTCCATAAAATTTTATTTGGAAGATTTATTTGATCTTATTTAAGTTGATAACTTTTTAATCCACTTGGGTAAATTCCAAATATTATTTTCCCATGATTTAATTAATCATTTCTAATAGGGATTTTATCTTTATTAAAAATAGAAATAGAATTTAGTTAATGCCATTTCAATTATTTTGGAAATTCTTTAACCATTATTTTATTTGGATTTGGATTATATTTATTCCATTTGCTTATGGATTTGGCCAAAAATTTATTTGGTCTTAAAATATTCCTCATTTAATATTTCTTTCTTTATCTTATAAAATCCATATCTTTTTATTTAAGGATCCAAAGTTGGTGATTCCAATTTGTAAAATCTTATTTGGTATTTATTTATCCTTTTAGGATTATTTGCTCACCATTTGGTATGGATTTCTAGATAGATGCTTTATTAGCTTTGGAAATTTAATTTCCTTATCTTATTAAATTCATAAGATTTTATCTATGGCTCCAAATTGGGTGAAACCAATTTCTATGGTTTTATAATATTTCCATTTGTCATTCTTGATCATTTGTAAATGTTTGTTGACAAATTTTTATATGGATCAAATCCATAGGCTTAGAGAGATCTTGGAAATGTTTTTCTTCCATTAGGGTTTTAGAGTTTTGGTTTATTTTCCAAGTGTTTAAATTTCCAGATGCATTTATGAAGAATGCATTTCACTTGATTTGAATTTAGTTTGGATTCAAACATTAACCAAAGTTTGTTCAAGATGGGATTTTAAGTTTCCAATTAGAAACAAAAAGTTTCTTTTCACCCTAATTTTCAACAATTATTTATTTTGTTTATTTATTTTTCACATTACAAGATTTGGAAAATCTTGGGATGCGACATTGGTCTGCATACATCGGTATGTATGATTTCCAATAAGTCCGTTGCTCGCTCCATTATTCCGGAGAAAGGGGTTTTGGTCATCTTGCCCATGAGGCACGGCTCGCACGTGCCAAATGATTCAAAATCAAGAGACTCCAAAAGTCCATCAGAATGGAGTTTCTTCATGCGTTTTACACCAATATGACCTAGACGACAGTGCCACAGATAAGTTGGATTATCACTATCTACTTTGCATCTCTTAGCCTCAATGTTATGGATGTGCGTTTCATTGCTTTCGAGATTCAGAAGAAATAAACCATTCACAACAGGTGCATGACCATAAAAGATGTTATTCATATAAATAGAACAACCATTATTCTCCAATTTAAATGAATAACCGTATTGCAATAAACACGATCCAGATATAATGTTCATGCTCAACACAGGCACATAATAATACTTATTAAGGTTTAAAACTAATCCCCAAGGTAAAACTAAGGAGATCATGCCGACGGCCATCACATCAACTTTTGATCCATTGCCAACGCGCATCGTCACCTCATCCCTTGCTAGCCGCCGTCTATTCCGTAGCTCTTGTTTCAAGTTACAAATATTAGCAACTGAACCAGTATCATATACCCAGGCACTACAACGAGCGCTAGTAAGGTAAACATCAATAACATGTATATCAAATATACCTTTAATGGTGCCAGCCTTCTTGTCCGCTAAGTACTTCGGACAGTTGCGCTTCTAGTGACCCTTGTCCTTGCAATAGAAGCACTCAGTGTCCGGCTTAGGTCCAGACTTGAGCTTCTTCTCAATAGGGGCAACGCGCTTGCCGCTGCCTTTCTTGAAGGATTTCTTTGCACCCTTACCTTTCTTAAAGCTAGGGGTCTTGTTGACCATCAACACATGATTATCTTTCTTGATATCCACCTCCACAGCTTTCAGCTTAGCGAAGAGCTCAGTGATCGTATCAGTGGAACCAATTTGATTACGAGTAACTATAAAACCTTTGTAGCTAGGAGGGAGTGATTGCAGAACTCTGTCAATCTTGAGATCTTCTGGAATCTTGCAGTCCAGTTGCTCAAGACGTTGAGTGTAGCCCGACATCTTAATGGCGTGCTCACTAACGGAACTCCCTTCCTCCATCTTGCAGTTAAAGAACTTCTCAGAGATCTCATATCTCTCAGAACGGGCCTGAACATGGTTTTCAGTTCCTCAAGTATCTCAAAGGGCCCGGCGAACTCCTCGAAACGATTTTGAAGTTCCGGTTCCATAGCAAACAACATGGTACTCTTAATCACTCCATAATCATCTTTGCGTGACTGATAAACAGCTTTTTCATCAGCTGGCGCATCAGTAGCAGGGGCGTCACCTAGCGCTTTCTCAAGTACATAGTCCTTTTGTCCGCCAGCGAGAATGATTCTCAGATTGCGGAACCAGTTGGTGAAGTTAGACCCATTATTCTTAAGCTTTTCTTTCTCAGCAAAAACGTTGAAGTTGAAGTTGGACTTAGCCATTTGATCTACAAAATTTGCAAATACAATTTAGACTATGTTCATGATAACTAGTTCAACTTAATCAAATTACTAGATGAACTCCCACTAAATTCAACATCCCTCAAGTTGTTTAGTGAACACGATCCAAATACACCACACCTAATTCGATCTTCACGAGAAGAGATGTGGTTTCAATGGTGGACAACAAAGTGTCGATCATATCATTCATATGACTCATGTTTAACCTTTCGGTTTGTGTGTTCCGAGGCCATGTCTGTACATGCTAGGCTCGTCAAGTCAAACCCAAGTATTTCATGCAGTAAAACTGGCTTGCACCCGTTGTATGTGAACGAGAGTTTATAGCACCCGATCATCACGAGGTGCTTGAACACGCATTTAACTTCATAGCGGTGCATACATGGGGAGAACACAATTTTATCTTGATCTTTAAGTGAGGAATCATCTTATAATGCTACCGCCGCGATCTAAGCATAATAAGATACATAAAAGCATAAACATCACATGCATATAATTTTATGTGACATGTTATAGCCAATCTCCGCGCAATGATCTCCATCTTGTGCGCGCCAGCATGATCTCCATCACTCCACCATGATTGCCTCCACCACAAATAGCAACTACAACTATTGCTAACTACTTAGCGATAAAGTAAAGCTATTACATGGCGTATAAGAAGTTGACACGCAGGTCATACACAATTATAAAGACAACCATACGGCTCCTGCCGGTTGTGAACTCATCGACATGCAATCGTGAAATATTACAAAACATGATCATTTGCATACATCTGAATTCATACACATCATGTCTTGGGCCATATCATATCACAAAACACTCCCTGCAAAAACAAGTTAGACGCCTCTACTTTGTTGTTGCATGTTTTACGTGGCTTATGGGAGTAACAAGCTAAGAATGATTCTTACCTACGGAAATCCACAACGGTGATATTATAGTTGCCAACATCTGTTGTAAATCCCATGACTACTATAGTGAGAGAAATAGGCATCCACCAGCCGCATATGTGGAACAAGCCACACGTCAAGTGCGGAGCCGGTCTCGCGAACGAGGTCGCGTAAAGAGGCCTGGACCGCTTCGATCTCACTATGTCACACCATAAGAAATACACAACAAGAGGTTTGCAACAGAAAACATCAACGCCCGCAACAAGCATGTTGCGTTCTACTCGTGAAACACATCTACGCATAGATCTAGCTCTGATACCACTGAAGGGTTTCGCAGCATAGTAAATCAAAAAAATTCCTACGGATGCGAACAAGAAAGCCAAGATCTAATCTAGGAGATGTAATCAACGAGAGAGATTGATGAGATATTCATACCCTTGAAGAAATCGCACAGCGAAAACGTTCAACAGAACGTGGTTGATGTAGTCGTACTAGTCGTCTCCTCCTCGCGATCCGATCCGATCCTACGCCGCAAGTGGCGGTGCCTCCGAGAGATGCACACGTACGGTGTCGTGACGTCTCCTACTTCCTTGGTCCAGCAATATGGTGGAGAGATAGATTGGATCTGCAGCACGACGGCGTGGTGCTTATGGTGGAGAGTTTCTGTGGCAGGGCTTCGCCTACGCGCAGTTGGGAGAGAGAGAGGAGGAGGGGCAGCACTTGGCAGCTAGGATTGGAGAAGTGGGGGAGGTTGTGCCCCTGCCCTCATTATATAGGGGGCTGGCCGTCCCCCCTTGACCCCTCCTCTAGCCCTAGGGCGGCGGCCCAAGGGGTGGAATGGGGGGCAAGTCTCCCCCTTCTTCTAGAAGGTTTCCCTAGGGTTTCCCCTAGGGCTGGCCGGCTGGGCCTTAGGGGCCTTGTGCCCCTGGACCAAAGTGGCCAGGGCACTTCCCCTTAGGCCCACGCAGGCCTCCGACAAGTGGGCCCACATTGATCCCACTCCGAAACCTTCTAGAACCTTCCGGTACAATACCGATAAACTCCGAAACGGTTCCGAAATCCAAAAACTGCTTTCCTTTATATGAATCTTATTCTCCGGACCATTCTGGAACCTCTCGTGATGTCCTGGGTCTCATCCGAGACTCCGAACAAAAACTCATAAACCAATTATCCATTCTATCCTAGTGTCGATGCACGTTAAGTGTGTGACCCTACGGGTTCGAGAATATGCAGACATGATCTTCTATCAATAATTAACAGCGGGATCTGGAAACCCATATTGACTCCCACACATTCATCGATGATCATATCGGATGAACCATGATGCCAGGATTCAATTAATCCCATATATGTATTCCCTTCATCACGCGATATTTTACTTGCCCGAGATTCGATCGTTGGTATCGGCATACCTAGTTCAATCTCGTTCACAGCAAGTACTTTACTCGTTCCGTAATCCGATATCACTTTGTGATTAACTCCTTTACCACGTGCTTGCAAGCGGTGTTGATATCGATTACCGAGTGGGCCCGAAGTATATCTCTCCGACTCGGGAGGGACAAATTCCATCTCGATACATACAACCCAACAAGTACTTTCCGATCACCTGAGAGACACCTTTATGATCACCCTCACATAGGATGACGTTTGATGACCTCAAAGCTTTCTTCTGATACCAGGGAGTTGTATTATCTCATGGTCTAAGGAATACAATACTTGACATAGGAAAAAGCTTCGCAAAGATGAACACGATGACACGATCTAATTGCTCTGCTTAATTTGGGTCTGTCCATCATATCATTCTCCTAATGACATGATCTCATTATTAATCGACAACTCATGTCTATGGTTAGGAAACCTTAACCATCATTAATCAATGAGCTAGTCCATAGAGGCGTACTAGGGACACGGTGTTGTTCATAAACCACACAAGTATCAAAGTTTCCGCTTAATACAATTCTAGCATGGAATATAAACTTTATCATGAACAAGAATTATAATAATAACATCTTTATTATTGCCTCTAGAGCATAATTCCAACAGGAATCCCGATTAAGTTGTCGAGCATGCTTTAGGGTTTCAATTCAATATAATTTAACTTGTCATATCATCATGCTTGCTTTAGCATTGCAACGATGCCATGTGTTGATTGTTTCCCTTTCTTTCCGGTGTTTCGTTCTTCTTTGGTAGAATACGATATCAAGATCGAGATCGAGATCGAAGCCCGAGTACAACACAGTCGAAGATCGAAGATTGAAGATCGACGAACAATACTTGACCAACTGTAACCAAGTCAAGTTCAAGGCTCCCGAAGATCTGTTTACTATTTATCAACTGGCAAAGGCAAGCATAGCCCCACCACGATATAATCCTATGTTTTTGAAAGCATTTCTATTCTTGCCATGTTGCATATGATTCTACTGTGGTCTTTTATCGATAGATAGAGTATCCTATCTATTGCATACTCCCTTTGAGCTTATATTACCTGATCCACTGCTCCCTGCATAACTAGGTTTGGCTTGTGTGCAATGCTAGAGATTTTATCTGTGTCTTGCTTAGCCATGCTTAGCTGTTGAGTCTGGTCCATCCAGATGATGTATCAAATGCAGAGAATCTAGTATGACAGGAGAATGTGATGAGATGTGATCAGTGATATGAGATTAAACATGCTAAGGCTTGTATGGGAGGCCACAGTGGGATGTGGTTTTTCTAGTCTCATGCTCGCCACCACTAGGACCTGAGTTCTTGCCTTTGGAACCAAGACGAGCGTGTAACCACATGGGGCCTGGACAACCTCACAAGCAACTAACTTGCCTAGTAGATTCCATGAGTCACATAGTTCGGGCGTTCCATTCGACATATGCATAGAAAATCTTTTGAAAGATTTGCCGGGTGCAGGTGCATTCATAACAGGTAGGTAAGCGTGGCCGAGGTTGCTTGGGGTAGATAGCGCCCCTGGTAAACCAACCTCGCCTCACATCTTTAAGTACCGGCTTCGGGATTTGACCCGTTACGGTGGAACCATACTTATTGTGTAACTCATGGTCTCGGCGAAAGCAAGGTAAAGGTCATGTCTAACCACCCTCTGCCGGCCTTCCAAGGAAGAGGGCTAATCATGTGGTATTAAGAGAAGGTTAGTACGTGTGGGTAAAGTTGTACACCCCTGCAGGGTAATAATCTTTTTCGAAAAGTCGTGTTCACGGTTATGAACGACTTGGCGACCGGACTCAAGATCATAGAGAACATGAACCTAATCGTAAAACTTGACAGATCAACGTGTGCTTAAGGATGCTTCCTCAAGGGTACGAGGGGGTGATCCTAGTTCAGGTGATGATGATGACTTGGTGGATATCAAAAGATGATGATCAATATTTCGGAGATGTCGCTCTCTTATCCCTTTTTAAAATACTCTGATTAGACGAGCTTCCTCTCCTTATTGTTTTATAAACAAAAGTGGCTTTATGCAAAACAACTCCACCAGCCAGAAGTCTTGCGGAGTACACCCTGTACTCACCCTTGCTTTGTTGATACTTTTGGCAGAGTAAGTGTTCTCTGAAGATCATTTTGGTACTACATCGACATCGACGAGTAGCTTGGGTTTCCCGGCTGGTAGCCTGGAATCTATGGGCTGGGATGTCATCATTATGCTTCAGGCCTCTTAGGCCATTTGTTAAGTTTTCTATACTTAATAGCATAATTTGCCTTCCGTTGTTTGATGTTTGTGGTCAGTGACCTCTACTTGTAATATTTTGGTTCTCTGCTCAGTTATGAGCTTGCTGTAATAAATTTTGTGTCGTAGGGTCACTACTATGTTACCGATTCTTCACTGGATATTTTCGAGCTCAAGTTTAAGCTTATTTCAGACGGAGGTCTAGGATTTGTTTAGCCCTGATCCCAGGGGTGTCACAGGTCTTGGTATCAGAGCAGTACCGACCGTAGGAAAACCTTGCTATTGGTCGATGTGGAGTCTAGTGCTTGTGAAAACTATTTTAAAGCTGAAAATTATTTGTGAAAACTCTAGTATGCTTCTTTTACTCCTTATCCAGTTTCGCTGTAATTCTGGGATATCTTATCTGGTGTTGATTTTGGAAAAGTTTTGATATCTCTTATAGTTTTTCAAAACTTAGGTGCCTTCTTGGCATGTCGTTTCTAAGCCAGTTGACCTAGTGTTGAATTCTTTAGAGTTGTGTGTGTTGTGAATTCCTTGTTCCCCTTTTCTCTTGTTCATCAGAGAGAATTCTTTCCATCATGATCTCTCTATCTTTTAGACCCACAATATTATATTGTTTGTTCCACAGTGTTCTGTTCTAGGCTTCGAGGTTTCCTTTTGCCTCTTATGCCTCCTTTCCGTTTGTTGCGTACTTCATAAGTTGTTTCTTCTCTTGGAAGCTACCTCGTGTGTACTAACTTGTAGTGTACGCTATGTCCCTCAAGCAGTAGCTATTCCTTTCTTTGGGTTTTAACCCTTGGACTTGAACCTAAGATCCCTGATTGTGCTAGATTCTGGTGTTATGAATCTTGTACATGAAGCTTACCTTTAACCCAAGATCCACTCCTTTGACCCCTGTTGTTAATGTTCACACATTACCTCAGGATGGCTGGTATTACAATTCTATCCTTCAAGCTTGTGGTCTTTGTCGCGATTGAATTGTGACAATTAAGGACTTCCCCTACCGCTAGCTATGGCAGATGTCCTTTAATGGAACCAAATAAATCACGACAAGAGTACTCCTCGAGAGTCTCGCATCTATACTCGTGACTCTGCCACACTTTACCCCTTCTCTGCATTGGTTTTCGGAAGATTGTTGACTTATGCATCCACATCTTGGGATTCTATCCTGAGCATGATCCTTTCCCCTTGTTGTTTTCCGACCCTTGTCTACCAGTTGGTAGCCAAGTAGTAAATGTGCATCGGTGTCTTCTGATGTAAGATACTCTTGTGGTCCGTCAAGACAAACCATTTCGGAATGTCTAGGATAAACAAACTCCAGTACCTCGTCATATTTAAGACTAGGTCAAAGTGTTGTAATCCGTAGATCAAGAGGCATTGATTAGCTTCTTTCTGTTCTATCTTGAAGTATCACACTCTTTTATACTAAGAGGTCATGTTGAGTTTCATGAACCCTTAATGAAGTGATGCTCTTACACATCTTTACCCACCCTTCCTCGAGCTTTCGTGCTCGTGAGTGATGCGTGTGCGTAATAATGTGGCTATCTGAGATTCCTAACAACTTTCATTGTTTTGAACTCAAAGGACATTTGAGTCATTCTTAGCGTGATTGGTTAACCCTTTCACTAAGCAAAGGATGACTGTGCTACCAAGTCCGTTACTCTGGTACCGTCTCTTCGGTCAAAGAGTTAGGCTTGTGTCGAAACTCTGAGACTGTGTCCCCTTGCTTACTAAGCAAGTTTCCTCTCGAACTAAGTGACATATCGGTGGTTCGTGATATTCTAGATGTCTACTAGAAGCATCGCCATGTTGCCACATTACCGTCTTGTCAAGTTCTTGAGCCAGCAAGTTCTCTGAACTGCTCCTATCTCCAAGGATCCGTAATTGGATACCCCTGAACTAGTTGGTTGAGCTTAAACAACAACACAGGGCCTTTGGAACCAAGACGAGCGTGCAACCACACAGGGCCTGGACAACCTCACGAGCAACTAACTTGCCTAGTAGATTCCATGAGTCACATAGTTTGGGCGTTCCATTCGACATATGCATAGAAAATCTTTTGAAAGATTTGTCGGGTGCAGGTGCATTCATAACAGGTAGGTAAGCGTGGACGAGGTTGCTTGGGGTAGATAGCACCCCTGGTAAACCAACCTCGCCTCACATCTTTAAGTACCGACTTCGGGATTTGACCCATTACGACGGAACCATATTATTGCGTGACTCATGGTCTCGGTGAAAGCAAGGTAAAGGTCGTGTCTAACCACCCTCTGCCGACCTTCCAAGGAAGAGGGCTAATCATGTGGCATTAAGAGAAGGTTAGTATGTGTGGGTAAAGTTGTACACCCCTGCAGGGTAATAATCTTTTCGAAAAGCCGTGTTCACGGTTATGAACGACTTGGCGACCGGACTCAAGATCATAGAGAACATGAACCTAATCGTAAAACTTGACAGATCAACGTGTGCTTAAGGATGCTTCCTCAAGGGTACGAGGGGGTGATCCTAGTTTAGGTGATGATGATGACTTGGTGGATATCAAAAGATAATGATCAATATTTTGGAGATGTCGCTCTCTTATCCCTTTTTAAAATACTCTGATTAGACGAGCTTCCTCTCCTTCTTGTTTTATAAACAAAAGTGGCTTTATGCAAAACAACTCCACCAGCCAGAAGTCTTGCGGAGTACACCCTGTACTCACCCTTGCTTTGTTGATACTTTTGGAAGAGTAAGTGTTCTCTGAAGATCAGTTTGGTACTACATCGACATCGACGAGTAGCTTGGGGTTCCCGGCCGGCAGCCTGGAATCTATGGGCTGGGACGTCATCATTATGCTTCAGGCCTCTTAGGCCATTTGTTAAGTTTGCTATACTTAATAGCACAATTTTCCTTCCATTGTTTGATGTTTGTGGTCAGTGACCTCTGCGTGTAATATTTTGGTTCTCTGCTCAGTTATGAGCTTGCTGTAATAAATTTTGTGTTGTAGGGTCATTGCTGTGTTACCGATTCTTCACTGGATATTCTTGATCTCAAGGTTAATCTTATTTTATATGGAGGTCTGGGATTTGTTTAGCCCTGATCTCGCGGGTGTCACAACTGTCAAATCTGAGAGTAAAATAATTCTAATCCTAACTTTCTTTTTCTTTTAAGTTTCTTTTTATTCTGCAGGTACCAGATTTGAAGATCAAGACTTTAGTTTAGGTTTTCTTTTTCTTTATAGAATAGTCACTTGTAATATCTTTATTCTTTTGTAATTTTATTTGTATCCTTTTGTAATAAAGATTGTACTATTATTCAATAAAGAAATATTATACTTCTATTTATTTACTATTGTAAAGATTGTTGCTCATTTCCATAAGTTACATTTTGTAACTCATTATTGAATGAAATTTTGAAATGGAGATTCTTATACTTAATTGGTTTCTTTATATAAAGTTTGAACTACTAACTATTAACTCTTGACTAAAGTGTACTACTCAGACATAACTTTAAATTCTTTTGAACTATAAATTCAACACTCAAGTCTAAATTCAAATTTCATTTCCCAAAACACATAAGTCCACAAAGATCATATAAAAGTCTATAACAATCATCCTTCAAGACTATACCTAATCTCAAAGTATGAAAGAAACCTTGATCACTTTAGGTTTTTATTTGGCAAAAAATTTACCCATATTTTCATTGATGAATGCATGCAATATCACAAATTTGTAAATCTACCCTTCGTTGGTTCCTAAATGCTGGGATGTTACAGTATCCCTTTAGGGGTGTCACCCTACGGTTCACGAATAATGTAGACATGATCGAGACCCCTCTCCGATCAATAATTAGCAGCGGGACCTGGAGATCCATACTGACTCCCACATATTCAACGATGACTTATGTGATCGTGTGAACCTTATACGCATGTAAATCAATCCCTTTGTCTCGCGATATATTACATGTCCGAGATTCGATCATCGGTATCTCCATACCTAGTTTGATATCATTACCGACATGTACTCTTTTCTTGTTCCCGTGGTATAACATTCTAGTGATCAAATCACTTGCTTGCAAGCTAATTAATGTGACATCACCGAGAGGGCCCAGAGTATATCTCTCCATCATCGGGATGGAAAAATTCCACTCTTGATCCATGAGCCTCAACATAACACTTTAGTGTTGGATATATGCCCTAGAGGCAATAATAAATGTAGTTATTATTATATCTTTGTGTTTATGATAAATGTTTACATTCATGCTATAACAGTATTAACAAGGAAACATTAATACTTGTGTGATTTGTAAACTAAATTAGAGTCCCTAGTAAAGCCTCTTTATAATACTAGCTTGTTGGTTAATAAATGATTGTGGTTTCCCTATCATGAACATTGAGATGTTATTAACAACAAGATCATATCGTTAGGAGAATGATATGATGGACATACTCCTATAGATAAGCGTAGCATAAAGATCAAGTCATTTTAATAGTTCAATTGCTATATGCTTTCTGATACATAGTAACCTAATTCCTTCGACCATGAGATCATGCATATCACCATCACCAGAAGGATGCTTTGATGACATCAAACACCACACCATAACTGGGTGGTTATAAAGGTGGCATTGAGTGTTCGGAAAGTATGGGTTGAGACACATGGATCAAGAGTGGGATTTGTCCATCTATATGACGGATAGATATACTCTGGGCCCTCTCGGTGGAATGTCATCCAATTGGCTTGCAAGCATGTGACTGGCTCACAAGGGATCACATATCACGGGAACGAGAAAAGAGTACTTATCAGTAACGAGGTTGAACTAGGTATGCAGAGATACCGACGATCAAAACCTCGGATAAGTAAACTATCGTGAGACAAAGGGAAATTGGTATCGTATGTAAGTGGTTCATTCGATCGCAAAGTAATTGTAGAAATATGTGGGAACCATATGAATTTCCATATTCCTCTATTGGTTATTGTTCGGAGAAGTGTCTCGATCATGTTCGCATAATTCACGAACCGGTGGGAGACACACTTAAGGATTCGATGTTGTTGAGTAGTTATGGAATGATGAGTAAGAGACTGAATGTTGTTCGGAGTCTCGGATGGGATCCGGGATATCACGAGGAGATCCGGAATGGTCCGGAGAATAAGATTCATATAAGGAAAGTCATGTTTCGGGGTTGGAGAATGATTCCGGTGTTTTCATTGGGAATGTTCTAGAAGGGTCTGGAAGGTCTGGCACTTCGGAGGGGAAGGGTACATGAATGTGTCATAACAAGTTGGAACGGTTGCATCATGTACTAGGTGTCATCGCTGAGAAAAATAAAGGGATAAATCAAATCCTAGTTTGAAAAGTCAAACGCCAATTTGAAAAGTCAAACGGCAAGTTTGCTTGGTGGAGGGAGAGTAGGAAACCTACTTGGGGAGGAGTTCCTCCTCCACCACCGCCTTGGAGGCTGACTTGGGGAGGACTCTCCCTGGCCGCGCCTCCCACCTATATAAGGAGGGGCAGGGGTGCCCCTCTAGACCTACACCTTGCCCCAATAAAACCCTAGCCCTAGCCGTCGGCCCTCTTGCAGCCGCCGCCGCCCTAGGGCAAACCCTAGCCGCCGACTTGGGGCTCTCCCCTTGCCCTAGACGCCGGCCTAGACCTCTATCCTTGGTGCCTCTAAACCCTAGATCACCAAGGCCTCTCTCATAGTCCACCATACTCGCTCCGGCTTAAGGCGAAGCCCTGCGAGATCTCCCTTCTACTTCCGGTACCACGCCGTTGTGCTGCCGGAATCACGAGGAGAGTGCTATAACCTCCATTGCTTTGGAACAAGGAGAGGAAGGTCTTCATCGAAAATGTAACCGATCGATCATTGCGGAAGCGCTGCCGGAACGCAGCGCCGGAAGGATCGTCTACACGATCTTGAGATCGGCAAGAGTACGACTACATCACCCACGAGAATCCGCTCTCGTTAAACACTTTGGAATCTTCGAGGGTGAGTTATTCTATTGACTCGTTGCTACAATCTAGTAGATAGATCTTGGCTTGTTTGTTTGTATGCGGTAGAATTTTTTTGTTTTCCATGCTACGAACCCCTACAGTGGTATCAGAGCCGTGTCTATATGTAGATCTGATACACGAGTAGAACACAATGGTCATTATGGGCGGTGGTGATTTTATTATCAATTGCTTCTTGTGTACTTTGCATCTTGCGGTATGATGGGATGAAGCGGACCGAGCTAACCTTACATGACATTGTTCATGAGACTTGCTCCACGCTCAACATGCAACTTGTATTGCATAAGTGGCTTTGCAGGTGTTTGTCTCTCCCATTATAGTATAGATCCAATTTACAACGGGCACTTGATAGTTCAAACATCAACGTTGTGGTTCTTGTTCATAAGTTAGATCGACACTTATTGAAAGCCCCAAACCACGTAAAATATGCAAAGAAATTAGAGGCGTCTAACTTTGTTTTGCAGGGGTGTGCTGTGATGTGATATGGCCATGATTGTGATTATATTTGATGTATGCAATGTTCCTTATTGTAAGTTGGCAACCGGCAGGAGCCATATGGTTGTCTTTAATTTCTGTTAAGACCCGCGTGTCTATTCAAAGTAGTTGTAATAGTTGAAGCTGGTGGACGACAATCATGGAGCAGCGTCATTGACCTTGATGCACTACCGGTGATGATGGAGATCACGTTCATGCTTGAAGATGGAGATCGGAAGCACAAAGAAGAAAGGCCATATCATATCACATATTATGAATTGCATGTGATGTTAATCCTTTATGCATCTTGTATTTCTTAATTAACGACGGTAGAATTATAAGATGATCCCTCATGCACATAAATTTCAAGTTCTAAAGTGTTCGTCCTTAGTAAGCACCGTTGCTAAAGCTTGTTGTTTCGAAGCACCACGTGATGATCAGGTGTGTTAGATTCTGCAAGTGTATACAACATGAGCAAGCCAGATTTGCTCATGCGGAAGCTAAGGTTTGATCTTGATGAGCCTAGCATGTGCAGACATGGTCTCGGAACACGGATCACCGAAAGGTAAAGCATGAATCATATAGTATATATGATGAACATGTCGATTGTTCGCCATTGAAGCTACATCAACTCTCGTGATGATCGGTTTTAATGTGGTGGATTTAGTTCGTGTGATCACTAAAACAATGTGAGGGATATTGTTTTAGTGGGAGTTCACCTAGATTAATTTAACTATTAATTAGAACTCAATTTGTCATAAACTTAGTCTAAACTATTGCAAATATGTTGTAGATCAATGGCGGCCCCTACCATCAATTTTAATGTGTTCCTAGAGAAAGAAAAGTTGAAAAACAATGGAAGCAACTTCGCGAATTGGTTCCGCAATTTGAGGATTGTCCTCAATGCTGGTAATCTGACCTATGTCTGGATGCAATCATTGGTGACTCCTGCGGTGATGCTACCGATGAAGTAAAGAATGTTTACCTCGCTCGGAAGAATCAGTACTCCACATTTCAATGTGCTATCTTGTATGGTTTGGAATCGGAGCTTCAGAAAAGGTTTGAGAATTCAGACCCACATGATATTGTCCGTGAACTCAAATTGATATTTGAGACTCACGCATGATTGAGAGCTATGAGGCTTACGAAAAGTTCTTTAACTGCAAGATGGAAGAGGGCAGCTCCATCAGTGAGCATGTGCTTAAGATGTCTAGGCACGCAAACAAACTCCAAAGCTTGGGTATAGTGATTCCTAATGCTTTGGGGATTTACCGTGTCCTCCAATCACTACCACCAAGTTACAAGAACTTTGTGATGAACTACAATATGCAAAGCATGAACAAGCGATTGCGAACTCTTCTCCATGTTAAAATCTGCAGAAGTGGAGATCAAGAAAGAGCACCAAGTGTTGATGGTCAATAAGACCACCAAATTCAAGAAAGGCAAGTCTAAGCAAAAGGTACACTTCAAGAAGGGTGGTAAGAAAGTTACCGCACCGACGAAGAAGACCAAGGCTGGACCTAAACACGTAATCGAGTGCTTTACTGCAAGGGAGAAGGTCACTGGAAGCGGAATTGCCCAAAGTACTTGGCGGATTTGAAGAACGGCAACATCAAGAAGAAAGGTATATCCGATATACATTTTATTGATGTGTATCTCACTAGTACTCGTAGTAGTGCCTGGGTATTTGATACTGGTTCGGTTGCTCATATTTGTAAATCAAAAGGTGCAGAATAAGCGGAAGCTAGCGAAGAACGAGGTGACGATGCTGAGAAATGGATCAAAGGTTGATGTGATCGCGGTCGGCACGCTACCTCTTCATCTACCATCGGGATTAGTTTTATACTTAAATAATTTTTATTTGGTGCCTGCGTTAAGCATGAACATTATATCGGGATCTTGTTTATTGCGAGACGGTTACTTTTTTAAGTCCGAGAATAATGGTTGTTCGAGTTATATGAGTAATATGTTTTATGCACATGCACCTTTGATAGATGGTCTATTCTTATTGAATCTTGATAGTGGAAATACACATATAAATAACATTGAAGCTAAACGTTTGAAATTAAGCGATAACTCGACCTATATGTGGCACTGTCGTCTTGGTCACATTGGAGTGAAGCATATGAAGAAACTCCATTCCGATGGACTTCTTGAATCACTTGATTTCGAATCACTTGAAAGATGCAAAGCATGTCTAATGGGTAAAATGACTAAGACTCCATTTTCTGGTATGATGGAGCGAGCTACGGACTTATTGGAAATCATACATACCGATGTGTGTGGTCCAATGAGTGTAGCATCGCGCGGTGGTTATAGTTATGTTCTTACCTTCACGGATGACTTGAGTAGATATGGGTATATCTATTTCATGAAACATAAGTCCGAAACTTTCGAGAAGTCTAAGGAATTTCAAAGTGAGGTGGAGAATCAACGTAACAAGAAGATTAAATTTCTACATTCTGATCGTGGAGGTGAATATCTAAGTTACGAGTCTGGCGAGCATTTGAAGAAATGCGGAATACTTTCACAATTGACACCGCTGGGAACACCATAGCGTAATGGTGTGTCCGAACGTCGTAATCAAACTCTCTTAGATATGGTTCGTTCTATGATGTCACTTACAGATTTACCGCTATCATTTTGGGGTTATGCATTAGAAACAGCCGCATTCACTTTAAATAGGGCACCATCTAAATCCGTTGAAACGACACCGTATGAATTATGGTTTGGGAAGAAACCTAAATTGTCGTTCCTTAAATTTTGGGGTTGCGAAGCCTATGTAAGAAGTTATAGCCGGACAAGCTTGAACCCAAAGCGGAAAAATGCGTCTTCATAGGATACCCAAAGGAAACTATTGGGTATACCTTCTATCATAGATCCGAAGGCAAAATCTTTGTTGCCAAGAATGGATCCTTTCTAGAGAAGGAATTTCTCTCGAAAGAAGTGACTAGAAGGAAAGTAGAACTCGACGAGGTTGTCGAACCTTCTCTCGAACTTGCGAGTAGCGCAGCACCGGAAGAAGTTCATGTGGTGCCTGCACCAATAAGAGAGGAAGCTAATGATGATGATCATAAAACTTCGGTTGTAGTTGCTACAGAACCTCGCAGGTCAACGAGAACTCGTACCACTCCTGATTGGTATGATCCCGTTATGAGTGTCATGTTGGTGGACAACACCGATGACCCTGCGACATATGAGGAAGCGATGATGAGCCCAGATTCCAATAAATGGCAAGAAGCCATGAAATCCGAGATTGGATCCATGTACGAAAACCAAGTATGGACTTTGGTGGACTTACCGGATGGCCGGAAGGCTGTCGAGAACAAATGGATTTTCAAGAAGAAAACAGATGCTGATGGTAATGTTACTGTCTATAAAGCTCGACTTTTCGCAAAAGGGTTTCAACAAATTCAAGGAGTTGACTACGATGAGACTTTCTCACCAGTAGTGAAGCTAAAGTCTGTGAGGATTTTGTTAGCAATCGCTGCATATTATGATTATGAGATATGGCAGACGGATGTCAAAACAGCGTTCCTTAATGGAGACATTGATGAAGAGTTGTATATGATGCAACCCAAAGGTTTTGTCGATCCTAAAGATGCTAACAAGGTATGCAAACTTCAACGGTCCATATATGGATTAAAGCAAGCATCCCGAAGTTGGAATCAATGTTTTGATAAGGTAATCAAAAGTTTTGGTTTTATACAAACTTACGGAGAAGCTTGTATTTACAAGAAAGTGAGTGGGAGCTCTGTTGCATTCTTAATACTATATGTAGATGACATATTGTTGATTGGGAATGATGTAGACCTTCTTAATAGTGTCAAGGAATATTTGAATAATAGTTTTTCAATGAAAGATCTTGGCGAAGCATCTTACATATTAGGCATAAAGATTTATAGAGATAGATCGAGACACCTAATATCATTGTCACAAAGTACATATTTGGACAAAGTTCTAAAGAGGTTTGGAATGGAAGATAGCAAGAAAGGGTTCTTGCCCATGTTGCCCAATACGACCTTGAGTAAAACTCAAAGTTCAGCAACGGCAGAAGATAGAGAAAGGATGAGTAAGACTCCCTATGCCTCAGCCATAGGATCTCTAATGTATGCTATGCTATGTACTAGACCCGACATTGCATATGTTGTTAGTTTAACTAGCAGATATCAAAGTGATCCAGGAGTGGATCATTGGACAGCGGTCAAAAACATCCTTAAGTACTTGAGAAGAACTAAGGATATGGTTCTTTCTTATGGAGGAGATGAACAACTCGTTGTTAATGGTTACACCGATGCTAGTTGTAACACCGATCCGGATGATTCTAAATCTCAATCTGGATATGTATTTACTTTGAATGGTGCAGCAGTTAGCTGGAGGAGTGCAAAGCAAAGCGTTGTGGCAAGATCTTCAACTGAATCGGAATACATAGCTGCTTCGGAGGCTTCACAAGAAGCGATATGGATGAAGGAGTTCACTACAGAGCTCGGTGTGGTTCCAAGTGCGCTGGACCCAATGTCTATCTACTGTGATAACATGGGCGCCATAGCCAATGCGCAAGAACCAAGGTCACACAAGAAGCTGAAGCACATCAAGCTACATTTTCACGCTATTCGAGAACATGTCCAAGATGGTGACATAAAGATTTGCAAAATACACACAAATCTGAATGTGGCGGATCCGTTGACTAAACCTCTCCTGAGGGCAAAACATGACCAACACCAAACTGCCATGGGTGTTCGGTATATTGCCATGTAATCTAGATTAGTTGACTCTAGTGCAAGTGGGAGACTGTTGGAGATATGCCCTAGAGGCAATAATAAATGTAGTTATTATTATATCTTTGTGTTTATGATAAATGTTTACATTCATGCTATAACAGTATTAACAAGGAAACATTAATACTTGTGTGATTTTTAAACTAAATTAGAGTCCCTAGTAAAGCCTCTTTATAATACTAGCTTGTTGGTTAATAAATGATTGTGGTTTCCCTATCATGAACATTGAGATGTTATTAACAACAAGATCATATCGTTAGGAGAATGATATGATGGACATACTCCTATAGATAAGCGTAGCATAAAGATCAAGTCATTTTAATAGTTCAATTGCTATATGCTTTCTGATACATAGTAACCTGATTCCTTCGACCATGAGATCATGCATATCACCATCACCGGAAGGATGCTTTGATGACATCAAACACCACACCGTAACTGGGTGGTTATAAAGGTGGCATTGAGTGTTCGGAAAGTATGGGTTGAGACACATGGATAAAGAGTGGGATTTGTCCATCCATATGACGGATACATATACTCTGGGCCCTCTCGGTGGAATGTCATCCAATTGTCTTGCAAGCATGTGACTGGCTCACAAGGGATCACATATCACGGGAACGAGAAAAGAGTACTTATCAGTAACGAGGTTGAACTAGGTATGCAGAGATACCGACGATCAAAACCTCGGATAAGTAAACTATCGTGAGAAAAAGGGAAATTGGTATCGTATGTAAGTGGTTCATTCGATCGCAAAGTAATCATAGAAATATGTGGGAACCATATGAATTTCCAGATTCCTCTATTGGTTATTGTTCGGATAAGTGTCTCGATCATGTCCGCATAATTCACGAACCGGTGGGAGACACACTTAAGGATTCGATGTTGTTGAGTAGTTATGGAATGATGAGTAAGAGACCGAATGTTGTTTGGAGTCTCGGATGGGATCCGGGATATCACGAGGAGATCCGGAATGGTCCGGAGAATAAGATTCATATAAGGAAAGTCCTGTTTCGGGGTTGGAGAATGATTCCGGTGTTTTCATCAGGAATGTTCTAGAAGGGTCCGGAAGGTCCCAAGACCGGAGGAAGGGTACATGAATGTGTCATAACAAGTTGGAATGGATGCATCGTGTACTAGGTGTCATCGCTGAGCAAAATAAAGGGATAAATCAAATCCTAGTTTGAAAAGTCAAACGCCAATTTGAAAAGTCAAACGGCAAGTTTGCTTGGTGGAGGGAGAGTAGGAAACCTACTTGGGGAGGAGTTCCTCTCCCTCCACCCGCCGGCCTTGGAGGCCGAGTTGGGGGAGGACTCTCCTCCCCTGGCCGGCGCCCTCCCACCTATATAAGGAGGGGCAGGGGTGCCCCTCTAGACCTACACCTTGCCCCACTAAAACCCTAGCCCTAGCCGCCGGCCCTCTTGCAGCCGCCGCCGCCCTAGGGCAAACCCTAGCCGCCGACTTGGGGCTCTCCCCTTGCCCTAGCCGCCGGTCTATCCCTCTCTCCTTGGTGCCTCTAAACCCTATATCACCAAGGCCTCTCTCATAGTCCACCGTACTCACTTCGGCTTAAGGCGAAGCCCTGCGAGATCTCCCCTCTACTTCCGGTACCACGCCGCCGTGCTGCCGGAATCGCGAGGAGAGTGCTACAACCTCCGCTGCCTGCTGGAACAAGGGAGAGGAAGGTCTTCATCGAGTACCGAACGTGTGACCGACTGCGGAAGCGCTGCCGGAACGCAGCGCCGGAAGGATCGTCTACACGATCTTGAGATCGGCAAGAGTACGACTACATCACCCACGAGAATCCGCTCTCGTTAAACACTTTGGAATCTTCGAGGGTGAGTTATTCTATTGACTCGTTGCTACAATCTAGTAGATAGATCTTGGCTTGTTTGTTTGTATGCGGTAGAAATTTTTTGTTTTCCATGTTACGAACCCCTACATTTAGTAGTTCCTAACCCATCTTTATAATCACCCTGTTATGGTGTGACGTTTGATGTTATCAAGAAACTCTTCCGGTGTTAGTGATTGACATGATCTCATGGTCCAAGGATTAGGATCACTTCGTAAGTTGTTATAGCAATATAAACTCAATGACTTTGATCGTAATGCTATACTTCGGATGAATGTTCATCACACCATTACACTAATGTTGTGACCTTGTTATTAACAACATCCAATGTCCATGATCAGGAAACCTTTGATCATCTTGTTAATCAACGAGCTAGTTTATAAGAGAGGCATAACTAGGAACTTCCTTTTGTTTATTAAACACACATGTATTAACATTTTTGTATTAATACAATTATAGCATGTAAAATAAACATTTATCATAAATAAGGACGATAATAACCACTTTATTATCGCCTCTCGGGCATATTCCCTTCACATCCACCTCAGCATCTTGTCCGACTCTGTCTTGGAACCGAAGATCTTCATGTCCTAGCAGGTCCGGGTGGACTCCTAGTCTTTGAAGGCGAGGAGGTTGATCCGGTCAACATCCTGCAGGTTCCATACATAAAAGTATGTCTGCTGCCAGAGCGTGATCATGTCATACAGCCGGAGTTTGGGGTAGTCGGTCTGCGTGCGGGAGTATATGGAGGCGCCACCGCAAATGACAAGCGGGCCTTTGGAGAATTGGGTCTGGGGCCGGATGTAGAAGAGGAGGCAGAAGAACCCGAGATCCAGCTCGATCCCGAGGTAGCTCTCGCAAAAAGCAATGAAGTGCGAGAGCATGCCGATTACGTTGGCTCCAAGGTAGTGGAGGTAGATATCGAAAGTCGCGAGTAAGGTAAGGAAGAAGGCGCTAACTAGGAGGGCCAGGCCACACGCTAGGTGCGCGAGGAAGATGACACGCTCGCCGGCTGGCACGAGCCGCGCGGACCTCCATCTCTGGTGGTAGGACGCGCGACCAACAATACTTCTTGAATTTATCCTTCATCACGGAGGAACCGCACCAAGCGTCGTGGCACTATGACATGGGGTCGACGGTGGCGGTCGGAGGAGAGGAAGAGAAATGGTGTCCCGTGGTTTCTGACAAGCGTGAAGCCCGGCGAGCTCTGAGCGTAGAAGGTCGACGGCGCGCGGAAAGCAGGGGCGCATGCAAAGGCAAAGGGCAGGCGCGAGGAGGAGGAAGGCAAGAATGGAAAGTGGGGGAGCGGCCGCGGACCCGGCCAGTATTTATGGCCCGGGGAGGGCAACCGCCCAGCTAGCCACGTTGCAGAATCCCGCGTGCGGTGCGCCCCCTATGCCCGCCCAGGATCGGTTGTGCCAGCGAAGAGCGTGCAAAGGATCCGCGACACAGTCAGCAAAGCGCCAGCGTCGGTTCCCGAGGAGACGTGCAACGCGACAGTTCACTATGTGCCATAGCAACGCAATGTTGACGCCGCGTGCATGGCTAACGCTAGCAGTGACACGGCCGAGTAACCCAACCGCCAGAATTTAGCGGGATGTAAATTCAAACTAGCTTTTGATCCCGTGCACATTTGGCCTAAGGGTGAAATCTACGCGCGCTCGGGGGCTAGTATTAGGGGATAGGTAGGCTAACTGGATGAAATATAAGGGCAATGTAACTGTTGGCTGGCTGGTAGCATCCGGAGGTAAAAACTCAAGACAGGTTAGCAGAGAAGGCCAGACGAAGCGCGAGCCGGCAAACAAAACAGTTGGATGAAAAGGCATTGCCAAGATATCTGTCCGGCTGGATCATCCTAGACGGACGGATCAAGCTGGAAGATGAAGATACTAGGGTGACGGGTGCATAGTGACCCGCTGCCCCTAGCCAGACAATGAGAAGACATACAGGAAGCACCCGGCGGCACGGACGCTGGAGATAGCGGGCCATACCTACGTCGGGCGGGAGAGGGAGCCGCCGCCCGTGTCGTACGGGGCAGCCTCCACTGTTTATGTGCCGGCCAGGGGGCGCATCACTGTACAAGACGTCAGGGAGGCAGAATACTATACTGGAATAGTCGGCCGGCCCCGCCCGTGGGACCCGCCAGCCAGTCTTGTCGTTGCACACGCTGCCTTAGCCCTATATAAGGGGCAGCGAGGCATCCATAGCAAGGATTTGTCTCTGCTAGGTAGAACACATCGATACAACTCAAGGAGCACTTGTAGTTCATCCAGTTCATCCTCAAAGTTAGATCGGCAGGAGTAGGGGCTTGACCTCACCTCGAGGGCCCTGAACCTGGGTACTTCCTGCGTCTCACGGTACCATCTCGTACCCAATCCCGCATGTGGGCACCTTCGCTCGCCTCACTGCTTGCTCCCACCCTCTATCTAGCCTTCTCAGGCACTATCGTTTCCAGAGCAATGAAATGCGTGCATCTTCTTCAACAAGATCTTCCAAAAGTGAGAAGTTGTGATGTTTTATTTTTTTAAGCAGGTACTTTTCTTACCATTACCACTATATAGTGTACAAACAACATTGAATATTGACCGTTGGATCAAAGACTCGCAAATCCCAACATCACCAATAGTTGGATCTTCTTTTCTATTGTAACATCTACAAGATTCTATTAATAGTCTTTAGCACATTTAACCCTATATATGCAGAAACCTCAAAACACATGTATCTATCATTCTAGAATCTTCTCTATCATTTCTCTAGACCATGGTACCAGAATTTTCAAGTATTAGTGTCATGGTATTGCTGACGAGTACGCCATGGAGGGGTCCTCACAAAGCGTGTTTAGAGATGTGGGGTAAGGCGGAAGGTTGGCGTGTACGAGGTAACACAACTTACCCAGGTTTAGATCCCACGATGGTGGCAGGATCCTACTCCTGTTATAAATCACTATAATGGCAATATTCCAAGTTACAGGGATCGGTTCGATGTGCGTGATATGAGTTGTGTTGTTGTGTTGTCTGCCCAAAAGGCTCCCATAGGTCCGGCTTATATAGTCGCCAGATCCTAGGGTTATAGGCAAAGTCCTAGCCGGACAGGTTACAGAGTCCTACACGGTATACAACTAGTCTAACGTGTCTTGTACTCCAAAGCTCCGGGTATGTTGGTGACTCCTCCGTAGCCTTCCTTTATCCGGCATGGGCCTCCCTTCTGGATCCATCTAACTGGGCCGCCCAGCAGGCAATGGGCCTTGCTACCAACTCTGGGCCACCCGGGTTATCCTGATTAGAGACATGCTATGGTGATACCCATTTAGCGTATCCCCAACAGTAGCCCCCGGAGAACTTCGAGATCTTGCGCCGTCTTGCCTATTCAGTTTGAATGCTCCATCTAGATGAATGTCGGCAAATCATCAAGCAATATCTTGTAGTCCTCCCCAAAACCCTACAATGCTCTCCGTCTTCAATATGTAAGTCGGAGAACTGCTGAATCTTCCATTGTACTCTTCTCATAGCCGGACTGGATCCGTCCATGTTGGAATCTTCAGATGGGATGGTTCACCTGCTTGTGTCAGTAGAGCAACGTAGTGTTGGAGATATGCCCAAGAGGCAATAATAAAGTGGTTATTATCATATCTTCATGCTTATGATAAATGTTTACATACCATGCTATAATTGTATTAACCGGAAACATTAATACTTGTGTGAGTTGTAAACATAAAAGAGTCCCTAGTAAAGCCTCTTGTTAAACTAGCTTGTTGGTTAATATATGATCATGGTTTCCTGATCATGAACATAGATATGTTATTAACAACAGGGTCATATCATTAGGAGAATGATGTGATGGACATAATCCTATAGATAAGCATAGCATAAAGATCAAGTCATTTAATATAGTTCATTTTCTATAAGCTTTCTGATACATAGTAACCTAATTCCTTCGACCATGAGATCATGTTAATCACCATCACCGGAAGGATGCTTTGATGACATCAAACACCACACCGTAACTGGGTGGCTATAAAGGTGGCATTGAGTGTTCGGAAAGTATGGGTTGAGGCACATGGATCAAGAGTGGGATTTGTCCATCCATATGACGGATAGATATACTCTGGGACCTCTCGGTGGAATGTCATCCAGTTAGCTTGCAAGCATGTGACTGGTTCACAAGGTATCACATAACGCGGGAACGAGAAAAGAGTACTTATCAGTAACGAGGTTGAACTAGGTATGCAGAGATACCGACGATCAAAACCTCGGATAAGTAAACTATCGTGAGACAAAGGGAAATTGGTATCATATGTAAGTGGTTCATTCGATCACAAAGTAATCGTAGAAATATGTGGGAGCCATATGAATTTACAGATTCCTCTATTGGTTATTGATCGTAGAAGTGTCTCGGTCATGTCCGCATAATTCACGAACCGTAGGGAGACACACTTAAGGATTCGATGTTGTTGAGTAGTTATGGAATGATGACTAAGAGACCGAATGTTGTTCGGAGTCTCGGATGGGATTTGGGATATCACGAGGAGATCCGTAATGGTCCGGAGAATAAGATTCATATAAGGAAAGTCATGTTTCGGAGTTCGGGAATGATTCCGGTGTTTTCACCAGGAATTTTCTAGAAGGGTCTGGAAGGTCCGGCACTCCGAAGGGGAAGGGTACATGGATGTGTCATGACAATGTGGAATGGTTGCATCATGTACTAGGTCACTTGGCTGGGCAAAATAAAGAGAAGAAATCAAATCGAAGTTTGAAAGTCAAACGCCAATTTGGAAAAGTCAAATCTCAAGTTTGCTTGGTGGAGGGAGAGTAGGAAACCTACTTGGGGAGGAAGTCACACTCCCTCCCACCCGCCAGCCATGAGGAGGAGTTGGAGGACTCCCTCCTCCCCAAACCGCCTCTCCCCTCCTATATAAGGAGGGGTAGGGCACCCCCTCTCCCTACACCTAAAACCCTAGCTCCTGGCGCCTCCACCACAAGTGCAGCCGCCGCCGCCTAGGGATCTCCCAAGTCACCAACTAGGGTTTCCCCAAACCCTAGCCGCCGGCCAAGCCACCTCCCCTTGGCACCTCTAAACCCTAGATCACCAAGGCCTCTCTCATAGTCCACCATACTGCCTGCTTAAGGCCTGCGAGATCTCCCTCTACTTCGACACCACGCCGTCGTCTGCCGGAATCACGAGGAGAGTGCTACAACCTCCGCTTTCTTTGGAACAAGGGAGAGTAAGGTCTTCATCGAAAAAACGCAGTGACCGATCATGGAAGCGCCCGAACGCGGCGTCGGAAGGATCGTCTACGCGATCTTGAGATCGGAAGTGTACGACTACATCATCCACGAGAATCTGCTCTCGGTAACCGCTTTGGATCTTCGAGGGTTGGTACTCTATCAACTCGTTGCTGCAATCTAGTAGATAGATCTTGGCTTGTGTGTGTTCATGCGATAGAATTTTTTTGTTTTCCATGCTACAAACCCCTACAGTGGTATCAGAGTCGTGTCTATATGTAGATCTGTTGCACGAGTAGAACACAATGGTCATTGTGGGCGTTGATGCTTTTGTTGTCGATTGCTTCTTATGTACTTTGCATCTTGCGGGATGGTGGGATGAAGTGGCCCGGACTGACCTTACATGACATCGTTCATGAGACTTGCTCCATGCTTGACATGCAACTTGTATTGCATAAGTAGCTTTGTGGGTGCATGTTTCTCCCAACATAGTTAAAATTCAATTTACAACGGGTGATTGACAATACTAGTATCAATGTTGTGGTTCTTGTTCGTAAGTTAGAACGACACTTATTGAAAGCCCCAAACCACGTAAAACATGCAAAGAAAATTAGAGGCGTCTAACTTTGTTTTGCAGGGGGTGTGTTGTGATGTGATATGGCCATGATTGTGATTATATATGATGTATGCAATGTTCCTTATTGTAAGTTGGCAACCGGCAGGAGCCATATGGTTGTTTCTGTTAAGTCCTGCGTGTCTATTATTCAAAGTAGATGTAATAGTTGATGCTGGTGGAAGACAACCATGAAGCGGCGCCATTGACCTTGACGCCACACCGGTGATGATGGAGATCATGTTCGTGCTTGAAGATGGAGATCGGAAGCACAAGAAGAAAGGCCATATCATATCACATATTATGAATTGCATGTGATGTTAATCCTTTTTATGCATCTTGTATTGCTTAGTTCACGACGGTAGCATTATAAGATGATCCCTCAAGCACACAATTTCAAGTTTTAAAAGTGTTCATCCTTAGTAAGCACTGTTGCTAAAGCTCGTTGTTTCTAAGCATCACGTGATGATCGGGTGTGTTAGATTCTGCGAGTGTATACAACGTGAGCAAGCCAGATTTGCTCATGCGGAAGCTAAGGTTTGATCTTGACGAGCCTAGCATGTACAGACATGGTCTCGGAACACGGATCACCGAAAGGTAAAGCATGAGTCATATAGTAGATATGATGAACATGTTGATTGTTCGCCATTGAAGCTACATCAACTCTCGTGATGATCGGTTTTGATGTGGTGGATTTGGTTCGTGTGATCACTAAAACAGTGTGAGGGATATTGTTTTGAGTGGGAGTTCAACGGCAATATGATTAAAATTTGAACACTATTTATCATAAATTAAATCAAAGTGAATTTGCATAATTGTTGTAGTCATTGGCATCCGTTTACCACCTTGCGCTTAGTTATAATTCAGATGATAGAACTATAGAATTCTGGTTAGTTACTTTACGAACTGGTATTGTTGTTTTGAAGTGTTAATCTAAAGTTTAAAAGTCCTATTGAAAACTTTCAGTAAGTTCCGGTTACTCCATGAAGTTTAATAATTGGTATTAAATCAAGAGTGACAATTCCAAGTGTTAGTGTATGAGTATCATGTTTGTCTCCATGATTCTTGATATTCAAAGGATTGTCTTAATATCAAGGTTATCTAGGATCTGACAGAGTTGTTTCAGAAACCATGATGTGTGGAAGATATTGTGATATCTGAAATGAAGTTTTGGTTGCAACATGATAGAGTATAATATGGCAAAAGTCATGTTCTCATATTTGATGAGAATTTGCAAAAGGTTGGAGACACTAGTTGTCCTAATCCTCCAAAAGGTTTTGGAGAGCAACATTATACTCGTGATTCACCGTTATAAGCTAAAAGTAGCTTGATCGTGGATAATTCCATGATAAGGGTGAATATTTGATGTAGGTAAAATGTTTACTACACCAAGAGATTACTAAAGAAAGGAATTTGAAAGAACACCAAACATTTGATGATGGTGATCTACTTCAAAGTGCAAGTCCAAAGACATTGGTATTTAACTATAAATGCTTTGGACTATGTGTCATGTATATGGCTCCACTATTGATGTTGATAGATTCTTTCAAACAGAAAAAGAAATACTGAAAGAGAATCTCATAAATATATGGCAGAAAAGAAAAGACTAGAATTGTTCAGCTGAGGTATATAGAGGATATACGCGTTATGGTTGTATTATTTGCTTGTTAAATAATGTGGTTCTTAAGTATTAGATACTGAATTTGTTGGTATGAATCGTCATACAAAACAACAAGATTCATAAACTACAATGGCCTAAGTAACTAGCAAAATAATATGTGATGATGTTCATCGAGAACAAATAAAGGGTTATTGTGTTGCTCATTAAACATCAAAGCTTGCCTTCAAGATTTGTTTTATCAGGTATTATGAGAACAAAAGGGTTGTTCAAATAATTGCAGTAATCCATAAATGATGGATGATTTACAAATCTCATTGGAGAAATCACATCCATAAAACTAGTGCTAAAAATGTCGAAAGACAAATTGATTGAAAGTTCACTTAGGAAGTGACATCGCCGTTTAAATTATGTTGGAAAGAAAACATGAAGAAACTCCATGTGGATGGAATTTTGGAGTCTTTTGATTTTTATCAAATGATGCTTGTGAAACTTTCCTAGAGATAATTAAAACTTCGTTCATAGGCCAAAAGGGAACAAATGACTAGCTTATTGGAACTTGTACATATTGTTGTATGAAGTCCATTATGTGTAGTCAAAAGCGATGAATTTCAACTTCATATGCTTTCTCCGAAAATTTGAGTGAATATATGAATATTTACTTAATAAGGATGAAGTATGAAACATTTGAAAAGTTCAAAGACTTTCAAGATGAAGTGCAAAATCATTGTAACAAGAATATAAATAGTTTATGATAAGATCATAAAGGAAGATATTTGAGTTACAAGTTTAGCATAATACCTAAGATTTAAGGAATCTTTCCATGGATTTGCATGACCCAAAACACCATAAGAGTATGGAGCATTCGATATATGTAATTAAACCTTGTTTGACATGGTAAGATCGAAGGTAAAACTGCCATTATATTTTAAAGATTAAAAGCTTTAGAGACTACCATTTTTCCACTAAAAAGAGCTCCATCATAATCCGTTGAAATGACACCATATAAAGTTATGGTTTGGGATAAAACCCAAGTTGTCCTTTCTTAAACATTGGTATGCTATGCATAAGAAAGATGTTTGCAACCAAAGTCGGATGAACCTGTCTTTGTATGTTATTTCAATAATCTAAGTATTCCTCCATAACATCGGAGACAAAAGTGTTTGTCACTTAGAATGTCAAGTTTCTTTGAGAAGGAATTTTTCGTGAAAAGATAAGTGGGAGGACAATAGAACTTTGATAAGGTTAAAAGAACCTTAGCTATATGTGCAAAGTTGCGCAGCGCCGAAAAGTGTTCCGGAGGCAGCAACAATGCTCATGGCTCACGTGCCTCAAAGGTTGTGGTTACGGAGGTCAAGGTTTCTATTGAACCAAGTAGGTCGAGTAAACAATCAAATACCAAGATTTGAGGGTTGAATCATTATTTGAGAATAATGAACGGACTACATGCAAAGAAGCTATGATGGGCCCTAACTCCATAAAATGGCTTGAAGCCATAAAATCCGTGATAGTTCCATACACGAGAAATCAAGTTTTGAACTTGAAGGACCCTCGAGAAAGGTGTAAGACCTTATAGTTGTGTTTGGATCTATAAAGAAATAGACATGGATGTTTCACATCTATGAAATAGTCGACATGTTGGGAAAGAGTTCACAACAATGTTCAAAGGTTGACTATGACAAGATTTGATCTTTCATAGCAATATTTAGTCTAGACGGATTAATGTAGCAACCAATACATATAATTTTTTTATGTGGTGGTTGAATAAGCAAAACAAGTTCTTCTAATAGAATTGTTACCTAGGACATGTGCATAACACGGTCCACAGGGTTTTCTTAATTCAAAGGATGCTAAAAGCATATGCAAACTTCAATTGTTGAAGTAAGCATTGCGGAGTTGGAATCTTCACTATGATGAAACTGTTAAAGGAGTTTAAATTCGTCGGAGACGATGAAGATGCTTGCATTTGCAAGAAATTAAGTGGGAGCGCAAAGACATGTTTATAATACATTATGTGGAAGAAATATTGTTGATTGGAAATGATGTATCTTTTATTAACACATATTAAGAATTTCATCCCGATGAAAGACTTAGGCAAAACCCAAATATTTTGGCATCAATAGACGCTAATATGGTTGTGCCGAAAGTACATAGATGATATATTGAATGAGTTCAATATAGAAACTATAAGAAAGGTTCTTGTCGCACAGAAAGGATTGAATGAGTTCAATATTGATGATATATTCAAGTGTATTGACACTTGGTAAGTGAAACAAAGATTCAAGTATAGATTGATACTTGATGCATGAAATCACAAAGATATTTATATCAATCATACTATGATATGTACAAATCCAGATATGTCCTATGCTCTAAATGTTATGAGCATATACCAGAATGATTCATAAGATGATCATTGGACGATAGTAAGGATATTCTTATGATCTTTTGGAAGAACTAAGAGTATATTATTTTGTAGAAGTGGCAAATAGATGGTTAGTTCATTGTAAAAGTACTACATTGATACTAGTTTTGTCACAAAGTACAAATTAAGTTTATCTCAATCTAAACTAAGGGTGGCACAATATAATGGAAAGTAAGTTCCATAATGGATTTGGATGAGTTCCAAAGTTAAGACATTGTGACAGATACAACAATAAAAGGCTAAGTATATGACTGCTATTATAGCAGCAAAAGAGGGCATTTGTGTTAAGTAGTTTGTTATCAAACTAGGTGTAGTTCACAATGGGATATTACTATGAAGATATAATGTATGACAATATTATCAACATGTTTTAACCCCAAAGAACTAAAGGTCTCAGCAAAGGACCAAATTTATACAAATCCATCTCATTAGAGAATGAGTGATGCATAGAGACGCAAAGACATGCAATTACACACGGACCTGGAAGTGTCAGATCCGGAGATCAGTTGACCACTAGTAATCGTGTACATACAACACCGGAAAGCCATAGGTGTTGAATGCACAAAGGTTTGAAACTAGATTATTGACTCTAGTGCAAGTGGGAGACTGTTGGAGATATGCCCAAGAGGCAATAATAAAGTGGTTATTATCATATCTTCATGCTTATGATAAATGTTTACATACCATGCTATAATTGTATTAACCAGAAACATTAATACTTGTGTGAGTTGTAAACATAAAAGAGTCCCTAGTAAAGCCTTTTGTTAAACTAGCTTGTTGGTTAATATTGTAAGCTTCCCAACCTTTAATAAGGTAGAGATCCCTGTGTTTACAATGCTAGTCCCTGGATCAATAGCTAGCATCCACAGTTAAGATGTAATATCAAGAAACAAAGGTCATAATACAACTTTATAACCAGGAATAAAATAATTTATTACATCTTACATAGCTCATTTGGCTATCTCATTACAATGCAGCAGAATATAACAACAACATGGGGTCCTTCATCTTCAAAGTGCCACAGGCAGACATGTTGGTTGTAGACTTGTAATCCTAATCATTACACTTCACTAATATCAAACAAACCTGCAACATAACAAGTTACAACCACAAGGGTCAATACATTTGAATTGTATTGGCAAGTGATACTATGGTAGTATAGTGGAGTCTATCATCTATATGCATTTGGCTAAGTGGAGCTTAGGCTTGCATTGCTCAAAATAGATTTTCCTTATCATTTGAAAACACTAAGTTTTTGCTTTGACAAAATCTTTCCCAAGGCATCTCCCAATAGAAATTGGTGATCCTTTCAACCCTTGTTCACCCACAAGATTTTTAACTTAGAAATTTGGATGATGAGATTCTTGATAGCTTCCATGTCTTGATGCTCAAATTGTCCTTTACCAGGGACATGGCTAAGTACTTAGATTTTACACTCTGCAGAGGTGGTGCACTTTCCCCACAAGACTTGGTTTCACCAATACAAGATCTTTCAGAAGCCTTCCCTTAGACCAGAATGGACGCGTTCCAACCTATCAAACCCCTACCACCAACTGTCCATTTGGCTAAGTTCTTGCAACCTATATGATCCAGGCAGAGCCCATAATGCCAAGTGGTTGCACTTGAAGCTTCTCAACATTTGACATCTCAAATCTCTTTGTTCCTGGGTGGCCATCCACAAGTGAGATACACAAGGTAAACCATAGAAATGGGCCTTGTGAACCACTCAACACAAACCATTCCTTCCATTCCACCCAGGTGATTCATTCACTTAGTTGTTTTATTACACAAAACACAAGTCCTCAGACTTAGAAAAATTTCCATAGTATGAATATATATTCCACCCTTGTTTTCTATTAGCTAAGCTAAGCATGATAGTAGTAGGAATCTTAACTTAGGAAGTTCTACTAAGGTTTCATCTACTAGGATTTCCCATGGCATAGTTTATACTTAGCAAAAATTCCATGCAAGTCTTACTTAGAAATATCACTAATGCATAGTGAAAATAGTAGGACAAAGTATGAAGCATCACTTGACTTTTTGGTAGAGAGTATAAGTTCACTCCTTGATCTTTGCAATGTTCACTCACTTCAAATCACTACAATTCAATCAAGCAAACAATATTTCAATCTACCATTCAAGCAATTCATCACATAAAATGATACAATCAAAGTAATGCATGCAAGCATGCAATAGGTTGTTTTATTTGTAAAAGTGGTTTCTAGTAGGTTGTAAACATTTGGAAACACCTATTGGTCATTTTATAAAGTGGCAAAGTCATTTGCAATAGGTTTCACTTTATAAACCCTTTTTAAAACAAGGTATCATTTTATGTGGTGTAAAAATGTTTTCAATAAGGCATTAATCTATAGGGTTCACAAAATATGTTTTCAAACCATAAAATCTTGTGTTTAGGGTCAGAGAGTTTATTTTCAAAACATTTCTCAAAGGTTTTCTTCCAAAACCATTTTTAATAAATAAATCATATTTTTATTTGACTAGAAATGGTTTAAATCCAAAGTTTATTCTTTTGATTCACCAAATACATTTTTGAAACCACAAAGTGATTCCTATGGTCAGTAGGTTCAAAATACACCATTTTCCAAAGATTTTATCCTTAAAATCATTTTAGAACAATTTTTATATCCTAAACATGCATACACAAGTTTCTCCAAAAACAAACATTTTAACAGATGCTTTTTACTAAACAAAGTGCATGGTTGGCTAGGGCTTGTTTTTCTGTATCCAATGATATAAAGTTTGCAAAATTTGGACGTGTGGTTTGGAAGTTATAGATTTTTCAAATTTGAACTTCTAATAGGCAAGTTTCTGTTTTTAAAACAAAGTCTGAGCCACGTGGTTGTTTCTCATTGGACGATAACGGTTCGTGCGGATCAAGCGTTGCGAGGCGTTGGATTAAAATGAGATCGTGCGGCACAGATCAGTGCTTACCCTTTCGCTTAAGTCGCCTGTTTCTACGCGTCCGATCTAAATCGAATGGCCCTGATCTATTTGACCACAAAGTGGCGGCGTTGGCGGCGGTGGTTGGCGGGCGTGATCGACGGCCGGTGATTTAGGAAGCAAGGGAGACAGAGGAGTAGCTCATCAGAATCGCCATGACGTACTGGTGCTCAACGTGGTTGTCGCGGGGCAGGGGGCGCACGGACGGGTCGGCAATCTCTCGCCGGAGTTGCTCTCTGGCACGGGTACGCACGGCCCTGGTTGAAGGCGAGCGTCTGGGTCACAACTGATCAAGTAAACGTGTCAGGAGGGTGCGCAAGGTTGCCTAGGTTGTGAAAGAACTTACCAGAGGGAAAGGGGCGCGCTGGTTTGTCGGCCATCGTCATTGGAGTTGAAGCGGCACTGGCGGCGCCAATGAGGTGGTTCCGACGCCTGGGTCACCAGAGGAAGTGTGGCTGGGTCGGTGGATGCAAAAGTGATGGAGATCCGAGCGTGAACTGAGGGGAGGGGGCGGCGTGTACTCACCATATTTGTCGCCGGAGTGCGCCGGAGGCCGCGGCGGTGCAAAAGGGAAATAGAGCAGCCTGGTGGCTCTCTAGTGGCACTGGTTGGGGGGAAATGGGGGGAGAGGGTGCTGGTTAAATGAGAGTAAACGAGGGGAGGAATTACTGGCGTGATTACGCGAATTGATCCGAGGATTAACAAGCAGAAACGGACGGCGTGGTCATCGCGTGGGTGAGGACGAAGGTCTGGCAAGTGGGGTCATTTCGTCAGCGTGAGAGAGAGAGAAAGTGTGGGGTCCAGCGGTCAGTGTCTCTGCGGGTTAAACTCTGGTGCGAATCGTTTTCCTGCGGGGGAGAAATAAATGGGCTAGTTGGGCCTGGACTGGGCTAGGTTAGTTTGGGCTGGCTTCTTTCATTTTTTTGTACTGATTGTTTTTCCCTTTTCTTTTTTTCTATTTATCTATTTTGGTTTTGTTTAAACATTTCAAGCATTCATTTGAATTCAAAATCTTGCCAAATTTTGTGTGGGTTTAGATACTGATTAGTATTGTATTCTGATATCAATTTTTGAATAAAACCTTATTCATTTTGGGGTCTTTTATTTATTCAAAATAGGCTCTAGTTTTTAATTAGATAGGATTTAATAATATTTTTTTAAATCTCCATTTAAAATCTTTTAACTTTCCAAAACCTTTTAGTAGGTTTTTATTTGATTAATTGGGTGTCAAATAATCCATCTTGAATTATTTGGAAAGGTTTTTAATAAGATTTATTAATCATTTTCAAATTTGGGTTTGTCTTTATTCCAAATAAGATTTGGTTTAAGCCATTTTATTTTATTTTTGGAAAATTCTTTATCCTTTTATTTTATTTGGATTGGGATTATAGTTCAATCCACTTGTTTATGGGTTAGGCCAAGATTTGGTTTGGTCTTTAAATGTTCCTTATTTAATAATTCTTTCTTCATCTTATAAAATCCATATCTTTTTATTTAGAGATCCAAACTTGGTGATTCCAATTTGTGAAATCTAGTTTATTTTTTGTTTATCCTTTTAAATCCTTTTAGGATTAATTGCTCACCATTTGTTATGGGTTTCCAGATAGGTTCTTTATTAGCTTTGGGAATTCAATTTCTTATCTTATTAAATTCATAAGATTTTATTTATGGTTCCAAATTGAGTGAAACCAATTTATATGGTCTTATATTATTTCTATTTATCTTTCTTGATCATTTGTGAATGTTTGTTGACAAGTTTTTATATGGATCAAATCCATAGACTTGGAGATAACTTTGGAAATGATTTTATTCCATTTGGGTTTAGGGTTTGGATTTATTTTCCAAGTGTTTGAATTTCCAGATACATTCATTGAGGAATGCATTTCCCTTGATTTGGATTTTTTTGTTGGATTCAAACTTTTACCAAAGTTTGTTCAAGATGGGATTTTAAGTTTCATTTTAGAAACAAAAGTTTCTTTTCACCCTGATTTTCAGCAAAAAAATTATTTTGTTTATTTATTTTTCACATTACAAGATTTGGAAAATCTTGGGATGTGACAAATATATGATCATGGTTTCCTGATCATGAACATAGAGATGTTATTAACAATAGGGTCATATCATTAGGAGAATGATGTGATGGACATACTCCTATAGATAAGCGTAGCATAAATATCAAGTCATTTAATATAGTTCATTTGCTATAAGCTTTCTGATACATAGTAACCTAATTCCTTCGACCATGAGATCATGTTAATCACCATCACCGGAAGGATGCTTTGATGACATCAAACACCACACCGTAAGTGGGTGTCTATAAAGGTGGCATTGAGTGTTCGGAAAGTATGGGTTGAGGCACATGGATCAAGAGTGGGATTTGTCCATCCATATGACGGATAGATATACTCTAGGCCCTCTCGGTGGAATGTCATCCAATTAGCTTGCAAGCATGTGACTGGTTCACAAGGGATCACATACCGTGGGAACGAGAAAAGAGTACTTATCAAACGAGGTTGAACTAGGTATGCAGAGATACCGACGATCAAAACCTTGGATAAGTAAACTATCGTGAGACAAAGGGAAATTGGTATCATATGTAAGTGGTTCATTCGATCGCAAAGTAATTGTAGAAATATGTGGGAGCCATATGAATTTACAGATTCCTCTATTGGTTATTGATCGGAGAAGTGTCTCGGTCATGTCCGCATAATTTACGAACCGTAGGGAGACACACTTAAGGATTCAATGTTGTTGAGTAGTTATGAAATGATGAGTAAGAGACGAATGTTGTTCGGAGTCTCGGATGGGATTCAGGATATCACGAGGAGATTCGAAATGGTCCGGAGAATAAGATTCATATAAGGAAAGTCATGTTTCGGAGTTCGGGAATGATTCCGGTGTTTTCACCAGCAATGTTCTAGAAGGGTCTGGAAGGTCCAGCACTCCGGAGGGGAAGGGTACATGGATGTGTCATGACAATGTGGAATGGTTGCATCATGTACTAGGTCACTTGGCTGGGCAAAATAAAGATAAGAAATCAAATCAAAGTTTGAAAGTCAAACGCCAATTTGGAAAAGTCAAATCTCAAGTTTGCTTGGTGGGGGGAGAGTAGGAAACCTACTTGGGGAGGAAGTCACACTCCCTCCCACCCGCCGGCCATGAGGAGGAGTTGGAGGAGGACTCCCTCCTCCCCAAACCGCCTCTCCCTCCTATATAAGGAGGGGTAGTGCGCCCCCTCTCCCTACACCTAAAACCCTAGCTCCTGGCGCCTCCACCACAAGTGCAGCCGCTGCCGCCTAGGGATCTCCCAAGTCACCGACTAGGGTTTCCCCAAACCCTAGCCACTGGCCAAGCCACCTACCCTTGGCTCCTCTAAACCCTAGATCGCCAAGGCCTCTCTCATAGTCCACCATACTCGCTCCGGCTTAAGGCGAAGCCCTGCGAGATCTCCCCTCTACTTCCGACACCACGCCGTCGTGCTGCCGGAATCACGAGGAGAGTGCTACAACCTCCACTGCCTGCTGGAACAAGGGAGAGGAAGGTCTTCATCGAAAATCAACGGTGATCGATCCGTTAAGCTGCCGGAACGCAGCGCCGGAAGGATCGTCTATGCAATCTTGAGATCGGAAGTGTACGACTACATCATCCACGAGAATCTGCTCTCGTTAACCGCTTTGGATCTTCGAGGGTTAGTACTCTATCAACTCGTTGCTGCAATCTAGTAGATAGATCTTGCCTTGTGTGTGTTCATGCGTTAGAAATTTTTTGTTTTCCATGCTGCGAACCCCTACACGTAGACCATAGGTCAGCGACCCCTCGTAACTCACACATGCAGAGAACACAATCATAGCTATTTTTCCCACACGAAGGATGCGAAACATTGGCGGCGGCAGGGACGTGGCAAAATTTCCGCGCACGCACTATCCACGCAGCAACTGTTCGATAAAATTGCATGAATATTGACGCTGAGTACTATAAATTATAACCATGGTAAATTTTATCCTTTCACCGCATTCTTCCTCGTGTCATCTTATTCCTCCAGCGAACGTCTCCTCGAGCTCTCCACGCGCACTGAGAAAAACCCTAGCTTTCCCCAGTCCCACAATCACCTTCCTCCCCATGCCAATGGCGAGCAATAGCACAACCCCATCCATGGCGGCAATGAGCGACGCCACGGCAAAGCCGACAGGTTCCATTCAGGTGCCCCTAGAGGGCCTGGTGCTGCCACGCACCACGGTGGTGGAATCCACCAGCGGTGACCATATTCCAGCGGGGCTGGAACCACTTGAGGAGGAGGGCGACTTTCACAAGGGAGAGTGGCGCGGCTCCGATATCACTGATGGCGATCTCAAGGAGATGCTCGCCGAGGGGTACCTCCCCACGATGGAGGGGCTGGTCTGGCGAAAGGGTGTCGGCGGGCGAGGTTATACCTTCTCCCCCAAGCCGGAGAAAAGGTGTACCCCAAAGCTCAACTGGTACGCGGCGTCTCCCTCCCAATCTCTGACTTCTTCTTAGAGGTCCTTAGCCACTATCGGGTTCAACCTCAGAACCTATCTCTGAATAGCATCCTCGCGCTTAGTAACTACGCGGCGCTTTGTGAGGGTTACCTAGGAATTAGGCCTAGGTTAGATCTGTTTATATACTTCTTCACCGTCAAGAGGGAAGCTGGAGTGAGCAAGGATGAGCTCAGAAATTGCGGAACCATTAGCTTCAAAATCCGGCCTGGTCGGCGGTTCCCCGACATTGTAGGCCACGAGTCCTGCAAAAATTGGCAGAGGACGTACTTCTACAGCCCAGATATCCCTCTAGCTGGCCAAGAAGCATCGTACCCAGACTTTGTCGATGGGGCCGCCACTGAAGCCCCGACATGGAGATACCAAGCCCTCCTCCCCTCCGATGATGAAGCCTCCCATGCTGTAAGGCGGATCAAGTGGTTCGTAGAGACGGGTCTGACCGGTTTGGACCTAGCCATGTGCTGGTTCATCAGGCGGATTCAGCCTCTGCAGCACCACGTGAAGCTGATGCACCAGTATACCAAGGATAGGAAGGATAGCCTCCGCATCTCCAAGGACAACTTTTCGAGTGACTCCATCAAGCTCCGCCTCAAGGACATCGTCAAGGTGAAGGACAGGAAGCGTGGCTTCACCATCACCTACGACATGTTCGAGGACGGCAAGTGCCTAGAGGTACCTGTTTATTTTCTGTGTATGACATATACTCTAGTTCTTCCTTCTAGCCATTACCATTACATTTAACACTTCGGGATTCACTTAACAGCTAAAGAGTCTAGACGAGGATAGCATGGCTATCCAAGTCTATGACCCCAAGATAAAGGAAGTCACCATCATGTCCGAAGATGATGTCCCATTGGCGCATAAGCGGAAGAGCTCCACCTCTGACGCTTCCGACGGAGGCAAGAAGAATAAGACGGAGGGTGGAGCCTCCAAAAAGTCCACCGCCGCCCTGGAGGCGGAGAAAGAATCATTGGCATCTCGTTTACTAAGGCACCAAACGTTGTGTAAGCTTCTTAATATCCGACAATGTCTCTTTCTCGTCTTGTTCCTGTACTTATACTTTTGCATGTTTTAGGAAGAAGGCCAGCATGAGTTTGAAGAAGACCTCCAAAACATCAGGGGCTTCTAAAAACATTAAAGATATGTTTCACCAAGCATCTCCCGCCATGTCCCCCACAACTCTCAGTGTCCAGCCTGCTGCCGCACCGACAAGCTCTCCAGCTAAGGTAACATCTGGCCCTTCCACCATGGAAGTGGACCAAGGTGCTGCCGCGGAACTTGTGGTTGTCGGCGAGCAGGCCACACAAGAAAGCACTGCAACCAAAATGGTTGAAGCTCCAGCTAAGGATGCCACTGGTAGCGGTAAGGCGATGGTGGGAGGCGAAACTTCTGCCGAAGGCGGCACCACTGCATCCAAGATGCCAACAGAGTTCCCAAAGATTGTCTACCCGGCGCTTACGCCGAGTAGCTCAGCTCTGGCTTCTGGTGCAGCACCAACTTCTCCGACATGTGGTCTTGAGGAGCTGCTCAGGCAGGAAGATATCCTGCACGGAAATAGTCTTTCCTTCAGCAAGATATTTGCCGAGAGCGCCACCAATCTCAAGATCATCGCACTTGTAAGTTTTATTTGCCTTTTGCATTTCATATGTAGTATCCCACTATAGCCCCCAAGTGTTTAGACAGAAAACCATAGGTCTTTGTGTCTGAATGCTCTAAGAGTGACTAAGCTAGAAACTTCGCATTGTAGCCCCCAAGTATGTAGTTTGAATGAATTATTCCGACTAGATACTTTAAAGAGTAGCATACGCAGTGTTTGTAAATTTCAATACTGTAGCCCCCAAGCCTCTAGTTGAAACAGAATTAGTTTCGACTAGATGCTTAAAGAAAGACTAAGCATATTGCCGAGTAAAAAACTCTCACTGTAGCCCCCAAGCCTCTAGGTGGATATTTATCCGGCTAGATGCTCCAAGTAGACTAAGCAACTTTGATCTTGTTTCTACAGAATGAGAATGCTCGGAGAGGCGTCGCCAATGAGAAGTTCCATAATATGCGCGCTGAACTGGAAGCTGAAAAGGGTAAAACTGCCTTCTTGAAGGATCAAATCACCAAGAGCAAGAGTATGTTTTTCCTTTCAATTTCACACTCAAACTTGGTCTTGTGCCATCACTCTCCGACTACTCATTGTGTGCTGTCATTTTTCCGGCTTGCAGAAACTATTGCCAAGGCGAAGGACATTGTCGAGCAATCCAAGCACATAGAACTGCTGGATAGCGAGAACAAGATCCTCAAGTAGGAGAGGGCTGACACTCTGAAGATGCATGAAGAGTCCATGAAGGCCTTGCAGGAGTCTGCCAACACGGAGATCAACCGACTGAAGGAGGAAATTGTGATCCTAAAGGAGCATAAGAAAGCTGCCGATGAGTAGAACAAACGCAACCTTGAGGCTTACAAAGTACTCCGACAAGAACGGGACTACATGGCGGAGACACTCCAACAAGCCGAGGCGAGCATCTTTAGTAAGCGATCTCCATCTTGTACTATTGTAAGCCAAGTACTTTGAACTTTTTTTGTGTTATTGAACTCACGTACTCCATTGGTTGGCCGGAAATGCAGCTCCTACTGGTTTAACCAATATGCCTCCTCTGCCAAAGGAATGCATGGTCCTTGCCGGCAACTTCATCAGTACCGCCATCAAGCAAGCCAAAGAGATTGCCAAGCCCCTGAACATCAACATCAAGGCGGTGGATTCCGTCATGAAGTACTCGGAAATTCTACGCCAATCCCCCGAGCGTATCGTAAGCTAGAAAGATTCATGTACCTAGGCTGGTGCTAGAATGTCACTGGCGATGGTCAAGGACCACTACAAGAATTCCAACATCGACACGGTGACCTTGGGTCTTCCCGACATAGACTATGACGGCCAGAAGATTGATCACAAAGCTATCTGGGCATTGCTCGCGGGCTACGACACCAGGGTCGCCGAGTTGGTTGATCCAAACTCCTTTGTGCCTCTTGAGATCATTGATGGTGACCAGCCCAGCTCCTCCGAGTCCCTTAAAACCACTGATTTTGAAGATGATCGGGATGGCTCTCCTAATGCCGATGATGCTACCTCAAAGTCTCCTAGGAATGAAAAGACACTTTGTAATATTTGTTTCCTCTGGATGTATGTATGCGGAAAAAACTACTGTGTTAATCTTAAGGCAGAAAACAATAGCTGTATGTTTCCTGCTACTTAAGTACTAGTTCCAGCATGTAAATATTTTTAAGCAAGTGTTGGCTTATCCATTACTTTGGTTTTTATGCTTGACTTTTCATGAGCCGGAAGACTCATAGTCGAAACCATGTGCTTAAGCGATGATGCCCAATGGCACCGTCAAAACCTAAACACAAAATTGCCAACTTCGAGTGTCAAAAGTCACTACTCCAAAATCCACATAAAAACAACAAAGAACGTGTAGACCAGAAAACTTATGCTAATGCCCATAGGTGGAATTTTCACAAGTGCAAATGCAAAACTTGCACATAAAGGTTTTATACGATCCAAAAATAAACACTAAAGGAGGTAAAAGACTCAAGAATATGAGTGAACCAAAGAGCTTTATTTCATTGATCATATAAGAGGTACACAGTAGATAAAAAATATGCTAAGTGTAAAAAGGACGTAGTTGTGCTATGTTCCATGGCCGATCAAGCTCCCGGTAGTCATCATCTGGGTCACGCCGCTTACACTTATGATCATCGTTGGGTCTATCCTCAAGTTCACGATTGTCAGTGAGGTAGTAAGACCCATTGAGTAGCGCCTTGCTTATGATGAATGGTCCTTCCCATGGTGGGGATAATTTGTGTGACTTCTTCTGCTTAAGTCGGAGAACCAGATCCCCCTCTTCAAACGAGTGATGACGAACGCGGCGACTATGGTAGTTGTGTAGCTTCTGCTGGTAGATGGAAGATCTTTAGCATGCCAATACACGCTCTTCCTCGAGAAGGTCCACATCTAGGCGCCTGGATTCTTCAGCGTCATCCTCGTCGTAGGCGGCAACACTTGGTGAATCGTGAAGGATGTCGGAAGGCAGGATGGCTTCTGCTCCATATACCATGAAATAAGGGGTGTAGCCGGTAGGTCTGTTGGGTGTAGTTCGTAAACTCCACAAAACATATGGTAATTCCTCCGCGCAGGCTCCAGCTGCTCTATGTAGCGGTGCCTCAGGACGTGGCTTGATTCCCTGCAGAATTAATCCATTGGCTCGCTCAACTTGCCCATTGGACTATGGATGTGCCACAGATGCCAGGTCAAGTCGGCTGCCCTTCTCCCAACAATAAGCTTCCACTTCTCTGAGTGATAATTTGCTACCATTGTCGGTGATAATGCTATGTGGGAGACCAAATCTCACCACTAGATCCCGGACAAACCTAAGGGTAGTTGCCCCATCAAGCTTTCTAATGGGTTTAGATTCTATCCATTTAGTGAATTTATCAACTGCTACTAGCAGATGCGTAAACCCACATGGTGCCGTCTGTAATGGACAAACCATGTCTATCCCCCAGACTGCAAACAGCCAAGTTATTGGTATTATTCGCAATTCTTCAGCTGGAACATGTGGTTGTTGGGCATAATACTGGCATCCCATGCATGTCTCAACCAGCTTGTCGGCGTCCACCTTCGCGGTCAGCCAGTAGAATCCTTGCCAGAAGGCTTTGGAGACCAATGATCGAGGAGCGGCGTGATGCCCGCAATCTCCGAGATGGATCTCATGAAGGATTTCGATACCCTCTTGCTGGGAAACACACTTGAGGTATACACCAGTGGTGCTTCTTTTATAGAGTTGTCCATTGATTATGTTATAGCCCTTTGCTCGTCGTACTATTTGCCGACTTTTGACCTCGTCAATGGGAAAAGTTCCATGTACGATATATTCCATGAACGGTTTTGTCCAAGCCGGAGGGACCTTTGTCACTGTGTGAACGAAAGAGTCAACTCTGCCCGGGTTCTCGGGGTTCGCTCCCTTCTCGGATGGTGTCCATAGATGCTCCAGAAAAACGCCAGGCGGAATTTGTTTGCACCCTGATCCAAGCTTTGACAGCAGATCAGCCGCCTCATTTTCCTCCCTCAAGACATACTTGACTTCGTAGCCCAAGAAGCTCTTGGCTATCTCGTCCACTTCGTCTCGATATGCCGCCATCATAGGGTTCCGCGCGTTCCAGGTTCCAGCCACCTGCTGGGCAACCAAGTCGGAATCTCCAGAGCAAACTATGCGCTTGATGCCAATATCCTTGGCTATGCGAAGTCTGTGAATGAGTTCTTCATATTCCGCCATGTTATTTGTAGCCTCGAAGTGGATCTGCAGAACGTAGTGCACTTTTCCCCTATTGGTGAATGTAGTAGTACACCAGCCCCGAGCCATTGAGTAGCTTTGATCCATCAAAGTGCATCACCCAGTATTCTAGCTCTGGTATAGGGTAGCATCTGGCATCTCTGTCCAATCTGCGATGAAATCCTCCAAGACCTGTGATTTGATAGCATTGCGTCTCTTATAGGTGATCTTGAAGGCGTCAAGCTCAATGCCCCACTTCGCAACCCTTCATGTAGCGTCGCTGTTGTTGATGATGTCGGACAGTGTAGCTTTGCTCACCACTGTGATAGGGTGCTCCTGGAAATAGTGCCTTGGCTTTCGGGAAGCAAGGAACACTCCATAAGCTAGCTTTTGGTAGTGCGGGTAATGCTACTTGGACTCCGTCAAGACCTCACTTACATAGTAAAATGGTCATTGAACTCTGTACGCATGCCCTGGTTCTTTCCGCTCTACCACGATGACGATGTTGATTACCTGGTTGGTGGCCGCCATGTAGATCAACATAGGCTCCATAGTCTCATGTGCTGCAAGTATAGGTGCCGAGGAGAGCATCTCTTTTAGCTTCTTTAGTGTTGCATCTGCCTCGTCCGTCCATGTAAATTTGTCCGCCTTCTTCAGCAACTTGTACAGCAGTAGAGCCTTCTCTCCAAGTCGGCTGACGAACCGGCTAACTACTGCAACGCATCCTGTAAGCCGTTGGATGTCCTTCAGGCATGTTAGATGGTTTATGTTTAGGATGGCCTTGATCTTCTCCGGGTTGACCTCGATTCCGCACTGGGAAACGATGAATCCCAACAATTTGCCGGCTGGGACCCCGAAGACACACTTCGTAGGTTTAAGCATCATGTTGTATTTCTGGAGATTATCAAAGATTTCCTTTAAGTCGGAGATTAAGTCGCTAGACTTTTTAAACATCACCTCTATATCGTCCACATAGGCGTGAACATTCCGACCAATTTGATCATGTAGGCAACACTGCATAGTCCACTGGTACGTAGCACCAGTGTTTTTTAGCCCAAAGGGCATCGTGACATAGCAAAACATGTCGTAAGGTGTGGTGAACGAAGTTGCCAATTGGTCTGACTTCCTCATCTTTATATGGTGGTATCCTAAGTATGCATCAAGAAAACACAAAAGTTCTGAGCCAGCCGTTGAGTCAATGACTTGGTCAATGCGAGGCAAAGCAAACGGATCTTTGGGACATGCTTTGTTCAAGCCGGTGTAATCAACGCACATTATTAATTATTTGGTTCCGTTTTGGGGGAAAAGTATAGGATTGGACAACCATCGGGTGCGAAGGACTTCTCGGATAAAACTAGCCTTAAGTAACCTAGTTATCTATTTGCCTATGGCACGTCTCATCTCATCTCCGAAGCGTCGTAGAGGTTGTTTCACCGGTTTGCATTTTGGATCAATATTCAAGCTATGCTCGGCAAGTTCCCTAGGTACACCTTTCATGTCGGCAGGTTGCCAGGAAAAGATGTCACTATTCTCACGGAGGAACTCGACGAGCGTGCTTTCCTATTTAGGGTCCAGGTTCATCCCAATGGCGGTGGTCTTGAGGGCATCGCCTACCACAAGTTCCACTGGCTTGGTCTCGATGGCGGCCTTGAAGGAGGGATCGGAGTCAGAAATCTGCTTCTTCAATGTCGGCATCTTCGTGGCATCGACCTTTCTTTGGATCTCCTTGAATTCTTCGCTATAGAGGACAGCTTCTGCAAAGGTTGCTTCTCTAATCTTGCAGTCCCTTGCCTTGGTAAATCTTTCGAATACGGTGATGATGTCGTTTGGTCCGGGTATCTTGAGCTTGTTGTAGACGAAGCATGGCTTGGCCATGAAGGCGTGGAAGATGTCGCGTCCGAAGATGACATGGTACACGCTCTTGAAGGGGACCACCTAGAAGGTCATGCGTTCTTGGCGGTAATTATTAACATTGCCAAAAGCGACCTGAAGCGTGATGCACCCGAGGGATCGAGCCTCCCGGACAGGAACTATGCCATGGAACACGGTGTTGGTCCTCCTTAGGTTGGCCTCCGTCAAGTTCATCTTGTGCAGCGTATCCAGGTACAGGATGTTGATGCTGCTTCCACTATCCACCATGCATTTGGTGAACTCGTTGTTGTCAATCAGGGGGTTGATGACCATGGCGTACTGGTTCTTCGTAGGGATGAGGTCTGGGTGATCTTCCTGTCCCAAGTGATTGGAATCTCCGACCAATGCAGGTACTGGGGAACTGGGGGTAGGGTGGCCATCAGTATCCTCATGGAGGTTTTTTGTTTCCGGACAGTAGGGGTGCCAACGAAAGTGTGGTAGATGGCAGCCTTCTTCTCGAAGGGGTTCTTTCCCTTGCCATCACTCTTGTCAGTGTGCTTGGGTTCAACATCCTCATCCATGTAACTTGAATCCTTAGACTCCTCTTCCTTCTTCTTCCCTTTGCCCTTCCCTCGCGGTCTGTTCTTCCGGCTTCCCTTGTAACCGGACTCTGGGTCCTCCTTTAGGTCGTTGACGAACTTGCAATGGAAATTGGTGTGAGTGGTCTTGCCGTTGGCGTCGAGGTGTATGAGGCATGGCATATCACGGTACTCTTCATACGTTTGGGGAACGCAGAGCGTTGTCAGGGTAGTTTCACTACCTCGCTGCTGCCCACGACCAGCCCCCCGTCCTCGGCCATGCTGTCCGTCATCACCTCGTCCTGCAAATGTCATGGCGACCATGTCGGAGGTTTGCTTTTCTTCTGGCAGGTTCTTCCGCTTGGTGCTATTATTCCTCTTAGCTTGAGTTGGAATGGCTGTTGCTGGCAAGGAGCCACGAGCATCATCGTCGGCATCCGCGAACTCACTGGCCAGCTGGATCATCTGGTTGAGATTGAGCCTATGATTGTCCTGCAGGCGCTTCAACTTATGCCGGAGCAACGTACCTTTCTCTAACCCATCGATGAAGGAGGCCATGGCAGTCTGAGCATGCACTCCTGCGCAGGAATTCTTCGTATCCAGTCAGCGGGAGAGGTAGGCGCGAGATGACTCGTCTTTCGCTTGCACCCACCGCTATAGATCGCCAACAGTGCAGGGACGCTTATACGTACCCTCGAAGTTCTTGGTGAACGCTTCTTGCATGTCCAACCAGTTGTAGATGGACTTCTCTGGCAATTCATCAATCCATTGGCGGGCCGTTCCCGTCAACATCAGTGGGAGGTACTTGACAGCAACATTGGGGTTACCCCCGGCGATCTCCACCGTGTTGCCATAATCCTGCAACCACGTAGCTGGTTTGGCGGTGCCGTCGTAGGGCTTGATGGTCTTGTCAATCCGGAAACCCCTGGGTAAGTTGCGGTCTGTATCACAGTTCCAAAGCAACATGGTCCTAGGTATGGTCCTTCCCGGGCCTCGTGAATCTTGTCTAGGCGTGAGCGTGCGTCGTATGGCTCTGGGCTTGTTCTTTTCTTCTTGTCGCCAGGGGATGGGCTGCGTAAACGACGCGGGCCTCCTCCGCCGTGGTGGCTGCTAGGGGGCGACAGAGGCGGGGGTGGTGGTGGGTTAGCCTTCTTGTTGTTACCCTCCTGCGACACCTCACGCTTGTCGCGGTTGCTTGTTGGATGCAGAGGGTCATGGCGTGACCTGCTCTTATACCCTTGGTTGCGATCTCCATCGTGACGGGGCTGATCCATGTTGTCGCGGATGATGATGCCGCTTTGCCTTGGCAGAGGTATGTATGTACGATGGTGATCTTTGGGGTCTTCGCGATGTCGGGGAGATCAGGGCGGTGGAGATGGGCGACGAGGATGAGCTTTTCCTCCATGGTCGGAGGATATGGGGATAGCGTCCTTCCTGTTGCATGCATCCCTCTGTATTTTTTCCGATGAACCCGTCTGAGACCGAAGATCCTGAGGAGATCGGTCCCTTGGTGGCTTAGGATTGCTATACTAGCAATATGCTGGGTCAGACTCAAGCCTCTGAGAGGTGGCCTTCTCCTGTTGCTTCACTGATGTCTACGCACTTCTATTCTTGTAGACAGTTGTTGGGCCTCCAAGTGCAGAGGTTTGTAGAACAGCAGCAACTTTCCCTTAAGTGGATTACCCAAGGTTTATCGAACTCAGGGAGGAAGTGGTCAAATGTATCCCTCTCAAGCAACCCTGCAATCAAGATACAAGAAGTCTCTTGTGTCCCCAACACACCCAATACACTTGTCAGGTTTATAAGTGCACTAGTTCGGCGAAGAGATAGTGAAATACAAGTGGTAACAGTGCTAGAAAATAGCTTGACGGTGAGGTAAAGACTAAAGCAAGCAAACATGCAACAGATCTAGATGCAAACGGTGTTTCAATGTTTAGAAACAAGGCCTAGGGATCATACTTTCACTAGTGAACACTCTCTCATATAAATATCCTCTCTTCATGATACTACTCTTAACTACTCTCCGGTTGGACACTCTAATCCATGGTAGGGCTATAACAGCACACCTCAAAGTCTGCCTTCCCCAATCTAGATAACCCCACACTGTCACCTTGAGTGCTAGATGGTTCCAACAAACACCACAATTTCATAGAGACATCCAACTCCAAATATAACTCATAAAAAATATTCAATCTAGCCAAAGTGCCACACACGGTATGCACGCTGTCACTTTCACACACGTAGAGAAAAGCATAGATCTATTAAAGCACAAAGAGTATTTATGTATACTCAAACCTAAGTGCCACCATGGCGTGCACACTGTCACTTTCACACACATGGGGAGAGAAGAGATCTATTAAAGCACTTGAGTAGCAAGGTAGATCTACTTGATTACAAAGCTCATGACCACAACAAGATCATGCATATAGAGAGAGATGAACACATAGCTACCGGTAGAGCCCTTAGCCTCGAGGAAGAACTACTCCCTCCTCATCATGTAAATCAGCAACGGTGATGAAGATGGTGGTGGAGATCGATGGAGATGGCTCCGGGGGCACTTCTCTGCCAAGGTGCCGAATAGAGACTTCTTCGTCCCCGAATCTCCCTTTCAGTGGCGGCGGCGCTACGGAGGTTTTCGTGGATTTCTTCTGGATGCCCTAGGGTTTTGGGGTTGGAAGATTCTTATAGGCGCAGGAATCAAGGTCGGTGGGGGCCAGGGGGCCCACACCCCCTGTAGGCGCCCCCATGGCTTGCCCGCTAGGGTGCGGACACCACTGCAGCCCCTTCCGGCCTGCTTCGTGGTTCCGTGTTGCTCAGGAAAATAATGACTTTGGCTTTTGTCCGTCAATTATGAGAATATTGATTTTCGCCTTTACGGAACCAAAAAAGAAAACAGGCAACCGCATCGTGGCAACTTGTTAATAGGTTAGTTCCAGAAAAGATATAAAAACACCTCAAAGAAAGACAAAGTAAAGCAAAGTAGATACTAAACAAGCATGGAACATCAAAAATTATAGATTCCGACGTATCATTCACCGCCTTTGCTATAAGTTCATAGATCTGTTCCACAGCTGCGGGTGATCTATCCTGCTCCAGAAGGGTCTTGGCGACAGCTAGACTAAGAATAGGAGTGGGCATGACCTGACTGCCTTCGCTGTCAATGTATGGCTTGGCTTGTGGCTGCTTCGAGGGAGCCCATCCTAGGTTTCACTATACACCAGGATCGTTGATGACGCGAGCCGGAGCTTTCTTAGCCTTCTGCTGCTTGAGTAGAGTCTTGTACTCGGCCTCCATGGCTCTAGCTTTCTCTATTGACTTCTGCGCCTTAGCCAGATCTTAATCTAACTTTGCTCCTTGCTCCGCGATGGCCTGCGCCTCCTCCAGCGGCTGTTGGCGCTTCTCATCAAGATGGACTACGTTCCGTATATGAGCCATAGTCATAGGCTCGACGAGCAAATTACTGTACATCACTCTATCAGCTAGAGTGATTTGGGCAGCTGCAGACGTAGATGCCGGAGGCGGCGGGTTTGCGGTGTTGTTGTTACTCGGACCGACGTTGAGTTCTCGCGGCTGCTGCACTGGGTTAGGTGGAGGTGGCATGGCCTTTGCGCGATCATTGTCGGCAGTAACAGGTGGTCCCTTCCCCTTGTCCAGCACTTTAGGCGGAGCTTGTCCGGGTTGATCTTCCTCCATCACGGTTCCAATGGCGACAAACACCTCTCGGGATGTGATGGCCTTATCGGTCTGCTCCTCGCGTTTGATATCCTAATCCATTTCCTACATAGCAGAGTCGAGTTCCTCCGGGCTAAAGTCTATCTCCTCTGAGTCAGCACTGATGTCGGCGTAGAGCACGTCCAGGACAGAGTCGGAGGGTGTCGGGGCCTCCCCGATGATGGGTGGTGGTGGTGCGACAGCAGCGATGATGACTGGAGGCGGTGGTGCGGCTGCAACGATGACGACTGGAGGCGGTGGCTGAGGCGGAGGGGCGCCGGGTAGGTCCACGAGTGTTGCCAGAGCTTCTGCATCAGCGGCCGCGAAGTTGTTGACGGTGTTCACCATGCCTTCAAAAGTGAGGCATCCCGAAGCCTGCATCCGCCTTAAAGTATGTCGGAGAAGTGTACCGCGGTCTAGTCCTTCCACAAAGTGATACATGGCATCACCATTGGGGTAATGCTCCAGATCGGCCCGTATACGGAGCCACCTGGCTAGGTAATCGCGGGGGTTTTCACCCTCTCTCTAAATGCAACCTGCCAGATCGAAGATAGTTACCACACTGACGAACTTGGATCTCTGTTGTCCAGATGCACGGGCGAAGCTAGCGGACTTGCAGCGATCTTCCACCATTATATCCTGCACAGGGGCGGTTTGGGTGGGCCTTGAATTTTTCTGATCTATGTCAGCAAACTCCAAAGAGAGATCCAATTTCGATCCTTCCGCGAACATATACTGCCCGTAGGCAGTCCGTGCGGGCCTTGACGCTCCTCTGACTTCCAGGGAACTAGTGCCCGAGTCGGTTTTGCCGATGAAGAGGTGGATGTCCCCGATTGGGACGATCGAGCAGCGGGTGGGGTTCGTCTTCGCTGGGATCCAGAACTCGTCGGGAGGGACGATCGGAAAGTTGTCGGAGAAGAGAACACGGCCGATGGCTACGGTTTCACTGATTCCCGCGAAGAGCTTGGACCTCGCCCGGTGTAGAGCCTGAAGCGCCTCTTGCCCCATGATGGGCGCCAACTATCGTGGTATTGCCGACGAGTATGCCATGGAGGGATCGTCACAGAGCGTGTTTAGAGACGTAGGGTAAGGCGGAAGGTTGGCGGGTACGAGGTAACACAGCTTACCCAGGTTCAGATCCCACGACGGTAGCGGGATCCTACTCCTGCTATAAATCACTATAATGGCAATACGCCGAGTTACAGGGATCGGTTCGCTATGCGCGATATGAGTTGTGTTGTTGTGTTTTCTGCCCTAAAGGCTCCCATAGGATCGGCTTATATAGTCGCCAGATCCTAGGGTTACAGGCGAAGTCCTAGCCGGACAGATTACAGAGTCCTACACGGTATACAACTAGTCTAACATGTCTTGTATTTCAAGGCTCTGGGTACGTTGGTGACTCCTCCGTAGGCTTCCTTTATCCGGCATGGGCCTCCCTTTTGGATCCGTCTAACTAGGATACTTCTATATATTATGCAAGTCTCACTTGTAAGACACATGCAACTTACTGGTCTACTGGGAAGAGCATGTCTTGGCTTCGCGGTGGATAAGGACCAATGACTACTTTTCATTGTTTGATTTCAGGGTCCTTTGTGCTAAATATATAAACTTGGATGTAATTTTCACTTTTTTGTGATCCTTCGTGTATCATGTACATATCCACTAACCGTGTTAATTAATTGAAGCATCTCGCTCCCTCGGGACATACCCTAGTCAAAAAAATAAAGTGCCACCAACCGATATTTAAAAAAAGTGGACGATGTTTTCTTACAATTCTCCTAGTCTTAGCACATTTCAAGCTTTCCTGGCTAACCACGCCCACTTAATTGTCTTTACCTTGATTTAAAGAAATTAGGAAAAATTTAAATTATAAGTAAGCATGATAGGCTCCTCTAGAATTTTCTAAATGTCATCTGAAGGTACCCACAGGGGCGGAGCCAGAATTTGGGCATAAGGGGCTAGCTGCAGGTTAAGTAAAAAAATTGTTCGGTGTTCAACCAAACTAATGAATTTTTTCCCACGTATAACCTTTCAGTATTGTCATTTGATTAATATCATTTCGCAAAATGAAACGTCGGATACATCATAAGTTAGAGCCTTTAACCAGCATATCTGGCGTTCATGAATACATAATTTATTAGCAAAATATTATATACAAATTGTAGAGAAAAAAATTAGGATTTTTTGCTAGTGCCCCGTGCAAAGCTTAAATGTAAAAAATTATTGCAGATCGGCTGACACTTTTACGAGTCTTTTTGCATACACTTTCTCAAAGAAAATTGACCAGCTATGCGATAGAACTGCATACCTCAAAATTTGAGTTATCAATTAGGAATAACTAGGAGTTCGACGTCCTCCATGATGGTGAGGCGCCGCAACAATCGGCTGGATCGATACTTCAACACAGTTGTTAGCACCACGGCATCGTGAATGACTTTCCTAGCCGCTGGATCTTAGCGTAGCTTGCGACCTCTCCATGACAGATTGATCTAAGATTGGGTTAAAGGAAACTACCTGCTCGTACTCGGTAAATAAGACGGGGAGTTACAGAAAAGGTTCAAGCTGTAGGAGGCTAGGATTCAGTGTGTACAATTGCAATCAGGTTGTTATCTCCGTGGGCTTTTTGAGTACTAATTAGTATACGACTACTGATCAACATCAATTAGGCTCTTTGAAATAAAAAATTGTTGTCAATCAATACGTTCACATAGCTCCTACATATATATATATATACACACTAGATCATAGGGGGCTGATCGATAGGGGGTCTAGCCCCTGCTCACCCCCCCTCCCCATGTCTCCGCCCTTGGATACCCACGATGTTAATATATCAGGCACTAATGAGATTTTTTAAAAAAGCAACTAACTTCGTGCTAAGAATCTGCATGCTAACGATTTTGACCCAGTTTTGCAAACATTCAAATAAAACAAAGAAAAAACAAAATATACTTCATCGTGGCGTCCTCTTATGTGTACTACTTTCTTTGAAAAATGTGAAACATGTGTTTTGACAGCTTTGAATGAAAAAAATGCTTTGGTTGCTTCACAATATTGGTCTCCTGTGTATGGACATTCCTGGTTTCGACCCAAACAACCAAGGTCATGATCATATCAATATCGTTGTTTATCATACAGTTCCCACATCTGGTAGATGGGTGCATCTTCTTCAACAAGATCTATCCAAAGTGAACAGTGCGCTATTTTATTTTGTTAAGAAGGTACTACTCTTACCATCACCACTATATAGTGTATGAATAACTTTGAATATTGACCGTTGTATCAAGACTCGCAAATTCCAACATTGCCTACCATTGGATCTTTTTTCATTCTAGCATCTACAAGATTCTGTTGATAGGTTTTAGCACAATGAACGCTATATATGCAGAAACCTCAAAACACACTTATCCATCATTATAGAGTCTTCTCTGTCGTTTCTTTAGACCATGGTTCTAGAATTTTCAAATATTAGATATCTAATAAACGTTTATTTCTACATGATATAAAGTGTAGGAACCAAATATATGCCCATACTTTATATATGTGGCTCAAATTCATAAACGTTTCGAGGTTTTACCTATTATAATTTTATATACTAATGATATGTCATGCTTGTGTTATTATATGAGTCTCATGTGCAACTTAATGGTATTACTAGGAAGAGTATGGCTCAGCTCCGCGATGGAGGAGCAGGACCCGACTACTTTTCATTGCTTGATTTCAGGTTTCTTTGTATTAAATGTATGGACTTGGATGTCATTTTCACTTTTTTGAAGTCTTTGGTGTAATATGTACACATCTACCGACAGTGTTAATTATTAAAGTATCCCACTCCTTCGAGACATGCCCCAGTCAAAAAAAATAAAGTGCCACCACTCGGTTTTCAGAAAAAATGGACCGTGTTTTGTTACAATTCCCTAGTCTTACCACATTTCAAGCTTCCCTATTAGCTAACTACGCCCACTTAAATGACTTTGTTTTGATTTAAAAAAATTAGGTCAAATTTAAACTACAAGTAAGCACGATAGATTCTTCTTGAATTAGCAAGAGATCCAACAGTTAACAATGTTGGGATCTGACAATCTTTATCCGATGGTCGATATTTAAAGTTATTTGTGCATTATATCTTATTAGTAAGTTGCACGTGCCTCTAGCAGATAATCAGATAATAGAAGTATGACATATCATTTTTATATAAAATTATAATAGGTGAAGCTCAAAAAATAATTATAATTTTGAGCTATGTCCATAAAGTATTTGGTTCTTGTACTTTGTATCATATAGAAATCAACCTATTAGTTACCTAATACTACTCGACATGCTCTATAGAAATGACGGAGATGATTCTAAAAATTATCGAGAAGTGTGTGTTGAAGTTTGTGCATAGCGTTCATTGTGCTAAAGACTATCAATAGAATCTTCTAGGTGCTAGAATGGATAGAAGATCCAACTTAATTTTACCAGTATTGGTATTTGCGAGTCTTGATCCAACTGTCAAAGTTCAAAGTTATTCGTACATCATATAGTGGCAAGATAAGAATATATAATAGGTTAAGCTCAAAAGTTATAAATTTGATCGACATATATAAAGTATGGTTGTATATTTGGTTCTTGTACTTTGTATTATGTAGAAGTCAATGTTTATTAGCTATACCTAATATGATGGATAAGTGTGTTTTGAGGCTTGTGCATAGCATTCATTGTGCTAAAGACTATCAATAGAATCTTATAGATTCTAGAAGTGATAGAAGATCCAATGGTTTTCAATGTTGGTTTGCCACTCTTGATCCAACAGTCAAAGTTCAAAGTTATTTGTACAGTATATAATGGTATATCATATAATAGGTAAATCTGAAAAAAATATAAATTTGATTGACATCTATAAAGTATGAGAGTATATTTGATTCTAGTACTTTGTGTCATGTAGAAGTCAATATAGAAATCAATGTTTATTAGCTTCAAATATTGACCGTTGGAGCAAGACTAGCGAATCCCAACATTGTGAGCCATTTGATCTTCTTTTCCATTCTAGCGTCTATAGAAGATACTACAATTGATAGTCTTTAGCACACTGAACGCTATGTACAAACCTCAAAACACACTTTTCCATCATTATAGAATCTTCTCCGTTGTTTCTCTAGACCATGTTACCAAAATTTTCAAGTATTAGGTATAGCTAATAAAAGATGTCTTCTACATGATAAAAAGTATAAGAACCAAATATACACCCATAGTTTATAGATGTCGATCAAATTTATAATTTTTTGAGCTTTACCTATTATATAATCTTAGCACTATATAGTGTATGAATAACTTTGACCATTAGATAAAGACCGGTAAATCCCAATATTGCTAACTATTGGATCTTAATTTTATCCATTTTAGCATCTAGAAGATAGAGTACAATTGATAGTTTTTAGCACATTGAACGATATGCATAAACCTCAAAACACATTTCTCAATAATTCTAGAATATTCTTCGTCATTTTTCTAGAGCATGTCGAGTATGATATAGTTAATAGGTGATTACTATATGATACAAAGTACGAGAACTAAATATAGAACTAATACTCTATGGACGTGGCTCAAAATTATAATTATTTATTAAGCTTCACCTATTATAATTTTATATAAAAAATAATATGTCATTCTTTTATTATCTGATTCTCACATACTACTCATAGTAGTTATCATAGTTGTGTGAGCTAGCTTGAGGATTGACGTCCTTTTATTTCAACATGTGGGTTCAAATCCTTTGCGTGCGAGAAATGCCATTTCTACCATACATGCTATCTAGCGAGGGAGAAATGTGGATTCATCGTTCTTTCCTGAAACACAATAAAACTTATTTATAGTATTATTTAACTAGTTTATGTGATGAGGCAATACAATACTGAGTCGGGACGTGACAGCATGCCAGTCGGCGTCCTCGATACAGTTGCGCACTATAGAAGACCGACGAGGGAACACGCAAAATTAACACCCTTATTTCAAAGAGTCTCATATCTTCCCCATCTCCATCGATCCCTATTCGCCAACGCTGGCTAGCCGCATTTTGGATACTCTTGAGCGTGCACTTCGCAAATTTTCCTAGCTATTTCTCGCGCGGTGCATCGGATCTTCCAGGCCGTCATCACTCTCCTCCAAAAAAAAACCCAAAAATCATATTTGAATATGCCCTCGCCCCTAGTCCATCCGGACGCAATGAAGGATTCGATGCACAACATTCGGTACAGTGGCTGGAGCAAGTTTAGTGCACCTTTGGAGAAATCTCTATGCGTATGGACACTACCAGTGCCATCTGGTTGGCCGCATACTCCAACAAGTTGCGCCGCCAAGTCACCGACAGAAAAGGTTGCAGATGCCCCAATGAAGACTGCGAGACATTGGTCACCTTCCACGACTTCCTCAACCACAAGATGGCATGCTCACATGGCCCATGCAACCGCACTGAGCCTGGCCTCAAAAAAGCCCACTTGATGGAAGTGCACAGTTTCCACTACGGCGCAAAACACAAGTACATCTCTCAGCCTTTGCTGGCACCTGGATCATGGAGGGTAGATACCATCGTATCTGGGGACGATGGTACGGTGTTCGTCATGCGATTTGACATGCTCGAATATGGCCTCGCCGTATCCGTCTAGTCCGTCAGGTCGGTGTCGTGCTTGTTTTCGCGGTACATGGTGGAGTTGTACTTATATAAACCTTCAATGATGATAGGGGACCTAGAGAAGTTCGCCGAAGATAGCTGTTTTTTGAGTCGAAGAGCAGCGCATCGCCGACCACCATTAGGATTACTGAAAATTTCTAGAATTTTCTGATTAATAAACATGATAGGTTCGTCCTGGATTACTCATTCTGTATCCACAAGGTGGGAGATGGCAAATATGACCATCTTGATTCCGATGATGATCTGCCATTCAAATTTTAGATTAAATATTGATGTAGATTCTGGTCGAGAGGTTTCAGTGTATCGGAAAGCTGGATTTTGGCTATAAAGTAGTATAGTACAGTACTATTGTACTTGTTCTTGTACTTGGGAGTATATTGTTTCTAGTTCTGCTAGTGTATATACTTGTAGTACTTGTTTAGACCAAACACTAGAGATGATCTAGTATTTTCTTTGAAACATGGTTCTGTACTGGTAGCTAGCACTACTTGCTTAGATCAAGTAGCTTTAAACATGGCCTTGCACATGTACTCCGTAGGTACTATGTATGTTTTATCGTATTTTTTCTTATAATATTCACTTGATCATTTTTTCTTATAATATTCAGCATGTTGCAATTTAGTCTGTCGATTCTTACTTCCTTTAGAAACTCTAGGTACATATCTCAGCCATTGTTGGCACCGCGCTCATCGAGAGTAGAGAACATCGGACCCAGGGACGATTATACGGTGTTCGCTGTGCTATTTGACATGCGTGAGTCGGGTGACATCATCGTATCCGCCATGTGCGTCATGCTAGACGCTTGCTCCTCGCCCTTGTACAATGTGCAGTTCATCGTCTATCACCCGTCAACAGAGCCAGTGTTTTGGAAGGGTGCAATCTACAGTTCCTTCACGCCTGTGAGCAGGGCGGTGCCGAGCATCATCTAGAAGTAAAAGCATTCCATGTTGGTGTACCATGAAACATCTTATATTTCATGGGGCATGTATTACTCAATATGCATCCATCGCGAGGGAGAATTCCCAATTGACACATAATTTATTTATCCCGCTCAGGGATTTTTGTGTGTTGGAGGGTGGATTTTGGCTGCACAGCAGTACTATTATAGTACTAGTTCTAGTATTTTGTAGTACTTTGTATTATATACTGGTAATATTTGTTTAGGTCAAGGGCAGAAGATGGTCTTGCTTTGCCTTTGTTTTGTTGTTGTTATTACTAAAGTATTTTGTTAAACTAATAGTGATGTGTTGTTACTTGTTTGGATCAAGGGCAGCAGATTGTCTTGCTTTTCTTTTAAAATCTAGTATTTTCATAATTATCTAGATGAGTTTTGAAAATTTTAGGTTGCATATGGGGGTCACATAGGCATTGACGAAAGGAGGAGGTATTCATATAGAAACAGACTTGATTGTCAGTTTTGCTTGCTCCAATGATCGAGTCTGTTCGAAGAACATGGCAAACTGATCGTACACCAAGGTTTTTTGGGCTGGAACAAGACTTATTCTCTCTATACTGATATTGAATTTCAAGCAGGAAAGCTACTGAATCTCTTAAATTTTCTATCGTTGCTATTGCTAAATCATTTTGTGGAACTAATACTAATGTACTAATACTTGTTTAAATCAAGGGCAATCAAAAGTCTTACTTTTCTTTTGAAACATGGTCTTGTTGCAATCTAGATGAGACTTGGGCATTTTTGGTTGCATATGGGGGCCACAAAGGCATTGATGTGAGAAGAAGGTATTCAAAGCATACTTGATCGTCAGTTTAGCATGCTTCAATAGTTGAGTGTGTTTGGAGAAAAGGACAAACTGATCGCGCGACAAGGTTTTTAGAGCTGAAACAAGAACTGGTTCTCTTTGTACTGCTATTATATTTTAGTGTATGTATTGCTGAATCGGTCACTTTGAAATGCTGCTCAATTTGTTAAGTGCTGCTGAATATGAATTGCGAATCCGTCAATAATTTTTTATCTTATTTTGTATTGCTGATTTTTTACATGAATATTATAACTGCCAAAAGAATTATTGCTTTTTCCCCTCCCTCTGTGAGGTCTTTGTTTAGAATCCGGTCGAGCCACAGCACAATGCAATTTTTATTAACTAGGAGAAAAAATCTAGCCCATTCAGACGCTTTTTAGCCTAGAACATTCTAATTTGGATTTTTGGGGTTAGGAGACTACTGACCATTGCCCAGAGAAATTTTAGAAAGCATCCCATGTAGAATTATCCCAAAAAATATTAATTCGGCCTTTTAAGGGTCAGGGGACTACTGACCACAGCCTAGAGAAATTTGATAAAGGAGCCTATGGACCATATCCTATGTAGTATAACCCATGTAGAGCAACCCATATAGAATAGCCAAACTCTTTTTAATTTGGCCTTTTGGGCATTGCCCTTACCTCTCGAAATAAAAAACTTGTCTACCCATGTTTTTAAGAAACTACTCCATTATGTGACATTTTATAAACTTACCCATCCCCATCCCAAAGTTTCGCCTACCTATGTTTTTCTATAGAAACTACTGCATCATGTAGAAGTTTTTGGTTGAGATGCCAAGAGCATCACCTTATTATTTGAAGAGATATAAACATGGACAAAGGAATTATTTTTAAGGAGACAAATCCATGAGTTATACCAGTACCATTCAACATTTCTATTGTATCAAGTGTTTCTTGCGCAGTGGCAAGGCACGTAGTTGACCGCTGCTGAGGTCTCGAGTTCGAATCATAAGCAATTTGTGTTATTATAGAGTCATATTTTTTGTACTCTGAGGCTGACATCTGGGATCCAAATAAATTGTTGCTGCATATAATAATGTTGCCAATGTCAGAACGGCAGACTCGACCAAAAAAATAGCCCAACATACACATGTTTCTTTCAAAAAAATCTGACATCTGGGACCCAGCATAGACACATTTCCTACACAGAGGAGGCTGACATATGTGACCCAGAAACGGACCAAGGTCAAAATAGTAATCGTGGCAATTTCTGTTATTATATATAGATTAACAGTTTTTGTACTCTAAGGCTGATATCTGGGACTCAGATAAATTGTTGCTGCATCTAGCAATGTTGTCAAGTTCAGAATGGCGTACTATATATTTTTATTCAAATAGAAGCTATCATCTGGGATCCAGCATAGACACGTTTTCTGCATAGAGAATACTAACATCTGGACCCAGCAACGGACCAAGGTCAGAACAGCGGATGCGGCCGACAAAAGTCCATCATAGCATGTTACATTTATAGAGAGGTTGACATGTGGGACCCACTAGCAAGACCTTATATAGGTGGTGCATCAAGCAATGTTGCCAGTTCAAATAAGGGAGGCACGAGCGAAAAAAAGTCTGTCATGCACATGTTTCTTCTAATAAGAGACTGACATGGGGAACCCAACAGCGTGACCAAACAGAAGATTCATTGAGCAATGCTATCTAGTTGGGAACATGGTAGCACTAGTAGAGAAGAAAAAATTCTATCATCATACGATTCATCTAATGTGAGGCTGATAGATCCGTCATCCTGAATAAACGGTTGATGCAGCGAGCAACACTATCAAATTTAGAACACGGAGGCGCGACCGAGGGCAAAAATTCCATCATACACATGTTTCTTCTAATGAGAGGATGGAATGTGGGGGCAGCTACATGATTAAACATTAGATACATCTAGCAGCGCTATCAAGTTCGGAAAGGGTAGCGCGAGCAAAGGAAAAATTTCTATCATACACATGATTCTTCTAATGAGAGGCTGACATGAAGGACCCAGCAGCGTGACTAAACAACAAATAGATCGAACAATGTTATCGAGTTTAAATCAGGGAGGCACGAGCCAAAAAATCCATCATGCACATTTTTATTATAATGTGAGGATGACATGTGGGACCCATCAGCCTGAATAAACGGCAGATGCGTCGAGCAACGCTATCAAGTTCAGAACAGGGTACCGCAAGCGAATGAAAAAATTCCATCATAGACAAGATTTTTATAATAAGAGGATGACATGTGGGACCCAATAGTCTAACTAAATAGAAGATGCATCAAGCAACGTTATCGAGTTCAAATTAGGAAGACGCGACCTAAAAGTATGGTCCGCTAGAGTCACTGACGTCCGGGACCCACACGCCTCAAAATACTTCGGCGGGTCAATATCACGCGAGGAACCGAAAATCTTGCTTCTGCCACGCGTCAGCCGAGCTTCCTCCATGTTTTTAGTGGTTTTGTCGTAGAAGAGGGGCGTGAAACCGGAAAAAAGTTTTCCATCGGCCACGGTCGATCCAAGAAATTGTTACAGAAGATGTGCCTTCTACGACGATCGACGGTCTAAGTCGTTGTGGATGGAAACATTTATTATAGTGCGAAGTCTCCATGGGCATGGCTTCATCCGAATCGCCATGGACCTTGCCGATCCCAGCAGATCATCACATGAGCTTCCAGCCGAGCCGCACAAGATAGACCAATGGTGAGCATCCGTTGGGCATACCTATGTCAATAGCCTTTGAGTGTCCAATTAAATCGTGGATTTGGGTGGAGACTTAGAAGTTGCAAACCTTAGAAGGTAATCATCATTGACCCGAAATTTCATCAGGTCAAATGCTCATGTAGTCATTTAGAATTTCATAGGGGTTTTGGTAAATGTGTCTAGTACACTCAACAGATCGGACTAGTTAATTTCTCTTGGGAAAAGACAATGCTACCTACTCAAACTCAAGCTTCCGGACTCGAATCTGGTATAAGCTGGCGTAACTCGACTCATACCGCAGATTTCTTACAAAGTCAAATTCCAGTTTGATTAGTATGTACCTAGCACGTTCTGTCGGGATTTTCATTACACCTGCATACGTGGTATTTATCTGATAGAGCACAACAGATACGATTGCCAGGCCATCAGATTGGATCTGTAGGTCTTACCTTTGTGTCATAGAAACAACATCCAAATATTTATCATATCATGGAGGTGATTCAACTGATCAAGAAAATGTTATCTCTGAAATTGCATAGTGAGTGAAGTAGCTAGCATATTTGATTGTTCATAAATGAAGAGTAAATCCTTGCGGATGCATTACACATAGTGCATAGGTATTGCGAATCCTTGTCTTTTATAGTGTGCGCGACCAGTGCTCTCTATGGTAGTAGTCTTCGAGTGTTTGTTCGAATCGTATACTTGAACAGAGACTTATAGTTGTTAGTTACTCGATTATTAGTCAACACAACGGACTTTATAGTCTACTTCATCGTTCTCATCCCTCCCTACATGGCGCAATAAGGAGAAGCAAAACCTAAAATTGATAGATCGGTGCCCCATATGTGGAGTTGAAGCGGAAAATAACTTTCATCCTTTCTTTCAATGTACATTTTCGAAGGAGTTATGGATCCTTATGTCCGAGAATTGGCAACTTCCCCCAATTGAATTAGTTAGGAAATTTAACTGGCTTTTGAACCTCCTTGTCGACATACTAAGAGGGGGCATTAACATGGCTTTGATGACCTTGTGGTGGTCCTAGCACGCACGAAACAAGGTCGTACATAATACACCTCCACCTCCCGTTGAAGTGTCGAGGTCGTTTGGCATCCAGGTATTCATTTCATTTAGTAGAAATGAAACGAATACATAGATTCATTTCGTTTATATTGTGATTTCAAAAACACCCACATGTTTGGCTGCCACCGGAATTTGGAAATGACAGGTCTAAGATAGGAATCAGGTTTACACATGAGGATATTTCAATGGATTTGCCAAATGAAATGACATCCCAATTTCGTGCCAACCAAACAACATAGGAATGGAATTGCAAAATGAATTCCAGGATTTTTAGTGAGTTTTCTGGATTCTTTGATTCAAATCGAGTACCACTCTAGGGAGAATATAGTGAAAGGTAAATTCATTTTAAATATAGATAAGAATAAGTTGTATACTGTGAGATCCTGGCACTTGGCTTAATAGAATTGATAGGATACCCATATCAACAAGTTGCAACTTCTTTTTCGAAAGCTCATCTAAAAAGAACTCTAAGGTTAAGTGTGCTTGGTCAAGAAAAATTTGAGGATGAGTGACTGACAGGGAAGTGGGTACCGGGTGCGCACGAGTGAGGACAAAGTACGCAGAAAAGACTGGTGTTGGTCTGTGGGATTAGTCTAGAGATCCTATGGAGCTGCCAGGAGTAACAGCCGCTGGTCCGGAGAGGCCGAGGTGTTACAAGTGGTATCAGAGTCAATCCTCGCGGTTACATGGGCGTGTGCAGGTCAGTGACGGACATGTGGAGCACGGCGCGTGTGGCCTAGAGTGGACACGGCATAACACATATGCCAACACTGGATGCACAAACGTGTGCCAAGAGGGGACGTTCCTGGATTATGGTTGATCGACGAGGGCGTCGATCTTCTAATGGTGGGTGTATGTGATATCCTAACGCATGACTTAATAGGATTGATAGTATACCCATACCAACAAGTTGCAACTTCTTTTCTAAAAGCTCATATGCAAAAAACTCTAAGGTTAAGCGACCTGGCCTAGAGCAATCTGAGGATGTGTGACCTACCGGAAAGTGGGTACTGGGTGGGCACGAGTGAGGACAAAGTGCGCGGAAAAGACTAGTGTTGGTCTGTAGGGTTAGTCCAGAGATCCTATTGACCTGCCAAGAGTGACAACCGCCGGTCCGAAGAGGACAGGGTGTTACAAGTGGTATCAGAGCCGATCCTCGCGGTTACACGGGCGTGTGCGGATCAGTGGCGAGCATGTGGAGCATGATGTGTGTGGCCTGGAGTGGACACGACATGACACATATGCTAGCACTGGACACACAGACGTGTGCCAAGAGGGGACGTTCCTGACTTGTGGTTGACTGACGATGGCGTCGACCTTCTAAGAGTCGGAGTATGTGAGATCCTGGCATTGGCTTAATATGATTGATATGATACCCATATCAATAAGTTGCAACTTTTTTTTCGGAAGTTTATCTAAAAAGAACTCTGAGGTTAAGCGTGCTTGGCCTAGAGCAATTTGAGGATGGGTGACCGGCTGGGAAATGGATACCGGGTGCACACGAGTGAGGACAAATGCGCAGAAAATATTAGTGTTGGTCTTTAGGGTTAGTCTAGAGATCCTATTGAGCTGCCAGAAGTGACAGCCGCTGGTCTAGAGAGGCTGGGGTGTTACACATACTTATAATTAACAATGGCAAGAACAACCCCTGCAATGGACCCCACCCCCGGTAGGCTAGTTTAAGTTGGACAAAGTGCGCAGAAAAGATTAGTGTTGGTCGTTGGGGTTAGTCTAAAGATCTTATTGAGCTGCCAGGAGTAACAGCCGCTGGTCCAGAGAGGTCAGGGTGTTGCACATACTTATAATTAACAATGGCAAAAACAACCCCTGCAATGGACCCCAACCTCGGTAGGTTGGTTTAAGTTACATCGATGGTTCCTTTGGGACCGAAGGAGATACATGATCTGTTATAATTGTTAGATAAAATGAGGGAGATTTCCTCTCTTTTTGTCGTAAATTACATTCATGTTGTGATTGTGATGTCCTTAAAGAAGAGTTGTGTGCAATATTGGAAGGCCTTTCTCTAGCTCTACACCGGTGCAATCTGATTGCCTAGATATAATCAATTTGGTAGGAAAAAAAAGGAGATGGATAAATCAGTCTATACGACAACTATGGCAGAAGATATTATTCGTACCAAAAGTTGTCAGAATAATAGCAACCATTTTATAGATAAATATGCTAGGACTAGTACTCGCACGACAGTGTGGTTATCCTTTGGTTTAGCTAGCAAGTGCCAAATTCGTATCAATAGGGTAATGTGTTGTTGCAGAGATCAGGTGTAATTAGTATCATAACGATATTAATACATGCTTTTTTCCAAAAAAAAATACAAAATTTGTTGTAATACTTGATGTTTTGAGTAATACAAGTCAATTCTTAAAAATGGGTGACGGCGTAGAATAACACTGGCTTGGTTTCTAGGGGCAACGATGGTGAGTTTGTCCACGCACGACGTGATAAGTCTAGCCATCTACCTTTTATTCGTTAGACCCCAATCTATCAATCATCGTCAACATGAATATAAATAAATCCAAAAGTAAATAAAAATACGAATAGGTTCTTGGACCATCTAGTGATGACTACAAGCACTAGAGCGATCCAAAGGTGCGCCTTCGTCCTTGTCCCCCATCTTCAAAGCCAGACAAAGATTGTCGTAGTAGAGCTTGATATAGTAGACGGACGAAAAATTGACTTGCTAAGGCCATAAAAGACCACCGCACTAGAACAAAAACTATCGCCGATGATAAGACTCTTAGATCACAGGAGATAAATCTAACCCGCAAAAAAGAGGAGAGAAATTTGAATCAGAGGAGATAAATCTAACCCGCAAAGAAAAGAGGAGAGAAATCTGAAACCACATCCTAGAGATTTGACAGGCTCACAACTCAAAGCACGCTCCGCCGTTACTAGGCGAGCGGGGATAGGGTGAAAAGGACTTTATTTTTACTATCGCCATCTCACTATTTCGAGGAAGACAATGAACAAACGGTAAGCCTTCCGCCAGCAAGGGGTCGTGGTCTGCCGCACCTCCAAAGTCTCAGGACCACCCGAGGCGAAGCGAATCATCCTAGAGGTTTTGGTCTCATATTCTACCTAACATAGTATAGTAAAGGAAGGATTCTTTATACATTGGTCATTAATGTTTCTTATGCATTTTTGGAAATTACATGCTTAGATGGATATACTAGTATGTACACATCTTAATTTGCTTTCACTCTCTTGATTAATAACATCTATGGTAGTTTGGTACCATAACCATGTTGGTATTCTAAATAACACTCAAATGATCTACTTAACTTGATTAATTCCCACTGTAATTTTCACCTACATGCTTGTAATAATATGACCCTACCGGATACTTTCAAAAAACTAGAATACTTGATTTGGTCTTTCTATGTTGTCCAATAGTCACCGGTTTAATATGTATCACGCATATCTCTTATGCGTGCCCTCTATGCTTGAAAATGATAACACCACTTGTAGATATTTATTAAAATAAAAATAATAATTGCATGATGCATGATGCATGATGCAATTGAAGTTCTAGAAAAGCTTAGATGCAGATAATGATGTGTTCTATCAACTTGTCAAATATGAACTCCAAATGCCTCCGCAAAAATGAAAAATCAGGAGATTTGGGGGGTTTGAATTTTTTCACTATTAAAACTTTTAGATGTCAGATTTTGTCATTTTTGGCACAACCAAAAATATAAGATATTTGAAGTTGATATTTTGCATGTTGATAGAACACTTCATTATCTACATCTATGGTTTTTAATTGTTTGAAACTTTAAAATGCCGTTTTTGAATTTTGTAAAAAATGAGCTATGTGTAGCTCGGGCTACACTTGAAAGTTATAAGATTTTATAAGACTTGGATCCTACAAAAGTGTGATGAAACTTATCTCTGGAGTGTCTCTAACGAATAAGGGACATATAAGATGAAACAACTATTCAACATTCTTACTACAAATTTGCTATTAATATTTGTCTATTTGGCTAAATTCAATATCTCGCTCTATTGAGCTACTCCCCTATCCTATAATGTAGTATGTTCTGACATAATTTAGTTTGCCAAAACATACTATACATTATGGAATAGAGAATGCACATTTATAAACCGATTGTGTGAGTACCACGACTGCAGTGGAGCATACCGAGAAGGCCTCGCCAATATGTTTACTCTTTTCCTAGTGGAAGGACCGAAGCTATATTAATTATTGATTGTAAATCATAATGTTTACATGGATATTGGAAATATTAAGACCGATATACTTAGTACTATGAGACAAAGTTGCTAAGGATGAGAGATCTCTTAAAGCTATCATCGCTATGGTGGGGATTCACTAGAGTCATGAGTGTTTAGAGTAAAAACCCAATCGATCAAAGATGGATGACCGACAAGGTAAACTAGAAGCGGCAATAACATAGAGGTGGGCGGCATAGACCGAGACAATGTCTGTTTGTTTGTACAACAGAGACTAAGATTGATTAGAATGTTATCGTTCGCTAGTGGAACGAAGAACGACAACAAAGAATGAAGAAGATAAACATACCCTTAGATCCAAATTCAACGGTCCAAAACGTGTGTGGATTAGAAAGATACAGCAACCGTACTATTGTAGGTGGATCCCTACTAACGTCCAAACCAAAACAATAATTTTATTAAATTTTATAAAGAAACAACAACTCTAAAATGGTCTACAAAAATAATTCCAAATCTCCAAGCACGCTACGGCACCCCATTTCTTCTATTTTTCGTACCGAACTTTTTCTTTATTTTTCTTGCCGAGATATCGACTCTCGCCCGTGCGTATTAGTTGCTGTCACAATTGGGGCCGACGCTAATCGCGGTGCCACCACTTGCAATCCACTACCGCGGTCGCCGCGCCGAGCTGTTCTTGCTCTGTCGTCCCTCCTACTCCAAGATTTGTTCTATAGACGCCGCAGGTTCCTGTGCAGCTTCTGCGCGCTGGGACGGCGGAGAGCTCGGGACTTGTTCAGAGCTTAGCATATTTGTCGGTACGTGTCTCCGCCCTGTTTCTTGGTTCCTTGCTTTGCTCACGTATCTTTTCCGCGTATGAAAAGATTAGGAATAGGAATTATCCCGTGTTCTGGGATTCTGTTTAAAGAGGAGATTAAAGAAATTGATCTGGCTACGAAAACCTTTCCCCCGTCTTTGGATCTGGCAGTGGTGCAACAGCTTGATTTAAGCTCATTCCCCACGAGCGCTCCACTTCTGCACTTCTGTTGAGCAATCTGCTCATGCCTCCTGCGGCGCTTATCTTCTTGGATTCAGTAGATTTGTGGTACTGATTATTTTGCAGATTTGTGGGAACGATCCTGTGTGCTGTAGTTTTCTTCTTCTTTTCCCCTGGGTTGCCGCGTTGGTCGCGTTGCTTTCTGTCGGCCCTTTCTTTTGTCGTTTGCCCGATTTGCGTGCATCCTTATCTCCTTTGGTTGTTGCTTCCGGCGTCACCAAAGCGACCGGCCATCTACCTTGTCCTGCAATTCTTGTGTTCATTCATTGTACCGGATTGGGAGGGGAAAGAGGTCAACCTTGTGTCAAAGCCAACCACTTCTTCTTTTCCCCTTCTGCTATTCTTGTTCGAGTTCTGCTTCTAGATCCAGTTTGGTTCTCTTCCTTTTTTTCTTCTCTTGAATTACTTATTGCTTTGTAGATTCGTGGACGAGGTCGTATTTGATTCAGCATAATAAATGTTTCTTGATTGTTTTTGCTTGATTTCTGACAGAATTTCTCTTGGGTTTTGCTTACAGATTCAGGTTTCCAATCTGCTCGGCTAACTGGGGTTGCAAATTCAGAACTGCAAGGAAGAATCTGAGTACAAATGGGGCAGTGTTGCAGCAGAGCTACTACCCCGGATTCTGTCCAAGGAGGAGGAGCCAATGGCTATGGCTATTCTTCACAGCCAAAGCAAGCACAAACACCTCCTAGTTACAACAACCATGCTCAGCCACCACCACCACAGACAGAGGTGAGGTACACACCTCCGGCGATGCACCCTCCGGTAGTCCCACCTGTCGTCGCCCCCTCCAAGCCCACGCCCGACACGATTCTCGGCAAGCAGTATGAGGATGTGCGCTCTACGTACAGCCTTGGTAAGGAACTTGGGAGGGGGCAGTTTGGGGTGACTTACCTCTGCACCGAGATCACCACTGGCAAGCAGTACGCTTGCAAGTCCATATCCAAGCGCAAGCTCGTGAGCAAGGCCGACAAGGAGGATATTCGCAGGGAGATCCAAATCATGCAGCACCTGTCTGGACAGCCCAACATAGTAGAGTTCTGTGGGGCTTATGAGGACAAGGGCAGTGTGCATGTCGTGATGGAGCTCTGTGCTGGTGGGGAGCTGTTTGATCGGATCATTGCCAAGGGGCACTACTCGGAGCGTGCGGCTGCGACTATCTGCAGAGGAGTTGTGAATGTTGTCAACGTTTGCCATTTCATGGGAGTGATGCACCGTGATCTCAAGCCAGAGAACTTTTTGCTTGCGACCAAGGACGAGAATGCAGTGCTCAAGGCAACTGATTTTGGGCTATCAGTCTTCATTGAAGAAGGTAACAAAAGTAATACTTAAGCTACATAAGCTTGTGAATTGCATTTTCTTGTTGAACAACTCTAATAGCAACTAGACATATCTGTTAAAGTCCATATTTCATAGACTGATCTTAATTATTATAGTTCTGCTAGACTATCTATGATTAGAGTTACCTAGAAGGTTCAGTTTTGGGTTTGTGACTGTTGGTGACTTTGTTGGTGGTGGCTGGTGATGATATGATGGTGGAGCAACACAGTTCCTCTGGTCTCTTTTTCATACATTCTTTTTATGGCATCTCCTATACTGAGTAGGACGTGGTGCCATGGCATCTTTTATGACATTATATATCAGTAGTTTAGAATCTGACTCGGAAAACATAACCACCAGCCTCTCTTTCAGACACCAGTTTCTGAAATTTCCGTGCTTACTGTTTTAACTCATTGTTGTATACAAAATGAACTTTTGTTCATGTGTAATAATTGTCTTTCAAATATATATCAGGAAAAATGTACAGAGACATCGTCGGAAGTGCTTATTATGTTGCTCCTGAAGTCCTAAGGCGAAATTATGGTAAAGAGATAGATGTTTGGAGTGCAGGTGTTATTCTGTACATTCTTCTCAGCGGTGTTCCTCCATTCTGGGCTGGTAAATTTGCCTCTCGAGTCCTGATGTACTTTCACCTTCTGAATTCAGGTATGCAATTAAGCTGCAGCATGTGGTTATCCATTTTCTGTTTTATTTTGCAGAAACCGAGAAGGGAATATTTGATGCTATTCTTCAAGGGGAGATTGACTTTGAAAGTCAGCCATGGCCATCAATTTCTGAGAGCGCTAAAGACCTTGTGAGGAAGATGTTGGCACAGGATCCAAAGAAAAGAATTACTTCAGCCCAAGTTCTTCGTAAGCTTCTTGACAGTACATCAACCTCCGAATTTTAGATCCTTTCACCAAAATCTGATAGTTTGTGTTTGCTGGATCAGAACATCCATGGCTCAGAGAAGGAGAAGCATCAGATAAACCTATCGACAGTGCTGTTCTTTCTAGGATGAAGCAATTCAGAGCAATGAATAAGCTGAAAAAGATGGCTCTGAAGGTTATTATCTTTACACTTATAGCTGAATGCCTTTTACTCTGGTGCTTATAAGCAAATGTGTATGCAGGTTATAGCTTCGAATCTTAATGAGGAAGAGATCAAGGGCCTGAAGCAAATGTTTAGTAACATGGACACAGACAACAGTGGGACAATCACATATGAAGAACTCAAAGCAGGATTAGCCAAACTTGGATCAAAGCTGTCAGAAGCTGAAGTGAAGCAGTTGATGGATGCGGTATGCATTGCTCTTGAATATCACAGTATCTTTTTCAACCATGATATTTTTTTATACTGTATGCTTACCTTATGATCTGTTCCAGGCTGATGTGGATGGCAACGGATCGATTGACTATGTTGAGTTCATAACAGCCACAATGCACAGACACAAGCTCGAAAGAGATGAGCATCTGTTCAAGGCATTCCAGTACTTTGACAAAGATAGCAGTGGGTGAGTATTCTAAACCGTCACTTTCTTTGGACAACTGATGTTGTCATGAGTGATAGTACTGTTTTCCTCATCAGACCTTATCAGTGAGGCATGATATTTACAGGTTGACACTTCATTAATGTTTGCTAACTGCTCACCACAATAACGCAACTGACCCCATGATCTGTAATAACACTTGATGAAAGCTTTTTAATAAATATGGCCGTGTGCATCAATTGATGCAGAGGTGGGGGGGTTATCCCCTTTTCGAGAAAAAACCCACAATAATGCACCTGCGTGTGAAACCCCATGGTTGCTTTGACAGAGGATTACCTTGATTTTTATGCAGCTTCATCACAAGGGATGAGCTTGAGACTGCTTTGATCGAGCATGAAATGGGCGACGCGGACACCATAAAGGACATCATATCAGAAGTTGACACGGATAATGTAAGCCTTTGTGCTAGCAGCTTGCATTATGCTTTTTTTCCCTTTCAATTTCTTGATGGCACTCTTGTGTCCCTCGATATTACCAGGACGGGAGGATCAACTACGAGGAGTTCTGCACTATGATGAGAGGAGGGCTGCAGCAGCAGCAGCCAGTAAGGCTCAAGTAGTCTGTCTGTCCCCTTGTAGAGAACGATGATGTACCGTTAGCAGAACTGCTCTTGGTTCTTTTGTTTTTCCATGGTAGCTGGACCTTTTGTTTTTCCTTCACATTGTTGAGATGATTTGTGTATATCTTGTGGCATTTTGCTCGTGCACGGTGTGGTGGACGTACTTCCTTGTGTAAGTTCGTTTTTTGCAAGCACATCTAATAAAAGAGGTTTTTCTTTGGCACCTCAAATTTGCATATTAAATCGAGTGTTACTCGGTTGAATGGTAGGAGCCTAATTTGCAGGAAAGGAGTTCAGTGTGGCCTTGTAAAAGATAGACGACTTACATTCTTATTTTTGTTGCTGCACTCACTCTTGGAAAGCTATGTCGACATACGAAAGATGGCAGTGCTGGTGCAGCATCCATAATGCACCGAAGCTCATTGCCGCAGCTTCCTTGAACTTCAGATTGCGCACTAACTGTGACATTGCCGTAAGAGGAAATAGGGGATTGGTAAGATCCAAAAGCCATGACGATGTAAGAAGAGGATGTCAAAACTGAGTGGATTGGAACCGGTCTCTCTTGTCCGGTTGACAGCATCGGAGATTTCGAAGTCGGCAGCAATTCTATCCTAAACAGATGGTTACATCTGGAATTGTCTGTACGCGACTAGGCACCCCAGCTTGCCGACCTGCTCGACAGCCTAGCAAAGGGTGTATAGCACATTTAGAAGAAAATAAAAAGAATTACTGAAGATATCACGATCGTAACTTTGAGCTATCTATGTATGCAGGACTCTGAATGTTACATTGCTATTAAGAACCAAAACATGCTTTCTTATTCTTCTTCAAAGGTTACAACATATGGTTTAATTCTCGGTAAAGGGCAGTGCAACAAATCTGTGATAGTCTATTGTTCTCCCTTGAGAACAGTACTATAGGGTGTGGCCCACAGGATATAACAGAACTGCCTCTCGTTACAATCCAGAATCCCCCAAGCACAAAATACCAGCTCCGGCTGTTTTTGCTTTGTCAGTTTGGCCGGCATCTGACATCGACTACGATGTGCCGAATGTGCGGCCCATACCATTTCACGTGTTCGACATGCTCCAGAGAGACTTTCCAAGATAGTCCTGAGATACAATGGCATCCCATGGCGTGCAAGGGCAAAAGATCAGTAATCTTCTAACGAACAAGAGATGATTGGTAACAGCTCAAAAGTACTGAGACGCGATCTGTACCATGAGTTGTGGCGATACTACTGATGGACTCAACAACATTCTCCAACCAGTGTGCCTCATCCGAGTCATTGACATTCCCATGTATATGCAGTATGCCTCCGTCAACCCTATTAGATGTAGCAACAGAACAGAGTCAGAACTTGAGATGTTCACCATGCATCCAGCAAACTGTCAAACCAGTATAGATTTGCTTAAGATGTAATCATGCAGCTCATTCGATGACAAACCTTATGTCTATAACTAGACTACACACTAAAGCGAAATATGTGGACATGATGTAATTAAAGGGATTCATCTTCCCCAATAGCTCACTGTAATAAAAAAGAACACTTCTGATTTATGGTTCTGTCTTAGCCAAAAACAGCACGAGAGCTCAACCTTTCTTTCTGGCCATGCACACTGAAAGAACAGCGAGCAAGCATTTTTTATTGTGTGAAACGACCTACATACAGATGCTATCGCCTGTCACACCAAACTGCTAGTCTGTATGCATTATTTTGGCACCTATAAGCTGAGTTTGCTTAGAAGCAGAGTTAAGAAGGAACACTTTGCTTCTGATTCTGACAACCTGCAGGGACTCTAAGTAGTTTATGGCAACAACTTTTTCAAACTAAATTTTATGGCTTGAGATGTAATCTCAGCTGGTCCTATTCGAGTATAGGCCAAACCAAGCTTGCAAACCTCAGTAGACCTCTACGTTTGAAACTCGGTGAAAATACAAGAAGCACCGAAGCACAGCAGGTATCATACAAAAGTAGCCATATTGGTGGCGCAGATAAATTACCTTAAAGCCATAACAGCAGTAGCCCAGCTACATTCACTGGAGGGTATCAGTCCAAGACAAACACGATCAGCAACCCCCTATTAAAAACAACATAATGGTAAGTAGCCATCCTGGTACATGTATTTAGCTCAACAGGTGAAATGTGTTCACCACATACTTTTGGTGCCGTCAGACGGTTATCTCCTTCAAGTATGACACACCGATCTGCTACATGGTTGTCCACCACATTCCGGTTAAGAGCCTCCAGGGCATGTGGATTCCATTCGCATGCATAAACTAACTTGGCATTTGCCCTGTAAAGAAATAAGGATTGTTTTATAAAAGGGACAAGGAAATCACTTCGGATTAAGAATCTGACAAAGGAATGTCATCAAGAATGTACTTCACAAGAAATGGGAGCACAAAGTATCCGATTCCGGAAAACAAGTCCACAACCACTTCATCTCTACAATCAAGCTGCCCCATGCGAAGCTTCTCAGAACGATTACCAGAAGAAAACATGCATTTTGTTGCATCAAGTGAATAAGAGATGCCATTTTCATAATGGGTCACCCACCCATTGTCACCAACAAGAAGTTCTAATGTGCTATCTCTTGTGCCATTTGGCATGATTTTGCCCTGCAAAAAAGAAAGACCAAGTCAATCACATCCTCAAAAGAAGGAACAGCTTTCAACCTCATAAGGGAACCACATGGCAAACTAAAAGTAACTTACTTGGCGAGCAAGACGTTGTGCCCCAAGCGACTTCGCAACTAGTTGCCAAAGTTCCTCTCCAATTGATTCCCACAGTGGGTCCTTAAAACAAGTCTTTGGAAGCACGGTGATATCACCTAGGGTCTCCCACCTATTACATACAAAAAATTCAGCAAGCAACAGGACAAAGAAAGAAATATTTTTATTTAAAAGTAGGTTTCTGTACTATCCGTACTTCAGTTTCTCAAAAGAGTAAGTATTCATATTGTTAACAGGCCAGTGAGAACAAACCTAGTTGGCAGCTGCTCTAACAACTGAGAGGGCATTCCTTTTCTTTCCAGTAAAAGAGATACAAGTTCTCTCATGATGGTTTGAGGAGATTTAGAAGCTTTTCGGCTGAGAGCTAGTTCATCTTTCGAAAAGGATCCATAGCACGATGACAATATTTCCAATGCTTTACGAAGAGTAATGTTAGCTCCTACAAGCTTCTTTTCAGGACATCCCAATATCCCTTCAGAGATACATGAATTATCATCAAGCATCTTAGAATACTGATCAGTGATTAGGGTATGAAAGGTTCTACTAACTGGAAAAAGAACATTGACATTATCCTGGCTGACTCGAACTTTTCTAGCAAGGTCCAACCATCCAAACGTTTTTAGAATATCCTTCGCTAATTTGGCATACTTCTTTTCAAATTGGATAACCAGACAATCTGAATCAGCAAAACCTTTAGGGGCGGCATCAGCTTCTGACTTATTATGACTAACAAAGGTGCTATTTTGGTCACTTTCTTGTAAACCCAAGGTAGATATTGCATCACAACTTTGTATAACCATGTCATTTTCCTTGTAAGCAAGTTCAAATACCGACTCCAGCAAATGAAGATCAATTTTTACTGGTCGACTAAATTTTGTTCCAAATGCATAGCAAGATGCACCGCCACCAATAACAACAAGATCATCATCAGTGACAACAGGTGAGCTGCGGACACAGAGGCATTGACCTAGAGATGGAATGGAGACATGGAACCAGACTCTATGCTTTAAGTTTAGCAATGCAACTTCCTGGTTGTTTTCTCTAATAGGGCAACCACCAAGTATCCCGAGGTAGTGTCTATGGATGAACATGCAATGTGAAAATCTGGGAGATGGAGTTCTTCCACTAGTGATTTCTTTGTTCCACCTGAGTGTCGTTATATCAAAACTATAGAAGTCATCCAGTGCCCGCTGACCATCATGACCACCAAACATGAATAGTTTTGACCCATAGGACACCAGAGAATGTGAATGGCGAGCACACGGCCATTCACTAGCAGCAGGAATCACATCCCACCGCATGGTTTCTGTGTCCAATATATTCATACATGAATATATGCCTTCATTACTGAGTCCACCAAACACATATATTTTCAAAGCTGCAGAAGCAGCAGCATGTCGGTGCCTGCGTACAGAACAAAGAACTTCAATGAATAGTATAATCATAAAATATCTACAAGCCAAATTTTGTGTTGTTATCACTTGATTGAGCGAGCTCAAATGTTAAAGGAAAACACAAGACCAAGATCATTAGGAGTTTCATCTTGACAGTACCTTGGCTGGAAAATATTTCTACTGTGCTCTACTCTTGACCACCTATTCTCAGTGCTTTGCAAAACCCAAACATCGTCAAGAATATCTGAAGGACCAGCCCTACCTCCAATAACATAAATATGATTGCCTACTGCAGTAATTGTATGACCCATCCTTGGTGAAGGTGTACCTTTAACGCTTATTTCCGTCAACAAACCAGATTTTGGATCAAGCAAAAGGGAGTAATTTCTTCTTGAATGCCTTCCTGGTCCTCCAAAACCACCAAAAGTAAGGACGCACTGCTCTCCACCAACAGTTAATGCACAAGCAGATTGGCCCCATAAGAAGAGTTTCTCAATCGGTTCACCACTAGTCTTCAACTCGGTAACAGAAAGATGGCAACTTTTATTTCCTGATGATGCGGACAGTTTTTCCTCCTGCATTAATCTGCAGAAGACAACAAATGACAAAAGGGTTCAGTGATATAGTGGTTGTATCATGAGTCAAATAAAATAGTGGGAACAATATCAATGCCCGCTGGTTGGATGAGGACTTGTGCAATAGAATATATGTTTTCTGGAAAGAAATAGAATGCTTATGATTTAGTGCAGGAAAACAACCATGGTCTAGTAACTATGGCTGACAAATCATATTGACTTGCTGACAAGCAAAAACACAGCAGCAAAACCTTGCACTGATGTTTTTCTTAATTAAGCCAATATTTACAAAAAGAATATTTTCAGGATTACCATGTATATATAATAAATCGACAGACCAAGCATACATACTCCAGCATGTACTAATGATCTTCTAAATATAAAAATGGTGTTAAATAGCATTGCAGGAACCAACAGGTCAAAAAATATACGAACAAGAGGGAGAAAAGTGGAGATATAAGAACATGCCGTTCAGCATTACCAAAACCATGCTTGGCACCGTTGTTGCGTACAGGGTCTCGATTTTCCAAATATGATCCTTCTATTGAATTCTCATTAAATTCACCATCACCTTTGTCACCAGCGTCACAATTATAGCCGTCGCTTCTCTTTTCTGGTAACAGTTCATCATGTGTCTGTACATTCCGACTGAGTGGCAACTTAACTTCAGAGCCCAAGCAATGATCGTCTTCTTTGGTATGACCATCTTGCAACCTGGATATACCTGGCAGACCCTGGCAGTTGAAAGGAAACAATATGTTACGAGACAAACCCAGCACTGTAATAGCCACTCAAATTCTGAACAATTATTTCTCTCAAAAGAAAAAATATTTCTTTGGCAAGCCTTCCAGGATAAAATACAGACATCATAACACCTAACAAGCACAATTGGCAGGGAACATGAACACTATGCTGGCCCTGTATGACTATCCTGAACATTCTAATTGCATCTGCTTCAGCTGCATATAGCTCAATTAGTAATGACACTACAAAAAAAAAGCTTTAGGCTGGGCAAGCTGACATAATCAACTTTGAGGAATGACTACATTTGTGGATACTTCAGGGGGTTCTAAGTCAAAGTTTTTTGTGCACCTTTGGTTCTGCTAGTTTTTGGGTCTTTTATGACATCGGTAAGGGAAAAAAATCATATTAGAGGATCTTACATTAAACATTTGCAGCAATGGTACAAATATTTATGCAGGAGAAGTGGCAAGGATGTAAAAAAATTAACATGGAGAAAGAGCCATGCAGTCATTTGAAGAGCTGAATAAGGAGCAAAACACTGTAGTTCGGAATCACATGGACTTGAGATATGCTTAACGCGGCACACGAGGACATAAAGATGCACTAGTAAGAATACACAGAAAAAATACTTTTAGTGCTCTTCTAACACTTCTTAGGCAGTGTCCTCGACTCCTCGTGCCTTGGCTATTACCTTCCATCAAGATAAACTCGGTACAAGCATATCTAACCTCCCCATAGTGGGCAACCACCTAACCAGCCTCACTTTGCTAAAAATAGCTCGACTCAGCCAACAGAAATGCAATGTACTCAAGATGTGATGTGCCTCTACTAGCAAGTTAACATGCATGGTAGCTAACAACTCAAGAGTAATTAAACACTAAACTGGTCATGTTCATGATTCCCCCAACTACCAGGCCACTAACCAAGTAGATGTAAACTAAACTCAATAGGCATGCAGCGTATACACATTAGAACTTTTTGAAGTGCACAATGCCGCGGTCATCTAGTGAATGGGCTCAACGACATATCCTGACCCAGCGGAACCATAACCAGAGACATACTGAATCATCTCTATCTTATTAATATTTCAGTACCGCCTCTCAGAGCATCAAAGCGGTGTCATCGTCAACATCTGCCACAATGAAATGAGCCTTCAATTTTCTTTAGATTGCGGACTCCAAGCCAAAGTAACTGTAGAGTGTGGTTCTTTTTACCGTATCTGGGGCTATCTTTTTTCTTACTTCTATGGTGTACATTCCCACCAGGCTCGTATGGGTGCAGGTAATCGTCTGAAATTTTGGTATCAAGAGCCACAACACGTTATCCACCACATAAGAGTTCCATCATCTCTCCCAGTGCTCACATCTTACATCGTCACCTCTCAATACCATCTTCTTGGGTGTCAACCTAGAGACGAAGGCCAAGCTCCAAACTACTAAGGTTAAATTCCAAGGCATTTTTATGCATCAAGGCTGGTTCCTTGATGCATCCCCCAAAAGGCTCAACCTTGCTCTAAGAAATATGTGCACGCTAGGAGAGAAGACTAAAGAATTCTCTATGGTGGGTAACATTTTGCCAAGTCTGAAAGCCCATGTTTCTGACAACTCATTTACACCTAAACCAATTCAGGGACTACGTGAGATATTATTCAAATAAATGTTTATCAGTTAAAGGCATTCAAGGGATGCACACCAAGTAGGAAGGCGAGCACTTACTGCTCACCGCGCTAAGTGGGAATCTCAATATGCGGAGATGACTCTGAGAAGATAATCGCAAGGTGAAAAAAGTGCATGCTAATTCCGTTCTGGTAGATGCTGACAACAAATCGGCAATGCTTTGATGATCGGAGAGTCAAATAACAGCAAGAAGATTAAGGGGGTGCTGGTATATCTAGATATGTTTGCACTGGGTCATGCAACTCTAGTTGAGTCCGTGCATAAGTTGAGGTTGCAGCAATGCCACATAATAAGTGCTCACATGTAAACAGAGCAAGCCGGTTGAGTATAATCTAGGTCTACCTGGTTAGTGGCCTGGTAGCTGGGCAAGAGTCGCAAGTTGATTGTTTGGTTACTAGTAGAGCATGTTTTGAGGGCTAGACTGCATTAGTTTTGGGAGATATTCATTGGAATTTGGAAGGTGACGTGAGTTTAGAACCGTGGTAGTTGCCCATAGTGAGAAGTTCAATATGCTTCTGTACAGTTTGCTTCAGTGCATGAGATATTAGAGAAGGCAATAGAACAGTTGTTCTAGAAAAGTAGTGTCAACCTGGCACCTAATTTCTTCCCGAACTGTGTGAGTTTGTTCTTCTAGTGTGTCCATGTGTCTTTGTTCTCGAGTTGAGTACATCACAGCTCATTAATTGAACAAACTTGATACGAAAATACCATACATAGTCTATCTGGAAAAGGACAACTGAAAAAACACCTTACTTTGCTCCGAATTAATTTGATGTTCAGAAAATACATGTTCATTCACCTGATATCATGTGCTTAACATGCACAGTCAAACAAACGAGGTACCAGTAATGCGAGAAAAACTACAGGGTAATGAGAATATCTGCTAGAATGCAAAATCAATCATACCTTAGACTGCAAAAGATCCAGAAACCCATCCATTCGCTTCTTATTTGCCTCCATTTTACAGTTGGCGATACTAACAAGGTATCGGATGTACTCCGGAGAAACTACAAGCTCATCAGTCAGCCCAAGAGGCACCTCCATGCGAATGGAAGACCTTATTGCTACCATCGCACGTCTTTGCAAGCTTGTGATACCTACAAATGGCATCAATATTAAGCGAATGGTAGAACAGAATAAGTTAAGCACGCCACATGAACTCTGCTTAGCCCGAGACGTGCAAACCGGCTCACCTGACTCCCGGAACCCCGCATGAATCGCGGCCGCGACGAGCGACGCAGCCGCCAAAACATCCCTGCACTCCACCGCCACGATCATCGGCTCGAACCTGAACACCAGCTCATCCCCTGCACCCTTAGCTCTGCCTCCCGTCCCACTAAACAGGAGCTTCACAACGGCGTCCGGGTCTGCGGGGTCATGCGAGATGTACACCCACCCGCCGCCCCGGGCCTTCTTCTTGGGCTTGGGCTCGCTCGAGTGGGGCTTCGGCGAGGGCTGCGCGAGGACTGAGATGCGGCCGGAGCAGGAGGAGGTGGTGAAGAGGTCCGCGTGGGAGTTGAGCGCTTCGAGGAGCTGGGCGATGGGGGCGTCTACGCCGCCCTTCGGCGACTTGTCCGGCGCCGGCGAGGAGAGTGCGGCCAGCGCCGCCGCTTTCCGGCCAGCGAAGTCCATGGTGAAGCTACGAGGAGGTTTTAGGGTTTGGGTTGGGCTTTTCCAAGCTTTAGGCGGCCACGGAAGAGGTTTTGTTAAAAAGGACTGGAGAATGGGCCGGGAAATCAATCGGGCCTTCTTTGAACAGAGCAAAGGCAGAGCAGGGTGGTGAAAAAAATGTTTAATCCTCTTTGCATCCTACTTCATCCATATACTGGTTTAAAGGGCCAACACATAGTCCAATAAAAAAGTTTGGTAACAAGTTTAATTAATAAAGTATTAATTATAACTTTTAAAAATTATATCATTGGATTCATATTTAAAATATTTTTTAATGGTATAATTTTTGTGACATACAATTCATGTTTTATTGGCTAAATATACTGTTAAACTTTTTTTTTGGACTACGTAATGACCCTTTAAACCGGTATGGAGGGAGTACTACTCTTCCTACTACTCTATCCGATTCAAATTAGATACACACGAATTTAGAAAATTCTGGGTATAATAATTTGAATTTAGAAAAGTCTGGGTATAATAATTTAGATCGGAAGGAGTAGAAGTTTCACAAGATATTTGTGAGAGGGTCATCCACCGCCTCCCGGTTCCTCTCCCCCTCCTTTACGGTGGCCTCGCCATCCGGAGATGGCAGGACAGGGGAGACCGGCCCCTTCCTGTATATCACAATAGTATCAGTAGGTCTAGGGTTTGGCTAGAGTGCCGGTTTGGCGTCATGCCATTGAGGTTTGCGTTGTTGGAGCTCTCGAGTTGTTCGAGGCACTTGTCGGGGGCAGGTTGGTGGCTTGCAGCGGAGACACTCTAGTGGATGGAGGCAACGAGCTGTGATGATGACTCTCCAACCTCCTCAATAAATCTTGGTTGTCCATCTCAGATTCGTCGAGATCTGGAGGCCCTGCTTTCCTCTCCTTGCGGTTGTGCTGATAGGCGGGAGAGATGAGTAGAGCTTGAGGTCCCTGTGGCTGGAGCACGACGAAGTCACAGGTTGGCGTTAAGCGCACACGGAAAGCTGACAACCTTGAGTTCATTAGCACCTTGGTAACGCCGCGAGCTATTCTTGGAAATTGGATCCACTCCTTGCCAGGAAGCATCGATCTTCCATGACTTTCCTTCCTCCTACGGAGGATCTTCCTCGACTTCGGCGTGGGATCCATGGCCGGTGCCGCCTCAAGTGGCTTGTTCCTCGATAGCGGTACGGGTACCCGGGTCTCAAGGTGACCCAACAGTGACGGAGAAGAACAAGGGCCTGATCACTTTTTCTACTTTTTGGGTCCTTTTTGTAAAGGTGAGGCCTTTGTTGTTATTTCCATGTTTCCTACGGACCTCTTTGTAAACTTGTACATGTCACTCGGTTAATACAACAGCTGACGAGTTTTCGACTCGTCAATGCCCATTGTTATGGACTCGGAATGTGAGCAATGTCAAGGAGTTGGTGCGGCAACAGCTCGTTGCGGGAGTGAAGTCTTCTTTGTCTCTTGTAAGGCTGCACCGGCCTGATGTAGATTTGGCTGTTGTGGCAACTGGGCCACCTCTTCGACCGGATGGTGGTGAGTGGGACATGCGTCCACATTACGCAGTTGTAAGGCAGTATGCCGAACAGGTCGTGGATTTGTTTGAGCAGCGTGCTCAGGTTATTCTTCAGAATAGGTAGTACCTGTAAAAGAGATGAATATAAAATTTGTATATTTCGACTGGGCGTGTTGTGCCCTTTGTTGTAAAGGTTTGTTTGCTGTAAGCACGCATTGCTTTGTTTGAGTACGTGTCCTTTTCATTTGCCTGACGTTGTCAGCTACTCAGGTGTACACGCGTGATCCTCAATCGATGAAATCGTGAGGTGGGGGGAGCCCCCGAGTGTGTTTGTAGCATAAAGTAAAGTTTGCAAAATAGTGAACTGAAGTTTGGGGCGAGACACTTAGCTTTATTTATATCGTAATGGAGGAAGTACATTGTTCGGCTGAATAGCCTTGGCTGAAAGTCTTATTAAAAGTAAAGGGGTAGGTAGCTAGGGGTAGAATCGTCGCAAGTGCGAGATGTTCCATGGGTTGGAGTCTGTGCCTCCAGACTCCACGTGCTTGAGGCGGTAGGCGCCACCTGGGATGACTTCAGTGATGACGTAGGGTCCTTCCCATGGTGACTCGAATTTCGTCGGTCGCTCTTGCTTGAGTCGCAAGACGAGGTCTCCTTCGACGAAGGACCTTGGGCGAACCGGCTGTGGTGATTCTTGAGACTTCTTTGGTACACCGTTGATCGGGCTGCTGCTATGTCTCTTGCCTCGTCGAGTGTGTCGACGACGTCTTCGAGTGCAGCCGTGGATTCGGCTTTTTATGTGACGACCGAGGGCCTGGTGGCGTGCCGGTGGTAGCAGCCGGCTCCATGCACCATGAAGAACGGCGTGTAGCCTGTGGAGCTGTTTGGCGTAGTCCGTAAGCTCCACAGGACGGATGGTAGCTCTTTCGTTCAGGCTCCAGCTTTCCGTTCAAGTGGACTCATGAGGCGCTTCTTGAGGTCGGCGCCGATTAGGCCGTTGGATTTTTCCACTTGCCCGTTTGTTTGCGGGTGTGCAACTGAGGCGTACGTGATGTTGATCCCAAGGCCTTCGCAGAAGTCCTGGAATTCCCTGGAGATAAAGTTCGATCCATTGTCGGTGATGATGCTATGCGGTATGCCGAACCTGTAGACAATGGACTCGAAGAACTTGACGGCAGTTTTGCCCTTTTGGTTTGGCATGGCCTCGATCCACTTGGTGAATTTGTCGACTGCGACCAGGAGGTAAACGTGTCCCCCTTTCGAAGATTTTGGCAGTTTGCCAATCATGTCGAGGCCCCATTGAGCAAAGGGCCAAGCTATAGGTATGGGTCTGAGTTCCGACCCAGGCGCATGTGGTTTGTCGGTGAACCGTTGGCATCCGTTGCATCTTCGAACGATGTCCTTTGCGTCGCTCATGGCCGTTGGCCAGTAGAATCCGGCTCGTAGAGCTTTGGCGACAAGGGAGCGGCTGCCTGCGTGATGGCCGCAGATACCCTCATGGATGTCTTGGAGGATGGCCTTCCCGTCACCGATGGTGACGCACCTTTGTAGTACACCCGTAATACTGCGCTTGTACAACTCGCCATTGATGGTGGTGAAGGCTTTCGACCGACAAGATATGCGTCGGGCATCTGTCGGGCTGTCAGGCAGTTCTCCGTTTATCAAGAACTGTAGGTATGGTCGTGTCCAAGTTTCTTCGACTGCCATGACCTGCATTAGATTGACCATGGCTACCTTTGTGTCCAGTTTTTCGGGTCCTTCATGTCCTTCAGGCAGCGTAGCCCCTGAGTGTTCTGCTTCTTCGGGTGATCCCTTGGGGAATTTCCGCTTGATGGTGGCACGCAGATATGTTCGAGGAACACACCTGGTGGCACCTTTGCGCAGGTGGAGCCGATGTTGGCGAGTCTGTCGGCTTCCTCGTTGCTTTCTCTTCCGACGTGCCGAAGCTCACAGCCGTCGAATTCTCCTTCGAGTGTGTTGTAGAGCACGCGGTACACGATCATGTTTTCGGCGTGTGCGTCGCACTCATTCATCGTCTGCTGGACGACGAGGTTGGAGTCACCGTAGATGACTAGGTGCGTTGCGCCGCATATCTTTGCCATCCTCATGCCGTGGATGATGGCTTCGTATTCGGCCTCGTTATTAGAAGCTCGGAATTTCATCCGAACGTACTTCATCGTGTCGCCTTGCGGGGAGGTCAGTATGACCCCTGCTCCTGCTCCAGCTTCTCGCTTGGAGCCGTCAAAGTGCATCGTCCATGACTGCGACATATCTGGGGTGTCTGGCAGCTGCAGCTCCATCCAATGTACCAGGAAGTCCAGAAGGACTTGAGATTTGATTGCGAGTCGCTTCTCGTAGACGATGTCCAAGGGTGATAGTTCGATGCCCCACAGTGCCACGCGTCCTGTGGCCTATGGATTATTCAGGATGCTGTTCAGGGGTGCCTCATTGACGACCATTACCTGGTGCTCCTGGAAGTAATGGCTCAGTCGCCGAGCCGTCATGAACACGCCGTAGGCGAGTTTCTGGTAGTGAGGGTATCTACGCTTTGTTAGCGTGAGTACTTTGAGGTAGTAGATTGGGCGTTGGACCCGTGGGTCTTGCCCTCTTGGTCGTTCGACCACTAAGCGCAGTCTTGACCACGGTGTGTGGCTGCTATGTACAGCGATGAGGCTCGCTCTTTTGGCGTGACCAAACAGCGAGGTGGAAGAAGCAGCTTGAGGCTTTCGAATGCGTCGTTGCTTCCGGCGTCCACTCGAATTTATACGCTGCGTGGTTGGTAGAATGGTAGGGCCTTCGCCCATGCGGTGATGAACACCTTTCGCGCCGCTATTAAATCTGCGAGCTTTGAGCGCCTTTGAGGTTTTCGGCTTCTCCATCGCCATGATGGCTCTGATTTTCTTCGGGTTCGCCTCGATCCCTCGCTGAGAGATGAAGTACCCAAGCAGCTGACCCGATGGGACACCGAAGGCGCACTTTTCGGGGTTGAGCTTGATCCTGTAGCGATCGAGGTTGTCGAACGTCTCGCGGAGATCGTCGATAAGTGTTCTTGCCTCCTTGGTTTTTATCACTATGTCGTCAACATAAACTTGGACGTTGCGACCGATCTGGTCCTTGAGGCAAGCCTGCATGCATCGCTGGTACGTAGCACCTGCGTTCTTTAGCCCGAGGGGCATTGTGTTGTAGCAGAATACTCCGAACGGTGTGATAAACGCCGTTTTCTCCTGATCTTCGACCTTGAGTCGAATCTGGTTATAGCCTGAGTAGGCATCGAGGAAGGAGAGTTTCTCACATCCTGCAGTCGAATCGATGGTCTGATCGATCCGAGGAAGAGGGAAGTGGTCCTTTGGGCAGTGCTTGTTTAGTGACGTGAAATCCACGCACATCCGTAGGGTGTCCGTGTCCTTCTTTGGGACCATGACTGTGTTTGCAAGCCACTCGCTTTCCTTGATTTCCCTGATGAAGTCTGTAGCGAGTAATCTGTTGATTTCCTTGCCGATAGATTCGGCTCGTGGTTCGGACAGTCTTCGGATGGACTGCTTGACTGGCTTGGTGTCTGAAAAGACGTTGAGTGCGTGCTCGGCGAATTCCCTGGGAACTCCTGGCATGTCCGCAGGACACCAGGCGAAGATTTCCCAGCGCTCACGGAGGAATTCTATGAGCGCGCCTTCCTATGTGGGGCTGAGGTCGTTGGCAATCAGCGCCGTCTTGGAGGCATTCGTCAGATGGACCTGCACCTTCTTTGTGTTGACGGTGGAGTCGAAAGACATGTCAGGTGCGTTTTGCCTTGTGACTAGGGGTGCCCCGTTGTCCGTCACCTCGCGGAGCCTTACGAGTTCGTCTTGCATGCCGAAAGACTGGGAGATTTTGTTGAAATCCCTGTCGCATTGGTCCGATCGGGTGAAGCTTCCGTGGACTGTGATGACGCCCTTCGGCCCTGGCATCTTGAGTAGCAGGTATGCGTAGTGTGGGACAGCCAGGAACCTTGCAAATGCTACACGCCCAAGTATGGCGTGGTATTGTGATGGCCAGTCCACCACTTCAAATTCGAGTCGTTCCTGCCGGAAGTTGTCCGGCTTCTCGAAGATGACGTCGAGCCCTATTTTGCCCAGGGGGAATATGCCCTTCCTTGGAACGATGTCGTGGAACGTTGTGTCTGACTGTTCCAGGCTGCATTGCGGGATCCGCATTGCCGCTAGAGTGCTTGTGAACATTAGGTTGATGCCGCTGCCGCCATCCATGAAGACGTGACTCATCTCGAAACCTCCGATCTGCGCCTCCAAAGACCAGGCATGACTGGCGAGGATCTGGCAAGGTGATCCGCCGAGTGAATGTGATGCAGGACTCCGATCCGAGGTACTCGGGGATGGCAGTGGGGTTGCCACGGCCAGTTGATTTGTCGGGTGATTTTCTTACGCACCCTATTCGTAGGCGTCCCCGGATCATCATGTGCTCCTTTCGATTGGGGTACCCGTTCCCATCGTTGTTCTGTGCGGGTGCGACTGGTTGGTTTGGGCCTCCGATAGGTGGCGGTGGAGGAGCTCCATGTGCTATTTCACCTGGCGCAGGTGCGTTTCCGAACGCAGGGATTGGGGCTTGTTGCCTCATCTGCACCATGCTTTCGCTGAGTTTCTTTTTGCCATCCTGCTTGTCGATGTAGAAGTGGATGGTGCATGGACCCAAAAGTTTGTCGTATGCTGAGGGACCGTTGTCGCGGTCGCGACATTGCCATGACTGTGCTAGGCGTCCGCTGTCGCGGAAGTTTCCTCCGCGGTATCCTCCGCTGTTGCGGCTGTTGTCATTGCGACGATCGGCGTAGCCGGCCGCGACCATGTCGGGTCCGTCGCGGTCGTAAACGCCTGCGATCTCCTCTTCTTGCGGCGTTCCGTCTTGACGTGGTCGTCCTCTTCATCCGATTATGCTCGGTGGATGCAATCTTCGCCGTCGGCCCACCTTTGGCGATGTCCATGAGGTGGTCAAGTGTTTTGGCTTGATCGCCAAGTTCCTCCTTGAAATCTGGGCGTTTAGCGCCGTCTCGAAGCGTCGATGGCCTCTCTTCGGAGATGTGTCTGCGGAGTTCTTGGTGGTAGACCAGCGTAATATGTCGGCGAATAGATTCGCCCGTTTCTGAGTGCAGGCTCGCAACTCTTCGATTGGCGGGCCTCTTCTTGGTGCCCTTGAAATTTCGGATGAAGCGTAAGCTATCTCCTCCCACCGGATGGACCACGATGATAGGCTGCTGAGGCAGACCCGCGCTTTGTCACCGTCGGTGAAGGCATTGCATGGCGGTTTCTTTGTTACCGTCGTGCAGCTTGACGGATGACAGATGGTCACTGAGCCAGGCTTTTGGGTCTTGAGTGCCGTTGAACTTCGGAGTATCCGAAGGAAGCTTGAAATTGCGTGGCATCTGTGTTCGCCGGACAGATCTGCTGAAGCATCGGGCTCCACAGAGTTCTCCTTCGTCTTCGTCCATCTCGGATTCAGACGATCATGCACGTTTGGCTCGTGCTTTGTCGATTTTGCGCTGTGTAAGCTTGTCTCTGGCGTCGTAGTCGTGTTTATGGTGACGCGAGCTCTTCTTCCTTCGAGGAAGGGGTGGGGCTCCGGTCGCGCCTGGCCGGAGCTTTCTTCTTTGGCTCCGCAGGAGCGTCTTCGTGGAGCGCAGCTCCGACAAGTCCGAGTCCGGTGAGTGCGGACTTATGCATGGCTCTCTTCGGGTCCCCCTCCGGAGGTTGGTGGGCCGCGAGATCTGTGATGGCTACCATGATCGCAGCTGCGGTGTCTTGAGATGATGTTGTCGCTGCATCCATCTCCATGAGCGATGTGTGGAGAGTTCGGGTCACATCTGGCGCTCCTTGGGATCCATGTTCTCCACCCGAGAGCGGTGCTTGTTTCTGGTTTCCGTTTGTGTTAGAGCGGGGCCATGGCGGAGGCGCGCAGCTCGTCGCTACCGGACTCAGAGGCTGCTTGCTTGCGTTTGTCAAGTATTTCCTGCATCTTGACTTGCTTCTTGTGCTCCTCGATGAGGAGGTAGTGGTACGCCATCAGTAGTTCGCGTGAGGCGTCTGCAGGCAGGACTATATGCTACCGCTAGAATCTGGCGATGCTGGACCCATCCTTCTTTGCTAAGTTGGATAGCGTGGCGTTGTTTTCCCCGGGTGGGGGGCTTCTTCATTTCCGCCGTTTCCGCGTTTCATCCTGCGGGTTGGGGTTCGTGTTGGGCGGCGGGTTAGGCGTTTGCTGCTCCTGGATGACTGCGGCGCATTGATAGCGCTTGTAGATCAGTCCGCTGCTGCCGCAGCTTTCAGATCCGGAACCGTAGGTCCCTTCGTCCGATGGCGGATCGCACAGATCGGAGTTGCAGCTGCTGTTGTCATAGGAATCATCTGCTGATGATGTCGTGCGTAACACGGGGTGTGGGGCCCATGAAGCGGGCCTGATTGATGGTAGGGGCACCCTTTCGAGGCGGAGGTGCGGTTGCCCACAGGCGAAGCTCCTGAGCAAGATTTCGAGTCCGTCGCCTACGGGCTAGAAGTCCTTCATGGTGGCCAGCGAGTGGGCGGTGAAGTCGAAAGCGCCGAAGAGGAGGTGACTCTCTATCGCCGCAGAGTTGTAGATCGATCGGGTCGGGACCGTCATGATCGCACAATCAGCAGCCCCGATTCCCACGGTCGGCGCCAATTGACGAGGTTTCGACTCGTCAATGCCCATTGTTATGGACTTGGGTTTTGGAGAGATGGGGATGCTGGAGATCGTGGAACGGTTAACAGACAAGCAACCAGGGGACACGAGATTTACCCAGGTTCAGGCCCCCGGAGGGAAAACCCTACTCCTGCTTGTCTGCTCTTGATTACGGCGGAACCGAAGATTACAGGGTGCGCAGATTCGATCTGGCGTGGAAGTGCGTATGCGAAAGTATGAGTCGAGAGATCTAGGTCGTGCCCTCCTGGCCTTTATATAGATTTAGGCAGGTCCCGGGCATAGTCCTAGTCGGTTACAGGTTCTAGGGTTTTACCCCTTTGAATTTCCTATCTACTCTAGTCTTGCTCTCCAAGGATCCGAAGACGTCATGGGCCTGGGCCACCCGAAAGTCTTCATGGGCTGGCGTACATCCGCCGTGGGCCTTCCTTGGGCTGGACTAGGTATGCTGAGGTCACGCACCCGTAGGGTACAACCATGTCAACAGCTTCCAAGGCCTTCATGCCCTTAACCATTAAAAAAGACATCTATGATTGTTTCTATATAGACTATCTTTCTCTCAAAGGTGCTACCTGTATTTCTAGCATACCTCCATTCTGGTTTAAGGAAAATACGTATTTTGAGAAAATACTTTGTTCGTAAATTTGGTTAACAATATATGAATCATATATCACAATATCTTATTGCCCACGAAGGCCCAATTCAGGAACTGGCGTAGAGTTCGTGTTGTAAATATTAGCTTGTAACCTCTTCGGCTATGGATCCAGGATCCAGCCTCTCATATAAAGGCTAGGAGGACCCGACGGAGAGGCCACCTTAGTTTTCCCACAGTCCGCCGTGAGTTAGACCATAACTAGCAAACCGACGACTTTGTAACCGAGTTTTCTCAATAATCAGACTATATCGACTTTCTTGTTTGTCTGATTAGACGATGAAATCTCCAACACTCTCTTTTTCATCAAACCCTAAGTCCATAGAAATGGACATTACCGAGATTATCCCTTGTCAATTGGCGCCATCTGTGGGAAGTCTGAGTGTTGGAGCCATGGATTCGACGCCTTTCCCTTCATCAAGAAACAATCCGACGATCAAGGTTGGTGAGGTGCATTACGATCTCGCTTATCCATGCCCGCCCACCCCTTTGTCGGCTCTCATCGAGTTCGACCAAGAGATCGATCTCATGATCGGAAGTTTCCACTTTCGCGTGGGAGCACACAAAAACCTATGCCTTTCGGCTCTGCTTAGCTCGGATCCGTCAGTTACACCAGCATCGCCTATAGCGACTCCAGCATCATCTATCGGCTCAACAGGAAAAATCGTCTCCTATTCGACAAACGTCGAAGAAATCCGCGGAGACTCTGCAGATCTGGAAGATCTGGCTAATGCATATGACAGCCTCTCTTTTGGCTCGATCTTTGAGTCCACACTACAACGCAGCCTAAGTTCATCTAGCTCAATTCCTGACGTAACCGAAGAAAGCGTTGACTCTGGAATCAAGAAGGGGGAATCATACCCAGAGCAAGATCCCTGGACTTCGTTGGACCACAAAACAACATCTTCTACGGGTTTAGCGGATATGACAACCACTCAAGCATGAGGCACCGCCAAGTGTGCGTGATCTAGGATGAAGGAACCTCGTCGCCCCACGATTCCAATGGTAACCCGATAATTAACCCTAATGATATTTCTTCAGATGATGCGCCAAGACGTCGCGAGGAAAGGAAGAACCCGCCAGAAGGAGACCGTTGAGTCGTGAATAGAGGAGGATAATGCACCAAACGCCTAACGTTCCAGTTTGCACCCGCGGTATGGCAGAAAGCTCGAAACGCAATATCGGGTGCGGTACCTATGATAGCATATGCCACGTGAGAGGAACTAATGGCTTACCAGTACTTGCTGCACCATAAAAGAAAATATCTACTGCAACTGCAGCGGTCCCTGGATGAAAGGAAAAGGCTGGCCGATGAATCTAGCATGCGTCGAGGGCAGCTTAGCTCCACTCGGAATTCCGACAGCGTCACCCGAGGAACACAACCTAGGCGTAGCGCCTTGTGGCTGCAAGGTATCCTAGAAGCCGAAAGGCACGAGATGGCAAGAGACTTGGATTTATCATTCATGTTAATTGATTCTGCGGGTAACATCAAAGCAAAAAAACAACAGAGTCCACCCTTGTTGCGGCCCAAACCTACCTCCTGACTACCCAGCCAGCAGCCGATGATCCGCTGACAGCTATCCATCACTTCGTCCTCATGGGATTAGGGATGATAGGCGACACTCTCGCGCAAGGAGAGCAAGGAACCGTGAAGCGAGCCGACAAATCACCATGCCAAACCACCCAACGATCTAGCTCCCCCCATCACATACGCTTTTCATGGGAGCACGATGCTAGGAACAATATTACACAAAGGAGGGTGGATAGATCCAGAGAAGAGTGCAGCAGCCAAAGATATTCTGATAGAGAAAGCGATGACGAGCATGAACTTTGTGAGGACAGCTGTTTTACCTACCGGGTTTGCAAGAGTTCGGTACCCAAGGATTTAAAACTCCCTCATGACTGCCAAAAAGATGACGGACTCCAAGAACCAGCGGCATGGTTGGCCAATTATCTGCAAACTATCAAGCTCCAGGGGCCTCCAAAGCTACGGCAATGCAAAGCCTTCAGTTACACTTGAGTGGTGCAGCACGCTCGTGGCTCAGACAACTACCCTTGGAATCAATCAGTAGTTGGAGTGATTTGGAGGACAATTTTATCCGCAACTTTAATTCCACGTTCAAGCGACCCGCATCTATTGAGGAGTTAAGGGCTTGCAAGCAGAAACTCAAAGAATCTATAAGGGCATACATACAGTGATAGATGCCATTAATGATGGCTTGCAAAGGAAGGACTTCATCGAGGAGCTGGGACAGGTAAAGCCAAAAACAATTTCTCATCTGATGGATATGGCGAACCGTTGGGCTGATGGTGAAGACGTCGTCCACAACAAACACGGACGCTCACCCGAAGAGGACCGCGATATGCAAAATTATGATAACAGAAGGAGGCACAATTTTGACGGCTATAGTAAGCCCAATTACATAGTAGCTCGTTTCTTTGGGGAGGACAACAGAAGGAGTGACAATCGCAGTAGCAGAAATCGCGATAGCCGAGAAGATGCGGGAAAAAAGCAGGCCAAGACAGCCGTACCGACCAAGGGAACCCCCGATGTCCCCAATGCAACTACTAGAAGGGTCGTGCAACATGCACTTTTACGTTGATGCTGAGGGAAGACGACGATCAACCCACCTCATGAAGGATTGTCATACTTTCCTTGGAATGAAAGAGTAATAAACAACGCCACAAATCATGGGCATAATGACCCACAAGTATAGGGGATCGCAATAGTCTTCGAGGGAAGTTAAACCCAATTTATTGATTTGACACAAGGGGAGCCAAAGAATATTTATAAGCCTTAATAACTGAGTTGTCAATTCAGATGCACCTGGAAATAGTCTTGCTCATAGTAGTTTATCAGTAGCAATAGCAAAGTAACAACAACAGTAAAATAAAGGCAGTAGTAACAATAGTGGCAAACAACAGGATTTGAGTGCGGTAGGCGTAGGGATGGATGGACGGACGTTGCATGGACAAGACTATTCATGTAACATCAAGACCAAGAGCATTTGCAGATAAATAAGATAAAGCATCCAAGTACTAAATAATTATAGGCATGTGTTCCTTATATAGTCATACGTGCTCGCAATGAGAACTTGCACAACATCTTTTGTCCTGCCAGCCCGTTGCAGCAGGGCCTCAAGGGAATCTACTGACAATTAAGGTACTCCTTTTAATAGAGTACCAGAGCAAAGCATTAAAACTTCATGAACACACGTGATCCTCATATCACAGCCATACCCTCCGGTTATCCCGATTTCTGTCACTTCGGGGCCTCGGGTTCTGGATAATAATATGTGTAAATAACTTGCAGGTAAGATCACAAACAATAATATCATCATGAATCAATAACATATTCAGATCTGAGATCATGGCACTCGGGCCCTAGTGACAAGAATTAAGCATAACAAGTTGCAACAATGTCAAAAAGCGCTAACAATAGATACTAGGCACCATGCCCTAACAATCTTATGCAATTACATGATAGGTCTCATCCAATCCCTACCATCCCCATAGCCTACTGCGGGGGATTGCCCACTCATGGATGGGGAAACATGGATGGTTGATGGAGAGGCGTTGGTGATGATGATGGCAATGATCTCTTCCAAATCCTCGTCCCGGCAGGGTGCCAGAATGGAGTTTCTGGTTCCAAATCACGGTTTCTGGTGGTGGCGGCGCAACGGAACTCTATCTGAAAAAACATCGAAAAACCCTGTGTTTTTAGGTCAGAGGTCTTATGTAGGCGGAAGGAGAGGTCGAGGGGGTGCCCGAGGTGGCCACACCACCCCCTGGCGCAGCCTAGCCTGGCGCGCGCCAATAGGTGGTGTGGGCCCCTCATGGTCCTTCTTCGTCTCATCTTCTGGCTCTGTGAGTCTTCTGATAAAATAGGAGTTTTACGATATTTTCTAGGATTTTTCCTGAAAGTTGATTTCCTGCACAAAAACGAGACACCAAAGCAATTCTGCTGAAAATAGTGTCAGCCCGTGTTAGTTATGTCTAAATCACACAAATTAGAGGAGAAACAATAGCCAAAGTGTTCGGGAAACTATATATGTTTTGGACGTATCAACTCCCCCAAGCTTAGCTTATTGCCTGTCCTCAAGCAATTCGGTTGAAAACTGAGTGTGATAAAAGAAACTTTCACGAACACATTTGCTTCATAAGATGTATATATTCTCAGCATACGAGCAAATACTTAGGCAATTCATAATAAAGAGTATGCAAATAAGTCTACTCAATAGTAATGCAAGCTATGAAGAGATTCCAACACAATAATAATAAGAAACATGAAACACAAGCATAAGCAACATTGTAATGCTCATAAGAAGATATGATAAAGTGGTATCTCGCTTGCCTTTGATTGTGGAGAAAAACATAAATGCCAAGGGACCTCTGAAGTTTAAGTGAAGACTAGAAGTAAAAATATCAAAGATACAAGTGTCAAAATTATGTCACAATTAACTGTCTTTTGGGACAAGCACATGTAACATCCCAAAAATATTCATCATGATTATCAAATTCAAATCACTAAAATTAGGGTTAACAAAAACTTTGATTAAATAAAAAACCAAATGAATGCATGTGTGATTGTGATGATTGTATAAATACATGAATAGACTTGTGTGATTAACCTAAATAGCAAGGAATGGTTTAAATATGAAAGTAACATCATCTAAAACATTTCCAAGCAAAAAAAAAATCAAGAGAAAATAAAAAACAAATCAAATAAAGCAAATGGTCATTTTTGCCAATCTTGCTCACTAGGTCACTTTGAGTGTTTCTAGTCTAAGATTTCAAACAGAAACTTTTCTATTTCTTTTCGCCCCTTGCAAGACCAAGTAAAAGTGAATCAAAGCCCACCTTTCAAACTTACAGAAACATTTGGGAACTTGATTCAAATGACAATTGAAAATTGAATCTATAACATATGTAAAGATCACACATTTTCAAAACCCAACCAAACCAGTGCCCCTTGACCAATCCAACTAACCCAAGACTCCCTAGTATGTACCTAGAAAATCCACCAAGTTTGAATCCAAAATTCAAATCTGAATTTCTTTCGGCCATTTCATCAAACACCTTGTAAGCAGCAAACAAACAAATATCAAACACTATTAGTAGTAGTAATTTTGGCCAACCTTGTCCCCTTTCTAGCTCACTCTACACTCTCAGTAGATGATCAAACTAATCTAACTAGCCTTAGCATCACTGTGAGCAGACATAGCCATCAATGGTGACTATGCCGAGAGCACCCTTGCCACCCCCATGTCGCCAGCGAGCTAGGAGAAGCTCTAGCCTCGCCAACCTTGTCTGGGACACGCAGCACCGTCCACTGCCACCCCCTGTCCAACGCTCGAGCCTTGCCAGCCCCTGGACCACACGACAAGCTCGCGCCCAGTTTCTCTGCGTGCATGCCGAGAGTGTGCCAGTGCGCCACCAGCGGCACGAGCCCACAGATCGCGCGCTGCCCTTGCCGCTTGCGTGCATGGTCGCCAGCACCCCAGCAACCCGCCAGACAACCCCGTTCGCCGCCGCACGGACCATGGACGCGGTGCGCCATTAAAATCACCGTCGGACCTGCCCAGAGCGTCGTGACGTTCCGACCGTTCCTTACCGCCCCACGCTGCACCATCAAGCCGTTGAGCTTCGCTGGGCAACGCATCCCCCCTATCGCCGCCATGCCAAGAGCACGCCAGCGACGACCACGATGAGCTCCACCCGCGCCCGTCGGTCCCCTTCAGGCACTATAAAAAGAGGCCACCCCCGTTCGATTTGAGCACACCATCTCACTCCCCACCTCTCGCTGATCACACCCACTCACCCCCGGATCAAGGCGAGCACCAGGTGGCCGGAATTTCACCGTAGTTCGCCGCTGCAGAGGAGGAGAGGCGCTGTCGATTGGAGCCGCCCCAGGAGGAGCTGCCGGTACCATGAGGATCGCCGTCGTCGACTTTGTTGTTTGCCCCCATCGCCGACCATCGCCAGAGCCCCGGTGATCCCCCGTCGACCCCACTGGCCACGCTAGGGTTCATCCTCGCCGCGTCCTGTTCAGGCGTGGACGATGAACCACAGCCATAGGATTAGAACTAGATCGCACGACCTAGATCGCCCCATACCGCTTCGCCACTTGCTGTCTCACTGACGAGTGGGGTCGATCACTTAACCAGCCCGCGCGCGCTGTGCGTAGTGGGCCAGCCCAGTTAAACATCCCATGCGACCTAACAATTCAAACTTAGGTTTATTCATTTAATTTCAAAACCAATTCTGTACCTAGATTCAAAAATCAACCCAGCTCGATTCACTGAACCAAAATGCATGAAACCAATTTTGTTAGAAAGGTACTGGAGTGCTTAATCCAAGACCGTTGGATTCAAACCAATTAGAATTGTAGATCACCCATAGTAAAAATAACAAGGCAAAAGCTTTTCTGCATTCAAATATTTTTCAAAATTCAACCATAAAAGCTTTTGAGTTGATTCCAAGTCTCAAAAAATCCCATTTAACCATACCTTTCAGAATATATAAAAATATATAGGTTTACTTACAGAAATAATGATCAAGTAATAAAAGAATGCCCCATAGGCCATTCTAGTCATTTTATTTAATTTAAATAAAAAGGTTAAACTTTATTAAATTGTGACACCACTTTAAATCACATTCCCATGTACTGAAATATGTGGTGATGACATGTGTCAGCATGATCCCATGTTTGAGTTGGAGAATATTAAATCTTAAGTAGTTTTTCAATGAGTAGAAATTACTTTTCTAAAATAAATAAATAAGACAAGTGCTTTAATCTTTGTGATAATAGTGATGATGCTAGATCATCTAGCGTGAACCTTTGTGTGCTAAATAGAGTAGTTAAGAATTATGTGGTGATTGTGTACCTCATATTTATTTATAGACGATAGTACCGACCAAGGATACAAGGAGGAAGGAGGATACTACGAGGAAGAAGCCGAAGAAAACTTCAACTACTACTCTACACAAGGCAAGCTATTGACCTTGCAAGTTAACCCTTGCATGACAACTATGCAAACTAGATGCCTTAAGCCTATGTGATTATACCCACTTGATGATACCAAATCCCAGTTTTATTTGCAAGCTTAGTTATTTTATTTCTTTATCAAAGCTTTCTAGTTAAGGTTACTTGATAATTGGTAGACTTTAGAAAGATATCTGAAGGTAGCATAAAGAGCATAAAACTTAGCCTAAGTTAGATAATCTTGATGTCATCCTGAGGCATGAGATTGAACTTAGATAAGATACACTTGTTTACCACCCCTCATTAGTGTTTACCCCCACTTGTAGATGCTAGTGCTAAGCATAAAACTTGATCAACTTTAGATGGGAATACTTGGTGAAAATGGTTAGGGCATGACTGGAAATTTATATACCTTAGTATGGGTTCCCTTGAGGCCAAGGTTTGAGCTGAGGCTACCTTGTGAAGATTGTCCACCTGTGTAGTACCCAAGATGACAGTTGGTCATGGTTGGGAGGCCAAACTCACAGGAGAGGTGCCTATACTAGGGCGTGTAATTGAAAGGTTAGGATTGATTATCCGCATACTGAGTATGGTGAATTCAGGATTGTTCCTGACAGATGTATCGAATGTTGTGGTGAAAGTGTACAATCTCTGCAGAGTGTCAAACTATTCGAATAGCCGCGTCCGCGGTTATGGACAGTTGGAGTGGCCATACTGTTCCGTCGTCAGATGTTTTCAAAATGACTTATGAAATGATTTATGACTTTGACCGTACCACAACAGAGTTGTGACATGAAATTCAAGTTCCCACTTAGGTGTTATAAAACTTTCAACTAGCTTTCTTTGCTTGTGAACTTAGTAGAGGTAAATCTGGCTTTGTGCAAAACAGCCCTAGAGCTTAGTATCCTACTCAAAACCACTTCACTTGTTAGTATTAGTTTGCGAGTACTTAAAGAGTACTCATGGCTTTGTCCCTGGCTATTCCTGTGGCCAGACTATGAAGAGGAGTATCAGGAAGACGGACAACAGGAAGGTTACGACAACTAGGATCATCTCCCATCGTCAGCATTGCCTGTGACCATGAAGATGGATCTTTGCCCACGCTATCGTTATTATTACGTTATTCCGTTGCTTGAATTGTATTAAGACTGGATCATGAGATCCCTATTTGTGTAAGACCTTATGTATGGTTTATAATGGATGATGTACTGTGATATCCAATCTGTTATGTCTCGCAAAAATGGTAATCCTGGGATTGCGATGTATGACATAACAAGCATCTGGGATTAAAAATCAGGATGTTGACAAGTTGGTATCAGAGCCATCCTGACCGTAGGATACCCTAGTTTAGAATGGACGTTTGAATCAAAAACCTAGTTTCAAAACCAAGGAAGTGAGTATTTACGAAAACTTATTCTCATTCTTATCACTTAGACTCTTTTATGAAAATTCATGTTCCTCCAAAAATTCTTACAAATTTACGTTAAAATTTGACACACTTGATCACTCTACTAACTTACTCATCCTTATTCTTATAGATGGACGTGAAGTACAGCAAGGTTTATCGGTTGGGGAATGGAGGAGACCTCATCTTTGAGTGTGACTTGGACCAGCTTTCGGAGATGCTGGAGCGTCCGCACCCCGAGTTCTTCGGAGCTCAGATCAATGATCAGGAAGGAGAGGATTTGCAGTGGTTAGTTGTTGCAAGTCTCCGGGGAAAGATTGAAGCCCCCACCTCAGAGGGAATTCACTTCACCTTGAGAGAGAACAACTGTCTCGATGGACTTGCCAGGGCAATGCAGGAAGCTCTTGCCCGTCTGTGTGGGCAGAGTATCAATCAGATCAAGGGTACTTGCTTTGAGTTCTACCCAAGGCATGATGTTATGGGATAGCCACTGGAGGCCCCATACCACCACGAGATGAAGAGTCAATTGGACCACCTCAGCTTCATGATGTATGACCGTCAGAAGGAGTTGGACAACACCTGCTCCTACGCCAACCACAAGAAGGATCAGACCATTGCCATGCTAGTGAAGGATCGCCAGTCTCGTCGCCGTCAGCTCGACAAGAAGGAGCGCATCATTGCCCGTCTTTGCCACCGGATCATAGGGTTGGAGGAGAATGTCCACGAGAGGGATATGCAGTTGGAGGAGAGGGAGAATGCAGGGGAAGACCTTCGTTGAGACCCCTACTCCTATCTCAGCGATGATGATGACTTTCTGGAGGATCAGGCCATGGACTTCTTCACCGATGAGGATGATTTCGCCTTCATCGATGATGATGATGATGAGGATACTAACTCCGAGGAGTAGTAGCACTTGAGCACTAGCGTTAGTGAGTTGTATTCGGTCCCACTGTATCGTAGTTTCACAGAATGGTTCTTAAAACCATCTGTTTTCCTTTGTTGTGGTCTGTGTTGTATCGTGTGCTATGAATGAATGAATGAATGAAAAGCAAGTTGCTAGAAAAATCCGAGTCTAACTTTGAAAACTTTTCAAAAACAAACCTCTGAACCTTAGAAATTTCCCTCTTCTCTCATGATCTATCTCAATCTTCAGATGCCTCGCGGAGGAATCACTTCATCCCCGGACCCAATGTTGCAACTCTTGCAAATGTTGGTTTCTGACCGCGAAGCTGAAAGAGCCGAACGTCAAGCCAACTTAGCCACCCTTCAACAGATATACCAGATGGCCAACAACAATCAAGGCCATGGAAATCAGGACAACCATGGATCTAAACTCAAGAATTTCCAGAACACCAATCCACCCATTTTCACCAAGTCAGAACAGCCCCTAGATGCAGATGATTGGTTGCAAACCATGGAGAACAATCTGGAAGTTGCAGGAGTAGAAGCTAACGAGAAGATTTTGTTTGCTACCCACTACTTGGCCGGAGATGCAAGAGCATGGTGGAAGAGCGTTCGTGCCATGAATGGAGGTCAAATGATGACTTGGGAAGAGTTCAAAATCAAGTTCAGCAGAACCCATGTGCCACCGGGTTTGATCAAGAGGATGAGAGATGAATTCAGGGAACCGAAGCAAGGCAGGATGACCGTAGTGGAATACCGTGACAAATTATTATCATTGGCTAGGTATGCACCGGATGAGATAGATACTGAAGCCAAGAAGAAGGAGAGATTCCTGAATGGTTTGCATGATGATATGCAGACAGTGTTAGTCAATATCTCCTTTGCGGATATTGAAGCCTTAGTGGATTCTGCCATTTAGATGGAAGGAAAGATCAACCAAGCCAATGAGAACCGCAAGCGTCGCATGATGAATCAACCAGGAACCCACCATACACTAAAGTATCGCCCCAACCCATCTCCAGTATTTGCCCCAAGAACCAATAGAACCCCGATGAACCATCCGACCTATCCCAACCGTGGAAACCCAAGGCCCGGAGGAAACCACAACAACCCCGGTAACCCCAGCAATTTCAACCGTGCACCGCCTAAGTTCAACAACAACAATGTCGCCCCCAACACCAACACTGCCCCAAGGAATGGAAGCAATGTTGTGCCTGTTGCAGCAAAGGACAAGTCCCAAGTGACTTGTTATGAATGTGGAACCAAGGGTCACCATTCCAATGAGTTCCCCAAGAAGATTTCCGCAACCCCCAATGCAAATGCCCCACCTTAGCAACAACGTCGTGTTTAGCCCGGAAGAAGGTTTGCCCCAGGGAATTCGCTCAACTGCAATGGCGGTCTCTTTCTCATGCATGCTAAAGAAGCCCAAGAAGCGCCATATGTCGTGTTGGGTATGTTTTCTGTTAACTCAGTACTTGCAAGAGTGTTGTTCGATTCTGGAGCATCGCACTCATTTGTTACTGAAGAATTTGCATGCATTAGTAAGATTCAACCAACCAAATTGAAGCATGTTATGATAGTTCAAATACCTGGTTGAACCACCAAAGCTAGACAAATTTGCAAAGCCGTGCCTATCTGAATCCATGGCATGGATTTTTATGCTAATATAATAGTACTCGGAACTAAAGGTTTGGAAGTAGTACTAGGAATGGATTGGATGTCGAAACATAAAGGATTAATTGACTGTGCCAAGAAAGCCATAACCATGACCAATACAGCCGGAATATCAGTCGAGCATATATCTGAAACCTTGCCCCGTCAATTCAAGTGCAACAAGAGTATAGCCCAGCCAACCATTGACCAAGTCCTAATAGTCTATGAATACCCCGATGTATTTCCAGATGTTTTGCCCGGTATGCCCCCAGATCGGGATATCGAGTTTATCATTGAACTAATCCCTGGAACTGGACCCATAGCCCAGAGACCAATAGTATGAACCCGTCTGAACTAGTGGAACTGAAGAAACAACTGGATGCCATGCTGGAAATAGGATTGATCCAACCAAGTGCATCGCCATGGAGATCAGCTGTCTTGTTTGTGGACAAGAAGGATGGAGGTAATCATTTATGTACGGACTATCGGAAGTTGAATGATGTCACCATCAAGAACAAGTACCCGTTGCCCAAGATAGAAGACCTGTTTGACCAGTTGATCGGTGCCAAAGTGTTTTTTAAGATTGATCTTAGAACTGGCTATCATCAACTCAAGATTCGCGCAGAGGATATTCCAAAGACTGCCTTTACCACCAGATATGGATTGTATGAGTATACTGTCATGTCTTTTGGATTAACCAATGCCCCCGCCTATTTCATGAATCTCATGAATAAGATTTTTATGGACTTCCTGGATAAGTTTTTGTTGTTTTCATCGATGGCATTCTGATCTATTCCAAATCAGAAGAAGAACATGAGCTACACCTAAGGACCATCCTTGTAACCCTTAGGGAGCATCAGCTGTATGCCAAATTTAACAAATGTGAATTCTGGTTACAGGAGGTAGGATTCCTCGGACATATTGTATCAGCCGGAGGAATTGCCGTTGACCCTGCAAAGGTGAAGGATGTTGAAGATTGGCAAGCCCCAACCACTCAAACCCAGGTTCGTGCATTTCTCGTATTAGCGGGATACTACCGCAAGTTCGTAGAAGGATTCTCGACTATCGCAAGACCCATGACCCAATTGCTGAAGAAGGACAAGAAGTTTGAATGGACGAACAAATGTGAAGCGAGTTTTCAGGAACTCAAGAGGAGATTCATTTCAGCCCCAATCTTGATCATGCCGGATATCACGAAGCCCTTTGATGTGTATTGTGACGCATCCAAGATCGGTCTCGGATGTGTGCTAATGCAAGAAGGCAAAGTTATATCTTATCTGTCCCGACAACTGAAGCAGCATGAACAGAATTGTCTAACCCATCACCTTGAACTAGCAGCCGTAGTTCTAGCCCTGAAGACATGGAGGCATTATCTTATGGGAAACCGTTGTGAGATTTATTCGGATCACAAGAACCTGAAGTATATATTCACTCAGAAGGAGCTGAATATGAGTGTAGGGTCCCCAACCTTTAATAAGATTGAGCCCCCTGTGTTTACAATGCTAGTCCCTGGATCAATAGCTAGCATCCACAGTTCAGATGTAATATCAAGAAACAAAGGTCATAATACAACTTTATAACCAGGAATAAAATAATTTTATTACATCAAACATAGCTCTTTGGCTATTTACATTACATTGCAGTGGAATAACTATAGTCATGGGTCCTTCATCTTCAAAGTGCCACAGACAGATGTTGGTTGTAGACTTTGTAATCCTAATCAATCAATCTTCACTAAAATCAATCAAACCTGCAACATTACAAGTTACAGCCACAAGGGGTCAATACATTGGAATTGTATTGGCAAGTGATACTTTGGTAGTATAGTGGAGTCTATCATCTATATGCATTTTGGCTAAGTGGAGTTGAGGTTTGCATTGCTCAAAATAGATTTTTCCTATCATTTTTGAAAACACTAAGTTTTGTTTGGCAAAAACTTTCCAAGACATCTACTAATCAAAGACTGGAGATCCACTCAGGGCATCTACCAATCAAAGACTGAAGATTTGCTTGGCAAAAACAATTTTCCTCAATCAATGATTTCAAGATCCTTGTACCAAGCCATCTCTCCATCAAAGATTGAAGAATTTCACACAACCCTTGTTCACCCACAAGTTTTAATTTAGAAATTTGAGTGATGAGATTCTTGATTGCTTCCATGTCTTGATGCTCAAATTGTACTTTACCAGGGACATGGCTAAGTACTTAGGTTTTACACTCTGCAGAGGTGGTGCACTTTCCCCACAAGACTTGGTTTCCCAAGACAAAATCTTTCAGAAGCCTTCCCTTAGACCAACATGGACGCGCTCCAACCTATCAAACACTACCACCCACTGTCCATGTGGCTAAGTTCTTGCAACCTATATGATCATGGCAGAGCCCATATTGCCAAGTGGTTGCACTTGAAGCTTCTCAACATTTGACATCTCAAATCTCTTTGTTTCCTGGGTGGCCATCCACAAGTGAGATACACTAAGGTAAACCATAAACATGGGCCTTGTGAACCACTCAACCAAAAACCACCAAGCAAGTCCCATTCCACCCAGGAGATTCATTAACTTAGTTGTTTTATTAAACAAAACATAAGTCCTTAGACTTAGAATATTTTTCCATAGTGTGAATATATATATCCCACCCAGGTTTTCTATTAGCTAGGCTAAGCTTGATAGTAATAGGATTCTTAACTAAGGAAAATCCTTCTAAGGATTCATTCTACTAGTTTTCCTATAGCAAGGTCTATACTTAGCAAAATAAAAACCATGCAAGTTTTACTGGGCAAAAACACTAATGCATAATGAAAATAATGGGACAAAAGATATGAAGCATCACTTGCCTTTTTGGTAGAGGGTATAGGTTCACTCCTTGATCTTGCTAGTCTCACACTTCACTACAAGTCAATCAAGCAAACACAATTCAATTCACATTCCAAACCAAAGTCAAACAAACAATTTCTCACACACAAAGTAATGGGATCTAAGTCATGCATAAGCTTGCAAAGGTTGGTTCTATTGTAAGGATGGTCTTCACTAGGCTTCTAAACTTTGTAGGTTCCAAATTGGTCATTTACCAAAATGGCAAAGTCATTTGCAAAGAGGGTCTCTATTAGATTCCTAAACTTTGTAAGATCCAAAATGGTCATTTACCAAAGTGGCAAAGTTAAGGTAATGCATGCAAGCATGCCAAGCCTTGTTTTGTTTGAAAAAGGGGTTCCTAATGGGTCATAGACTTTTGGGAACACCAATTGGTCATTTTGTGAAGTGGCTAAGTCATTTGCAAAAGGTTTCACTATAAAACCATTTGCAAAACAAAGTGTCATTCTATGTGGTGTAGAAACATTTTTACTAAGGCTTTAGCCTATAGGTTTCACCAAATGAGTTGCTATTGCAAAACTCGGTGTTTGGGTCAGTAGGTTTGGTTCAAAACATTTTCTCAAAGTTTTCTTTACAAAAACATTTTTGTAAACAAAACAATAGTTTTGTTTGGCTAGAAATGGACTAAACTAATTAATCCATTCTAAACCTTTCCAAATTCATTTTCCAAAACAGGGGTTGGTTCCTAGGGTCAGTAAGGTCACAACAAACTAATTGGCAAAGGTTTTAACCTTAAAATCATTTTTAAATGATTTTTCTAATGTTAGCAAGCACACAAAAGAATCTGCAAAGTTAAATAAGCTAACAGATACTATTTGCTAAACTAAGGGCAGGGTTGGTTAGATCTTGTCTTGTTGATTCCAACGACATCAAATTTGTAAAATTTGGACATGTGGATCAAAAGATACATGGGTTTGAAAATGGCAAAAGTTTCTGTTTTCAAATTCTGTTTTAAACAGATTAGGTGACACACGGCGTGTTCTTACTGGTCGATACCGGTTCGGTCGGATCGAGTGCTGCGGTGCGTTGGATCTAATCTAATCGTGCGATCCAGAGGACATACCCCTTCGCGTTAAGTGATCTTATCGTGTCCGATGGATCTGCATCTAACGGTCGCTGCTGGTTTGACCTAAAAGGAGCGGCGATGCGTCACGGCTGGCGCGTGAGTGATCGGTCGATGACGGTGCAGCGATGAAAGCGAGAGAAAGAAAGAGGGCATGCTCACCGGGCTCGGGGATCACCAGCTCAAGGTACTACCGGCTTGACAAAGGCGCCAGGCGCCGCAATTCCTCGCCGGAGTTGGGAATGGCGGCGTTGTTTCGCCGTCAGCCGAGGACGACGCGTTGATCACCGTGAGGTAAACAAAAGACATAGT